>OX336377.1:44233194-45530859 GCA_946902895.1 Fragum fragum | reverse complement strand
CGCGCTCGTCGACAAAAGAACCAATCAATAAATAAAATAAATCATTTAGAGCGGACGGGAAATTTGAACTCCGGTATTTGCCGGCATTTATGTGAAACATTTTTGTTTGTTTGGTGATCATTATCGTAGAAACTATAGCTTATTTAAGCTGTAGTTACGATATTTAAGTCGCAACAAACCATTCACTTTTTTGTTACATGCTAAAGGTCATGAATTTGAAAAATAACGCCGTTAAAAATCGATGCGGTACTTCCTGTCGTCTGCAAATCCTTTTAATTTGGACCAGTCTAAAATTCTGTTGTTTTGGAATGGGTTAATGGTAATAACAACAGCTTATCCAAGCTGTGGTTACGACGTTTAGATCGTTCAAACAATTTGACTTTTTTGTTACATACTAATGACCACAAATTTTGCCTAACATCACCGTTTAATGTCTGCATGATACTTCCTGTCGGAGGTCAGTACACGGGGCCAGCGATCCGTCAATTTTTATCTAACGGGGAAGAACCGTCTCTCTCAGGAAAAAAAAGAAACCTGCCACTATAACCAGTTGAGACAGTCTTGTGGCTTCAAACATTTCGAAAATTTAATCTCCGGGCTTGACAACGTCCTGAAATATTGAGAGAGTCTTTTCCCGGAAGTTTAGGTATTGGTTTGTATTCTGCAGAAAAAACTATATTTTTTCTTCTGGAAAATGGTTCATAAACGATTTCGACAAAACTTCTTGACTCCTCTGAGACAATAATCATCTAGGTATGAACTGAAGTCATTAATCACACACTCTCGGATTTTCCGGGAGAAAAAGGACTAGTGGAATGCACCGTGCGAAAAGGAGAAATACAAATGTACATTCCCACTCAATCCCTCCTTTTTACGCCCCTCAAGAAAAAAGATTTCGAAAACAATGTGAAAAATGAAGAAATTGCTTGTATCTAGCAATTTCTTCATTATCCACGATGTATTCTACCCAAAATAAGATTAAAAATTTTAAAATTATAACGACTTCAAATTGTCGCCTGCAGCTCCTTTCAATTTAGACCAGTCTAAAATCTTGTTGTGAAGGTATAGATTAAACAATGATTTCTACACTCCTTAGCACTAACTTAAGAAAAGTCTTAAATTTTGTCAATCAGGAAAGGGTTAAGCGATCATCCTAGAGACAGTACAAAAATGATGAAAACCTTGTCTCGATTTTTTCAAACGGTATCCGACAGGGAAAGTCAAATAAGAGATCAGAGGATATGAACAATGTCTTTCGATAAGACTCTGAGCATAAATCGAAAATTCGATCGCCGATTGACAGCATAGAATTGCAGCTTGAATAAGCTAGATTTAAACGATTCGTTCACAAAACGACAGAATAGTTTCACATAGGTATGGGCGATTCACATTGTGACCCCGAAATGGGATAAATGGCGAACCCCTGGCTCTGCCCACCTGGCCTCTGATAGGAAATTCGGTATAGATATGAAACGACGTTATTTTGCAAAATTGTATGGTCAGTAAAATTAATGGAAAAAAATGAAATAGATGGTTGGACTATCTCGAATAAACTGTAGTTAAGACGTTTGTAACCAAGAAAAATGCAGAACTTTATCGTCAGAGTTCAAAGTTCACTTCCAGCCAAACTGGTTTATTTGGTCGATTGATTGACAGCGGCGATCCGTTAATTCAACCCGACATAAGTAGTTGATTTGCTAGCGGACGATTATGAAATATCTATTTAACCCATTCCCACATGACAAAATTTTAGACTCGTCGAAATTGAAAGAAGATGCAGACGACAATTTCAAGTTGATGGAATTTTAAAGTTTTTTCACCTTTTTGGATAGAAAACATTGTGGATAATGAAGAAATTGCTTTGTACAAGCAATTTCTTCATTTTCCACAATGTTTTCCAAACCTTTTTTCTTGAAGGGCGTAAAAAGGAGGGATTGAGTTGGAATGGGTTAACCATTTAAGAGATGAAGAGAATATTTTTTTGTTTTCATGGAGGTATGAACCGAAAAACCTAATCACACTGTATGAATTCGCGAAGCGGATTCATACCTTGTGTGATTAGGTTTTTCGGTTCATACTTCCATGAAAACAAAAAATATTCTCTTCATGTCATATAATTTAATAGCATCGAGCGAAAAAAAAAAGTTTTACAAATTTTGATACCTTTTTGTATGGGAATATTTTGTGCGGAAGCATACAGACTCGCTGCGTGCTCAAAATTTTGTTCATGGAGTTATGAATAAGATTTTTTCGACCAATCATCAGAACGCTCCTTTTTGATAGACGAAACTTAAAGTTAAATTATTGTGACATCGAAATACATTGTTTGTCAAGGAATCATTTTCGTCCATGACTCTTACCTATCTTGTGTAGACTGGGAGTATTTATGTTACATGCATTTATCAGTACAAATATGAATTTACTTGATTCAATTTTATTATGTGTAATAGAACGCACGTCCTTTCCTGTTTTGCAAAATTTCAGACCGGTCCAAATTCCTAGGTATTGCAGACGAAATTGTAAAGTAGATTTAATTTGAAAAGTAACCATTAATTAGGGTAGAAAATATTGTGGAAAAAGAAGAAATTACTTGTTACAGGAAATTTCGTCTTTTTCTACTATGTTTTCTCAGTTACAAGTTCACAGCAACGTAATCCCAGGGATTGAACGGGAAAGGGTTAAATAAGCATGCGGACTTAAGATGGTAGCACAAAAGCAACCGACACGATCCCGCCTTTTGCGCCGCTCTAGAAAAACGGTCATGCAGGAAATTAATGTCGAAAATAAAGGAATTGCTTTTACCAAGCAATTTCTTCATTTTTCACATTGCTTTCCACCGAAAGAGACCAGATTTCTAAATTTTACAACTGAAAATTGTTGTTTGCAACTTGTTTTTCAATTTGGACCGATCTAGATAATATTCGTGTGGTATTGGGTTAAGTGCTCTTTTGTAAGCTCAATAAATTATTTCATGTATCAACTGTGATACTTTAGTTGACACAGGCTTAAACAATTCAGTCATTTCGAAAAAAAAAAAACGTCCTTCTCCCTCTTTCAGTCTCTCCCTCCCTCTCTGTATCTCCCTCTATCTATCTACCCCCTTTTTCACACTACACAATTTAACACCAGTGATGTGCTCGTTTAAAAATTTACCACAACATATAATTTTTGATCGAGAGATAGACTTGTAATTGTCCCTATCTATCAAAAGGGGGAGGAACTAATGTCTGTCAAATATGGATGGATAGTCTTAAAGTGGGATAGTAGCTGGAGGCTAGGTAAGGATGTAGTGGTGGTACTGGTGCTAGATATACCAGGAAACCATTAGTAGGTGCTCCATGGCAGCCTCCGCGATATGACTGAAATACTGTTAAAAGCGGCGTTAAACCCATTCAAACAAACATAAATGGCATATTGCATGAGTTGTAAAGGTTATGACAAAAAAATTATTTAACGAAAAAATAACGAAATAAGTCTCGAACAAAGAGCGAAATAAGATAAATAAGTGTATGACAAATGTATGAAAAGTAAGCGAAAAAATATTAATAAATCTTATCTTTTAGGGTCTGTAAGAATTTGAATATATGTAACGTCCAATATTAACGTTTAACACCCTCCCCCCCCCCCTAATCAATTAAGCCGTCAAAATGTTCATTATCGCCGGATTGAACTTTAAACTCCGATATTTATGCTCATTTTTTTTTGTTGGTTTGGTTACTTTACCCATTCCCACACAGTGACGCTTCTGGACGCCCCGAAAGAAAAGAAATTGGGAAAACATGGTGGCAAATGAAGAAATTGCTTGTAACAAGCAATTTCTTCATTTTCCACAATGTTTTCTAGTTAGAAAGTTGAAAAAATCTAAAATTCAAAAAAAAATTAAAATTTCGTCTGCAACTCCTTTCAATTTGGACCAGTCTAAAATTTTGCAGTCTGGTAATGGGTTAAGCGTCAACATTCTAGGTCACCAATCAACGATTTGTCTTGCTATTATATTGTAATTTTAGAGGTTTTTTTTACCTCAGTCGACCAAATGATCAATCAATATCCCCGCCCACTTACCTCGTTGGCCCCACCTATTGACTCTGACTGAAAATTCCACTCCGATTTTAACCGGCGTCAATTTTGGACAAGTAACATGAAGTAAAAAAGCAGAATGGTTACTAGTAGTCGGCGACAATAACGTACAGCTTGAATAAGCTGTAGTTACGACGTTTAAGTCGCCAAGCCAATAAAAATAGGCGGCCAATGCAGGACTTAAAACTCTCTTTGGTCTAATTGAAGCATTGAATATTTGAATGACAGCCGTCATAGGTCAAATGTGTTGGAGGTCAATGCGCAAAGCCGTCGATCTGTCAATAGTGGTTTCAAAATTAGAATTATCGTTTTCACCAAAACCCCAAAAATGATCATGTAACACGGACAATAAAAAAAACGTTAACCTTTATTTTGTTCTAGGTTCAGAATATATGCATTTGTAGCAATAAAAATCTAAGCTAAAGTTCTTCACGAGAACTTAAGACAATAATAATCAAAGCACTGGGAGTACCGATGGATAATCAGTAGTCGAATAACCACTCGCCTAGCCCGGCTAGCTTAATAGCTAAGCAGAATATTTTCTATTCTAGTTTCATGAGCACGAACCCTTGGTCTACGAAAAGAATGTCATTGTCACACTCGGCATTTGTCTCTTGCCGATCGAAACATGGAAACACGATAAGTAATTTGCCTATTAAGTTGGCTTGGAAGCTAACGGCTCAAATTTGATGGTGAAGTTGTACATGTACATGATCTGGTGTAGAAAATGACAGGAATCCATGGTTAGGTGTACTTACCAAGATCAATACCTTTTCGTAACTTTTCCGATATGATTTTTTCCCATTTCAGTCCACAAATTATTCATATGTCATTTAAGAAACTTTGGCAATAAAGGAGTTCATTTAGAATTATTACTTACACGAAACAAATATGGGATTCTGTATACCTTTAGAACCATCCGCTACGCAGTAGTGGCTTAAAAAAGCTATTTCAAATCCACGAAACCCCTTTGAACATAGGTAAAACATGCTGAAGCTGTCTCCATTTAAAGTGTATAGGTCCCTGTCTATACAGAAATAATAGAAAAGGCAAGTTTTGAGCAAATACTCGATGGTAAAGAAAGAAAATGTTGCATTAAATGAATATAAAACATGATCTGGGGATCATTTGCGAAATTAAAAGGTCATGAGCTTTACACTGTTTGCCTGCATCCGGTGACACCAGAAACAGAAAGTGGTTGGGTTGAGGATTTTGGCTAGCTGCAAGCTGTTAAATTGACTTGTATGAGTTTTATGAAAAGTTGTGAAAAAAGTAGATGGTAACCATATACTTTTTGGTGTATCTGCAGACTTTGAAGTGTTTCTACTTTACAGAAAGCAAGCCTTTTACGGGCTATCATTTCCCTTGTGGCTACTACTAGGATTTGAATTTTGCGTAAAACTGTTCAATTTTCAGTGAATTTGGCGACCATGTCAAATATCTGTGATTGGTAAATTTCACACTGATTTCATATTTGCATTTAAATCATAGCATTTTTTCAAGCTTTTCTCTCCATTTATGCTAGGAAATTGTTTCTTTCATCGCATTGTTTGAGGGACTTAATTTTGGTAGAAAAGTGACTGGTGTGTTGCCAACAGGGATTTTGACTATTTTACTACAGTCTGGGTCAATATTCCTACGAAGTGCAGTCTCTGGTATCCAGGTGGTCTGAAAATAGTAGGGTTCTGAATGGCCGGAAAATTACTCAATTTCTATTGCGTACAAGGCCGACCCTGGATATACCGTGATTTCAGGAGAAGTTTTTACATTCAAAAAGTGATTTTACTCAATGTACTCTCCACAGTAAGATAAAACGTGATAAAACTGGTAGACACGTAGACGTCCACCAGTATGTAGTTATTTTCAAACCCGCTTTTTTAATTTATCTATTTTTTCAAATGTACGCGACGTCATAAATGAGCATTCCTAAAAGCTGAAACAACCATTACATTTCTGTACGGGTTATTGGCAATACTCAGAACTAAGCACGATATTGGACATTCCCACTCTCGGTCTAATGTTGGTGAATCGTTAATAAGCGTGAATAATGGACAAAACTTGACTGCGGGCGGAGACACCGAACGAATTTCCACATTTCCTCAGAAGTGTCCCTTTAGTCACTGCTATCTCTCTTAGCCGACCATTTATGACAATTTAGAACAGGATCAAACTGCGTTAACACAGCTGATTTATAGATCAACTATTCCCGTCCTAGACTAACTGTAATTTTTGCGAAAAAACGCAGTTTTTCGTGACTATGCAGTTTATATAATAAAAAATTATGTGCAAAACGGCACTGTATTAAGTTTCTGTTACCGTGAAGTGTTATCGATTTTTTGCGACTTTCCGCATAACGACATTTTCTCCGTCGGAATCCCTTGGTTATCGTCGGGTTTCGCTTTTATCGAAGTAATTTATGCTTTCCATATTCATGACATCTTACTCATTCCGGCTTCCGGAGGGCTCTATTTTTCTCCTATGGAATTCCTAACGAGGACCGAACAATGTGGCTTGATTATAGGTTCAACAGAGACCCGAGCGAACTGAATATAATCCTATGATAATGGGGATATGAACATTGGAAAACAAATAGTAGAAGCTTTAATTGGTTTCTGTTCATACTAAAATTGTGTTACACCAGTTTAGCTTCTCATGTGTTAGAATGCAAACTACATCATCAATTTGACATACATACATACCATAGCCTTGGTTTGATTGAAAGTTTTGGTCAATACGCGCATTTCTTTTTGAATAAAAGGAGAAAAAAAGATGCGCACATTTCTCAGCAACGACGATGTTCCTACAAGCATCTTGCCAACAGTATCTAAGAGCCACTTTGAACCACGTTTATCGTACATTTCCGATTTTCTCAATATCTTTGCTCTCTATACGTATCAAACTATTTCCAGACTACATAATTCTAGACTGGTCAACATTAAAAGAAGTTGCAGACGACTTTTCACTGATGAAATTAAAAAAAAAAGTTGTATTTTTGGGATAAAAACATCGTGGATGAGGAAGAAAATGCTTATAAGGAAAAATTTCTTCATTTTCACAATGTTTCCCCGCAGCCATTTTCTTGGGGGGGGGGGTTAAAAAGCGAAGTTCTGTTAGAATGAGTTAGTACGTCATTCATATTTTCACCATTCTATGCCTTATCCTATTCCCGCACAATGCCGCTTGTTGAGCCCCCACCCCCCCCCCCCACCCCCAAGAAAATAATTTGGTAAAAGTATGAAAAATGTACCGAACTACTTTTCTTTAGAGTATAATCAACTTGAAATGTTCTTCTGCAACTTCTTTGAATTTTGATTAGTCTAAATGTTTGCCGTATGGCAATGGGTTAGCGCAGTAGTGCGCGACTAATATTCTTCTAAAGCATGACTCGATTTATTTTACACCCATTTTTCTGTTCTATACAGGAAAAATTCATTGTGCGTAGAAATTCCTCGATGTTATTTATTATTCACAAGAGAGATAATGTCCTCTCTGAAGCCAAAAAGAAATCAATTTGGAATTTCTTCCCGGGGATAATAGAATTCAATCTCAAGTCATATACACTGCTGTCGTAAATATTCGGTGACAGTGGTAAAATAATGGCAGCTTTCTCGGTCCAATACATGAACTCAATTTCAGCAGCATCGAGCTGTATTTTGTAAAACATGTCCGAAGTGGTTACTGAAATGTCTGTTTGTCTGAAGAGTTTTGCCAAGTACACAGTGAACCAAAACATGCAGCTTAAAATTGACTTTTGTCGATTGGGATGTCGTAAATAGAGCTTAATTCAAGCTGTTTTACGACAATATGATTACAAACGAAACGCTATACCTGCATAGCGGAAAGGTATTTTTGAGGACAAATTAGACCAAAAAGGATTAAAGTATCGTCGTTGTCGTTCTAAAACGTCGTAACTACAGCTTTATTCAAGCTGTAGTTACGTCGTTTTAGAACGACGGCGACGGTATGTTGTTTTACCTCTAGAATATGCTTGAACTTCTACATTATGTATTTTTTCACTTTCTGTCTAGAATCTGTACAAATTTTCTTTTCTTTAATCCGTTCTCACACGATCACTCTTTTGTAGAAAAAGTTGTTGATAATGAAGAAATTGGTGAATTTAATGGAGAAAAGAAATATGTTCATTACAGTACACAGTAGAACCATAAAAGTTTACTTGAAACTAGTGAAATAGATAATTTTCTCTACTTGATAACATTTAAGAGATGAAGAGAATACTTTTTGTTTTCATGGAGGTATGAACCGAAAAAACTAATCACATTGTATGAATACGTTTCGCGTATTCATACATTGTGTGATTAGGTTTTTCGGTTCATACCTCCATGAAAACAAAAAATATTCTCTTCATTTCTTATAATTTAATAGCACTGAGCGAAAGAAAACAAAAGCTTTACAAATTTACATACCTTTTTGTATGGGACTTTTTTTGTGCGGAAGCATTCAATATCGCTGCGTGCTCAAAATTGTGTTCATGGATTATGAATTTTTTTTTTTTCGACCAATCAGAACGCTCGTTTTTGATAGACGAAACTAAAAATTAAGTTATTAAATGATAAAAAATGAAGAAAATATTTTTTGCTCTTTTTAAGGTATGGCCTAAAAACTTACTCTCACTTACGCATGATTCCTCGTCGCGTATACATACAGTGTGAATAATTCTTTAAGTTTATACCCCAATGAAAGCGAAAAATATTCTTTTCATTTCTTAAATGATTAAATGAAGCAAGTAATATTAAATTATACACACCTGTTGTGCAAGTTTTTCGTTAACAAAACAGTTTTTTAAAAAAAACGAAACAATGTTATTCTAAATCGAGTTACAAAAGCTACTGTTCATGTTATAAAAGGTCATGACGGCCTCGATGTGACATAAAATTCAGACCTGCATCGCCGGGAACCAATTTTCTCAATTTTCTATTCGCCCAAATCAATTTCGTGTTTTTTCTAATTTTCTGTCGTTTCTGCTACATTTACCAAATTACGTTCCTCTACTCGACGGCTAGGCGAGGCAGAAATTACATCGATCAATATTCTACTCCCCGCATAGCGTATCAATTTATCTTTCCTAGTAGAACAGGCATTGGATTTCCTTTGAAATGTACAAGGTTGT
Source organism: Fragum fragum (assembly GCA_946902895.1). Taxonomy (NCBI): domain Eukaryota; kingdom Metazoa; phylum Mollusca; class Bivalvia; order Cardiida; family Cardiidae; genus Fragum; species Fragum fragum. The sequence goes on along the minus strand of OX336377.1, from coordinate 45,521,654 downwards.
AATTTGCTGTATCGTTTTGGGCTGACAAGAACAAATATCTGTTCAATCTAACAGATGATAAGTGATGTTTCATGCAATTGTTGAAAAAATCATAACACACATGACAATCTTAACCCCTTCCTATTAAATCCCTATTTTATAGTCCCTGCGCTTTTATGATAGAAAATATTGTGGAAAAAAGAAGAAATTGCTTGTCACAAGCAATTTCTTCTTTTTCCACAATATTTTCTACCCTACAGAATGGTTATTTTTCAAATTAAATCCACTTTAAATTTTCCTCTGCAAAACCTTTGAAATTTGACAGATCTAAAATTTTGTAAAACAGAAAATGATTAAATGGTCTTTTACCTTATTATATATTGTTACTTTCACATATTTCACATTACCTTCTCTAACTAACATGTGCTGGATTCAATTTCTTATTTCAAATATTTGTATTACCTGGAAGCAGGACGCTTTTCGCCTTTGTTACACCAAAGTCACTATGTTAACTGATTGGAACTGTCCCAACTTATCTTACAGAATTATTGGATCGCCAAGTCATAAAAAAGGCGAGTTAAGGTCAGCTTGTACAACCACTCAAGTCTTTATTGTCACATAAAAAACATTCGGTGATAAAGGCTTTAGCACCTTGGGTCCTAAACTATGGAATCAACAACCACTTGAAATCAACACAGTCTAACAGGAAACCTTACAACATACTTTTTCAAGAACTTTTACGATTTATTCTGAACAACTGTCGATGCCAACGTATGTATAGCTTTAAACTCTACTTTTAATAGGCACCGTAGAATTTTTTTTTAAACTTCTCTTTAACTCTTGCCCAGCTATTATTACTCATTATTTTCATTTATTATTGTAAAATCTATTGAATTCATGACAATGTAATAATAGGCGTTTCATCAACTGACTGTGTGGCTTAGATTGTCCCCTTTCGCATGATTTCACGAATATGAAATGAGCAACTTCGCGGGAGTAAAATAAACCCTCTAAATATGTTTAATCACATTGGTAATATAACTGAAACGGCGATGCGAACTTCCGGAAGTCTAAACGTGTTTGCGTTACTGAAAATGGCATTATAACACAGGCTGCTGAATCTAATGTATCCCTGTCCCCATTATAAGAAAAATACCAGCTTATCTCTCCCCCCCCCCTCTCTCTCTCTCATATATATATATTCAAAACAACAACAAACATAAACAAACAAAAATGAAAAGGAGGTTATACCAGATAAGAAAACATTTACACTGAACTGTTTATATCGAGGAACGGTTCAGAGAACTAAGGAATAATATCCCATGCAGAAAATGTGCATATTACAATACAGGTAAAACTATAGTACAGCTTATAATTGTGCTCACGAGCCGCTTTTGGGGACAAAAAGATACAATTTATCGATATCATTGCTTGAGCACATCCTGTTCGATATCTGCGTACTTGAAAGAGTCGAATTGATAAACTTAAAAATCACTGAGAAAGCATTTGAAGCTTCCAAAAAGCATGCCTCAAATGATTTTACCCATATAGTTTTTCAATTCTATTCTTATTTTGCTTTGGTACTTATTCATCATTTCTTTAGTATATATCTACCTTACTGGGTTTGTTGTTGTTGTTGTTGTTGTTGTTTCATGTTGATGTGTTCGTCTTACTTATGAGGCCATTCCCTAAATGTGATCTTGGGGCAGTTAAGTGACAAACAATGTCTAGAACCATATTTTAATGTCAACATAAGGTGGTGTGTGTTATAAATATCTTTAAAAAAAAATCCTCTCTATGAACATTTTTGCGTGACAATGCAAAAAAATAACAGAAAAAGAGGGGGAAAGTAAGTGAAAATGGAAGCAGTGAAATAATTTTCTTATACTGAAAAATGAAAACGCAGTCACCTGCCTAAAAAATGTTCTGACCGATTTTAGTTTGAAGCCCTCTCCGAAATTTGTCGTCGGTAATGCCTTGATTCTCGTCTTTCTTCCCACCTAATCTCGCTTTGATCTCGAAAAATCCCGTCTGTAGAAATTGATTGAACATATCTGTCAAAACACCTTATTGTTTATTTCATTAAATAACGAGATGCCTCGGTTTCCAAGGCAACAGTTCCGTAATATTAGGATTTATTGTTTTTTGCTACTCCAGACCTGGCTTTTGTCCAGAGAAATGTCTTAACAGGGAAATGAGAACCGTAATGTAATGTTTCTGGCTTGTAAACATTCTTATCTAGCCTGTTTTAGCCCGTTCCCATTAAGTGACACTTTTAGACGCCCATAAGAAAAAAAAGCTTTGGTTAAGTAATGTTCTTTGTCAAAGGTTATTATGATAAATAAACGTGATTAAAGTAACCTAGGAGTTAACCCATCCTTACACGATCCCCGTTAAGAAAATACTTCTGGAAAACATCGTGGAAAATGAAGAAATTGCTTGTTACAAGCAATTTATTCATTATCCACAATGTTTACTATCCCAAAAGTAAAAAAAAAGTAAAAAATCCAAAATTCTAACCTCTTTAGATTGTCGTCTGCAACTCTTTCAATTTTGACCAGTCTAAAATTTTGTCGTCTGGTAATGGGTTAAGTCATTGCCAAGCAACACAACTATAGAGTGGTCCTAATTCAAAAATGATGTAGACCATTGTTTTAACCAATTCCCACACAATCCCTCCACTTTACGCCCTCGAGAAAAAAGGCATTGGAATACCTTGTGTGGAAAATCAAGAAAATGCTTGTATCAAGGAATTCCTTCATTATTCATATTGTTTTATAACACAAAGGACGAAAACATTTAAAATTCCATCAACTTAAAATTGTCACCTACTGCTTCTTTCAATTTGGACCGGTCTAAAATTTCACTGTGTGGGAATGGGTTAAGTTGAATGATTTTCACACACACACAGATATATGTGTGTGTGAAAAAGAAGTTGCAGATGACAATATTAGGTTGGTGGAATTTTAAAGATATTGTCTCTCTTGGTAGCGAACAATGTGGAAAATGAAGAAATTGCTTGTGACAAGCAATTTCTTCATTTTCCGCATTGTTTTCCAGAAGTATTTTCTTAAGAGGGGTCGTGTAAGAATTGGTTAAATCCTAGGTTACTTTAATCACGTTTATTTATCATAATAACCTTTGACAAAGAACATTACTTAACAAAACTATTCTTTGCTAGCGTACAGTACTTTCAGTACTTTGATTTAAAGCGTGATTGTTTGGGAATGGGTTGTTTTAGTTAATGTGAAATTAAACCAATACCAGGCTACAAATTTTAGACTGGTTCAAAATTGAAAGAGATTGTAGACATAAATTTATAGTTCGTGAAATTTTGGAAAAATGGCTTTAGGGGGTAGGAAACATTTTGGATGATGAAGAAGTTGGTGTAACAAGCAATCAATTTCCACAATGTTTTCCAAAAACTCTTTTCCTGAGAGGTGTCAAAAATCGGGGTTGTGCGGAAATTGGTTTACCCGATTAACGTAAACCCTTAAATGCGATTATCTCGGAAAGAGACCATTTGTGTGTGTGTGCGCGCGCGTGCGTGTATTTTCGTTTATTTAAGCAATTACCAGATGGCAAAATTTTACACTTGTCCAAATTCAAAGACGTTGCCGACGCCAAATTAAACTTTATTAAATTTTGAATCTTTTCAACTCTCTAGGAAGAAAACATCGTGTAAAATGAAGAAATTGCTTGTTACAACCACATCTTCGTTTTACACAATGCTTTCCCAAATGGTTTTCTTGGGGAGGGGGCGTCCAAAAGCGTCACTTTGTTGTAATGGGTTAAGCACATGGACCTATGAGACAATAACCCCTTCTGTTTTTTTTTTGTTTTGTTTTGTTTTGTTTTGTTTGTCAAGGCGGACATTATATTATCCCCTTCCTAATTTTAATAGGGCGGACATTAGCCCCTTCGCCATCGTGACAGGGTGGACAAAATCCCCTTCTTAATATTTATAGGGCTGACAACACCCCCTTCGTCGTGTTTACTAAGGCGGACAAAAGCCAATTTCTAAAATATATCATAGACAATGTCTTGACCCATTTCACGGTTTCATTCCGGAATTTCACATGGAAAGCAATCAGAGTTTTTCGTTTATTTATCCTTTATGTAATTATTAAATCAACATCGACAATCAACATAAAATCTATTTAAACCGAATAACAATTGAAAGTTTGATTGTCGGTGAAAATTGAAATGGTGGGTATCATGAATTCAAATTTGTGCATTATCGTTAATTGATCAATCGCTGGTCCCGCCCACTACTCCCGTAGCCCCGCCCATTCACTCCGAAAGGAAGCTCTGCTCCGATTCTAAGCGGCGTCATTTTGCAATATTTATAACAAGTAGAATGTTACAACAAACTAGTCTGTCGGAATGTCGTGGCAAGCGATCTCTATGTAAATGAGAGTGAACGGATCGAAGACCCAAATATCCGCCATGTTTAATCTAGAAAGGCATAATGTCTGCGCCGTTAAAATAAGGAAAAGGATTTTGTCCGCCCTTTCACAATGACATCCGACATTTTTAATCAAGGAATGGGATCATATCTGTGCTGTTACTATAAGGAAAAGGATTTGTCCGCTATGTCACAATGATATCCGCCATGTTTAATCTAGGAAGGGCATAGTATTTAAGGAAATGGATTTTTCGTATTTTGTCACAATGATATCCACCATGTTTAATCTAGGAAGGGAATAATGTCAACGTCGTCAAAAACATAGAAGAGAATTTTGTCCGGAGCGGATATTGTCCGGTTACCTTGAGCGACGCCCCAACAAGATGGTTTGGTTTTGCGGAGGACAGTGCAGCTATAAGGGACAAAACTGCTGCGTTTGATCCCCGGTTGCGGCAAATATCCTTTCTGACATTTGTCTGCAACCAATGATACGCGTATACCTAATTGGGATAAGCAGCTACAGGTTCGGAAATGATAAAGTGGTAGTACTGTTGTAAGAAATACGTGGTTTCGTGCTCCAGCCTCCGAGATATGACTGCAATACTAGCGTTGAAGCGACGTTAAAGCGGCGTTAAAGAGGCGTTAAAAAGGTGTTAAACCCCATCCCTATTCAAACGAAACTGCTGACAGTTTCGCCTGGTTCCTTAACTTGTAAAGCACCGTCACACAGGAAGGCAGTTTTAACGTCTCTTCCGAAAGGCAATTGATCAATCGCGGCTATCAATCGAGAATTATATCGGTCAATCAAATCATTCATTCTGCCCTGAATTGAGATTCGAAGTCCAACAATAGCCACGATTTTTGTGAAACAGCTTTGTTGGTTTGGCGACTTGAACATCCTAACTTCAGATTATTTACGTAGTTACGACATTGAGCTCGCCAACCAACCATTCTATGTTTGTGTTACATGCTTATGAACAATTTTGCAAAATAGAGCCGTTTAAAATCGAAGCGTGACTTCATGTCGGACTCAGTAGGCGTGGCTAAAGAAATAAGAGTGCGGAACCGGCGATTGGTCAATTGACCGAACGATAGCCCCGCCAACTTACTGCTTTGACCACGCCTATTGACTTCAACAGGAAGTACGGCTTCGTTTTTTAAACAGCGCTATTTTGCAAAAGCTATATTCAGTAGTATGTAACGAAATATTAGAATCGTTGGTTGGCGTCCCTAACGTCGTAATTACAGCTTGAATAAGCTGTAGTTACGACGTTGAAGTCGTCAACCTACAAAAAAGTTTCACATAAATGGCGGCCAATGTCGGAGTTGATAAGCTCAGGTCCGGGCTGAAGTTTTTGACCTTACATTTGTCATAAATCTTTCGACTTAACGTTTGTGTAGAAAAGTGGAAATTAGGAACAGCTAACTTCAGCTTTTCGCGGTCATCTTTCGGGACATCTTTCGGGTCGAAAATACATTTAGCGAGAATCGTCTTCCAAGCAAGTGTGTGAAGTTGGCAGGACATTAGACATTAGACATTCGACGGAATGTCTAACTGGAAAATTAGACATTCAAATATCAATGTCTAACTGCCGAATTAGACATTAGACATTCGATTAGACATTCGACCAAACCCGTTTTTGAATGTCTAACTGCCCAATTAGACATTAGACATTCGATTAGACATTCGACCAAACCCGTTTTTGAATGTCTAACTGCCCAATTAGACATTAGACATTCGATTAGACATTCGACCAAACCCGTTTTTGAATGTCTAACTGCCCAATTAGACATTAGACATTCGATAAGACATTCGACCAAACCCGTTTTTGAATGTCTAACTGCCCAATTAGACATTAGACATTCGATTAGACATTCGACCAAACCCGTTTTTGAATGTCTAACTGCCCAATTAGACATTAGACATTCGATTAGACATTCGACCAAACCCGTTTTTGAATGTCTAACTGTCCAATTAGACATTAGACATTCGATTAGACATTCGACCAAACCCGTTTTTGAATTTCTAACTGCCCAATTAGACATTAGACATTCGATTAGACATTCGACCAAACCCGTTTTTGAATGTCTAACTGCCCAATTAGACATTAGACATTCGATTAGACATTCGACCAAACCCGTTTTTGAATGTCTAACTGCCCAATTAGACATTAGACATTCGATTAGACATTCGACCAAACCCGTTTTTGAATGTCTAACTGCCCAATTAGACATTAGACATTCGATTAGACATTCGACCAAACCCGTTTTTGAATGTCTAACTGCCCAATTAGACATTAGACATTCGATTAGACATTCGACCAAACCCGTTTTTGAATGTCTAACTGCCCAATTAGACATTAGACATTCGATTAGACATTCGACCAAACCCGTTTTTGAATGTCTAACTGCCCAATTAGACATTAGACATTCGATTAGACATTCGACCAATCCCGTTTTTGAATGTCTAACTGCCCAATTAGACATTAGACATTCGATTAGACATTCGACCAAACCCGTTTTTGAATGTCTAACTGCCCAATTAGACATTAGACATTCGATTAGACATTCGACCAAACCCGTTTTTGAATGTCTAACTGCCCAATTAGACATTAGACATTCGATTAGACATTCGACCAAACCCGTTTTTGAATGTCTAACTGCCCAATTAGACATTAGACATTCGATTAGACATTCGACCAAACCCGTTTTTGAATGTCTAACTGCCCAATTAGACATTAGACATTCGATTAGACATTCGACCAAACCCGTTTTTGAATGTCTAACTGCCCAATTAGACATTAGACATTCGATTAGACATTCGACCAAACCCGTTTTTGAATGTCTAACTGCCCAATTAGACATTAGACATTCGATTAGACATTCGACCAAACTCGTTTTTGAATGTCTAACTGCCCAATTAGACATTAGACATTCGATTAGACATTCGACCAAACCCGTTTTTGAATGTCTAACTGCCCAATTAGACATTAGACATTCGATTAGACATTCGACCAAACCCGTTTTTGAATGTCTAACTGCCCAATTAGACATTAGACATTCGATTAGACATTCGACCAAACCCGTTTTTGAATGTCTAACTGCCCAATTAGACATTAGACATTCGATTGGACATTCGACCAAACCCGTTTTTGAATGTCTAACTGCCCAATTAGACATTAGACATTCGATTAGACATTCGACCAAACCCGTTTTTGAATGTCTAACTGCCCAATTAGACATTAGACATTCGATTAGACATTCGACCAAACCCGTTTTTGAATGTCTAACTGCCCAATTAGACATTAGACATTCGATAAGACTTTCGACCAAACCCGTTTTTGAATGTCTAACTGCCTTACATTAGATCAGATATTCGACCAAGCCCGTTTTTGAATGTCTAACTGCCAAATTAGTTATTGGAAAATAGGAAGATTTAACACTTTTGAAACATAACATATCAAAATTCCTTTGTGTATGGCATTAAATACACTTAAGTTTCTTTAATCAAATAAACGTTCTTTTAAAGATGTTTTTAAGCGATTGAAAGATAAAATTATTGACTTTCAACACTTTAGATGTCTTTTAACTCATTCGTTCTGATGTCAGTTTGACGCTTATTTCATCTACAAATTGATTGTAAATTTTGCCATACCCTATACCAAACGGAACATTTTGACCAAAATCGATAATTTAATCCAAATTACCGATTGATTGTTATTGTTTTCCGATGACAAAGATGAACAATTTATGATTAGAATTTCAAACGGTTTCATTCAAAGACTTCATAATTCTTTTTAAATCTATCATTGCACGTCGAAAAAACTGATAAGTAAGCTGATCAATGTCTAGGCCAAAGATATGGTCTAGGTAACCGGACAAAAGCCCCTCCGGACAATATCCCCTTCTATGTTTTTTGACATGGCGGACATTTTCCCCTACCTAAATTTAACAGGGCGGACATTAGCCCCTTCGCCATTCTGACAGGGCGGACAAAATCCCCTTCCTCATATTAACAGGGCGGACATTATCCCCTTCATCGTTTTACTACTGCGGACAAAAGCCCCTTTCTGTAATATATCACAGACAATTCACGGTTTCTGGATTGGATATAATTCCGGTATTTCACATGAAAACCAGTCAAAGATTGTAAAAATTATAATAATAATCAATGAAATACTCTGAATCTACTGGCGACTGATATGTTGTAAAAAAAAACTCATACAAAATTGTAGCTACGATGTTTCGGTCTCATACCAACACCATGTATACAAAAGAGAAAAAGATAAGATCATATGGAAAAGGTAATAATATAGCTAATATTTAGCATGTTCTATTTTGTTAAGTCGGATTTATATCTTCGAGTGTCAGGACAACATATTTCCAGATGGCTTCGAATAGTAAAAAGTTAACACGAGGTTCATTTTAAAGAAACATGCTGGTAAAGAGGGACAGCTCCTCTTTGCCTTTACCATGACGTTTTCTAGAATACAAATTTTATGGAGTCGCTCGCATAGAAATGTGCAAAAGTATTCAGTTAAAAATTGAGCACTGGTTTATTATTCAATAAAAAAAAGAGTAAAATTTATATTAATCTGGGCTTATTGTTCGTTTCGTTACTTAAGCCCGAAGAAACTTGGTACAATTTTACGAAGGGGATAATGTCCGCCGATCGAGGGGATGGTGTCCGCCATGCCCAATTAAACATTCGAATAGACATTCTACCAAACCCGTTTTTAATGTCATACTACCCAATTAGACATAAGACATTAGATTAGACATGTTATCATAAAGTTAAAAAAATACGAGTAATCAAATAAAGTCAACATTATATCGAATGTCAAATTTTTCATGAAAAAACAAGAAACCCATTTAAACCAACAATAACAACAACAAAACAAATGGACATGCTTCTTTTTCAGAAAATTCTGTTCAAAAATAGTTTTTTTAAATTTCAAAATATATAACATATTTTTCCATTGCTTAAAGTGAAAAACAAAATTAACGCAATTGTCGTATTAGAATATATATACATGTAAATATGACCAGCTGATGGTAGAAAATCATTAAGTAGAACGGTGAAACCTTTACCAATTTTCTGTTAAGTTTCTGTCACACTACAGCGTATAGCACCAACGTACGCCGACGTATGAGAAATTCAGTCTGTACGTTGGTGTACGTTGCATACGTTGGGCATAAGTTTTGCACTACTCTTAGTACGCTGTCATACGCTGGCATACGTCGTCGTAAGTCGAGTATGTTGAAAAATTTTGTGCATGCACAAAATTTCCAACGTATGCCGACGTATGGATAGTACGTTACTCATAAGTTTCATGTACGCTACTTATAAGTAATGCATAGGTTCATGTACGTTACATGTAAGTTACTCATACGTTTGCATACGTTGCCATACGTAAAAGTCCGCTGGACGCTTGTGTAGCGTGTGCTTAGCGTATGCATAACGTGTTTGTAACCTACAAGCAACGTACTCCTAACTTATGGGTAACTTATTCCAAACGTTCATCGACGTATTTAGCGTATGTCCGACGCACTGGGAGGGTACTCAGCGTACTTTGAACGTATGTAGAACGTACTGAACGTATTTGTAACTTAGGGGTAGCGTATCTGCAAGCGTTCTGAGCTCATCTTGTACAAATTTGGTACACATGAGTAAAACATACCACTCAGATTGGTGAGAAATGGAAGACCATGAGAGACTTAGACGAGAATATCAGCTAGCCATATTAAATCACCAAAATAATGTGATTGAAGCTGCTTTGTATGTGGCTAGTAGGATCCGAAGAAGAAGAGGCCAACGCTTCTGTCTGTCGTTTTGTGTATGTGACGAGTTCGAGTCAGACGGAGCAATAGAGACTACAGTTTCGTTCACAGACGCCACTGAAGAAGCATTTGAGTCCGAACGAGGGCGGTTTTGATCATCATTGTCCGAATGCTGGTTATTTCCGTTATCGTCTGTCTGTTTAGGAGATAGGGAAGACGCCGAACGTGTAGGCGCTGAAGTTTTCTTTGCGCGGCCTCTTCCCGAGTTTTTCCTTTGTTTCTTTAGGGACATGTTTACCGATCTTCAACTACATAAATAATGAAGACTGGGTAGCCAAGAGATAAATATCATACACGTATCTGACGTCACGAACGTCACGTGCACTACAAGCACGCTGTGCACAAGTTTGGCGATCGTTGGGCATACGTTCCTCATAAGTTCTTCATACGTTCCTCATAAGTTAAGAACGCTAGGCAAACGCAGGACGTGCGCTGTTGTACGCTTTCATAAGTCATGTTACGCCAGAGGTAAGCAATGCATAAGTTACTCATACGTTGGACATGCGCTATTCATTCGCTCAGTACGTTGCACCTACGTTTTGCATAAGTTCAAACAGAGGCTTTCTCTCATTTTTTGTGACTTTTCTTCAGCGTATGACAACGTATGACAACGAAATTATTTCTTTTCATGCGTTCGGCGTACGTTGGCTTATACGTTATAGTGTGACAGGGGCATTAAATACTGAAATGCTTCCACACGCCAGGAACGCGTTAAAGACTGGCCTGGCACACGTTCTGTGTAACTTTTAGCCAACGTGTTTCTAGCGTGCTCGCAGCGTATGTGAACGTGTACATTGGCTGTCTCTAGTGTACTGAACGTGTTCGGAACGTATTTTAACTCGTTCGTAACACACTGAGGAATTGTGAGCATGCACGACATCTGTCGATATACTCAGCGTGTAACAACGTGTGTCAGTGTGTCGATGGCGTGTGTGGAGCGTGTTGTTTAAAATCAAACACGTCCCGAACACGCTGGCTAAAACATAAAGGTGCTACTACAGCACTATTACGCTCTAACTATTTCAAGAAATAAAATGAAGTGATCATATAAATAATGGAAAGCTATAACACTATAAGGTGGGAGTTTTAAAGTGAAGATTTTACTCAGTACAATATACGTGTGTTCTCGGAGTAGACAAGTAACTTAAGCAAAAGATAAATATAGCTTAAGTAACTAGGCTCTGGTTGTTTGTGTTACAGTTGTTTGGTTGAAAACATTTAACCTCATGTTGGCCGCTTTTAACATCAAATAAATAATTTGTTTTGTATTGATTTTTTTTTAAGTTTTTTTTTTTAAAATGGGAATTTACACCGCTTTTGTCAATCTTTCAGTCATATCGCGGTGACTGGAGCACCTGACAACGGATTCCTTGTATTTCTCCTACAACTACAAACATTTCATCTTTTCTTGACCCCAGCCGCTACCCCACATAGGTCTACGATTATCAGCCCCATTGGTGGGAGACAGATAGTCGGAAAGGATGAGAGACCTGTAGACTGACAGTTCGACGGGCTACTAACTGCGCTATGACGATGGCTTGATTTTTATTGTATTTGATGACAAATGAGTTGCAAAGACTATATAATATGCATAGCGTTTACGAGGACTTTTAACGATAAAGGAATAGGCCGATCAAAGTTGAGAAAATTAAATTCGATGATCTGTTATTTGTATTTAATTGATAAATAATGTACATTCGAGTATTCATTTTAAGTCTTTGAGAGTAGGGCTGCTTCACCATATGATGTATAATTTCGAAAGCTGTTTGGTAGTCGCCAAAACATGGTAACGGTAAGGTCAGGCCAATCTTATGGGTATCAAATTATGACATAGCAAGTGAAGGGATATCAATTAGTGGATTGCTGGCCCCGCCCCTTGGCCTCCGTCAAAACATAACAACTCAGAAATTTATAAAATGTCACTATACTCTTTTATTTTGATTAGGACATAAACCAAATACAAATCGATGTTGGACCTTTAGCACGTCTTGGCTACAGCTTATTCAAGCTGTAGTTTGTTTAGACGATCAAGTCACCACACATATATTAACTTTTTCTCAAATGATATGTTAGAAAAATAGAACGTTCGTTGTCTTTTGCACTTACAGATTTATCGCGAGATGATTTGGTACTTGTAAACCCCTACATAGATCATACGACATTTTACGGCTGATGTCAACTATTCGACGCACACTCCTGGTCTCTGTAAGGGGCATAAGCGATTACCTTGCTATTTGATTTTAATCTCAATGCTGGATTTTAATGTGGTTGGTTTTTCAATTGTATCGTGGATAACATAAATGCACAACTCATACACTGAGGGACTAAAGAAACGCAAATTTCAGTTTTGGTTATTTTTATTAGCCTTGCTGGGCGATGTTGTTTCCGTTGTAAGGGTTTACAGTTAAGTCATTACATTAGCAAAGATTGTTCTAAATAACTACACGCCTAAGAGCAGTGGCAATTTAAAGGTATCTACCCCTACCACGAAAAAAGCTTAAAAAAAATAATAAACCAGTCACCGTTCTTTGGCAAATCAATGAAAGCTCAGTAAATTCAAGCATATCTAGATTTTTATAACATCTGAAAATGAAACTCAACATTTTGTCTTGAATTTTTGTAGATATTTCCATCTTTCTGGGTAGAAAACATCCGGCAAAATGAAAATATTGATTGTTACAAGCAATTTTGTCATTTTACACAATGTTTTCCCAATTATATTTCTTAAGGGGCGCCTAAAAGCGTCATTGTGTGGGAATGGGTAAACCAATTTAAATCAATCAACCTGCACAAGCTTTAGCATCTGATGAAAAAAATATATTTTTTATGTAAAATTTATTCTTGTAAACCCTGGTTTATACGTCCCGGTGGCTATCAAATTGAGAATACATTGTAGAAAAATAATAAGCAAATTGAGAATGCATTGTAGAAAAAGAATAAGTTTGTTGCAAGCAAATTTGTTCCCTTTCCACAGTATTTCTACCCTATTGAATTCTTTTTTTTTTTTTTTTTTTTAATTGTTTTATATATCATTTCATATATTTAAGTATTTGAGAAAAAGTGAGAAATAAAAAAGTGGAATATAAAAGAGATGACCGTAAGAAGTGTCACAAAGATCTTACTATGACAATCTTTTTGAACGTGTTAATCCATTCACCAAATTCTTATTACTATATTGAGATATATCATGCAATAACATATATGATACAATGTATGTAAATCTTTTTGTTGTATTTTTTTTTTTTTTCAGATTTTTCTTACTTAAACATTTTTTTCCAAATTTTTCTAAATGAGAAACGTTTTAAAATAGATTTCCTTTACTTCTTGCATTTATAATCCTATCTAAAATGTACAAGCTCGTAATTTCCTTAGAATTAAAGGGAATAGCAAACGACTTCCTTTGTTACTTGTAATAAGGGGAATCGGGTGAAAATCAAAAGCAAATAGCCGATCATTATGAGATATATCCAGTGTACATCCAAAATACCACCCGTGGTCTATTACGCAATCAGAGATAACGATCAGAAGCGTGTAAGTTACTTGTATTAAAACAGCACTTTTAAATTTGATTTACCATTAACCCTTCACAGAAAAAAATCTCAGAACGAAAGAGAATACGAACGAAAAATTAATAGCCATGTGTACCGAAAATAATGGATCTTTCAAATGTGGAGAAAATCGGCGTAAAAAGTACTCTTTATCGCAATATGGTTATTCTTAGTTGTTGTTGTGTGGTTTCCTTGTTTTAATAAGTCTTTTCAAGTTAAAGAAGTAAACGCAATGATTTCCTACAAAGGACGCCTTTGCTAATTTTGTTTCGAAAATGAGAATTAAAATATGAAAACTGGACGAGCATGAAATTAATTCCTAGGTCGGGAGAAAAAAACGATTAAAACGTGTCAACGTTAATATAAACTACCACATCAATTCCATATTCTAAGAGAATTTTAAGAGTACTCAACATTCCTCTGTATTGATTTCTGAAAAAAAATATCTGATTCTACGCAAAATAGGAACATTTAGTCTCAGCCCTTATATTCTCTATGTAGCAAATTTAAACCGGAACTACCCAGTTAAGTCAATGGAGTTAATTATAGGGCAATTTTCAGGACAACTCCGTATATCGGTAGGGGCCCATTGAACCATTCTCGTTGCAAACATTTGTGAAAATTATTATCCCGCATTAGACGACCCGTATTTTTTAATTATTACTTTTCAAAATAAAATGCTAAAAAAGATTGTCCGTAAAAAGTTTAAAAAAAAGAATATAAAATCTATTATTTTAGATGAATCCGCAATTTTTTGTTCGCCAAGCATGAGTTAGAGCGTAATTTTCCTGTTGAAACCGTCACGACAAATGACGAAACATCTATCAAAGCATGAGAATGGTCAAATTTGCTCCCCCTTTTTGTTTACGTCGCTTTTATTTAAGAATGTATGACGCAACAAAAATGACCGACATCATAGATTTACTCGCGACTCACTGGATATAGCGTTATTGGATGAAAATTTAAGTCGATCGGTAAAACAGTTATTGTTCATATTCTGACAATTAATACGAATAAACTTGCGCTCCGCTTAGTTTGAATCGCGTAAATTGTCAGAAATGAACTATAACTATTACTTCTTTTAGGCCATGAATCTAGGACAATAGCCCCTCCGGACAATATCCCCTTCTATGTTTTTCGACAAGATCGACATTATCCCCTTCCTAAATTCAACAGGGCGGACATTTGCCCCTTCGTCATTCGGATAGGGCGAACGAAATCCCCTTCCTATTATTAACAGGGCGGACACCATCCCCTCGATCGGCGGACATTATCCCCTTCGTAAAATTGTTCTTAGTTTCTTCCGGCTTAAGTAACGAAACGAACATTAAGCCCCGATTAATATAAATTTTACTCTTTTTTTATTGAATAATAAACCAGTGCTCAATTTTTAACTGAATACCTTTGCACATTTCTATGCGAGCGATTCCATAAAATTTGTATTCTAGAAAACGTCATGGTAAAGGCAAAGAGGAGCTTGTCCCTCTTTACCAGCATGTTTCTTTAAAATGAACCTCGTGTTAACTTTTTACTATTCGAAGCCATCTGGAAATATGTTGTCCTGACACTCGAAGATATAAATCCGACTTAACAAAATAGAACATGCTGAATATTAGCTATATTATTACCTTTTCCATATGATCTTATCTTTTTCTCTTTTGTATACATGGTGTTGGTATGAGACCGAAACATCGTAGCTACAATTTTGTATGAGTTTTTTTTTACAACATATCAGTCGCCAGTAGAATCAGAGTATATCATTGATTATTATTATAATTTTTACAATCTTTGACTGGTTTTCATGTGAAATACCGGAATTATATCCAATCCAGAAACCGTGAATTGTCTGTGATATATTACAGAAAGGGGCTTTTGTCCGCAGTAGTAAAACGATGAAGGGGATAATGTCCGCCCTGTTAATATGAGGAAGGGGATTTTGTCCGCCCTGTTAGAATGGCGAAGGGGCTAATGTCCGCCCTGTTAAATTTAGGAAGGGGATAATGTCAGCCATATCAAAAAGCATAGAAGGGGATATTGTCCGGAGGGGCTATTTTCCGGTTACCTAGACCATATCTTTGGCCTAGACATTGATCAGCTTACTTTTTTCGACGTGCAATGATAGATTTAAAAAGAATTATGAAGTCTTTGAATGAAACCGTTTGAAATTCAAATCATAAATTGTTCATCTTTGTCATCGGAAAACAATAACAATCAATCGGTAATTTGGATTAAATTATCGATTTTGGTCAAAATGTTCCGTTTGGTATAGGGTAAGGCAAAATTTACAATCAATTAGTAGATGAAATGAGCGTCAAACTGACATCAGAACGAATGAGTTAAAAGACATCTAAAGTGTTGAAAGTCAATAATTTTATCTTTCAATCGCTTAAAAACATCTTAAAAAGAACGTTTATTTGATTAAAGAAACTTAAGTGTATTGAATGCAATACGCAAAGGAATTTTGATATGGTATGTTTCAAAAGTGTTAAGTCTTCCTATTTTCCAATGTCTAAATAGACATTCAAAAACGGGTTTGGTCGAATGTCTAATCGAATGTCTAATGTCTAATAGGGCAGTTAGACATTCAAAAACGGGTTTGGTCGAATGTCTAATCGAATGTCTAATGTCTAATTGGGCAGTTAGACATTCAAAAACGGGTTTGGTCGAATGTCTAATCGAATGTCTAATGTCTAATTGGGCAGTTAGACATTCAAAAACGGGTTTGGTCGAATGTCTAATCGAATGTCTAATGTCTAATTGGGCAGTTAGACATTCAAAAACGGGTTTGGTCGAATGTCTAATCGAATGTCTAATGTCTAATTGGGCAGTTAGACATTCAAAAACGGGTTTGGTCGAATGTCTAATCGAATGTCTAATGTCTAATTGGGCAGTTAGACATTCAAAAACGGGTTTGGTCGAATGTCTAATCGAATGTCTAATGTCTAATTGGGCAGTTAGACATTCAAAAACGGGTTTGGTCGAATGTCTAATCGAATGTCTAATGTCTAATTGGGCAGTTAGACATTCAAAAACGGGTTTGGTCGAATGTCTAATCGAATGTCTAATGTCTAATTGGGCAGTTAGACATTCAAAAACGGGTTTGGTCGAATGTCTAATCGAATGTCTAATGTCTAATTGGGCAGTTAGACATTCAAAAACGGGTTTGGTCGAATGTCTAATCGAATGTCTAATGTCTAATTGGGCAGTTAGACATTCAAAAACGGGTTTGGTCGAATGTCTAATCGAATGTCTAATGTCTAATTGGGCAGTTAGACATTCAAAAACGGGTTTGGTCGAATGTCTAATCGAATGTCTAATGTCTAATTGGGCAGTTAGACATTCAAAAACGGGTTTGGTCGAATGTCTAATCGAATGTCTAATGTCTAATTGGGCAGTTAGACATTCAAAAACGGGTTTGGTCGAATGTCTAATCGAATGTCTAATGTCTAATGTCTAATTGGGCAGTTAGACATTCAAAAACGGGTTTGGTCGAATGTCTAATCGAATGTCTAATGTCTAATTAGGCAGTTAGACATTGATATTTGAATGTCTAATTTCCCAGTTAGACATTCGGTCGAATGTCTAATGTCTAATGTCTAATGTCCTGCCAACTTCACACACTTTTCCAAGCGGTATATCTATAAATTCATCAAATGCTAGATGACCACTGCCCTTTTAATACTTTAGTATATGTATTAATTATTGTTATGTGGTAAGAACAGAAAAAGAAACAATAGCGAAGATCAAAATTTTCGAATATTATTGTATAATTTAATTTTTAGTTCCCCCTATCATACATGAGTGTTCTGAATGGCCGTAATGCAAAATCATACTTCCATGAACAAAATTTTGAGCACGTAGCAATTTTGTATGCGCACAAAGTAGATTCATAAAAATTGTACACACAAAGTGGATTCATAAAAATTGTTCGTACAAAGTAGATTCATAAAAATTGTTCGCACAAAGAAGATTCATAAAATTGTTCGCACAAAGTAGATTCAAAAAAATTGTTCACACAACGAAGATTCATAAAAAATGTTCGCACAAAGTAGATTCATAAAAATTGTTCGCTCAAAGTAGATTCATAAAAATTTTTCGTACAAAGTAGATTCATATAATTTGTTCGCACAAAGTAGATTCATAAAAATTGTTCGCACAAAGTAGATTCATAAAAATTGTTCGCACAAAGTAGATCCATAAAATTGTTCCTCCAAAGTAGTTTCATAAAAATTGCTCGCACAAATTAGATACATAAAAATCTATCAAAATTTGTGAAATACATGCAAATGCATTTGCTTTTCATACAGATTGATAAGTATTTTTTTGTTTGTTTGTTTGTTTGTTTGTTTCATACCTCCATCAAAACAAAATAATTTTCTCATCTCTTAAATAATGAAGGAAATCAGACCCACACTTGCTCTATTTGGACGGGTATCAATATTAACACTTTCCTGTTTAATCCCTGGTTATTACGTCCCTGCGATAATACTTGAGAAAACATTGTGGGAAAAGAAGAAATTGCTTGTTACAAGCAATTTCTTTTTTCCCCACGATATCTTCTAACCTGTAGGTTAGTTACTTTTCAAATTGCATCCAATTTTAATTTGTCGTCTACAACTTCTTTGAAATTGGAACAGTCTAAAATTTCGAGAAACGAGAAAGGGTTAAGCTGCAACTGGATAAATGTTAGCTGTCACGAGTAAAAAGACCAGTTTAGACTGCACATTTAGAAAGGTCAAGGAATCGTTTGGCTCTCGCCCTAAACACACAATTAATGAAAGGTCTAGCAGAGGCCATTCAGAGAACGAATTTCGGAAATGAATTTTGAATTAGGTATGACGGTCATTCTAGAATCAGAAAATCTTTCTAAAGCGAGGTATAGACTCATACTATGCTTTTACTCCCCGGAGACGATTAGGTAGGTTGATCATGGTAGATTAAAAACAATCTATCAAAAGCGAAAGGTTTCGCTCCTTTCAGCTTCCCCACTCCTCACAGACAGACTAGGGTCGATTACTTTCCAATTCCCCTTGATACAAGCAATTTCTTAAATTTCCACAATGTTTTTCACAGCTTTTTTCTTGAGTGGCGTCAAATGATGGATTGTTGGGATGAGTTAAACATTTTTGAACCCAACAGTAGAACGACCACAAACATTCATTACCAACATACACTTTATTTAATTCTAATTCTATTTATGAAAACCGAAATATAAGTTACATAAATTATAAGTGTTATTTACAGACAAATATTTAAATATACAATGGTATTCCCTTTTATTTTTTCAAACCATTTTCTGTAGACTCTTGAGACACTTACCTTTTCAAATCTCTGGTTTCCTTGGCTCTAAGAAATTGCGTTTAAGATAAGAAAAAAATGTGGGGAAATGTCTTAAATACTACAAAATCGTACAAAACCGTACTTACGCCTTGTCTTTCAATAAACATGCATTTTCAACCATGTTCTTAAATTTCTCAGAAAATGCAACAGTATAAAAGAATCGTCATTTGGTAAAGGTTTCAAATATAATTTGGGTAGAAATAGCAAAATTGAATGGCAAGTATTTTTCCAAAATAGTTTCTATTATTCTAATGCCAAACCTGAAAACTGTGGACTTATCTGAATATAAAAAAAAGTTGCAGCGACAGTTTCAAGTTGGTGAAATTTATAAATCTCTGCCTCTCGTGGTAGAAAACATTGTGGATAACGAAGAAATTGCTTGTAACAAGCAGTTTCTTCATTTTCCACAATGTTTTCCAAATGCTTTTCTAGAGGGGCGTAAAAAGCGGGATTGTGTGGATAGGTAAAGAAATAGATAAAACATTTTTTGTTCTCATTGAGAAATGAACCTCATTATTAATTATACTGTATGAATTTCGCGGATTAATACAGTGTGGTTATTTTTTAGGCTCATCCCTCAGTGAAACAACAACAACAACCAACTATTCCATAAGTTTCAAGTTTTCATCAACAAAAAAATATTCACTATGGTCGAGGCACTAATATGAGCTCATAGAACATTTAACAATACACAAGTCAACATGATAATAGAGAACAACATGTTAGCATTTCGTATACCTAAATGCCACCAACACAAGCAAAATATACATAATCGTGCGCAATTCCAGCAAAATGTTTGCAACATGAACAGTCGTTGTTTGCACAATTTTTTGTTCGTGGAGGTATGAAATAATCAAAACGCTTGAATTTATGACAGACGAAACTAAAATTATTCGATAGTGTTATCGCTTATAATTCTATCATTTTCAATCATTTTAGACCAAAGTTACTGTTGTGGCAGATTAAAATGCTGTACATTAACCACTTACAAGATAGCAAAATTTTAGACTGGTCCAAACTGAAAGGAGTTGCAGACAACAATATAAAGTTTATGGAATTTTAGATTTTTCAACTTTTTGGTAGGAAATATTGTGTAAAATGAAGAAATTGCTTGTTACAAGCAATTTCTTCATTTTACACATTGTTTTCCCAATCGCTTTTCTTGAGAGGCGGCCAAAAGAGTCACTGTGTGGGAATGGGTTAAATCAGACCAGAAATTGTCTAGACCAGTTTTTTTTTAGATTGGTTGACTTTGGTATCATTAGTTTTTCGGGGGGTGGGCAAAAATACTTCGAAATAAGAAGAAACAAAGTAATATATGACTTGTGAATAGAATAATAAGATCAAATAAAAAACAAATGAATTTCAGAATTCTCCGAATTGAGAGAAAATTCAGACCAGGATGCGATTTGAGCTTAATAAGAAAATCTTGTGAGCAAAGGAAAAAAATGATTGTTCCCCCTAGGAGATAAGGATTGATTGATTGATTTAATGGGGTTTAACGCCGCTTTTAACAGTATTTCAGTCATATCGCGGCGGCTGGAGCACCTAACAATGGATTCCTGGTATTTCTCACACCAGTACTACCACTACATCCTTTCCTAGCCTCCAGCTGCTATCCCACTTAGGTTTACGATTATCCACCCATTGGTGAGAGACAATTGTCGGAAAGAATATGTGCCGCCGCCGGGGATCTAGGAGATAAGGAGACGCGGTACTTGATCCGTTAATTAACCCATTTTCAGACGGCTTTCTTTTAAACTGGCTGAAATTCAAATGACTTGCAAACGATAATAATAAGTGTATGGAATTTAATTTTTATTTTAGCCATCTGGTTTAAAAAAAAAACATTTCGGAAAGTGAAGAAAATGCTTCCAACATATATTGTGGAAAATGAAGAAATTGGTTGTTGCAAGCAATGTGTTAAGGTCACCTAACACAGACGGATTCCCTCTCCATAAAGTTACCCATAGATCAAATGCAAAGAATTTTCATACATGTATTATCCTTGTTTTGGAATACATAGACGACTTGCAGTTGGTATATTACTTTATTTCAATGATTCTCCTGAAACTCTATCAATTGCAACCAGTCTAAAAAATACTCCGACAGGGTATAACGGTTTTCTACAGGATTAACACATTTAACCCATTACCAGACGGCAAAATTTTGGACTGGTCGAAATTGAAAGGACTTGCAGACGACAATTAAAAGTTAATAACATTTGATTTTTTTCTTTCTGGCATGAAAAGATTGTGAAAAATGAAGAAATTGCTTGTTACAAGCAATTTCTTAATTTTACACAAAGTTTTCCAAATCCCCTTTCTAAGGGGCGTACAAAAAAAATCATTGTTTGGAATTGGTTAAATCTCTATGCACCCCCATGCATTGCTTTTAACCCTTTACAGTTCAATCATCGAGGTACAACAAGATAATTTATAGTCTTAAACTTCTCGTCAAGTGAAATACGATTTACAAAAATACAATTAAAAGCATTTACGATGCAATTTCTTCATTTTTCCCAATATTTTCTTATCTTATGGATGGTAATATTTCGAATTAAATCCACTTTAATTTTCGTCTGCGAAACATTTAATAAATTTGGACAAGTCTAAAATTGTGGATAACATGAAAGGGTTTAGATAGCAAAGAGAACATTACAGGCATATTTTTCATTTCTTCTTTGTGTTTTATTGTTTGTTTTATTTTTTCTTTTGTTTTTTCAAGACATGAATCTTCCGAGAAAATAATTAACCCATTACCATAGGAAAAATTTTTAGACTGGTCGAAATGGAAAAAGCTGCAGACAATAATTTCCCATTTGGTCGCATTGGTTTTTTCTCCTTTCTTAAAAATAATATTGAAAGGGGAGAATTGGCTTTAAACAAATGGAATTTCATTTTTCAAAAATAATCTCGATTTGTTGTAATAAAATTCACACTTTAAAGTGTCCTCTACAACCTCATACGATTTTGGACCAGTTTAACCCTTTCCTGTACAATCCCTTGTTTTCACGTCCTTGTGAATTTATCCCTGAGAAAACATTGTGGGAAAAGAAGAAATTGCTTGTCACAAGCAATTTCTTTTTTTTCCACAATAGTTTCTAGCCTGTAGGTTCGCTACTTTTCAAATTGCTCCCGCTTTTGATCGTTGTCTGCAACTCCTTTCAAATCGGACAGGTCTAAAATTTTGAAAAACGGGAAATGGTTGAAATAATTTATCTAGTAACGGGTTTGCTAACTTCGAATATATAAGTTACCAGAGCCACCAACATTGAGAGAAAACTGTTCATTTTCTGTGTCACTTTCTGGTTCGATGTCACTTTCTGCCGCAGAATAATCGTCTGGATCCCAAGACAAACCGTCGTCATAAAAATCGTCCATGATTTCGTAACTGTCTCCATCGACATCATTATAAGGCTCAAATTGTTCTTCGTCGTCATTACCGTACTGTACACGTTCTATTAATGCCATTTCGTGGACTAGAACCATTCTCTGTAGCCGAACAATTTCTGCGCTCCTACCTTTGGCCCACTCGTTTAGCATGTTCCGTACTCCTTCCATGACGGCGATACGAATAGCAAGGTTAGCCCGAACGCTGAAGCAATGGTTCTTGTCTGCGATGTCGTAACGTCGTAGTAAGGAACTCAGTTCGTGTTCCAGAATGGTCGCCTGATTTAAAACTCTGTGTAACTGTTTCTTCAGCATCGAAACTAGATTCACGCAGATCTCGATCTTGCTTATCTCTGAGGTCATGGCGAGATTATCCACTATGGTAATCTTTCGATTTTGAAGTGTTAGATACAGTATTCTATAGCACGTTTTAGTATCACTTCCAAATTTCGCTATCAATCGTCCACATAATAAACTGATTGTCTTTGTTTCAAATCACAATGAAATAATTCTTATTACTAAATATTAAATCACTTTGTACAATATCTTATTAAACTCACGCTGAATTTTTATAAATAATTCTGTTTTATTTCTCAATACGATTTTAGAATAACTTATTAGATGTATCCAGATTGAAGACAAGTAATTAACTGGTACCCAAAATGGCTAAAACTAGATTAACAATTATGGTCTTTCATACTTTGTTGACATAATATACAAAATACGGATTAATTCTGCCTCTAAGGTGCCACATCCTTGGCACCCTACCTACTTCAGATGCTATGTGTGAAATAAATATAATGTCACATGTGTGTGTACATGACACTTTAAGGAGCATACTTGACATCTGGTGTCTTTAAAAAGGTTCTTGTATTCTAAATATAGCCAATATATATTCCCGATTTATTTATAAGGAAATTCTTGTTCTATTATTGTTACAGCATAATATAAACAATACAAGTAAATGTGAAATGTTTTCTAGAAATGAGAAAAGGGGAAGTAATATGCACACACAGAAACACAGAAAAACAAATATACACCTAACAAGAGATAGGGGGGGAGAGACAGGGGGGGAGAGGGATAGAAAGGGGTAGAGGGAGCGAGGGACAGGGAGATAGAAGCGGGAGGGGAGAGAGAAAGGGAGAGAGGGTGCAGAGAAAGAGAGAGAGTAGCGGAGAGAGAGAGAGAGAGAGAGAGAGAGGGGGGGTAGAGAGGGGAAGAGAGGTAGAGAGAAAACAACCCTTAAATAATAACAAGAATAGCCGAAACATTCAGGATCCCGTTATTAAAAAAGGGACTGCTCCTTTTAGAGTTTTTGAATGACAAAGAAAATTGGGCGTAATTTTAAATCAATTCACCCTATATGGTTGAAAAAAATGTGGAAAAGACGAAATTGCTTGTTTCAAGCAATTTCCTTTTTTACCACAATATTTTCTCAATTGCAGTATCACAGAGACGTAAAAATTAGGGATTGTAAAAGAAGATGTTAAATAGAAAACAAATAAAATGAATATAAGTGTATTATTTTCTCTTGTAAAAAAAAAATCATTCTATTGTGTTACTTTCCATATTTTTTTTCTGAAATTATTCATACCGTCTTAAATATTTTTTATCAATGGCAAATCCTACCATTAATTTGAAGCAAAAGTACGGAAAGGCAGAAAATCCTTTCTGATTCAACAAATCGTCGTTGTCGTTCTAAAACGTCGTAACTACAGCTTTAATCAAGCTGTAGTTACGACGTTTTAGAACGACAACGACGAAATACACTTTTTTGTCTTCTTGAAAAAGTATTTGACTTATAACTACCTTAAACCGTTACCAGACGACAAAATTTTAGATCAGTACAAATTCAAGGATGTTTCAGACGACAATGTTTAGTTAATGAAATTTTGAAAAAAATAAATCTTTGTTGTTGTTTTTTTGTGTGTGTGTGTGTGTTAGAAAAAATTGGGATTATGAAAAAAATCTCTTGTGATCAGCAATTTATTCATTTCCAAAATGTTTTCCATGCCATTTTTCTCGGAGGCGTCAGAAAGCGTTATTGTGTCGGAATAGATAAATACATTTTAATTTGCCATTTTGTTTAACCGACGATCACAAGGTAAAATATTAGACTGATTCAATTTTAAAGAAGTTGCGGATTCAACAAATCGTCGTTGTCGTTCTAAAACGTCGTAACTACAGCTTTAATCAAGCTGTAGTTACGACGTTTTAGAACGACAACGACGAAATACACTTTTTTGTCTTCTTGAAAAAGTATTTGACTTATAACTACCTTAAACCGTTACCAGACGACAAAATTTTAGATCAGTACAAATTCAAGGATGTTTCAGACGACAATGTTTAGTTAATGAAATTTTGAAAAAAATAAATCTTTGTTGTTGTTTTTTTGTGTGTGTGTGTGTGTTAGAAAAAATTGGGATTATGAAAAAAATCTCTTGTGATCAGCAATTTATTCATTTCCAAAATGTTTTCCATGCCATTTTTCTCGGAGGCGTCAGAAAGCGTTATTGTGTCGGAATAGATAAATACATTTTAATTTGCCATTTTGTTTAACCGACGATCACAAGGTAAAATATTAGACTGATTCAATTTTAAAGAAGTTGCGGACAACAATTTTAAGTTGATGATTACTTTGAAATCTTTGTCTTATGGGATATTAAATCTTGTTGATAATGACAAAAAAGCTATTTCTTCCTTTTCCACATTATTTTCTTTTCAAAGCCATAGTACTTGGAGGCGTAAAAAAACCGTTAATGTTGGAATGGATTAACACATTTTAATGTGACTTCTGTTTAACCCATTCCTTTTGACAGGCAATTTCTTCATTTTCCACAATGATTTCCTTCTAGCAAATTGAAAAAAAAAAACTAACAAAAATCCATAAAACCCCATTAATTTCAATTTGTCGTCTGCAACTCCTTTCAATTTGGACCAGTCTAAAATTGTTTTGCGCGGGTTAAAAGTTATTACATGTATAGGACTTACAGAAAGCCTCCTCAGTCTCCTCAAGAGTTCATGAATATAGGATCGAACGTATGGTAAACCAACAGATATTTTATTTTAAGACATAAAGCATATAAGCTCAAATATAACTAAATACAATGGGAAAACGGTCAATTGAATTACCAATTGATACAAAGTAATGTGCAGTAAATAGTGTATCTTAGTAAACCAAATTAACAAACATCGTGGAATAAAGAATGATAATGCACTAGTTTCCAAACTTAAAGAAATTCTTTCTCTTTTTCAAGGCACTTTTATAAAAATAATAATATTACAATGAAATTGTTGTTTTTGTTATCTATATTGAGTAAATTAATAAAATTCCACATATTTGGGCGGATTGTGTAAAATTGACGGATATATTCAGAATTTAATTCAGTGTAAAACGGACAAATGAATGTTAAATATCCTGTAAATTTCAGGATGTTAAACAATAACAGAGGTCAAATGTGGAAATATGTACGGAGTTAAACTAACGTCAATTTCTGCTCAAATGAAAGTAAATAAAGTGGAGGAGCAAATCTTTAACCCATTCAAACACATTGACGCTTTTTGATGCCCCTCAAGAAAATTAACTGGGAAAACATTGTGCAAAATGAAGAAATTGCTCGTAACAAGCGATTTCTTCATTCTCCACAATGTTTCAACCCAGAGTGTTGAAATAATCTAGATTTCTATAAACTTTACATTGCAACTCCTTGTGTCGGAATGGTTCAAAGTTATTACATGTATGGGATTTGCGGATAACCTGCGACATGTTTTAACCCTTTCCTGTTTTTAGAAATTTTAGACTAGTCCAAATTGAAAGAGTTTGCAGACGACAATGAAAACTGGATGCCATTTGAAAAGAAACCATCCTATGTGGTAGAAAATATTGTGGAAAAAGGAGAAATTGCTTGTTACAAGCAATTTCTTCTTTTTCCACAATGTTTTCTTGAGTATAAAATCACTGGAACGTAAAATTCCGTATTTGAACGGGAAAGGGTTAAACTGATTTCAGTTGAGGTGTGTTATTGGCGGACTATATTCTGATCCCATTACAGTGAACCGAGTGCAAAGATGTGCAGTCAAATGTGAAGTGAGTTTAACTAACGACAATTTCTCCTCAAATGTAAAAATAAGGTGAATGGAGGTCGGGGCGTGTCAGTCTTGACATTCATAACTTGAGAAAGGAAAACGTCCAAACTAAAATGTATAATAAGTAGGGCAGCCCCCAGTGAGGATCGAACTCACGACCCCTGGTTTACAAGACCAGTGCTCTAACCACTGAGCTATGGAGGCGGTTGATAGAAAGAGGCATATTGAACATATTATCCAATAAGATTAAATTTTTTATACTATACCTCACCGTCGATAATTCGTTACATCTTAATAACAAAAAATATAAATCATGAAATCGATAATTATCGTTCATTATGTTGTCCTAACGGAGTCACAATTTAGGTGTGTGTTTTTTTGTTGTTGTTCATCTAATTCAAATTTACATATGATTGTGACATAGAACCGCCAAGAATTTAACATGAAAAATGGCGCGATACAAGCCATTTTTGTGAAAGCTGTTCTTTTGTCAAGATACAATAAAATAATGTTAAAGTGAATCTTGTTACAAGCAATGTCTTCTTTTTCTACAATGTTTTCTCAATCATAAAATCACAAGGATATAAAAACCAGGGATTGAACAGGAAAGGATTAAGAATAATGAAGTGATTGTAAACTTGGTCGTAATCATGCTCCGGAACAGCCTTCACTTACAAGATTGATTGAATAGGGTTTAACGCCACTTTTAACAGTAATTCAGTCATATCGCGGAGGTTGGAGCACCTAACAATGAATTCCTGGTATTTTTCACACCGTTACTACCACTACTACCTCATCCCGAAATAACAACTTAACCCTTTCCTGTACAATCCCTATGTTATACATCCCTGTGATTTAATACATGAGGAAACAATGTGGGAAAACAATTTCTTCTTTTCCCACTATATTTTCTACCCCGTATGTTGGTTACTTTTCAAATTACACCCACTTTTAATTGTTTTCTGTAACTTCTGTAACTTCTTTTAAATTGGACAAGACTAAAATTCTGAAAAATAGGAAAGGGTAAAAAATACATTACGTTCATTGAAAGACTTTTAGTAAAGATCTTTTTAAAACATACGTCGTCTACCTTTAATCTATACTGTCTTTATTTTTTGGACTCGTGCACTTTTTCGTGCACACAGGCACTTTTATATAATGTACGACTGTTGGATCACATACGACGATTTCTTATTTCTAAAATATAAAATTTCCCTCGTATCATATTGTAGTTGGGGTTGGTTTTTGTTGTTGTTGTTGTTGTTGATGATGAATGCGCGGATGATCCGGAACGAGTTTTTAACCCGTTAACACTAAATCCATCGTTTTAAATGATCTGAAGAAAAGTATTTTAAAAAAAAGAAGGAAAAAAAAAACACAAAAAGAGAAATATTTGAATTTCATGGTATTCTCTCGTAGTACGGTGATTGATTCTCAACTGAAATGTACATGTACCTTGAAATGCCGCCCGAATACACTTTAATTTTCCCCTTACAATGACGCTTTTACGCCTGTTCAGACAAAAACGACCTGGGAAAACATTGTGGGAAATTTAGTCTGTTAACTTAAGCTATCAAAGCTGACCCTTTGCTACTTAAAGACGAAAGCTTAACTGCTTAACTAAATCTGACGGCAATAATTTAAAAGCATTAAATTCAATAGTTATGTTTTCAAAGAGGTAGAATATAGCAACCGAATCGGGAAAAGCTAAAACATCGCGAAACTGGTATACTCTTTAACCCGTTCCCACACAGTGACACTTTTGGACTCCCCTCAAGAAAGGCAATCGGAAAAACATTGTGGAAAATGAAGAATTGGCTTGTAACAAGCAATTTCTTCATTTTTCACAATTTTTTCCACCCAGAAAGTTGAAAAAATCTAAAATATCAAGAACTTTGAATTGTCGTCTGCAGCTTCTTTCAATTTGGATCAGTCTACAGTTTTGTTGTGTGGTAATGGGTTTATGATAAATCAAAACCTCAAAAGTACTGCTCCCCGGCGGGGAATCGAACCCCGGTCTCCCGCGTGACAGGCGGGGATACTTACCACTATACTACCGAGGACGCAATTTAAAATATAATATAAACCATGTCAATCTATTTAATCCTTTCCAACACAATAACGCTTTTTGACGCCCTCCATCAAACAAGTTTGAAAACATTGCGTAAAATGAAGAAATTGCTTGCAACAAGCACTTACTTCATTTCATTTCATTCTGTTTTCTATCTAGAAAGATGGAAAAAATCTAAAATTCATACATTTTTAATTGTGGTCTGCAACTCCTTTCAATTTTGACCAGCCTAAAATGTTACCGTCTGGCAATGGGTTGATTCCTGAACTTAGCATAAATTATCTTATCATGATTACCCGCTCAATTGATTATTTCATTTTCGTGAAAATTTGGTAAATTTAGGTTGATTGTGTGACTGAATTGTGTTTAACGCCCTTTTAACAATATTTCAGTCATATCGAGGCTGCTGAAACACCTAACGATGGATTACCAGTACTACCACTACATCCTTTCCTAGCCTCCAGCTACAAGGAATCCATTGATAGGTGCTTCAGCCGCGCGATATGTTAAAAGTAGTGTTAAACCAAATTCAATCAATCAACCTTTTTATGTTTTTCAATGGAAGAAAGTAGCAGTCACAGAGATAGTATACATTTTTGTGAAAAATGAAAAAAAAAAACAATCAAATGACAAAAAACTGCTCCCCGGCGGGGAATCGAACCCCGGTCTCCCGCGTGACAGGCGGGGATACTTGCCACTATACTACCGAGGAGATTTGCACTTTAATGTTTTTAAGCAATTTTAACAAATTTTCATGACTATATTAATAAACCATGAAAAGGTTTACGACTGTTTAAACTTAAACCTTTCCTCTTCAATCTCTGGTCCTTACGCCCCTTTGATTATATAATTGAGAACATATGAAACAAGCAATTTCTTCTTTTTGCACAATATTTTCCACCCTACTGAATGGTTATTTTTCAAATTAAATCCACTTTCGTCTGCAAAACCTTTGAATTTGGACAATTTTGCAAAACAGGAAAAGGATAAATAATCATTATTTATATTACCATATTTACTTTACACGCTCGATTGGGTCGCTATTACTTACACTATAGCAGCTACCGTTTTCCTTTAATCCGTTTTATCATTACAGAAAAAAAAAACAACAACAAAACAATTGTATGTATTTGTCTTTTTTAACCCTTTCCTGTACAATCCCTGGTTTTAACGCCTATGCAATTTTATACTTAAGAAAATATTTTGAAAAAAGAAGAAATTGCTTGTATCAAGCAATTTCTTCTTTTATCACAATATTTTCTACCACATACATTGGTTTTGTTTCAAATTGCACTCATTTTTCATCATCGTCTGCAATATCTTTCAAATTTGACCAGACTAAAATTTCGAGAAACAGGAAAGGGTTAAACTACATATAAGCATTGGAATTTCTATGACAATAACAACAACAAATACAACAACAACAACAACAAAAACCAGCATCGAGAAATTTTCAAACTTATTGCCATTTTTACATTGAAATACAATTCGTTTAAACCACGTCTATCAAGCGGCCACGTCCATTAAGCGACCATTATCGAAATAGCTTTTATAAAAGCAAAATCTCTTAAGAAGTGCAGGCTACCAGACGATTCTAATGACTTCCAACAACAAAGAATGCAGGGAGAAATCTGTTATAATTTATGTATGTAATCGAAAGAAACCTTCATATCTTTCGCTATAAGTTGTATCAAGCGACCATTCTTTTAAGCTACCACTTTGTGGTCGTATCTTCAGTGGTCGCTTAGTACAAGATTGATTTTACCATTAATATTATTCAGTTCCACCATTACATCAAAAATTGTCCCGTCAGTGCAATCGATCACCAAGTCCTAAAATAATCAGGCCTGGTGAGACTCTGCGAATCGTGTAGTCTTTCAAGAACGCACTTTTAAAGAAATTTAAGATGCGCAATAAATGCGTAATAATTTCCCCATCGCGGCTGTCAATCAAATAAATCAATCGACCAATGGCATCGTTCCTCTAAACCAGTGTTGAGTTTTCAACTCCAACAATGACTGCCTGTTTTGTTAACCCTTTTTGTTGGTTTGGCGACTTAAATGTCGTAACTACAGCTTTTTCAAGCTGTAGTTAGGACGTTTAGGTCGCCAACTAACCATTCCACTCATGTCGCATGCTACATGCAAAAAAAAAATTCAAAATGACGCCGTTTAAAATGGAAGCGGGACTTCCTGTTTGAGTCAATGGGCGTGGGCAACGGATTAAGTGGGCGGGGCCAGCGGTTGGTCAACTGTTAGTTTATAGCTACGCCCAGTGTTCTCCAACAGTACGTTCAAGTTTGATTTTTACGGCGGTTGGATTTTTTTTTATTTATTTTTTTTTTTTATTTATTTTTTTTTGCCAAATCTATGGTAAGTAACATGTACTATGAAAGTGAATTGGTTTGTTTGGGACCAAAATGTCATAACTACAGCTTCAAAGGGCTGTAGTTATGACATTTTAATTGCTAAACCAACAAAAACGGTTTACATAATTGTCGGTCAATGTTTGGGTTAAAACCTTCAACCGGTCTAAACGAATGATTTGATTGGTTGATCGATTTCTAGTTGACCTCGCGACCCGCCAAGTTTAGTTTTATCAAGAACAGAGCTGTAAGCTCAAGGAGCGTCAGCCCGATTAGCTCAGTTGGTAGAGCACTTGACTTCAAACCTCAAGATCACGGGTTCGAGCCCTCGGCTGACCATATCAACTAACAAAACTAATTTTCTTTCGGATGAGACGTTAAACCGAGGCCCCGTGTGACGATGCTATCCATCGAGCACGTTAAAGAACCAGGCGGAGCTCTCAGCAGTTTCGTCCTGTATCCTTGCACTATCCCCCGTAACAACTAACCGTCTTCTGGGGGCGTCGCTCATATGGGCATGTGCTACGGTAGCGACGATAAATAAACGGAAATAATCAATCAGCTCAAGGAGTCGCTTGCAACCATCCACTCAAGAATGTTCATCAATTCAGATGCGCTCACGTGCTCACGTACTAGACAACGAAGTTAAGACTGGTCGCAGTTCAAAGAAATTACAAACGATTATTTACAGTTTTTTTTGTTTTTTTAAATTTCTTTTCTTTTTTGCCGTAAGGAAACAAGATCGATATAAAGAAATCGCCTTTTTAAATTAATTTATTCATTATCCACATTTTTTGCCAAAGCTTTTTTCCTTTTAACTTATTCCCTCACGGTTACGCTTTTGGACACCCCCCAAGAAGAACAACTGGAAAAAAACATTGTGTAAAATGAAGAAATTGCTTGTCACAAGCAATTTCTTCATTTTACACGATGTTTTCTACCAAGACAGTTGAAAAAACCTAAAATTTCATAAACTTTAAAACGTCTTCTGCAATTCCTTTCAATTTGGATCAGTCTAAAATTTTCTTGTGTGGTAATGGGTTAAGGACAGAAAAGGGTGAATTGTATTGGAAAAGGTAGTTCAATGCATTTTTATCGCTTTTTTATATATATTTTAACCTTTGTTTTACAGCGTATTTTACCAATTATGGATTTCGAGACTAAAGATTATCCCAAATATTTAAACGGTTTACATCTGTGAAAAATATTTTTCTTTCCCATGAGAAAGACATGTTTAGGTCCGGGCTGGCGAAAAACCGACCGACATTCATTACGCAATGCTTGCTTGTCGTCGATAGGAAAGTTGTCTTCATTCGGGTTATCTCTGTCAATATTGGTCACATTAATGGTGACGAATAATATGATAAGAAACGTGCCATTGCCTAGCATTTCCAGACATTTAAAGAGTAATAATTTGCCGATATATTCTTTCAGTTGTAATATAGACATAACTATTAAGGAAGAGTAAATTCTCTGTTTTCTGAAAAAGAATATTGCTATCTTTATCCATAAATCGTCGTAAGTGTATATCGTCGGTGCGGGAACAAAATGTCTGCCAAAGTTAAAGCTGCAGTTACGATATTTTGCTCCCGTTTAAAATATGAAATGTGTTGGCACTTACTACAGTTAAGTATGTGGACGTCGATTAAAAAGGGGTGGGGAAATTAACATGACTCCATATTTCCGTTCATAACCAAATGTGTACGGGTAAGATTCGCTTTGTTCTAAACAGAGTTATCTTCAAGACAATGCATGATAACGCTGAACCATACAAACAAAACGAGATTATCTTTTACCACAAAAATCCTGCAATTTTACGAACCAAAGGAAAATGAAAACATTGTGAGAAAAGAAGAAATTGCTTGGTACAAGCAATTTCTTCTCTTCTCGCAATATTTTCTATCGGTCATCACATTCGTCTTTTAGTCTAAACTATTTCATTTTTGAGCAGTCTAATAGCTTGGCTTTTGGTAATGAATTAACGAGCATCGCGGAAAAAAGAGAAAGTACTTAAGGGGATTCTAACGCCGAATTCACGATAAGCGTGTGTTACATTGGAAGCTTTGTACAGAAATATTAAAAGTAATGCTCCCCGGCGGGGAATCGAACCCCGGTCTCCCGCGTGACAGGCGGGGATACTTACCACTATACTACCGAGGAGACATTTGTTAGTTATAAATTTTGAATATATCAATGATATCTATATCATGATTCCTGTCAGTAACGTAATCAACTACCATGAATATGTTTTACACTTAAAGTCACGCATGGTCAGGTATCAAACCGCGTTTATACTTAACTTAAACCGTATTGACTTCGTTTCACAATAAGTTTTTATAGTTTTATCAGCCAATGACTAGAACCCGAGATCTTGAGGTTTGAAATCAAATACATAAACAGTTGGTACAGCCCTTGGCTTAAAACCTCAAGATAACGATCTCTGGGATAACTAAACTAAAAAGCTAATTGTCTTTCGGATGAGAAGATAAACCGAGGCTCCTTGTTACGCTGCCATTCATCGAGGACGTAAAAGAATTACCAGGGCTCTCAGCAGTTTCGTCTTGTATCTTTGCACTTACCCCCGATACAACTAACCGTCGTCTTTGTGACCCCTCATATGGGCATGTGCTACGGAAGCATCGAAAGATAAACGTAAATACACGCTTGGTTCCACAGTTAGTTCTTTTTAGTTTGGTTGGCCCTTGGCTCAAACCCTTGATCATGACTATGAAATCAAGTGTTCATTTGGTAGAGTACTTGGCTTCAAATCCGAAGATTGCTGGTTCAAGCCCCGGGCTGGCCAAACTGAAACAAGAGTGCCATCGTCACAATATACGCCGCCACTTTGCTGCTGTTTCAAGAAAAAATAATTGTAGACACTACTTATTTTGATAGAACCAAATTCAAAACATTTGAAGACTACCTTTTTAAATTGTCAAGTTCAAACTGTTTGATATATTTGATTGATTGAAAGGGCCCAGGGGCATAACTCTTGCAAAAATTAATGAACCATAAAATCCTTGATCCATGTACACCTACAAATTATGGTGATGACATTGACCATAGTATTAGCGTATGTAAGGGATTAATCCGTAGAGAGTCGCTTATCACAAAACATACAATATTAGGACTTGCAACAAAGCGCAAAGAAGGGGGAGGGTCGTAGCCCTCGCCAGCAGAGATTATCAAAAAGAGGGCTACGGTATCACAGCTAAGGCCCCATGTTATAGTGCTTTTCATAGAGCACGTTTAAGAACCAGGAGGAGCTCTCAACCGTTTCATCCTGTATCCTTGCACTATCCCCCGTTACAACTAACAGTCTTCTTGGGGCGTCAATTATATGGACATGTGCTACGGTAGCAGCGATTATCAAACGATAATACACAAACACTTGGTTCCATCCGTAATATATACGTCCTTTATCTCGTTACCTTTATCATTTCCAGAGGAGGCTTTGGAAATTATTAGTGCGTGTTAATTTACAATAATTTCAAAGCTTTGGGGCGATAGATTTTAAATTCAAAATCATTTGTTTTCAGATGAGTAACTGGAAATGGAAATTTGAATTGGTTCGAATGATGTTTCGAATCTTTGACCCCTCTCTTTCAGAGGAATTTTTTTTATCAAACTATGATGTGACGTTCCAAATATGGTATAAGCCTAAATCCATATTTGGTGGAATAAATGAATAACGTCACCCAACCCCTCGATTAAGAGTTCGTCCCGAAACTTAGTTGAACCATCCGCTAAGAACATAATCGTTTGCGGTCAGAGCCTATTAAATATGCAGCATATAATTGTAAATATAAGCAATTGACCAGGAACTTTATTAGATATACTTTTTTTGCAGGTATATATGACGATTTATTCCCGGCAATTTCTTCTGTTCTCACGAGGTTTTCTACATAAAATCGTCATTGTCGTTCAATCTAATTGTTTCTACATCTTTTCATTTTGGATCAGTTTGTCTCTTTTTATTGGGTTAACGATCATCGCGAAGAAAAAGTGATATCAATATAGAGAAAATTATTAAAGATATCGTGTCAGAAAGGAAGTTTTCTACCGAAATAAAAGAATTGCTCCCCGGCGGGGAATCGAACCCCGGTCTCCCGCGTGACAGGCGGGGATACTTACCACTATACTACCGAGGAGACCTGGTCGTACCGATGAGATATATCAATGATATCTTAATCAAGAATAAGTTCATCTCTATTTATCTGTAACATATCAGTCTATTATGAAAATGTTTTACGCATACAGTTACGCACGTTCAGATATCAAACCGGATCGATATATAACTTAAACAGAATTTACTTCGTTCTATAACAAGATTTTATAGTTTGATCGTCCCAGGACAATTGAGTTCAAACCTCAAGAGCCTTGGTTCGAGCCCTGAATTAACCAACTATTGTTGTATTTTTTGATGGACTCCGTAGGCGTCCATCAGGGTTATCCAGTTTGGAAAATCAAGTGGGGTGTTACTAAGTTAGAAGAGAAGTGGTGCCCAGTTAGGTTGGATTTATTATTTTTCAAAACCTGTGTCCCAAAAACAACTGTAAATGTTGAAAAGGGGATTCTATATAATTCCTAGAACGAGTAAAGACCCCTCTTAAATACAAAAACACCCACCAATAACCCGCTTAGCGTAGATGCGGTCACGGTTTCAATAAAGCGGAGTTTTCCAATTATATAGTGCGTAATTTGCCTAACTCAGCATACCAGCTGTACACCGCTGGACTGATAAGCTATAAATTCACATACATTTAAAGACGTTTTATTATTTTGAATTAGCCTTTTCAGTCCATTTCCTAACGACAAAATTTTCGACTAGTTACAACGACAATTAAAATCGCTTTGAGATTGAAAACTAAAGCCGATATATGGTTGAAAACATTGTGAAACAAGCAATTCCTCCTTTTCTCACAATGTTTCTTTAATGCAGTTCTTAAGGGGGCGTAAAAATCGTGATTGTACGGGGACGGGCTAAGCTTCTACTGGACCACGGAAGGTTTAAAAGATATAAAAAAAAATCTCATTTGTTTTTTCTAAATGAATATTGCTTATCTAAGTAAGTATCACCGCCTGTCACGCGGGAGACCGAGGTTCGATTCCCCGCCGGGAAACAGTACTTTTGATATTTCTGTATTTATCTTCGTTGCAGGACTTCTCCTTTGATATTGTATATACGTCCGTTTCGTTACCTATATCATATCTAGAGGTATTAACCCTTTCCTGTTTGGCAAATTTTAGACTTGTCCTAATTAAAAGGTTGTTCAAACGAATTGATTTAACCCTTTCCAATACAAGCCCTCCTTTTTTCACCCTTTAAGATAAAAGCTCTGGAAAACATTGTGGGAAATGAAGAAATTGCTTGTCACAGGCAATTTCTTCATTATCCACAATGATTTCTATCAAAAAAAGACTAGGAAAATTAAAATTCCATCACAATGAAATTGTCGTCTGTAGATTCTTTCAATTTGGACCAGTATAAAATTTTGTCGTGTTGAATTGGGAAAATGACCATTCAGTTGGGTAGAAAATATTTTGGAAACAGAAGAAGAAGAAGCTTGTTACAAGCAGTTTCTATTTTTCTACATTATTTTCTCATTCATAAATTCACAGGGACGTAAGAACCAGTGATTGAAGAGGAAAGGGTTAAGGAAGCTTTGGAAATTATAAGTGCGTGTTTAGTTTCCATAATTTCATAATAACCACAAGTTATGGACGTATATTTTTCAATTCAAAATTCAAAATCATTTGGCTTTAGGTGTGTTACCGGAAAAGTAAAATTGAATTGGTCCGAATGATGTTTCGAATTTTGGACCCTTTGCTTTCAGTAGAATGTTTTACTAAGAAACGCTATCATGTCCGAATATGGTAGTGGCAATTATCCATATTTGGTGGACTGAATGAACAACTTCGCCCTCACCCAAACCAAAATGTAACCAAAAAGTAACCGTTTTACGATAGCAATAACCAAAAACATGTCCAGATTGATCGGTGTTGTGCAGGCTCTCCATCGTCGATTTTTTGTCATCATCCCTCACCCCTCGATTAGGTGTTCATCCCGAATATTAGTTGAACCAACCACCAAGCACATATTAGTTTTCGTTCAGAGCCTATTAAATCTGCAATATATATGAATATAAGCAATGGACTTTATTAAACGGTTTTACCGGTTTATATGACGATTTATTTCCGGCAATTTCTTCTGTTCTCACAAGGTTTTCTATGTAAAATCGCAATCGTCGTTCAATCTAACTTTCATTTTGGAAAAGTTTGTCGTTTTTATTGATTTAAAGATCATAGGGAAGAAAAAGCGACATCATTATAGAGATAATTATTAAAGTTATCGTGTCAGAAAGGAAGTTTTCTACCGAAATAATAAAAGTAGTGCGGGGAATCGAATCCCGGTCTCCCGCGTGACAGGCGGGGGTACTTACCACTATACTACCGAGGAGATATCCGTATTTATAATTTTGAGGTTAATCAAGGATATCGAAATCAGGATTAATTTCTTATATATATTAATCTATCATGAAAATGTTGTACACATGCAGTCGAACGTGGTCAGTTACCAAACCGGGTTGATACATAATGACTTGGTTTCACAGTTAGCTTTTTAGTTTGGTCAGCCAAAGGCCCAACCGATGACCTTAGAGTAGAGCACCCGACTTCAAACCTCAATATCGTGGGTTCGAGCCTTGTTCTGACCAAACTAAAAAACTAATTGTCTTTCGGATGAGACGATAAACCGAGAAGGTACTGTGATGTGCATCGAGCAGGTTAATGAACCAGGGGGAGTTTGTTCCGTTTCCTTGCACTATACCCCGTAACAACTAACCGTGTGCTACGGGAGCGACGATAAATAAACGAAAATACACTTTGGGTTCCACCAGCGTTTCAAAATTCCGAATCATTTGCCTTCATGTGAGGTACTCGAAAATGAAAATTTGAGCGGTCCCAATGACGTTTCAAATATTGGACCCTTGGACCAATTACTTACAAGGAGTGTTTTACCTAATTCGCTTCCATATCCGAGCACACTGGGCACGTGAAAGAACTAAGGAGGTCTATTTGTAAATGAGTTTTTGGGCGTATGAACCTGGATCTCCTTGTATCCGCGTCTTTCCTTCTTATGGTCCGTACCAAATATGCTTACAGCACGGAGGGATCTAACTCCTACAACTACAGCAAAGGTTCATCACATTAGGGATTAGTCACGATGATTTTTCAACGGACACTTTCTTCATTGTCCGATGTCTTTTCTACCATAAATGACAAAGAACTGGATTTTTTTATTCGACGAAAGATGAGGTCCGTATTCTTTCAATGTGAACCAGTCTAAAATTTTGTCGTCTGAAATTGGGTTAAAATGGTGGGGCGGTCTTAATGAAATTGTGACATTCTTCCCAAAAAGTAACCGTTTTACGATAGCAATAACCAAAAACATGTCCAGATTGGTCGGTGTTGTGCAGGCTCTCCATCGTCATTGTGTCTTCTTTAACTTAAACAACCAAAATACGTGATATCCAAAAGAATGCTCCCCGTCGGGGAATCGAACCCCGGTCTCCCGCGTGACAGGCGGGGATACTTACCACTATACTAACGAGGAGATATCTTTCAGACAGTATTTAAAGGTTTATCAATGAAAATGTTAAGCCCCTTTATTCTTTCATCTAACCCGCAGCGGAACGACAAGACATTTTAAAGGAGATATAAGACTAGAGGCGGGATCAAAATGGGTTCGGGGGTTGGTTTCCGTCCCCCATCTCGATCTGAAGCCTAATTCATTCCCTTTTGTAGGGAAATTCAATAAAACAAGTCCACCCTTGTCATGCTAATCCTGAAATTTTCCTGTTTTGGCAGGAGGTATAGACAAAGATCAGATTGCACATAAGTGATCGTAGGGATCACCACCTGCTTGTCTCTTTTAAACCAAAGTTGTTTCTAAAATATTTTTTTCAAAATAATTATCAACCTAAAGTTTGGCATCCATCTCAAGAAAACTTAAATCCGCTATTAATCTGCTATTAAATTATAAGAAATGAAGAGAATATTTTTTGTTTTCATGGAGGTATGAACCGAAAAATATTCTCTTCATCTCTTAAAAGATATTATGAAAATCTTGTCAACAATCAATCGCACTTTTTTCGCGATCTTTGCTACCATACTTTCAATCATTATTATCGTTCTTCTATAATTTAATTTTTTTCAGTTACTTCGTATCTCAAAATGAAAACGAAACAAAACAATAACAAAATATTTCCTCGTCATCTCTTTAAAATAGATAGAAAAAAACTACCAATTTGAATCTCTCTCTCTCTCCCTCTCTCTCTCTCTCTCTCTCTCTCTCTCTCTCTCCCTCTCTCTCTCTCTCTCTCTCTCTCTCTCTCTCTCTCTCTCTCTCTCTCTCTCTCTCTCTCTCTCTCTCTCTCTCTCTCTCTCTCTCTCTCTCTCTCTCCCAATCCGAAGACAAGCCGAATGCAAGACTTTAATAAGCAATTATTTCGAACCGATCATTGTTTCATCTAGATCTTAAAAATAACAGACTATCGACTGAATAAGTGTATATTACCATTTTTTTTAAGTTCATGTTCTCCACTTATTTATTTTACTTTTTCCAGAGTCATTTTGTTTACCTTTTTTTCTTAAACGTGTGTTCCTTGTCTCATATAATCAAAGAATCAATCGAACAGCCGAATGAATATTAACCCATTCCCACATAAGCCCTCCTTTTTACGCCCCTCAAGAAAAAGTTTTAGAAAACATTGTGGAAAATGAAGAAATTGCTTGTATCAAGCAATTTCTTCATTTTTCACATTGTTTTCTATCCAAAAAGACAAAAAAAAATAAATTTCCATCAATTTGAAATTGTCGTCTGCAGCTTCTTTCAATTTGGACTAGTCTAAAATTTTGCAGTGTTGGAAAGGGTTAAGCCCGAAACTGAACTTTGAACTCCGACTCTGAATTTATGTGAAGGATTTTGTTGGTTTTGCGACATAAGCATCGTAACTACAGCTTATGTAAGCTATAGTTACGACGCTTAGGTCGCAAACCAACCATTATACGGTTTTTCATACATGTGTTCAGAATTATTTTTGGTTCAAAATAACGCCTTTTTAACGAAGTGAGCTTCCTGCTGGGGCTAAGCGGACGAGGAAAAAACAAAACAAAACAAAAAACACACACAAAAAAAAAACAAAAAAAAAAAAAACACACACACACAAAAAAAAAACACCAAAAACAAAACAAAAACAACAACAAAAAAAACAAGTAGCTCCTTTTTTCGCGTAACAGGTCACATGATATATATATATTAAAAGTTGGAGATATAATTTTAAGAAATTGATTATTAATATTATTATTAGTTTTGCGGTCCAACAAGTGGTCGCTTACAGCAAAATACAGATTAACAATATCATATAATATAAAATAATATATAAAAATCAGTAGTAAAACATTTTTTGCGTTCATTTTTGGCGGGAACCAGTATTACAACAGACGCATTGAGTTTTAACACAGTAGCCCCCTGTCATTTTGTTTATAAATAGGATTTAATCTTAAATGTACATAACTTCCGACATCTTCAAACAAATAAGGAGATCTTCCGGCCCTTTTTTTCGCACAAATACTTGTTTACAACAGGTCATCTTTTTTTTTTTTCGTCAAATGTAAAACAGATATCAGAACTATTTATCCCAAACACCCAATTTCTTAAAAAGCTCTTGTTTTATAATAATAGGCCTTATCTACCAATCGAGGTGTAAATATAAAAGTTAACTTTGAACTCCGTCATACGCTGAGCAATTCTGTTGGTTTGGCGATGTATACGTCGTAACTACAACTTATTCAAGCTGTAGTTACGACATTAAGATCGCCAACCATTTCAAATTTATGTTACTTGCCATACATTTTACAAAATAATGCCGTTAAATATCGAACTTCCTGAAGCTCAGTGGGCGGGGCCGGCGATCCGTCGCTTATATCTAAGCTGCGTGACCTTGCAATATCTGACCCCTCACCCCCCCCCCCCCCCCACTCTCGACTCCCGACCCCTTTATTTCACCCCTGTTGTCCCATTACGATCCAAAAAATATTTTAGATGAGCTGTTTTACAAAAATCATATGCAAATAAGTATTAAATAGAAAAGTTCCTCCCACAAAAAAATCAATAATATTCAGAGTTTAACCCATTCCAACTCAAGCCCTCCTTTTCACGCCCCACAAGAAAAAAGCTTTGGAAAACATTGTGGACGATGAAGAAATTGCTTATAACAAGCAATTTCTTCATTATCCACAATGTTTTCTATCGCAAAAGACAAAAAAAAATTAAAATTCCTTCAACTTGAAAATGTCGTCTGCAGCTTCTTTCAATTTGGACCAGTCTAAAATTTTCTTGTGTTGGAATGGGTCCTCTCCAGTAAAATCCCTGGTTTTTACGTCCCATTGATATTATTGGGAAAACATTGTGGAAAAAGAAGAAATTACTTGTGACAAGCAATTTCTTCCTTTTTCACAATATTTTCTACACTATGAATAAGTCCATGTTTAAATTCCATCTGTAAAACCTTTGAATTCGGATGGGTCTAAACGTTTGTAAAACAGGAAAGGGTTAATGTTTAAAATGTCCTTTTTCATGTCTACTTATTTTTAGGTAGAATAGGCTCCAATTCATTTACATTAAAAGGTATTCTGAAAATTATTGTACAATAAGAGATTGAAATACGAAATACATTCTACTTTTTAAATGAATATTTATATCTTTTTTGTCAATTTTAGATCTTATTGGTAATAAAAAATTCCTTGTAAATGTTATTTGAAATATATATTTTTCTAAATATTTGAGAGAACCCTTCTAAATTATGTATAGAAAAAAATATCTTAAAACTTTTTGTTTTTTTGTGTTATTTTTTACAGCGAGATATATCGGCCATTTTAAGATTAGGACTTAGATTACGGAAATAGAAATATAAACAAAACAGAAAAATAAACAAATTGTTGACTAATTAAACAGTCCACAACAATGAGTTTATTGCATTAGACAAGTTAACATTGTTTACAGCAAATAAATATAAAGAAAGGAGATCACATTAAGGACGAAATTCGATATCTTTTCGAGAAGGAAAGTGAAAGGGAATAAGGTTTTAGGGAAAAAATATATATACCCGAAGGGTACTGTCCAGTCCTTCAACGAAATACCCAGCAATATTAGGCTTACAAAAGAAAAAAGAATATATATGATCAACATTTATTGAAAAGGAGAAATGATGAATCGATACAAAACGAATTAAAAGTCATAATACAAACGATGTAGCGTATTTCTGTGTTGAGAAATATTTGACACTTGAAGCACGTGTCATAAACACCATTGTTTATTTAGTGAATGGTTTTGACACCTTCTCTAATGGTCACGTTTATTACATATGGCGTGTGTCCACATATGTTGATTTCATTGAAATCTGCAGTATAATTAAGATCTCAAGTTATTTCTACTGTATGACATGTACACGCCAGTGTTAATTGAGTCAAGGAATTTAATTGTGAGTAGATTCGTATAGTGACGTTGAATAGTAAATCGTTAGTGCAGTTACCGTGATTATAAAATTGGAAACGGAATCAGTTTCACATAACATTCTTCATTGTTATCTTGAACTACCTACTTCAAAATACATCGAAATAGCAGTAACCATGGTTGTTACCAGATCCTTATCTAGAGCTAGAGTTAATGTCATTATCGACAGAGATACGATCGCCAAGATGTCTAGGGCAGAGAAGGTCAACCATTTGAAACTGTCGGAGGTCAAGATGAACAAGGCTTGTTCCACAGTCATACTTCTCAACGATCGCATCGTTCATCTATCCAGACGCTACAACCGGGCTCGAACCAATAACCACAAGTCTTTCCGATACAACTTGCGTCTAAAGATTGCTGTGTTCGAAGGAGTTCGTAACGTCTATTACGAATATGCCAGAGACCGAGCCGAGGAGGTCGCCGAACTTCGCCGAGATCTGTTTAACCAGCGAGTAACGATCATCTCCGCATCCGATCTGGAAGAATCGGATGACGATTCGGATTTCGCCAATAGTGACGAAAGCGACTTCACAGACGATGAATGAATCAATCAGGATCGCTTGCAGTCGCCGCCATAACGGCCCTTTTCAGGGCCAACAAAAAACTAGAAAAGTCATTCTTTTGCAATATTGTCAAATTTACCCGTATACAACGCAAAACATGTCGTTTGTACACAATATATATTGTATTGCAAACCACGTCAAACATCGCTTCACCCCACGTCTAGAAATATCAACCCTATACCCTACAAAGTAGTCGTCTCGCAATTTCATCTCCGTTTGATACCCTATACTGACAATACAGTCTAAACAGTGTAGTCTCCAAAAAGGTAAGATGTGATGCATCGAATACACATAAACGAGTCTCATCCGAATCACTGCCCAAATGCTGTTCGAGTAACGAAAAGTTATAGCGAGTGCCCACTATACATGTTATTGACCTTTGATCACTCGCTATAATCGTACATCTAAAAAATCAATGTGATCATTCTAGTATAATTTGCTGTCAACCCCCCCCCCAAAAAAAAACCCCATAAAACACCCCGGGATTATTTTTTTTTGTTCCTTTGCCGAGAAATGAGATACTGTACGTTTCAAACTAATCAAGCTTTCAACAT
Organism: Fragum fragum; assembly: GCA_946902895.1. Classification (NCBI taxonomy): domain Eukaryota; kingdom Metazoa; phylum Mollusca; class Bivalvia; order Cardiida; family Cardiidae; genus Fragum; species Fragum fragum. Next base: position 45,477,932 of record OX336377.1, on the reverse strand, counting down.
GATTGACATTCAACAGTATACCCCTTTAAAACTAACTTTGCAACCTCTTGATTCAGGAACAAATATTTAACCCATTATCATATGGCAAAATATGAGACTGGTCCAATTTTAAAGGAGTCGCAAACAACAATTCAAAGGTCATGGAATTTAAGTGTTTTTTTTTTCAGCTTCCTGTATAGAAATCACTGTGGAAAATGAAAAAAATATTGTTACGTGTAATTTCTACATTTTACACAATTTTTCGAAATAGTTATACTTGGGCGGTGTCAAAAAGCGTCACAGTGAGGGGATGTGTTAAAATTTTCCTGGTTAATTCCTGGTTTTTACGTCCTTGTGATTTTATAATGAAGAAAACATTGTGGAAAGAGAAGAAATTGCTTGCGGCAAGCAATTTCTTCTTTTTCCACAATATTTTCTACTCTACTGAATGGTTATTTTTCAAATACAATCAACTTGACATTTTCGTCTGCAATACTTTGAATTTGGGTGGGTCTAAAATTTTGCAAAACAGGAAAGGGTTAAAAATTCATTCTAAATTTTGTTAAATAACTGAAAAAATAATGCGTAATTTTATAACAGAACTTAGCGAAAGAGAATAAATAGTTTGTGCAATGTCTTATGGTCATACAAGACTTCGTGAGAATATTTCAACTCAACTCAATTTAATTCATCATAAAATTACAAATTCATAGGTGATATACGTAATAACAAAACCAAAGACATGCATGGAGAAAACAAATATGTATTCGTTTTCAAGAGAGGATTATTCTTTAAAAAACAAGGGTAAAAAAACCTGAAAATTTATTTATTTTTCAAATTCTGTTAATCGTCGGGTCTAATTTTAAAAGCTGAGTACATAAATTTTGCTAAATTTTGAATTGTCGATTGCGTTTTTGATGCCATAATGTTTTGAATTTATGTAAGGTTGGCCATCTGCATAAACATATTCTGAAGAGTTCTTTTCTTCATCTATCATAATTTGGACATACTTGTTGGGAATGGTACTCATTTTCGATTTTATTCATATTGCAATGTTTACGGATTCGTTGTGCTTTTGGAATGTTAAGATGTCTACCTCGATTGATTAAAAGATCGTGAGATTATAGTCTAAATTTGGACAATGCTTTTCTTTGTTTTGCAATTAATTATCTTTTCTAAGTATGGCTCAAATTCCATGAGATCTTTGTATTTAATTCTAGTCTACTTGAATCAATTATTTTGGAGTGCAATGTTTGAATATAGGAGTCAAGTATTCTTTGTTTAATGATATTGAAATTTAATGGGGCATTATTCTGAGTAATCCACAGGTTTGATAAGCCACATTCATCTAGAATTGATTTTATGTATGAAACCCAATTCAGTAATAAAGATATATCGTGCATTTTTGTTATTTTAAAATCTTTATTCATTGTTGGTGTTTGCTAATCAGTCAGCCCTGTGTATATATACATATTTGAAATCTATGATAAGTTTCCCTTGAAATATCAATTACAAAAATAACGGTAAAGAAATAAGACGCAGGCATTGTTGTAGTTGTAGTGAAAAATAAGGTAAATTCCAATGTAGTTGTTTAGTATATACAGGTAAAGATTGCAATACAGCATTTTCAAAACGTAAAAAGAAGAGGAAAAAAAAAAAAACTCTAAAAAAAAAAACCACAAAAAACCTTAGTGTCCGCAATTAGGGAAAATATTTTGGCTATACATAATTTGTAATATTTTTCATGGCAAGTAAGGCGATTAAATAAAATCAAAGGACTGAAAAGTACTGTGAGCTAGCAAAGCACTGTTTTGTTTATGTCAAGATAAAGAAACGAGGTTTAAGTAACCAAAGGAGTTAACCATTCCCACACAATCCCTCCTTTTTACATCCACAAATAAAACATTTGTAGAAAACAATGTTGAAAATGAAGAAAGTGCTTATTACAAGCAATTTCTTCACTTTCCACATTATTTTCTACCTAAAGAGATGAATATTTTAGAATTTTCAAAAAATTCAAATTGTTGCCTGCAGTTCCTTTGAATACTCTGACAGACTCCTTTGAACACGATGTGCTATTTGAGCAAAAAATTACCTAGGAGATGAACTTGCATGCAGAGTTTGCAATATTCCTCAAATACATTAGAACTGCTTTTTATTGCGTAGGCATTTAACGGGTTAAGTGATTAAGCCTCCAGTGGCAGTTTGCATTCGTTGAACTTAGAGACGACCAAAAAATTTTGCCTGTTAACATAAGCTATCACAGCTGACGCTTTGCTAGCTAAAATGAATAAATTATTATTAAAAAGTAAATAAAAACTTCTCCAAATGGGAAGAAATAGCAATTGACTTTTGAAAATATTTTTAAAATGTTGTAAAAAGGATAATTAGACCAAGAGAGAGTCAAAATGAGAAAGGACATATTTTCCGCAGCAAGCAAATACTCATTTGCTCACAATGTCTCTACTAATATCGGGATACTTTAACAAGGTCAAATTTGCTGGTAACGGTTTAAGTTAACAAATCGCAGTATATATTAAAGTCAAGCTGATAACTTGAAGATAAGGGTTTGTGATTTTATAGGCATTTACTTTCTGTTATCATAAATATTTCATACTTCGAACTCATTAAAGTTTTTTTTATAGCACTGTGCATTAAGGAAAAGGAAGGGCCAATCGAAACTGACCAATTACCAGGCGACAAAATTTAGATAGGTCCAAATCGAAAGCAGTTGCAGACGACAATTTAAAGTTAATGAAATTTTAGATGTTTCCTATTTTGAGCAGAAAATATTGTACAAAATGGAGAAATTGTTTGAGCTGGGTGGAAAATATTGTGTAAAATGAGGAAATTACTTGTTACAAGCAATTTCTTCATTTTGCACAATGTTTTCCAAATAGATTTTGTGTGAGAATATTTAAATATGTGATCACGAAATAATATCGAACAAGAAGTAGTAGGTCTAATTTTTTGTTTTAGTTATAATAAGATTTTTTTTTTTAATGTAAATAGTATCTGGAGGCAAATAATATTGTGAAATTTCAAAACGTGATCGAGAAAGTCTACCAAATTTAAATCTTTAAATCAGTCGCGAATAACATTAATGTGTGTGATGAAAAAAAATAAAAATAAAATAAAATGATAATAATAAATAAATTTTAAAAGATAAAGATACTTCTTCAAAGTCATATTTGTTTTTCGAAAAAGTATATACTAGTAATTGTAATCTTATAAACTTTGTTTTTATTTTTAAGTGCAAACAATACAAACTTCTGACTGAAAAAAAAATGTATATAAAACTTTGGCGATATTATAAATATAGGTAAAAGAAATGATAGGATCTTTGATACATTTTATTTTCCCATTTCTAACATTGGCGCTTCCTGATCCCTAAAAAATTGAAAATATTGTGCACTTGTGGGCTTGTTACAAACAATTTCTTCTTTATCCATGATGATTTCAATCTCAAAAGGCATTAACTTAAAATCGTTGTTCTTGAATATGGACCAGTCTATAGTTTTAATGTCTGGTGATGGGTTGAAATTACCATCGCAATGTATTTCGTTACATTTCCCTATACCTTCCCCCACCCTTACTACACGACAAATATATATACTGGTCTAAATTGAAAAAACGTTACAGACGAAAATTTAGAGCTTGTTTGATTTAGAAACCCTTTGAGGATAGAACATTGTTCACATTATTTTCCGAGTTTTTTTTTCTTGGGGTGCGTAGTAAAGCAGGATTGATTGGGAAAGGGTTGGATGCCCTTTTTGGAAGTAAGTCAATTATCTATGGTGTACCGTGTGGGTAAAATATTCCTCTGTAAGTCGTCTTAGCTTAAAGAACGCGTGCTCGCGTAAACAAATGGGAAACCTGTTAACCCATTCCAACACAGCAAAATTTTAGACTGGTCCAAATTGAAAGAAGCTGCAGACGACAATTTCAAGTTGATGGAATTTTGAACTTTTTTGGCATTTTGGATAGAAAACATTGTGGATAATGAAGAAATTGCTTGATACAAGCAATTTCTTCATTCTCCACAATTTTTTCAAAAGCTATTTTCTTGAGGGGCGTAAAAAGGAGGGAATGAGTTGGAATGGGTTAAATTTAATCGTGCGTTAATATTTTGAAAGAGCATCTGTTTTATTTATGCGTGTAGGCGTTTATTCTTGGGCGTATTACCTAGAGTGACCCATTTAGTACGCCCTACGTATCTATGGTCTGCGGACACCGGGCAAAAAAGTGAACCTCTTTGGAATTCAGAAAAGAAGAATGGGCCGATCCTTGTCTGACCGCAAACATTTAGGAGGCTGATCCGGGTGAAAGTTTGTTGTTGCATGCAGATTTCTCAAATCTATAAATGGGTTTTCACATTCATTGTATACTCATTTTCAGAATACTTATTTTCATTGTACTTGTGTTGGGTTCCTCTACTCGACATTCAATTCTCAGACAATGAAATTTTTTACTTCTCGAAATTTAAGAAGAATTTGCAGATACCAATCTTTAGTTGATGGAATTTCAAAAATCTTTAGAAAACGATTTGGGTAACGAAGAAGTTGCTTGTTACAAGCAATTTCTTCATTTTCCACAATGTTTTCTAAAACTCTTTTCTTGATGTAAAAAGGCTTGTTTGTATGGGACTTGGAAAATACTTCCTTTACCGATTTTTGGGAGAGTCCCTTTTCAACCCGAGGGCCCTCAATAAAACAACTGTAGAAAATATTGTGACAAACAATTTGATACAATCAATTTCTTCCATACCCACAATGTTTTCTATAATAATAGACAAAGATTTTTTCAACTTAAAATTTTCGTCTGCACCTTATTTGAATTTAGACTGGTCTAAAATTTTATCGTATGGGAATGGGTAAAGGCGGTTTTGCACTAACCACTAGATCTGAATGGTCATATTTTTGAAACGAATCTCCCTCAGACACGGATATGATAAAGAAGCTTTTGTTTTTTTCTTTAGAAAAGGGAAGACAGTTAGGTACTTGTGTTTTCAAATTTCGCCGAAGCGAGACAAAAAACGAAAAAATATAGATTAAAAAAATGAAAAGAGGGAGTAAGGGAATACATAGAATGAGAGAATACTGTTGTTGTTGTTCTTTGTTCAAATTGTAATGGTGATATTTTATTTTGCCACGCGATACGCATTATTTTTGCTTGCAAAGTGATTTTTTCGCAGATTTTGAATGCAAATTCTAAAATCACCCTTTCCCAAGGAAAACAATTGATTTTTTGATAAACCAAGTCTCACAAGATGTAAAAGCTTGCAATAGAAGGAGTTAATAAACGGATCGTCGACCACGCCCCCTAGGCTCCGACACGAAGTTCGCCTTAAATATCAAATGTTTTGATTGATCGATTGATTCTTTGACGTTTGCATATTCCCTCCGCCAATTGCTTGGGACTAATGTCTCAATATTTAAAAAATAAATAAATTAATTAATAAAAAATAAAAAAATAAAAATAAAATAAATCACAAAAATCAAAATATGAATCCACAATTTCTTTCAATTTTATAATTTAGACAAATGAATCAATATCCACAGTATACGCATTGAGCCTTCGTCATGCTGAATGAAATTTTTGTTCAAAATTAAGAAAAATACACACATTATCAAAGGATTGACATGCCCTGAAATTTTTGGTGAATGTTTATTTATTTCATAAGAAACATCAAGCAGACGGTGTAGATAAGATCAGACTGCACTCAGGAGCAGGCCGACTCTCGTTTATACCTTCTGTCGAAGCAGAGAAATTCCGGGTTCAGCATGACAAGGGACTAATCTACAGAAATCTTTTTTTCGGGGAAGATACCTATGATGTCATTGACTATTCGACAAACCAAGCAATTATTCCTTGAAATAATGCAAAATTATTACCCCGACTTTTTCTCTCTCAAGTTGTACCTTAGATTTAAAAAACAACAAAACACACACACACACACGCACTCAAGGAAGTGTTCATAAATAGATAAAGCCATTAATAACAAAGCAAATATAACTAGAAAAAACATACGTCAATAAAACAGTTGCATTGTTTCACGTTGACTTTTTATTGACCTTTAAAAAAAACATAGAAATAATCAAAATGTATACAAAGATAACCTACATTCCGTCTAAAAAGAGAATGAGAAAAGAGGAAAATGATAAAGAATTTAGTATTCTAGTGTAGGTATACTTAAGACAGTATCAACGGTACTGGATTCGAATTTTTCATTCGAACAGCGTTAATTCTTGAACCTTTTTAGTTTCATGTATATCATTACCATCGTGAATAAAACAAACAGAAAACAACAACAACAAAAAAAAAACAGCGATCTCTGTTTAATTTTTAAACCATGAAATTCGTAGAATACATGGACTAATGGATTTAAATGGTATTTGTAAAATGGCGGCGGAATTCCATCAAAATTACATTTCGCAATTTCCAACAAATTTATGAAATTTCGATAATGTATCTTTATGATATGATTAGTAACAAAAACGTATAAATGCAAAATGATGAGCATTGCAATTCTCCCAATTTAGCCCTACACTTCAAACAAATTTATAAAAAAAAAATATTCTCGGAATAAAATATCAGTCCAAGGCTATCGGAAAAGAAAAGACGTAACAATTATCAAAGGCCTTGAATACAAGAGTGATTTCAAAAAATCAGATATACGAGAAGGAATGTTGATTAGTGGAGAAATCTTCCGATTTTTGAAGGAAAAATAATGCCTAATATATGCGAATCACGTGACCGCTCCGCGTAAAATAATCGACTGTCGAACTATTTTACAACAAAACTGCGGCGGGCAATGTCACACACAGAGTGGATAGAAATGTGTTGGATTTTACTTTAATATTGCAGATTTTTGAATAGGTAGGTGTTTGTACTTATTCTTGTGAATTTTCTACTTGTTATCGTGGTTCTGTTGTATGTAAAAATAACTTTGATTGTTAAGAAAATCCGATATTTCAGTGTACAATAACCGCTCAGAAATATTTTCAAGATGGCGGCCATCGTTCTCTCCACGGCAGGTCCGTTTCATGTGGGTTTGATTAAATTTTATTTCTCGAAACAAAGAGGTCGATTGAGGATGATTTTTTGGATTTCGTTCAATAAAATATATGAGTTTTACACAGTGTTTTTAGAATTTACGATTTTTAAAGAATTATATTAAAAAATTGAGAATAAAAATGCACTAATTTGATTAAATAAGCTCCGCCCACATATGCCTACGAATAAATAATGAAGTCGATATTTATAGGCTGTCGTTTGGCTATGCATTGCACAGAGATATCGGAGCTTACAGCGTGCTTTACACACTATGCGCTGTGTATTGACTTTGCACAAACTTAACACATTTTTATGCATTTAGTACACCGATTTATCTTCCGTTGCACATTGCACATTTCAATGCACCAGTTCAGCATATTTAAGACCTACTTTTTGCATTTACGGACGACTACCTGCGTTTAATGAGAAAACGTCTGTTAGATTTGAAGTATGATAATTCGGTTGGTGGTCGGTTTTTGGTTTGTGGTAAATTATATGGGAGGCCGAGCGACAGAGCGTGTGTGTTATTGTGTTAATAAAGACCGCTTGTATGTACATGTATAGACCTATACAACAATGATAAATGGTTTTCTTATTCTAATATTTTTTCCTCGGGGGAGATTGTGATATCGGTTGACTTATGTAGTGTACTTACAATACATAACTTTTATTTCAGCTTTTATTCCAATGACGTGTTTCTAATTAAAACAATTTCCATTGTTTAATTTAGCTTATCAAATGTTATTCTTCTTGCTATTCTGTTGACCACAGCTCTTTTGAGAATTAAAACGTGTACTATTAAAACAATACTTATGATAATATAAAACAATGCGATTGCTTGTCATGTTAATATATCTTTTAATTCTTGACGGGATCGGCGAAAGTGAGGAATTAAAATAATAGAGAGAAATTGTAATCAAACGGAATATAGCAATACGGACTATTTTTTGTTTCAAAATTCACAAATCACTTCAGCCTTGAAGGACTTTTTTGCGATTATTGGACTTAAAACGGTATTCCGAGTTTAACAATTTGCTGAGATTCTCGGAGAACGGCAGTACCAAACTTGTAGACCTTTATTGATTCAAGTGCCACAGATACCGATTTGTACAAGAAAATCCACTCAACTTATCAACTTAACTATTCCCACTCTATTCCGATTTTTACACCCCTTCCCCCACAAGAAAAAAGCTCTTGAAAACAATGTGTACATTGAAGAAATTGCTTGTAACACGCAATTTATACAATGTTCACGATGGTGTCTACCGTCAAAAACGAAGATTAAAAAAAAAAAAAAAAACCTTGAAATTTTCATATGCTACATCTTTCAATCTTGACCAGTCTAACTTTTTGTCGTGGTGGAATGGGTTAACATATTCACACACAACCTCGCTTTTTCACGTTCCCTACAATAATAATGATAATAACCTGAAAAAGATTGTGGAAAATGAAGCAATTGCTTGTAACAATGTTTCCACTAAAAACATATAAAGAATTTAATAATTTCATTAACTTAACCCTTTTCATTCTAAAAATATTTTAGACCTGTCCAAATTCAAAGTTTAAAAACAACAGTGACGTTACAAACCAGAGTTGAACAGGAAAGAGTTAACCTATTTCCACACAGCCTTGCTTTTCTTCACACTCATGATATTCCGAAAAAAACATTGTGGAAAATGAAAAATGTGCTTCTAACAATGTTTTCTACCAAAAAATATTCAAAGAATTTGATAAAATTATTAACTTATATTAACGTCTGTAACTTCACTCAGTGTGGACAAGTCCAAAATTTTGTCGTCTGGAAATGGGTTAAGAGACTGTAGATACTCTGGATATATGTGACATGTCATACAAAACGGGACAGTACGTGAAAGTAATACATGCGTTTGTTAATCAAATATTCGATCCACCAGACGACCAATCGCGATTGTCAATCAAGGAATAAAACGACCAATCAAATCATTTATTCAGCCCGGACCTGAGCTTATCAACTCCGGCATTGGCCACCATTTTCGGTAACCTCTACTCTTGGTTTTGGCGACTTAAACGTCGAACTACAGCTTATTCGACCTATAGTTACGACGTTTAGGTCACCAACCAACAATTTTATTTTTTTATTACATCCTGCTGGCCATAAATTTTGCAAAATTAACGCCGTTAAAAATCGAAGTGGAATTTCCTGTCGGAGTTAATAGGCGGGGCATAGGGAGTCATTGAGTAGTGCGATTGGTCAGTTCCGGTCTTTATTACAAAATTGAACATATTGGAAAGTTGGTTAGCCTATAAGCAACTAGAGAATTTCCAAGTTTAACTCACTCCCACACAGTGTCGCCTTTTGACGCCCCTACAGAAAAACAGCACTGGAAAAAATGTGGAAAATGGAGAAATTGTATCAAGCAATTCCTTCGTTATCCACCATGTTTTCCTTCCAAACAGACAAAAAATCCATCATCTTTCATATTGAACCAGTCTAAAATTTGGTCATGTGGTAATGGGTTAAACTAAACGTTCCCATTCTGGTCAGCTTGAACAATCCGTGTGGTCTCGGACCCGATCTTTTTCGATATGGGCCTTCTCACACAAACCTCAAGATAGAGTTTATAATTTTGATTTCACTAATATGTGTGCATCATAACCTATGTTTCATTACTCACTGGAATCGTGCTACCCAGACAATTCGAATGAGTACTGATAACAAAGGATTTAAAAAAGAAAAAACAGCTGTGGATTGTTTGAACCTCCTCTATCTGGAAGTTCCAGATTGGCACCAAGTGGCCCCAAATTTTTGCCATTGGCGATTTAATTTGCGCAAGAATAAAATTTCCCAGGGGGAGCCCTGTGGAACCCTGGTCAAATACAGGAATATTACACTAACATTTGGCTACAGGGTGTAGATTGGAAATAATGTCACGTGTGATATATGATATGAGCAGAGCCATTTTTTCACTCATATTATAAATCAAAGTACGGTTTTGTTAAGTAATCCTTTACATCTTAGACTGGTTCAAATTGATAGAAAGTGCAGACGACACTTTCAAATCAGTGGAATTTAGAAAATCTTTGTCTTGTAGGGTAGAAAACATTGAGAAAAATGAAGAATTAGCTTGTTACAAGCAATTTGTTGATTGTTCACAATGTTTTCGATAGCTGCTTTTCTTGAGATGCAAGTGAGCTGAAAATGCCTTGGAGATAAACTTGCAGGCAGAGTTTACAATATTCCTGAAACAAATATGAACTACTTTTTTTATGGCGTAGGCATTGAATGGATTTAGTGGTTAAGCCTCCAGTGGCAGTTTGCTCTCATTGAACTCTGAGAAGTCCTCAAAATTTTGTCTGTTAACTTAAGCTACCAATGCTGTCGCTTTGCTAGCTAAAAATGAATTTAAACGGAGATCCTAACTGAAATATCGATGAAAAATTAATAATCAATTAAAGTTTAATTGAAAGACTTTAAGGAAACACAGGTTCTTGAATCTAATCAATATGCGTTCAATAATTCACATTTTAACGCCTAATCAAAGAAAGATCGTTTACGCATGGTCTGGCAGCTCGTTGTCTTTTAGTTATTTATAAGAAACTCGCATGTAATGACGTCATCAACCCATTACTAGACGACCAGGTTTTCATATTTGTCCAAGTTTACAAAGATGTTGCAGACGACAATTTTAGTTGATGGAATATTATGTATTTTTTGTCTTTGAAGGTAGAAAACATTGTGAAAAATGAAGAAATTGCTTGTTTCAAACAATTTCTTCATAATTCAGAATGTTTCCCAAAGCCTTTTTCTTTGGGGCGTCAATGAGCGTCATTATGTGAAAATTGGTTAAGGCATGTCTTTCAAGATATTGAGTGAACACCATAGCCCGAAGGTTACCCAATTGCCCAAAGGTGACACCTTGCACTCCTTTCATTGCAAGCATTATATCGACCTGTGATGTGTTTGTACTGAGCCCGAGTTTTTTTTATCGCAGTCTATTGAGAATGATGTCACAGAACATTTTTGGAAAGTCTCGTTTTTATCAGGGAAAGATAAAACTCCTTCTATGGACGGATTGGGGAATAGGGGCCTGGGGTCACTTAGATTTTTTAATTTGTTTGAGCACAGTCCAATCACGTACACAGTCCTACACTTAAGTGACTTCCAGCCAGAAATTTCCCGGAGAAAGTAACTGTAAATGAATTTTCTGTGGTCAGTTAAATATGCAAACTGACCCTCAAATCACCCCCAGGACACCAGATTGGTATGTTTACTGATAAGCCCAGGATGTAATTTGAGTAACTTGAGTATAAACTTTGTAATGGTGATAAATCCAATTCTTGATCATGAGAGGCTTTTATCAGCCTAACTACATTCTAAATGAAACATTCACTCTGTACATATCAGCAATTCTATATTAAATCATTATCACAAAATTTGCCCTTTTGACAAACTTAAGAATATGAGCTTAGAAAAGTAGAGTTGAAAAAGAAGCAATTTCTCATTTTCAAACAATGTTTCTTACATAAATGACATTTTTCAATTTGAAAGCTTTTTAAAATGCTGTATTTGGTAGTTTTAGCTCACCTGAGCACAAAATGTGTTCTTTGTGAGTTATTGTGATCGGTCATCGTCCGGCATCCGTCTGTCTGTATGTCCGTTCATGATTAAAAAAATCTTCTACTCCTAAACTATCATGGAATTTTAACTAAATCTCACAGAAATGATCCTTAGGTCCTGCTCTTTCAAAATACCTAAAAAAAAATTGATATCCATGTAAAACTGTCGGTTGCTATGGCAACCAAGTGAAAAAACTAAAAAAGTCTTCTCCTCCAAAGCCATAAGGCCAAGAGCTTTGATATTTGCTAGAAATTATTATCTATTGACCCTCTCCCTAAATACTTCAAAGAATTAACGTATCTTGAAATTAGCCCTTTTCTTTGCAATCCCTGTTTTACATAAAAATAAAGAAAGAACTCTTTGACCCTTTTCTTGAAAAGCATAAGGCCTAAAACTTAGATATTTGGTATGAATCATTATCTTTTGATCCCTTTTCAAAGAATAAACGTATCTTGAAAATAAGCCCTTTTCTTTGCAATCCCTGATTTTACAGGAAATCTTTGAAAACCTTTTTCTCCCAAGCCATGTGGCCAAAAGCTTTGATATTTGGTATAAATCTTCATCTTTTGGCCCTCTATCAAAATACTTTATAGAATTACCGTATCTTTAAATTTAGCCCATTTCTGTGCATTCCCTAAAACACATTGAAATGAAGAAGAAAATCTTTGAAAGTCTTTTTCTCTCAAACCATAAGGCCAAAGCATTGATACTTGGTATAAATCATCATCTTGGCCTTCTACCACAATACTTGGAAGAATTAACTTACTCTGAATATTAGCCCTTTTCTAAATGATCCTGTTTTTACATATGATGGACATCTTTGAAAATCATCTTCTACAAAGCTATAAGGCCTAGATGTGTATTATCTAGTGTATATCAAAACCCTTTGAACCGCTACCAAAATTTTCCAGAGAATAATCGTATCTTAAAAGTGAACCTATTTTTGTGTGATCCCTGCTTTTACATAAAAAGAAAATCTTCTTCTCCCAAACCACAAGGCCCAGAGCTTTAATATTGGGCATATATCAATGCCTATTGATCCTTCACCAGATTACTTCATAAAATTACCGTATTCTGAAAATAGCCTTTTTCTGTGCAATTCCTGATCTTAGAAGGGAACATATCTTTGAAAATCTTCTTCATCTAAACCATAATGCATAGGGCTTTGATATTTGGTATGTATTAATGCCTATGACCCTTCATAAAATTACTTCAAAGAATTACCTTACTCTGGAAAATATCGCTATTTGGTGGGATATTCAATATACTTAATATTAAAGGAGGAAATCTTCTTCCCCAAAATGAATAGGCAGAGGGCTTTGATCTTTTGTACATATCATAAAGCCTTGAGCCATCATACTCAGGGGAGCGATATAGGACCCTCATGGTCCTTTTTTTAATTTCATACAAGCCTAAAATACTTTTACTACAAATTGTTAACCCTAGCTGTATTAAATCACTGGGTCTCGCAGCCCTCGGTAATAATTGGTGAAATTTTCCGTTCACAATGATATTCAGGGTTCTCCCCAGAAATTTTTGAAGGCGTAGTGGCAAATGCGCAGTGTGTTGTCTGTTACCATCTTGGTATGACTATACATAATAAAGGTCATTAAAAAGGCTTTTTAGCTTAATTACTGACATCTAGTTGTTTTATTGAGAATTATTCTTGAATACTAGTAATATTTTTCAACTTTCTAATTATTATTTATCTACTCTGAGGCTTATTTTGATACCAACCAATTGTGACATTACTCAGCTTATTTCAACTCTTTATCCTATTTGTTAGAAAGGGCACTAAATTGTCTGATAAAAAAAGGATGTGAAAAGGAAAGATAATGAAAGAATATACCCCAAAGTCTCAAAGGAATGAGTAAAAAAAGTGTCAACTGCTTGTCTATCAGATAGGATTAGCTTTTCATGCTTGGCCATTTTATCAAGTCTGTCCAAAAGTCATATCCTTGAGGACTCTTTAAAAAAGCATGGAGTGTTGGATTGACAAAAAATGCCCTTCATCAGAAAAAAATAGAAATTATTATCAGTAATTTCAAAATGTATTAATAAGGTTCCTGTGTGAAATACCTGGTTTCATTTTCAAATTTTGCATCTTAAAGAGCTCCGTTAGATTCTCTGTGTAAATTTTGAAATGCTCATTATTTGCCCATTCAGAAGCCTTGGCTGTCTGACACTATAACTATTCTTCTAACAGTACTTTCAGCTATTTGATTTCTATAAGTAAATGAAAAATGTATAATATATCAGCAGCCGAATCTTAACCTTAATTCTCAAATTATAACATGAAACTTGATCAAATTTATAAAACAAGTGTCTTTACTCTTATCTTCTTTAAGTGATTTCAGCACTTTGATTTTCAAAAGAGGATTTTGTTTTCCAAATATTGTATACTGAATTATCTTTTCCTGATTCTAAATAATTATCAAACCATTACTTTTTATAAAAAGAAATCCCTAATTGGTCTAAGGCATTCTTTTCTTGAAATGCTTTCAGCACTTTGATTTTTATGGGGGTATTATTTCTTTTTGGGTAAAAGACATGAGAGGATGAGATGTTATTAGATGATTACTAAAAGTATAATAATATTTTTCATCAAACTTTTAATACAAATTTATTGAAAAAATGGGTTGAACAAACCAGGGTACGAATGTTTGAGATAATGCCCTCCATATTGGATAAAAAATATATGGACTTATTCCAGAAGATACATGTGTGTAAGCATTAAACTGAGTTGAAAACAAGTGCTAAGTATGACTAGGATGGCTTCTGTACAAATCTGTCTCTATTATTTTGGCAAATTCTCGTAAGGAAAAACGATCGCGAAAAGGGTATGTTTTCAGCGATCAATGTTTGAAATAAACTGACCCAATTAATCTTTCCTTCAAAAAATTAAATTTTAAACCACTGTGGCTTTAGTTTGATAGTTGTCACATCAAATAACCACATCCTTTACTTTTAGCTGGACCAATCTCAGCCGGAGTGTCAATTTTCCGAAACCGGGTCGCCATTTTGAATTCATTGTTTACATATTGGTACCCATCATGCTTGGTGACTGACAGCAAGGTACCAGCGAGAAACGCGAGAAAAAAATCGATAATCACCTATTAGTAAGAGTGTAGGGGTCTTTTCAATAGAGATGTTACGTAATATGTGGTATACAACACTATAGATAAAGAGTCTGTCGTGTCCGCGCTTCTGCAACCAATTTTAATGGTGTGCTTGACCCTTTCTTCAGCTGGAAATTAAGCCGTATCGGTTACCAAATTTAAGCGTATCGGCGATCTGAAGGCGTATCGGCCAACTCTCTTAATTAATGAAGGCGTATCGGGGCCGATACGCCATATGGGCCTGGGGAGAACCCTGATATTTAATAGTATTTCAATTTGATTTCCAGGCAATTTAGACACACTTTAAATTGTAACCTGCCTCTTTTTTCGATTTCAAACAGGCTATTGTTTAGGGTGTGCGTATTATGCGTTCACAGAATTGATGCTTAGGCCATGATCATTCAAAATACCCAAAATAATTCAAAACCATGAAGAACATTGGTTGCTATGCCAACCAAAAGAAACAATTTTGGAATTATTTTTCTTCCAAACATAAGGTATAGATTTGTCAAATTTTGAATGCAGCATTTACGTGCGGTACTTAAGCTACCAAAATAGTTCAAATCGATTGGTTGAGGTCATCACAAGCCTTATGCTATGGGAACCCTTTTTTTACAGATGATTGATTGATTTATTGAATGGGGTTTATCGCCGCTTTTTACAGTATTTCAGTAATGTTGCGGCAGCTGGAGCACCTAACAATAGATTCCTGGTATTTCTCACACCAGTACTTCTACTACATCCTTTCCTAGCCTCCAGCTACTCTCCATTTAGGTTTACGATTATCAACCCATTGGTGAGAGACATATATCGGAAAGAATATGTGCCGCCGCCGTTGAGAGATAAAGGGACAAATTTTAGTAAATATTCTCCTTGCAGTCCATAAGGCATTTGGCTTTCAAATTTTGTAAGTAGCATCGCCTTATCAAGTTATGGTATTTTTATAAAATACTATAAACTATCAGTCTTCGACCAACGTTAGCCCAGTGTGTTGTGAGATCACAGATTTTACATAGAGAAAAAGAAGGACGTATTATAAAAATCTTTTCCTCAGAAACCATGAAGCCTGTAGAGCTTCCAAATTTTGCATGTAGCATTTCCCTATGGTGCAAATATATTTCAGGTATATAACTTTCTTTATAAACTTAAGCCCTATGTGTTTGGGTCTCCAATTGAAGAAGAAAGGAATCTTTGAATAATCTTCCTATACCATGAGGCTAGGAGATTTCAGTTTATGCCCTGTTGGTACTGTAATAAAATACTTTAAATATTTATTCTTAGATCAACATATAAATTATTTGTTGCGAGATCCCAGATTTCTTTTATCTGGAGATTCATAATTTAAAAGAAAATCTCCTAAACCGAAGACTAAAGCTTTCGAATTATACAGACAGCATTACTTGATAGTAAATCAAAGTACTGAAAGTACTGTAAGCTAGCAAAGTATTGTTTTGTTCAATAATCTTCTTTGTCAAACATTATCATGATAAAGAAATGAGGTAAAAGTAACAAAGGAGTTAACCCATTCCCACACAATTCCTCCTGTTTACGCCCATCAAAAATTAGTTGTTGAAAATGATGCCATGATACTTTAGAGAAAATAAGAGGCTAGAATATGGGATATTTTCATCAAATATATGGGCTATTTTCATCAAATATACAAAGTTTGAAGTGGTTTGGTTGATGATTATAATGTCAAGCAACTGTTGACAGCATCGACTTGAAACTTGATGAAGCGGTTCATCTAGGGGTTCTCAAATGCGCTTACCAAATTTAGGTCCGCACCTTACCCACTTCCTGTTTTAGGATTTGTCAACAAGTTAACCCAATGAATTCCCATATTTCATCGGATTTACTTTAAACATTAGGATAGATCTTTTAGAAATTTGGTCTGATCAATCAAGAATCAAAATCATTGGACAAGGGACTTCATGGAAATTTCACCACAAAATCTTTGTTTACAACACAAAGTCCACAGATTTCATCGAATTTTCTTCAAAATTCTTATAATCCTAAGAATTGATTTTTTAAATGGGTAAGGTTAATAAAGTATCACGGGAAAAGGGGCCTTATGAGAACTTGATTGAAATACCCTTATAACATGATAATGTTCACAGTTTTAATCGGATTCTCTTCAAAGATGCAAGGAATAATTGTGGTACTGGAAACACTTGAAGAGGGGCCTTATAGATAATCATTCAAAACAATCTTTAAAATGTATGCGATGAAGTCCACAATTATCACCAGATTGTCTTTAAAATTTCACAGACAGTTGTAGGGTCGTAAAGAAAGTTCCTTTCGGAAATAGAATAGGTCTATAAGAAAACAAAGGAAAGGGGGCTATATTGATTGTTGCTCAATATAATAAAGGGGATAAAGTCCAATTAGTTATTTTCATTTTATGCATTCTTCTTTAAGCTATTAGCTTCCTTAAATTTTATGTTACTTTAAGGGAAAACTTGATAGTCAGTAGAGCGCCTCAGGCCCTGGTGTGTCTCTTGTTAGGAAGAGAGCCTTAAAATTTCTGAAGAGTAGGGTTTATTAAACCCATGTTTTACCAAAAGATGTTGCATAATGAGGTTTACTTAATTTTTATTGACATTGAAATATACCAAAGATATAATTGTTTAACCCATTCCGACACAATGACGCTTTTTGACGCACATGAAGAGGAACAATTTGGAAAACATTGTGTAAAATGCAGAAATTGCTTGTTGCAAGCATTCTATCCATTTTATACCCTTAATTTTGAAAAAAAAAACACTACAATTTCACAAATCTTAAATTGTCGTTTAATTGCAGCTCCTTTTAATTTGGACAGGTCTAAGATGTTGCCGTCTGGTAACAAACTAAAATAAAGTACTTACTATTTACCCCACAATACAGGACATAGATAAGAACAAATTTAATATGAATGACCCATTACACTTAAAAGAACCATCTTAAGATTACAACAAACAGTTGGATCAAAGAGAGTCTTTACTTGTCAAGTTTAGTCAATGCAAACACACAAACTCATTGTACAGTAAAGTAGAATGACCATGTGTAATGAAGTTAATCCCTCTGGAAAATAAATATAAGTATTATCTTCGCAAATACTTTTCAATATGGTTTCAAACCTTTCATAAGATGGGTAAATGTAAGCATATAAGTAGGAATTATGGGCTGGCTATTTAGACTTAATACCAAGGCAGGTACTTTACATGCACCTCTGTATTTTACATGACATATCAATAAATCAGGGTGCAACCTTTTTAAAAAATATACATTCAATAGTCCAAAATCGCTTGATACAGTAAAAGTGTGGTTGAAATGGAAAATCTGTCTTTTTGGAGAAACATAAAATCAACAGAATAAATATGAATTGTAACACTGATAAGCCCAAATGTGTGACTTTCTGTTATCAGGATTGTTGATCTAATGGTCGGTCAAAATAGTTTTATTGCCCCCATGTTGTTAAACTCCCAAAGAATGCCAGAATGACCGTTACAGTGATACTGAGATCTGATTTTATCTTGATTCACTAGTGAATATTTTCAGGCACTAAAGTATCTGACTGTACATAAAGAATATGAAATACAAATTACCCCGTGAGTTACCCCACAAACCACTGACGAACAGTCTTCAAAGAGAAGCTATCACGTGACCAGACAAAATTTCAGATAAAAGTACTCTTCTAGAAGATGAACCAACATCCTCCTAACCGATTAACACTTGTCGCTGTCATAACACTTTCTTCGATTCTGCCTGTTAACCCATTCCAACACAGTGGAATTTTAGACTGGTCCAAATTGAAAGAAGCTGCAGACGACAATTTCAAGTTGATAGAATTTTTATTTTTTTTGTCATTTTGGGTAGAAAACATTGTGGATAATGAAGAAATTGCTTGATACAAGCAATTTCTTCATTTTCCACAATGTTTTCCAAAGCTTTTTTCTTGAGGGGCTTAAAAAGGAGGGATTGAGTTGGAATGGGTTAACCTGTTGCCAAACGACACCATTTTAGCCCGCTCCTAGAAGTTGCAAACGACAGTTTTATTTTGTGTACTTATTTAACACACACACACACACTCTTTATGAGGGGATGGTGGTAGAAGGCAATGTTGAAAATGAAGAAATTGCTTGTAAAAAGCAATTTCTTCATTTACGACATTCCCTTTCACGGATAACTCCGGCTCAGATTATCATGTGCAAAAATAACTCATTCATCCAAATCTGATGAGAAATTAAGACATATTTGGTGAGAAATTTTACCAAATCCTTCACTTTTACATATTGCCTTGAGATTTTTCTCTCGTTAAGCCATGTTTCAACCGAAAAAGTGGGGCCTTTCAATGACTTTTCATGAGGTCGGATAGAAGCTGAACTTGTGTCAGAATTGGTTTGATTACTCACATTTCGTTTCTCTTTTCTTATTGATGCATGAATACGAATTTTGTGTCCAATGTAGCGAAGCTTTCACATATAGACAGAAAATCAAAAGTTCGGAAAGTTATTTTTGGATCTCCTCCGCTAAAAGAAATAGTTGGAATGGGAATCAAATGCAGGAGAGCAGATTGCCCATTTCGTATTACATGTATTTACGATTGGATTCAATATTTGTACACAATATGTCCCTTAATACATGGGTATTTCGTAAATTAACACAAATTTAACGTATTTACAAAGCGCACAACAGACAGTATAAGCCATTCGGCGGCTTTCTGTTCTAAACGAAAAAAAGGAAGCCAGATCTGCAATTCTGCAAATATCTGATCACTTCAGATTTGTTTGTTTGAATGGGGTTTACGCCGCTTCTAAGGTTCTAGTCATATCGCGGTGGCTGGAGCAACTAGCAATGTATTCCTGGTATATCTCGCACCAGGACTACTATTACATCCTTTCCTAGCCCCAGCTTCCATCTCACATCGGTTTACGATTAGAGATCATTTCAGGAGGACGAAGTATTTCTTTGCTTTTCCTGAGAAACTTTACGTTTTAGGCAGGCAAAGAAACCTGTTGAGCACATGACTATAAATGTTGTGTTCTTTCTTTTACATTTGTCCCTCTGGCACCGTAATAAATTAGAAATAATACTATTTAGAGAGCCAACCCGTATCTCTTTTTTCAACCCTTACCTGTTCAATCCCTCGTTTTTACGTCCCTGTGATTTTATACTATAGAAAAAATTGTTAGAAAAGAAGAAATTGCTTGTGACAAGCAATTTCTTCTTTCCCTCAATATTTCTACCATTTACGTTGGTTGCTATTCAAACTGCACACATTTTTTCCAAAGTTGTCGCCTGCAACTTCTTTCAAATTGTGTCTAAATATTTAAAAAACAAAAAAAAAACCAGGGGAATAATATCGACGTGAGAGAGACTTTAACAAACTAATCTGGGCCTAGGTACAAATCTAAAGCATGCTTCTTTGGACGTTTTAACCCGTTCACGCACAATCTCGTTGTTTTTACTTGCAACAAGAAAAAAAAAGGAAAGCATTGGGGAAAATGTAGGAATTGCTTGTTAAAATTCCATGAACTTAAACTTGTCGTTCGCAACTTCTTTCAATTTAGACCAGTCTAAAAAAAGTTTCTTCTGAAAATGAGTTATTATGCGATAAAAATGGAGAAGAAAATATCAATGAGTTATATACAGGAAAACGGCAAACGTTGAAATGTAGTGAACAAGCAATCTCAAGTGTTTTTCTCAATGACATCCATATATGGTATGCGTGGGAAATATTTCTATTTTGAGTTAGTTTCATGCTATTTTAGCTAGGGCCTTCATTTGCCCGATAAATCGAAGATGTAAAATTGTTTAAAATGTGCATTTTTGTATGGCGCGCTAAATGGGTCAAAGGTTAACTTTAAATCATGCACGCTTTAAGAACGCGTTGACGCTATATAACGCGTGCACGTGCACGTAATATTATACAGGTGCATTCATCAAATTCAGGATTGCACGCTCAAAAACTGAGCATTAATGCGGAAAATATGCGTAAGTTCATTGAGTAACAGCTGTGTTCACAAAGTGAAGGAATTTATTTTTTCAAGCATGTGCGCTGAAAAATTGAACGTGCACGCGTAGAAATACGCGTAGATAACTCATATGATCAAATTTTGAGCGCCTGCGTATATCTTTCACGGATGCACCCGCGTTATTTACACCTTCGCGCGTTTCAATGCTTACACGACTTAAGTTGGATTTTTGGCAAAAAGTGCCTACCATACGTTTGTTTTTATACGCCATCCCTTTCGCATTGGTTGACTTAGCGATGATACCATAGAACCTTTTATTTTCTAATGAATAGCTTTGCTACACGAAAAATGTTACCTAACCCATAACCAAACGACAATATTTTAGACTGATTGATTTTGAAAAAAAAAGAAGTTATAGACAACAATTTGAAATTGATGAAATTGTAAGAAACCTGCTACATTTTTTTC
This sequence comes from Fragum fragum, assembly GCA_946902895.1. Taxonomy (NCBI): domain Eukaryota; kingdom Metazoa; phylum Mollusca; class Bivalvia; order Cardiida; family Cardiidae; genus Fragum; species Fragum fragum. Next base: position 45,456,756 of record OX336377.1, on the reverse strand, counting down.
CATTTACCACAATGTTTTCCAATGCCTCTTTCGTTACCGGTGAAAAAAAGCGGGATTGTCTGGGAATGTGTCAAACTGAAAGATTTGTATAGAATATATTAAAATGTTTGAGTTAGATGGTTTTCTTTACACATGTCCTGAGACCGTAACAGAATTCAAATAAAAAATCTAATTCCAAACGAGTGGCCACGGAATCGGTTAAACGAAAGTACACCCGTTGTTAAAGTAAATGTCACAAAATACAAGTTTATTGTTTAAAGTCTCGTTCATATACAAAGCATATTTACAATACAAACAGTTAAAACATACAGGCATAGTATATGACTATTCTCAGTAAGAATTATAAGAGACTGAAAAGTAATTACAGAACCATGCACATCTATACTATCACACACACACAAGCATACGCACGAACACACACACAAACATACACACTACCATTCATCATATTCCCAAAGATAAACGTGCATGCCTTATCATGTCTTCATGCATGACCATTAAATAACAACGGGACCTGCCAACAATTATGTCTAATCAGGTTCGCAATGTGGAATTTATTGTCACTATTTTATTGTCAATATTTTCAATTTCGTCTAGACTTTGCCCGTTGAGTTTGCAAGCAATTTCTTCATTTCCCACAACGTTTTCAAAGTCTTATTCTCTCTCAGGGAACATCAATAAGCGGGATTGTGTGGTAATGGATTAAACTAAAGTTGAATACTTTGTTTCGCTTACTATTGTTTTGAAATCGAATTTTGGACTCAATTTCTAATTAAATTGCGTAATTGCAGATAGTTTCCAGCCAAAAACTTTAATAGATAGATGGATACTTTATTATATAGATTTGATCTATATAGATCTCCATCTTCAACATTTTACAAACAATATCATCATGGTATTAGTACAGGTGGAATAATCTCTCAAGGTGTTAGTGAGAATAAGGGTAAGAAGAGCGAAACAACATTTCACTACATTTTTAAGGTCTTAAAACTACAGATAATTCTTACTTAAAAGAGACCCCTTTTTAAAGATGGGCGGTTAAAGTACGTTTACTAGCAAATTTACTAGGTTGGAGCAAAGAATGCGGGGCTTACCCCGTGAGCCTCCAGTACAGAGTGCATTATACCTTAAAAGGTAAAAAGACAGTTGTATACGTGATTTTTGTCTCATGTAGGAATAAGTTATTCTGAATGTCAAATGGATAGTCGATGAACTCATCCGGAGTCTGCGTCACGACGAAACGCTACCAAGCGCTTTTGAAAATAGTGCAAGAGTAAAGCAGGGTATCGTTTTTTAGAAGTAAGCGAGTGTTTTGTCATCCTCATCGCAGAATGAACCCATTGGTCAGAGAGATCGGGATTTTTTTACTCTCATCTGTATGCATATCTTACGTTGTGGGTAGTCACTGGGATCGTCTGCATATCTCGGCTGTAATATTAACGTCGTCACTTGTCGCCAAATCACCAAACATACTAGACAAAAATGTCGAAATTCAAAGTTCATTTCGAGGGTAATTGAAAGGTTTGATTGAATAATCAAATTTTAATCGAGAATTCCGCCTGCAAACTCAACGAATTTTAGACCAGTCCAAGGTTTAGCCGTTTGGTGAAGGGTTTAAATAGAACACTATTGGTGCAGATAAACTAGGGATTAGGAAAGTCGAGCCCCCTCGTTTATCTTTCCAAAACAATAGAAATGGAGATATCCATTCGATGGGATCTAATGTTGACGTCCATTTCTTATCATGGTGACTTAAACATTGAGGCCATTATATCCTCTCCTACACGCTGTATTATATAAGCATGTCCATTTATCGGTCATTAATTGGTTGAAATATGGTTGTGGCTTAAGTGGAACTGCTCACAATTTTGTATAACCAGTTAACGCCCGTCTAGAATCAGAGCTATTGTTTGACTCGTAAACCGGGGTTTTGAACCCAAGAATCGAATACATGTATATTCTATTTTAACCTTTAGAAATTTCTCTGAAGCGTGCCATTTTGACTCCTTTATGAAACATAGTAGTTTTATTTGATGAGTACATGGCTATTTCCAAGGGTCAAGTGGATTTCTTATGGCTTATGTTGTCATGGTTTATTTTATGTACTATAATTGGTATTATACAAACTAATTGCTCACTTCATGTCTTAGCAAGAAGGATTCTGTAAGCACTTAAACCATACAATTTATACTCATACTATTTGATATTACCCCATAAAAATTAATTTTGACCCATTGGTTTCATAGTCAAGAAGTCAGTGACTCCCCAGTTTCGAACGCTAACACGAACCCGTACAATGTATGGGGTTTTACACTGCTTAAACATTTTGCCAATACCGCTTTTTGACGACCCTGAAATAAAAAGCTTTGGAAAACATTGTGGTAAATTGTGAAATTTCTTGATGCGTTCATTTTTTTTAATGTTCCTGTATGCATTTTAATGTCTTCGGGCAACACACTTGAGATTCCTTGCCTAAAACTAAGAACCACAATGGTTAAAATTCGCCTTAAAGTAACGGAAAGGCATTTCACAGCGGCCTTCAAAATGGTTGTTAGGTTTTGGTACAAAGTTAAGAAGCAAGGTTAAGGATAAAAAGACGGATGAGAGAGAAACCATTCTCCGATAACAATTGAAATTCTCTATACAGACCGATTTTTGTCTGAATAAAAACTATCGAATTCCCATACGAATGGTTTTCTTCGTTTATAACTAATTCATTTTCTTGGCGAGAATTCCACCCTTCGTTCTTGCGAAAATCCCAATTACTACAATGCTCGTTTATGAAATAGCTCCGAAATCAAGTTCTTGCCCAAGATCATTTCTGTTTGAATTGATGTAAACCTACGTTTGGAACTGTTTAAAACCATTCTTTGAAATATATATCATGTCTTCATGATGAGAATTTTCAAGATCTTTTACCTGATATAACTTTTAAAAGGTTGCTGCGTAACTTTCACCGTTCAATGGATTCTATGGCAAATTAATGTCATTGTATGCATGTGCGTTTACCGTTCCTACCGTAGAATTTGCCTATATGAGCCGCAAGACGGTTAGATATTATGGGGATGATGCACGGATACAGAAACAAACTATCGGGAGCCTCGCCTATTTATAGTTCTTGACCCACTACCACACAACAACATTTTAGACTGATCTAAATTCAAAGGAGTTGCAGATGACAATTAAAAGATTATGTAATTTTAGATTTTTTCATCTGTTTGGATGGAGAACATTGTGTAAAATGAAGAAATTGCTTGTTACAAGCAATTTCTTCATTTTACACAATGTTTTCCCTCTTGTTTTTCTTGAGTGGCGTTCAAAAGCGTCACTGTGTGGGAAAAGGTTAATGTGTTCGATAGATAGCACCAGTCAGGCCGATTAGCTCAGTTGGTAGAGCACTTGACTTCAAACCTCAAGATCACGGGTTCGAGCCCTGGGCTGACCATATCAACTAATACAACTAATTGTCTTTCGGATGAGACGTTAAGCCGAGGCCCTTGTGACGATGCTATCCATCGAGCACGTTAACGAAACCAGGCGGGGCTCTCAGCAGTTTCGTCCTGTTTCGCTGCACTATCCCCCGTAACAACTAACCGTCTTCTGGGGGCTTCGCTCATAAGGGCATGTGCGACGATAAATAAACGGAAATACACACACATGGATAGCACCGTCACAAGGTGCCTTGGTTAAACGACTAGCCCGGACTAGAATTAGTCTGTTCAAGATTTACGACCGAACCATGGACACTTGCTACTGTAGTAACGATAAGTAAACGAGCGATACATTTCTAGCTCACCTGAGCACGTAGTGATCACCTTTTGTTCGTCCGTCGTCCGTCATGAGTCTTGCGTCGTCCGTCAACAATTTCTTCAAACGACATCTCCTCCCGAACCACTGGTCCAATTCAAACCAAATTTGACAGAAATATTCCTTGGGTGGCCCCTTTAAAAATAGCTGAAAGAAATGAGATCCGTTCAAAACTATGGTTGCCATGGCAACAATTTGTTTGTTTGTTTGTTTGTTTAAATTGGGTTTTACGCCGCTTTCAACAATCTTTCAGTTATATCGCGGCGGCTGGAACACCTAACAATGGAATCCTGGTATTTCTCACACCAGTACTACCATTACATCCTTTCCTAGCCTCCAGCTGCTATTCCACATAGGTCTACGATTGTCGACCCATTGGTGAGAGACAAATAGTCGGAATGGATGAGTGCCGCCGTCGGGGATCGAACCCGGAACCTCTAGATTGACAGTCCGACGCGCTACCAACTGCGCTATGGCGGCGGGCCCATGGCAACAAAAGTGAAATTTTAGAATAATCTTTAAAAATCTTCTCTCCCTGACCAAGAAGGCGTAGAGCCTTGACATTTTGAATGAACTATCACTATATTTACCTCTTTCAAAATAGCTAAAATCATGACCCTCGGGTCTATAGGGGCGGAGCCCAAGGGGTTTCACTTTGGTTTATATAGAAATAAAAAATGATTTAAACGACATCTCCTCCCGAACCACTGGACTGATTCCAACCAAATTTGGCAGAAATGTCATTTGGGTGGTCCCCTTTGAAATAGCTAAAGAATAAAAATCCGTTTAAAACTCAAGTTGCCATATAGAAATAATCAACGATTTTTAAACGATATCTCCTCTCAAAACACTTGGCCAATTTGAAACTTAAAGGTTGCAGAAATGTTTCTAAGGTGGTCCCCTTTGAAATAAGCCAAAATAATAGAAATCTATTTAAAACTCTGGTTGCCATTGCAACAAAAGTAAAATTTTGAAATAACCTTAAAGGGTCTTCTCCCCCTGATCTAGAAAAAATGCTATCCTCCTTTTCAAATTAGTCATAGGCCTTGGTATTTGTCATTTAGACAGAGCCTATATATGTATAAAGTACGGCCAATCGTATCATATCCTTAACGTTTAAAGAAAGAGCCTTTAAATCAGGTGAGCGTGCCAGAGCCAACGACCCTCTTGTTGTAGAAGTTATACCAATTTTCATCATTAAACATAACATGGAAAACCGCTTGTGATGCTCTTGTAATGGTCGTGTAAAAAACATTTCCAAACAATTAAACTTACGGACTGGTCCCATTCGAAAGGAGTTTAAAATAAAAAAAATACTATTAGAAATAAGAGTAGGAAAAGATTGTGCAAAATGGAACCTGCTTAATTTTTCTCTCACAAATGGGTGGATAATCGTAAACCTACGTGGGATGAGCAGTCGGGGCTTGGAAAGGATGTAGTGGTAGTACTGTTGTGAGAAATACAAGAAATTCACGGTAAGGCGATCCAGCCGCCGCGAGATGACTTAACTACCCTTAAAAGTGGCGTTAAGCCCCATTCAAACGAACAATGCAAGCAATTTATTCTTTTCTACAACGTTATCCTAACTATAACTCCTTTTTAGCTTACATAAGTTGCCGTTGTCGTTGGGATTGGGTTGTACAAGTAATTGGTTAAACCATATTAATAAACTTTTGTTTGTTGTTTGTCATGATAAACCGACTTTTGTTTATCATGATAAACCGTTGTAGGACCATGCCTCCAATTTGATCTTTCTCATTAAATTGTTTAAAACACGCGTTTTTTCAGCCTCTGTTTTCTGCTTTGATTTTTGAACGCGAATGAAGCATGTTTTTGATTAATTGGAAACTGGAAATCATCCCCTATAATCTTCGTACTTTATTGCAACTTAATATAATCAAATTTGTCTGGTATAAAGTGAAATAATATAGACTTTATGAAATGGGGTGGTATAACCAATTAAATTTTATTTCTGTTTGTTTGTTTGTTGATTTTGTTTGCTTGTTTGTTTGTTATTTAATGTGTCCTTAAATTCCGGGAAACGGTGCCATAATTGACAGATCGCTAGCCCCTCCAACTGACTCAGTTGGCCACTCCCCTTGCGCTCCAACAGGAAGTTCCATTTCGATATTAACCGGCGTTATTTTGCAAAATTTATTACCATGGCAGTGACATGTAACAAAAAGCTAAATGGTTGGTTGACGACCTACACGTCGTAACTACAGCTTGAAGAAAGGGTAGTTACGGCGTTGAAGTCCCAAGCCTTCAAAGAGGATTTACATAAATGTCAGCCAATGTTGGAGTTAAATATTCTCTTCTGGTCTAAATGAATGATTTGATAGCTCGAATGATTCTTTGATTACTTGACGAGATCGATCACTTGAAAGTACAGGATAATATAGGTCAACTAAAAATTGGCACTTATTTAGATAATAGACGTGACACATATAAACCAATATTGGGATTTAGAATTTCATCAAACTGAATCGCTTACCATCTGTTAAAACAAAGAACAGCGCAAAGGTTGATTCGTGTTTGTGAATAATATTCAGAAAGTATTTTTACTTTTCGATGCACTTTGGTGCACTCATCCTATCAACCGCTCAATATGTAAATCTAACGAGGTCACAAGGCGGCTTAATACTGCAGCTGATATTACTTGATTGAGTTGGTTGAATGGACTTTGTTTGTTACGATTGCATTGCTTGATTAATTGATTTATTGATTGATTTGGGTTTAACGCCACTTTTATCGGTATTTCATTCATATCGCGGCGGCTGGAGCACCTAGCAATGGATTCCTTTTATTTCTCACACCAGTACTACCACTACATCCTTTCCTAGCCCCCAGCTGCTATCCCACTTAAGTTTACGATTATCAACTCATTATCAATCCATTGGTGAGAGACAAATGTCGGAAAGGATATGTGCCGCCGCCGGGGATCGAACTCGTGGCATCCCATGATTAAAGTCTGATGCGCTAGCGACTGCGCTATGACAGTAAGATAGGTTACCGATATGCCATAATTTGCGTAAAAAGTATTATTCAAAATACATGTCAAAGTAAAATTTGTTCTTGGTAGTCAAAAGTCACTTTAAATGAAACAATCGTGGAGATATCCGTCTCTTTTACACACATTTTTAGAGTGTTCCAAATTCATAGAGGTTGGCAATTTATGGTCTATGAAGCTTAAAAAACAATCTTAGTTCTTTTTAGGAGAGAAAACATTGTGGATAATGTAACAAGAAATTTCTTCATTTTCCACAATGATTTACAAGGCTTTCTTTCAGGGGGGAGGAGGTAAAAATCGGGATTCTGTCGGAATGGGTAAAGCTACATCTATCATTTTCTCAACCCGAAATCGTTGGCTTGCTTTCATAAATTATTTGAATTTATTTCAAAGGCAAGGGTATATTTTAGAGTTAACGATAAACTATTGTAACTAAATTGGTGATACGATACGCTCTTTTTCTTAAGATAATCGCTTTACGAAGAAGATTTTAATTTCAATCCCCACACAAACAGGATTATTAAATCTAATTTAATGGAATGTCGACGGTCGACCAAAAGCTCGTAACTACAGTTTTATTTAACTGTAGTTACGAGGTTATGGTCGCATAACAATGATCGTAGCCCTGAAGAGAAGGAAAAAATCGCTGTGCCTGTCGGTTGAAATTAAATTTTTATTGCAGTTTTATGTCCAATTTTCTTAAGATTGATACAAAATTACATCGACTGAATGTCGAATATTTACTTCAACGAAGTAGAATTGAACAGTAATTTCTATAGTTTAAATTGCATACAAAAGCCCAGCCAATTTCAAAGTTTTGTTCATTATGATTAAATTTTACCCCTGATTAAAGTTCCAGTTAGTTTGGCCTTTGGAGAGCCATAGTCTAAGTGTCTATCGAATCTCCCCCTTTTTATACGCCACTGATTCTTCTTCTCTGTTTGTCCGTCCGTACCGACGTCCACACATCCACGTCGCATTAACCCTTGTCATGCTGTATAATTAACCTTACTGAATAATTGCTGTCAAATCAAAGGGCTGAAAGCACTGATTGAACTTGTTGTTCAAAAATCAATGTTTTGTTTTAGAAATCAGCTTCATAATCAACTCTGGCAGGAAAAGTACAAGCAGGAGGTTTGACCAAGACCAGCCTGCACATAAGTGCAGTCTGATCTTGGTCTACACCTCCTGCCAAAACCGGAATATTCCGGCTTCAGCGTGACAAGGGTTAACACATCTCCCCCTACTTTGTTGTATATTAACCAAATCCCACAAGTAACCGCTTCTTTACGACCTTCAAGAAAGGAGTTTGGGAGAAAAAGATGGAACACGACGAAAACTTTTCTCAAAGGCAATTTCTTCTCTTTTCATATTATTTTCTACCAAAAGAGAAGGGGCTATTTAATTAAGAGATGAAGAGAATGTTTTTTTGTTTTCATGGAGGTATGAACCGAAATAACTAATCAAACTGTATGAATACGCGAAGCGGATTCATACATTGTGTGATTAGTTTTTTCGGTTCATACCTCCATGAAGACAAAAAACATTCTCTTCATTTCTTATAATTTAATAGCATCGAGCGAAAGAGCCAAAAGCTGTACAAATCATGATACCTTTTTGTATGGAACTATTTTATGCGGAAGCATACAAAATGGCTGCGTGCTCAAAATTTTGTTCATGGAGATATGAATTAAATTTTTCGACCAATCAGAACGCTCGTTTTTGATAGACGAACTAACAATTAAATTATAATACTATCAACTTGAAACTTCTTTGAATTATGACGTCATCTGGTTAAAGGCCAATGCTTTTTAAACCTTTTCTTGTTTTGGGAAAATTTAGAATGGTCCATGTCAAAAGAGGGTGCAGACGACGATAACAATTGGATGATATTTGAAATAAAACCACCCTTTGTGGTAGAAAATATTGTGGTAAAAGAAGAAATTGCTTGTTACAAACAATTTTATTCTTTTTCCACAATGCTTACTCAAGTATAAAATAACAGCGACGTAAAATCTCGGATTGGACAGGAAAGGGTTGAATACACCTACGCTGGAATGCTATCGTGACTGCTAGTACCAAGTCCAAATTCAAAGAAGTTGCAGACGGCAATTGAAAGTTGATGAAATTTTCAAAATCTTTGTCATTTGGGAAGAAAACACTGTGGACAATGAAGAAATTGCTTGTAACAAGCAATTTCTTCATTATCCACAGTGTTTTCCAAACCTTTTATATTGAGGGGCGTTTAAAAGCGTTATTGTGTGGGAATGGGTCAAAAGAATCCCTATTTTGGGGACAGTCCCTAATGTGTACAATCAACCAATCGCGGCTGTCAATCAAAACACCAGTCGACCAATGAAATTCATTTAGACGAGAAATCAGTTTCGAGCTCACACATTGACTGACATTTTTATTAACGATTGTTTTTTGTTTGGTCACCTAAACGTCGTAACTTCAGCTTATTCAAGCTTTAGTTACAACGTTTAGGTCGCCAAGCAACCATTCTACTTATTTATAAAATGCTACTTGACGTGCATTTTGCAAAATAACGCCGTTAAAAATCGAAGCGGGAATTTCCGTTGGAGTTGTTGAGCGTGGCCACCGAAGTAAGTGGATGGGGCCAGCGATTGGCTAATTAAATGACACAACATGAGGTCATTAAGGAATCGATGAATTCCAAAAGTCCGATAGTCTGATAATTTTAGAGGTTCGTCGAAAACCGTGGGGTCCCGATGCTAGATTTTTTTCTAATTTGTGTAATTCCGATACATCGAAAGTAAATTTTGTAACAATGTAGACATATTGTCAAATTTTTCGAATTCAATATCATTTCAATCAAGTTGAACGTCAAATGAAGTCAAACCCTCTATGATATATAATCGTTCTGTCCTAACCAACTTGCGGAAGGACGTTGAGGGAAAACCTCGCACGGCTTTTTGTAACAATGTACATGTTTTATCAAATCCAATATTATTTCAAATTGTTCGTCAAATGAAGTCAAACTTTATGATATATCATAATTCTGACCTCAACAACTTGCGGTAGAACGTTAATCGACAGCTTGCTGTATCTGATTAACTCTAATGTGTTTATTATATTTTTATTGCCTGTGCGGTCCAATTTATTCGGCTTCCAATGTTAGTTTGCGGTCGACATGGGTCATTCACCCCGACACTGTGGTTGGCCGCAATGTTATGGTGTAACCCTACATCACACTTCCCTTTACCCCCGATTGGTAATACGCCGATAACATTTCTATAATCGGCGCACATTTTGGTTTGTCGCCAAAGTTCATCAGACGACAAAAGTTTCGACTGATCTTATTTCAAAAGAGTTGCAGTTAAAAAAACTTTAGTTACTGAAACCTTTGGAGTAGAAAAATAATGTGGGTAATGAAGAAATTGCTTGTGACAGGCAATTTCTTCATTTTTCAAAATATTTCCCTGAGATTTTTCTTTCAGGTCCTAATATATATAATTCATGTCACATGCTGCTTATAAAAAAGAATGACAAAATATAATGATTTGGCGTTACAAACTGAAGTCATAGAATGGGTTGAAATTAGGTCAAATTTGATAAACCGAATCACATGCTAAGGGCACAATTCATATTTCAATTATTTCTATTTAAACACTGTAACCTATCATAACCTACCTCTCCCTAAAGCTACATTACGGGATGTACTATTTTACAGCGATAACGTGGTTTCCTGCATAGCACCTACCAGAGGGTATTTCAGGCACAACATGAAAGCTCTATATAAAGAAAAAACAATCTTCCTTCAGTAGTAATTCTCGAAAAGCTGCACTTAAGTACATGTATTCACAAAGACATGGTTATAAACACAGTTATACTTGCAAACCTGAAACACGCCTCATTACCACACAATTACGCTTTTGGACGCCCTTAAACAAAATCGGAAAACATTCCAAGGAATTTCTTCATTTTACACAACTTTTCCACCCAAATGCTGAAAAAAATCTAAAGTTTCATAAACTTTGAAGTATCGTCAGTAACTTGGACAAGTTGTATGGTAATTGGCTATACCAAGAAAGCTGCAGAATGTGTAAAAATCTTTATATATTGTCAGGGCTTATTTTTAGACTCGTTAACCACGGTTTCGACCCTCAAAAATCTGAAAATATCCCGTTTTGACAATAAGAAAATTTTCCCAGGGAGGTCATTTGTAGGGGTTAAATCAGGATATTTTGAACCCTCTAATTTCAGCGATGCTTCCTATATCCTATAAAAAGTGTATAAATTGATTGCTAAATTCATATCTTTACCCAAGTGATGTATAAAAATGAACCAACCTACGAACAACGGGTCTGCTGGCACTCAAACCTTCGAATTTATACCCATGATTACTTCTTTTCGTTTGTCTGACCCCCTTCAAAATCAGTATTGACCCCCAGAATTGCATGGTCAACTCTGTCTCAAAAGCTAGAACAAACTCTAGTTGTATACATAATTTTTTCATGCACTTCAATAATAATTATATTTAATAAAAAGGATACTTGTTGTAACAGCTTTGGGCGTCGACTCCATTTCCTGCAAGTACACGTGAGTTTGTAGATGAGTACTTGCCCTAATACATATCGTCGTTTGGCCACCAAAACGTCGTAAATACAGCTCTATTCAAATGGTGATAAGTTTAATCTAAATAAGCCAACATCATTGGTTCTGTGAAAGACAAATAATGAGATACTCCTAGCTTCGGGGCTAGAAACACTGTGTCTTCCTTTTCGAATTGGCTCGATTCGGGAACGTATTTAAAATCTGACCGACCCCTGCATTTCGAAAATCCCGTCAGGATTTTACAAGTTCCCTCGAAATCGAAACCAAAATCTCTACACACAATTCCTTCAACATTTGTTTATTGTCACTCTTAGATAATGGAATTCATCAACACCAATATGATTTATAAATATTGCGCCCACCGGTTGTTGTTGTTGTTGTTGTTGTTGTTGTGTTTCAAAGAAACATAATAACAAAGGGGAACACTAAGCTTTAAATTTATAGAAACTGGTATATACATACTGACTTTGAAGTCAGCTTTTACATATCAGCAGTAATGTTACGAGTTTTTAAATAAGGCCATTCCCACAAACATAATTTAAGACTAGTCAAAATCGAAGGAAGTTTTAAATGACAATTGCAAGTTAACGGAATCTTTTTCTTTTTTTTTTCATTTCTTTGGATAGAAAACATGTGGGTAATGAAACAAATAATTGAACAAGTAATTTCTTTATTAACCACAATGTTTTCCAGAGCTTTTTTCTCGAGGGGCGTAAAAGGGAGTGATAGTGCGGAAATGGGTTAAATAAAACCAAATTAACGGCTTGCGATGTGAGTTTGTGCATAAAACAGCGTTGAAGAGTTTCCTCTGCATGGACTGGAGATATATTCCTCTATTTTTGTCCCCAAATCCCAAGTTATCAGCATGTCGTAATTGACGGATCGCTGGCCACGCCCACCCTTCTCCGACAGGAAGTTTCACTTAGATATCAAACGTATGACCAGTATCATGTAACAATATAGAAAATCACTGTTAGAGTTCTCGATCTTCTTATTTCTTCAAAATCGGGATGAGTTTACTTTATACTACATGTAATTTGTTTTAGTTCGATTGCGATGGAAGCTTTTAGCTTATAGAGTCGCTCTCGAAACCTTTTTCACGTCCCTTAACCCATTTCCACTCGGTGATACTTTTAGCTGCCCCATGGAAAAAAAGCTTTGGAAAACATTGTGGAAAATGAAGAAATTGCTTGTTGCAAGCAATTTCTTCATTTTATACAATTTTTATTTTTCTATTATTGTTTTTTTTTCTTGAAAACCAGAAAATTAAAAAAAAAAAAAAAAAAAAAAAAACTTTAACTTGTCGTCTGCAACATCTTTCAATTTGGACCAGTCTAAATTTTTTCCGTTTGGTAATGAATTAAAGGGAGGCAGTGCCTAAATCCACTGCTACCCAATTCTACAGCTGGGTAAATTTAGGGGGTGCTAATTATTAAGTGTCTTGCCCATGAACATATCCGGTGACGGTGGGGCTCGAGCCCGTGACCTTCAGGTCACAAGTCAAGCATATATACCACTTGGCCATCGAGACAATCGAGATAGTAGGTGAATGGTAGACTTGATAACCTATCCGACCGTTTAATGCAGTTTCTAGAAAGGGGAGATGAATTAATCCACTGCCACACAGTAAAGCTTTTTTCACACCGCTCAAGAATTTATCTTTTTGAAAACATTGTTGAAAATGACGAAATTGCTTGAAACAAGCAATTTCGTCATTTTTCCACAATATTTTCTACCCAGAAATTTGAAAAAATCTAAAATTTCATAAACTTTAGTATGTCGTCTGCAAACTTCTTTCAATTCGGACCAGTCTAAAATTTTCTCGTGTGGGTAATGGGTTAAGGGATGTAGAAGTAAGTAAACATCCCGATTAAAATGTCATACTAGACGATAATGTGTAGTCCTGTCTAGCTTGTCAGTCGAAACGCTATTAATAATTTCAAACAACACCACGACGTCGAATTAGTCGAAACACTATTAATAGCTTTTTGAGCAACATTATGACGTCGAAATTTATGAGTATGCCGTTTAAAGTGAAGTCAGTAGCGCGCCAGACTCCTTATCTCCAATCATGGGATGTCATGGGTTCGATCCCCGGCGGCGGCACATATTCTTTCCGACATTTGTGTCTCACCAATGGGTGGATAATCGAAAACCTAAGTGGGATAAGGAAAGGATGTTGTGGTAGTACTGGTGTGAGAAATACCAGGAATCCATTGTTAGGTGCTCCAGCCGCCGCGATATGACTGAAATACTGTTTAAAGCGGCGTTAAACCCAATTAATTCAACACCGTCTAAAGTGTGATGTATTTTAGGCACCGCACTTAACGGAATTCTGATTTCGTTCATGTAGAAACGGAATTCAGAGGTCTAGATCAGAAGGGGGGGGGGGGGTTAACAGCATTATAAATCCTTATTTCTCAAAGAAACCCTATGTTGTGGGTACTCATTTTAATCGTCTCGTTGGGACCTACAACTAAGTGTTTAAGGCAGTATTGGTGAAATATTTCGAAATAGGCTCTCTGTAGCTCTGCGGATTTCAATCACCGTGAATTAATGCACGTTCGGGCTAATTGCATTATTACGAGCGCTTTCTTCTTGAAACTCGCACAATATTTTCCGTGACGGTAGCGATACAACCGTTTATCTTTCTCGAGAAATCATATCAGGAAAAGACAAAAAATGCTCGTATCTTGTTTCACATTTTCTCTTTGAAAGGCTATACTTATTTTCTGTAACTTATTCGATTTATTTCCTATCTACAGATTTGCTTTTCGGTAATGAACATATATTATTCGGGCAGTCAAAACACTGTTGATAAAATAAAATACACAAGAAGATTGAAATCAAGTCGTGCTTTTCACTAATTTACAATTCCTTCAACGTTGACTACTAGTACTTGAGAACGAAAGCCTGTTATCAGCTGTGTAAAGTATCTTTTACTAAGGGGGTCCCACCAGGGCCCAAGATAGGGGGAGCCATTTAATTTCATAGAGTGTTTTTTTTTTAATTTGTCAATTAAACTTTTGTTGTTGGTACTCATTTGAATCGTCTCGTCGAGAAAATAAACAACCTGTTATAACATGCCATATTCCATTTGTACCGCAAACTCTCGACCTACCCCATTCACCGGGATAGCTATACATGGCTCATACAACCTGATAAATGCCGTTCTCCTGTGAAGTGATTAATAATATTTATCAAAATATGATGCGGATTAAATCAACATCAAGTTTCGTTTTATATCCTGTAAGCAGTCTGTCAGATTTCTTTCGTCAAAGCCATTTTTCATCCTCCCTTTGAAGTGAACTAGGAAAACATGAGCTATGAACTTGGTGAAATACGTGTTTGAAAAAGTGCGGTTTACCCTTCAAGCGAACAAGGCCTACCCTGGAGCTGAGTAAGATGAATGTATGAAAACGAGTACAGCAGAGGTCGACCAAAGATGATTTCCAGTGTGGAGAAACTTCACTCCCGTTGTATGGTGTACCGTTCGGGTAAAAAAATCAACTTCAAGTGGTGTCAGCATAATCTATAACTCCCGCACACGTTATTAACAGGTACATAAAAATATACGTACGACCTGAAAAACTTTGTATTTACGAGTAATTTAACGACCGCGCTAGCTAGCATGATTTAAAATTGATTTCTGGCCAATTTAGTCATACAGTAACAATAAAACGTATGGTTTGTTGTTGGGTTTGTGTGTATGTGTGTTTGTTTTTTTTTTGTTTTTTTTTTTTCGCGCGTAGAGTACCTTTTTGGACAATCTTTCATTGAAATCTTATATTTGTTTTATTTATTTTGCTCAAGTTGTGTCTTTTTTATACAAAAAAGTACTGTAATTTGCAGATGCCTCAGGTGAGCGATTTAGGGCCATCATGGTCCTCTTGTTAACTGAATGATCTCTAGCCGTGCTCACTGACTCCAACAGAGAATTCGACCAAGATATTAAACCACGTTATTTATAAAACATATGTTCATTCAGTGGTTGGCGACTTAAACGTAGCTTTAGTTACCACGTTTACATCACCAAACCAATAAAAATGCTTTTGGTCGATTGATTCTGTGGTTGACAGTCACGATTTTATATGGTTTAACTTAACCCGATATTAAGTAAAAGAAGGATAGTTTTATTGTTCTCTATGCCTTGGTGTTTGATTGTTCATCTCAATAGGTTAAGAAACAGGAAACATATTTTAGTCGAACCTATTTTAATCGGATCTTGTTAGGTAATTCAGTAATCAATATTCTGTAAAATCTTGGACAATACATTCGATTCTCCACTCGGCGATTCTTAGATCAACTCTTTACATGGTAACTCATAAGGTGACAGAGTTATATCGAACTGATTCAATTACGAAGAGATGAATGTGAAATGATATGGCGGGATGGACTCGTCTTGGGAGATTTTGATATGATTAAATATAGTTCCGAGTATTGTTTGAAGAAAATAATGCATTTACATCGTACTTTTTTCACGCCTCCAATATGAATGAAAGTTCTATTAAACTTTAGAAGTCACAAGTTTAGTGTCCTTTTTTTATGATTTCGCGCAAAATAGACAGTAGAAAAACATATTAAGACACTTTTGCGGGATATAAATATCCTATACCCAGTTATTTCAGATTTGACGACTTAGGTCTCCTCTCTCTCTTTCTTATCTTCTTTCTGTCTTTTTTTCTTTACTTTTCCCTTCCTTTGATGCTTTCTTTCATTCTTTCCTTTACATCCTTCTCAACTAATGATCATGCAAAGTAGATGGGTTAAATGTTATAGTTTGACCAAGTTCGGGCTTTATGGAACCATGTGTGTTATACATGCTAATGTATCACACGATTCCATTGGATACCTCACACGAGAGAAAAATTCTATAGGTCCGGATATATCACACGAGTGAATTTTTCACCGAATTTGTCGTAAGAAATTTTCCTCCGAATATGTCACACGAGAGAGAATTTCCACTGAATATGTCACAGTGAGTCGATTCTAATGAGTTCCAACAACAAAGGGTTCAGAGAGAATTCTGTTATATTTTATGTATTCAATTGAATCGACCCTTCATATATTTCGCAAAATGTGTTTAAGCGACCATTCTCTTATGCGACCACTTTTGGTCGTTCTATGAGTGGTCCCTTGGTACAAGATTTACTGTATACGTCCATAAAATATTTAAGTATATACTAGTATGTCACAATCTGTTATTAAGGCTGAAAATTGCTCTTTATGTTTTATCTTCAGTCTTTGTCGTTATAATTCATTATTTTATTTCTTACCATTGTGATATCATAATAAACGTTTAAAAAGAAAACAACAACAAAATGTACAACAGACACCAAAACGTCTATGAATAAAATATCAGAAACATTTAACTGCTTTAAATGTGTTTCAGAATTTCATACTTTTTTCAGCATTTTACGAGATTCTATTAAAGAATGAATGGTTACCATAGTAACCAATGCCTCTCTACCCAGAGCACGATATTGATACATTATTATCTGGCTAAAACGATTATTTCAACAATGTCTGAATATTATCACACACTACGCTATTTTATGTTACATCGAATATCTATTGTCTGTATCGTTTTATCTCATTCTAACAGTGGCGCATTTCACGACCGCAAAGAAGTTTTAGAAAACATAGTGAAAAATGTAAGAAAAAAGGAAGAAAGAAAAGAAAAAAGAGCCTGAAAGAAGCATCTTCGACAATGATTTGTACCAAAAAACAAATAATTTCCTCAGCTCAAAATTGGATAGGGTTACCCTTTACTGTATTTCAAATTTAGACCTGTCCGAATTCGAAGGTATTGTAGATCACAATACAAAGTCGATTTTATTTGGGAAAAAATTCAGTAGGGTAGAAATATTGTGGAAAAAGAAGAAATGGCACAAACAATTTCTTCTTTTTCCACAATGTTTTCTCAAGTATGAAAAACACAGGCCCCAATAAACTTAAGATATGGAGAGAATATTCTTTGTTTTCATTGAGGTATGAACCGAAAAACCCACTCACACTGTATAAATACTATTCATGTAGTGTGATTAGTTTTCCGGTTCATACCTCCATGAAAACGAAAAAATATTCTTTTCATTTCTTAATAATTTAATTTTCAGTTTCATCTATCAAAAATGAGCGTTCTGATTGGTTGAAAAAAATATTCATAACTCCATGCACAAAGTTTTGAGAACGCAGCGATTTTGCTTCCGCACAAAAAAGTCCCATACAAAAAGGTATCAAAATTTCAAAAGCTTTTGTTTCTTTCGCTCGTTGCTATTAAATTAAGAAATGGCGAGAATATTTTTTGTTTTCATTGAGGTATGAACCGAAAAAACCTAATCACACAATGTATGAATCCGCTTCGCTTAACTTCTAACAGAAAATTAAAAGGGTTGGTTGGCGACTGAAACGTCGTAACTACAGCTTGAACAAGCTGTAGTTACGACGTTAAAATCGCCAAACCAACAAAATTGCTTCAGATAGATGCCGGCCAATTTTTGAGTTCAAAGTTCATTTCCGGTCTTAATGAATGATTTGATTGGTCGATTGATAACTTGATTGACAGCGGCGATCCACGAATTATCGAACTTGAGTAAGCGTTGGAAACCCGAATGTTTCATTTTGTTACGCATGTTTAAATTATCTTAATAAAACATTCGCAATCTAATATGCAATGTATAACGTCAATTTGTCAAATGGTAGAAAGGTATACTACGAATCAATAAAATTCATTAGAACTCGTAAATCAGCTCTGCTACTCCCGTGATAAGCGTTTAATAACTTTGATGAATGGCGCGGTGTCACATTTCCTTCTTCAATTAACCTTCCCTCGACCGCCTCGTTATTATCGATCTTTGCGTAAATTAATATTTTATAATTCTCTAATTGGTTACAAAAAATCCTTCCATTCTCCACTCCAACGTATTTTATTGGTTAATACACGGATTAAATTAAATCGGACGGGTTTTGGATCGGGGATTTTTCCGCAGTCAACCCGTCAACTCATGTGATTCATCAGTTTTATTAAAATGCTTGGAAAAGAAGTTGAACCCGTCGAGGGATTTCCAAAATGGAGACCACTTCGTCTGTTTCGAAGACAGTTCAATGGAAATTGCTTAATGATACATGAAATCAGGGTTGAAAATAGTTTGACGTAACCCAACTGTTTCTTAACCTAATTCCGCACAATGAAATTTCAGACTGGTCCAAATGCAAAGAAGTTGCAGACGACAATTTCAAATTGTTGAAATTTCTAAAGAAAAATTGTCTCTCTCTGTAGAAGAAAATGTGGATAATGAAGAAACTAATTTCTTTAAGGCCGTTATGAGGAGGGATTGTGTGAAAATGGGTTAAATAATCAATGTAACAAATTGCGTTCATTTTATGAAACTCAACTCGCAATCCTGTCCTTCCTGCAAGTAAAAAACACAAAAACCCCAAAATAATATACTCTAAGTACTTAGTACTAAATTCTTGTACAGCCTATCTTTTATTATTATTATAATTATTTTGTGTGTGTCTTTGTTCTAAAGTATATCATGGCTCACACGTTTTAGTTTCTTCAACCCGCTCCCAATCAACGAAGCCTTTCGACGCCCCTCTAAAGAAAAGCTTTTGAAAATTATGTTTTCTACCCCATTAGATAAAGATTTTTTAAATTTTCTTATACTTTACAGTGTCGTCTGCAACTCTATTCAACGTGGACCAGTCTAAAACTTTGTCGTCTGGTAATGGGTTAAAACGCGATCTATAATTCCAAACGATATTGATTATTCAAATGATTTTTTTCCGAAAAAAAATCCACATCAAATCTTTTGGTGGTAATTCGTTATTCGGAAAGTTTAGTTTTGTTTAAATATACACATATATATATTAAATAAACGTTTTCGAAACGAATTTCAAAAAAAGGTGTTGTAAGGATTGTAATTAACAACAATATACTTGAATCATTTTAACGCATTCCTACACAATCCATTTTTATGACGCCCCAAAAGACTCTTTCTTTGGAAAATATTGTGGAAAATGAAGAATTAATTTTAACACATTCCATTACAGACGCAACAAAAGAAAATAGCTTTTGAAAACATTTTCGAAAATGAAGAAAATACTTTTCACATGCGTTTTATATTATCTTTAATGTTTTCTACCCAGAGAGACAATAAATAAATATTGATAAATGAACGAAATTTCAAACAGTGAGAATTGTTGTCCGCAACTTCTTAGAATTTTGACCAGTCTAAAGTTTTGTCGTTTGGTAATGATTTAAAATCATTTGAATTAGTCTGAATGATCTTTCATTTATTGCTCATTTATTGAAATTATTTCTTTTATTTCAGAAATGGAATATTACTGTCCTTACCATAAGCGGTCATAAAAACCAAAGAACATTTAACTACGAAAGCTTCCTTATAAGGTAATTCTGATTATTCTCTTCCAAGGCTCAAGAGTCATTCTAACTCATATTGATAATAAAAATAATAATAAAAAAATAAAAATTAGTTTTGTGAGTGATATGATTGCCAACCATCATACATCTGCGCCAAGTAAAGACTCAGATCAGCCTGTGCATCCGCACAGTCTTATCAGAGTCTTCACTATGCGATCTACAGATAGATATAGACTTAAAGCTTCTTTACACGACCAGTGACTATTCTGAATAGCCTGAGTCGCTTTTAAGTCTGATAATCACGCAATGGCTCATGCGGTAATGATATGATTATTCTCCTGTACGTTTTAACCGAGAGCATAATATAATGTATACTCGCATTTACCCTTGTCATGCTAAACCCGAAATATTTCTGCTTTAGCAAAATGTATAGAATAAGAATAATATCAGATCAGACTGAACATTACGTGCAGTCTGATCTTAGTCTAAACCACTTGTTTGCCTTTTCAAGTCAGAGTTATATGCGAAATTGATTAATTAACGGAAAGTATTGATACACAATATCTGTATCTTCCTATACTTTCGACCCTTGGAACTATCTTACTACATGTTTACATCGAGAAAGTGCGTTTGGACGATACCAAGTTACAATAATACATAGGGAATATTACCACAGTGTCTTTTTCTATGCGTTGTTATCGTGTTCGAGAATCGTGTGTAGGTATTTTTTATTGGATGAGACCGAAGGTCGAATCCAATAAAAATACCCACACACGATTCGAGAACACGATAACAACAAATAGAAAAACACACTGTTGTAATATTCCTTTTATTATATACCTTTTAGGAAATGACATTAAGAAAATTCTCTTAAATGGCTAAGAAATAACCATCTTTCCGAAAAACCCGGAACGTCAATACACAAAAAAGAAGTCAGTCTTTAAAGGTACTCGACGAATACGGTTTTTTGCTACACGCCGAATATTGATCTTTTTTCTGTCGAGTAGTATTTGACAGCCAGGTTTTACTCCGTATCTTTTATAGGTATATAATAAAATGTATTTACGTTAGCGTAATCAGCTATAGCCTAGACATGAAAACTCTATAACGAAATGCTTCTGAGTGAAAACTTTAACGAAAGGCTACTGCATGAAAACTCTATAACGAAAGAACTCTAGGTGGAAATTCTACAACAAAAGAAAAATTGTATGGTCGCTAAGTCGTTTAGCGTGCAAAATGTCGTAACTACAGCTTGAATAAAGCTGTAGTTACGACATTTTGCACGCCCAGCGACAACATGACTCCGTAACGTAGTGCACTCGGGACACGTTTCCTAAAATGGACATGAAATAAATATGGCATCGGCCTTTTGTGAACGACTGTTACTCTATTAAACAGTCGCAATGTTTTGTATGCATGCACAATTCAATACCGTCATATCTTGTATTTCATTTAAAATAATTAGTCCCAAATACGAATGTTTACCCTGGGAATTCCCAGTGCTATCCAATCAACAATTGAGTTCTTCCCGTATGGTGTACCGTTTGGGTCAAAAGTCCCTTTAAGTCAGCTTAACATGAAAGAAAGCGTGCACGCGTATATAATACAAGTTAAATCGTTTAATTTTAGCGTGCGTGTTTAAATTTTGAAAGTGCACGCGTTATTTAACGCGTGCAATTTCAAAATATGAGGGTGCACGCGTAAAAAGGTAAACACGTTAATATTGCGCACACATGCACTTGTAATTTAGGCGTGCGCGCATATTTAATCACATTGAACGCTCAGTAATCATGCGCGCACGCCTAAATGTTATGAGTGCACCTGTATTATTTACGAGTGCACGCGTTTATTTTAGCGTGTAGCACCTAAAGTGGGCTTTTGACCCATTTCGTGCGCCATATTCCCGGCACCATTTGTACCACGGTATCGGGAATTCCCCCGGCCCACAGAAAAGTAGTTAGTAAACTTTTGCGTCGAGACTTGCCGTAGTAAACATCAAGTGCGTGAAATAGGACTTTGATTTTTATAACCCTACGTAATAAATCCAACAAAATAGACATTAATGATATGAAAAGTGGAAAAAATATCAATGTATATACCTCCAGAAAGTTTGTTTTTAATATAAGTGTCATCTTATCGGTCGGTTTGTTTGTTGGTCCGTCGGTCTATTCGATGGTTTTTTGCCCGAATATTTTATCCTACCAAATGAGCCTTTGCGTGACATTTCTAACCGTTTCGCATGTGCGTGACTCGCACACATTGAGCACCCTGGACAGCCATTCATGGCAATTAGAATATTCGCTGATTGTTTAAAGAAGCTTAGGGTCAGTATCTACCTACAGAGCGCAGAGTGAAGAGTCTGATCAGACTTTGCAGATGCACAGGCTGATCTGAGTCTTTACTTGGCGCACATGTGTAATGGTTGGAAATGTCACGCATTCGCTCAAATGGATTTGATTAGAATTTCACACTCGCACTCAGTATTGATTGATTGAATGGAGTTTAAAGCCTATTTTTACAGTATTTCTGTCATTTCGCGGTGGCTTAAGCACCTAACAATGGATTCCTGGTATTTCTCACACCAGTACTACCACTACATCCTTTCCTAGCCTCCAGCTGCTATCGGACTTAGATTTACGATTATCCACCCATTGTTGAGAGACAGTTGTCGGAAAGGATTTTTGCCGCCGCCGGGGATCGAAACCGTGACATTAAGTGAAAATCTAATTTTACAATTTTACGACATTAAAATAAAAACGGTTTAACAAAATAAATTTCGGACTTTAAAGCTCAAAGTTCAACTCCTTTCTAAATGAATAATCTGGTTCGTCAATTGAACATTCACTTCCGGTCTAATTGAGTATTTGATACATCAAATGATTTTTTGATAGATCTTGGCGATCCGTCAGGTGAAAAGAGTAGGAGATTTTTCCTTTTCTCGCAATAATTTTTACGATGATCGTTCGCATTAATTATTGTACAGGAAAAGTTTAAGGGTGAAGGAATCCAGAAGTGACTTGAATTGAAACATGTTTGACATGACTTAATTAGTGAATCTGGATTTCCTCAATTTATTCTGGAAACAAACAAGATTTAAAAGACTTTACTTCAGTGGAAGATTTTGGTTTAAATCGACGTTGTTCTAAGGAAACCTCGTAACTACAGATTAGAATAAATCTTTCGGCTATACCTGTATCATTTACGCATGCACGCATTATTTTGTGTTTACACGATTTAAAGCGGACTATTTGACCCAAATGGTGCACCATATAGAAGTGTTAAACGTCAATTCAATACGTCGTCACTGTCAAATGGGGGAAAGAAATTTCTCCCCTCTCCTATGGGAGAATTGAAAACGGAGAGTGTTTACATTGGCAACGCATCAATTTCCCTAATGAACCGGACTGCTTTTCTTCTATTCGTGTTAAATTGGGGTGAACGATACGAAAATAATGGACCCCATCTCAACAAATAGCCATCTTGGATCAGGTTTCCATCATGTGTGTAGAAAATTTCCATACATGTAAACGTGTAATGTAGTTGTATCTAAATATGTGAATAGCTTTGCTCTTCGTGTTGTCATGTTAGGTGTTGTCACTTTTTTCTCTCGGATTTCGTGTTTCTATCTCATACAGAAATAAAATATTCCGGGTATTTTTGCTAGAAACATATCACTTTGATGTCAATACAATAGTTCGCATCGTCGGTGCACGAGTAAAGTGTCTTAACTACAGCTTTATTTAATCTGTAGTTACGTGATTTTTCTCGGGCATTGACGAAAATTTTGTTTGTCTTAAGCCCGTTTCAGGGAAAAAATTTCCCTCCAAGGCATCAGTTTGCATTAACCATTGTTATACTGTATTAAATCCTTATAAGGAATGCATTAAAATCGAAGGACCGAAAGTATTTGAAGAAATAGTTTGGGTCAGTATTTCTTTTGTATAAATAATTGTGACTTGTATCGGAAAGACATGTGGTGTAGACTAATATCAGACAGCCTGCTTACATGTACCGACTGATCTGTGTCTATACCTCCTGCCAAAACAGTCGTGACAAGTTAACCTCACGCGGGCTTTCCTCCATAAATTATGCGATAACTTAGTTCTGTACTTTTAGTATCCACTTGTACGACTGCATGCGCTTACCCTTGTCATGCTGAACCCGGAATATTCCGGCTTTGGCAGGAGGTGTAGACCAAGATCAGCCTGCACATAAGTGCAGTCTGATCTTGGTGTGCACCTCCTGCTTGTTCTTTTTCCCGCCAGAGTTGTTTGTGAAATTGATTTCCTAAAGATATATTGATTTTTGAACAACAAGTTCTACTAGTGCTTTTAGCCCTTTGATTTTGCAGCAACTCAGCAAGGTAATTCGTCCAGCATGACGGGGATTAAGATTTCACGACGTTTGTTTAAACTACCAAAAATTGCAGTCGCTTGAATTTACGGATCGCTCGTCATACCCTCTGACCTCAAACAGGAAAATCTACTTCGATCTTATATGGCTTTTATTTTGCTTTGCCCATTCCCACTCAGTGACGCTTTAAGACGCCCTCAAGAAAAAAAGCTTAGGAAAAAATTGTGGAAAAAATGAAGAAATTGCTTTTTTCAAGCAATTTCTTCATTGTCCACAACATTTTCTTCCAATAATTTTTTAGAAAGTTGAAAAAAATCCAAAATTTAATAAACTTTAAATTGTCGTCTGCAATTTCTTTCAATTTGGGCCAGTCTTAATTTTTATCGTCTGGGAATGGGTTAATATATGGCTAGTTACGTGTAACAAAAGTGAAATGGTTGGTTGGCGGCCTAAACGTCGTAACTTCACATTGGATAAGCTGTAGCTACGACATCAAAGTTGCCAAACTAAACACGAATTCTTCACACAAATGTCAACCAATGTTGGAGTTAAATGCATATTTGCAGTCTGATCTTAGTCTTCACCACCTGTTTTGACTTATTTAAGTCAGGGTTGCTTATCAAATCATTTACGAAAATAAACATTGACTTACAAATAGGGCGTATTAGTGCTTTCAGCCCTTCGATTTTCATGCAGTTTTAAACAAAAGATATTATTCAGCATGACAAGGGTTAATACCAGCTTGCATGAAAGAAAATCGAGTCCCTATTCACAGATTCTTTTCCCAAATTAATTTTTTGTGACTATTTTGTTGCACAATCTTTGGTTTTATGAAACACAAACATCTTACTTTTATTAGCTAGCAAAGCGCCAGCTTAAGTTAACAGACAAAATTCTGAGGTCTTCTCTGAGTTCATTGAGTGCAAACTGCCACTGGAGGCTTTAGCGATTGTCTACGCAAAAAGGGGTAGTTCTTGTGTATTTCAGAAATATTGCAAACTCTGCCTGAAAGTTCACCTCCCAGGTGATTTTATCTCACTCCAGCATATTTTGTTCAAAATGACTGGCCACATGAATTAACTTTATTCAAATTGTAAAGAGTTCCTTCAAAAACATGCTAGACAACCCATTCCCACCCAATCCCGCTTTTTAAGAATGCCCCCAAAAAGGCTTTTGAAAACATAGTGGACGATGAAGAAATTGCTTGTAACAAGCAATTTCTTCAGTATCCAGAATGTTTTCTACCCTACAGAAGGCAAAGAAGAAAACATACTAAAACAATGCTTTGCTAGCTTACAGTACTTTGATTATATACATAGAGACGATAACAGTCCTAAAAACAGATATCATAAGTATCGTTTCACTATCCAAGTATCAAAGTACCTCTTGAAAATTTCGTGAATACCCAGAGCCCTATGCTTGATGCACCAAGCTTTGTTTACGGTATTATGTCAATTACTTGGTATCACCTGTCAAGTGTTTTCAGGGGAGCAAAAATAGGCCTGGAATTTCCGAGAGTCTAGTCGAATTACGTCATAGCTCTTAAAATGATCACGTGGGCAATAGAAGCTGACATTTATAGATGATTGTTACAGCAGGAGACCTTTGGTTTCACTCGGTTTTTTTCGTTAAAATATGCTAAGGATTGCTTTGATATTTCTTCTCTTGTGATACAAGGGGGAACATTGGCGAATTTGTTCTACTGGAAACTGTCGATTTCATCAAACTTAAAGAAACAAAAGATTTGTTGTTCAATGAGAATATTTTATTTTCAAAAAATCCTGATCAAAAATTGCCCCCCCCCCCTCACATTTTTCCCTAAAAGAATCCTCCATAGATATACAATTTCTTAAATTGACCATTCAACAAAGAAGTTCCTCTGAAAAAGCATATTTTCCTAGAACATAATAGAAATAAATTCTGCTACAGTAATTATAATCATTTCTGACTTTCGCCGATAATAAAATTCAAACGCCACTTTTTATCTGTCCATTAAAAGAGATAAAAACTGATAATTATCAGTAAACGATGGCATTAGGAGGAAAATTTACGATGGCACAAGGGATTCCACGATCAACGCCAAAAGTATCCGATTCTTGTCTCATGCGGTGATCATCGCTCCTGACCGCTTCTTCACAAGTAAAAAAACAATATTGGACGACTGGCTCCCGTATGATAACCGACAGATTAATAATTACTGTATCTTTTTAATCCATAGAAAAATAAGCCGGGAAGTAATATTTTATTATCGGTCAATATCACAGCATCTCTGACAGCGGTATTCTTCGATCAAAAACAAAAAAAATGGTGAAGCTTCATTCAGATAATTGGTACCAGCAAAAAGGAACAAATAAGGTCGAGAGTGGATCCAGCATTGAATTAACGGATCGCTAGCCACGCCTACTGTGCTCCGACATGAAGTCCTACTTTGGTATTAAACGGTGTCTTTTTTGCAATATTTATTGCCAGTGACATGTAACAAAGAAAAGTAAAATGGTTGGTTGGCGACCTAAACGTCGTAACTGCAGCTTGAATAAGCTGCAGTTACGACGTTTAAGTCGCGAAACCAACGCAAACATTTCAATTAAATGGTTTCTAATGTCGGAGTTCAAAACTCACTTCCAATCTAAATGAATTATTTGATTAGTCGACTGATTTTCTTTTTTTTTTTTTTACATAATCGATCCGTTGATCGCTCTTCAATATAGCTTAGGCAAAGTATAAGCTGTGTATATAGACACTATTTGTGAAAGTCTAAAATGTTTGTACAACATATAGAGAGCGGATATGATCGAACTCACCTAAACAATATGTATTTTCAATGTTATAAGAAACGTTGCATTTTTACATTTTTTATTCAGCATTGTTTAAATGAAAATGGCGAGGGTTTTAAAATGCCAATTAAAGACCGGAAATACAGTAAACTATCCTACCGCCGACGCAAGTCTGGCCGAAACAAATGTTTTATATTTAGCCTTTTCCGACACAAAGACGCTTTTTGAAGCCCGCAAGAAAAGGTTTTTGGATAATGCTGTGGAAAAATAATAAATTGCTTGTATCAAGCAAGTTGTTGATTATCGACAATGTTTTCTATAAAAAAAGACATTGATATTATAAAATCCCATCAACTAAAAATTGTTGTTTGGATCAGTCTAAAACTAACCCAAAATTTTAGACTGTCCTAAATTCAAACATGTTGCAGAGTAAGACAACGAATTTTACTCGCTGAAAACGTTTGTCTTTTGGGATAGAAAACATTGTGAATAATGAAGAAATTACTTGTAATAAGCAATTTTGTCATCTTTGGTAATCCTTCCCAAAGCTATCTCTGGGTTTTTTTTTTTTTTTTGTTTTTTTTTTTCTTTTTTTTTTGGGGGGGGGGGGGGGGGTAATCAAAAGGTGTTACTGTGTGGGTAAAGAGTTACAATAACAATAACGAAACAAAACCAATACTATCCATAAAACAAACCCTGGTATCCCCTATGTTATACCCTAAACCCCAATCTTAATATTTCGAACTTTCAAGACGGATAAAGAATATGTTTGAAAAAAAAATCTAATTTAGTCATTTTAATAATTATGATTTAACAAAATTAAAGTATTAAAGTTATATTGCAGTTCATGGGCCAAAAATGGCTAAAATACTTTTTCATAATAAGTTCGAGTGCTGAGATCAACTGAATGAGACTAATTCATAATGCAAGCTCTAATGATCTTTTCAATGAAAATGATTCTAAATCTACCCTAGAATGGACATATAGCTTCTTTTATGTTTACACCGGCTTTAACCGGTTCCACTCAATCCCTCCTTACGCCCCCCAAGAAAAAAGCTTTGGAATACGTTGTTGAAAATGAAGAAATTGCTTGTTTCAAGCAAATTCTTCATTATCCACAATGTTTTCTAAAGAAAAACATGGAAATCCACCAACTTAAAGTTGTCGTTGGCAGCTTCTTTCAATTTGGAGCAGTCTTATATTTGTTGTGTTTGGATGGGTAAAATTGCAGTCCCCTACCGATGTAAGGAGTTACTGCGCTTGGCCAGTCACTTCCGTTGAACTTTGGGCAGTTCCGGTCATTATTATCACAGAAAGATTCAAGAATGCTTTTAGGATTCGGTATCTTTCGTCTCAACAGAATTACTAAGGCTTTTTCACCTCTTTCGTGAATGGTTAAGATGTTTTACAGTCATTTAAACCATTTCCACAAAATCCCGCTTTTTGACGCTCTTAAAAGAAAGGCTTCGAAAAACATTGTGGACAATGAAGAAATTGCTTGTAACAAGCAATTTCTTCAATGTCTACAAGGTTTTCTACCCCTAGAGATATACATAAATATCTTTTACAATTTCATCGCCATTAAATTGTTGTCTGCATCTTCTTTCAATTTGGACAATTTGGCGTTAATTGGTAAAAATATTCCTTCATCGTATCGCCCGAAGTAATTTTTTCTACTGGATAACAACACAAACCTATTGGTATAAATGTAGATGTAAAAGAGTCAGTGGTCTGTAAAAAAATTGTCGCTAAGTAGTTGCGTGCGTCACAACTTTTATCAACTTGAAAAATGAGCCCAACTTGTCGCCTGTAGGCACTCCATGCCGTTTTATCTCAAAGTGCTGTATTTCCTCTTTGCTGCAATTAACATGCAAAATTTCCTCGGATTCTGTTTAGGTGTCATTTAGAGCAAACGGATTTTTAGAAGTGAAAATCCAATCCATATAGAGCCTAGGAGTTGTTTTGACATTTTCGTGACACGGTTCGTCGCTTCGCAGCTTAAATGTTGTACCTTAATAAATGATTACTTTTTCGAATGAAAATTTGGACAGGTCTAAAATCTTGGAAAACGGGAAAGGGTTAAACCTTTATTTACGGTATTTTAGGTCTTCCACCGACTTTCATTTTAAAAGTATATCAATTACCGTTTTACATTTGTTTCTCTATCCGTTCTTTTATTGGTTTATTTTACATTATTAACAATTTGCTTTAGATAGGAGTATATTAAAATGTCATCAAAAAGCAAAAAAGAAAAAAGGTTGTCAAAATGGTTTTATTCCCACATGCTTAAAAATATCGTTTTCTAAAAGGTTCTTTCAATATACCAAGATTTTCCATTCTTTTCGTTGGTTATTATGTCTAAATTTTTGTGTGCGACTGCTGTTAAGTTGGACCAAAATTTGTTGTTGTTTAGATAAGTTGATTGATTGAATGGGGTTTAACGCCGCCTTTAACAGTATTTCAGCCATATCTCGGCGACTGGAGCACCTAACAATGGATTTCTGGTATTTCTCACACCAGTTCTACCACTACATCCTTTCCTAGCCTCCATCTGCTATCCCACTTAGGTTAACGATTATCCACCCATTGGCGAGAGACAAATGTCGGAAAAGAATATGTGCCGCAGCTGGGGATCGCACCCATGACATCTTATGATTGAAGATTAGGAGTCTGAAGCGCCACCGACGGCGCTATGACAGCGGTGCGTTGAGATAAGTCTTGATGTGGTGCGTTGAGATAAGCCTTGATCTTATGACCCAACCTTATAGGGTTTATCTTTTAAATACAATGTATGTATTTCATTGCTACTTAAAGAAGTTAATCTTAAGAATACTGCACTTCCTTAACCCATTCCCACACAACAAAATTTTAGACCAGTCCAAATTGAAAGGAGCTGCAGACGACAATTTCAAGTTGATGTAACTTTAATTTCTTTCGTCTTTAGGGTAGAAAACATTGTGGATAATGAAGAAATTGCTTGATACAAGCAATTTCTTCATTATCCACAATGTTTTCCAAAGCTCTTGAATTGCAGGGCGTAAAAAGGAGGGCTTGAGTTGGAATGGGTTAAGATTTAATCGACTTCCCATCTATAAAGTTTAAGTCGCCTACCATAACTCTAAACCAATATTATTGTATAAGTGATCTATCACAATAATAATCCGGATCTAACAGAGGTCATTCAGTGTTGATATCTAGGAGAAAAGCTTATAGTAAGGTGGAATGGTCTATATTCTAACCTCAAATAATCACACCATTCATTTAGACTTGATGTGACCTTTGAACGCCAAACATTGATCGTCATATACATGTTTGCGAAGCGTTTTTGTTAGTTTGTCGACTTAGCCTTTCAAAAAACGACAAAATTTAGACTAGTCCAACTTTAGAGAGGTTGCAGATAATTAAACTAAGTTTTTTTTTAAAAAATAAATGAAAAGAAAAATAAGGGTCATATGAGGTGAAAAGCATTGTGAGAAAAGAAGAAATTGCTTGTAACAAGCAATTTCTTCTTTTCTCAAAATGTCTTCTGAGCGAATATTTCTTCAGTGCGTAATAAAGCGTGATTGTTTTGGAATTGGTTAAACGTCGTAACACCAAATTATTTAAATGTGTTTACAACGTTCGGGTCGCAAAACAACCATTTTACTCTTTTTTTCACATGTTACTGATCATTAAATTAGCAAAATAACGCCCTCTGATATCGAAGTTGAGCTTCCTGTCGGAGTTCAGTGGGTGTGGCCAGCGATCCGCCAGTTGAATATTTCTTTACTTCGTGTAGAGAATATTTTTTTTTATCCAGTGAGTGGTTAATACAAACAATTTCACTTGATGCTCTGCTACGCGTTGAAAATATATCTAGGCTAATTCAATTGATAAAATATTTTCTACGAAAAGCATTTATTTTGTCTAGGCAATACTTTGACAAATTAATCTAGAATTTTCGTTGTAGTGAATGCTAATGACAGGCTTTCAGACATTTTCTGGGTTTTTCATGTCTTGCAACACAACTTCTTGGTGTTCTGTAATTAAAAACGTTACCATGGAAACGGTATTTTCTTCGCTAATTGGACAAGTAAACATGTTTTTGAACATGAATGCTTTTAGAATAATTGATACATGTGCAGATTCGATTTGTTCTTAGATTTTTTAATATGGCGTTTACAAAAATTAAAGCTAAAGCTTCCGTTCTAACCCATTTTATATCAAATATCTTTATATATTGTGTAGTCTTGTTGTATTTGTTTGATATGAATAAACTATGTTTAAAACAAAAATATTTTTCAAAAGATTTATAAAGTAATGATATCAGAACGAGACAAAAATACGACTAAGGGATTTTTTTTAACGAGCATTTATCCTATGCAGCTTCAAATGGACATGTGTTTTTAGAGGGCCTTTAACCCTTTACTGTTTTTACAAAATTTTGGACTTATCCAAATTCAAATGGGTAGCATATGACATTATAAAGTAAGTATAATTCATAGAGTAACCACCCTATATGATGGAAAATATTGTTGAAAAAAGAAGAAATTGCTTGTTATACGCAATTTCTTCTTTTTCCACA
This sequence comes from Fragum fragum, assembly GCA_946902895.1. Lineage (NCBI taxonomy): Eukaryota > Metazoa > Mollusca > Bivalvia > Cardiida > Cardiidae > Fragum > Fragum fragum. The sequence goes on along the minus strand of OX336377.1, from coordinate 45,425,284 downwards.
AAGTTTTCTCAAGTGAAATATCACAGGGTCGTAAAAACCAGGGAATGTAAGGAAAGGGTTAAGCTTGAAAGCCCGGGTATAGTTATAACAAAGCAACACACACCTCGAATAAACGAACTTCTCCTCGAAGAATAAATACGTCTCAAATTAGCATTAATTCGGTAAAAAATGATTAATTAGAGAAGGTACCTGTTTCCTATTTGAATTTAATACTCTACGGATAAAGTACAGTTGAACTTGTTAACGACATTTCATCGGACGGCCAAAATGTGGTCGTTTAAGAGAGTGGTCGCTTAATACACTCTTTGTGACGTATATGAATATCGGTCGGATTGCGTACAACATACATTATTTTAGGATTCTCATTTAATCCTATGTTGATGGAACTCATTTGAATCTTCTCATTGAAACGATTCTAATGAGTTTCACCAGTACAAGATTTGGATTGATTGATTTTAGTACTAGTTGATAAACGTCCAATTACGAAGATTCTTCGAAAGAGAATTGTGATGCTGGTCGCTTTATAAAACTGGTAGCTTAATAGAGGTGACCGGTTGAGCACAATTGACTGTATTTTCCCCCCTCCTATGGTCTGTTCATTTGAATGTTTACTAAAGGGGCTATTTGGTCAACATTTTCAAATTTTCTCAATCAAAGACCTTAGTCAGCTGAAAGTCTTAAAGTAAAGAGGGCCCATTCTCAGGTGAGCCCTCCAGGACCACGTCGTACTCTTATTCAATCGTGACACGTGAAAAATGATAAAGGGTATTTATGTTGACAATTTTTGAATTGAATTTTTATCCTCTTACGATCTCAGATTTTGTATTTATTACAGATTTGTTTATCGTGCTCGTACAAACATTACGACATTCCGAAGATAATAGAACTTATCTGATAACATGAATACGACAATGATTTTTGAAGACGTTTTATGGCAATTCATTGACACCGATTGCTTTGTGGCAAGTGACGTTACTTAGTAACTCATGTGGCTGTAAATTGTCGAGTAATTTATTAATATTACAACCCTTTCTATTGTGTCCAGCTATATAGTTTGAAATAATATGCAATGATTGCACTTGTTGAACGTAAGTTCAAGTATTTTTGACGACCGACTTGTCTCAGACGTTTGGCGAAATCCCTCTCGGTAGCGACCTCTTCATAGTGACTACACGTCAACTGACCAGTCGCTGACCACGCCTACTTACGCCATTGGCCCCGCCCATTGACTCCAACAGGAAGTAACGCTTCGATTTTAAACGGCTCTATTTAGCAAAATTTGTAGGGAGTAGCATGTAATTAAAAGTAGAATGGTTGGTTGGATACCTAAACGTCGTAACTACAGATTAAATAACTTGTTGTTACGACGTTTAGGTCGCCCCCCCCCCCAAATGTTTTACATAAATGGCGGCCGATGTCTGAGTTGAAAGCTCAATTCCGGAGTGAATGAACGATTTGATTGGTCGATTGTTTCTTTGATTGAAAGCCGCGATAGGTCAATTGCGCACCAAGTAGTAAATTTCCTCTTTTCAATTTCATATGCTACAAAGTCACTTCAAATCGTATGGAATGAAGGGTCGATTTTATAGATTATTCGGTGCGATATATCGTCATAATTAAATATTTGTATTGACGCAACGCTGTGCGAAGCCCAAGAGCATAATAAAACTCAAATTGCTCTTTCATTTGAATCAATTTTCTCAAGTTATAGTGTTCGGCTTGAATTAAATTGTTATGCTACGTCATTTTGAATTTGAAATATGACATAAAACACTCGTAAATTATTGCATTTGGCCAAGATTTGAAGATTTCTGAATCGTTTCTGCTAGTATATTTTGATCTTCTAAATTTTCCTCTATTTGGACTTATTAATATGGCTTTTATCCACCATAATAAATGTAATTGAATGTTTTAATAATTATTGCCCGATAAATCGGCACTGTGCTTGCATAATGTAGTAATTACAGCTTTATTTATCAAACGACGAAATGTTTTATACTCACCTTTTTGCAATAACCACGATAACTATGGGTTGAAATCGTTTTTAAATAAAGTGTCAGTTTGCTTAAAAATTGATTTGAAACATTGAAATATTACTTATATGGATATTAATTCATTCCTACACAATAACTATTTTTGACGTCATCCATTCCCGCCAGAAAATAAAGCCTTGAAAAACATTTTGGAAAATGAAGAAATTGCTTGTGACAAGCAATTTCTTAATCATCCACAATGTTTCTACCTCAAAAGACAAACAATTTAAGTTTGCATTAACTAGATTGTCGTCTTCAGCATTTTTAAATTTGGACCGGTCTAAAAATGCCGTTAGCTAATGGGATAAGCATGTGTACATTTGTATACACATTTCTCCGTTGTATTTGAAAAGGAAAAACCCTTTCCGTTCGCTAAAATTTAAAATTATACTGCAAAATTAATATTACTCTCAAATTTTGACGTGTAATGAATCACTCACATGCCTTTGTTACCCATTCATATACTTTCCCTTTATTCAACTCACTCATAAATAAGACGTTTGAAGGTTGGTCCTTCACGCGTGATCTCGCATCTCAATAAGCAGATAAACAGTATTAAAATGTAATGAAATTAAAATGTCTTATGTTAATTATATTTCAACCCTTCGAATATTTTACTCCATATTTTGATCAGGATTTAGCCCCGTGACTTAATTACTTTACTCCTTGTGAATCAAATTAAAATAATTTAATTGTTAGTTTCGTCTATCAAAAACAAGGCTTCTGATTGGTCGAAAATTTAATTCATACCTCCATGAACAAAATTTTGAGCACGCAGCCATTTTGTATGCTTCCGCACAAAATAGTTCCATACAAAATGATATCAAAATTTGTAAAGTTTTGGTTTTTTCGCTGAATGCTATTAAATTATAAGAAATGAAGGGAATATTTTTTTTTGTTTTCATGGAGGTATGAACCGAAAAACCTAAACACACAATGTATGAATACGCTTCGCGTATTCATACAGTGTGATTAGGTTTTTCGGTTCATACCTCCATGAAAACAAAAAATATTCTCTTCATCTCTTAAGTGAAACGAACTACGTATACAATAAATCTTGTATTAAGCGACCACTCAAGGGATGACCAAAAAGTTTTTGCTTAGTACGACCAAAACGAGTTCGCTAAAGAGATTGATCGCTAAGTACGATCAAAACGAGTTCGCTAAAGAGAATGATCGCTTAATACGATCAAAACGACTTCGCTATAGAGAATGATCGCTAAGTACGACCAAAACGTGTTCGCTAAAGAGAATGATCGCTTAGTACGACCAAAACGAGTTCGCTTAAGAGAATGGTCGCCTACTACGACCAAAACGAGTTCGCTTAAGAGAATGGTCGCCTACTACGACCAAAACGAGTTCGCTTAAGAGATTGTACTTTGAGGGGTTAGAATGATACAAAGTTGTTTCAAAAGAATGTAATAAATTGTTTTCATATGAGTTTATGATGTAATCGTTTAGTTAGTGCAATTTCTTAAACTCGACATTTGGGTTGTAATTTAGTAACTAAATTTTCAAAAACTATACTTTTGACTAAAAACCGAACTCAATGCCGCTTAAAATCGGTCATTTGCAGCCTGCGCACTTTTCATTTGTATACGTATGTCTTTTTGTGAAGATAGAATCTTTAACCCGTTTCCTGACATTGACGCTTTCGGAAGAAAAACGCCTTGGAAAGCATTGTGAATAATGAAGAAATTGCTTGAAAGAATCAATTTCCTTATTATGTACAATGTTTCCAAAATAAAATACAATCATTTGCCACAGTTTCATCAACTAAAAGCGGTCACCTGCAACTTCTTTGAATTCGGATCAGTCTAAAGTTTTGTCATCTGGTAATGGGTAGCTGGTAAGCAGCTATCCAAGACATTCCATCCATGCAGGGTAAAGACACTCGCGATCTTTTTGCACAAAGTCATGGATCGTGTATCGTTCGAATCAGTTTTAGTGATACAGAAATTTTCCAAACAGAAGCAGTGCTCGCGGACATTTTCGATCGTGTGAGTCAGAACTGAAATATACCCGGATTGAACTCATAGTTTAGTTTAAACTAAACAAAGAAACGAAAAGAACAAAGTCGTGCACTCCTATCAAACGAGGGCCATTAAATATGAACTAAGAGATTTATCGTGTATGATAGACAAATAAGACAAAAGAAGTCAGTCCGTCCTACTCGTGCGACTTATTTCAGGTACTACATGGAGTTTTTGTCGCTTTCGGTGCCGAGTATCAAAACAAGTAACCGAACATCTCTGTTAATCAAAAATCGATTGACCAACCAAATAACCCTTTAAGACCGGAAGTGAAATATGACCTCCGACGTTTATGTTAACCCATTCCAACACAGTGGAATTTTAGACTGGTCCAAATTGAAAGAAGCTGCAGACGACAATTTCAAGTTGATGGAATTTTGATTTTTTTCGCCTTTTTGATAGAAAACATAGTGGATAATGAAGAAATTGCTTGATAAAAGCAATTTCTTCATTTTCCACAATGTTTTCCAAAGTTTTTTCATGAGGGGCGTAAAAAGGAGGGATTGAGTTGGAATGGATTAAAGTATTTTTGTTACATTAGCGACTCTTACTCTGTCTTGGTTTTGAATCCCCCTGTGATTCGATAATTCATAAAATAAAATGTAGGAAAAGGAGAAATTGCTTGAGACAGGCAATTTCTTCTTTTTCCACAATATTTGAATCTGAATGGTCATGTCAAATTCAATCAACCTTAAATTTTCGTCTGCTAAACCTATGAAATTGGACAGGTCTAAATTTTCGCAAAACAGGAAAATGTTAATTAATTCAAGCCGTAGTTGTGACGTTTGGGTCGTCATCGTAGAGTTTCCTTTTTATGTTTTTGACGATGGATTATTCCCACTAACGCCGTTTGATATTTCGACTGAAATCCGCATTGTCGGAAGACAGTGGGCGAGGCAAGGGGGTGGCCATTTGCTTGTAGCAAACATTTTCTCATCTTATTGCAATGTTTCTATTCGATTTGGTTTTCAACTTCAAAGCAATTTTAAATGTCGTCTGCATCTTCTTTCAATTATGCCAGTCCAAAAATCATGTCGTGTGGTAATGGGTAAAATAGAAGTAAACCCATTTTGTATCTTCTCATGGAGAAATAGAGAGCTTGTTTTAGGGGTTTTGGTTGTTTTTTCATTTAAGAGATGAAGAGAATATTTTTTGTTTTCATGGATGTATGAACCGAAAAAACTAATCACACTGTATGAATACGCGAAGCGGATTCATACATTGTGTGATTAGGCTTTTCGGTTCATACCTCCATGAAAACAAAAAATATTCTCTTCATTTCTTATAATTTAATGACATCGAGCGAAGAAGGAAATATTTGTACAAATTTTTATTCACTTTTGATCGAACTATTTTTTGCGGAAGCAAACAAAGTAGTTGCGTGCTCAAATTTTGTTCATGGAAGTATAAATATTTTTTTCGACCAATCCGATCGCTCGTTTCTGATAGACTAAACTAAACATTAAATTATTGGGGTATGAACCTAAAAACTTATTCACACTATTGATATACGTAGCGGATTCATACATTAAGTTGATTAAGTTTTTAGGTTCACATCTCAATGAAAAAGAAATTCTCTTTATTTCTTATAATTCAATGCCACCGAGGAAAACAAAGCAAATATTTTACAACATTTTAGTAAAGTTTTAGGGGTTTACTTCGTTGCAAGCAACATCAACAATAGTTTTGTGCTCAAAAGTTTGTTCATGTGAGTGTGAAAAAAATGGCCAATCAAAACGCTTGAGTCTTGATAGACGAAACTGAAATATAATTATTTTATCATGTTACCAACATTGCTGAAAAAAAAAAAGCTACGGCTCGCGTTTTTTTGTTTGTTTGAATGTCAGTCGAGCATCGGTTTTAATCGGTAAAGGTCGCAGATTGTCAAAATTTTCGAGGGCTTAGAGCAAAAACAAAGTATGGCTCTATACAATGTATAGAGCCATACTTTGGTTTTGCTCTAAGCCATCGAAATGTATATTGTACCTCAAAATCCGAAAGGGTTGCATTTTGAAAGACACTTAAAGTGTGAAGTTCTAAAGGAAGTGTTTTATTGACTAGATTGCATTATCAGTAGGGAAGGCGCTTCCGTGAAATATTTGCGCGTAGATACTAGATAATATATATAACGTCGATGTTCTACGAAAACCTCGTAACTACAGCTTTGAATAAGCTGTAGTTACGAGGTTTTCGTAGAACAAGGTCGATATTATACACGACTTTCTTTGTCTTCTCTGTCAAACTGAAATAACATTATATAGGTTGTTTTGTCTTGGATTTTATTAGATGTCGCCTCCATATTTAGAGAAAACCCTTTTGATAAGATAGACGATTCGAGCACTGCATATGGCGCTTTTTGACGCCCCGGGAGAAAAAACATTTCTGAAAACATTGTGTAAAATGAATTTCTTCATTTTCCACGATATTTTCAACCCAGAAATTTGAAGATTTTTACAAACTTTATCATGTCGTCTGCAACTTCTTTCAATCTGGACTAGTCTGAAATTTTGCGGTCTGGCAATGGGTTAGAAGTTTCAGCACGACAATGAAAAATATTTTATCAATTTTAAAGTGTAAATAATTCAAGTTTTTAGTTTCGGCCATCATTAACGAGCGTTCTGGTTGGTCGAAAAAAAATATTCATAACTCCATGAACAAACTTTTAGCATGCAGCGATTTTGTATGCTTCAGCACAAAATAGTCCCTTACTCAAAGGTATCATTTGTAAATCTTCTGGTTTTTTTTTTTGTTTGTTTGTTTGTTTTTTTTTTTTTTTTTGCTCGATGCTATTAAATTATAAGAAATGAAGAGAATATTTTTTGTTTTCATGGAGGTATGTATCGAAAAACCTAATTACACATTGTATGAATCCGCTTCCCATGATAACAAAAAATATTCTCTTCATCTCTTAAAGTAGATATTTTTTCTTAAAATATTGTACTGATAAAGTGAGACAAGTTGTAATATTAACTCATTACCAGACGACAAAATTTTAAACTGATCCAAATTCATAAAGGTTGCTGACGACAACAATAGTTAGTGAAATTTTGTTGGATTTTTGTTTTACTTTCGTGCTAGAAAACATAGTGGATAGTGAAAGAATTGCTTTTCCACATTTTTAACAATGTTTTCCAAAGCGCTTTTCTCGGGGTGTCGAAAAATGTCAATGTGTGGGAATGGGTTTTAAACACCGAAGATCTTTTCTTCTTTTTTTTTCATTCTTTTCGCAACGAAGGATTATGTGCATTAATAAATTAATAAAGTTTTAATATTTCTTATTACAAAACTGTTTAAATAATTTTCATTTTCTACATTTGCTTGAAACAAATAGTTTACATTTACCCTTTAGCAGTCTTCTAATTTCCAACATTTCCTTTAGAATGTATGAAATTAAGACAATAGATCTGATTATTTAATACAACATGATTTTTAATAAAAATAGGGAGGGGTAAAACGCAATTAGTTTATCAATACGATAACTCATTTCAGTGAACCTTCTCATGATAATGTCTGCCCATTATAAGAAAAAAGTGGAATAGTTAAAAACACAGAATATAAATTAAATGCCGTTTAATCTTGTGTTGAAATTTAAATCTGGTAATTAATGTTACGGAAATTGAAAACAACAAAGAATTTATATGGAATATAAATTACTCCAACAATTTTGATTACACAGAAAAGTACAAGAGGCAAAGAACTAGAACTATTGACGGATAACTAGCCACGCCCTCAAACCTCCAACAGGAAGTTCCATTCCGATGTTAAACGGTGTTTTATATTAATGGCCAATAACGTGTAAAAGATGTTTGGCGTCTTAAACGTCGTAACTACAGCTTTTGCGTTTAAGTTGCCAAACCAAGAAATAAGCTTCACGAAAATCACGGTCAGTATCGGAGTTCACAGTTCACTTCCAGTCAAAATAAATGATTTGATTGGTTGATTTAGTTTTTGATTGACATACGCGATCTGCTAATTTTCATAGGAGATTTTTTGATATGGACGAAGTAAGATGAAACAACAAAACTACGTAAATTCAACAAAGTGTCTATACCTTTTTAAAGAAATTGTTGAATTTTCATTCACCAACAATGAAAGAAAATCCAAATAAATATTGCTCTTCTATTTTTAAAACAGTTTGTCATGAATTTCTGACTGAAATCAAATTTGTTTAACCCAAACCGCTATCGTTTTTCATCTCTGCACCATTAAATAATTCCAACATGATTCCGCTTTTTTAAGTCCCTCAGTTAAAAAGCTTTTGTTTTCTATCCAAAAAAGACAAGTTTCAAAATTTAATAATTCTAAATTGTCGTCTGCAACTTCTTGGAATTTGGACCAATCTAAATTTGTTCCGTCTAGTAATCGGGTAACCCGTTTCCACACAATCTCTCGTTTCTACTCCCCTTTGAAAAAATAACTTTGGAAAACATTGTGGAATAAGAAGAAATTGCTTGATTCTAGCAATTTCTGCAATGTCAACAATGTTTTCTACCCTAAAAAACAAAGAATATTAGAAATTTACCAACCTTAAATTGTCGCCTGCATCTTTCTCCAATTTAGACCAGTCTAAAATCTTCTCATGTGGTCCGTAGTTGAGAGGCTTATTTTGGTCTAGTTGACCAGATGCTTAGATTATACATATTAATCCATACCTACAACATCCCGTTCTTTCAGGCCTCTCGAAAAAATACTATGAAATACATAGTGGTATATGAATTACAAGCAATTTCTTCATTATCCACAATGTTATCTACCCCAAATGACACAGTTTTTTGTTTAAAAAAAATTCAATGGACTAAAAATTGTGGTCTGCAATTATTAGTTTAATTTTAACCAGACTAAAATTTTATCGTTTGGTAATGGGTCAAAACATAGAAACCAGAGTATAAACCAAGATTAAAAGACAAAGGAATTGAAATTAAGAGACATGGTGTTTTGTTTGAAAATACTAATTCCGAATCGAGCTATAAGGCTTATACTCTGGAATTAAACTCCATTAAGTAAAAATAGGTAAGTTAATTTTTTTCTTTTTTTTTTCTTTTTTAGTTCAAAATAGAAAAGGATATATATTTTTCCATTTTTTTTTTTTTTTTTTTTTTGTAATACTTTTATACAATTTCTATGATACGGCTGGATTAAAGTGTTGGGAAAATATTCAAGGCTTCAGCAAATGACACTGTAGGAAAAAGATAAGTTACACTATGTGTTTTCTTTATAAAGAAAAAAATCGAAATCATATTTTTCAGCGAGGATAAAAAAAAAGTTGGAAGTCGACCAAGAAAAAAAATGTTTAGCCTCGTTTTCAGTTATGCGCCACCCACCTCTCTTTTTGATTGACAGATTTTCCCATTAACGTCGTTTACACTTGAATGAGGCCAAGTAAACCCGATATGAACTGCAAACACCAAGCTTTTATAGCCCCGTGTTTAATTTATCATTCAGTACACACAAAGTAAATTACTTATTCTGTCATTTATATGCTGTTACAAGAGCGGTGTGGTCTGCCGGAGACTTGCGGGAGAGTGAAATAAACATTTTATGTTAACTAGGTCTTCACACGGGAAGAATGGGTGCATTATACATGTGTGTGTGGATGTAAAAATTCGATAGTTGAACAAGTTTAAACTAAACACTTCACATCTCGAGTGTTGAATTTTAGAGATAATGTTTCTTTATCAAAACGCAGTAGTCACGTGATTTTGGAATACCGATTTTTGTGCTTCGTTGCAAAGATCCATCACGCGCCATGCACATGCGTGCTCATGAGAGGAAATACCTTCTTCAATTTAGTGAGTCTGTGTTTATAGATAAACTTAGAGTAAAAAACTGCTCTTTATAGTGTGTTTTGTAAGTAATTAGGCGTTTTATTTTTTTGAACAGGATTTCACATGCCCCTTTCCCCCTTTTTGGAGGATATCATTGTCATTTTTTGTTGGTAGCTTTTAGTGCAATAAAGGGAGGTAATTCTCGTTTGTTCATTTTATTAGATGATGTTATGCGTGAATTAAATGTGCCAGCTTGGATTTATGGTCTTTCAACAAAGTTTATGTAGCTGTTGAATTTATCACAAGAAGGAAATAATAAATTTTCGTGTGTGTGCATATTAATGATATGGATTTATGCGTCTAACGACAATTTTTACGACTTTATTCACGAAAGATAACTCCGTTTGCACTAGATATGGAAGATGGCCAAATTTCCATTTGGAGAACAGTAAGTGGTAAATTCTACATTATAATGAATCATGCTGAATTATTACAAAATTTACGGGGTCTTCCTTCACCGATTATTAGTCTACACACGTAAAACGGTGTCTAGGGTTTAGTGCCGTAATGTAGATGCCTTAACCCATTCCCACAATACAAAATTTTAGACCGGTCCAAATCGAAAGAAGCTTCAGATGACAATTTCAAGTTGATGGAATATTATTGTTATTATTGTCTTTTTGGATAGAAATATTGTGGAAAATGAAGAAATTGCTTGATACAAGCAATTTCTTCATTCTTCACAGTGTTTTCAAAACGGTGTAAAAAGGAGGGCTTGTGTGGGAATGGGTTCAGCATTATACGCACTAGCAATGTCTTTTCACTAGGTCCTCCACTAGGTCCTCGGTATGCACCAAATCAAGTAATATAAATGAATTGCTAAATTCATATCTTAATAAGAGATTAACAGGAGTAAATTAACTTAAGATAGAAACGGTTAGTTGGTACTTAAACCATCAATTTTATTTTCGTGATTCGCTCTTTTTGTTGGGTTGTCCCCTTTAAATTCAGTTTTGACCCCTAAAATTTCACGGTCAAGGAGTCAATGACTTCGATTGTAAGGTCTAACTCAAGCTTCGTACAACATTGAATACACGCACCAGCAAATTCCTGTATGTTTTCCCCGAGTAGCACACGGTTCTGAAGAATTCTTTGACCCCTTTCGCTCACCATAGCAATGACCTGATATTGATTAAGGGTCTATATAGATCGACGAGATCAGTCCCACGTGTTAACGGTCTATTCCGATATCGGTAAACGTTTTATGTATAAGGACATAGCCTGGCATAACAGAACGACATTAAAGATCAATACTGCCTCTACTGTTGAGATTCGCCGTAACAGCGCATACGGTAGCGCATCTGACTCCTAATCTTCAATCATGTGATGTCATGGGTTTGATCCCCGGCGGCCGCACATATTCTTTCAAACATTTTTCTCTCACCAAGGGGTGGATAACCGTAAACCTAGGAAAGAATGCAGTGATAGGACTGTTGGGAGAAATACCAGAAATCGCTTGTTAGGTGCTCCAGCCGCCGCTATATAACTGAAATACTGTTAAAAGTGGCGTTAAACCCCATTCAATCGATCGAACTTTAAGGTTGAGTTTGATGAAAAAGAACCCACAGTTGTCACCTGACTGGTCTAAGTATATGGTGAATATTATCAACTTTACTGTGCTTGCTTTATGTAGGTCACGTGGAAGCTGTGCCCATCTGTATGTGTTCGCCTCACTTCATCTTAGTAACAGTTCGCATTTACCCCTTTCCCACACATCCCCTACTTTTTAAGCCAACCACGAAAAAAGCTATTGAAAACATTTTTGATAATGAAGAAATTGCTTGTATTAAGCAATTTCTTCATTATCAACAATGTTTTCTATCCCAAAACAAGAAGAAGAAAAAGCAGAAGAAGAAAAATAAAATTCATTCAACTTGAAATTATCATCTTCAGCTTCTTTTGATTTGGACTAGTCTAAAATTTTGTTGAAAATGGAATGGGTAAAATTTGGGGTGGTGTTCTAGCAGGGTTTATGGTAACATTTAAAAGTATGGAGTCATCAGCAGTTCTTACTCAAGGCCAACAACACAATAAAACATGTTTTATTGTGTTGTTGGCCTTGAGTAAGAACTGCTGATTGGATAATAATTTGGATTTAAAATTTAAATATTTCAACAATATTTCTACAAACCCTCTGTTGTAGGTAGTCATTGTAATGTTCTTATCCGGCCTACACGGAAGAGTACCCACAATGTAAGGTTTCCTTCAGAGGGAACTGTTTAAGAATGGCGTTACCACTGTTATCAAGAAATGTAATGAGCTTTCTGTCTAGATTGCAGATAGTGTTTCTTCTCTCTCTAGACCTTTGTCGCCACTATAAAGCATATCAATTTTGATAAAAGTGCACTTTGATCAGTCAGAAGTAAAACCGGGATATAGCTATCAAAAACTAAGAGTTCGACACACTCACAGTATAGGTCATTCCAAAATAGCCTCATTTCGAGATAAACTTTGTCATTCCCGCTGTTGACCTTGGATACTTTGTCTTGATTACTGTGGTAAGAGAGCACTCGTGTCTGTTGACTCCTGAAACCTTTGTCAAAAGTTAAGTGCATTTTTTAAGACTGTAAACTAAAAAGGAATGATTCTAAATGAATATACAGAACACGCGTGTTTGGCTCGTAAATCAGGTTTTTGACCCTCAAAAATCTGGAAATATCGAAAATTAGCCAATAGATTTTTTTCCCAAGGGGGTCTTTGAGACCCGCGTGAATGAAATTCCCATTGGTCAAAACAGGATTTTTCAATTACGTATCTTATATGCTATTGTAAATTGCACAGAGTAGTTGCTTACTTCATGTCATGGTCAGTTGGCACAAACCATCTGTTTTCTTACCCATGATTCGCTCGTTTTAATTTTTTTTGACCCTCTCAAAATCAGTTTAAAAATCCTAGGATTTCACTATGGGGGAGTCAATGACACCCCAATTCACATCTACAGGGAGAGGGTGTAAGTGCGTATTTTAAATTTAAATATTTCAGTGCCATAAATCCCATGTTGTGGGTACTCATTTGAATCGTCGAAACTACTCTTTTGATAGGTTAAAATGATGTTGTAGACTAAGACCAGACTGCACATATTTGCATTCTGATCTAAGTCAATACCTCCAGTGCCAGCAGGCTCAGCATGACAAGGGTTAACTTAATAAGTAACGACATTTCTCTACTCTGATGGAACAACCGTTTCCATTGTCATTTTAGCATGTTGTAACTGCCCTTTGGTAACGTTTACCAATCCACAAATACTGGTTTAGAATTTCAAAGTTGTCTAAACATTATTTTCATATTTTTAGAGTTTGAATTGTAGACATAAAAAAACTGAATTTCATGACAACAAAATCCGGGTTATTCTCATTTAATACTCCTACTCAAATAAACGCATGCACGTGCCCCGAAGAAGACAAATTGTGGATGCAATACTGAGAAATCTCCCTTGAGATTTTGTATGCAGTTTGGCCTAGTTTAGCGTCTGTCCCAAATTTATTGAACACAACTCTGCATGTTACCGATTCATTAGAACGCATGTTAACATGTGAGCTAACGCATATCCGGTTGATAATGCCGGTATACTGAAGGTTAAAAAAACGATAGCTGATTCTTCCAGCTGTGTCTTATGATTCGAAACGTTCATAACATCATAACATGACGGATAGCGGCTGTCAATAAAAGAATCAATCGACTTATGAAATTTTTCATTTAAGAGATGACGAGAATATTTTTTGTTTTCATGGTGGTATGAACCGAAAAAACTAATCACACTGTACCAAAGTCTCGATTTTCTAATCAAAGTACTGAAAGCACTGATTAAAGATGAGTAAAAATCAAAGTAGGTGTATGACTTGGCTACATTCATTAAAGACAAAACAACAAACGAATGGCCATATTAAAAACCTGTTTGATATGCACATTATCTATATAACAGCATATAAGTTAAGAAAATAACAGTGCAGTTAAGAAATTCTCGAGCTTGGCCCCAACTCCTCAATTTGGCCCAACTTTTTCCATTTGGCCCCAACTTTTTTAATTTGGCGAAAGTGATGGCGACAACTTTTTTCAAGCCAGAGCTTACCCTGTCCTGTTTAAAATGTTATCATTTATAATTGCTTTAAATTGGGAGAAAGGCTTATAGGAGAATTCTTTCGTAAATGCAACTGTTTGTATAAGACAGGATTCGTTTGCAGACATAAGTCTATGAAACTGACAAAAATGGGACTCATTTGTCAAATTTAAAGTGCAGACGACTTCGTTCATCTTCCAGGCGGTAAAAAATAGTATTGTTAAAACTGAATGTATTCGAAACAAGACCGTTCACTCATTTTTAAACATAACAAACTGATATTTCAATGTTCAGAAAAAAATGATTTGGTTAGGGCAGGAAATATTTTCATTAAGAAATGCGAGTGATACAGCAAGGATGTGGTGGCCTGAACGGGAGGTAAGCTGTCTGTTTAACGATTAACCCATGCCCACATTATTCAGCGTTATCAAAGCAGCCTGAGGAAATATTGTGGACAGTGAAAAGATTGCTTGTGACAAGCAATTTCTTCATTCTACATATCTCACCAATGGATGAATAGTCGTAAACCTAAGTGGGATAGCAGCTGGAGGCTAGGAAATGAGTAGCGGTTGTACTGGTGTGAGAAATACCAGGAATCCATTGTTTGGTGCTCAAGCCGCCGCGATATGACTGAAATACTGTTAAAATCGGCGTTTAACCCCATTCAATCAATCAATCATTCTACGCAACGTTTCCTATCCGGAAATACAACTTATTTTAAAATTCCTCAACAAAAAATTGTCGTCTGCAACTTCTTTCAACTCGGACTAGACTACGTTTTTGTCGTCTGGTAATGGGTTAAAGAGTCTCTAGTTTTTATCGATCTTTACCTTCATTGTTCAAGCATGCGGCATTTTTAAGGAAGAAGAATCGAGAGGAAATAACTTCAGGTGCAATAGCATTTATACGAATCATACGAATCGCTGTAAATAATATTGGAATAATCTGATACCGGGTGAAGTCGGTATGACGAAATACCGTAGGCACAGCTTATTTAAGCGTTAGTTACCACATTTGGGTCGTCAATCGTCTGTTACGCATCCTTGAAAAGTACATGAAATCAATCTGACAACGCAGACATTCTGGTGAAGGACTTAGGGCATGCTATTATGTATGAATAGTAGTAGAGCTTCTGTTGATGAATTCCGTGAATGTGGATTTGTGTTAAGAGTTCTAGGAAACATGCAGATGCCTCTCTGATTGGTTGTTTTCTTCCGAAACCCTGTACTGTTGATTCTCATTACAATCGACGGATCGCTGGCCACACCGACTGATCTCCGACAGGAAGTACGGCCTAGATATAGAACGGCGTTATTTTGAAAATCCAGTGGTCATTTACATGGGCACAAAAGTAAAATCGTTGCTTGGCGACGTAAACGTCGTAACTACAGCTTAAATAATCTGTAGTTCCTATGTGTAAGACGAAAAACCAACAAAAAAGCTTTACATAAACGACGACTATTGTTGGAGTTTAAATATTATGATTGGCCTTTCGATTTTTATTGGCAGCCGATTGACTCCGTTAGGGGTCTTTGGTTAGGTATAATTGAAAGTCGAAAAAATAATTTGAAGCGTATATCTCTTTTATGGCTCAAGGTGTTTAATGGATTCATCGAAATTCGTCCTGTCTTTCGCCAATTCCGGAATTTCCTTCCCCGCATTATTTATTAAGAACCAAGACAAAGATCGACCTGATCTGAGCGAACTTTGACCTCAGTTCATAATAAAGGCCATTCCGCCATTCTTCTAAGCTATATCGATGTTAAGGGTCGGCAAATGCGACGAAATTCCGAATCTTTATTGGAATTGTAGTGGCATAAAGGGTTGAAATACCCTCTCTGTATGTGCATGTGCATAGAGATTAAGTCCCTATCTGTCAGTCTATGCCTGTTTATCTGTCAGTGAGTAACACTCCTGTCTTTCAAACATCGTGTATTCAGTTAATCTTCTCTTCAAGCCATGGAAGAGATCGAGGGTTACAGTTTTGCTATTCACACATTACAAGAAAACCTAACATTTTTACGCGCCGAAGAAATATTGCTTTAGAAAACATTGTGAGAAAAGAAGAAATTGCTAATGACAAGCTCATGGAGCCCTAGGTTGTCAATTTAAATCATCTTTGTTTAAACGTCTGCAACCTCTTTCAATTTGGACCGATCTAGATTTCTTTTCGTTTTGTTATGGTTTAGAATAGAACCTTATTTTAATTAAAACGACGGTAACTGTGTAACAGTAACTGTTGTTAGGTCGACGGCTCAGTGAAAGCCAAAGAATCAAATGTCAAGGTTCAATTCCCGGTCTCGCCACAGATCACGTGGGTACGACATATTGATAAGACCGACAGTTAATAAAAGAAGCATAGGAATAAAAGAAAAAAGTACCGATCAAATAGTAATATTGTTTAAAGTGGCTTAACCCTTTACTAGTTTTCAAAATTTTAGACCTACCCAAATTCAAAAGGATAGCAAAAAACATTATAAAGTAATTAAAACTCAAAAGTAGAACTCCTGTATGACGGAAAGTAATATGGGAAATGTAGAAATTCTTTGTTACAAGCAATTTTTCAATCAATTCCTCATTTTTCAAAATGTTTTCCCAAGTATAAGTTTGTAGGAACGTAAAAATTCTGGGATTGTATATGAACTGGTTAAAATAGATAGAAATCAAATAAGACGGCTAGGTTAAAAAATATTACTCTGGTTCTAATAGTACTAATAAAATTTCATATGTCTGATGTTTCCTTTCTGTTTCAATTTGTGACTATCGATCCTTGTTAATTGAATGATTGTACAAAATATGATAAAATCCATTTTACACTGAGTTTTAAACGAGAACGTAAACCTTACAGGTAAAATGCGCATTTATATCTTTCTTTTCAAAGCCTGAACATCAAACACTTAACAATGGTTTGTAATCACATGTATTAAGTCGGCCAAGGCCAAAATATGAATTTCATCACTACACACGTATTGTGTAGTACAGATCGTGCCTTCCGAACACAAATCAAATTAGACCGTCTAATTTAATGCACTGGTTGAAACCCCAAGAGAAAAGAGAAATTTGTAACGCCCCCATTTCCCATGTGTTTAATTTCAACGTGGCTCCGCCCCCTTTTGTATTATCTTCGCATTATCTCTCAATCAGCCCCCTAATGTTTTTGGTTTTTGACCCGTCGCCGTAAGGGGGCGCTGTTATGCTGGTTTTATCTCGGTGACCGTGAGAATCAAAATGTCCGTAAAGTTTGACAAGGATTGGATTAAGTATCTTTAACGACCAAAAAGGTTTATTCTCTCATTTATTCGCCGAATCCTTCCCAATCCATCGTTACGTCACATATCTTGGCCTAATACAAACCAGTCGTCAGTGAGCGACCAAAATATCGTAAATACAGTTTTATTCAATTTATTATGCCCCTATATATTTATCCTTGAGGCGAATGTTTGTAGGCGTTTCCAATCATGACATCGGATTTTTTACATCGAAAATATATGCAAGTGTCTTAGATGGTGATTCTAACTATATTAGACATATATAGATATTTGGATTTTTGTAGGTCTGTATATTAATATCACATTGTAAAAATGGGAATAGCCGAAAAGAATATTTCCCCATTTTCTATTGTGCTTTGTTATTATTTCAAACCTAAAGAAAAAAGCATTTAAGAATTCTAAAACTATTCTTGACTATTTAAACCAGGGTTAGGAAAAGATATATTCTACTCGCAATTTCTTTCAACTCATTTCCGAACAACACACTTTTAGAGTGAATTTATTTCAAAGTGCAATTAACTTGAGCAATAGCTGTCATATAAAGTAAAAAAACCTTTTTGGGAAAGGGGAGGGTTCTCCATTTTTTCGCATTTTTCCTAAGCTTTATTTCGTCAGCGCGTAAAATGAGGAATAAAGTGGTAATGGGTTAACTTGCAACTTGTTTTTAGCGATTACGCATCAATTGGTAACCAAATAATCCTGCTTTTTTTACACACCAAAAAAATAATCTCGATAAAATAATGCAAGGAAAATATTTCCTATTTGATACCCAACTTTTACTTAACTGCGATTAGAAACGCCGTATGTGACTGCTTTAAATTTGCACATGTCTAATATTTTGTAGATTGGTAATTCGGTAAATATAAATGTGGGTACATCTACTCTTTAGTGATGCCGTGACCCTTGGGCACCGATTAAAAACCAAAGATTAAAGCTAACATTGTGGTCAAAAGAAAATCCTCCACTAAGACCCCATAGTGTGAAGATTAGAGACCATTAGATGACCACGAATAAAATCTATAAAATAGATTATTAACCCGTAAGACCGCCGACCTTTTTAACCACGATTGTCCTTTTATTGTAAGCATGTCACCCTTACAATTTTTGGCCTCAAAGGTGTTATGTCGCCCAAACCTTTTCCCTAGCTTCATCTTGTTTTTTGATTCTCAATAATCTTAACCATTCATCATAGAAAATTTTAGACTGATCCAACTTGAATGAAGTTGTAGACGAAAATTTCAAGCTTTTATTTTATTTATTTATAATTTTGTCTTTTGGGTCAGAAAACATTGTGGACAATGAAAAAATTGCTTGCTGAACAATGTTTTCCATAGCCTGTTTCTTGGGGGCGGCGGAATCGGGGAATATGGTAAGTTTGACTTAAACATCGAGTGGCATAATCTTTGCAAAAATTATGGCAAGTAACATGTATTGAGAATGTTAAATGGTTGACGGGCGACCTAAATGTTGTAGCTCTGGCTTGAACCAGCTGTGGTAACAACGTTTCAGTCGCAAAACCAACAAAAATGCTTAACATAAATGTTGGAGTTCAAAGTTCACTCCCTATGATTAGATTGACCTGTCGATTTTTTTTATTGGCAGCTTCGTTCCGTCAACTTAGAAATGTTCTGTTAATAACTCTTTAATTGTAATTTATATCAAAGAGAATTCTTTGGTGATATCTAGAAAATATGACTGCAGTAAGATAGTATAACCTATCGTAAAATCTTGCTCGTAGCAACTCGATAGGATTACAGGGTCTAGCTTTTACATAGGTATGTGTTTTGGTTGACCCCGTGAGAATGGTTGGTTGGCGACCTAAATTTCGTAACTACAGCTTGAATAAGCTGTAGTTACGACATTTAGGTCGTCAAACCAACAAAAAAGTTGCACATAAATGGTGGCAAATATCGGAGTTCAAATCTCAATCCCAGGCTGAATGAATTATTTGATTGGTCGATATATGCCTTGATTACCAGCCGCGATTGGTCGATTGGTAAATGCACTCGTTACCAACTCCAGTTATTCGGGACAGCTTGGCTTAATATCACGCAAATATCTTATTTTAGTCGCAAAATGTATCCGTCGTATATTTTTGTCGCAAAAAAACTGTCTGTCGTATATTTTAGCCGCAAAAACTGTCTGTCGTACATTTTTGTCGCAAAAACTGCTTGTGTTACATTTCGGCCCAAAACTGTCTGTCGTACATTTTTGTCGCAAAAACTGTCTGTGGTATATTTTGGCGCAAAAACTGTCTGTCGTATATTTTAGTCGCAAAAACTGTCTGTCGTACATTTTTGTCTCAAAAACTGTCTGTCGTATATTTTAGTCGCAAAAACTGTCTGTCGTACATTTTTGTCTCAAAAACTGTCTATCGTATATTTTTGACGCAAAAAACTGTCTGTCGTCCATAAAAGGATCGCTTGCGTCGGCCCAGTGTCTCCGCTGGCCGCGCCTCCTACATTGAGTTCCACTTCGCTATTATACGGGATTATATGATCCAATTTATGGCCAGTATTATGTAACAAAAAAGTTAAAAGTAGTGGCTTGGCGACCTAAACGTCGTAACTACAGCTTATTCATCAACTTAAATGCTTCACAAAAAATTACGGCCGTTGTAGGAGTTCAAAGTTTACTTTCAGTCTTAACGAATGATTTTATTGGTCGAATGATTTATTGGTTGACAGCCTCCATTGGCCAGATTTACCCTTAATCCCAATAGATGTGAGTGATCAAACGTCTTTTTTGTCTATCATGTACCTGTATAGACCAAACTGACCTTTGATCACATCTATAAACAATGTTCTTCTTTCCGACCATTTGTCTCTCACCAATGGGTCGATAATCGTAGACCTATGTGGGATAGCAGCTGGAGGCTAGGAAAGGATGAAATGGTAGTACTGGTTTGAGAAATACCAGGAATCTATTGTTAGGTGCTCCAGCCGCCGCTATATATCTGAAAGATTGTTGAAAGCGGCGTAAAACCCATTTCAAACAAACAAAAAATACACAACGTTCAAATTAAGCTACTTTTCGGAGATGCGTTTGAACAATCCACCAGGCCATAGAATAAACCATAGAATAAACGATTTCTAAATTTGTAGACTGTATAATGTGAAGAAAGTGCATTTAAGATGTATTTATATTATCAGCGAACGCCTACTTGAAAGATTTTTTTCTCTCATAATCTGCATTTTAACAGGTTTCCATAGTTCCGCGCTTCCTGTTTGCTTAAGATATATTTAGAGTGCGGTAAAAAACCGTATTACAGAATTTATGATGCCTTACGCAACATGAAAATAAATGAAATTTTGAAATGGGCAAGGTTCTTTTACTTTTAGTTCATGTTAACTTGTGTGGATTTTACTCTATTTGTAGATAGCTTTCAGTTATAAATCACCCAGGCGTTGGAGCCTACCCCAACTCTCTTTTTTTTCACGACCCCCACACATACCTGGAAAAAAATTGTAGTCAATGAAAAAAATACTTGTTACTAGGAATGTTTTTCGTCTTCGAAAATGTGTTCTACCCTAACTTGAAATTGGCATATGCATCATCCTTCAATTTGAACCAGTCTAAATTTTTTCACGAAGGAATGGGTTGATACAATGGTTAAGGTTTTGCTTGCAAGATGTTACCTGTGCAGCGTTGCAGCTTTTTTGATATTATACCAGAATAAATTCTGTCGTCTGATAACGGATTTGGGATTTTAATTTAGCTCTTTAGGTAAAGGTTCCTTCTTCTTTGAATTTATGTTACTATATTGCGCTGAGAATGGTCGAATTCAGCTATAAGCGACAACATTTGTTCATGCACTAACAATGAATGCCCTAGTACAGATCTAAGATGCATTATTACAATAAATTCAATCCTTTCCCTTACAATCACGCTTTTTGACGCCCCTCAAGAAAACTGTTAAGAGAACATTGTGAACAATTTTAAAATTCAAGCAATTTCAATGTTTTCTACTCCAAAAGACATTTTTTTAAAATTCATCAACTTAAAATTGTCGTTTGCAAATTCTTACAATTTGGGCTAGTCTAAATTGTTATCTAGTAATGCGTTAAACTATTGATCAATACTTTTCGCCTTTAATTTCTAATTTTCTAGTTCTATTGCTTTCATATATTTGAAGATGAGATTAAGCTGATATTTTTTTAGAATTAAAATGACCTTTGATTTTTTTTTAAATGACCTTTGATTTTTTTTAAATGAAAATGACCTTTGAAAAAAAATGGGATAGAAAAGATGCAAAAATATTAGACAACACGTATAACGCCGAAGTAGAAAACGAAATGCAACCCAAAAGTGACTGAATTATTTGGGTAAACATAATTTCTCTTCCAATTTCACCGAAAATTGCCTTATTTGTTGTTAAGACATGATTGATACGTTATTGGCTTCCACTATATATAGCAATTCAATCGTTATCGACGGCTAACGACCTAACCGGATAAATTCCGATGTTTCAAGTAGGGGAAAGAAGTATGTTAATTTGAAATATATATTGTATTTAGTATATTTAACACGAAGAAAGAATATTTATCGTGTAAATGACATGAACGATTATTGAATAAGAAAAATATTTTTCCCATACCAAACTACCACGAGAAACCGCTAAAGAGCCGTTTTAAAGTCCAATTTGAAGACGTGAAAAATTAAAGATGATTTTTCTGCGTGGCATGCCCCTTTTGGCTTTCAATTCAATTTTAACAAATTTTATAACCTAGCTTATTCCAATTGTAACCAGAGGCACGAAAGCGAAAGCTTTTCCTGAGTATCGCTAAAAATGCAAACAGTTATATCTAACAGTTATTGCCGAGAGTTCCGCCATTGAAGTACGAGTATTGCTCAAACTAACTACGGAAATTGGTTACTTCCACCAAAATAGTATTGCCAAGAGTTCCCGATTTATAGCAAAAAACTATTACCGAGTTTCGTAGAAAAATACTTATAAATTTCATTTCTGTGTAGAATCGTCAAAATTATCTAATTTAAACCGAAAGATGATTCCTGGATATACAGAAAATGTTTAGGGGAATTAATACGTCTCAACTATATATCGGGTCCTACTATATCACTTGATGTTCTACAGGCGATTGATTCTTCTGTTTTATTTAACCCATTCCCACACAGTCACATTTTTTGACGCCCCGTTAGAAAAACAATTTGGAAAAAGTTGAGAAAAATGGAGAAATTGTTTGTTAAAAACAATTTCTTCATTTTCCACTATGTTTTCTACCTAGAAAGATGAAGATATCTCAGAAAAAATCGTCTGAAATTTCTTTCAAATTGGCCTTACTAAAATTTTGCCGTCTGGTAATGGGTTAAGTACTTTACTATGCAACTTTCTATTGACGTTACATTCAGTAAGTATTTGACCGTGCTATTGTATACTAAATGTATTTACCCCTTTCGTGTTTAATCGCTGCTTTTTTTCGTCCCTGTGAATTTATGAACTAATTCTTCTTTTCCACAATATTTGATACCCTATTGAATGCATAATTTTCTAATTGAGTCAAAATTAAATTTTCATTTGCAAAGCTTTTGAATTTGGACAAGTCTTAAATATTGTAAAACATGAAAGGGCAAAGTAGATCACACGATAAGAAGAAGTAAAGACGGTTTGAAAATGTAGAAAAGTAACCAGAAATAAAAACATGGTAGAGCTATGTTATATATTTCAAGTAGATTGTTTTTGTGGTATATCAGTTACAACGTAATTTCCTGTTGACCGGATTTCGACTCTTGTGCTCATTTATTGATTACGTCATTCTTTTATGATACCTATAAGCTTTTAGCCCATTAAAGCGGCTCTTGCACAGATTATGGAAGAAAAAAAAATAGCTGTCAATTTTTAAATTTCTAACTGTAATGCTTTCAGACATCTGAAAGAATGTGATTAAGCTGATTTTGCCAAACTAATTAAAAGGGTTTACGAAAATGACGTCCAGTGTCGGAGTTGAAAGCTAAGGCCCGGGCTGAATAAATGATTTAATTGGTCGGTTGATTCCTTGATTGACAGTCGCGATTGGTAAATTCAGTAGGTATCGACCTTACCCAAGATCAACGACCTCATCCGATAAATTACGAAATTTCACATCGAGGCATCTAGTATGTATCACATTAAATCAAATTTACATTGAATTTACGTAGATTTACCTCGGAGAAAAAATGTCGTGAAAATGACATTAGTAATTTTTGGAAAAGCAGATTATTTTCCTTTAACAACTTTTTTTTATAAAAGTCTGTTTGTGAGCCGCTTTGAATAATGAAGAAAACAAAACGAATTAGGCACGGATGACGTCATATTTTTGGACACTTTCAGTATGAAGAAGGATTACCTTAATAAAAGAAAAAAGTGAAAAATTAAATTTTGCGAATATATAAACTAAACGGATATTGAAAAGTCGATGTCTTCCTGCGGTCCATGGAGAATTTTGTTCAGATCAGGATCTAAAAATACTGAATGATGCGGAATACCTAAAGTACATCTTTAAACGGAATGAGTTTTCGCGGCCATATAGCAGTTGCAGCCCGAAGTACTCGCAATTATGAGGTCCCGGGTCCGATTCCCGGTCCTTTCTGAATCTTACCTCCCACCAATAAATGGATGGTCGTAAATCTAAGTGTGGTGAGCAGTTTGAGGCTTGAAAAGGATGTAGTGATAGTACTGGTATGACAAATCCCAGGAATCTATGGGTGGGTGCGCCGCGACTGAAATACTGCTTAATGGTCGTTAAGACCTATTCAAACAGAATCAACGGAATGCGCGATCGATTATTAAAAAATAAAAAAGACAACAAAACGTAAATTGATAATTACTAAATGTAATATATTATTTTCTTTTCCAGCCAAAACAAAAACACCGAGAATTTTATCGCGGCTAAACAGCGCATTACTTGTATAATGAAGTAAATCTCTGATTTTTGTGAAATTAATTATAGCACATAAAACTCTACAAGTTCGTGTGCATAGCTACTAAAATATCTTATTAATTGCACAAAACTTAGCAGGTAAAATTTAATGTTACCAGGGCATCCGAAAATGCGCAATCTTCAGTATTGCTATCTTATCTCACTGTAAACGAATTAACCCTTTCCTGTTTTGTAAAATTTTAGACCCGTCCAAATTCAAAGGTTTTGCAGACGTCATTTAAATGTGGATTTAATTTACAAAATAACCATTGGGTAGAGTAGAAAATATTGTGAAAAAAAGAAGAAATTGCTTGTGATAAGCAATTTCTTCTTTTTCCACAATGTTTTCTCAGTTATAAAATCGTAGGGACGTAAAATCCAGGGATTAACCAGGAAAGAGTTGATAAAACTGAATTTGTGTCTACTGCGTTTGACGGATCGCTGGCTACGCCCACTTACCTTCGAAAATTAAGTTATACAAAGACATCAAATGAATTAACTTTGAAAAATATATAGCCAAGGCCATCATACGAAAAGCAAATACTTTGCTGGTGAACTAAAAGTAACCAGAAGTTACGGCGTTAAAGTCGCCCCTCAATTAGAATGTATCGGATAAATCTCAGAGTTTACATCTCACTTCCGGTCTGGACGAAATGATTTGATTGGTCAATCTATTTCTTATTGACAACGGCAATCCCTCTTCTCCTACTGCATCTATGACGACAACTATGACGTCAGCGAACTTTGTGACCAGACAAACAAAAGGGGACCTTTATGGGCGTTCGAAAAGTATCGACCCTGGTCAGGTAGCGCCTTACTGCGCGAACAGACTTTGGTCGAACTATTTCAACCTTAATGGATTTTCGTACCCATTCCAGCCGCCGTCATAGCACAGTCGGTAGCGCATCAGACTCCCAATCTTTAACCAAGGGATGAACTAAAACTTCCTGTCATTTCTTATACAAATACAGTCACAGTCTTCAATCCGAGCTAGCAGCTCTTCCGGTTTATGCCTAGCCCACTTTTGAGACACAAATGCGAAATATAGGAAAGGGTGTTTGCCGAACTCACGACCCGGATTTGAGAGCAAAGCGTGTTACCGACTCGGCTATACGGACTCGGTCAGTACACTATATACGCATATACTATTAACCCTTGTCATACTGTAGAAATTACCTTTCTGAATTGCCGTAAAATCAAAGGACTTAAAGCACTGATAGAACTTGTTGTTCAAAATCAATATTTCTTTAAGAAATCAATTTCGTAATCAATTCTGTCGTGACAAGTACAAGCAGGAGGTGTAGACGAAGATCAGACTGCACTTATGTGCAGGCTGATCTTGGTCTACACCTCCTGCAAAACCCGGAATATTCCGGGTTCACCATAACAAGGGTTAACTTCTTCGTATATTACTTCCAAAAGAGTGTTATGAAAAATCTTAATGGTAAAGTCTAGAAAGGAAATGTTTTAATACTGGTCGAATAGAGAACGGGTAAAATTTCCACCGGTGGATTTTGAATAAAGTGGGCGGGCAAAAAGCTAGTTTTAACAAACAAATCTTTTAGTCCTAAATGAGTGATTTATGGGGGCTCTTTTTGAATTATACACCTTTCAAAACTTGGTTATCTTTAACCCTTATTCTCAAACAGATATCAGAAGTTTACAACGTCTGTTTGATTCTAAAAACTTGTAACTACAGCTTATCACAGTGAGAAAGAACCAGTCAGTTGAATTACGGCGTTATTCCTTCGCGTTCTCATATCTTCTTCTTCTTCTTTCTTGCTGTCTGTGATACCATTATCTCTTCTTCTACAATCACAGCTGTTTGCCAACTTCTCTTGTTCTTTCGTCCCGTATTCTTCTTTCTAGATAGGAAGGAGGCAGCTTGGATTGCTTAAGTTGACAGGTCTTCGCAGAGTTCAACGAGTGCAAACTGCCACTGGAGGCTTAATCCATTGAATGCATACGCTGTAAAAATATGTATTTCAGTTTTATTTACAAACCATGCCTGCAAGTTCATCTCCTAGGTATTTAAAGTTCACCTGAGCACATCGTGTTCAACATGACTCTGATCAGACAAAACCATGCTTTGCTCATAGACAGTACTTTAGGTACTTTGATTTTTCCCTTCGATCATAAATCTTTGTCTTCTTCTTATCCTTTCGCTCTTCTTCTTTGAAGACCTTTCAAGTTCTTCTTAGGGAAATATGTTTCAGAGTTTAAAACCATACAAACAAACAAATCCCGGGATGATCATCTTCCTCTCCCTTCACCACCAACCCCCTCTCTCTATATCTATCTATCTCTTTTTTTATCGGTCTGAGGAAAATGGTTTGTGTAAAAGATGAACGTACGCCCACAAAATTCCGTATTCACCAAGGTTCAACACGCATCCCAAACTCTGATTCACAAAGTTTCATGCTAAATTCACCTTACGTGCTTTGAGATTGCACTTTAAAACGCTATTTCTTCAAAACATCAGGATTTAGGGGACAATTAATTTTCAAACGCGACCCTTAGTCTCTTTCTATCCTCCGCGCACTCTTTTCCAAAATTCACAATATTAGATGGCCGACGAAGATTACACAACGAAACCCTCGATAGATGGTTTGATTGATTGGATGGGGTTTAACACCACTTTTAACATTTCAGTCATATCGCGGCAACTAGAGCAGCTAACAATGGATTCCTGGTATTTCTCACACAAGTACTACAACTACATTCTTTCCGAGCCTCAGACTACTCATCCCACTTATGTTAACGATTAACCAACCATTGGTGGGAGACAAATGTCGGAAGGAATTTTCGCTGCGATGGGGATCGAACAGGGGACCACGTGATAAGGGGTCCTGCGCTCTACCAACTGCGCTTTGGTCGCGGCTCTAGATAGATGGACGACTCAGATCACGCGATTACAAACGTCTCTTACCGAGTACTTGCTGGTTCCAAATTTTGCACACGTGCGAAGGGACGTCGTTTTTGAAATATCCGTCATTCCGTACATGTGACCTTCCTTTCTACTTCCGGCATTCGCCTGCATTTTGTTTTGAGTATAACGGCTGTACTCTTGAGAAATTCTGTACAGTCTTTCTTGGTTAAATTAGTCTTCCGTTTAGGCTCAGGTTCAGGACACAATTTAGAAAAAGAAAACATGACGGAAGTTCGTCGACCTCATTTTTATGTGAATTTGTGCACCCGTTGATGTGCCGTTTGTTTGGATATACATGTACTCTTTATCTAAATTTCATTCCTTTATTCATTTCAAGTGAAAGACTTAACGACTGAATTGGCATCATAAATCAAAACAAAATGATATAGATCTACTCCGATTTTACGGCTTGTCATTTTCAAAAGATCTTTCAGAGCTACGCATAGAAGGTGTAATCCGTATTTAAAATTTAAAAATTTCACCAATACTCCCATAAATCCAATGTAGTTGGTACTCATTTGAATCGTCTTGACGAGACGATTCATATGAGTACCCACAACACAAGGTTTCGTCGAGAAATAAGGATTTTAGACACTAAAACTATCTCAAAGACAACTTATCGATGGTTTTGTAGACGCTAGAATATATAACTGATGGATCGCCGCTGTCAATCAAAAATCGATAGGCCAATCAGACCAGAAATGAACTTTGAACTCCTACATTTATCTTAAGCATTTTTGTTCGTGTCGCTACTTAAACGTCGTAATTACAGCTGTAGTAACGACGTTTAGGATGCCAAACAACGATCTTCTTTTAATATCATGTCCGAGGTCACATATTATTTCCCCTTGATTATAATACCATTGTTGGCCATAGTCAGTACCATGATGTATATGCAGTTTGCAACGGACTGCCAATCTTTCATTCGTTGACCATGTTTGTTTGTCCACTTGATTTGCGCTAGATTTATACAAGTTTTACTATCAATCCTTAGTTTATCTACAAATAGAATAATGCACCGAAGCTTAATGACATGCCATCTTCGAGGGGTATCAATAATACTGAGTTAACAATGTAATGATAATTGTGGTGTTCTCGTTATTGTGAAATTAATCCAGATAAATTCTTACAAGGTTTTGGAGACGTAAATATGTGTAGTTTCGTGTTTGCTTCAGGTATTATCTCGGTAAAATACGGCGCTTCACATTTACTCTTCCACCGCTCTTGTCCCTCTTGTTTGAAACACATGTATCCATACATGAATCGTCTGGCCAAACTCGATTTCCTGGAAATCGGTATTCGTGTTTGACTTCTTATCCAGGGTTTTTACCATTAAAAAATTCAAAATATCATATTTTGATCCCCAAAATCTCCAAAGGGGGTCAATTTGTCAAAATGACCCCTTGAAAGAAAATATCTAAGGACCAAAAAGAATTTTTGTAAAGTATTACTTTCTCTCTCTGTCTGTCTGACTGTCTCTTTCCCTGTCTCTCTCTCTCTCTCTCTCTCTCTCTCTCTCTCTCTCTCTCGCTCCATCTCTCTTTCTCTCTCTCTCTCTCTCTCTCTCTCTCTCTCTCTCTCTCTCTCTATCTCTCTCGTTCTCTCTCTCTCTCTCTCTCTACCACCTTTCTCTCTCTCTCTCTCTCTCTCTCTCTCTTTCTTTGTGTATGTGTTATTCATTTTTTGTCTACCAAATTTATCTGGTATTTAGACCATTTCCTTGCTGAAGACATGTGCTTTCAATCGGAATTACAACAAATAGTTCTACGACTCAGCCTCGGATGTGTTAATTTGATATTTTTGCAAGAACGACAATTTTACGATCATGTCAATTTAATCGCTTATCGGTTTTTGTTGTTGTTATTGTAAAAAAGATATCTGTTGGTTTCATTATTGATTCTTAATCCTTTTCTTTTTGGAACGGTTCTCAATTTCCGGACACGGCAGAGATAACATACACCTCTCTGAATGTAACACACCCAAAACTCGTTCCAAACTTGGTCATATTTAGAATGATATACAAAACAATTTGTCGGTATCATTCTAAAACCCCATAACTACAGCTTGAAACAAGCTCTAGTGACGAGGTTTTAGAATAACATCGAAAATTTGCAAGATGTAGTTTTCGTCAAACTGCGAATGATAAAAAAACCTTTTTATTTAAAGAGTTAATGATTGACAATAAGATGAAATCCCAATTTTACCAGGAAATAGTGAATTCCTTTCGATTAGGAATCTTTATATGATTTTTTTTCTATTTTCAGTTGGGCATGGAGCTACCAACAGTGCAACAGCGGAAGCGCCTTCGTGTGTCTGAGGTTAACCCGCATTTAATTTGTGTTCTATGCGGCGGCTATTACATCGATGCCACCACTATCACGGAATGTCTTCATACATGTAAGTACACTTTGGATTGGTTATCATACAGTCGATGTGGCGAACAAAATGTCGTAAATACAGCTTTAATAAAGCTGTATTTACGACATTTTGCTCGCCCACCGACTTTACGTTAATTTCAGCATTTGTAAAAGAAAGGCGTTCGGACTGGGCATATATGTGTATGTGTGTGTCGGTGCGGCCTCCTTCAGAGTCTGTTTTAATTATCATTTAAGTTAGATGTTTGTATGTCCACGCTACATTTTCAACCATGACACATGTACGGAAAGTATGATCTTGACTTTTTGACTATGAGATATATAGATCCAAAATCAAGGCTTTACAGCGAACCTTTTAGACTATCAGCGAATATATTCTAAATTGTCTGAATAGCTGTCAGTGTCTAAACTTCACGTATATGTGGAATGGTTGTTAATGTAACATACCATCTCCACACAATGCTGCTTTTTCGTCCTTCGATTCCTTATCATAGGGCCCTAGGTTCGATCCTCGGCCGCAGCGAATGTCCCTTCTGACATTTATTACCCACCAATGGGTCGAGGATCGTAAACCTAGGTGGAATGAACAGTTGGAGGCTCGAAAAGGATAATATGATAGTACTGGTATAAGGAATAGCAGAAATCTATGGATAGGTACTCCAGTCGACGCAATTTGACTGAACTACTATTAAAATTGGCGTTAAACCCCATTCAATCAATCAATTGAAGAAATTGCTTGTTACATGCAATTTCTTCATTCTCAACCTTGCTTCCTACTCTAAAAGACTAAAAAAAATAATTGAAATTGGTTTCTGCAACTTTTTAGAATTTAGACCGTCTAAATTTTTGTCGTGTGGTAATGAGTTCAAGTCTGTTTTGTCTTGGTAGAAAAGGCTGGCTTTTGACCTAGATATAGGTTCCTCTTTCCTCTGCTGATTCATCGAGATTAGTTTCAAAGAAACCCGATGTTTTGTTTGATCATTCTGTATTACCCGCATTCATTCCGTTTTCTTTATTTCCGGTCTCCCTGACGTCAGAGATCTTGTGGCATTAATGACATTTTCACGACTTCCGCTTTTGATTTAGACCAAGATTACGTCATATCCTGTGACAAATTGTCGGTAAATTATCAGATATTTTGGATAGTTTTTGACACTCGTTACGCGATTAAAGCTTTATCAGAGAGATTTCCAACTAAGTCGAATGACATTTCGGTGATTGACCGTTCAGGATTAGAAATGACTTGACATGATCGAAATCGAAGATAAGCGGATATTGAAATTGGGACTTGATGATATTGAAATAAGAACTTTACAATATTATTTTATTTTTTCTATCCATTTAAAAGATAATAGAGATGGTTAAGAACAGTATGAAAAAATGGTGAAATTAAGCACATTTAAAGTTTTAACAGGCGCAGGTTTTCTGAGTCCGAGCCTCGCATAAAAGTATTTCGGACTCTAAGAAATGATCTGATACGAGTCCCATGGACCCCCTGGAGCTCAACCTCAGCAAAGAATTTAGGAGTGTTTTAACCCTTGTTATTCTGAATTAAATTTATTTGAAATTAATGGGCTGAAAGCACAAAAAGTATTTCTGTGAAAATATCTATTTCGAAATTTCATCTCTTAAGCACATAGGTGTCATGGGTTCGATCCCCGGCGGCGGCAAATCTCTCACCAATGGGTTGATAATCGTAAACCCAAGTGGAATAGCAGCTGGAGGCTAGGAAAGGATGTAGTGGTAGTACTGGTGTGAGAAATACCAGGAATCCATTGTTAGGTGCTCCAGCCGCGACGATATGACTGAAATACTGTTTAAAGCGGCGTTAAACCCCATTCAATCAAACAATCATCTCTTAAGCAATCCTGGCTTAAAAGGGACAAGCGGGTGGTGTAGACTAAGATCGGCGCTTGAGTGCATGCTGATTTTTGTCTATATCCCCTTCAAAAAACAGGAATATTCCACATTCATTATGACAAGGGTTAAGTTTTCAAATAATTTATGAAGTTACTGTCTATAAGGTCATAGTCTTTAATACGTTATTATGTGTATGACTTTGATATAACTTAAGTAACTTAAGTATTCAAATAAAACACATGACGGTAGTAAATAAGGTCATTGTTTAAAGGCCTTGTGGCTCTCGTAGGGACAAGATTCCTCACCAAAAAGAATCGTGAAATCTTCGTTGAAATTGTTACAGACCCCTCTATCAATAATTTCAGGATAGGTTCACAAGCCCTATCTCGAAAGCTTTGCCGAACAGTAAACGAAAATAAATATCAAAATTATTCTATAATTGCCAACATAAAATAATTCTAAAATTTATTTTCGTTTTCTGATCAGCAAAGCTTTTCCTTTTAGTGAAAAATATCGTCCCTGCTAGGGCCATGGAGCCTTTCAAAAAGGGACTCCTGATCCCTAAGGACTAACTGTAGGGTCGCTGGGACCGCAATTTGTTGTTGGACTTAAACTTATTGCAATAAGAGACAAGGGGTGTTCTATTTTTGGATGAATATTTTGGATAAAACGATTGAATTAATAGGCATCAATTTGACGAAAGTCTAATTTTGCCTGATGCTGGAGCCCACTCAATTCTTCATAATATTTTTGAATTCTGTTTATACACACCGCCGAATGTTGTTCTTTGCTGATCTCGTATGATTTCCCTCGGAATCTTCACCCATTACCACACAAAGACGTTTTGTGACATCTCTCGAGTTAAAAGACTTTGAAAACATCGTGGAAAATGAAGAAATTGATACAACGTTGTCTACTGCAAAAGACAAAGATTTATAAGAATTCATCAGCTTTAAATTTTCTTCTGCAAACTCTTTCAATTTGGACCATTCTAAAATTTGGCGTCAGGTAATGGGTGTAGCGGGTATAACAGTTTTTTCCCACGCAATGTAATTTAAAATGAATTAAATCGAAGATTAACGCAAAATTTATACATTGCGATAGTTGTCATCAATTAAAGTATGCGTGAAGAATATTTTTTATCGGTTTATGTAAAATATATCATTTAAGAGATGAAGAGAATATTTTTTGTTTTCATGGAGGTATGAACCGAAAAACCTAATCACACTGTATGAATACGCGAAGCGGATTCATACATTGTGTGATTAGGTTTTTCGGTTCATACCTCCATGAAACCAAAAAATATTATCTTCATGTCTTATAATTTAATAGCATCGAGCGAAAAATGCAACAACGTAACAAATTTTGATACCTTTTTGTAGTGAACTATTTTGTGCGGAAGCATTC
Organism: Fragum fragum; assembly: GCA_946902895.1. Lineage (NCBI taxonomy): Eukaryota > Metazoa > Mollusca > Bivalvia > Cardiida > Cardiidae > Fragum > Fragum fragum. The sequence continues at coordinate 45,392,579 of OX336377.1, read as the reverse complement.
AAAATGGCTGCGTACTCAAAATTTTGTTCATGGAGGTATGAATTAAATTTTTCGACCAATCAGATCGCACGTTTTTGATAGACGAAACTAACAATTAAATTATAACAAAATAAAAGTATTTGTAAAAAATAGTGATAATGACATTTCTTTAGAAATATCGCAAAACACATTTGGTAGAATATACTTCCAGACACTTACATATCGTCGTGCAACACTCTTGGATTTACTCTAAATCAGTTGGCTTTGAAATTTAAGAATCATTTGCCTCGCTTGCTGCTTCGGACATGCAGTTGTTTCTGTAACCCATTACCAGACGACAAAGTTTAGGACTGGTCCAAATTGAAAGGAGTTGCAGACGACAATTTGAAGTTTATAGAATTTTAGACTTGTTCACCTTTCTGCGTAGAAAATATTGTGGAAAAAGAAGAAATTGCTTGTAACAAGCAATTTCTTCATTCTACACAATGTTTTCTCAATTGATTTTCTTGGAGGGGGGGGGGGCGTCAAAAAGCATCAATGTGTGGAAATAGGTTATATATCAATACTGTCTTCAATAATATGGTTATCGTGTGTCAATATGTATTCAGGTATGAAAGCTCGTTCAGTTCGTAGCAGTCTGAAATACAGTAACTTGGTAAAAGGTTTTAAGTGTTAAACTGTTGTTTGTGAGATTTCAAGAGGAAATGCGGTCACTAGTTGATATATTCCTACCTCAGAAATAACTAATCGAACGTAATGACGTCATAGTATTTAATTTGATTTCATTTACTATCTAAAAAAATAAGCTCGCGCGTCATTCATTTTTCCAATCAATAGAGAATGTTACATTCCTTCTTGTCTTAGCTGTGGTGACGTCATTAAAAGTCGTCAAACCAACAAAAATGCTTCACATAAATGTCGACGATTGTTAGAGGGCAAAGTTCATTTCCGGTCTATATGGATGAATTGGTTGGTCGATTGTTTTTTTGGGTGACAACCGTTATTCGCCAGTCGGAGAAATCTTACTCAGCGTAACCAGCTATACAAATGCGTTTTGTATCTCTTTCAAAATCGATTTAGAGAAATTCTCCGGAAAAGATATGAGAATTCTGGCGCTTTCTAGACCTTGGGCCTTCTTTAATAGTCGATATTCCTACAATAGGATTGTTTAATGTTATCTTGTCGTTTAGACTTGCTGTCTTCTTAAGGCATTTTTATCAATTTTGATCCATCTTCCTGTATTTAAAACCATTTCCAAACGGCATGATTGTTGACTGGTCGTTCTTGAAAAGTTGAAGACGACAGTAAAAAGTTTATGAAAAATTTAGATTTTTTAAAAAAAAAATCGTAGTAGAAAACATTGTGGAAAATGAAGAAATTGCTTGTTACAATTAATTTCTTCATTTTATACAATGTTTCCTGAAATGTTTTCGTTTTGGCGTCAAGAAGCGTAATTGTGTGAGAATGGGTAAATATCGAGACCTTTATTGTAGGCGGGTTACAATTCAAAGTTTATGCAAATTGTAGATTTTTTTAAAAAAAACTTTCTTGGTAGAAAACATTGTGGAAAATGAAGAAATTGCTTGTTACAAGCAATTTCTTCATTTTACATAATGTTTCCTCAAGCGTAATTGTGTGGGAATTGGTTAATATCTAGACCTGTTTTGTAGGCTAGTTAAAATAAAGATTTAAGTTTAAGACATATTGTTTCAAACCTTAATGTATATAGGTATATTATCATCGTTGGGCTACTAAAGCATAAGAAATACAGCTTAAATAAGCCGATATACGACTATAGTCAATTGGAGAACGACCAACCAGAAAGTTAAAGGAATAATGTTAAAACCAATTTACGGGTCGCTGACCACGCCCACTCACCTCCGACAGGACAGTTTTTTCTATTATTTGTGTGTTAAAAGAGAAAACGTTATTTCAGAAAGTACGTGGTCGAGAATATATAAAATAAGTATCAAAACGATGTTGGAAGACCGAAGCGTCGTAACGACACATTGAATAAAGTTTGAGTTGTCCAAAAGCGAACAAGTTTTGTGACGAATATGGTAGTTCGTCATTAGACTTCGATTTTTAGCTAGGATGTTTTCGGGGAAAACCCGAGGCATTGTGATAGCCTTGGTGTCGTCGTTGTCGTCGTCGATGTTTTTGTTGTTGTCATGGTTGCTGTTGGTTTGGATTAAAGGTCGTGCGAAAATTTGACATTTTGTGATATATCTGGTTCTACTGTAGGCATTTACTTGAAACTTAGCACACATGTTCACTATCAAAAGAGGAGCCTATACTATTAAGGGGGATAACTATAGGTACATTTTTTTGCGAATTATGCCCCTTTTCCGACTTAGATTTTTTTATCCACTATCCAACACCCAACAGCCGAGCCTAGGCACCCGTAGGCGGTGCTATTGTTTAAAATTTGAAAATTGACTGATCGCGGTTCAATCGAAGGATAAGTCGACCACTCAAATGATGCATTTAGACCCGAAGTGACCTTTGAACTCCAACATTTACCGACTTTTATAGGAATATTTTTGTTGGTTTGGATTAAACGTCGTTACTACATCTTGGTCAAGATGCAGTTTCGACGTTTAGGTCACCAAACAACATTTGGTGTTATTGTTACATGTCACTGGCCATAAATGTCGCAAAATAACGCCGTTCAATATCGAAATGGAACTTCCTGTTGGAGTCAGTTGGCGTGTCCCGCGGAGTCAGTGGGTGGGGCCCGCGGAGTCGTAAATTAAAAAATGATGGACAAGTTTCGGTTTCAAGTTAAGCTCCACTTCCGCGATAGTTCTTTCTTCGCTTGACGAGTTGGTTAAAACCTAGTTCTGCAAACGTAGATTAATCCCTTTCGATTCTGCTTCCTGGAGGAAACACTTTATGGGCCTATGATAGGGCCGAGACCGGTAGCCACTCCAGACAATCGAACTTGGGACCTCTTGATCGGGAAGAAAATTACCATTCATTCCCAGGCCAGAGGAGGATTTTTTTCTTCCTTTTTTTATGAGCTGTTGCTCTAACCAAAGATTCCTTGATTAACCCATGAACACACGTCAAAATCTTAGACTTGTCTAAAATGAATGATGTTGCAGAAGCCAATTTTCAAGTTGGCGAAATTAAAAGAATCTTTGCCTTTAATGGTAGAATACATTGTGTAGATTGAAGAAATTGCATGTCACAAGCAATATCTTTGTTTTTAACAGTGTTTTCCAAAGCTTCTATTCTTGATTGTCTTGAAAAGGAGGGATTGGGTGGGAACGGGTTAATACACACTCACGACAGACCTATGCGCATGAGAAAGGCAATCGCAAAAACAAATATAGTCTTTTTTGTCCGAGTGGAGAAGTGCAATCAACATTTAAAGTGACATTTACATGTAAATGTCAAGTACTGTATAAATATGGAAAAGAAGTGCAGAATTGTTCACTATAAATATAACACAATAGACAATAAACATCCGAGGGGTTTCATGAAACTTTTTACGGCGCTGTTTTATTGGCAAAACTTACTCTAGGAAAATAGTAAGTCGGCTGTACTGAGATGTTTAAATGTTTGAGAGTTAAACTTATAACAAAAGACAAAATTCTAGACTGGTCCAAATTCAAAGAGGTTACAGACGAGAATTAATTTTGGATACAGTTTGAAATCATCCTATGTGATAGAAAATACTGTGGAAAAAGCAATTTCTTCTTTTTCCACATTATTTTCTCTAGTATAAAATTACAGGAACGTAAAATTCTGGGTTTTCACAGGAAGTGGTTAATAAGTTAACAAAGACGTGATCTAATTTCAAAATGACAAAAAATTGTATTGGAAGGAAAACAGAATGTCATAAGATTCGAATTTGTTTTTCTGCGGTGCATATACGAAAAGCGGAAGGAAAATAGAATGCCAAGAGATTAGAATTTTCTGTGGTGCGGGGAAGAAGCTCCAAAAATTCGATAATAATTTAGCTAGCGCAGTCGACCCAAACGTTCGCCTTTCTCGTGCACGCACACACACAATCTTTTTCCCGGAAATAAATTGATATTGGCACTAAGCACGTTACAGGAATCTATAAAATCAACAGCTCGGCAGAATTCCTGATTAGCCGCACTATCATTGGATTAGACGGGGGAAATATTTCTCTCTGTTTTTCTCCAGAGAATAATGATCAATGGGTTGAGATGCAAGATAGTCGTAAATGCATGTTGCATAAAATACATGTATTTACTGTTGTGTCCTGGATGCAAACCGTCGATTGGCGATCAGAACTTCGTAGCTTGAGCTAGAAAAGACTGTAGCTACGAGATTTAAGTCGCCAAACAAGGAATTAAGATTTTGATAATGTAATAACTGTTCTAAGTGCAGATTATTCCAACAAGAGTCAAGAACACATGTTAACGTTACTCCAACCCCAGCCCACCCACCCCCGCAATATATTGAACTTTCGGCAAAGTATACATGATGTTTAACTAAAACAGAAACCGCTTCCATTCAACATTGTATACCGTTCGCTATAAAAATGATAATAAAAAACATGCTTTTATCATTAACTCAAAAAAGATGAACCGATTTTACTACGATTCAAAATCTTATCATTTATGCATTTATCAAATACATTATACTACAAATCAAATGTGCGCCCATACACTTCATTAGGGACTTATCTGTTGATAATAATAATAATAATAAAACTATTGTTAAAGACCATTTTCTGCGGGACCGGCATTTTTAATTCGTTAATTTGTATGCCATGTTGAAGAATATAATTTGCAGCATAATCAAATCGATTAGACCGGGACCCAGTTCAAATATTGGCAATAAATTTTCCCAGGCTTTGGTATTTTCCTTTCAGCTTTGTCATTGAAACGGGTCGAAAATAAGAGCTCTAATTCAAGTTGTTAATAAGAAAATTTACACGCACACATTAAAGACACACAAACAAACAAACAAATACATGTACATGCAAACACGCAAAGAAACAACACTGGTGCACTGAAAAGACTTTAATCCATTACCTCACAATCCCGTCTTTTTAACGCTCCTCTAACAAAAAAGCTTTGAAAAAACATTGTGGATAATGAAGAAATTGCTCGAGACAAGCAATTTCTTCATTACCCACATTTTTTTCTATTCTAAAACACAAGGGTTCTTAAAACTTCATCAACCTCAAATTGTCGACTGCAACTTATTTGAATTTGGACCAGACTAAAATTTCGGCATGTCGGAATGAGATTCAGGAAAAATGCTTTTCTTCAATTATCAAATTTTCTACTTGTTTTACTAAAACAAAGTAACTATAAGATAGTTCAAATAGCATGAGTCAGAAACGAAACCAGTATTTGGGAATGAAAAAAATAATGCAAAATAAACTAAATATGTAAGGGAAGAAATACATGAAATTTCAGTTTCGTCTATCAAGGACAGCTAACTCTTATTCACTGAAAAAATAGTTTCATGCCTCCACGAAAAGAATATATGAGTTACATTGCACATAAATATACATTCGTAAAAATATCTAGTCACATTTTGTCTGAATAAGCTGTGGTTACGACGTTTAAGTCACCGAATCAGCAACACTATTTCACTTAAATGTCGACCAAAGTCCTAGCTCAAAGTTTGCTTCCGATCAAACTGAATGAGTTGATTGGTCGGTCAATTCTTTGACTGGCGCACGCGATCTGTCAATTTAGATCATAATGAAAGAAGGGAATAGTTTTGATTTGAATGGACTACAATACATAAAGCTGAATGAATCCGCTTTGGGACTTTAAACTGTGTGGTTAGGTTTTCAGTTTCCAAACCAAAAATAAGTAATGATTTCTTTATCACCTAAATGAATTTACCCATTCCTGTTCAATCCCTGGTTCTTACGTTCCTGTGACTTTATGATTGAAAAAACATTGTAGAAAAAGAAGAAATTCCGACAGGAAGTTCTTTTCGATATTCAACGGGGTTATTTTGCACAAATTATGGCCAGTAAAACGTAACAAAACGGCAAAATGGTTAGTAGGCTATCTTAACGTCGTAACTACAGCTTAGATAAGACGGTTAGGTCGCCAACCAAAAATACTTCACATAATATCGGCCAATGTCGGAGTTCATAGTTCCCTTTCGGTCTACATGAATTAATTTAGTTGTTCGATCTTAGATTGGCAGCTACAATTTATCAATTTCAACCAACCATCTGTCAAGGGGTATTCCTTCGAAAAATGCCAGGGCCGGTTATGAACAGCAGTTGGTTCTTAATTACATTTGGGGGTCGAATAACTATGCTAAAAAATAAAAGATAAAATCTGATCCCTGGATAGACACGAACTGTAATTTAATCTTATCTCTCAGTTAAAGTTTTTATTTTAGCGTGAAATTGCATGTAGTTTTTTCATCATTCTGCATATTTGAACATGAAAAATTCCCACACAGAAAATCGAATGGTTTGGGATAATTGATACGTCCATAGAAAAACTGCAAGCCATGAAATTAATCTATATTCTAAATAAAAGGTGCTACTTTGTGCCACAAGTTTTCAATAAATCGACATATTCATGAACGTCGCACAAAAAGGGTCATGCGTGCAATATGGAGAGAGGGAAAGAGAGAGTAAGAGAGAGAAAAAGAAAGATGGAGAGGGAGCGAGAGATAGATTCAGGGACAAAGACACAGAGATGGGAGACAAAGAGAGAGAGAGATGGAGAGAGAGAGAGAGAGATAGACAGACAGACAGACAGACAGACAGAAAGATAGAGACAGGAAGAGACAGAGATAAAAATAGACAGAGAGGACAGAGAGAAAGAGAATAAGAGGAGGGAATATACGCGAGTTTCTTTCTTTCTGTCGGGTTTTCATTTGTTAATTAGAAGATGATGCTGAAAATAAATACCTTAACGTGCTACCATTCTTTGATAAAAAGGCTATTGTTGTTGTTGTTGTTATTGTGAAACAAACATTTAAAAAGGGGGGAAACAACAACAACAAAAATAGATTGGTTCAAGAAGTGTTTGATATACAGAGAATAATTTAACTGAACAGCCATTCTTCATAGAGAGAAATCTTCCAAAAGTATAGATACCGGCAAGCCTTTGTGATTTATGCTGTCTAAAAAGGTTTAACACATTCCCACTTAGTGATGCTTTAACCCATTCCAACTCAATCCCTCCTTTTTACGCCCCTCAAGAAAATAGCATTTGAAAACATTGTGTAAAATGAAGAAATTGCTTGTATCAAGCAATTTCTTCATTATCCACAATGTTTTCTATCCAAAAAGATGAAAAAATTCAAAATTCCATCTACTTGAAATTGTCGTCTGAAGCATCTTTCAATTTGGACCAGTCTAAAATTTTGCTGTGTTGGAATGGGTTAAGACGGCCCATAGAAAAAAAAGGCCCTGGAAAACATTGTTACAAGCAATTTCTTCATTTTCCACAATGTTTTCTACCCCAAAAGTTACTCAAATTTCATAAGCTTTTAACTGTCTTCTGCAACTCCTTTCAATTTTAACCAGTCTAAAATTCTGCCGTCTGCTAATGGGTTGACCCTTTTTAAATGGCGCGTTACTTTTTTAAAGGGCGGTGATGTGGTACAATACAGTGTCAATAATTTGTACACCTCGACTCGAGCAGTTTTCTATTCACAAACATATACACCACATCAAGATTTTCTAACCAATGATCAATAGTCTATGATTGCGAATTTATTGCCCTAACGTATTCAATCGAAGGTTAACATAGCGAAACAAATTTATTCATAGACGACCAATACAAATCCGGAACGTATAAATCGCTGTTTTACCCTGAACCCTTCCCTTTGCTATAAATACACTGTGATGTTTTTCCGGTCGTGTCTCAAATTCTCTTTTCGAACTTTTTTTTTTTTTTTTTACTTTTTTTTACGAAAAGATGCAGTGACCATCCATAGAATAAGAGAAATGATATTATTAAATTGATATTAATTTCTTTTATGTTTCGATTTTGTTGATTCAAAACAAATTATGCACAGAACTGGAATATTTGATTAATCTGTTTTCATTTTCGCAAAGGGTCGATTTAATGTAAAAAGCAATACAATGGGTTGAACTATTTGCATATAGGGTTCTTTACTATCTTATTGACCGAAAACTGTTGATTTTTAATACCCTAAACATACGTCGGTAGTTGTACTGGTTGTCACACTTAACCCATTTACCAGACGACATAATTTCAGATTGGTCAAAATTGTTGCAGTCGACATTTCAAATTTTATTAAAATTCAAAAGAATAATGCAAAATAGGATAAAAAACATGATGGTAAAAGGAGAATTCGCTTGTTACAAGCTATTCTCCCTCTCTTTAGAAATATGTAGCTTAATTTCTTCAGTTTACAAAATGCGAGATTGTATGTTAATGGGTTGACCAACCGTACTTTTCTTTCGTTTTACTTTTTAACAAAGAAAATGAAAGTTTGTGGCAATAAATTAACAATTCCTTTCGAAAACCATTATAACCTTTGGTTTAATCCTTGGTAAGACATTAACAGTGAAAACCCCCTTTTTTTACCCATTATCATAACCTAAATGAATAGATTAGTCCGATTTCAAAGAAGTTGTAGACGCTGATTTTAGATTGATAGAATTCTTAATACATATATTTTTGTAATTTGGGTAGAAAACCATGTGAAAATGAAGAAATTACAAGCAAGTTCTTCTGTTTTAACCTTGTTTTTACGAGCTTTTTAAGGGCGACAAAAAGAAGGTATCGTGTGGGAATGAGTTGATCTAGAATCACTTTGATCTACCATCTACAATTGTGTTCAGTTTAGATATGTTCTCATAACGGAATGAGTCAAGGAATTTAATATAGTCTAAATTGTCCGGTGTATAACAATGTATTTGTCCAAATAAGGATTTGTATAGCATTACGTGACCGTGAACTTTCAACCCCAGTATTTTTCAAAGGATAATGGGCCAACGGGGGAGGGGACGAATAAATGACAAAATGATCGAGGCAATTGTCAACACGATCTTTAATTGATGCATTGAAACGTTTAGTTATCAACATGTGGACTTTAACCCATTCCTACACAACGAAATTTTAGACTGGTCTAAATTCAAAGTAGCTGCAGACGACAATTTCAAGTTGATGGAATTTTATATATATATATATTTATTGTTTTACGCAAATTTGGATAGGAAACTTTGTGGATAATGAAGAAATTGCTTAATACAAACAATTTCTTCATTTTCAACTATGTTTTCAAAAGGTTTGGCGTAAACAGGTGGGATTGTGTGGGAGTGGGTTAAAGTCACTTGTAAACATTTCTCTCACACGGTCTTTGAACCTGTCACATCCACAATAAACGAAAACAACAAAACCGATCGTGCCCTACACAAGTCAATTAAGGTCGGTATTTGGAAGGTAGAATGCTGCTTCAATAAAATCTGAAATAAGTTTAACCCATTACCAGACGACAAAATTGTAGACTGGTCCAAATTGAAAGATGTTACAGACTACAAATTGTAGTTGATGATTTATTTTAACTTTGCCTATTAAAAAAAGGGAAAATGGAGAAATAATTTGTTAAAAGTAAATATTTCATTATCCACAATGTTTTTGTACTCGAAATAACAAATAATTTTTAAAATTTCAATAACTAAAGATAATCTTCTACGACTTCTTCAACTTCTTTGAATTCGGACAAGTCTGAAATTATGTCTGGATAGGTTGAAGAGTCCTCTTGTTTGGATCTAAACAATGGTTTTGTTGCTATAAATGCATATATAAACTATTCCCACATAATTTCACTTTTGACGCCCCTCAAGAGAAGACAGTGAAGAAAAAATGTGGAAAATGAAGAAATCGCTCTTAACCTGAAAAGACACACACACACACATAAAAAAAAAGATAAGATTTCACCAACCTTAAATTGTCGCCTGAAACTTCTGTAAATTTTGACCGGTCTAAAACTCTGTTGTTATGTAATATTAAAAGAGAGTTTTGAACGAAATAGAAATTAATAGGAAAAAAAAAAAAACGTTTTCGCCTCTTCAAAGAGATAGATTACAAATGTCTGTATAAGTTTACACGTGTAAAATCTGACATTTTCTTTTAACACACGCTATCAGATCACGTATGCATGTATGAGTTATTATACAACTGTTCTAGTTTGAACGGCCTCGGTTACGAACGGAAATCATCTTCCTGCTGGTGTTGATTCCGCGTGGCACAGTTACAAGATTGGAACCTTGATTTCCCCGATAAGTTGTAGGAGACAGGTTCGAATCCATCTGGTACCACTGGTCAGTTTGTAGTGACCTTTGACAAGACCTTTCAGAGACCCAATCTTGCACTGGCGATGGACAGGGTCGAAATTCACGTCATACCAGTCAAAGATTGCTCGCTGTGTGAGATTGAGGACTTGTACTCCCCGGGATTGAAAATCTTGACATATCATCGTTGGACGAGAAAAAAGCTGTATTTGCGACATTTTGTTCGCCCAGCAACGACACCTAAATTAAATTGATTTGCTAAAAGAATATAAAGTACGGCATCTAAAGAACCTTGGTTATAGTCTGCAATGTGTGAAATTGACATGGTCTTATACCTTTGCTATCACCCCTCTTGGGAGTCAAGCAAATGTATTATCTGGCTTGACGTGAGTAATTTAGACCTTTTACTCCCCTCATCGTTATATCCTGAATTTAATATGAAATATCCATTTTATAATTGCCCTGGTTTCGTTTGTTTATTCGGGTTTTTTGGGGGTGTTGTTGTTGTTGTTTTGTTTTGTTTTTTCCCGCTTGTTTGTAAAAACACGTGATAATTGATCTGTACAACTGAATGTATTATGACTTTATACCTTGTAGACGTCAAAAAATATAACTCTGTTCTGTTCTGTTTCTAATAACCTGGAAATCGACACGTTCATGACACGAGCGAATTCATGAACTAAATATACAATAATTCATAAGGCCTAGCACTTATTTTATGATCTGTTACATGTCAAAAATATAGTCACATGTCTTGTTGTTTTATAAATTAGAGTAAATTGCAAGTAGTTCATTAATGGTACAAACTGGTAAAATCTGTTAATTAATTCGCATTTATTTGATTCGTTGTTTATTTTCATGCTAATTTTCTCGTGACCTATGTGACGTTTTGCACTTCAACAACCCTATTTAAGAATATATTGTTACAAAAAGCAAACAAAAACAAAAATAGGCTAGTTGATGTATTGGATAAAATCTCGAGTTTCCTCATGAGCGTTGAAATAGTATATCGTCGATGCGCGAGCAAAATGTCGTAGCTACAGCTTTATTAAAGCTGTAGTTACGACACTTTTGCTCGTGCACCGACGAAATGGTTCCTCCCTTTTTTCTGTTCCAAATGATTCAATAATTACAGTAAAGTAATATTCACACTTGCTATGTTTAACCTGGAATAGTCCTTTTACAAACGGCGGTTTTTCATAGATCAAATTGCACAAAAGTGCAGCCTGATCTTAGTCTAAATCACGTGTTTGTCCCCTTTGAGCCACTAATGTTTAGAAAACTCAATTTTAGGAAGAAATATTTGCCAACTACTAGTGTTTTCAGCCCTTTTATTTTCATGCAATTTTGTCAATCCAGTTTACCATCTTTGTACTTTTGATTGGCGAACTAGGAATTACATATAGTGATGGAGCTGATTCCTTTTAACTAATTCTCGCACGATCCCTTCTCTTTACGCATCTCAAGACCACAGCTTTGGATAACATTGCTGGAAAGGAAAAAAATGACCAATCGTACCTGACAATCAAAAAAAAATCGACAAATCAAATCGTCCATTTAGGCCAAAAGTGAAATTTAAACTCCGACATTGGCCAACATTTAGGTGAAACTTTTTGTTGACTTGGTGGATTTCACATCGTATCTACGACTTATTAACGCATTACCACTCAATCCCTTCTTTCTAAGTCCCTCAATAAAACGGCTTTAGAAAACATTGTGGAAAATGAAGAAATTGCTTGTAACAAGCAATTTCTTCATTTTCCACATTGTTTTCTTTCCAAAAAGAAAAAGATCTTTAAAATTTTAACAACATTGAATTGTCGTCTGCAACTTCTTTCAATTTGGACAAGTCTAAAATTTTGTTATGTTGGAATGGGGTGAAAGCGGTAGGTACGACGTTTAGGTCGCATACCAACAGTTTTTATTCTGTTCCACGTTACTAGTCACTGGTTATTGCAAAGTAACGCCGCTTAAACATGAAGTGGAACTTCCTGTTGGAGTCAATGGGCGGGGCATACGATCCGTCAATTGACCAATCGCTGGTCCCGCCCACCTACCCATTAAGTCACGCCCATTGACTCCATCAGGAAGTCCCGCTTCAATTTAAAATGGCGTTATTTTGCAAAATTTATGGCCAGCAGCATGTAATAAAAAGGAGAATCAATGGTTGGTCATCGAAACGTTGTAACTACAGCTTGAATAAGCTGCAGTTACGAGGTTTACGTCGATAATCCAACAAAAATTCAGACAATTGGCAGTCAATGATGGAGTTCAAATCTTAATTCCGAGCTAAATGAATGATTTGATTGGTCGATATATTCCTTGATTGACAGTCGCGATTGGTCAATTGCACGTTACAAGCGTTTTCATCATTTTCAACAATGTATTACTCAAAAGACTAAGACCATAAGCTAAAAATTGTTTTCAGCAACTTCTTTCAACCAGTGTGTCGTCCGGAATTCCGTTTGTTACATTTTTTTCACAGAATTTCCATACCACACCCGACTTTCTTTCAAAGTTGTGATTCTTTAATTTTTTTTCGTAACAAGGCTGGGAAATCGCAAAAAAAAAAGATAATGAAAATAACTTACTGGGAGTTTCTTTTTTATATAAACGAATTTTCGCCCATCCTACGATGGTGAATTTAAATGCACGGGTTACTGTTTTGTCGGTTTTTTATGATTTTTATTTGCCAAACTTAAGCATAAGTATTTTAAAAGACTTGATCCAAAAACATGTATCCCCATTAAAATCTTGTTATTGTAGCAAAGTAATAAATATATGAATAAATAATGATGATAACAGTTGAAAAATGAATAAATTAAATAAGAAGTGCAAAGTTTGTTGTAAAGATTTGAGTATTCAAGCTCTAGTTACGACATTTTGTATGCACAACGATCGACGAGTTGTTTTGTATCGATCTAGGTCTTTCCTATTTTTGCGCGTCCTTTTTTTTTTCTCTTTTTCTTTTGTAATTATTTAAATACAATTCCAACACAATCCCACGTGCCTAAAAATTCGGTTGTAGAAAGCCTAGTTAGAAAAAAAAAAAGAAATGCTTGTGACAAGCAATTTCCTTTCTCTCTGTCTCTCTCTCTCTCTCTCTCTCTGTCTCTCTCTTTCTCACACACACAAATACGCACATTGCTTCTTACCTTTATTGCACCTATCTCTTTACTGGTATAATTCTTATATTGTCATTAACATCTTCGTTCAACTTAGACCAGTCCAAATTTGTTTCGTGGTGCAATAGGTTAATATCAAACCCACATCGGAATGATTGAATATTTCTCTACTATTTAATCAAGCTGTAGTTACGACATTTTGCACGCCCAACGACGATATTCTATGCCAAATGAGCATTTCGACATAATCACGCGACTTACGTCTCGTTCAAAACAGGTATTTCTGCTAATCAGATCTCTCGTATGAAAATAAAAGACAAAACGGTTAGGACCGGCCAAAGAACCTGCAGACGACATTTCAAAGAAACTTTCAATTTGAAAGCAAATGTTTTTGTAGGGTAGAATATTTTGCTTGGAAAAGAGAAATTGCTTTTAATAAATAGTCTTCTCCTTTTTACAACATTTTCCTTTAACCCATTCCCACATAATGACTCTCTCTCTGACTCCTCTCAACAGAAAGGCTTTTGAAAACATTGTGGAAAATGAAAAAAATGCTTGTAACAAGCAATTTCTTCATTATCCAAATGTTTTCTGACCCAAAAGCTAAAGATTTCAGGAATCTTACCAACTTGAAATTGTCGTCTGCAACTTCTTTCAATTTGGACCAGTCAGAAATTTTGTGGTTTGGTAATGGGTTAATTTTTGCTCTTTATCAGTGTAGAAATAAGAGCGATTTCGTGCCGAGCTTCACTGGAGCACAAACATATGGCGCTCTTATTTTATAGGTTGGAAATTATATAAAATAAAACGTAAGTCTAGACAAATTGAAAATTATATTTTGAAGGATTAATTTTGGGATATTTTCTAGAACATAGCTTTCCACGGACAGCATTAAATCATTTAGAAACTATGGTTTGAATGTATTTATAACATTTGCTAGTTCATTTCCAACAGGTTGTTTAAGATATGGCTCCTTCATTAAATAAATAGTGGAGCTATCTGCTTAAAAATGTGGTCTGCACTTGAGTGCACTTGAAAATGCTTTTATACGCATAAAAAGGATGCTATAAATATCGGAAGAAATATCGGAATAGAAAAAAAAGTCGTAAAGCTGATTGATATAGGAAGATTTGAAGTTTTTTAGGTATTTTATTGTGAGATCTTTGCTTTAATAGTTAACGAAATATTAATATTTTTACGAGAATAATATTAAGAAATGGTATATGAGTTAGCAAGGATTAGAGGATACTAGTAAAATGGAAGAAAATAGTATTTATCGGGCTTCAATATTTTGGGACAAGGAACATGCTCGATAAACCCATTACCCATTCCCATTCGATATAATTTTAGACCAGTCCAAAATGAAAGAAGTTCCAGACGATAAGTTTATGAAATCTTTAAAATATTTGTCTTTTGTGATAGAAAAAAGATTGTGAATAATGAAGAAATTGCTTGTAACAAGCAATTACTTCATTTTCCACAATGTTTTCCAAAGTATTTAATTCAGGGGCGTTTAAAGGCGTTATTGTGTGGGAATGGTGCAAATCAAAAGAAATTGCCGATGATAATATCAAATTGATTTAATTTTGAAAATCTTTCTCTTTCTGGGTAGAAACCACAATGTGGAAAATAATGAAATTGGTTGTTACCATCAATTTCGTCATTTTTTCAGAATGTTCTATGCTTTTTCTTTAATGGACGTGAAAACGGGATTGTGTGGATATGAGTTAGGTAATGGAAGCTGGAGTATTCTAAAGAATGTTTTCCACCCTAAAGTCAAAGATTTTTAAAATTCTATCACTTACGAATTATAGTCTAAAACTTCCTTCAATTTTTACCAGTCTATTTTTTTTTTCGTTTGGTAATGGGTTAATTTGGAAACTCGTTTTGATTTAGACTAGCCATAACAAAAAGAGACGGTAAACGCTATTTCAAAGCCCCGGAAGAAATAATTTTACAACAACAATAAAAAACACGAACAACAACAACATAGGATAAATTTGTTAAAATACTTTCTTAAAAATATTTTTCTTCTGTAAATTTAACCCATTCCGACACAATGACGCTTTCTATAGAAAAGCTCTGGAAAACATTGTAGATAATGAAGAAATTGCTTGTTACAAGCAATTTCTTCAGTATCCACAATGTTTTCTACTCCAAAAGACAAAGATTTCAAAAATTTCATCAACTTAAAATTGTCGCCTGCAACTTCTTTGAATTTGGACCAGTCTAAAGTTTTTCTGTCTGGGTTAAAGCATAAAATTTGGGAAGGAAATGTAATTGTGGGAAATCGCCAGTAATGTTATTCGTGGCAAGACAGTTTGAAAATGGAAAATAGAGAAAAAAATATAGAAAAACGAATTGTCTTTAGGCGAGCAAAATGTCGTAAATATAGCTTTTTTAAAACTTTATTTACGACATTTTGCTTTCCCAAATGACGATATACTGCTAAGTCTAGACATTTGAATGAGAATAGATTTTGATTGAAATTGATTTCGGTTTCCAGACAATATTTATGCTCGGTTTTAATGAATTTTAGGGTTTTACTACCTTAAACCCATTAACTGGCAAGAAAATTTGGACTGGTCCAAATTGAAAGGAGTTGTAGACGACAATATAAGATTTAAGAAGTTTTATTTTGTTCCAGTTTTGAGATAATTGTGGTAAATGAAGAAATTACGTATTGGAAGCAATTTCTTTGTCCTACACAATGGTTTCCCAATTGCTTTTCTTGAAGGGCATCAAAAAAGGTCATTGTGTTGGAATGGGTTAAACTAGTTAGAACTTACTGTGAGAAATTGCGATAGTATAACGTATACTTTTGAAACGCCAAAAATCATAAATTTCAAGAAAGAATTCATGACAAAAGTGATACTGAATTCTATTTGTTCGAGTATTTCTGTGTTTGTTTATCTGGACACCCATTCCCATACATTGACGCTGTTTTGTCGCCTCCAAGGATAAAAACGTCGGAAAACATTGTGGAAAATTAAGATATTGCTTGTTACAATCAATTCCTTTATTTTCCACAATATGTTCTAACGGTCCAAATTGATAGGGGTTGCCGACGACAATATAAAGTTTATGAAATTTTGGATTTTTTCTCATTTTTGGGGGTTAGAAAACATTATGGAAAATGAAGAAATTACTTGTAACAAACAATTTCTTTATTTTCTACAATGTTTTTGAAAGCCTTTTTGCTTAGGTGCGTCTAAAAGCGTCATTATGTAAATGAAAAAAAAATAATAATAAATCCCGCTAGCTACAAATGGTTTAACCCATTCCCAAACGACAACATTTTAGACTGATCCAAATCGAAAGAGGTAGTAGACAATAAAAAAGTGTGTACCATTTGAGGTAAAAAATAAAAATGCTCGATACAAGCATTTCTTCTTTCTCGCAATATTTTCCATAGCTAAATTTCTTTGGGGCGTAAAATCTCGGTATTTAGTGCTAACGGGTTAAATCTCATCTTACAAAAGAGTGACGGGGTTGTAGACATGCATTTGCACAAAATGCTGTTTCGGATTACAAGAACAGCGGAACTGCTCTTCCGTTTTCGGACCAATCAGCACGGAACATTAACATCTTACCAGATAGCACAATTTGAGACTGGTCCAAATTGAAAAGGGTAGCTTACGATAACTGAAAGTTTATGAAATTTTGAATTCGTTCAAGTTTTTGGGTATAAAACATTAAGGGTGTGTCGGATTACAAGAACAGCGGAACTGTTCTCCAGTTTGCGGAGCTGATTTATCAAGCCGACAGCTCGTATCGTCAAATGCTGTATTTTTCTCTCATTAAAGTCTTGATGGCTTAAACAGAAAAAGTAGGATCAGGTGTTTGCATGGTTAGAGTTCAAGATAATTCCGGCTGGCAACTGAAACATCGTAAACTGTGGCTTTATTTAACCTGTAGTTACGATGTTTTGGCAGCAAAACGACTACAAGATTCGACTTTCAGACAATGGAAAAGTATTCGGGATCAAAACTATTCTCGAACGAGTCTCAATATAATACCAGGCAACGAAATTTGAAGTGATCTAAATAACCCATTTCCACACGAGCCCTCCTTTTAACGCCCCTCAAGAAAAAAGCTTTGGAAAACGTCGTGAAAAATGAAGAAATTGCTTGTATCAAGCAATTTCTTCATTATCCGCAATGGGTTTTTTGCTGTTGTTGTTGTTGTTTTTACAAAAAGATGAGAAAATTCAATGCTCCACTAAGTTGAAATAGTCGTCTTCAGCTTCTTTCAATTTGGATCAGTCTAAAATTCTGCTGTGTTTGAATGAGTTTACATTGAGACAAAAAAATTATATTGACTGATCGCTGACTCCCCCCCCCCTCGGGCTCCTACAGAAATTTTGACTTAGATGATGTAGGCATTTTTGCAAGCTTTATCGTCAATAACATGTAGCAAAAAACAGAATGGTTGTTTTGGAGACAAAAACCTCGTAATTAAAGCTTGAAAGTCATTCTAAAAGAAGACATATAAGTCGTAAAGCCAACAAAATTGCCAAATCACATAAATGTCGACCAATGTCGGAGTTCGTTTTTTAATGAATCCGAATGAAAACGTATTTAACCCTTTCTCACACAATTACGCTTGTAGACTACATCAGCCTGGGAAAATATTGTTACAAGTAATTTCACAATATTTTATCAAAAAGGACTGAAAAAATACAATTTCATTAACTCAAGATTGTCGTCTGCATCGTCTTTGATCTTATATCCGTTTAACCCATTCCCGTTCAAATACGGGATTTTACGATCCTTTTATTTTATACTAGAGAAAACATTGTTGAAAAAAGAAGAAATTGCTTGTAACAAGCAACTTCTTCATTTTCCACAATAGTTTTCTAAAGCTTTCACATTGAGGGGCGTTTAAAAGCGTCACTTTGTGGGAATGAGCTAAGAAAAAATATAAATATCGCCGGTTTTTTACTGCGTCAGATAAAATTGGGATAAAGATATAAAGATAATGCTAATTAAATAGATAAAAGTAGGAAAAACTGGCATATAACTATTTTATCCCAACCTCGATATATGTATGGACAATAACTTTTACTCTTGCAGGGTAAAGAATACAAATACTTATTTACCGGTGTGTCTTTAGCCCGTTCCCACACAATGACGTTTTCTGACGCCCCAAACAAAACAGTTAGGAAACATTGTGGAAAATGAAGAAATTGCTTGCAACAAGCAATTTCGTCATTTTCCATAGTATATTTTCTACCAAGACGGTTAAAAAATCTAAGATTTCGCAAACGCAAAATTTTCTTCTGAAACTCCTATCAATTTGGAGCAGTCTGACATTTCATCATGTGGGAATGGGTTAAGATTTCTCCTTAAGCTCTTACCAAGTTTTCTCATTTATATCTATCGTCGCTGATTGGACAAAGACATGTTATCAAATAGATAATATCAGGCAATTTGCCATTAACCCATTCCCATATAATCACGCTTCTTTACGTCATAAGAAATAGAGCTTATGAAAACCTTGTGGAAAATGAAGAAATTGCTTGTTACAAGCAATTTCTTCATTATCAACGATGTTTTTACACTAAATATAAATATATTAATGATGAATAAAATAAAATTTCACCGACTAAAAATTTCCGACTGCAACTTCTTCAATTTTAACAAGACTAATTTTTTAAATAGCTTGAAAAATACTTTCTTACGTGATAAAAAAATGTAAAATAGTATTGATGTATTTCGAAAGAATAGTTTTTGCTTAATATATACGGCTGCTAAGAAATTCTTGGTTGTGTGTCTATGGGGAGCCGTAAAATAAACCATAAATAAATGTTTTGGCGTTAATGACTGGCCCACAATCTGGAAAATGCCATCTTGTGTAAAAGACCATTTGGCGATCGTGACTGAGCACTACCAAATGTTTCTAAACGCCTGATCAAACAGTCTTAAGATTAACAGAAGCTATTTGTCACGCCGCAATTTTGAGGGCTTAGCCTAACCCTATTTGTAAGTGTCTATTTCGTTTGGATACTTACATTAGTTTTGCTCTAGTCCTTCGATGGTTGGATACATGCTTCTGATATATCCGGTAGACTGTCTTCAACCATTTACTACAGACAACATATTCGCCGCGGCCATAGCGCAATCGGTAGCGCGTCGAATTCTTTATCATGGGTTTTAGGGTTCGATTCCCGGTCGCGGCAGTTTTCCTTCGGACATTTGTTCCTCGTCAATGAATGGATACTCGTAAACCTAAGTGGAATGAGCAGCTGAAGATTCGGAAAGGATGTAGTGGTAGAGCTGGTGTGATTAAAAACTATGAATCCATGGTTAGGTACTCCAGCCGCCGCGATATGACTGGAATGCTGTTAAAAGTGACGTTAAAATCCCATTCAAACGAACAAACAGACGACAATTTTGTCGGGACAAACAGGCTGAGGGATAGACGGTTTCTATTTGTCATTCCGCTACTCGATGAGCAAGATTTTCTTGTACACTGTCCTTGATTCAGAATTACAGGCTGTTCCTTATTCATACATTTGCAGACGCAAATAAAATTTCAGAATTGTAAAAGAGAAATAGTTTTAGATTTACAGGACTTTTTATTTCTACAAATACGTGCTTACGGTGTAGCGTATTTCGATACTAAAAGGATTTTAACGAACGTGACTCGGGTTCGTCGTAAAGATACCATTCCATTTCCCACAAGTTCTTGAAAGGGCATCTTGTCATTTACGAATCTTTTGAATGAAAACGTTTGTTTTCTAGAAGTAATACATTCTACGTAGTGCTCTAGTCTAAAAATGTGTTTACTGTACTGTGTGAGAAAGGTCTAAATAGTTCAGTTTACGGAATGTTAAGGGTCAAAACGTCTATTTTCCTCGCAGAGAACCGGTTCCGATCAATATTCATGGCCATAAAGCTAGAACATTATCGCAGTATTTTATTATCTACACACGACAGTGTCGATTTTCGTATTGCCACAGTAACCGTTTATGACCTAATTCAGCGTGACAGGAGGTCCGCCCATTATTTCGGATGATTGATCGACAATTATTTAGAATGCGACAACAATTTTCTCTTCATTTTACGAAAAAAAGTTTATGATGGAACATGGCTATTTTGTATTTGACATAAAGTATGTCATGAGTATTTGGCGGCCCTTTAAAATGGCCAGAGTATAATCCTGTGGTTGTTATTTCTGGGCCCGAGATTATAAAACTGTTTCCGTATTCAATAGAGAATTTATTCAAACTATAAATTTGAATAAATATCAATTTCAATTTTTTTCAGTTATTTTTATGCAATTGCCATTAGATCTGAGCAGAAATAAGTTGTTAATCCAAACTCGAAGTTTGAGTAAATTCTCAACTGAGTATGATAACAATTTTATAATCTCGGGCCTAGATAGCATTGTTAGATGGTGTACAAGTACCACCTGAGTAAGAGCATATGGGTTTACCCACGCTCTTCTTTAGCTCATTTCCAAACAATTAATGGAACAGGTGAAATTGCCTGTAACAAGCAATTTCTCCTTTTCTCACATTATATTCCGTCGTATTTGGCACTTATTGTCTAATTCGAGCGCATTTCAAATGTCATTTGTAACTTCTTTCAATTTGGATCAGTGTAAACTTTTTTATCCTGGTTATGTGTTTAATGATACATATGTAAGCATGTTTGAACTTTCAATAGGTGCATGTATGATGATTGTGTATGCACAATTTGTCGCTTTGAGCCATGCAAGTTATTTAAAAGCATATTTAAATTCAAACAGAAAGCAGGACAATAGTCGCTCTACCTATATTTTCACCCATGCAAATGTATTCGAGAACTGCAAACTTCAATGAACATAAAAAGCTCTTCTGTTCTATTTAGTTTACCGCGCTATCTGTGTTTGCCTACTCAGTGTCTACGATAAATCTGGAACATTATTCAAAATCTTAGCACTACCAAGTGTTAGTCGAATAAGCGAATCCAACTTGGATGAGACAAATTCTGAACAGGCATGTAGACTTATTCAATTAAACAAAGGCGAACTAAGCGAAGAAATGGCTGAAAACGAAAAACACAAACTTCAAACCAAAACCACAACCGAGTAATTCAAGTATCTTAATTTGACGTGCGCTTTTATCGTGGACTGGATAATATAGTAAACACATACCACCTACTTTAGATTTTTTTTTCGTACAAGCCTTCTGATTGGACGGTAGCCAACCCCCATAATGGAGCAATTACGTGCGTTAAAAATCTATCTCGTCGGACGCGTTAAACTAGACTGGTGGTATAAATTATCTTCTGCTACCACAAATAACGTTCTAGTTTTTATCTATTAACCCTTATCACAGTCTGGCGAAGTGTTTCTCCCTTAACACTGTAGTAACGAGTCAAGAGTATGGCTTCCTTTCTAAACAGGGTGTCTTATAAGTTTAAACCATTCCCGCACAAGCCTCCTTTTTACGCCCCCCCAAACCTCGGAAAAACATTGCGGAACAATGAAGAAATTGCCTGTATCAAGTACTTTCTTTATTATCCACAATGTTTTCTATACCAAAAGAGGGAAAGAATAAAGAGCGAGATTATGCGGGAATGGGTTAGAAATGATAGATGGCCGAAATAACGTGACATGTCTAGTTTTGAGGATCGATCTGAGCAAAATCCTCGTCCAGACGTAGAGATTAAGCCCAGTCGAATATTGAAGCGATATTTAGTTTTAGGAAAAGGCTGCGCTATCGCATAGCAAAAATTCTATTCATTTTTGTTTTGTTTTGGAAAATACGATGCGACACGAAATAATTATGCACAAAGTACGAGTCATTCACAAAGTACGAGTCATTCACCAAGTACGAGTCATTCACAAAGTACGAGTTTCATTTCCTGTAGAAATAGTGTTCGTTTAGAAAAAACATATGGCGCTACACTACCAAAATATTGGAATAGTTTTGGGGTCTGTTGTTTCAATATGAGATAGCGTAAATTTCTATTTATTTGTCACAAAGAGATGTGAAACTACGGAAAGTCCTTATACAGAGCCCTTATGAAAATCTCAGTCTTATGAAACTTTGTCTTTGTACAGTTTATAATCACTACCAAGACTGTAACAGGTTTAATTTAAATCATAACTAACGATGAGTTAGTAGTTGAATCAACTTGCGTACATGTTGTCATTTATATTACTAATTTGACGCGGTTGCCCAGTTCCAAGACACTTGTGATATTTAAGAATCAGGTTGTCAGGTTTTTGATACCTGGTTTTACAATCAGTCAGATTGATATTCGAGTACAAAGAGATTAAGTTGAAATAAATGTAATCAAATCTTTCCTATTTTTTGTGGCGGATGTTTTCATTTAAAGCGCTGAAGTAGAAGTAATTCGGCTTGATCGGTCTCTGATAAGATTATAACGAACGCTTGGCTAAGCATTTGGTATTGTATATACGTGTCTTGTTTTTGTAGCTCAAATCTATATGTTTGCAGTGAGGATGCATAAAACATAATCAAGATAAACCCCACAATGCAAGAATGCGTAAGATAATTATAATTTGCAAAACGACGGCCTTACAAGGTTTAAGCGCTTACCTTGGAGGAAGCCTCGAGAACAGGTAGTTCCACTAACTTTCGACAATGCTTTATAGCATCTCTACCGTCCAATAAAACATCTGAAGATTAACTTGCGATTCTACAGTAAAGAAGATATGATTTGAGTTCTGTTTTAGTTTATACATTTTCATTATGTTTTGTTATGGACAATAATTGCTACAAAGTAAGTTTTGATAGATAATTAGAAAGCACAAAAAGTATTCAGCCTTCCAGGATTGATATCATTGCTGCAAATACATTTGGTTCACACACTGCCTTACAGTTCTGATGATTATCGTTTTGCATTTGAGTCCACGGGACACCTTTTCTTGTTCCTCTTGACTTTACTTTTCCTAAAAGATGAAATCTAAGTTTAAGTTATACCGGAGACAAGTATTTGTTGAATGCTCAAAAATGCTTTAGAAAACTCCAACAAAAACAACAACATAGTCACATACTGTCATCAGATAAACATACTCTCGAAACTGAAACCCATTACCAAACTGTAACATCTTAGACTGGTCCAAATTCGAGGGAGTTGCAGACGAAAATATCAAGTTGAAAGAATTTTGGTCTTTTAGGGTAGAAAACAAGATTGAAAATGAAAAGGAAATGCTGGAAACGAGAAATAGGGAATATTACCACAGTGTCTTTTTCTATGCGTTGTTATCGTGTTCGAGAATCGTGTGTAGGTATTTTTTATTGGATGAGACCGAAGGTCGAATCCAATAAAAATACCTACACACGATTCGAGAACACGATAACAACAAAAAGAAAAAGACACTGTTGTAATATTCCTTTTATTATATACCTTTTAGGAAATGACATTAAGAAAATTCTCTTAAATGATTAAGAAATAACAAACTTTCCAAAAAACCCGGAACGTCAATACACAAAAAAGAATTCAGTATTTAACGGTACTCGACGAATACGGTTTTTTGCTACACGCCGAATATTGAATTTTTTTTCTGACGAGTTGTATTTGACAGCCAGGTTTTACTCCATATCTTTTATAGGTATATAATAAAATTCTTTATTTTCAATCTTGCTTTCCGTAAGTCGTTTTTACAGGGACATAAAAAGACAGGGTTGTGTGGGAATGAGTAAATACAATAAATTAGACAAAAGTTTGGGCCATGTATCATGATTTAACCCTTTCCTATACAATCACTTGTTTTAACGACCCATAGGTTTTGTATTGGGGAAAACATTGCTGGGAAATAAGAAATTGCTTGTTACAAGCAATTTCTTATTCCCCTACAATGTTTTCCACCCTTTAAAGTGGTCATTTTTCAATTTAGATGCACATTGCTTTGTTGTCTTCAGCCTCTTCCAAATTGGAGCAGTCTAATATTTTGTTGTATGGGAAAGGGTTAAATGAGTAGTGATTCCCTGTATTCAGGATATAATCAACCGTGTTGAATTATTATAGTTTCGAATTGCCATTCTTTTAATAAAATGAAACATTTAGTCATAGTGCCTTTTTTACGCCTCCCCAAAATCATAATTGTAACGCTAGCACGGCGGTAAATCTTTTACCCTTTTCTGTTCAATCTCTATTCTTACGTCTCCTGTGTTTTAATACTTGTGAAAACGTTATGGAAAAAAGTTCTTACTTTTTTGCTAAATAGAATGAAAAGTTTAATCATAGTCCCTTTTCAATGACTCTCCCAAATTACAAAGGTAACGCTAGCACGGCGGTGTATCTTTTAACAGATAAATTACGGCGTGTGTATTTATAAAGATAAAAAATAGCTTCTGTTATAGCTCCTACGTAAATTGTTAAGTCATGAATATAAACACATGGAAAATGGTATTCTGCAGACTGCGGCAGGGAGAAACAAGCTTCCCTTTGCCCTTTTCCGTAAATATACGTAAATCATGCAATATCTTGATAACAAAATTATTTCTTAGTGTTATATTTGAAGACAGATTTCCGTTTCATTATTCCGTGTGAATAATAGTGTATACTGCCCTGGGTTTTATTGAAAAGTTCCCTCAATTGCGTCGGAATATTTTGCTTTGATAATTGCATTTTCTGAGAAAAAAAAAAGTTACATTTTTGCAATCTTTTAATCCTTTCTCTACAATACTTCAATGCTTAGATTTTCTTCCTGGTGGAAAGTTTATCAAGGTACAACATTCGGAGATTTTAGAAACGAAAAGATATATATGAAATATGAGGAAAAAAGTTGGCCAGAGACAAATACCTTAGTTTTGCTTATAAAAACTGTTTTGTATTTTTTTCTAGAATTTCAAATGTAACTTTCAGCTTACATGTACATGAAATTAAATAAAGAGAGAATATTATCTTAAAGCGTATTAATTTATTTCACAATTACCTCGTGAGGAAAAAACGCAGAAAGATACCATTGGTAGAAAAGAAAAATATTTCGTCAATTAGTCATATTCAATAGATTATTCATTTTTTTCTTTTTCTATATATTATTATCTTATAACTGATTGAAATGTGGCTTAATGTGAAATTTCCCTTAGGATGAAAATTATTTGATGACGATAGTAAAATTGATCCCCATTTTAGTTCCACGAGATATTCTTGTTTAAGACAAAAAATGTCATATGATTTATACATAATTTACAAGATATTTATTAAGAAAAGGCTTTTCTAAAAGTAGTTACAAATACGTACAGTTTAGTTTAAAGTTATAACAAAAGTTGTAATCAATCAGAAATGTAGACGAATGAAAAACTATGACAAAAAGCGTTGTGTCGGGGAAAGAATGGGTAATATTTTAAGTCGATTTGGAAATGGCGAAAACAAAACAAGATTATTTTAAGAGACTAATTAGTTTAGTAGATTGTCAGACTTGTTAAATATTTATACGCTTTTACACGTCAGTTTGTCCCCGGAGAAAATCCGCCCGTGTTCCAGTCTGAAAAAAAAAACTTGTCAAAGTATCGAGTATCTGTCAAAAATAATGGTGCTGTAATAACTCGTCGTTTCTTCTTGTACAACATGATATTTTTTGCAACTGTCATTTTTAATTTTCATTTTTTTTTCTTTGGAAGCTTTAGTTCATTGTGCTGTTCTGTTATGGCGTTCCATTCTATTGATTCTAAAGAAGTCGAACTTATGCAAGACATAATCTTAAACCATTACTCGAATATTGTGAGTGGTCCAATTCTAAGGATTTGCAGACGACAATTTAAAGTTTATATAATTTTATTTTTTTCTTCAAATTCTAGGAAGAAAACATTGTGTTAAACGAAGAAATTGCTTGTTACAAGCAATTTCTTCATTTACCACAATGTTTTCTCGATTGTTTTTCTTGGGGCCGTCCATGAGCGTCACCGTACGGGATTGGGTTAACACATTTGTCTGGTGGATTGGCACAGTTGATCAAAAATCGTTTGAAAATTCAAATCATTCGTTTAAATCGGAAGATAACTTTGAACTCCAACATTTATCCAAATCATATTTATTTTTGCGACTCGTCACCAAGCTTATTCGAGCTGCAGCTACGACTTTTAGGTCGCCAGGCAACGATCTGCATTTTATTCTATGTCCCTGGCCACACATAGTATAAGAACAGAACAGAACAATTTTGACGTGCATGTAAGAAAAACATATATAACCAAGCGTTCAAGTTTATTTCGATACGTTATACTTAAAAGGCAATGCACAGAAGTTACAAACAATCAAATACAATTTTTAAAGATAAACGAAGATCACCATGCACGATGTAAAGAAAAACAGGTATCTTTAAGAAAAAATGAACAAAGTTTAAGATGGAAAATTTCATTAAATCTCTTTAGACAAAACATTAATATTACAATAAAGAGAAGGCGATAATACGCTTTTCGAAAGGTGTTCAGAAAATAAAGGTTTTCTGTGATATATTAAAGATTTTTTTAAAAAATACATTTTTAAGATAACATGACGTTTTAAGATATTCGTGACTTCAATACTATAACAATTATAACAAAGGTATGCGTTCTATGATATGCACCTTTAGCACGTGTCTATTTGTTTTTTTAATTTCTAATGCACCTGTAGCACGTGTCTGTTTATTTTCAAATTTCAATATATAAGTTGTGAAGTACAAAATATTGAGAGAAATCATTTCTCTCAATATTTTGTACTTCACAACTTATAATGTATTTAAAGTATTGTTGAAGCTTATTTCTCGAGACAAAAAAGCGTTAAACAATTAACAAGCATCATGAGATTCTTCTATTGTAATTGCTTAAGAAAAATAGATATTTTTTTATACCAACATTTTATATTTTACATGAAATTTTAAATTTTCTTTCAAATAATAGTAATAATAACTTTCATCCATATTTAGGAAAAACGTTTTTCGTCGTAATGCCATGTTTTAGCTGCCTAGAAAATATTACGTTGTGTTTACATCGACATTTACGCTTGTTTACTATTCGAATTCATGGAAAAAGTAGAAGAGAGTGATGACGGTAGCGTTAGTAACGTTAGTAAAAAAAAAAAAAAAAAAAAAACTAGAGAAGATATAGAATTTTCGTTTCGAATAAATACTTTCATGAAACATTGTTATTATCAACTTTTGTAAATCCGTATTTCATAAGAGAAGAAAACATTCCAAAATACAGCTTTTCTACACAACGTCGTTTTGCGTGCAAAATGTTGTAACTACAGCTTGAATAAAGCGACAACATGTCATTTACCCACTTTCTTAAACCACTGTTTTCATTTAGCATTTTTTTTGTATTTTTTTCCATTCGGTGTTATTGTTTAAAAATTGGATAGTTAATAAGGCAAGATGGAGATTATAATATTTAAAAAAAAAGACATTTGAAAAAATAGTTAGAGAGGATTAAATCTATCGTTTATAACAGCCGCGTTTCTAAAATAAATGTTCAACGATAGGTCATCGAAATACGAGAACATATTTATATCTGAAATTCGAAAATAATTAATTACAATCGTTTTAAAAAAGGACATGCGAATACCCGCATTTTCGCACAAAACTTTATCAAATGAACAGATACTCTTTTTAACGGATATTTTTGTTCAATATAAAATAGTTTCTAATTCCATTGAAAAAAAATAAAAAAAAAAATAAAATAAAAAATCGCAGCTATAAACACCGAAAAAGCTCATATTTCGTTTGGGTATTTTTCTGCTTGATTGTTTGTGTTACATTTATCTTTAAAAATATATTTGATCTAAATGCTGGAATAGTGAATACATTATGACCGTTTAAGTTGATTGTTATAAAATCAAATAGGTCATTTAATCTATTCCCACACGACAGAATTTTAGACTGGTCTATATCGAAAGAAGCTTCAGACGACATTTCCAAGTTGGTGAAATTAAAAAAAAAATCCCATTATTTTGGATAAAAAATTGTGTGGATTATGAAGAAATTTCTTCATTATCCACAATGTTTTCCAAAGTTTTTTTTTTTCTTGAGGGGTGTGAAAAGGAGGGATTGTGTGGGAATGGGTTAAATAAATTTCTCGAAGAAAACTTGTAAATAAAGTGCATTGTATTAATGGCTTTCTTCAAATCCCTAAAAAATATTAGGTTGACATAACATGAGTTTAAAAATTCTTTATTCAAAAATATTTTCTATTGTTATATTAAAATTACATTAAAAGAAAATTTTTAATTATCTTTAAGAAAAATTCTTATGATTTCGTAAAGAATGCGAGTTAAATTCACATCTTCAAAAATGATAATTGTATTTTATTTATTAAGGAAAATTGTGGGAATAAATCTTTTTTTAAGAAATTAAAGAAAAATATATCAATTCTCGTAGTTCTTTAATCTTAAGAATAAAGAACATGAATACTAAAGGCAGTAGCTGTTTCAGAGGGGGCTCGGGGGGGGGGGGGGGGGGGGTAGAGTGTTTGACCTCACTCCCTCTCTGTTGCCAAATCATTTCCATTTCATAGGGAAATTCAATATAGATTTGATAATACTTTCGATCTTGCTAGAGCGACCTTATTAAGCAACCATAACCGAAATCACTTATTTTAAAACCAAACGCGCTTTAAAAATAAAGGTATTTTAGTAAAAGATAAGACAACAACTAAATCATATATTGTTGGAACACATTAGAATCGTCTCAATGAGACGATTCTAATGAGTCCCAAAAATATAGGATGGGGCAATTATTCTGTAATAGTTCATATATGCAATCGAATCAATTTTTTATATCTTTGACAAAAGAGTGAACTAAGCGGCACTCTCTTCAGTGACCACTTTTTATTCGTTCCTTTGAGTGGTCGCTTAAAAGAAGATTTATTGTAATAGGAAAACTAACCCTCCATTGATAAGTTTGAAACCCTTTAACGGAAATTCCGAAACCACCACTATAAAAGATTCTTATAAGCGTAAAACTATTTGAATTTCGTAAGGATTTTTTTAAATATAGAAATAATTATTTTCTTTTAGTTAATGAATATTCTGTTTTTATTGCTACAAAAACCTAGCTATGTAGGAAATAAATTGAACGACACCGAAGTTCGGGTGAAATATCATTTTTCCTGCGCGTGCGAGAACATAATGCAAGTTTTTGTACAACAACTTTATAACTTACGGACAGCTGAGCACCCCCAACGAGCTTAGACACGAAGTTCCGCTATAACAGTAAACCGCGATATTTTTCGGGATTTCTGGTGAAGAACATGTAACCTAAAAGTAAAATAATTCGTTGACGACTAAAATTTCACAGTTACAGCTTTAACCCATTCCAACGCAAAGTTTTAGACTGGTCCAAATTGAAAAAAAAAAAAATAGATAAACCTGTAGACGACAATTTAAAGTTGATTGAACTTTATTGATTTATTTTTTCGTTTTCTCGTCTTTTGGGTTAGAAAACATTGTAGATAATGAAGAAATTGCTTGTAACAAGCAATTTCTTCATTTTCCACAATGTTTTCCACAGCTTTTTTTTCTTGAGGGGCGTAAAAGAGAGTGATTATGTGGGAATGGGTTTATTAACTGTAGTAACAATGCCAAAGTCGCCAAACCTACAGAATTTCTTTACGTAAATGCGAGGAATCTTAGGAGTTTAAAGTTCACATCCGATCTAAATGAATGATTAGACCGGTCGATTGATTCGTTAATTGACCAATCTATGGCCCCGCCTACTGACTCTGCTGGCTCCGCCAAATGAACTCCAACTTGAAGTCCCGCTCCGATATTTGACGGCGTTATTTTACGAATTTCGTGGCTAGTAACATCAAACAGAAAAAGTAAAATGGTTGGTTGGCGACCTAAACGATGCAACCACAGCCTGAATAAGTTTTAATTATAACATTTAAGTCCTCAAACATACAAGAAGGCTTCACATTAAGGGGGAGGGGGCGATGTCGGATTTCAAACTTCAATGATTTAATTGGCCGATTGATTCTTTAATAGACACATATGCAATCCGTAAATAGTTCTTAGATATTTTGTCTATGATGAGCTTTAAACATTTGTGTTACCCTTTTAACGTAAGATTCGCGTGGCGTCATTTTACCGGAGAATGAAGTATAACGGGTTACAACTTTACTTGTATCCATATATTTCCGATAGGATTTTATTCTGCCGAAAACGATTTTTGCCGAGTCTAATGATTTTTTTACAAGGAAAATTGGTTGATACGTGTAATGATGTATTACTTTAGTCAAGTAACTTTTAGATTGAATCGTTTTGAAGTGATTAAATGCGGAAAATATATTTCATCGTTGGAATTTCATACATAACGTAGCATTTACATGAAGTTTTTTTTTTCACGCAACACTTTCCCGTACAATCCCCGATTTTTTCATCCCTATGATAATTCACTTGAGAAATTATTGTAAAAGAAGAAAATGCTTGTAACAAGCAATTTCTTCTTTTTCCACAATGTTTTCAGACATGTAGGCTGGCTACGTTTTGAAATGTACTTACTTCATATCGTCGCCTGCTACCAAGTCTAAGATTTTGAAAAACAGGGCAAGCCAAATGATGTTCATCGTCATTATATAGTAATTTTAAACATAATATAATAACACATATTAATTTAAATATAGAATAATAACAAATACATTCAACAATGAAGTATAATAACGACGTTGTTTTTCTTTGATTTGCGAAAAACCAAGATTTCATCTATTTTCAGTTTGTAAGACATGTATAGTTGGATATTTAGAAGCCAGTAAACACTGCCCGGTATGCGATAATCTAGTCCACAAAACCAAGCCACATCTCAGATTACGGTAAGTTTAACCTTTCTATCAAGTCTCGTAACTCTTTAACCAATTCCCACACAACAAAATTTTAGACTGGTCTAAATTGACAGAAGCTGCAGACGACAATTTCAAGTCGATGGAATTTTATTTATTTATTTATTTATTTTTTTTTTTTCGTCTTGTTGGGTAGAAAACATTGTGAAAAAATGAAGAAATTACTTGTTACAAGCAATTTCTTCATTTTCCACTATGTTTTCCAAAGCTTTTGTCCTTGGGGGCGATTAAAAGCGTTACTGTCTGAGTGGGAATGGGTTAAGGTAGAGTTGTCTCCTCTTGACTGATCGACAAAATCTGCTGGAGGTACAGCAGTAGCGTTTGTGACCATATACTTTGAGGTCTTTGTCGGATTGCTGGTCCGACCCACCCACCTCCGAAATTTATCTGATACTTAATCAACACCCCCCCCCCCCCAAAAAAAATAGACTGGTCCTTACTGAAACAAGCTGCAGACGACATTTTCAAGTTGATGGTTTTTTTCGTGTTTTTTTTTTTTTTTTTTTGATAGGGGAAAAAAATCATTTATCTTGAAGAAATTCCTTGATACAAGCAAATTCTTCATTTTCCACAATGTATTCAAGTTTTTTTTATTTAGGGGTGTCAAAAGGCGGGTTTTTGTTGGAATGGATTAAATCCTAAAACAACATAAATCCAGCTTCATTAATCCGTTCTGAGGATGTTTTGTACCTATACAATGTATCAGAATGAAATGAAAAGATGTTTTGTTCCAATTTCAGCAGACTAAGAATAAATACGACAATAACTGATGTCATTGTTTTTTCGGCATCAGTATTCTGTCATACGCCTTGTGCTTAGCAGCAACAGCAGAAAAAATTCATTTTTTGTCTTTTGATTAGTCTGGTTACGATGTTTTACTCAACTGGTTTATTGATAGATTATAATCTGCGTTTAACCCATTCCAATACAATGACGCTTTCTGACGCTCCCAAAGAAAAATAAATCGGAAAACTTTGTGGAAAATGAAGAAATTGCTTTTTTGCAACAAGCAATTTCTTCATGTTCCACAATGTTTTATACTAAGACAACTGAAAAAAAACCCTAAAATTTCATAACCTTTGAACTGTCGTCTGCAACTCCTTTCAATTTGGACCAGTCTAAAATTTTGGCGTCTGGTAATGGGTTAAAGAATTTTCAAAGGGACGCTTGTAGAGGGAGGTTGCCCAGGTTTGATCTTATAGTTAACGTGTCGGCGAAATGATAAAGGACAGAATTAATTCGCCTATTGCATGTCAGGAAATCTCATTTGCATTCGACGTACAGTTTTTATAGGTATAGAATTTCTAACTTACTGTTAATATGTCGTGAAACACTTCGCTATTGAATACATATCATATTCTCTTGCAAGATGATGTTTTTTCATCACCTTTCTTTCTGCTTGTCTTTCTTTAGATTGCTGTTTGAAATTTGAATTATCGTGGTTACATTTGCTTTCGCGAAAAGACTGTGCAGTAAATCTTGTGGTCGCCTGAGAGAATGGTCACTTAGTTCACCTTTTTAACCCATTCCCACTTCACAAAATTTTAGACTTGTCCAAATTGAATGAAAATGCAGACGATAATTTCAAGTTGATGGAATCTTAAATTTTTCCACCTTTTTGGATAGAAAACATTGTGGATAATGAAGAAATTGCTTGTTACAAGCAATTTCTTCATTTTCCACAATGTTTTCCAAAGCTTTTTCCTGGAAGGGCGTAAAAAGGAGGGATTGAGTTGGAATGGGTTAAGTCAAAGATATGAAGGATTGGTTCGATTGCATGCACACAATTTTATGAAATTCTCGCTTAATCCTATGTTGTTGGTACTCATTAGAATCATCCAAATTAGACAGTTCTAATGAGACCGATCAACAAAGGATTTAGTAATGATTTTATTTTTTCGCAAGATGCCTTCAGTTCTTCAAAGCTTTTGCTTTTAAAAATGGGAAACGATTATGATCGCTTAACCCTTTCCCGTTTCTGGATTTTTTAGACTGGTCCGAATTGAAAGAGTTTGCAGACGACAATTAAAATTGGATGCAATTCGAAATGAAACTATCCCATGTGGTAGAAAATATTGTGGGAAAAGAAGAAATTGCTTGTTACAAGCAATTTCTTCTTTTTTCCACAGTTGTTTCCAAAGTATAAAACCACAGCAACGTAAAATCCCGTGTTTGTGCAGGAAATAGTTAATGGATGCGGTCGCTTAATACAATTAATCGCTCTAGAAAGATGGACTTTAGATTTTAGAGCTAAATATATCACCTGCTTGTAGTCTACTTATAATGGAATTGTACAAGTCCTACACGTATACACCCAACGCAAAAAGAAAAAAAAACAATAAAGGTTAGATCTTCAAAGACTCTACAAGAAATTTTAGGTTTGCAATTATACATAGAAAAAACTAACATCTTTTGGTCATGCTCTTTGTAGAAGTCTATGAATTGAAAGGCAATATTTTGTAGAAATGTAGTTCCCTTCTTAGACTGGTCCAAATTTAAAGAAGCTGCAGACGATAATTTCAACTTGATCGAATTTCATTTTCGTCTTTTTGGATAGTAGACGTTGCGGATAATGAATAAATTGCTTGATTCAAGAAATTTCTTCATTTTCTACAATTTATTCCAAAAAAATTGTCTTAAGGGGGTAAAAAAGGAGGGATTGTGTGGGAATAATGACCAAATATTTAATTTCTCATTTTTTCTGAATCACAAAAATAAAGAAAGTCAATATTTTTTGAACTGACAAAGCAAAAACTGATTTTGAACGTAAACCAATTATTAGAACACAAAATTTAAGACTTGACCAAAATTAAAGAAGTTGTAGAAAACAATGGGTGGGCTTTTTAAAATCTGTATTTTGGGATAGATGACATTGTGGACAATGAATAAATTCATTACTGCGTATAACAAGCAATCTCTTCGTTTTTTTCGCAGAGTTTTCTCAAGCAATTTTCTTAAGGGGCGGGCCGATTATAAGGCTATTGTGACGTCATAAAAATGGAATTTTCTAACGTCGTAAAGTAACGTCATTCAGACAGGTTTCCGGTGTAACGGATCATTTATTTTATGCATGTGATGTTGTTGTTGTTTTTTCCCAAAGTATTTCTTTCTTTTAGTGTATTTTTTTCTTCTAAATTGATGTTCTTAGTTGATGTTAAGCACTTAAGCCGTCTTTTTCAAAGACACGAACCCATGTCAAATAAAGCATAAGTGCGATATTTAAATTCAATTTTATGATTTTTGTGCATTTAGAAGCAGTATTTAACGACTGGGGGAGTTTCATTTATGTCGGATGTATACTATCGTAAAATGTTCACTTTCTTTCGTTAAACTTTCTAATTACTTCACTGGTTCAAGTCATTTTGTTTGTCCTCTTCTTCTTTTTATTATTCCTTTCTCTTTTTCCTATTTTTCTTTGTCATTTCATCTCATGACCCCGATCGTCCACCCGTCTTTCTTTCCGCTAAACTGTCCGTTAGCAATTTCTTGTGTACGCAACTTCTCTTAACCCTTTCCTATTCAATCCCAGGTTTTTACGTTCCTGTGAAATTAGAATTAAGAAAACTTTGCAGAAAAGAAGGAATTGCTTTTAACAAGCAATTTCTTCTTTTTCCGCAATATTTTAAACTCCAAAAATGATTCTTTTTCAAACTTAATCGAAATTAGTTTTTGTCTGCAAAGTCTTTGAACAGGCCTATTTTTCAGAACTATCTGCCTTTGTCTTAACAAAACAGCTTAAAATTATATTGTTTTGTATGCACACCTAAGACTTTTTTTTTTACCTTTTCATAAGATATTTTCACCACTCCTTGTGGATTTCGACATAAATATTTCATTCTACTATCAGAGCAGTGACGGGTGTAAGGGCACATTCATTTTTGTACGTATGTTGCCTTCTTTTTTCGACTTATATAATTTGTTCAGTTATCAGCATGGTGTGGTTTACTGTTCTCTCCATTTTCTTTGTCGGCCTGGCGACAATAATTTTACGAGCCTATTCAAAAATTTAACGTTTTTCAAATAATTCTATTTTTCTATATTGAGAGACTCACAATCTTTAGCTCACCTGAGCACAAAGTGGGAGCTGGGCTATAGTGATCGGTCATTGTACGTCTGTCCAAAACTTCTTATGAAATATTTTGCTAAAACAGTATGGTGACCAATTTGAAACTTGGCAGGAATGTTCATTTTGGCGAAGCTCTTCAAAAATTGTGAAAAGAATTTAATGTCATGAAAAACTCTAGATTTTGAAACAACGGGGGGGGGGGATTTTTCTTCTAGAAACTTCAAAGCCAGGGGCATTCATATTTCATATAAAGCATTACCACGTGGCTCTCTATTCAGTTTGCCAAAATTGTGAACTTAGGACAAAAAGGGCCTAGTTCTAGAGATCCTGTTTGGAAAACACGCAATTAGAGCAAAGTTCTAAAGACTTTTCTTACTAAATTGTAGGGCTTTTGACATTCATATTTAGTATCTAGCATATCTAAATAGTCTTGTATTATTTAACCTAGAATAATGTCCTTATAGTAAACAAGGTGTGTTTGTGAAACACAATGCCCCCGCAACAGGACTAAACGTTTAACCTTGGTATGTGACCTTGACCTTATGATATGACCTTGACCTTGACATGAGGAGATGCGTATTATGGAGATGTATCATCTTGCCAAATATGATCATTGTATTTTGAATAGCTTGGTAGTAATTGGCAATGTTAAGTTTTTTCGGTTAAGTTTTGCAGACAGACAGACCGACAGACGGAAAGACGGAATGGCGGACAGACGGACAATGGTAAAACAATATGCCCCGATCTTTCGATGCGGGGGCATAAAACGGTCCTGTCTCGGGGTTCAGTATAGGGTTAAACGCTCTTTTATATCATGTTCAAAAGTCTACCACCTATTATATAGTATGTACAAGGTATAAGACATTCATGTTTTGTTTATAGTATAACTAGATGGTGCTCTACCATGTTTGCTAAAATTATAGTCTTGTGATAAAAACTTGGCTCTGCCTCAGAGGTTCCAAGTTTGGAAAATGCTCAATTAGAAAATAAGGTCTATACCATTAATATTTGGTATGTAGCATTAGTAGGTGGTTCTAGAAATTATGCCCCTATGGTAAAAACGTATCTATCATATTGGTCTAAAGTTGGTAAAATCGCTCAATTTTGAGTTAGAAAAATTATTCTTCTTAACTATAATGCCCAGAGTATTCTTATTTGGAATGTTACATAACCCAACAGTTAACTATTTTTTTTTTTTTTTTTTTTTTTTTTTGAATTATGTTCCCCAAGCGAATATATTAGCCTCGCCAAAGGAGTTCTAAGTTTGGAAAAAAGCTCAATTAAACCAAGTTCAAACGTATTCTCAGCTCAAACTCTTAGGCCTAGGACATTCATATTTGATATGTAGCTTAGCAAGATAGAGTTATACTAAATCTTTCTGTTTCAATTATTAAGCTCCTGTTGCAACTTTTTAAAAATGAAACAGATGGCTATGGTGAGCAATTCAGGATCATCGTGGTCCTCTTGTTTCGTGTTACCTTGGTGGAATATCCTATACCCCACCCCCTCCTCGAAATCAGCTTAAAAATGTTTTCATATAAATAGTTTGTTAAAGGACTCGGTTCATATTTAAATTAATTATGAAAAAGGAAAAGACACTTAGAGATGAAATATAAATAAATGTATTGATTTTTCTTCAACGTTTCTCGTTTTTGAATTTTCCATTGAAATGCCTTTATGCAAATATACAATTCACATCCTAGATTAGCTGGGATAGGATTTGGGCTTAAGAGTGTTTTGAAACATGCAATTATGTACAAAATCTTATTGCGCAAACATTTTACTCAATTAAGCCGTAAAAACTCACGGGAAGAAATAAATCTAGATTTAATAGGTTTTTCATATTTAACGAAAAGCGTTCATGAATATGTAAATATGTCGTAAAAATACATTAAATATTAAGTGATGTCGTAAAAACGTGGTATTAATGATTTGCTAGGATGCCGTTCATGGGTACCTAAATGGAGCTACGCCATACACATAAAGGTCTCAATGTCGGTGTATTAACATAGTGTTGTACAAAAGATTGATCCACTTTCACCCGTACTTTATTCATATCGCGGCGGCTGAAGCACCTTACCATGAATTCCTGGTATTTTTTTCACACCCGTTCTACCGACACGATATCCTTTCCTAGCCTGCAGTTCACCCAATGGTGGGAGACAAATGTCAGAAAGGATATTTTCCGCGGCCGGGGAACGAACCATGATTAGGAGTCCTATGCGCTACCAATTGCACCATGTTCAGAATAAATTTGCACAATTATTCTCCATCATGAGTAGAGCCATTTGAAATAATGTTTTGGATAGCTTCAAGTTCAAGGTCAAAGCTCAAGGTCAGACATTGAAATTGTGCTTGTCCGGGACATGATGCCTACAAAACTTTGCGGGCTCGACAGCAGTTGTCATGGGACAACCATCTAGTAAAAGAAGAAGGTTGGTAAGGCGATTAAGCCATCCATAACTTTTGGTGCTCCGAAGGACCAGAGAAACAATAAACAGTATAAGTCTTCTTTCTCTTCGGCTCGGTTATGATTGTATAATTTAGCTAAAACTGATTGCCAAAATGTGTGATATTTCTTCTAAGGATAAGTATTTAAATTCATGATGATAGAGCACTGAAAAGTGGAGCAAATGATAGTAACGGTGATGATAACAATTTCCGTGTAAGATCGATGTATCTCCACTCGAGTGAACAACAAACGCTATATTTTCACGAGTGGCCGAGCCACGAGTGAAAATATAGCCTTTGTTGTTCACGAAATGAACGATTTTTCAATCTTACATGAAAAAACTTAGTTTGTTCTGTTTCCTTAATACAAGAAGAGAAAATATTTGGGGGGGGGGGGGGTTGGGGGGTGCGAGAAAATCTCTTAGGCCACTCTTTTTCGGATGTGAGTTGCATGGTTAGCTGATGACGTCATTAGTCAATGGTCCAGCTAAGACGACGCGCGGTAGAGCGAAATGAACATAAATAGGGATAGATCTGTCCAAACAACGAGTTCAACTGTTTGATAATTTCACTGTTATTTTCGTTGAAGTCAAGAGATAATTCATCGAGAAATCTCTGTAAGCCACTTTGAACCATTAAAAAAAAAATTTATCTACTCCGTATAGCTCTTTACATAATGTTACAAAAGAATGATGTCCTCGTGATAACGCCATACAATCAAAGTAAGACAAGAATAATGTATGTTCTCTCTTGTAAATAAAACTAGATGAGAAACAACATTTATAAGTAGATCCGTTCGTAAATCGTTGACCTTATTGGGATGTGCAGATGGGGGCTTGGAGAGAATGTAGCGGTATACTAAAGTGAGAAACACCAGGTCTTCATGGTTAGGTACTCCAGCCGCCGCGGTATGACTGAAATACTTTTCAAAATGGCGTTAAACTCAATTCAAACAAGCATAATATCGTTGAATACATAAAATGCGTTCTTTATCACGCGTGTGTAAATTTGTTCATATCCACTTGGCCAAGGTCCTGATATCTTTAATAAGATCATGAAAATATACGATTTATTAGTTGTCTCTCATCTTAATATTAAAGACATAAGGGTTTATCCGAAATGTAACTAATTTTCTCAAAAGAGCCCGGGGGTAAATCCCTCTAATGTCACGTAACGCAAAACATGCACGCTAAATAAACAAAACGTCAACTCTTTGTTCGCATAGAAGATCTATCACTGTTGTGAAGTAACCTTGGTATACTATAGCATCATCACAAAGATTTTAAGAATTGAAGATAGGGATACTTGTTTTCAGTAAG
Source organism: Fragum fragum (assembly GCA_946902895.1). NCBI lineage: Eukaryota > Metazoa > Mollusca > Bivalvia > Cardiida > Cardiidae > Fragum > Fragum fragum. The sequence continues at coordinate 45,353,629 of OX336377.1, read as the reverse complement.
GTATGAACCTTAAAACTTAACCACACTGTATGAATTGAAATCATACATTAATAATTTAATTGTTAGTTTCGTCTATCAAAAACGAGCCTTCTGATTGGTCGAAAATTTTAATTCATACCTTCATAAACAAAATTTTGAACACGAAGCCATTTTGAATGCTTCCGCACAAAATAGTTCCATACAAAAAAGTATCAAAAGTTGTAAAGTTTTTGCTTCTTTCGCTCAGTGCTATTAAATTATAAGAGATGAAGAGAATATTTTTTGTTTTCATGGAGGTATGAACCGAAAAGCCTAATCACACAATGTATGATTCCGCTTCGCGTATTCATACAGTGTGATTAGGTTTTTCGGTTCATACCTCCATGAAAACAAAAAATATTCTCTTCATCTCTTAAGTGTGACTAAGGTTTTTTGACTCATACCTCAATGAAAACAAAAACTATTACCTTCATTTTTTAAATTGTATGCATCACGCTGAACAAAGCAAATACTTGACTAGTTTTGGCTTAAGATTTCATCACACAAAACAAAGCAAATACTGAACTAGTTTTGAGTTTTGATTATAGACTTTATCACGTAACACAAAGCAAATACTTTACTAGTTTGAGCTAAGATTTCATCACACAAAACATAGCAAATACTTTACTAGTTTTGAGTAAAGACTTTGTCGAGCAAAACAAAGCAAACACTTTACTAGTTTTGAGTGAAGATTTCATCACGCAAAGCAAAGCCAATACTTTACTAGTTTTGAGCTAAGATTTTAGGATAACACGCAATTTCTTCATTTCACTCAATATTTTTACACAGAAAGATGGAAAAATATAACACTTCATAAACTGTGAATTGTCGTCTGCAACTTCTTTCAAGTTGGACCAATCAGTAAAATTCTTGTTTGGTGATGGGTTAACCAAGAACCCTGGGTGTAGACTTATAAGGTCAAAAACAAAACAATCTAGGTTCTGAAATAAGCCCATATCTAGCAAAAAGGGACCCTTTTGGCGCCATTTCTCTTTACCTTTTTTGTTGGTTTTGCGACTTAAACATCGTAACTACAGCTTATTCAAGCTGTAGTTACGACGTTTAAGTTGCCAACCAACCACATCTCTTTTTTGTTACATGCTTCTGATCATAGATTTTGCGAAAAAAAAACGCCGTTAAAAGGTCGAAGCGGAACGTCCTCTCAGAGTAAATTGGCGAGGCCTAGGGAGTCAGTGGGAAGGTTAAATACGTCATCAAACATAAAAACGATGACACGTTGGATCTTAGACGTACTTACATGGAGTCCTAAATCTGTAGGGTTTTTTTTTTTTTTTGTTTGTTTGTTTGTTTTTGAATGTAGATAAATTCATAGTGAATTTATAATTGAACGGTCGACATTTGTCTCTCACCAATGGGTGAATAATCGTAAACCTAAATGGGATAGCAGTTGGAGGCTATGAAAGGATGTAGTGATAGTACTGGTGAGAGAAATACCAGGAATCAATTGTTAGGTGCTCCAGCAGCCGCAATATGACTGAAATACTGTTAAAAGCGGCGTTAAACCCCATTCAATCAATCAATATAATTGAACGGAAATGTATTCGGCTGATCTCTGGCCCTACTAAATGACCTCCGACATTGACTTGGATATCAAACGAAGTTATTTTGTAACATATGTTTCCAGGGTTACCGTTTCCAGGGACATATGATAAAGGCCAAGACATCCGCGGCCATGTCGCGGTTAGTACTGCATCGGACTGTCAAATCATGAAGTCAAAGGTTCGATCCGCGGTCGCGTCAAATATCCTTATATAGCCTTATGCCTCCCGCAAATGGGAACACGAGTGATATGAGCAGCTGGAGGCTCGGAAAGATGTAAAATACTTGTGTGAGAAATACCAGGAATCTATGGTTATGTGCTTCGCGTAGTCATACAGTGTGTTTTTTCGGTTCAAACATCCATGAAAACAAAATAAAATCTCCTCATCTCTTAAATTTAGTTTGATTTTCGTCGATTATTCATTTTTGTTCTTCAAAACGTCGAAGGGTTTTCACCACTTGGCAACAAAACTTTATTCCAACTGATATAGCGATATCTTGGTAGCTTATAATTTTAGTTCGGAAAGAATTCATTATAATACAAATATAATGCAATATATATGCAATAATTCGAGATCAAAGGAACCGCTAATTCTATACAAGAAGACTTTTATAAACGAGAAAAATGCGCGTAATTTTCACGAGCTTTTCTATCCTACTTAACTGTTTGCACAAGATCGTTTAAATGTCATTGCAAGCATTAACATGTAATGAACTGCATTTTTCGTCTGAGCTCCCCTTACTTTATAATGAGAATTTCATATGGCGCACGCGCATGCTTTCGTTAACTCGGATTCTTCCCTTATAAATGAATAAAAACAGTGTAGAAAAGGGTGATATTTAGCTGATGTTTCAGGTTGTATTTAAATAATTTTAATATTTGACGAGCGAAACTTAAGCATTATTATTGTTTAGTTTGGTTAATTTATATACTTACTTTCAAAACTTAATAAACTCTAGGTCCTTTATTTTCAAAGCTTAATAAACTCTAGGTCCTATGTTGTGCGATCCCAGATTTATATAGGGATAAAGAAGGAAACTTTTAAAATGATTTTTTATCCTAAACCGTAAGGGCCAGAGCCTTGATATTTGGTATATATCATTGCTTATTTACGCTCTACCAATGTACTTCAAATAATGACTCTACTCTGAAAATTAGCCCTGTTGTGGGAGCTTGAACTTACATAAGATTAAAGGAGAAAATTTTTAAAACTTATAAGCTTTGAACTGCGATTTCACAAAGCTTTCAAACATAACTCATAAAGGGACCGTCCAGTACATGAGTGAAACACATATCGATGGTTCAGCACGAAACAGTTGTATAACTGCCTTTAAAAATATAGGCAGTTACAATTGTTTCGCGCTTAACCATCGATATTTGAAGAGATGACCATTTCAAGTAGAGATCAATCAAGGAAAGATGTAATATTTCGAAATTAAGAAATCATAATGATAGATTGGCTATTCTACAATCAGAAAAACTATCAATCAAGGGTCGATGTAATATTTCGAAATCAAGAAATCATAATGATAGATTGGCTATTCTACAATCAGAAAAACTACCAACCCCGCTTAGCCTGCACACTCCGTGCAGTCTGGCTAGGTCGCATACATAAAGCAATTTGGAAAAGGTCCATTTTCGTATATGACTGATCTCAATCCAAGTTATTTAATTTTATTTATCGTTTATCCTATTCAGGCGTTTTGATTGGCTCTATTTTTATTTGTTGTTGTTTTTTATGCTTGGATGAAATATGAACAAAATTTCGAGAACGCAACTGTTTTCTATGTTTGCACATAAGGTATATAGGTCCATAAAATTTAACTATAAATTATTAAAAAAAAATCCCTTTGCTCGACGGTATTAGATTTATAAGAAATGATGCGAATGGTTTGTTGTTGTTGTTGTTGTTGTTGTTTTTTTTCATTGAGGTTTGAACCTAAAACCTTAATCACACCAATGTATGAATCCGCGAAGGATTCATACATTATTGTGATTTGTTTTTAGTTCATATTCGCGGATTCATACATTAGTGTGATTTGGTTTTTAGTTTATATTCGCGGATTCATATATTAATGTTATTTTTTTTTTAGTTCATACCTCAAAGAAAACATCAACAACAACAACAAAATATTCGCTTCATTTCTGAAATGCAATCCTTTTGAGACCTGCTTGATAAGAAAGTTTATAGTCGAATCTCGGGTTGAATTGAAACTGTTACGGAATACAAACCAATACACGCGTTTAAATTTCAGCATGCGCTCTAATTAGTTGAAGCACAATTGAGGCGCTAAGGTTTCAATTATAGAGAAGCGAGTGTACAAGGAATAGCAGATGTTTTTACTAAAAAATGATAATAATTTGGAATTCCACGGATTATACACGGTAATTTATCTCAGGTTTTAGATAAGCGAAGCCACGCGGGAAAACATTGCAAGGACCCCCGGAACAATAGTTGTTGTAACAAAATTGAAAGTGTAATTCTTTAACATTTTTTAAGAAACAAACAATAAAGATACACGTAAAACAACATCAAATAGTCGAAACGAATGATTGTTGCAAAGTGTTGATTTATGGGAAATGTTTTAATCTTGCTTAGCTTGTGCTTATGGCGAAGGCTGATCCGAGTCGATGCTCTTTGCATTTCTGGAATGGTTTTACCGGTGTGAGATAATACAGAATTTCGATAATGCAATGTTGGAAAACACATGGGTTTCATAGGTATTGTCATAGCTGACTATATGTGAACGTTTACAAAAGACAAAGAAAACAAAAATATCTTAGGATAATTGGGATACTGATAAATATAGAGAGAAGAAAAAAGACAAAATGCTATCCATAATAAAGCAAATTTATACAAAAATTCCCGAAAAACTGTTAATTCCGTATGTCTGACTGCCAAAATTACTTATCTTTCATACTGCTCCAGGAAAATCAAACACTTGAAAGCTCGACATATTTTATTGCTCATTTTCAGCATTCATCGTTCTTATCTCGGACGTTTTACCTCCTTTTTACGATTTATTTATGTTCCTGGCAATTTTGTATGGAAACGTTTTACTGGGTTTTTGTATCCCCCGATTTCGTGCTAAGTTAGGATCAAATCCTTATCCCAATTTTAAAGCGGCTGCTGCACAGATTATGAAAGAAAAAGTTTGGCTCTCAATTTTCTAACTGTAATGCTTTCTGACAATTTAAAGAACGTGGTTAAGGCGGTTTTGTAATGAAAATGACTATTCACAACTTTAAAAACAGAAAGAAAAGAAACAAAAATATGCGGCGTTACGAGACGCCAATAAGTCAGCGAAGTACATCCCGAATAGAACCGGAATTCATCGGGTAAATACGTTATTTGTCGATTGTTCCGAAAAGTCCCTTATTTGTGGTTTCCAATGACGTATCATTTACGTCATTTCCTTTCGCTAACAATTCAGTCGTTATCGATATTACCCGTAGACTAACACCTCATCCGATGAATTCCGATGTTTCAAATAATGGCATAGGAAATAATATGCCGCATTAAATTAAACTCATAGTGAATTTATTAAATTCAACACGAAGCAAGAATATTTATCGTGAAAATGTAATAACTGCAATGTATTAGAAATGCCGACAGTTTTTTTGTACAAGTTTTCCTGAAAATCCGTTCTAGAGCCGCTTTAACCAAAAACAACATATTCCCTCATTTTGAGGCGCTCGGATAATGTCTATGTGATAATCATTGAGGGAAAGCAGATATTGCGTTAAACCTTTCCCACACAAGCCCTCCTTTTTCACCCCTCAACAAAAATGCTTTGGAAAACATTGTAAAATGACGAAATTGCTTGTATCAAGCAATTTCTTCATTATCCACAATGTTTTCTATCCAAAAGACGAAAAAATTTAAAATTCCATTACCTTGAAATTGTTGTCTGCAGCTTCTTTCAATATGGACCAGTCTAAAATTTTCTTGTGTTGGAATGGGTTAAACGAACTCTCAATGTCCTGTACTCCACGCAACATTTACTCTACAATTTAGAAACAGTTTGAAAAGTCGTCTGCAACTAATAACAATTTGTTTATTATTTTGTTTAAAAGTCATTTTTTCTGACATTAGAAGTTGTTTCAGAATTTAATTATTTGAACTTTAAAAGTTGTAAGATTAAATCTACAGAATAAAGAATTCGGTCCACGCTCACGTTTCTAAGAATTTAGTTCAGACAAAATAAAACAAATGAGTCAAAATTTTAAACATTTACAACACGACTAAGGATGGGATATTTTTATTCTGATCCCACGAAATCAGGGGTGTTTTTTTTTTTTTGACGCTTTAAAGAAAAAGGCTTATGAACACATTGTTGAAAATGAAGAAATTGCTTCATTATCTGAAATTTTCTCTAATCTAAAAGGCAATATATGCAACATCTTTGTATTTTGACCACTTTTATCGATAGGTAATCGGTTAAAGGCTTGTGTGTCGCTTGCGAATGATCTGTTTTATAAATAAATAATAATAATAATAATAAAAATCCACCATTAATCAATTGAAGACAAGTTTTCTTGCACTTCAAAAAAGGTGGGTATATTATGCTTACAAGGAAAAAATCGATACTGAAAGAATCGAGCAACAAAGTATCTAAGTACTTATCTTAGTTTCTTTTGTGTATTGTAACATTTTAGTTGTTTTGATTTTTTTTTCAAAGTTTGCCAGAAAAAGCTAACATATTGAGAGAAAAAGAAATGCATGGATATTTGCTATTTGAATCGAATTCCAATGTCGCTTACATTGACAGTAAGGATTAACCCTTTCCTGTACAAACACGTGATTTTACATTGCTATGATTTTATACTTGAGAAAAGATTGTGGAAAGAGAAGAAATTGCTTGTGTCAAGCAATTTCTCCCTTTTCCACAATATTTTCTACCACCTAGGTTGGTTTCATTTCAAATTGTATCCAAAAACTCATTGTCGTCTGCAACCTCTTTCAATTTGGACCAGTCTAAAATTTCAAAAAAAAAAAAGGAAAGGGTTAAAAGGGGTTAAAAATTCTCAGAAATATTTATGGTCGTAAAGAAACTTGTATTATCACGGCATTTTGGGATTATTTGAAGCGTATATGAAAAACCAATAATCCCTTTTCCAGGACCCAACATCGGCACGTGCCCGATGTCAAAAGTCACGTGTCTGTCACGTGGAGATTGAATTCAGCAGACGAAAGCATCATTAAGGCGTAAAATACGCGGGTAATGAAAATTACAGAAGCAAGTTTACCCTTTTCTTGATAAAATCTTCTGAAGACAGAGATTCTAGCATGCGCCAAAATTTGCAGAGGACAAAATAGAAAAAAAATAAACAAGTAAATTTGTATCTACACAAATAAGAGGATAATATGATAAAAAAGAGATTTAAGAAATAAAGAGAATGTTTTTGTTTTCATGGAGATATGAACAGAAAATACTTATCACACTGTATGATTCATACATAAGCGTGGTTTGGTTTTTCGGTTCATACCTTCGTGAAAAAATAATCTCTTCATTTCTAATGATTTAATAGCATTTGGTGTAAAATGCAAAACAAGTAACACTTTTTTATACTTTTCCGTATGGAACTATTTTGTGCGGAAGCATACAAAATAACTGCGTGCTGAAAATTTTGTTCAGGGAAGCATGAATATTTTCACCAATTAGAACGCGCGTTTTTGATAGACGAAACCAAAAATTAAATTCTTAAAGAATGAAAATAGAAAATTATGTTACTGTTATTTCCTCCTTCTTTAAGTATTCTATAAGAATGAGATATTTATTCTAATTCCTCAAAACTATAACAAATGACAACAACGAACTTCAGTATCACAATATCTAATATTTACCAGTGTTTTTTCAGATTTATAGTCGATTCTTGTGTGTCGAATTCACCGCGTCTCTCGAAATACTTCCAGATATTCGTTCTTCGACGTATCAGATCCGCGTTTTTGGTAATAAACTACTTTCAGCAAACACAATGGAACACAGAAACTGAAAATATATTGAAATTAACAGGTTGCCTCGATCCGTCAAAATATCGTTTGTCCTCTCAAATAATTCATCTAGACCGGAAGATAAAGCTGACCACGAATATTTATGGTACGCATTTATAATTTATGGCGAATTAACCCGTTACCAGATGTCAAAGTTTTAGACAAGTCCAAATTGAAAGAAGTTACAGACAACATTTCTGTTGATTGAATGTTTAAAAGTAATTTTCATTTTGGATTGAAAACATTGTGAAACATGAAGAAATTGCTTGTAACAAGCAATTTCTTCATTTTTCACAATGTTTTCAAAAGCTTTTCCGACCATTTCAGAGGTCAACGCGCGAGGCCAACGATCAGCTAATTGTTGTCGCCATAGCGACGATATTGCTCCAATTTTACTATTGTTAGGAGCAACTGTTAAAATCATGATCTTCATTCGTTTCGACATAGCAGAATTTCGATTCGCGTAAATATGATAGAACAAGAAACAAACTGTTTAACCCTTTCCTCTTTTGCAAAATTTTAGACCTGTCCAATTTCAGAGGATTTGCAAACGAAAATTCAAAGTGGGTTTAATCTGAAAAACAACCATTCGGTAGGGTGGAAAAAGCAGAATTTGCCTTTTACAAGCAGTTTTCTTCTTTTCCTACAAGGTTTTATTAACTGTAAAATCACAGGGACCTATAAACCAGGGATTGAACAGGAAAGGGTTAAATCAAGATTCTGTCTCACACTTATTTAATCGAGTTGTTTTTTCTGCACTTTTGTCCGTATGCCAAATAGCTGGTGCTCCTGTAATACATAAACACTTAATCCCGCATTTTTACGCAATAAAGAAATTATAAAACATCTTGAGAAAAGTAGACAAGCAATTTACCCTTTTCTCATAATTTTTAGTACCAAATTCGGCACCTGTATTAACACAATTTAAACTGTCGTTTGCAACTTCTTTTAATCTGGACCAGTCTAGAATGTTATTCTGATAATGGGTTGGTTGTTTTAAATACCTGAATATAAAACAAATGCAGATTTATTTTCAAAGAACAAATAGCAAGAACCCTTATTTTCATATAAGGAATTGAAGTCGTTCTTGACTACTCGAAGGGATCTGACGTTAACTGGTGCATCCGTTCTCCATTATTTTACGGTCTGGCAGAGAAAAACAAAGGAGATGTCAAAAAGTTCGTGTTTGATCAATTGAAGAATGGTCCAGTAATCTTTTTGATTGGCCGTCGCTCGTTAAATGGTATTTAAAACGAATCGTTTCGCGGAGCATGACGAAAATCCATGTTTCATTGTATGAATATACTCATTATTGAGGGATGATACAAAGTTTCCGAGAGTAGCACTATACCATGCAGGGTCGATCACTAGCACCAGTCCCTCGGGTCTGAGGCTATGCCGCCGTCATAGCGCAGTTGGTAGCGCACCAGACTCGAAATCTTCAATCAAGGGATGTCATGGGTTCGATCCCCGGCGGCGGCAAATATTCTTTCTGACATTTGTCTCTCACTAATGGGTGGATAATCGTAAACCTAAGTGGGATAGCAGCTGGAGGCTAGGAAATGGTGTAGTGGTAGTACTGGTGTGAGCAATACCATGAATCCATTGTTAGGTGCTCCAGCCATTGCGATATGACTGAAATACTGTTAAAAGCGGCGTTAAACCCCATCTAATCAATAAATCTTATGATTAAGGGAGGGGGCGACTGGCTGAAATCCTGAATTTCAGGTCCTAAGGGCCAGTAGATTTTATTATTAGATTGCTAAAAAAGAATTGATTGGCTGTAAACATTGGTTTAATGGATTGGGCTAATTTCCATTTATGGTAAACAGTGAACACCTACAATCTGCAGGATGATTTTCAACCTAATTTCTCAGGAATGATAAATAAATTCAGGCCGGTAGAGCGAATCAGGCGCTAAAGCGCCTCTAGTTATTATTCAAATTCAATTCATTTACATTTCCGCTTTTTGACCTTACCCGGAAAATCAATGATTTTCATGAAACATTGATATTTGATTAGAGAAAACAGTGTGTGAAAAGAAGAAATTGCATGTAACAAGCTATTTCTTCTTTTCCCACACTGTTTTCTAGATCAATATTTAGTTTCAATCATATGCATTTCACACTGTTAACTTCATATACATACACTGTCGTGATGTATAAAATGACCATACATTTGCGGACCTCCAATCACAGCAGAGGACCGGTAAGAATTGGACCCGGCTGGTCTTAAAGGCCATTGGCAAAATCGAACCTATACATAAGTATAATTTAATGTTTAGTTTCGTCTATCTAAAAACGAGCGTTCTGATTGGTCGAAAAAAATTATTCATAACTCCACGAACAAAATTTTGAGCACGCAGCCATTTTGTATGCTTCCGCACAAAATAGTCCCATACAAAAAGGTATCTAAATGTGTGAAGCTTTTGGTTTTTTCGTTCGATGCTATTAAATTATAAGAAATGAAGAGAATATTTTTTGTTTTCATGGAGGTATGAACCAAAAAACCTAATCACACAATGTATGAATACGCGAAGCGGATTCATACAGTGTGAGTAGGTTTTTCGGTTCATACCTCCATGAAAACAAACAATATTCTCTTCATCTCTTAAATGCACTGTACTTTTTGCATTTTTAAAAACTTGTAAATTATCTGGATGTACGTAAATTAACGGGTCGCTGGACAGACCCGCTGACTCCTCTAACCCCACCCACTGACCTCCGACAGGAAGTCCCAGGTTCGATATTTAACTGCGATTTTTGGCAAAGTTTATGGCAAGTAACACATATATATATATATAGCAAACAATTACATGTAAATGGATGGGTGGCAAACTAAATGTCACTAAAGCTTGAATAAGCTGCAGTTATGACGTTTAAGTCTCCAAACCAACAAAACTGCTAAAAATAATGTGGACCGGAGTTTAAAGATCACTTCCTGTCAAATTGAATGATTTGAATGGTCTCTTCGTTCTATAATAGACATTTAGAACCAGTAATGTAGAAGCAGGTTTGATGGGGTATCGATTTTGACCAGTTTTATAAGATTCAAAGCACGATGGAAGAAAATGAAAACCAATTTCATTATCAATTTTTTGTGCTACATTAATGAAACCCGAAATCCGAGTTAATATCAGATTATCGAGGGTTTAGAGCAAAAACACTGTATGGATCTATAAATTGTTTATACTCATACTATGTTTTTGCTCTAAACCATCCATATATATGTCCAATCTGTTGACCCAAATTCTCAAAGGAAATTTCCCCGATATTCGTACTCTAATAGTATCATTCGGTGTCACAGGCTTGTAACACTGACCTACATTTAGTAGATCTAACTAGATTACCGTATAACTGGCCACTTTTTCACTATGTATCATATGCGGAATTTCACAGATATTGGAGAACCCTAAGTGTTAATATTATTTTTTTGTTTGAAAATCCTTTAAAGTTAAAAAATGAAGTTGCACTAACAAAATAGACGTTGGTATGAATTGAAAATTAGTGTGTCAACATTTTTCTTTGTTTCGTGAGTAAAATGTTTTAACTACAGCTTGTTTAACCCTTTCCTGTTTTGCAACATGTTAGACCTGTCCAAAATCAAAGGTTTTGCAGACGTAAATTTAAAGTGGATTTAATTTGAAAAATAACCATTCAGTAGGTTAGAAAATATTGTAGAAAAATAAAAGAAATTACTTGTTACAAGCAATATCTTCTTTTTCTACAATGTTTTCCGAATTATAAAATCGTAGGGACGTAAAAACCAGGGATTAAACAGGAAAGGGTTAATGATGTATGTTCCTATTCATATATTTTGCACAAAACATCGCTGTATATCTAAGTCGATCCGCCTGTTGGGGGTCGGAAGGCGTGGCCAAAGATCCGTCGCTGTTGCATTTTACTATCCTGTTTTTGTTGGGGTTTTTTTGGAGGGGGGGGGGGTATTTTTGTTATATAACGTCACATAATCGAGTAAAACCTATAATATATAGTCGTTAGGGAAAGAAATGTCGTAAACTCAAGCTTAAGTACAGCTGTCCTGAAAACCAAACTGACATATTCAAAATAAATAATCGTTTTATCAGCAGGATTTCACTTGACTATTTTGCAACCCAAAATACAAAAAACCTGTGTATCCGAAAATAAAACCAAAACAATAATACGGTATCTTAGCTTAGTTCTCGACGTTTTATTCTCGCCGATTTGAATAACGCGGCAGTGATCGTTGCAATGGATGCTTTGTACTCCTTTCTAGATGCTGATTTTAAATGAATGTTGAAGCATGATGACTGGAAGCAGTGAAATTGACAGACGCTTGTCAGTCTGCATAAGACCTGCAATTTGCCTAGTCTATGATTTGTCCTTGTTTGCATATTTAGACAAAGGTGGGTAACTAGCTGAATAGTCAGAGATCGGCTTTTGAAAGGTTCTCAAGCTAAAAAAGAGCCCTGATTTGTACGTCCCTGTGATATTGTACTTGAGTAAAAACATTGTAGAAAAAAGAAGAAATTGCTTGTAACAAGCAATTTCTTCTTTTTTCCACAATATTTTCTATCACATAGGATGGTAACCTTTTGAACTTTATAATGTCGTGTGCTACCTCTTTGAATTTCGACAAGTCTAAGATTTCCGAAAATACAGCAATACTCACTCGGTTTTTTTTATCTCTTTCCAGACCAGACCATACTCTTCAAGACCTCGTGTACAAACTCGTGCCAGGATTGTTTAAAGGTTTGTAAATATATTTGCCTCACTTATTCCCAACGCAATACTGCATGCTATTATTTTCCACCCGCCCCACTCCCAATCAAAACATCTGAACATTTTGGCAAACGAAGAATATTTGCTTGTTACAAGTGATTTCTTCTTTTTCCACAATATTTCCTTCCCTGTCTACGACTTCTTTCATTTTTGGCCATTCTACAATTTTGTTGTCTCGTTATTCAATTCAATCCGGACCGGCGGCTTTCAATGCATGCATCATCTCCATGTGAAATCCTTCTTAACCTATTAACGACAAATTTTTCGACTTATCTTAATTCAATTAAGTTCCAGACAACAGATTTTAGATTTTAAATTAAATTTTAAAAATCTTTGGGTTTTTTATTTTTTTTTTTTTTTTTTTGGGGGGGGGGGGAAGAGAGAAGAAGAAATTACTTGTCGCAAGCATTTTTAGCTCACCTGAGCACGTAGTGCTCAAGTGAGCTATTGTGATCGTCTTTTGTCCGGCGTCCGTCCGTCGTGCGTCGTGCGTCGTGCGTCGTGCGTCGTCCGTCAACAATTTCTTTAAACGACATCTCCTCCTAAACCACTGGGCCAATTTGAACCAAATTTGGCAGAAATGTTCCTTAGGTGGTCCCCTTCAAAAATAGCTAAAAGAATTGAAATCCGTTAAAAACTCTGGTTGCCATGGCAACAAAAGTGAAATTTTAAAATAATCTTTAAAAATCTTCTCCTCCTTACCCAGAAGGCGTAGAGCCTTGATATTTTGCATGAAGCATCAGTATATTGACCTCTTTCAAAATAGCTAAAATCATGATCCTCGGGTCCCCAGGGGCGGAGCCCCAGGGGGGTGGGGCTTATATAGAAATAAAGAACGATTTTTTAAATGACATCTCCTCTCAAACCACTGGGTCGATTTGAACCAAATTTGGCAGAGATGTTCCTTAGGTGGTCCCCTTCAAAAATAGCTAAAAGAATTGAAATCCGTTAAAAACTCTGGTTGCCATGGCAACAAAAGTGAATTTTTAGAATAATCTTTAAAAATCTTCTCCTCCTGACCCAGAAGGCGTAGAGCCTTGATATTTTGCATGAAGCATCAGTATATTGACCTCTTTCAAAATAGCTAAAATCATGATCCTCGGGTCCCCAGGGGCGGAGCCCCAGGGGGGTGGGGTTTATATAGAAATAAAGAACGATTTTTTAAATGACATCTCCTCTCTAACCACTGGGCTGATTTGAACCAAATTTGGCAGAAATGTTGCTTAGGTGGTCCCCATCAAAAATAGCTAAAAGAATTGAAATCCGTTAAAAACTCTGGTTGCCATGGCAACAAAAGTGAAATTTCAAAATAATCTTTAAGAATCTTCTCCTCCTGACCCAGAAGGCGTACAGCCTTGATATTTTGCATGAAGCATCAGTTTATTGACCTCTTACAAAATAGCTAAAATCATTATACTCGGGTCTCCAGGGGCAGACCCAGGGGGGGGGGGGGGGGTATAGGCATGAAGCATAAGTTCACAGACTTCTTTCTTATTTCTGAAATTATAACCCATGGAAAAAGTTTTTTCCTTCTTTCAAATCGGCACTAAAGCCTTGGAATTTGTAATTTGGACTTTTGGATTTCCAGGTTCATAGTCTTTATATGTAATTGTGGCCCACTTGTTTCATAATCCTAACCTTAACATGAAATTAGACTGTTGAAAGAAAAAGAGCCTTTATCTCAGGTGAGCGCCCCAGGGCCAACGGCCCTCTTGTCTTTATTTTCCACTAAGTTTCAAAATCTTTGTTCTGGAGGGCGTAAAAAGCTGAGCTGGATGGGAATGGGGTGAATACATGCTTCATATAATAAAATTTTGCGATTGATGTATGCTCTTTGATTCGTTTACCAAGGTTGTACATTGAGATTAAGAGAAAAAAAAAACACTAAAAAAGACCCGTCTCCTCCAAAATCCTTAAACCTAGAGCTATCAAACTTTGCGTGCACCCTCACCTCGTGGTGCGCAGCCAAAATCATTTTTATAACTTTCTAATCAACATAAGCCCGTTTGTAGGTTTCCCGATCTTATTGTGGCAAAGGAAATCTTCCTTTCCCAAACTAGATGGCCTAGAGCTTCAAACTTCACCTGTATCATTTTCTCATGATCACTAACTAATATGATTTAGATTATTACCCCATGACAAACACGAGCCTAGTGACTTTCTGAGAATTCCCGAATCTTTCAGAGATAAGGATGGAACTCTTTCTAAGCCTTCGATAGGCTCGGAACTTTCATATTTTGCATATATTGCTTACTTATGATTACAGAAGAGATGCTATTTAGTACGTCAAAATTCTAGAGCTATCGTGATCAAGTGAGCGATATAAGACCAACTAGGTCCTCTTGTTCAAAATAGGACAACGGTTTCAGACTCGAGGAAAATGTGGTCTTATTTCTGTGACATTCTGTATTCTGACTATCAATCAAAGCTAAAAGCTTCTACAATAATTTGCCTGTCATACACACGGTCCCTTGACTAAACTATTCCATCATTAATTCGTCGCCTTTCAGCAGACTTCTGGCAAGTAGGCCATCAGAAATAATGCCGCGAAATTAGATAGTTTCATTGGGTGGACAGAAATCGATGCGATTTAAGCCTTTGTCCTATTATTTGCACTCAACTGTATATTTTTATGGGATACACTAAAAAATTTTTTATTGCTTTCAACTTTTCCCTTCTATGTTTGCGACCAAAACTTCGTCGCTACAGCTTGGGTAAGCTATAGTTACGATGTTTAATTCACCAAACCAACAAAAATGTCACAGATATGTCGGAGGTCAAATTACACTTTCGGTCTAAATGTATTACATGTATTTGATTGGTTAATCGGTTTTATGTTTGATAGGCGCGACCCGCCAATCAGGCCACCGTTTAACAGTCTTTGAGGCTTTACAACTGCCCATCTATAATGTGCACTATGAAAGTAATGTGCCGGGCCAAACTTAAAAAACACCAACTTTTCGCATTTCAATTGTGGATCCAGGATTTTAGTAAAGGGGGCTCAAATTCAACAAAGGGATGTTTGTCTATTACAGTTAATCTTGTATTAAGAGACCACAGGGGACGGGCAACTATTAGTCGCTTAAGGGAATGGTCGCCTAGTACAGTATTTTGTCGAAGATACGAAAGATTGATTCGAGTCCATACGTCACTACAGAATTCTCGCTAAATCCTATGTTGTTAGGAATCATAAGAATTGTCTCAATGAGTCCAATCAAAATAGGCTTTAGTAGGGATTTTACATTTTAGCAAAATGCCTTCTTGTCTTAAGAGCTTTTGAAATATCCATTTCAATTGTGGTCGCCTAATGGACGTTGCCGCTTTATAGAAGTGGTCGCTTGAGCAAGATCGACTGAATTATTATATTTACATGAATTCCCCCATGATGAATATGGAATAATTAGGTTACAAAGGGGGGGTTCAAACAAACACCACCACCCCCACTCACTCTAAATCCACCTCTTGATTTTGCGCAATTTGCACGAACCGTAGATTAAAAAGAACTATGCTTTCTTTCTATGTATGACCATTTCTTTATGATCAAATTTATTTAATTTGTAATTAAAGTGTTTTTTATGCTCGATTATGTTTGAAATACTTTCAAATGACAAAGTAAAAGTTTTGGCGATATCGAATCCCATTAGCACTCAATTGTGTGACCAAAGAACGTGTCAATTTCGTTTAAGCTGTCACGTGTCTGCGGGTCGTTTCCATGACAACGTCTACGCATGCGTAATGAATATCTATGGTCAGTCACAGGCGCTAATTAGGGTCATTTAGTCACGTTCCCACCTCTGATTATTCTCTATTATATGTTGATTATTAATATTGACCGGGGCTGCTTAATTCTGTCCATTGCCGGTCAAAAGTGACATGGTCATCTGGCGAACGGACACTATAGGGTGGGACAGAGATGACCTTTGGTCACCCTAACTGGTCACTCGGTATGCTTTCCCATAGTTATGATGGTTATGAAAATTGGACAGAGAGTTTGGGAGTTGGATTTGAGTAATGAGATTTTATTGACAAAGCTTCTTGTGTCAAAGACGTGATATCCCTATACTTGTTCGGAATTTATGGATCTCAAACCACGGCCACTGGTTGAGGGATTATCTGCCCTTTTCTGGCTGAATAAGTAAAATTACAGTGTTTGCTGAGTAAACGACTCTTCCTACAGTTTCAATAGAAAAGAACTTAACCCTTTCCTGTTTTGCAAAATTTTAGATCCGTCCATATTCAAAAGTTTTGCAGACGAAATTAAAGCAGAGTTTTTTTTCCAAAGAGATCAATTGTGGCAAGTTTAACCCTTTCCTTGTTAATCCCTGGTTTTTACATCCCTGTGATTTTACAACTTGTGACAAGCAATTTCTTCATTTTCCACAATATTTTCTACCGTACAAAATGGTTAGTTTTCAAATTAAATTCACTACAAATTTCCGTCTGAAAAACCTTTGAATTTGGACAGGTCTAGAATTTTGCAAAACAGGAAAGGGTTAAAGACGGTGGTGTTCTAAAGCGATATGAAATATTTCCTCCTGTACCGAACTCGTTTACAAGCCTTCATAACAACGTCCCTTCTGTGCCACCGTAGATTGGTGTATATAAAGTTTGTGCAAGTCATTTTCAGCTTAATGAGAATTTAACTCGAAACAAATACACCTGCGAGCGTATAAACTGTCTGCTGTTTTGTGTGTAATGGTTTTGAAATTTAATTTTCAGATGAAATGAACAAACGGAGGGAGTTTTATAAAGACGAAATCCAAACTGGTACGTTAATTAAAGTTTACACAATTTATATATGTTTCTGTCTTAACCCCTTAATCCATTTCCAGATAACACTACTTTTTTACGCCACTGAAATATAAAGTTTTGGAAAACATTATGGAAAATGAAAAAGATCCTTATTACAAGTAATTTCTTCATTTTCCCCAATGTTTTCTAAAATTATGGAAAAAGAATAAATTGATTGTTACAAGTAATTTTTTCGTTGTCTACAATGTTTCTAACCGAAAAGACAAAGATTTTCAAAATTTCACCAATTTAAAATTGTCGTCTTACCCCCTTCCTGTTCAAACACGGGATTTTACGTTGCTGTGATTTTTTATTTGAGAAAACATTGTGGAAAAAGAAGAAATTGCTTTTAACAAGCAATTTCTCCTTTTTCCACAATATTTTCTACCTCAAAGGATGGTTTTATTTCAAATGGCATCCAGTTTTCATTGTTGTCTGCAACCTCATTCAATTGGACCAGTCTAAAATTTCCAAAAACCAGGAAAGGGTTAACTATTGTGAATTGGTAAAATAGTGCCGTCTGGTGATGGGTTAACGAGTGTACATTGAAAGGTATTATTTCAATTTGTGGTATTTGAAACCGAAAAAAATAATTCAAACGTGAAATACGTATCTCTGTTTTTAAAATACGATGAAAGCGTCGCTGGAAAAGGAGATAGCGGTAATAATGGTTACTAGCGATTTCCTGTTCTCACAATGTTCTAAAATAATTTTGTCGAACCTGCTTGCGATGAGAGAGACATAGCTGTCGCAATTAATGTTTGGTGTATGTACGTTAGTGAGTGCGTCCATCCATTCGTCCGTCTGTCTGTCTGGCCGTCCGTCAATCTATCTATCCGTCTGTCCTAACTTCTACTACTGTTGGTGGGCTTTCGGTTTTTTCCTCTATCTTTAGTGGACTAGCCATTTGAAATAATTGTATAGTTTACTTAAGGTCAAGGTCTCCTTTGAAGATCAAATGCCTTGTATACCTTCCTTGAATTTGGACTGGTCTAAAATTGGGTCGTCTGATAATTCGAACTATATTTCTTACGATTTGTTTCCAGGTAAACTCGGTGAAAATGGAATTCCAGAAGAACGAGAACGGATTATTTATTCTCAAGATGAGCAGATCAGCCTTGTTTTAGAGATGAGTTCAAAGTATGTAATAAATGATATACAGTATATCTTGTATTAAGCGACCACCCGAAGGTCTATACTATCTGTTTGTCTCCTTCAACCCAGAATGGATTATCCCTTTCCTGTACAAACTCGTGATTTTACGTTTCTACGATTTCATACTTGAGAAAACATTGTGGAAAAAGAAGAAATTGCTTGTAACAAGCAATTTCTCCTTTTTCAACAATATTTTCTACCGCATGGGATGATTTCATTTCAAAATTACATCCATTTTTATTGTCGTCTGCAATTTTTTTGAATTTGGGCCAGTCTAATTTTTAAGAAACGGGAATGGATTATGAAATATTTGTTAAAAAAAATGAAAAAGAATTTTGATTCATAACTATTGATACAGGTGCTTCGATGTTTTTGGTTTAAATTCAAATTCAGAACATGATTTTATTCAGCATGATAAGGGTTAATATTCTAAAGAAACTTAGAGAAGGTTGCTATCTACACAGCGCACAGTGAAGACTCTGATCAGGCTGCGCATATGCTCAGGCTGGTTCAGATTTTACTTGGCGCACAGTTACGTTCGTTGAAATTGTTCCGCACAGACTCGTACCATGATTTAGCGTTAGATGGAACAAATGCTGCAATTATTTGACCTCTTTTTAACCCAACACAAGATCGCAAAAGTTTAGACTCGTCCAAATTGAAAGAAGTTTCAGACAACGATTAAAAGTTTATGAAATTTTACATTTTTTCAACTTCTTGGGTAGGAAACATTGCGGCAAATGGAGAAATTGCTTGTTACAAGCAATTTCTTCATTTACCACCATGTTTTTCCAATTGTTTCTTGATGGGCGTCAAAAAGCGTCATCATGTGGGAATGGATTAATACGGTCATTTTGGTCCTGTAATGAAACTAGTGGAATAAAAGGTGTTGTCGATCGAGAAAATTTAAATGCCTACCAACGGTGTTCAACGTTTTTACGATATCATGAAATTTACTTTGCAATATCATTAGAATAGAATATTTTCATTCAGGTCGTACTGGATTTTCCAAATATTATGACTTTATGAGAAAGACTAGTATCATTTGACAATTTGATTTTTATGCCCCCGCACCGATAGATCGGTGGCATATTGTTTTACAGTTGTCCGTCTGTCTGTCTGCAAAACTTATCAAAAAACTTAACATTTCCAAAACTACCAGCCTATTCAAGATACAATGCTCATATTTGGCATGATGATACATCTCCATAACACGCATCTCTTCATGTCAAGGTCATGTGATAATGTCAAGGCCAAACACCAAGGTCAAACGTTTTGTCTTGTTGCGGGGGCACTGTGTTTCACAAATACATCTGTTACTATATCTCTTTTGTTCATGCATATAATATCTGCTCCGATGGTTCCATTCTATAATAAGTATACCACCAATTTTGGATTCTGTTACAGGCATGTCTTAAAATCACTTTAAGCGGCCTAGTCGAAACTGACAAGCTTTGAATTTTCATTCAACCAATGCTCCGGGAATGGATCTAGATTTAGTTTCATATAAGTGAAATGTGTCACGGCCAATCTCTCTTTTTCAGTGGAAGACCTCCTTTAAACCCAGCGGCAAAATCCGGCAAGCACAATAGGCTTGAGGTAAGTTTTCAGCCCATTCCAACACTATCCCGCTTTTTTACGCCATTCGAGAGAAACACTTCAGTAAACATTGTGGAAAATGAAGAAATTGCTTGTTACAAGCAATTTCGTCATTTTATGCAATGTTTTCTACCCAAAATTCACAATCACTTTAGATTTCACAAACTTAAAACTGTTACCAGCAACTTCTTTCAATTTTGACAAGTTTAAAGGTATGAAACGAAAAACGTGATCACACTGTAAGAATTCGCGAAGCGGTTTCATGAATATTTTCGTTTCATACGTCAGTAAAAAACAAAAAAAAAGTATTTTACTCATTTCTTATAATCTAATCGAGCGAAAAAAAGCAAATAATTTTACGAATTTGATGCATTTTTTGTGGAACTATTTTGTGCGCAAGCTTACAGAATAGCCTATAGTTATAAAAACTTTGTAGATGGAGGTATGAATGATTTTTTCCGGTCAATAAAAACGCTCGTTTTTGATAGATGCAACTAAAAGTTTAATCATTTGCAAATGCCGAAGAAGAAGATTGAATCTTATTTGAGTACTCTTATTTAGTTAGAAGGTGTCTTTCCGAAAATCCGTAAAACTGAAATATTATATCGGTATATTTGTATCTCATTTCCGAAAATGAAAACGTAATTGCTGAGACATTTTCGTCGATTAATGGCCAAAATAACTCTCACTCCGTATATGCGGAAGAAATTCAATATGCTTATCAAGAAACTGAAACTGTTTAATTTACAATGTACTTAATCGCCAAGTTTTACGCATTTTATTTCACTTGAATTGTGAAATATCATAAATCGCAGCTAAGTATATGCAACCCCCCAAAAAACAATGCATTTCACGCTGTGGTTACGACGTCTAGTTCTCAAACCAATCATTTTACTTTTTTGTTACTTGTTACCGGTCATAACTTTTGTAAATAATGCCGTTTAATATCGAACTGAAACCTGGCGGTACTCAGTGGGCGTTACCGGCGATCAGTCAATTGATCAATTATTGACCACGCCCATTTACCCCGACAGGCAGTTCCGCTTCGATTTTTAACGGCGTTATTTTGCAAAATGTATGGCCAGTACGGCCCAGTAGCATGTAACAAAAAAGTAGTATAGTTGTTTGGCGACCTAAACGGCGTAACTACAGCTTGAATAAGCCGTAGGTACGACGTTAAAGTCGCTAATCCAACGGAAAAGGTTAACAAGAAATGGCGGCTAATGTTGGAGCTGAAAGCTCAGGTCCGGGCTGAATAATTGATTTGATTGGTCGGTTGATTCCTTGATTGACATTCTCAATTGGTCAACTGGGTTCTACAAGAACCTATGCATGACTTTCCCAAAAACTTTGCATGCGCGAGCAGCCTCGACTGCCACTAAGGACATTTAGAATATTCGCTGATTGTTTCGGGAAGTTTCAAGCAGTATCTTTCTGCAGAGCGCATAGTGAAGACTCTGATCAGACTGTCCGGATGCACAGGCTGATCTGAGTCTTTACTTGGCGCATATTTAAAATTCTTAGAAGTTTCTCGCAAAAGCTTATATTTCAATACACATGTACTAATTTCAAAAAGATTGATTGAATTGACTAAATAGTAATTAACGTCACCTTTAACGGTATTTAAGTCATACCGCGACGTCTGGAGCACCTAACAATGGATTCCTGGTATTTCTTAAACCAGTATTACCACTACATGCTTTCATAGCCTCCAGCTGCTCATTCCACTTAGGTTTACGGTTACCCACAAATTGATGGGAAACAGATATCGGAAAGGATATTTGCCGCGACCGGGGATCGAACCCTGGACCTCATGATTGAGAGTCCAACGCGCTACCACGGCGCTATGGTCACGGCCCTCCAATCAAAAAGAAGGCACATGAATGGTACTGTAACAACACGTTTATCTTTAATTTCTTATTCTTGTTTCTACAGGCTGCAGATCGGCGATTTCTACAGTGTCCAGCTAACATAACTGTTGGCCACCTAAAGAAGTTCCTCAAGATGAAATTTGATTTGTGTGATAGATTTCAAGTGAGTTTTATTCACCCAAATCTTATTTTATAATGTGTTGGTTTGCAAAGCAGTACCAAAATTCAGTCCGATTTCAAAAAGCATTATCTCGCGCGCGCGTGTGTGTGTGTGTGTGAGTGTGTTTTTTGTGTTGTTTTTTTTATCAAAATTGTAATGTTTTAAGTGATAAGTGAAATAGTTTTATCGTGCTCGTGGCTTGTCTTTAACGATGTTTATAGCAGAACCAGTGTTGAATCCAAAGATGAATTTATAAACAATCAATCCTGTTCATGTGATCATCTCTGTTAAGCGGTAATTTCCATAACGCGATCATAATTAACCCATTCCCACACAATACCTCATTTTTAAGCCCCTTAGAAAAAGACTTTGGAAAACATTGCGGAAATTGAAGAAATTGCTTGTATTCAGTATCCACAATGTTTTCAACCCAAAGTGACAAAAAAGATTAAAATTTCTTTAAAATGAAATTGTCGTCTGTCAGTTCTTTCAATTTGGACGAGTCTAAAATGTTATCGTGTGGGAATGGGTTAAAAGCTCTCAAGATGTGGAAGCCGAAAAAAAATCGTCACTAAGTTCTGTGTTGTTGGAATACATCTGATATTTTTTGGAATTCATTCGGTATTTTTGATACGAATTCTAATGAATTTGAACAATACAAGATAGAGAATTTTGCAGTAATTTATGTATACAATCGAATCGATCTTACACATGTGTGTGTAAATACTCCATTTCCAGACGACAATATTTTGGACTGGTCCAAGTTTAAAAAAGTTGCAGACCACAATTGTTTGTTTATTAAGTTTAAAAATCTCTGTCTAATGATAGAAAACATTGAGGATAAGGAAGAAATTGCTTGTGACCAGTAATTTCTTCTTTTTCCACAATGTATTCTGAAGCTTTTTTTCTTGGGGGCGTCAAAAGGCGTCATTGTTTAAGAATGGGTTAAGCGGTCCCTTTATTGTCATTCAATTACGGGTCGCATAATAGAAAGTTTTACTGTATTTCAGATTGATTTTTTCCACACAGATGAGATTTTACACGACCATTATACTCTGGTAGACATCGCCTATATCTACTCTTGGAGGCGGGTTGGTATTCTAGTTATTTTAGTTCTATGTATTAACTTATTCCATCATTATGACGCTTTTGACACGCTTCAAGAAAAAAAAGGAGCCGCCGTCATAGCGCAGTTGGTAGCGCGTCAGACTCCTAATGTTCAATCATGGGATATCATGAGTTCGATCCTCGGCGGCGGCACATATTCTTTCCGACAATTGCTTCTCGATATGATTGAAATACAGTTAAAAGCGGCGTTTGACCCATTCAATCAATCAATCAAAAAAAAAACAATTGGAGAAACATTGTGTAAAATGAAGAAATTGCTTGTAACAAGCAATTTCTGCATTTTACACAATATTTTCTACGAGAAAGTTGCGTTTTTCTTTTGTTATGTCTCAAACCATATGCAGAAACCAAATGTCGACTTTAATCTCAGACAAAGTGTCATATCGGAGTGTTTTGTACATACCGCTGTTTTTGAAGTTTTCTGACCAAGTGGTCGGTCATTTACCCACTCCGACTACAACAAGGTTGTCATCAACACGCGATCTCTTTGGAACCGGGCGGCGGCCATAGCCTAGTTAGTATCGCGTCGGACTTTTTAGCATGGGGTTCCGAGTTTGATCCCCGGCCACGGCGAATATTCTTTCTGAAATTTGTCTCCCACTAATGGGTGGATAATCGTAAACCTAAACGGGATGAGCTGCTGGAGACCCAGAAAGGGTGAAATGTTTGTACTGGTGTGAGAAATACCAGTAAGTCATGGTTAGGTGCTCCAGCCTCCGAGATATGTCTAATATACTGTTAAAAGTGGCGTTATAACCGATCCATTCTTTCAATCTTTTTCGACGGGATTTTCATTTCAAATTTAAAAAAGTATTTGGTATTTCGCAGGCCACATTTAGATGGCTTAAGCATTTTCCGAGACGAAGGACATTGTTTCTTCATTATAAATAATGTTCTTTTACCCCCAAACTAAAAAAGTCAAAAATTTCACCGCTGAAATTTGCCAACTTTGAATTTTAGACCAGTCTAAAATTTCATCGTCTGGAAATTGATTAAGGGAATTTTTAGTAAAATCGTAATTTTTGTGATATCTTAAGTTTTCTGTTTTTTCAATTGATTGATCGCTTGCCACACCCACAGAGCTCCGACAGGAACTTCGGTTTCGATATCTAACGGCGGTATTTCGCAAATCCATGACCAGTAACATATCAAAAAAGTATAATGGTTCGTTAGCGACCTACACGTCGTAACTAAAGCTTGGATAATCTGTAATTTCAACGTTTCTGTCACCAAACCAACAAAAATGCTTAACGTAAATGTCGCCCAATATTGGAGTTCAAAGTTCAGTTCCGGTCTAAACGAATGATTTGATTGGTCAGTTGATTCCTTGATTGACAGCCGCAATCCATCAATTCCATTTCCATTAGTCCACGATTGTTTAGTTGTTTGCAAACGCTTTCTATTGCGTTCAGTTTGTAAACTGATAAAGTATACAATTGAAGATTTCGTTTTTCAGAAAGGTCCCCTGAGCCTTTACTACACAGTTTTCACAAATCCAGCCAAGCGGTTCAAAGTCGATCATGAACAGGACATCGTTATTGAGGAAACGGAGATCCCTACAAAGGAGGCTGACATCTCTAAAGAATCTGAACGAACTGAAACCAGTGGTTATCTTACTGACGATGATAAAGAAATGGACGATAGGTCAATGGAATCAAACATTCTACCTGAAAGTGGCTCAAATGACTCGTTTGAATTGGATTCGAGTGATTTAGATTCCTCTGTTAAACCAGAGACAATTGAAAAGGTGTTTGGCAAGAAAGAGGATATAAATGTTGATTTAACGAAGAAAGAATCGGAAATGATTGATATCAAAACCGATACAAAGAAGATATCTGATTCAAACATTGTTAATTCCGAATCAGTTGTCGTAAAGGATGATGTGATAAAAGATGAAGCTGATATGTGTAAACATACCAAAGATATAACTGAATGTAATAGAAGTAAACTTGAAAAAGAAATTAAAAGTGACGCATGTGTTTCTTCACCAAAAAGTGTAAATGAGGTGTTCAAAGAACGAGAGCTACAAACGGAAGAGGTAGATAGCAATCCTTCGACAAATGAAGAGGCTAACAAACGGAAAGATCAAATTGATGAAAACAATAAAACTGTGAGCCAAAATAAAGAAACAGCTTTGGAAGTGAATAATGAATCGAAACTTTTAAATAAGGATAATGAAAAGAGCACAGAACCAGAAAAGTTAAAGAGTGACTTTATCAAAGCTAAAGCCAAGACTGAAAAGCCTCAAACATCCGAGGCCTCGACCTCCACATTAAGTAATAATGATATCGACGTTCCAAGCGTGGCAATTAGGACAGATAAAGTATCAAAGATAAAGGACGATGACGTCTCAGAACCAGTTGTCTCATCAACACAAAACACGCAAGCTTGCCAAACGGAGCCTCCTGAAGCTCATTCAGAGAAGTTCATCTTGCCGCAATCCTCGGATTTTGAAAAGTCTGACAATGAACAAACAAAACATAGGGCAAAAGTAGATGTTTCGTGTGAAACTGATAACTTTGTTACTTCGCGGAAGACCTCAACAGAAAGTGTCTCTGTGTCTACTGAAACAGAAATAGACACATCATCTTCAAACGAAAGAAAGAAATCAGTAGACTGTGCTACGGATGTGCTCGATTTTCCGAAGTCTCCAAGTTACACAAAACAAACTGTTGATTGTTCAACTGATTCACAGGATTTTCCAGATTTAGTCATAGATAGTAAACGGAAAGTACTTACCGTTGACTGTTCAACTGAAATAAGTGAATCAAATCTAAGTAATAAACGCAAGGCTTTAACAATTGATTGTTCTACTGAAATTGATAGTAGAGCTTCTGGTCAAGTTAAAAGGAAATCCATAGATAGTCATGACCAGAAAGTAAGTAGTAAAAAAAGTGAATCAAAAGTGACTAAACGAAGTAATAGTTATAGTGCTCACTCCCCCAAAACGTCTTATATGGCTCAGCCGCTATCACCTACAAAAATTACTCTTAAATTCTCAGCTACAAAACCATCAAATGATAACATAAAAGCAGAACCAACTCCTAAGACACAATCCCAAGTGACTGGGTTCCAGTCTAAGTATCAATCATTTGTCCTTGAACTCCCGGAAAAGACATTCAACTTTAACAATGAACCAGAAAAGCGAGTTCAACCAGCGTTACCTGCCAAAACAACAGAGGGCTATAAACAAACATATATGAACACTATATCGACTTCGGCAAAGAGGTCGCCGTTTAAAGTTGGACGACCTCGAGGTCGACCGCCTAAAATAAAAAATCCAGATCAAATTGATTCTCACAAGGAAAAGAAACATAAGTCACGCAGTCATTCCCCAAAGCACAAGAAAAGCTCTGATAAACACAAATACTCTACAAATGTATCTCTGTCGACAACCATTTCTTCTTCATCATCGTCAACATCTAATGCATATACTTGGATAAATAAAGTGGAACAAGGTAATAAAATACATGGAAGCAAGAAGCAACAAAAATCAAAAACTATAGACAATGCCAATGAAAGACCTCCTGGTGAACTAAAAATTCCCAAACAGTTCGTATACTTTTCTAATGGACAATATACTCTTGCTACTGAAAGCACTTTGGCAACGCTGAAGGCAAGCAGCCCTCGGTCACCGACTAGGACCGTATGGGAAACACAGACCAGTAGTTATGGTGATAAACATTCAAAGAGTGAAAAGTCAAAAGAAAAGGAAAAGAAAAAGGAGAGTAAACTTGACAAGTCGGCAGCAATTGATAAGCAAATTACCAAAGCTGAAAGTGCTATTGAAAATACCACTCGTATAAAAACTGACGATGTGAAAATTCCAAAATCAGTAAAAAGTGACCTGGGTGATAAAGAGAAAGGCTTTGATGTTAAAGGCGACTACAGAAATAGGGCGGAGGTAAAAACCTCTCACTCAGTGTCTAATACGATCTCAGAAACTCTGTCCTCTACCGTAACTAGCACAAGTGACTCGGTTAAGGAAGCCGTTAGTTCTTCTTCGGAGAAATTCCCGGAATATCGACATCAGGGCCCATTTTTCACTTCTTTCTCTCGGCTTGGGGCACACAGACCGAGCACGCATCTAAATATTCCAAGTTTTACTAGTCATTTTAATTCCGCTCACCCGCTTTACGCTCATGGACGTTACACGAGTGAACGACTAGGTATTCCTATCTACAGATCTATGTCTTTAGGTGAACCAAAGAGTGTAAATGCCAATAATCCAATCTCAAAGACTCCAGAAAAACAGCGACTGGATTCTATGAATTCCCCTTGTGGGTTTTTAACGCCATACCCATCGCCGTATTTGGGTTTAAGTCATCTGCATAGTCATCTTGCTTCTAGTCTGCCACCTCCTTTGTCGCAAAAAGGCTATGTCCCGGATTCTACCAAGTCACATACTCCCGTCTTTAGTTCTTCTTCCCTTAACACGTCGATTAGTATTTCTCAGAGTAAAAGTGGAATGAAAAGTGGTGCCATTAGAAAGGGAAAGGAGAAATCTATTGACAACATCATCAGTGCAATCACAGAAATGCGCACAAAGAAAGAAACAGCGCAAGAGCAATTAAATGGAATTGATCTCAGTACAAAAAGTTCAAGACATAATGCAATATCAATGACAACAAATAATAACGATAAAGTCGACAAATACGCATTTCCGGATGACGAAACCGATTCTAGTCGATCGTCTCCTAAAAAAGGAACCGTGATATGAAAATAAATCAGAATAAGAACCATTCCAATGAATAAGATTTCATATAAACGTTGTTAGATTAGTATGGAATATGTGCTATAATAATTATTAAAAATTCAATCTTGTGTTCGGTTTAAAATGGAAAACTTTCATTCGTATGGATATGGTTTAAGACATTAAGTGTTACTAAATATCTGTGCTGAAAATCACGATATAGTTGAATTAATTGCGGAGGGTTGGAGTATAAAACTCTTACTTTTGACAAGACGATGGATTATCAAAGAACGTTTTTCATTTTCGTTGTTAGATATTTATCATGAATCATTTTAGATAGCATTCTCAGATGGAATTAACAGTGTGTGCATGGAAGTGTAATTGTTTCAATTGCTGTTGGAATAGATGTTTTAAACTGGTACTATTTATCCGCTTATTTTGGAATAAATGTATTTAAGTTTTGAAAGATGACTCAACTAGTTGGATATAAATCTGTGCTTGGATTACTGTGTAAATATGATGAAATTATATTTTGTGGTAGAGTGTGAAGTGTTCGTGAATCGGATTATATTGGATTTTATTGTTAGTATTGTTTGTTAAGTATGGTTTTATTACGTCGTTATTGCGTCTACTGTGACGTAACCCCCAACACATTCTTTGGTTAGAAACATCACGTAGACATAGCTGTCACCTTCAGTTATGTTAACTTTTCTCATTCTAATTTGTTACTTTCATTTGAATGTTATAGTGACTTGCTGCCCATATAAAAAGTCAAATGAATTTAACTCCTTGAACATAATTCCACAAAGTTCCGCCTATTTACATCCCCAAAGAAAAAATTCTTTGAAAATCATTTTAGGAAATGAATACATTTCTTGTTACCTTTCCCATATACTTATACATATTCCTTATCCATAATTCTTATCCATAATAATTTCTACCCGAAAGAGATCAGATTTTTTTCTAAATATTAATTAACTTATAATTGTCGTATGGAACTGCTTTGAATTTGGACCAGTCTTATGGTGGGTTAAAGGTTTTAAGACCGACATTTTAATGGGTTTTGAAATAGGTTAAGGATTCCAAATATCTAAATGTATATTTTAGAATTCCTCTGGACAGTTAAATTAGTCTTTGTAAAATATTCTGATTGATTGTTTGAATGGGATTTAACGCCGCTTTTAACAGTATTTCAGTCATATCGTGGCGGCTGGAGCACCTAACAATGGATTCCTGGTAATTCTCACACAAGTACCACCACTACACGCTTTCCTATCCTCCAGCTGCTATCCCACTTAGGTTTACGATTATCCACCAATTGGAGAGAGACAAATGTCGGAAAGAATATGTGCTGCCGCCGGGGATTGAACCCATGACATCTCATAATTGAAGATTATGAGTCTGACGCGCTACCGACTGCGGTATTACTGCGGCTCGTAAATTATTCTGAAAAGCATACGTTCAAATGCCTCCATATTTAGTCACAGTGAATAGTTGGGTTTTCAAAACCCATTACATCAGGATTAAAATTTCTCGAACAGTCTAAATTGATAGATGTTGGAGACTACAATTTCAAGTTGGTGAAATTTGAAGAGTATTTTCTTTTTTCTGGTAGAAAACATTGTGGACAATGAAGAAATTGCTTATTACAAGCAATTTCTTCATTCTCCACAATGTTTTCCCAAGCCTTTATCTTGATGGACGGAAAAAGTTGGATCATGTGGGAATGGGTTAAGTCGGGCAATTCGAATTAAAAGAGGTTTTTATTAATATCTTCAACAGAAAAATAAATGACTGCAAGAAACTTCTCTTTCTGCATCATTAAAAAACATGTACCTCTACGTGAAGCAAATGAAAATAAATGTGTCGGAACGGATGCATGTGGTTTTACCAGGGTCTAGTCTATGTTAAACCTTGTCATGCTGAATAAATTGTGTTAAAATCAAAGGACTAAACGCACAGAAAGCACTAATTTTATGGTCGGTAATAATTTAGAAAAATCAATGATGTAAACAATGATGGCTATAAAGGGACACTCAGGAGGTCTAGACAAAGATCAGACTGCACCTGATCTTTATCAAAACCTCCTGCCAAAACAGCAATATTCCGGGTTTATTATGATATGGGTTAGAATTTACCACTTTACAAAAGACATAGCTATTAGACTGGTCGAAACTTAGGGAGGCTGCAGAATTTGGCATATTATTGAGAAATTAAAAAGTAATATAGAAGATTGTGTAGTGTGGAAAAATGATTTTTTTTTTTTCTATTAAAACAACTTCGTGTTTTATGACATTTTTTTCAATAATTAATTTCAGGATCGTGAAAATATTGGTTTTGCTTAAAAAGACCAGCTTAAATGGAAACCAACTTATGGATTCAACCCACTCCCACACAATCGCTCTTTTTTACGCTTTAGAACACATTGTGGAAAATGAAGAAATTTCTTGTAACAAGTTTCCTTAATTCATGCCCTTTGAGACAAAAAAAAAAAAAGACCAAAACTACCCAACTTGAAATTGTCGTCTATAAGAAAAGATCGGCGAAAGATGAGAAATTGATTGTGACAAGCAAAGGCTCTTCCTCTAATTGTTTCTGATATTTATGTTTCATGTCACGCGGACAATCGAATAGTGTCTGAATCCTCTTTCTATTTGGACCAATTGTGATATCAGGGAATTGGTTAACACATTACTAGACGACAAAAAAAAAGGCTGGTCCAAATTGAGAGCAATTGCAGGCAATATTTCAAAGTAAGCTGATATGTAAAAATAAGTGCCAAATAAGGTAGAAAACGCTGAGTGAAAAGGGGAAATTGCTTGTTACAAGCAATTTCTTTTTTTCCCGCAGCGTTTTCAATACTTATAATAAGTCATTGTCCCCAAAAGCAGGATTGGGCCAGGCAAGGCTATGCGCTGATCTATAACAAGCGTGAATAAGACATTAACCCATTCCAACTCAATCCCTCCTTTTTACGCCCCTCAAGAAAAAAGTTTGGAAAACATTGTGGAAAATGAAGAAATTGCTTGTATCAAGCAATTTCTTCATTATCCACAATGTTTTCTATCCAAGAAGACTAAAAAATTCAAAATTCCATCAACTTGAAATTGTCATCTGCAGTTTCTTTCAATTTGGACCAGTCTAAAATTTTGCTGTGTGGGAATGGGTTAAAAAAATGACCAGATATCAGAAAGTAGGCCTCTGCGACCTTCAGCGAGTGGCTGGGAATTTCGCCTGATGTCAAAATCAATACGATTTTACGTTATAGTACATGCGTTAAACCGACTGGCATATATCGACTTGTCTTGTAGAGTTCTGAGCTGCGTTCTTTACTTCTTTCCCATATGTAGCTCTTTATTTAAAGTATCCCGTAGCGTAAAATGTTCTTTGATAGAAAAAAAAAAAACAAAAAACAAAAAACAAACTAACCAAATAGTTAATAAGCAATTACCCGGCTCAGCCTGCACAATATGAGTACTTGTAACTGATAAGGCTAAATAAATTTGCGGTAGGTAGATTTCTGACTTGTCATAAACTTTGACCAATTCCTCCCACGATTAGATTTTAGACTTGTCCAAATTCAAATAAGTTGCAAATGACAATCTTTAACTGATGAGCTTCCGAAGTTTTTTACCTTTTGGGATACAAAAATATTGTGGACAAACCCAAAGTATTTTACTTGCACCAAAGGCAAATTTTAGTATATGGCCTGTTATTTCTCTATGGAATTTTTCTTTTCTGAATAGATTTGATTCAAAATAATATCAAATTAATATATTCGTTAGTTTCTTTTTAATTTCAACGTAAAATAACTATGTCTCCTAACCTTTCGATCCATAGTTTAGTGATTTAATAAAGAGAAGGATTTTGTAGAAAAACAAGACATTGCTTGTAACAAGCAATTTCTTCTTTTTATTCAAAGATTTCTACTCCAATGAATAGTTATTTTTCTTATCAAATCCACTTTAGATCTTCTTCTACAAAACCTTTAAATTTGGACAGGTCGAACATTTTGAAAAACAGGAAAGGGTTAAGAGATAAAACACCCCGTGACATACAAAAGAAATTATATTCGCTAGAACATAAAAACAAACTTTGTCACACATTTGGCGCCCAAAACTCTTGTTTATTTTTCGAATACTCAAAATACTCTGATTGCTATGTTTTGGCTCCCGGCAAACATTACGCGCGGTGTTGGAGATAAAAACATTTCCGGAAACAAGATACGTTATAATTTACACGTCAAGTCCATGAAGTAATGCCTTTGAAAAACGAAGGCCAGCGAACTTTTATCTTTTTTTGATATCTTAACCTAGTTAAACAGTGACCTTTTTTTGGACACGTTATAATTTCATTAACGTTTATGTCACTTTACGAAAATTATGAATGGGTACTGTAGTATTAGCCCATTACCTGACGGCATTTTCTCTCTCTCTCTCACCCCCTATCCTCCTATCCCCCCTCCCCCTCTCTCTCTCCTTTCTCTCTCTCTCCCCTATCTCCCCCTTCTTCTCTCTTCCTCTCTCTCTCCTCTTCCCCTCTCTCCCTCTCTCTCTATCTCTCTCTCTCTCTGTCTCTCTCTGTCTCTCTCTCTCTATCTCTCTCTCTGTCTCTCTCTCTCTGTCTCTCTCTCTGTCTGTCTCTCTCTCTCTCTCTCTCAATGCTTACTCTTCTTTTTTAGCATGCTATATCATTTCTTATTTTTCTTGTCTTTCTCTCTCTTAGTAACCATGTGTTCTCATTTTACTTAAAAAAATACTGTTACAGATAGGAAGTAAATGGCATAGCAAACAGTCGATAAAATTATCTATGTGTTTTGGGTTTTTTTTTTTTTTTTTTTTTTAATTTCGATATTTCCTCTCTCTGTCTCACAGAATTCATCTGTAAAAGACGGACCCCCGTCTTATGATTTTCCCTTTGAAGACAATGACCTACATGTATATCGAAAATTTTATCATTCGAACTAATCGTCGATGGTCTATAAACACCGCAACTGCAGCTTATTCAAGTTTTAGTAATGAAGTTTTGGTAGCCAGCGGAATTCCTTTGCTTCACTACAGGTCCGTGAGACCATTTCTGCTTAAATATCGATAGGCATATTGGTCATTTTACTTCATAGAAACACTAATCTTAAAGGGAAGGGTTCGATCTCGGTCTTGGCGTAATCTTTTTCGACGTTTTTATCCCATTAGTGGTGGATAATCGTAAGCCTAAGTGGGATGATCAGCTTGGCGCTGCGTGTAGTGGTAGCACTGGTCTGAGAAATATCAGGCATCCATGGTTAGGTGCTCCAGCCGCCGCAATATGACTGAAATACTGTTAAAAGTAGTAGTACTGGTCTGAGAAATACCAGGCATCCGTGGTTAGGTGCTCCAGCCGACGCGATATGATTGAAATACTGTTAAAAATGGCTTTAAACCCATGCATTTAATTATATGGAGAGGTCGCATATTAGAAATAGCCTGTTACGCAAAGGACTATCCTGGAATCCGTAAAACAATTCGTTGAAAGAAAAGAAAAAAGAGCACAGATCAGTAGGGGCTGGTATTTGGGGAAATCAGTTTTTTCCTGGTTAATCCCTGGTTTTTACGTCCCTGTAATTTAATGATTGAGAAAACATTGTGGAAAAAGAAGAAATTGCTTGTAACAAGCAATTTCTTCTTTTGCCACAATATTTTCTATCCTATTGAATGATTACATATCATATGAACTGAACTTTAAATTGTTGTATGAAAACCCTTTCAATTTGGACCAGTCTAAAATTTCAAAAAACATGAAAGGGTTAATTCATCCCCTCAAACCCAAGCTTTAGTACGCCCCCAAGAGAAAAAGTTTGGAAAAAAATGTCGAAAAATAAAAAAAATCACACGATGTTTATCTCCCCCAAAACTGATATTTTTTTGGGAAAAAAAAACAATAACGCCTATGAATTGCCGTCTGTAACATGCTCGAATATGGACCATTCTAAGTTTCTGTCCTCCGCTATTGGTTTTATGTTAAAAACTCCGATTGAAACCCAACATTTAACATGCAAAAGAATAAATGAAACAACTTTCTTATTTTTTTGCAAAAAAACATGTCGTTGTTCTCAGAAGTGTCGTAACCTCTGATTTTAGCAAGCCTAAGGTACAAGGTTTTAGAAAATACCGACAAAAACATACGGCTATACAAATATTCATACACACTAAAATAAAACAACTTTTATTCGTGATATGTTTTAGGGAGAGCGGATTAAAAATCCCAGAGGGGCGATCACAAATCGTCGACTGGCAAGCAAAAGTTTGCAACTTCAGTTTTGTTTACACTGTATCTACGACATTTCAGTCGCCCATCGACGATACTTTAAGAACATCCCAAGAAAAGAAAACTTTGGAAAAACATCGTTAAGAATGAAGAAGTTGTTTGTTACAAGCAATTTCTTCATTATCCACAATGTTTTCTACCCCAATACAAAGAGAGACACGTGTTTATCATGGGAAAGTTACAAATGTGTGAACAGAAGTTATAAGAACTATTTATAATATAGATAATCAAGACGTTTGCACTTTGGTCGGTCCTGTCAAATCCCCTTATTTGAAGGGTTCTGACCGTTCCTTTTCTCGTGCTAAACTTCTTTGTCATTTTTTTTTATTATCTATTAAGGTATGGTTTGTTTTTTAAGCCGTTCACACTCGGTCAGACTTTTTTATGCATCTCAAGAAAAAAGCTTTGGAAAATATTGTGGACAATGAAGAAATTGCTTGTTGAAATGCCCACAAGATTTTCTACCCTTCAAGGCAAAGAATTTCTAAATTCCATTGTTGTCTGCAACTTCTTTCAATTTGAAACCAGTCTACGATTTTGTCATGTTGTAATGGGTTGAATTATTTGACTGGTTCAGTTCAAAGAAGTTATAGACGACAATTTATAGTTGGTAGGGTTTTAAAAAAATCTTTGTCATTTTAGCTGGAAAACACTCGGGATGATTAAGAAATTGCTTGTCTTCATTTTCCACATTTTTCTATAGTATTTTTAGGGGTGGGTTTGTGTGGGAATGGCTAATGTGATTTTCTTCACTCGTAAGTTGTCTTTAACTGTTTTTTTTTTTTTTTTTTCAGTAGTCTAAAATTTTGTCGTCTTGAAAAAAAAACCATAATAAATGAGGAATTTTACCCAAATTGTCATTTTTTAAGTTGTCATAAAGTTTGTCATCTTGAAAAAATCTCACAATAAATGAGGAAATTTACCCAAAATGTCATTGAACATGTTTTATTATTATTAATTTCGTTGTTATGATAATTTTATTTGCAATTAAAATTTACTTTTATCTAAATGATGGCTAAGAAAAAGGCGCTTTTTTATTTTCCATATACTGATGCTGGTCACTTGGAGAGTTTTAGAAATCGAAATACAAAACAAGAAATTGAAATGTGAAATTTGAAATAATATTTTTGAAATAATAAAATACTTCCTTTCCGATTTTCTGTAGCCAAGAATTGAACGTGTAATTAATTGTACACCGTCCGTGAACTCCGCAAAACAAACATGTAAAAAATATTAGATGCAGCACAGGTTATTCCGAATTAATATTTCAAAAATGAATATATATTGAGGTAGAATGACCATTCTAGAATCAGAAGGGTTTTAAATGCGACAAGTTTCGACACTGATTAGCCTGCAAACTGTGCGAGGTCTTGCCAGAGATGCTACTTTTCGCATTTTCAAAGAGAGTCCAGTTCACTGGCGGTACACCATCATCAAAGTGTACCCTTTAACTTATTCCTATTTAAATAATCATTTTAACCCCCCCCCCACCTCAAGAAGAAAAGCTTTGGAATACATTTTGGAATACATTATGGAAAATGAGTATCAAGCCATTTCTTCATTATCCACATTTCTGAACACATAAAAATTTGGGTCAGTCTAAAATTAGCAATAAAAAAAAAAATTACTACACGGCAAAATTTTACACTGGTCCAAATTGAAAGAAGATGCAGACGACATTTGAAAGTTTATGAAACTTTTGATTTTTTTTCAACTCTCTGGGTGAAAACATTGTGGAAAATTAAGAAATTGCTTGTTACAAGCAATTTCTTCATTTTCCACAATGTTTTCCAAAACTTTATTCCATGAAGGCATCTAATAGCGCCACTGAGTGGGAATTGATTAAAGCATATCATCGGTGGTGATCAAACTGCGGTAGATGTAACTTCTTTCCAGCTGTTTCTACGACAATTTTCTCACCAACGTGCGATATTGGTCCCTTAACGTGCGTATTAAAGTTGTCATTACGCATTGTAGTTACTACGCATTACGCGTCTTTTTCCTAGCCATCCTTTGAACTGAACTTTTTCTCATCTTTAAATTTTCAATGTTGATAGTTTTGTGTTTCACATTTTGGAATTCTATGAATAAACAGTATGTGAAAGAACATTTATGAAGGTTTTGTTTGTTTTTTGTTCACGATAAAAACGATGCTGATCTCCAAAAGAAAGTTCCACTACGATATTTAACGGTGTTATTCACAAACACTTGTGGTTAGTTGCGAGTAACTAAAACGTAAAATGGGGTTGTAGTTACGAAGTTTTTACGCCGCCAAACCAAAGGAAAATGCTTTACATAAATAGTGGCCAACGTGAAAATTGATACATAGATTACTGGAGTCATGGAGTATGACCTTTGGTTTAACCCAATCCCTCCTTTTTACGCCCTTCAATGAAAAGGCTATGGAAAACATTGTGGAAAATGAAGAAATTGCTTGTATCAAGCAATTTCTTCATTATCCACAATGTTTTCTATCCAAAAAGACAAAAAAAAATCAAAATTCCATCAACTTGGAATTGTCGTCTGCAGCTTCTTTCAATTTGGACTGGTCTAAAATTTTGCTGTGTTGGAATGGGTTAAATAAATGATTCGATTGGTCGATTGATGAGTTGATTGGCAGACGAGATACGCCAATTAGGCACTCTTGATGACAGATCTAGAAGCTGACTCTCTGCTGTCCGATGACTTTTAGCTCACCTGAAAACAACATACCGTGCGTCTTGACGTTAACCACGAATGAACTTTGAAATCAGACATTCGGCGAAATTTATTTGAATTATATTGATTGGTTTGGTGACTAAAACGTTGTAACAACAACTTATTCAAGCTGCAGTTACGTCGATTAGGTCGTAAACCACTCATTTTACATTTCTGTCATATGTTACTAGCCATACGTTTTGCCAAATATCGCCGTTTGATATCCAACCCATTCCCACACAGTCACGCTTTTTGACTCCCCACAGGAAAAACAATTAGGAGCATTGTGTAAAATGAAGAAATTGCTGGCAAGCAATTTCTTCTTTTACACAATGTTTTCTATCAAGAAAATTGAAAAATCTAAATTTTGATCAATTTAAAGTTGTCGTCTGCAACTTCTTTCAATTTAGACCTATCTAAAATTGTGCCGTTTGGTAATGGGTTAAGTTTAACTTCCTGTTCCTGATTGATGTAAATTGGCTGGATCAGCGATCCGTCAATGAATTTTTGAACTTTGCCGAAATGTTCGTTTGGTAAATCTCATTTTTTTCTTAAAAAATGATTTGACCATACATTTAGAAAAACTTAATTATGGTTGCTACTGGGTGGTTCTTTTTTACACACATAGAGCTATGTTAAATTCAGGTGAGCGATCCACGGCCATTCTGCCTCTCTTGTGACTTGCGTCTCACAAGTCCACACGTAAATTCTTTACCAATAAAGCCTCGAAATGTACCGCCTGTTGTCGCAGGCTATATTGCTTAATCAGACGGCCAATTTAATGCATTTGAGCTCTTAACCCGTTCCCGCACAATTACGCTTTTTGCCCCCCCCCTCCTCCCCCAGAAAACATAGTGGAAAATGAAGAAATTGCTTTGTAATAAGCAATTTCTTCATTATGCACCATGTTTTCCACCCTGAAAACTAGAATATTTAAAATTTCATTAAGTCTGAATTACCGTCTTTAACTTCTTTAAATTTGGACCGCACCATTTGTTCTCGTCTGGTAATGGGTTAAAGCATTTAAATCGAAATGACCTCTTAATCAACCAACCATTCCGTACTTTTTAAAGGTTAAGTGGGGACTGTCCCCCAATTTGATACCCTAGCTCCGTGTGAACATGTTGACCAGTTGACATTTCGATATTGTTAGACCAATTTGGAAACCTTTGCCTTTCATTCAAAGAAATTCAATTCTTTACAAAAAGCTTGAACTATTTGTTTTGCATTAACATGGAAAAAGGATCGAATAACTTAAATCTATTCCTCTGCATTCTACCAATTTGTCATCTTAATTTTTGCATTTTGTATTCTTGACAACGTCAGGCCGTCTAAACCTATAGTAACTAGAGCGTATTCAAGCTGTAGTTACGAGATTATAGACTTCTACAGATGTATTTAACCGCATTTGAGGCGAAATCGACGACGACACGATGGGTAGAAATTGGTTTTTAAAAGAAAGGTGTGATTTTGCATTTTTTATTTAACCCATTACCTCACAATCCCGCATTTTACCCACTGATGAAATACAGCTGTTGAAAACATCGCGAGAAAACGAGACATTGCTTGTAACAAGCAATTTTCCTCTCCACTTATTGTTTCTACTTCACATGGCCCTTATTTTTTTAATTTAAACCCACTTTATTTAGTCGTCTTTAACCTCTTTCAATTTAGATCACTCTAAAATTTAGTCATTTTGCAAATTGTTAGATTCATCTTATTTGACGTCTAGAGAAGATATAATTGTTGATCTGTCAATTTTTACATACATAAAACAATCATATTCGGAGAAAAAAAAACACTTCGCCTATGAACCTACTTACAATGTTTAACGCATATCCATACATTCCAAGAAAAACGTTGGGGAATACATTTTGAAAAATCGGCTGTAACAAGCATTTTTTCATAATCTGCAACATTTCTTCCCCAAAAGACAAATCTGCAACTTCTTTGAATTTGGGCAAGTCTAATTTTTTATCGTCTGGTAATGGGTTAAATGCAGACGTAGGTACATATGCCCGTACAGAGCAAATCAAATTGCAATTAAAACGTCATTAATATGTCAGAAATTTAAATTACTTTTATTACATTTCAATTCAAATTAGCCGGCCCCTGCGTGGCGCGTTGAAACGTTTTAGATTCGCATCAGTGTTTCCTTCCTATAAAAGGTTCGAATCCTTTCCGAGTCATCGAAGCTGACCAGGGTTAAATTGTAGCTCACTTGAGCACATACTGCTCATGTGAGCATTAAGGATCGTTTGATGTCCGTCGTCCGTCGTCCGTCTGTTTGTCTGTCTGTCGTCCGTCAACTTTTCCTTAAGACAACACCTCCTCCTAAGCGGCTTATCAAATTTTGAAATTATTTCATGTTTATGTTCCTTGGGTGATAATTTCCTCTTTTGGCACAATGTTTTCCCAAGTACTAAAACACTAGGACTATCAAAATATCGACGGGCCAGTGCAAAAACATCGTAAGTGTCTATAAAAATATCGACGGGTCAGTGCAAAAACACCGTAAGTGTCTTTCAAAATATCGACGGGTCAGTGTAAAAAACATCGTAAGTGTCTATCAAAATATCGAAGGGTCAGTGCAAAAACACCGTAAGTGTCTATCAAAATATCGAAGGGTCAGTGCAAAAACATCGTAAGTGTCTATCAAAATATCGACGGGTCAGTGCAAAAACATCGTAAATGTCTTTCAAAATGGGTCAGTGCAAAAACATCGTAAGCGCATTACGAGGATTCTACCTTAACCCTTTTCTATTTTAGGAAATATTAGACCTGTCTAAATTAAAAGGTTTTGCAGACGAAAATTAAATTTGGAAATTAACCACTCAGTATGGTAGAAAATATTTTGGAAAAAGAAGAAAATGCTCGGTACAAGTAATTTCTTCTTTTCTACAAAGTTTTCTCAATTTTCAAAACCAAATGGGCGTAAAAACAGATATTGAACAGGAAAGGGTTAAGAAAAATATTTTCTATCCTTACATATTTTATTTTCAAAAACTCCTTAAAATCATTGTTTTGGTTAAGGGTCAATAAATGTCGCATTATTTGAACGGTACGGGTCACGTAAAACATATAATCTGGTACCGAGCTCTGCAAGCTTGTGTTTACGAGGAAATATTGAAGAAAACAAAAACTATGCCAATACTACGCGATGAACAATTCGCTGTCTCTCCTTCAAGACTTCGATGGTATCGCAAATCTGTTTTGCGTGTTACGGCCATATTTTATGGCCATTTTTACAAGAATCGGGAACCCTAATTGGCGATAAAAACTGGTAAAGCGTATTAGTTTATTGATCCCAATTGACCTCCGTACACCCTTCACTCTGTATCCAGCGTTTTCTTCTGGAGAAAGCCAACAGGAATACTTCTGTCTTATTATCGCTGTCCTTGGCTTCTTGGTTTACCCATTACCAGACGGCAAAATTTTAAACTTGTCCAATTTGAAAGGAGTTGTAGACGACAATTCAAAGTTTATGAAACTCTAGATTTTTTTTTTTATCTCTCTGGGTCGAAAATATTGTTGAAAATGAAGAAATTGCTTTTTACAAGCAATATCTTCATTTTACACAATGTTTTCCCAATTATTTTTCTTGATGGGCGTCCAAAGGCGTCACTGTGTGGGAATTGGTTAAACGTCGATAGTTTTCAAAGATTCATATGCAATTACAAAATATGTTGGTGAATACATAGACAAGCGTTTTTGTAATATTAACCAAAATAGATAATAGCATTGCAATGAATATAGGAGATATTAAAAGAAAAAATAAGAAATGAGGAGAAAAGTTTGCTTCTCATTTATATATGAACCTTAAAAATCAAATTAGAAATAAATAAAACTATGAATACATAGGTGATATTAACTTTTTAAGTTCATACCTAAATGGAAAAAAAATCTCATTTGTTATAATGTAATCCCATCAAGCAAATCAAGGTAATAGAGGATAATCAACAGGTTATTCCAGTTATGAAAAAATATTTCACGAGGATGCGTTGTTAGGCGTTGAAGAAACGAGTGCGTAGCACGAGTTGTTTTTTTTTTTTTTTTTTTTAACGCCTAACAACGCATCCGAGTGAACTATTTTTTTCATATCTGGAATAACAAGTTGATTATTCTATTTTTATCATATACCTTGCCGTGAAACCTTGGGATTTCTCAATGTAATAAATTTTGATATCGTCACTGGAGTGACGATGACACTTTCCAGTTTCACTCTTTGTAAAAAATCTTTAATCTTGCATTCATCCGAACTTTTTTGCAATAGACCTTATCGAAATAAGAACTTAGTACCTGCAGTAATGATATAAGAAGTAAGTGTCTACTGTATAGCTATAAAACTTAGTGTCTATAGTATCGACATAAAACTAAGTGTGTTCAGTCACGATATAAAAACTAAGTTTCAGCGGGTAACGATATAAGAACTAAGTGTCTGAAGTATAACTTTAAGAACTATGTGTCTGCAGTATCGCTACAAAAACTATTTGTCTGCGGTATCGATATAAGAACTAAGTGTCTGCAGTAAAGCTACAAGTATTAAGTGTCAGCAGTATAGCTGTAAGTATTTAAAACCTGCAGTATTACTATAAGTACTAAGTGTCTGCAGTATCGATTTAAGAACGTAGTATCTGTAGTATTGATAAAAGTACTTAGTGTCTCCAGTATAGATTTAAGAAAAACGTGTCTGCACTGTGTATTTTATTACGAAATGTGTTCAGATTCTTAAGTTATAAGTGCTAAGTGTCTGCAGTATAGCAATAAGTATTAAGTGTCTGCAGTATCGCTATAAGCACTAAGTGTCTGCACTATTGATACAAGTACTAAGTGTCTGCAGTATAACTATAAGAACTAAGTGTCTGCAGTATTGCTATAAGTACTAACTATCTGAAGTATCTATATAAGAACTAAGTGTCCGCAGTATCGATATAATTACGATGTGTCTGCAGTATAGATTTAAGAAAAACGTGTCTGCACTGTGTATTTTATTACGAAATGTGTTCAGATTCTTAAGTTATAAGTGCTAAGTGTCTGAAGTATCTATATAAGAACTTAGTGTCCGCAGTATCGATATAATTACGATGTGTCTGTAGTATAGATATAAGAACTCAGTGTGTGCAGTCTAGTATAAGAAAATAGTGTGTGCAGTGTAACTATAAGTACTTAGTGTCTGCAGTATAGCTATAAGAACTAAGTGTCTGCACTATTGATACAAGTACTAAGTGTCTGCAGTATAACTATAAGAACTAAGTGTCTGTAGTATTGCTATAAATACTAAGTATCTGAAGTATCTATATAAGAACTTAGTGCCGCAGTATCGATACAATTACGATGTATCTGTAGTATAGATATAAGAACTCAGTGTGTGCAGTATAGTATAAGAAAATAGTATGTGCAGTGTAACTATAAGTACTTAGTGTCTACAGTATAGCTATAAGAACTAAGTGTCTGCAGTGTAGCTGTAGTTTTTAAGTGTCTGGAGTACCGCTACTAATACTAAGTGTCTGCAGTATCGATATAAGAACTAAGTGTCTGTTGTATCGCTATAAGAACTAAGTGTCTGCAGTATCGATATAAGAACTAAGTGTCTGCAGTATCAATATAAGAACTAAGTATCTGCAGTATCGCTTTGAGTACGAAGTGTCCGTAGTATCGATATAACTACTTAATGTCTTCAGTTTCAATATAAGTGAATGTGGTATCGACATAAGTACATGTACTTAGTATCTGTAGTTTCGATATAAGTGCTCAATGTCAGCAGTAGGCACTACAAATATTAGTTCTAAATATCTGCACAATCGATATAAGTACTAAGTGTCTGCGATATAAGTGCTAAATGTCTGCATCCTGGATGATGTTACAAATCAATAATGTAGCAGATGTGGAATCGGGTGTTGTCTAGTCTTGTTTGGTTCCGATAATTTGGAATGCATCCAAGTATTCTCGATTGTCATGGAACCCGACCTTTTTGTCACATGAGTTTGCCTTTTTGGAAAACGTTGCAGAGCAGCTAGCATTGAGCGAGAAATGGTGTGAAAAGGCAGCGTAATTGTGTTATATTCGACAAAACGCACAACGCTAAACGTGGCGTAAAACCGTGTATAAACTTTTCTGATGCACGTGCGAATTTTTCACTCAGTCCGAAATTTAACCAATTCCCGTATAATCCACCTTTTCACGCCCTTCAAAAAAAAACTTTGGAAAACATTGAGGGCAATGATTAAATTGCTTGTAACAACAGTTTCTTCAACGTCCACCAAGTTTTCTTCTCCAAATGCATTTTTCTTAAATTCCACTAACTCGACATTGGCGTCTGCATCCTCTTTTAATTTGGACAAGTCTAAAATTCTGTTGTTTGGTAATGTCACTTTCCACAGTTTTTTCCAGTTATATTTCGGCGTAAACTGGTGTATATAACCATTACACCACCCGAGCAACCAGC
The DNA here is from genome assembly GCA_946902895.1 of Fragum fragum. Classification (NCBI taxonomy): domain Eukaryota; kingdom Metazoa; phylum Mollusca; class Bivalvia; order Cardiida; family Cardiidae; genus Fragum; species Fragum fragum. Next base: position 45,310,450 of record OX336377.1, on the reverse strand, counting down.
TGTTCATTCTTCTTAGACGTCCTGCTTATCATACACGTATTCGGCTGATATATATACAAAGTAAAAATTGATTCCAGCAGTTCGAATTAGTCTAACCGGGCATGCAAGCTAAGGGTCATGTAACTGAATCCAATCACTACAAGTTGCAGATTCCGCTAAGCGGTTCTCTCGACAATGTTTCTACCGATAATTAGTTTTTATCACGTACGAACTGCCATCTTGAATCCATCAAATCAAGACGCTTGCCTATTGGTAGATTAGTAGTAAGTCCTTTGCCCCTTTTGTTTTTCGAGTAAACCAATCGCGTGATATGTTTCCATTTAACGCTAAAAGCGAGGCATCCGAAAATTCTATAGCTAAAAGGGACCTACTAGGAGGTAAGGGTATTTGTCCTTGTCAGACTGCGTGGACAAATTCAAGGAAGTTGCAAACGACCATTTCTTGAAATTCTGTGACTCATTGGCAAAAACATTATAAAAAATGAATGTCTTTTGGTTTTCCACGATGTTTTCCTAAGCGTTTTCCTTGAGGGCGTTAAACCGCAGCCATGTCTTAGAATAGATTAACCCTTTACCAGACGGCAAAATTTTAGACTGGTCCAAATTGCAAATAAAAAATGTTCAGTTTTTGTTATATGAAATTTTAGAATCCTTTGCCCTTTTGTGGGGTTGAAAACATTCTGGAAAATGAAGAAATTGCTTGTAATAAGAAATTTCTTCATTTTCCATTATGCTTTTCTGACCTTTTTTCTCGTGGGGCGTAAAAAGATGCCATTGAGAGGAAATGGGTTAAATGGCCGATTTTATTTTGCTGTTCGCCTTACTTTGTCCAAGCATTTTGCTAAAATAGTTCTTGTGTTGTATGACGGTATCCTCTCAAACTTAAATACGTTAAGGTGAGATAATAGACTTTGAAATCAAAAGATTGAAAAAAAAACTAAAAAAAAAATACCCCTAAGAAACGCATTAATGTGGTATGTAATGGTTAAAATGAAACACATGGTCTACGGTCGAAGGTCATTTAATGAGGTCATCATAGACTTTCAAGGTTATGATTAAGTTAATTGCTTATTAATTGGTCGAATGTGCTTCAATGAAGCTCCTTTTCGTATTGATTTGCGAAAAGCTTTTGAATATCTTCTTTATCCATGTCATTAGATGATTCAGTACCCAAAGTATATTATTTCTTAATTCTCTCTCTCCTAATATCAGTCTAAAATCGTGGTCGTGTTAACACAATCCTTTGGAACTCAAAACGCCTTTGTGGAAAGGGGAGAACTTTTTTTCTTTAAAGTAGCGTCTTAAGGACATGCTTTTAATCGCTTTACACCATATGGGTTGTATAAAATGCTAATATTCCTTGAAGTGGTAATGAACACGTAATAGGGAACATGTAAATTCATGCATTAAAAACGCATTTAAAATGCAATGAATTTGAAAGGAAGCGTAATTTACAACAGAGCATCGAAGGTGTTGGTGCATAACAGCTTAAACTTTGATTTTAATCCTTTCCTGTACAAACCCGGGATTTTACGTCGCTGTGATTTTATACTCGCGAAAACATTGTGGAAAAAAAGGAGAAATTGCTTTCCCACAATATTTCCTAGCACTATGGATGGTTTCATTACATCCAATTTTTTCGTTGTCGTCTGCAACCTCTTTCAATTTTGACCAGTCTAAAATTTAAAAAAGAAAGAAAGAAACGAAGCACTTCTGGCGAACAGGTGTTTAATTTTATCGTCGCACCCTTTTGGTGAGATTCTGTAAATCATAAAAATTGCCTTTCTTTTCTTTCTAAAAGGCAGTCTCCGTAAGAGGTGTTTTTTAGAGCAAAGGTAAAAAGCTCAATAGGTGGAAGCCCATGCCCCCTAACTGAAAAGTCAGTTCTCTTATTATCGTCCGTTATGTATGAATATTTTAATTTGAATTGAGTTTGCATCCTGGCTGACTTAAAGATGAGTTTCGTAGCGTCTGGAAATAATTTTCATTACGCACTACTTTGCAAGCTTCCACACAAAATAGTTCCATCAAATAACCAATTCAAGCTGGTAAATTCTTCGCTTATTCCTTTACCAGACGATTTCAATTTGATGTATTTTAAAACGTTGTCTTTCTGGGTAGAAAACAAGTATCACAACAGATTTCTCCATTTTCCCAAAGTTTTGGGACGAATAAAAGCGGATTTGCGGGAGAATGGACTATTCGCGATGTTTTATATAGGTTATATAATCAAAGACTTGTGAATATTGAAGAAAAAAGAATAAGAAAATACTTTTTGTTTCCATAGAGGGTTGAAAACTAAACAGCTAATTTCTGTTATGAATCCGCCTTAATAATTAACCAATCGCGGTTTTAATCAATGAATAAACCGACCAATAAATAATTTATTCAGCCCGGATCTGAGCTTTTCAACTCCAACATTGTCCGCCATTTTTGTTAACTTTTATTGTTGGTTTGGCGACTGAAACGTCGTAACTACAGCTTATTCAAGCTATAGTTACGACGTTTAGTTCACCAACCAATCTTTTTACTTTTTTGTTACATGCTACTGGCCAAAATTTTCGCCAAAACGTGGGCGGGGCCAGCGATTGGTCAATTAGTTTCACACCTCAATAACAATATTCATCCTGTAACCCATTACTAAATGGCAAATGATAAGAGATGAAGAGAATATTTTTTTTGTTTTCATGGAGGTATGAACCGAAAAACCTCATCACACGGTATAAATTCGATGAACCGAGAAACCTAATCACACTGTATGAATTCGCGAATACATTGTGTGATTAGGTTTTTCGGTTCATACCTCCATGAAAACAAAAAAAAATATTCTCTTCGTTTCTTATCATTTAATAGTATCGAGCGAAAAAAGGCCAAAACCCTACATGTTTTGATAGACTATTTTGTGCGGAGGCATACAAAATAGCTGCGTGCTCAAAATTTTGTTCATGGAGTTATGAATAATTCTTTTCGACCAATCAGAACGCTCGTTTTTGATAGACGAAACTAAGAATTAAAATTATTACTAAATGGCAAATGATAAACTGTTTCAAATTGATGTGGATGATATTTCAAAACTTGTTCAAATTGAAATATGAGAATCAATTAGAGTAGAAAATATTGTAAAAAAAAAGTACATTCTTTATACAAAGCAAAGTTTCTTTGTTCGCGATTCTTTGTAGAATAGAATTCTTTGAGAACGAAAACGGGCGGGTTTGTTGGTAAAGGCTTTATTGAACTTTACGTTAATACTCGTTCTGTTAATTCCATGAACAATCTTGCTTATGCCTCGATGGTAAAGATGTTTAACCTGTGATCAGGGGAACACGAGTTAGAGCCCCATCGTCAACAGGGTGATTTCATGGCCAAAGTTACTTTGCAGCAAAGTCCGGTCTACCCAGTTTTGAAATTGCGTAGCAGTAGGGTCGACCCTCTGTGTTTCCATAGGACGTGAAAAACTGGATTGAGTGTTTGTTAACGATTCTTGCGGTATGGCATGTAAGTTCCAAAACCCAACAGAAATTTTTGATGTAAATTCATCAACATCAACTTCTTGGGAAAAGGACGATGATCTCATTATTTACATCGAACGTTGGTTACCATAAAAAAAAGCATACAGACAGGTACACACAGATAAAACAAAACAAACAAAAAAAACCTATTGTTAAGAATCGAAAATTTATTGCTTGTAGCCAAGATGAAAACGACATCGTCTGTCAGTCTTCGTTCATACAGGGCATATTCAAGTAACAACCCCCTCACCATTGCGGTCGATATCTGGTTTGTTTGTGGGAGACAGACCGCCTTTAGGCAAAGTGTTTGGGGAGCAAAAACCTCCAGTTTGATCCTACTTTAGAAGGCAGCCAGTGGGGAAATCAATTTTTTTTTCGAGTCTTCAATTCTAATTTGATTTTTGGATTAAAAGAAGATTTCTGAAATTAAAAATAAATAGAATAGATAAATAAATAAAAAAAAACTTACTATGTTTTCAACATATACCTTTACTGAACAATATTTAGAAATAGCTTTTCCTTTACGAATTCAATGGTGATATTGGAGTATTACAAATATCTTACATTTTTATAAGGACGTTAGTCAAATGCAATTTCGTTTTCTTAGAAAACGGTGTGATAAAACAGATATTAGCAATGCGTAAAGCAGTTTTCCTTCCAAAAGCCATAGCCTTAGAGTTAAGAGTTATAAAGCGATATACACTTGTCTCACAGCTAGTCAATGAATTTGATAAATGAGAACCCAGTTACCCTTGGCGAAATAGGAATTCACTTGTTTTCATTCGTCAGGCGAACTCATTTATAAGTTCCAGTCCGATTTCGGGTGCAAAAAATGAAAGTAGCAACCAACAGCGTCCTATCGTCAAGATATATTGATACGGATATCGGTTCGGGTTTTTTATAACTATGACAAAATATGCCAATTTCTCGACGTAGCTCGCAGTGTAAAGGAAATAAGATTACTCTACACCGGGGACCTTCTCAAACTACACGAGATTCGTTCCACTACAATCTCGCGTAAATGTATATTGATTACTGCGCGTGAAATTACGATAGTGGCGGATAAGACGTGAGGCTACCGACGGGGATAACCCTTCACTCAGATCTCAAATCGGCGATCTTTTAAACACAAATTATTGAAAAACGTTTCGGTTAAAAGCAAAATTATCCATATAAAAATGAATACTCAAATAATAAATGTATGACTGACGTTTGGTGAAGTCATAAAATGCTCAGATCACTGAAGTTTTCTATGCATACAAAATTACAAACGTTTTTTTTACATGTCTCGAAAACTAAAAAAATGTTTTTGTGATTATTTTGAATACATTATGCATATAACTGATAAAGGAACCTTCGACAACGAGATCGAAAAGTCTGAAATTTGTCGTATGTTATATGTGACTACACGGGTGGTAGCCATCGCTTTACACATATCGTCGGTGTTTTTTACCAAAACCTGTTAACTACAGCTTACTCTAAGCGGTAGATAGGAGGTTTTGGCAGAACACAGTTGATAGGTGAATTTATAGAAACGGCATGCACGGGTTCATATCCTTTAAATAACATTTTCTGCATTTTTTTCCATTCATCTCTTTTACGATGTGTTATAAATCTATGATAGCATAGAATATATTGAGAAAATTATGCGGGCTTGGTATTTTTGTTTAAATGGGGTTTGATACCACTTTAAACAGTATTTCAGTCATTTAGCGGTGGCTGGAGCACCTACCCATGGATTTCTGGTATTTCTAACACCAGTACTATCACTAGACCCTTCCGAGTCTTTAGCTGCTTTTACGATTATAAACCCATTGGTGGGAGACTAACGTCGGAAATGATATTTGCCACGACAAGGGATCGAACCATTTACCTCATAATAAAGAGTCCGACACGCTACCAACTACGCTATGGTCGCTATGGTCGAGGTCTCATGGACTGGATCTACTTCAACAACTGCTTTTTAGGGTTCTATGTAAATGTGACGAATGTCTTAACGAATGTAATAACACACACACACACACACACACACACTAGAAAAGGTTAAGAAAATCCCCCCCAACAAAAACAATAACAATAGAAACAACAAAAAGGTTGATCCTTAATGTGCGAAATAGAATTTGGCCTAAAGAAAAGGAAAGATATGACAGTATATTAGTATTAATTGTATTAATTGTATTTTGAATGATATGTCTTCATAAGGCATTTTATTTTCAATTTGACAAAAATGTATTTTGAAGTTTTTTTTTGGTTTTTTTTTTTTGTGTGTTTTTTTTTATTTTTCATTTTGAGACTTTGTAAAGCATTTTGCATTGAATTTGATAGGCATGTTTTTAATAATGCATTTACCTTAAATTTGAGATGCATTTCTTTATAAAGCATTTTATAATGAATTTGAGATGCATGTCTTTATAAAGCATTTTATTTGCAATTGGAGAGGCATGTCTTTATAAAGCATTTTACAATATATTTTAGAGGCATGTCTTCATAAAGCATTTTACAATGAACTGGAGAGGCATGTCGTTTTTAGTGATAAGTCTCCATAAAGCATTTTACACGCTTTTTTGAAAGACGTGACTTTATAAAGAATTGTATATGTTTGAGTGTTATGTCTTAACAAAGAATTTTACATGCATTTTGTGAAAGTGTGTCTTTACAAAAGATTTTTATATACATTTAAAGTGGTATATCTTTGGAAAGCATTATATTTACATTTTGAGTGGTATGTCTTTATGGAGCATAATTTATGCATTTTGGGAGATTTGTTTTATCAAGAATTATATTTGCATTTTGAGAGAACGTCACATTAAAAGTCTTATTTTCTTTGAATTTTCTTTTCTTTTTTGTTTGTTTTCCGTGTGTGTTTTGGTTTTGTTTTTGTTGTGTGTGTGTGTGTGTGTTGTTATTTTTATCTTGTTTTCTTTTCTTTTTTTTTTTTTTTTTTTTTCAATGGACAGCTTTATATGCAAGTTTCAGCAAGAATCTACCAGTTTACCAGTCTTAAATGCATTGCATTTGTAGAATATTATAAATTGACACAAATGAAAATTGGACGATAGCGGTTCATAAATGTGACTAGTCAAGCAGAAAGAGGCCTTCTGGGAAATATTGAAAAACATCGACTCTGGTCAGACCGCGCAGGCATATTAGGGCTGAAATTTTTCGCTCAATGAATATTTTCTGCAATTTGAATCGTCATCCATCAATAACATATCGACGTTGTCGTTATAAAACGTCGTAACTACAGCTTGATTCAAGCTGTAGTTACGACGTTTAAAATAACAACGACGATATGTTTACTTATCAAAATGTCAATACTACATTCTGTTGGGCGTTATCATCTAAACACCCCCCCCCCCTTCCTAAAACACCTACAAACAAACAAAAATTGCCAAAAGGAGCAGGCGTGAGATGGCTTTTTTCGGGACTGGTCAACAGATCTCGGCAAACGCCGGCCACACCAAATTGCCTCTAACAAGAAGTTCTTCTTAGATACTTAACGACGTTATCTTGCAAAATTCATGCCAATTAACACATTAGAAAGAAAACATGATAGTTAATGTAATAAAATCGATTGTTTGTGACCTAATATCGTAACTGCAGTTTCAAAAAACCTTAGTTACGACGTTTACGTCGCAAAACCAACAAACTTCTTCACAAAAATATCAACCAATTTCGGAGTGTACGATTTGATTGGTCTTTCGATTTTTGATTGGTCAACTTTCATGTTTGTGTGTGTGTGTGTGTGTTTGTGTGTGTGCGGGGGGGGGGGTATCATCCGAACCCTCCCCCTTTTTCCTCTACATAAAATACAGTTTACATTATCAAACGTGACTCAAACAAAATATAATTAAAAACACAATCTGAATGAGAAAAAATGGAAGAGAAAAAACAATAAAATCTGCATTTCGTTTCATGTTTACAATGTATAACGTAGATTTAATTACGTTTTACATCCAACTTCAAACACGACCTTCTAAAGAACACTGGCGAATTAACGGTGCGAATCTACTAACGACATGTTTTTTGTTGTAATGAAATTTCCGTTGCGCCATCGGGCAAATATTTTGTCGCACTTTGGAGCTGTGTTTCTTGTTATTTTCTAATTAATTAATTATTAGACGACATCATTGCGACTGCCTCGAATTTAAGGCATTTACATACGAATATCAAAGATTACAATAATAGATAAATGAATGAATAAATAAATGAATAAAGAAAGGCGAATAAGAAAGATTGAGTTAATTCGATTGTGATAGCCCAAAGTTTTTCAGTGATAGGTTTCAGGTACCATTTAAGAGATGAAGAGAATATTTCTTTTGTTTTCATGGAGGTATGAACCGAAAAACCTAATGACACTGTATGAATACGCGAAGCGGATTCATACAGTGTGTGGTTAGGTTTTTCTGTTCATACCTCCATGAAAACAAAAAATATTCTCTTCATTACTTATACTTAAATAGCATCGAGCGAAAAAAACAAAACTTTTACAAATTTTGATAACTTTTTGTATGGGACTATTTTGTGCGAAAGCATACCAAATCGATGCGGGATCAAAATTTTGTTCATGGAGATATGAACAACTTTTCTCGACCAATCAGAACGCTCGTTTTTGATAGACGAAACTAAAAATTAAATTATATGGCAATGTTTTATAGATGCACAGTGGACCTTGTTCGAGAAACCACCTCTATTAAGCGACCACAATCAAAACCCCCTACTCAAAAACAAAGTTCTCATAAAGAAGTGGTCGTATTTGCTAATCCAGGGATGTGGAAATACAGATTTTCTCTACTTGTCCATGGACAAGTAAAATGTGATTTTCTACTTGTCCAGAATCAAAATGGACTTGCCCGTGAAAAGATGAAGAATGGATAAATTTTGAGAGAACATTATTTCTACAGAAGAAACTGCTGGAACTCAGCATTTTCTTCATTAAAAACAATATTTTCTAGCCTTAGATACAAACATTATGCTCATAAATCTCCTCTATCTTTTTAGAACCATTCCAAGATTTCCCCTGATATTTACTTGTCCATGGACAAGAAGCCTCGAAAAATGTACTTGCCCGCAGGTAGAAAATCCAGTGTCGGACAAGTTGTGCACGAGAATTCCACACTCCTGGCTAATTGCATCATGCAACGTTTTATCCAAGAGAAATACAATTTTAGACCAAAGGATAAATCTGCATGTACGATTTGAAGGCTCTACCCTTATGGTTTGGAACGAAAAGGCTTTTAGAGATTTCTTACCTCATCTCTATTTAACCCTTTCCTGTTTTGCCAAATTTTAGACCCGTCCAAATTGAAAGGTTAAGAAGACGACCATATAGAGTGGATAATTTGAAATGAACCACTCAGTAGGGTAGAAAATATTGTACAAAAAGAAGAAATTGCTTGTTACAAGCAATTTCTTATTTTTCTATACTGTTTTCTCAATCATAAAATCACAAGAACGTAAAAACTAGGGATTGAACAGGAAAGGGTTAAAATCCGAGAACCAACAACTAAGCTCTTATGATGATCCCTGAAGTTAGATTTAAGTACATTGTATTTAGGTATTAGTGCATGCAAGATTTGAAATTTCTGTGCCCAAAGGTTTGAAGAAGGCATTATCTTTAAGAATATCTTTTTCAGTTCTATGTAAAATCCGGGAACCAACAACAACATTTATCACAATTTAGAAATTTGAATTGTTTGGATAGAGCACCATAAAGCAATGTCGCTAAAAGAACTAGACCTTAGAGTTTGGGAGAAGATTTCTTAAGTATTATGTTTTCTGGTTGTCGGTATGGCAACCAGATTTCCCTTTTTCCCCCTTTTTAATTCGAAAGAGAGTGTCCTTATAGTTTTATTTTTCGTATACTATCTTTTAGATCATCTCAGTGGGCACAGGCGAGCTATTGTGATTGTTTAATGCTCGGCGTCCGTCCCTCCGTCAATAATAACCTAAAATATTCACCCCCCCACACACACACACACACAAAAAGGGTTATAATCAGATTTAAACCAAAACTCACAGAAATAACCTGTAGGCGTTGCTCTTTCAAACTACAAGTACTTCAAGAAATTGGAATCAATGTAAAATGTTGGTTGCCATAGCTACTAAAAAAAGGAAAGATAATAAAACTATCTGGCCATTATGAACGAACAAGATGTATTTTTCATGAATAAGATCCATTGACTTACATTTAAAATTGAATGACAAACAAATTATTTTTTTGAGCGCAATAAATTTGATTAAAAGAAATAACAAAATTTCATGAAATATACGAAAAATCGTCGAAAAAAATATTAAAGCGGCTATTCATTACACAAAGGTACGTAAAAAAACCCCAAAACACACACACACACACATCGTCACAAGCGTGACGTAATAATTTGCGGATCGTTATTGTCAATTAATGAACCAATCGACAAGTTTTAGCATTCATTTACACCGGAAGTGAACTTTGAACTCCAACACTGACCGACAGTTATGTGAAGTATATGAAGGCTTTGCGACCTAAACGTCGTAGATACAGCTTAAAAGAAAACTGTAGATACTACGTTTAGGTAGATTGGTACCACTGTCGACTTTTTAACAAAGCTTTGTTGAAGTCGACTGCGGTACCGGTCTAACGTTTAGGTCGCTAAACCGATCATTTTATTTTTGTTACATGCTCCAGACCGTAAACTTTGCAGAAATCCCCCATATAAATCAGTTTAACCCATTCCCACTCAGTGACGCCTTTAAACGCCCCATATGGACAAAAGCTTTAGAAAACATTGTGGAAAATAAAGAAATTGCTTGTAAAAGCAATTTCTTCATTTCCCACAATGTTTTCTACCAAGAGAGTTGAAAAAATACAAAATTTCATACGCTTTAAATTGTCGTCTGTAACTTCTATCAATTTGGGCTAGTCTAAAATTCTGCTGTCTGGTAATGGGTAAATATCGAGTAATAACTTCCTGTCGGAGCTCCGAGGGCGAAGCCAGCGATCCATCAATTTGGTCTAGATTGGCAACCATATGTTTTTTGACCTTGTAAATTTTCTGGCGAGACATAAGGAGTCCGCGAAATTGCTATGTTCAAGTTAGGCAGTTTTGATAGATTACACTCCTGTTTTAAATCGACCCAATTAAAGAATCAATAATGTCAATCAAAAACGCGATTGTCCAATCAAATCGTTCATTGAGACCGGGAATTAAGTTTGAACTTCAATGTTTATAATTATTACTTGTTTTGGTTTGAGAACTTAAACGTCGAAATAGCAGGCGGAAAAGCTGTAGTTATGGCGGTGAAAACGCAAAAGCAACAAAAACACTTGCCATAAATATGGGAGGTCATCATTTATATCCGTTCTAAATGGATATTTTGATTCGTGAATCGGTTTTTGATTGACCTACGCGATCCGTCTATTCACTATAATGAGTTGCGAGTTTATTTTAGGAGAGAAAGAATAGACATGGAGATATACAGACATTGCGCCAAAATGAAATACGCGAGCTGAATTATTAAACCGTTCCCACACATTGACGCTTTTTTTGACACACCGAAAAAAAAAAATAAAGCCTCGGAAAACATTTTAGAAAATGAAGAAATTTGCTTGTATACATAAAGTTTTCTACTTCAAAAGACAATTATAAAAGAGAAATCAACAAAAACTTGTCATCTGCAACATCTTTGAATTTAGACCAGTCTAAAATATCGTCTGGTGATGGGTTAAAGATTTCTTAAATAAGATCCTTGCATAGTTTTTTTTTTTTTTTTTTTATTTCATATTCCGTAGATTGAAACATACTTAATCAAAAATTGCAAAGAAAAAATTGGGACACCCAATCATTAGTTAGTCTGAAACACGCCGATTTCAATTGCCAAAATATTGAGCTTATTATTCTGTTATGCAAATGTTAGGGTTTTTTTTTTAAGTACACAATTTTACTTAATTACCCAACAATTTTCCTTCAAAAATGTTCTTATACACCCATAGAGATCTTCTCTGGTTCACTATTATATTTCTGCATAATTAAATAAAAAAAAAAAAAAAAAGGGGGGGGTGGGAGAGAGAGAGAGAAAAGTATATTATATTAGGGGTGTAAACACCTTAAGATCAAAATAAAAAAAAATTCTTTTTTTATGTTTTCTTAATTGAGTTCATTTCGTAATGTTCTGTGGGAAAAACCTCTTCCATTGGAATTTAATCATTTTTATCATTCATATTAGGCAATTCAATATTAGTTTGTCACAACTAATCAGGGAGGAAAAATTGCATCTTTGAGAAAACCGCATATCACACAGCTTGCTGTTTCGAAAAAAGTAGAAATGTGTACACCGTTAAATCAAAAAGAAAGGTGATTGGTGGTGAAAAAAAGACAGAAAGTGGCCATTTGTTCTATTTTAGGTTAAGAAAAGACGAATTGAAAATATCCGGAATTTCACAAACCTCTATAATTATTTTGAATGCAGCATTGAACAAGGAGCAATATAAGGGGCGCGTGAAGTCGATGTTCTGAACGTGTAAATAACGCTATAACGTTGTAATGAGGTCCGTTTTGCGGTAACATAGTTGCAAAAATACTCATAAAAAGTAGGGTTTTTGATAAATTTGTTTGGAAATTTTCAGTTACATCCACTCAGAATGAGTCTTAAACTCGTGAACATTTGGAGAAAATGCAATTCATAATTTGATCAAAATTCCGGAATTTTCTATAATCCCGAAGTTGGTAAGCAGAGCACACATATCCTTGAATGCACGAATCCCAAAACATTCGATTCAAATTAAACGATATCAAAGTCTTCTCCAAAATAATTTAAACTCGTCTAAAATTGTTCATCTGAAATTATAAGTGCGACTAAGAACTTGAGGCAAAAATATGACTTTATAAATAATTTGATAGCTACAGTCTTGACGATGTATCAGAGTTTCGTTGAGAAGAAAAGCATATAAGTCGCTATCTTCTTGAGATTTACTCGAAAACATTACCTTATATTGTACAAACTTTGTGCCATAGAGAATTACGTATGTGTTATTTTATGTTAAAAGTTAGTCATTCTACAATTTAAGTTGTCCATTTAAGAAATGAAGAGAATCTTTTCTGTCTTTTTTAAAGACAGACAGACAGACAGATAACTTTATCTATAGATTTGTACAAAGTACATCATCATATCAAAACATAAGTCCTTCAAGAAAAAAGCTTTGGAAAACATTGTGGGAAATGAAGAAATTGCTTGTATCAAGCAATTTCTTCATTATCCACAATGTTTTCTATCCAAAAAGGTGAAAAAATTTAAAATTCCATCAACTTGACATTGTCGTCTGCATCTTCTTTCAATTTGGACCAGTCTAAAATTTTGTCAAGTGGGAATGGGTTAAGGGAAAGGGGATATGGGAAACGTTGTGGAACATTGAGAAAATTGGTTTCTTCTTTCCCCACAGTGTTTTCTTTCAAGACGCATTTCATTGAACTTTTCAATTCCAAATATGAAAAAAAGCTGTTGTCAAGAATTTCGAAAACCTGAAATTATTGGTGTACCATTACGGAGGCTTGATTGTTGACGTTTAAGATACCAACCATCAAATAATCAATCGTCCAATCAAATAATTTTATTAGACCGGAAGTGAACTTTAAACTGCAGAATTGGCCAACATATATGTGAAGCATTTTTTTTTGTTGTTTTTGTTTATTGACCGAAACGTCGAAACTAAAGTTTAATTATATTATTCAAGCTGAAGTTTGGACGTTTAGGTTGCCAATTAACCGACATTTAATTTTTTGCTCAACCCATTCAATCAAAACAAGTTTTAGACAAGTCCAAAATGCAGATGACAAATTCAAGTTGATGATTTTTTTTTTATTTATCATTTTTTTTCATTTATTTATTTATTTATTCATTTTTTGGGGTGGAGCGTCATTTTGGATAGAAAACATTGTCGATAATGAAGAAATTGTTTGATACAAGCAGTATCAAGCAATTTCTCCATTTTCCACAATCTTTTTCAAAGCCTTTTTCTAGAGGGTTGTGAAGACGACGTACTGGAAGTGAATCGGCTAACGGCGAAACATCAATTCGGAGCTCAGTGGGCGTCGCAATCGGAGTCAGTGGGCGTGGCAGCGATCTATCAATTCTATAACAGACAAAGAAGAAAGTAAATACGGACTAAAATTTGAAAGAGACAAATTTCCATAAGGATAGACTGTGAATGGAGGAATTGTTATTTATTATTCGCTAAATCTCTGGTGATCTTAGTAAGCTATGCTTCTCTTAATTCTTTATCAAAAATGATCGATTCGAAATTAACTCAAATGAAAATTTAAAGGAGAAATGTCATTGTCAAAAAGCTATCATCTGTGAAACGACGCAAGTGTTCTTTTTTCCTATGATTAAATGGCTATAAATATTCATGAAGCTTTATTCTAAGCTCCGCCCTATCCTTTCATCAATTGGACGTTGTTAATCTGTTCTAAAAATACCGGCTTTGTAAATAATACCACAGCCGTAGGGCTAGTCACGTGACCAACGGTCGTAATGGAGATATGCAGTGAAAATTGAACGGACGCGAATTCTTTGTTTATTATTTTGAACTTTAGTGTATCTATTTCGCCGTAAAGGTAAGTTCATTTTATCCTGACATATTGTTTGAGTCAGAATTGTTATTTTCGTTCTATGTCATAAACGAATAAGGGTCTAACTGACAAGGATTTATTGAGGAGGTCCGAATTTGCATCTGACAAATTTTTACAAGATGGCGGCATCCAACGAATTTGAATTGCACTGTGTGTAGATCCTTTGTGAAAGCCAATCTTTATCACGATTGCCTGTTGATAAAGGCCGTGTACTGGTTATGATAAAAGTGTAATGTTTAATCCCGTCTTCATTGATCGCACATATGCAGCGACACAGATTATTTACCTTTGTTTATCGAGTTCTTTTCTAGTTGTCTTTTATTCGATTTGTGTACATGTTTATTCAAATGAGCAGACCACCCGCGTTCGATTTGGAATATAGTGAATTTAAACAATAATTAATCGAATGAAATGTTGCCTATTACCTCGGGAATATTCGACAAACACATTCAATTAATTTCGCAAAATTTAACGAGTTTTAGACAGATTCAAGTATGGTTATGCCTACGGAAATTGAAAAGGATAAGCAGATAGCGTGCAGAATTATGATGCAAAGGGGTCACGGTTGATCGAAAAGGTCTGCACTTGAAAACAATTAACGAATTATTGACGTCTGGTTAAGTTCAATCTAAATATAGTAACATGTAACAGGAAAAGACCATTGTGGCAGTAAATCACACTTGACCTATATTTACCCTTTACTTTCTAGGTCATGATGCAAACCGTTCTTGTTACAAGTGTACGCATTTTTCTCGTGCCCCCCCCCCCCCTACAAAATAAAGCTCTCGACAAAGTTGAAACAAGTTAGAAACGCTTATTTTGAAGGAAACGGTTGTCACTCTTACATTCCATTTTTATCCTAGTGATATGATAATTCATACGCGTAGATTGCATGTGAAAGGGGTTCACTTATTGTCAAATATTCCCTGATATCAAGACATTTGATGGTTAATGATTTTACAACATTGTGGTAAAAGAAGTTTATGCCTTTTGTAATTTGTATCATTGTACAGGCCCTTGACGAAGACAGAGTGTAACCCGAGAATCATTTAATTTTCATTTTAAACCATTATCGCACTATTCCGCTTTCTGACCTTGGAAAAAACTAGTTGAATTAAGAATTTGCATGTAACAAGTAATTTTTAATTATCCATAATGTTTTATTCCCACAAACCAAAGATTTTTAAAATTTCATCTACCAATAATTATCGCCCGTTACTTCTTTAAATTTAGACGGGTTTTAAATTTTGTTGTTTGGCTATTAGTTACAGATTAAAAATATTTTGTTCCTTCTGCAAATTTTAACCCATTCCCAAACAATTCCTCTTTTCTAAAGAAAAAAATTTGAACGCATTGTTAAAAATGAAATCAATTGCATGTACAAAGCATATTTTTCATTATCCTCAATGTTTTCTATCCAAAACCAGGGGAAAAAAAAGATAGAATTCCTTCAATTCGATATATTTATTGTCTGCAGCTTGTTTTGGACCAGTCTAAAATGTTGTTGTGTTGGAATTGGTTGATAAGTATTGGACAGAGAATTCTTTCAAAACAGATTTCTGTCATTACTCTCACATAAAGCCCTTTCAATCAAATTATGTTAAAATCCGAGAAAGAAAAAAGAATGTTAAAGAAACTATAATTCAGTTTCTGTAAAGATTTACACTACAAAATGTAACCGAAAATGACCGGAACGTTTTATGAGCACTGATGATAAGATGTCTATCGTTATATCAACGGTTGTAACGAAATCTCTCCGTTATTTGTTGTTGTTTTCGTTGTCGGTGCCATCTCAAGAAGTTTTATTGTCTGGATAAAAAAATCCACGAAAAGGGTTCTACTATTTTTGATGCATTGAAATTTTTTGAATAAAACGTACACCACATTTAAGTTTTGTTCAAGCAAAAATATTTTGCAAAACAACATTATGTTGGAGCGACGGAAAATGAATTTTGAACGAGACACGGAAGGACGCGTTGTTATGACTATGAACTCGAAATAATGATTCTTCATGGTTAATTTTGCTCGAACAACAAGTTTATTTGTGTGTTGACCTAATAATGTAACAAAAGAAGTGTATTTCATTCACCACTCTGTTGTTCACAGGTCAACACTCTTAGGACAAGGGAATTTTTACCTTTGATACAGGGATAATTGGTGTTTAGAAGAAACCGCCATTTTGGTTTAAGCTATCCTTAAATTCACTGTACTGGCCATTGAAAAGTACCCCAATCTATGTTTAAATGAATGGGTAGATGTTTGAATGTAAGTAATTAAAGTTGTTACAAGACAGCATGTATTCGGGCTGGTCCGAAAGGAAATCACAGTAATATTCGAAAAATACTACTAAATATATTAAATAAAAACACAGTAGTAGGGGTAGGGTATGACAAATAAACAAGAGTTTTGACCACAAAAATTTGAAAATTCCCTATTTTTACCATTAGAAGAGTCATTCCGACTCCTTTAGAGAAATTTTAAGGATCAATCAGGCGACTTTGATCCCTCAGTCAAATTTTCAGTGATGCATCTTATGTACTATTGAAATTATGATAAATGAGCTGCTACTTCACTCCCTTGTAAGGAAACTATATAAGTTAGTCAACACTTATGAGAAAATATGTTCGTTATACATATTTTTTGCGGGGGTTATTTTGTTTGTTTGTTTTTTATGACCCTTAGAATTTCTTGTTAAGGAGTTATTGACTCAATTTCAAAAAATAGCACAAGCCCTGTACCGATGTGATTTTAGACTGGCCATAGGTTTTTAGGTTTTTGATTAGAGGGTGGTAAAATTGTTCTATCTCGCACTCCTGCCCCAGTCCGAGTGTTACTTCATTAAAATTCAATACCTCATTTAGACGCACTGAATATAGATAGCTGTGTAAAACATTATGAGGAAAGTAGAAATTGTTTGTGACAAGTAATTTTTCACATTATCACATGTCTTCTATCCCTTACGGCTACCGTTTTTCAAAATAATCCAATTTCGAATCGATGACAGTAGGGTCTTTGAATTTGAACCTGAATATTAAATTTCTTTGATTGTCTTACTAGCAGAAGGTCAGCGGGTTATTGTCATGGCGCTGTGTCCTCAGTGCAGCCGTCCACCCGTAAACATTTTCTTTAAAAATCTTCCAAGTAAAAATTGGATAGATTCAACCAAATTTCAGTGGAATGATCCTTTAATGACTCTTTATCAGATTCATTCGCGAAATTGTGGTCAGATAGAAAATACGAGTTTTGTATTGAAAGCTTTCGGCTGTATTTCAGAATGAGCTTTTAGTCAATGTTGAATACAGGGACTCCTAAATCTTTATGGCCCCAACACCAACGGCCCAGGAACCCTCTTTTATTTGTGTCATCGAAAACAAACAAACAAACAAACAAACTGTATTTTCTGTAACTATTTATCAGAATGCATTTAAGGACTGGTCCAAATTGAAATAAGTAAAAGTCGTAAATTAGTGCGATAGAAATTGTATGAAATATCAGTTTGATAAACATAAATAGAGAAGTAGAATTGCATGTTGCAGTTTTTATTTATACAAACTTAAATCTTGAAAAAAGAATAAAACGCCTATTTCTAAATATGACAAGTATTCAATGGCATTGTGTATAGAAAAATACCAATAATACATACTATATACTGTGTAAAATGCTTAAACATCCTCGTATATTTTTAAACTTTAAACTGTTGTAACCCAGACTCCCAAAATCATTGGAAACACACATTTTATGGGGATCAAAATGACCCATTTAGAGAAATTACTACAGATCAAAACACGGTTTTCAATTATGTATCGTATATGCTATTGAAAACTGTTCTAATTTATTGCTTACTTGACATCTTTACAAATAAAGGTCAGTTTGCAATTCAACTAAGACTTTTAAGGAAGTCTTACAATTTTTACCAATTATAATTCGCTCGTTCTAGTTTTATGATGCCTTCATAATCAGTTTTGACCTCTACACATTCCTGGTCAATGAGTCAATGACTGCTCGCTTTCAACAAACGCTAGCACGAGCCCTGTTGTGATTCCCGGAAACAACTGGGTGGTACATTTCATAGTTATTGGACCCATTTTGCTGAAACTTCTGTCTAAGAATGTTTTCCTCTTGTTGAACTACCAGCAGAAGATAAAGTTTGTATCATCACTCTTGGATACATGGGTTCTGTTACGTAGGATGGTGCGGTTCTTATAGAACAGTTGTGCAAGACTGTGAAGACTTTAACTTTGAATTTGGACTAGGCTAAAATCGTGTAGTCTGGTAATAGGGTAAAGCTGTTACGGGCTTTGTGCAGAAGTTGATGTAAATCGAATAGAGTCTGTTTTGAGCTGTCATAGTTAGGTAGATCATTCTGTTTACATTGAAATTTTAACAACTGTTTGTGAAATGCAATAAAGAGAAATGTTGTAATAATCGAAATATTATATCACCAAGAAAATAACTGCTGTCTGGAAAACAATTGATTGTTCGGAAAAAGATTTGAGAAATCTGATCCATTATCAGACACGTTGCAGACTAGTCATAATTGAAAGATTTAGACTAATCATAATTCAAAGAAGACGATATTCGAAATTGACTTATTCCCACACAATTCCCCCTTTTATACTCCCTTCAAGAAAATCAATTGAGAAAAAATTTGTGGAAAATGAAGAAATTGTGTGTTACAAGCGAAATATGTTTTAGTGTCACATAGAGTAGAAAAACCTGTGAAAAAAGGAGGAATTGTTTGGAACAAGAAACTTTGGTAAAGCTTAGGAAAATGAATTCCCTTTGGAGTGTTTAATATCTGGATTAAATAGGAATATTGTGATAAACAGATGAGTATTCCGAAATGAACATACTACTTATGCCCCCTCTGAGTCCCAATGATCCCACGAGTTCAGAGAGTCCAAC
Organism: Fragum fragum; assembly: GCA_946902895.1. Classification (NCBI taxonomy): domain Eukaryota; kingdom Metazoa; phylum Mollusca; class Bivalvia; order Cardiida; family Cardiidae; genus Fragum; species Fragum fragum. The sequence goes on along the minus strand of OX336377.1, from coordinate 45,291,430 downwards.
GTACCAACACGAGTCCAGAAATTCATGGATTCGTGGTTGTGTCACAGGTAATTCTTGAAGTTATTAACCCATTCCTCGACAGCTAAATTTTAGACTAGTCCAAACTGAATGATAAAGCAGACGACAATGTAAAGATTTTGAAATTTTTTTCTTTTTTGCCTTTAGGGTAGAAAACATTGTGGATAATGAAGAATTTGCTTGTAGCAGACAATTTCTTCATTTTCCACGATGTTTCCCCAAGCATTTTTTTCTTTGGGTGTTTAAAAGCGTTTTTGTTTGGGAATGGTTTAACTAACTCGCACCCAGTTCGCGAGCATTTAGGTACGATTTTTTTATTCGAGAATTCTGGACAAAAATTTTGAACTGCCCAAAACATTTGTCACGGTCTCCCGAATTTTAGTGCACTGGAATCTAACCAGTTAAGAACTCCAAGAACTGGATTTGACACAGCCGCAAATCCTTGATTTTCTGGATTCTTGGGGATACAAGGAGATTCGGTGGGTTTCAAATCGTAGTTTGATTACGGATTTTATAGTCTCGAGAGGCTTACGCAAAGCAAAACTACATTTACGTGACACATGGTAAAGAGAAAAACACATATAAACACATGATGAACTTCATAATTAAATGCAATGTACACAGAACTTGAATTTTGTTTTCAAAGAGTGACCAGAAAATGGAATAAGATTTGATATCCTGACTACAAGGCAAATGTCACAGGAAACGTCTACTATAGCTATAGTTTTAAATGTTGTATTGGTTGTTTTGATCTTCGAACCCATTAACCCATTCCCACTCAATCCTTCCTTACACGCCCCTCAAGAAAAAAAAGCTTTGGAAAGTATTATGGAAAATGAAGAAATTGATTGTGTCAATTTATTCTTGATTGTCCACTATGTTTTCAATCCAAAAATACGAAAACATTTAAAATTCCATAAACTTGAAATAGTCGTCTGCTACTTCTTTCAATTCGGGGCAGTCTAAAATTTCGCCATCTGGTGATTGGTTAAATGAAATAATATGTTTACGTAAAAAAGGTACCAAGCGGTTAGCCCACGCCCATCAAACTCAAACAAAAGTTTTTCTTCGTTTTTAAACAGCGTTATTTAGCAAAAACTATGACCAGAAGCAAGGAACAAAAAGTAAAATGGTTAGTTGGCAACCGAAACGTCGTATTAGCTTAAGTTTTGACATATTTGTCACCATCCCAACAAAAATGCATGTTACGGATATCGACCGATGTTGGAGTTCAAAGTCTCAATGATTATTTGATTGGCAGTCACGATCTATCAATAAACTTTTTAACTCGGAAAGATAATTCTTTGGAGAAAAAGTAAAGAAATTCCATTGTCAACTTTTAGTTTCAATTCCCAGTTGCACTAAGCCAATGTAACACACAAAAATAACCCTAGTCTCCAAATGATTGTTTCTTTACTCATATTTGAATGGAATGATTTGAGTGGTCGACTGATTCTTTGATTGGCAGCCACGATCCGTCAATAAACTTGTGAAACTCGGCAAGATAATTGTTTTGAAAAAAAAATATAAAAATAAAATTGGTTGACCTGATCGGTATTAGATGAATTCAAGAGGAAATCATGAAAATCCCCTGATCTCATTTTAGCTTGAAAGTTTTTCTTAGAAAAACTCTTTTGCTTTATTATACTTTATATGGTTCGATCCCCGGCGGCGGCACATAATCTTTCCGACATTTGTCTCCCATCAATGGGTGGAACATCGTAAATCTAAGTGGAAAAGCAGCTGATGGCTAGGAGGACTGGTGCGAGATATACCAGGAATCCGTTGTTAGGTGCTCCATCCGCCGCGACATGATAGAAAAGTTGTAAAAAGCGACTTTAAACCCCATTCTAACAAAGATTTATTAAAAGGAATTCCGATGAGATAAAAAGGAAAAAACAGTATTTGATTTTGTTGGTGGGGTTTATCAGTCTCGTGTAACTTTTTAGAGAATTACTGACTACTTGACTTGAATGGGTAGCGCATCAGACTCCTAATACCAATCATGGGATGTCATGGGTTTGATCCCGGCGTCGACACATATCCTTTCTGACATTTGCCTCTCACCAATGGGTAGATAATCGTAAACCTAAGTGGGATAGCAGCTAGAGGTTAGGAAAGGATGTAGCGGTATACAGTACTGGTGTGAGAAATACCAGGAATCCATTGTTAGGTGCTCCAGCCGCCACGATGACTGAAATACTGTTAAAAGCGTTTTTAAACCCCATCAATCAATCAATGATTTGAATAGATATTTATGGTAAAGACTTTTATTCAGATCCTGACCTGAAATTTTGATTCCATAATAAAAGTGGATTTAACGGACGAGGCTTAACAGTAACATATACTGTAGGCAATTTTAAGCTTTAACCCTTTCCTGTTCAGTCCCTGGTTTATACCCCCCCCCCTATGAATTTACCATTTAGAAAATATCGTAGATAAAGAAGAAATTGTTTGTAACTAGCAATTTCTTCTTTTTCGACCATATTTTCCACCCTACCGAACGGTTATTTTTCGAATTAAATCCACTTTCATTTTTCGTCTGCAAAACCTTTGAATTTGGACTTGTCCAAAATTTCGCAAAACATGAAGGGGTTAAGGCAGCTTCATTTTTTTTAGTACACAGTATCACAATAACTTGTTCAAACACTTTAAAGAACTATTCTTATTTCAATATTTTGGCAACAATTGCACTGATAAAAGAAATAATAAATTGATGCTACCTTTTTTCTTGATCAAGGCAAATTTGCCGAAATATCGAAAATAAGAGTAGTTTGATATAGTATTTATCAATTGATTTAATATATGGGCCTGAATTTCCTGGAATAATTTTCTTAACAACAGAAGCAGACAAAAAGATCGGACAATGAACCATAAACGAGAACGATGCAATTTGAAATCAAACTGTCAGAAAGGAATGCGTGTCGATTTAATTCAAATTGGAATTTGTGCGTTGAAAGATGCGTGTGTGTTTTCAGAGAGTACGCTACACTTAGTCATGATATTGGGTTCCATTGACATTTTCTGTTTTCGACCTATCGCCGTTTGGCGTGCAAACTGTCGTAACTACAGCTTAAATAAAGCTGTAATTACGTCAATTTTCTCGCCAAACGACGCTATGTTTAAAGGTCGGCTCGAATTCAAGAGCGGAAATATTCACATTTTCATGGGTTTTATGTAGGGGATAATATATCGATCAATTTCTTGAGACTTATGAAATAAGTACAGACATTATACCCTTTAAAAGACAAAAAGTATTAAATTATTCTAAACAAGATTGTCCAGGGGTTGAAACCCTTTTCATTAATAGAATCCAATAGTTTAAATAATACTATTCCATAATTCCCCAATTTGAAGAAAATGTTTTCATTTACCATATATTCCGTTTCACATAATATGGTATAAAGTTGACATTTTTACCACGGTGTTTGATGAATTCCCAATTATCCATGCTTAGTTTTTCTACATCAATACTTCTACCAATCAAGTAGAATTTAGGATCGAGATGTCAATTAAAGAATCATTTCACTAATCAAATCATTCATTTAGACCGAATGTGAACTTTGAACTCCAACATTTATGATAAATTTTCTTGTTGGGTTGAAAACTTAAACGCCAAGCTGTAGTTACGACGTTTAGGTCGACAACCATTTTACTTGTTTGTAACATGTTACTGGCCATAAGTTTTACAAAATAACGCCGTGTGATATCGAAGAGGAACATGTTTGGAGCTGACTGGGCGAAGCCAGCGGTCCGTCCACTTCGAGGAGAACATGTCATTGTGACCATCATTCGTTTATTCTTTGGGTTCGATCCCCGGCGGCGGCAAAAATTCTTTCCGACAATTGTCTCTCACCAATGGGTTGATAATCGTAAACCTAAGTGGGATAGCAGCTGGAGGCTAGGAAAGGATGTAGTGGTAGTACTGGTGTGAGAAATACCAGGAATCCATTGTTAGGTGCTCCAGCCGCCGCGATATGACTGAAATACTGTTAAAAGCGGCGTTAAACCCCATTCAATCAATCAATCGTTTATTCTTATTAGATGAAGAGAATATTATTTTTCATTGAGGTAAAAAACCGAAAAACTAATCACACGAAGCGTATTCATACATAAGTGTGATTAGTGTGTTCGTTTCATACCTCCGTGAAAACAAAAATACTCTCTTCATTTCTTATAATTTAATTTCATCAAGCGAAAAAAAAAAATATTTACAAATTTTGATACATTTTCATGGAACTACGTGTATTTCGTATGGAAGCATATCTGCGTGCTTGAAATTTTGTTCGTGGAGGTATAAATAATTATTTCGGCCAGTCAGAACGTTGGTTTTTGATAGACGAAGCAAAAATGAAATTATTTATCTATCTTTCTTCTTTGCATATTTTGGAGAAGATTTTTCCTTCATCAGAAAATTGTGAAAAATCCGGTTGAAAAAAAAAGATTAAAAAATCAGTTTTCCACACAAGACATAATTATTTTTACCACGATGTTTAAAGTTTTCCGAAATAACCCTATCATGTCATTACATTTAACACGTGTTTAATTGCTTTCAACGACATAAACGGAGTAAAATAAAAAATGACGATCCTGTTCTGATCCGTTTGTTTTAATGTTTATTTCATGTCTATATCTATTTATTTACCTTCCTCCTTCTGACACGTTCAACCCTTAATTTTTTGTATGGTGTAACGACAGTATTGGAGTGCTTTTGTACGTGTAATATTTTCCTCAAGTCCAAACAGTTTGTTTTTTCTCACACCAAAACGTTTTTTTGTTTTTCTTTTAAAATACACCGTTTTTGCAATACTTTTTTTACAGGAGAAAAAACTCAAAAGTTTGTAAATTTTGACTTATACCCTACAATGAATAGAAATAATGATAATAATAATAAAAAAAAAAACACTCTTATTCAATATCCTTAGTCAGATACTAAAATCACATACATGAAATTACATCTTAGCCCAATACCAGAAGACAAATTTTAGACATAGTCAAATTTGAAAGAAGCTGTAGACGATAATTTAAAGCTAGTGAACTTTTGAAATGTTCCACCTATCTGGGTTGAAAACCTTATGAAGGATGCAGAGATTGCTTGGTTTATCCACTGGTTTTTCTTAACGGGCGTCAAAAAACGTCATTGTGTGTTTTGTTGCAAAGTTTCAGTTGTATTCAACAATATATACTTTATAAACATAAAGTAACATGTGCGTGAAAATTTCAGCATTTTTTCACGTGGAAGATGCGCAGAAATTGAGCAGTCAGAACATCTTAAGAAACTTTAAGGCTATATCTATCTTAAGCTCATAGTGACGATTCAGATTTGACTGTACGGAAAAACTAAGCACAGGCTTAAATATTATCCGAGTACATAGATAGAAAATTTGAGAAATTTGAAATGAAATACTTTGATTAAATTCAAACAGCCTCGGGATATCAACGAATAATTCTTTGAATAGACCTCAAACTTAAACATTCATTGGTTTCTGATCTATCTCGCGATCAGAATGAGATAATGTTCTGTTACCTTTTCAGGGGAGGTAATTTGTAGTGATATGCAAATCAGGCAACCTTAAGAGAGAAATATGACTATTTGTATTTACCCATTTAGGAGGATAGGATACTTTTCCGTGTTGTCATATAACACTGCAGCTCACTTTAAAAAATGATATCCAGTTTTGCTCGTGCACGTTTGTGTAAAGCGGAATTTAAGGGGGGAATTCTTTGACCCTGACTGGAGCCCTTCTTTGCGACCATGATTCAAATACGATGTTATTCAAATACAAAATATATATCGATGTCTGTACAATGTTAATTCAAAATCGATGCTATTCAAAAACTGTATTATGATTGTCTGTACACCGATGATTCAAATACGATGTAATTCAAATACAAAAACTATCACGATCAAGTGTGTATTATGTCCCAATTAAAGTGTACCGATGCGCATTACATGTCAAATTTTAGATGCAAGCATGGCAAATGTGCCCGCATAAATACGTAGTCTATCTGTGAAACAGAAGTTATTGTTCGTGTATTTGTCATGATTCAGAATATGTTTCGACTATTATAGGATGTAATTGTGTTCCAAATATCATTTATAGTTCCCTTTTAATCTATTTCCACACAACCACGCTTTTTACGCCCGCAAGAAAAGGTTTGGGACGTCTTTATCGAGAAATTGCTTGTAGCAAGTTGCTTCTTCATTATCCACGATGTTTTCTTTGAAACAAGACGAATATTTAAAAAAAAAAAAAAAAAAAAAAATCACGAACTAAGAATAATCGTCTGCAACTTCTTTCAATTTGCACCAGTTTAAATTTTCTCGTCTGGTAATGGGTTACAGAAACAGTCGATTTTTTATAGGCAAATTCGAATAAGTTATTTGTTTTGTGATATTTGTGGTATACGTGTATATGGCTAGTTTTGGTTATGTATATGCGTTGATAGATGGAAATTCGGACCTGATATCACGTGGCTGTCAACAGTACCAACAGTTCAGGATACTCTTCTTCGGAATTTTGACAACCCCATTTATAGTTCGTTTATGGCGCTTGAAATTGTTAAACTGACGTTGCCTTAGAATCAGAGGTATTATTTCAGTGAGATTTACTTAAAAAAACAGTTCAACTAGTGTAAACTGCCACTGGAGGCTTAACCACTAAATCCATTGAATGCCTACGCCATAAAAAGTAGTGTTTGCGTATTTCAGGAATATTGCAAACTCTATTCAAATTGTAGAGAACTTTTCAAAAGCATGCTATTTAACACATCCCCACTCAATTCCGCTTTTAAGCATCTCAAGAAAAAAAGCTTTAGAAAAGTCCCACTTCAATTTTAAACGGCGTTTTTACCCAAATTCTATTGGACAATAGTATGTAAAAGAAATTGAAAGAATAGTTGGTTGGTGAAATAAATGTCGTAACTACAGCCAATCCCACAAAAATGTCAACGAAAATGGCGGTCAATATCGGAGATCAAAACTCATTCTGGGTTCAATGAATGATTTGACGGGTTGATTGACTGACAGCCGCGATTGGTCAATTCCGCTTTTTGACGAACATCAAGAAGACAGAGTAAAGAAAACATTGTGAAAAATGAAAAATCGCTTTTGACAATTTCTTCGTTTTCCACAATGTTTCCTATCCAAAACGACACGTCTTTATATTATTCCCAATAATGGTGATTAAAACTTAAAAATGGTGGGGAAAAAACCAGGCGCCTACATATTGAGTACGTTTCGTTAAGAATGATGGAAAAACGGGCATCTACATACGACAATTTAAATTGAGTGCCTTTTGTCGACCCATTATTACCTTACGGCATTTTTTAGACTGGTGCAAATTGAAAGGAGTTGCAGGCGACAAAGTAGAGTTTATTCAATTTTAGATTTTTTTTTCAACATTCTGGGTAGAAAAACATGTTTTTTGATAAGTTTTTCTTGAGGGGCACCAAAAGCCTTCATTGTGTGGGAATTGGTTAAACGAGCTTGCCGGGAAAGAAAATATTGTGGTAAATGAAGAAATCATTTTATCTCAACCATGTGGTTGTGTGTGTGTGTGTGTGTGTGTGTGTGTGAAATGCGGTTGTTCTGCAGGGACGGTTTTTAAATACAACATACCCGAAATAACTCAAGTTAACCTCTTCCTACACAATCCCTTATTTTTACGTCCCTGTGATTTTATGCTTGAGAAAACATTGTGGGAAAAGAAGAAATTGCTTTTAATAAGCAATTTCTTCTTTTCTCACAATATTTTCTAACCTATAGGTTGGTTACTTTTCAAATTGCACCAACTTTTAATTGTTGTCTGCAACTTCTTTCAAATTGGGCCAGTCGATTTTTTTGAAAAACATGGAAGGGTTAACAAGTCTCTACCTACAAACAAGGAAAAAGAATGTGATATTTTGAAGGTTAATGAAAAGTGGGGTTTTTTTTATGGATTGCCTTTGTCAATCAAAGAATCAATGGACCAATGAAATCATTCACTTGGTTTGGGATTAAACTTTGAACCTCGACATTTGCAGACATTTATCTATTTGAAGCAATGTTTGCTGAAATGTCGTTACTACAGCTTATTCAAGCTGTAGTTACGACGTTTAGGTCGCTAACCAACCCTCATACTATTTTGTCACTGATCATAAAGATAACGCTTTTTAATATTGAGTTTGAACTTCCTGTCGGAGCTCAGTGGGCGTGGCAAGCGATCCGTCAAATTTGACCTAGAAAGACGCGTTCTTTACCGATATCAATAAATTGACCTAGTTTTCGTACATTTGGTTTGAGATATCGCTGTTACACCAAAGGATGAAATGATTTTTGGATTCACAAGTAGTTTGTAGCTGTTCTAGGTACTCTAAGACTTATCTACAGTCAAAGAGGTCACAGATGGCATTTTTACCCATTACCAGACGACTAAAGTTTAGACTGTTTCAAATTTGAAAGAAGGTATACATGGCATTTCAAATTAGAAAAATAAGCGCCAAATATAGGATAGACAACATTGTGAGAAAATGCATTTGATAAGAAATTCTCCTTTTCCCACAAAATGATACATGATTGTATTTTTTAGAGTGAGAGAAAGCAATTTCTCCTTTTCCCAAAGAATTTTACATGATTGTATTTCTTTAGAGTGAGAGAAAGCAATTTCTCTTTTTCCAACAAAATTTTACATGATTTCTATTTCTTTAGAGTGAGAGAAAGTAATTGTGGTAAAAGGTTAAAGTTGGTGTAAATTGAAAATACATGTATTGAGAAAAAGAAATTTTTTTGTGGTGATAGGGTCTGGGATTTCAGGTTGAAAATGGAACCTTCATTATATAACAAATGAATAATAAATGTACATTCATTTGAAAAAATAATGAGTGAAATAAACGAATGAGTTCAACAATAACACCCATGAATAAACCCTAACACTTGCACGCAAAGTAATTTTTATTGCGTGAGGATGGTGTGTAATCTTTTGGTCTCAGATTGCTCAGCCCCCCCCCCCCTCCTCCTTCCTATGTCAGTGTAGTGTTTGGTTTCAATCCTTTGAACGCGAGGTCGAACCCTAGTTCAACCTTCAATTTGGTTATTAAAAAAAACTTCGAAAAGCGGTATTCGCAAATGTAAAATAAAGTCAGGGGTAGTTAGCATCTACTCTCAAGGATTCTTGAATATAAGACTCTTATATTCAAGAATCCTTGAGAGTAGATGCTAACTACCCCTGACAAGAGTCGACAGTTACGCACAGTTAGATACAACAGTACGCGACCTAATCACGCGATCCCGGGTTCGATCCCCGGTCGCAGTAAATATCCTCTAGACATTTGTCTCTCACCAATGGATGGATAATCGTAAACCTTAGTGGGATGATCAGCTGGTGGCTCGGTAAGGATGTGGTGGTAGTACTGGTTTGAGAAATGCTAGCAACCCAGGGTTAGGTACTCCAGCAGCTGCAATATGATTGAAATACAAACAAACAAACAAATGACGCGAAAACCATTCTAACCCTGCGCGAATAGGAAATCTCAACTGCAGTTTAATTTGATTTCGGTTTTCCCGTTTTCTGGTGACCTGTTCGCGTTGAAAATCTCGTCCAATACGTCACTTGAAATTGACATTTAGATTAAAAACCACGACTACCTAAATAGGTCATGCGAGGTGAAATGGGCGGGGCGTAAATGGGGGATTTTTGTGAAGTTGACATCTGGGGTTGTATAGATTTGTTTTGTTTTGTAAAAATAGAATCTGAAACTAACTCCAACCCGATCAAACCATGCGAAACTTTATCAATTATTTTCAATCTTTAGACATTGCATTCTTTAACCCATTTCCAGACGATTGGTAAATTGGTCCGAATTCATAGAAGTTGCCGAGTGCAATTTTTAGATTATGGAATTTAGAAATCTTTGTCTTTTCGGATAGAAAATATTGTTGACAACGAAGAAATTGCTTGTAACAAGCAATTATTGTTGACAACGAAGAAATTGCTTGTAACAAGAAATTGCTTGTAACAAGCAATTTCTTCGTTTTCAACAACATTTTTTAAATGCTTTGTCTTTAAGAGTAGGAAAAAGCGGGATTGTTTGGGAATGTGTTACTAGTACACACCCTTAAAAAACAATTAAAACACTGCTACTGTGCTAAAATCAACGTTATTCATTTTCTGAGAAGTTTGCGTTGGAGGGGTTTACAAAAAGTACTGAAAGTACTGTAAGCTAGCAAAGCATGGTTTTGTTACGTATTCTTCTTCGGCTAAAGATTATCATGATAAATAAACGAGGTTAAAGTAACCCAGGAGTCAACCCATTACAACACGACAAAATCTTAGATTGCAGACGACGACTTCAAGTTGGTTGAATTTAGAAATATTTCTCTTTTTGGATAGAAAACATTGTGGACAATGAAGAAATTGCTTGTAACAAGCAAATTCTTCATTGTCCACAATGTTTTCCAAAGCTTTTTTCTCGATATGCTTAGAAAGCGGAATTGATTTGGAAGGGTTCTTTACAATTTAAATAGAGTTTGCCTTTAATCCTGAAATACATGAGAACTACTTTTTTTATGGCGTAGACATATAATGGATTTAGTGGGTAAGCCTCCAGTGGCAGTTTGCACTCGTTGAACTTTGAGAAGACCTCAAAATTATGTCTGTTAACTTAAGCTGTCATAGCTGACGCTTTGTTAGCTAAAACAAGAGTTTAGCTCGTTCAACACTTGTAACAGATGAGGTACTCTTGTTTAGAACCTCTTCGATTGACTTTATATGACGATTGTATAGTTATTTCGCCATTCGATTCAAATAACAGAGAGAGAAACAATCTGTCACTAGATATTTTCGGAGACGAATGAATGTAAGCTACGCACAAAATTAGTAAAAATGTAACTTAGCTATCTAAGGCTAGATTAACACTTTTCAAATATATACTCCTTATTAAGATTTGTTTGTTAAAAAAAATATTCTGGCATATCCGATATGCTTGACCAATTGCGGCTGTCAATCAAAGAAGTAATCGACCAATCAAATCATTTATTTGCACCTGAATCGAATGTTGAGCTCCACCATTTTTTTCTGATGGATTTTTGTTGATTTATTGACTTAACGTCGAAACCAAGCTGAAGTTCCGAAGTTTAGGTCGCCAACCAACCATTTTACTCTTTGGTACACGTTACGGGGCATGAATATTGAAAATACCGCTGATAAACATTACTACCATTACGTTCTGTCGGAGTCAGTTGACGGGGCCAGCGGTCCTATCTGAAAAAAAACATGAAGAGAAGGGACATCTATCTTGTTTCTTTGCTATCATTCCGTTGAAAGTGAGGCGTTCGTTTATCGATGACCGACGCGTAAGAACTAAAATTGTTCAAAGCAGTGTTTATCCTATTTAACCCATTCCCGCACATTCCTTCCTTATTACGCCTTCAAAGAAAGAACCTTGAAAAACTTTTTGAAAATGAAATAATTGCTTTTATCAAGCAATTTCTTCAATATCCATAATGTTTAAATAAAATAAAAAGACAAAAAGAAAGAAAGAAAATTCCATCAACTTGAAAATTTCGTCTGCAGCTTTTTTCAATTTAAACCAGTCTAAAATGGTTGGAATGGGTTAAATCCAGCTACCGGTACTATGTACACCTTTCTACGGACGTTGAATCACCAACCTTTCTACCAAATATTGACTTCTCTAACCTTTTTACTAATCACCATCTAATTTGCCACACAGAAAGTTCAAATATTTGCTGTTGACGCGTTTTAGGTTAGAAATGAATTAATTTTCCATCTGTCACTGGGCCCCCGATATACAGTCGCCAGGTCTGAAGTGTTAATGGCGAGCCACTCAAGCTCTAACGTAGTTTATATTTATCATAATGTCATCGTGAAATTTTACCTACTGGTAGTAGTGAACCGTTTGTGACTGTGAAGCTGGTGATAAAAGTGTAACATCTCTCTCGTTTAATGTAACAACGAGACTGCAACATTTAATAGTAGGTCTGATGCTGAATGTAACATCGCGACAACGACAATTTGATCTCTGATTCAACTAGACTTCAACAACAGTAGCACCTCTTGTACTTAATATCAATACGCGCCTTCAACAACGGTAGCAACTCTTCTACTAAATATCACTACGCGACATCATTAACCGTAGCACCTCTTTTACGAAATATCACTACGCGACTTCTAAAACGGTAGCTCATCCTTTTCTAAATATCACAACGCGCCTTCAACAACGGTAGCACCTCTTTTACTAAATATCACTACGCGACTTCTAAAACTGTAGCTCATCTTTTTCTAAATATCACTACGCGCCTTCAACAACGGTAGCACCTCTTTTACTAAATATCACTACGCGCATTCAACAACGGTAGCAACTCTTTTACTAAATATCACTACGCGACATCATTAACCGTAGCACCTCTTTTACTAAATATCACTACGCGACTTCTAAAACGGTAGCTCATCTTTTTCTAAATATCACTACGCGCCTTCAACAACGGTGGCACCTCTTTTACTTAATATCACTACGCGACTTTAACAACGGTAGCTTCTCTTTTATTAAATATCACTACGCGACTTCAACAACAGTAGTTTCTTTTTGTCGAAACCGCCTGCGTCGAGTGAGACATAGTTGCCACTATGATAAGTCGGTGTATGTGCTTTAGTGCGTTAGTCTGTTAGTCCGTAAGTTCGTCCGTACGTCCGAATTTGTCCGGACAATTACTTCTACGTTTATGGATGGATTTCAAAATAAATTGGCACAATTATTCTCCACCATGAGTAGATGTGCCATTTGAAAGAATTAATTTATAGATAGTTCTTATGTCAAGGTCACAGATCAAAGTCAAACACTAGAATTGTGATTGTCAAGAACATTTCTCCAACAATTATGGATGGATCTCAAATTAAATTGGCACAATTATTCTCCATCATGAGTAGATGTGCCATTTGAAAGAATAGATGTGCCATTTGAAAGAATGTTTTGGATAGCTTCAAGTTCAAGGTCAATGCTCAAGGTCAATGCTCAAGGTCAAACACTTAAATTGATGGTCAAGGTCAAGTTGATGGTCAAAACTTTTCGGGCTCGACAGCAGTTGTTCTGGGACAACCATCTAGTTTTACTAAAAATCACTACGCGACTTCAACAACGGAAGCCACTCATTTACTATATGCAACAACGCGACTTCAACAGCGGTAGCACCTCTTCTACTAAATATCACTAAGGCCTTGAACAGAGGTGCTCGGTAGCACCTCTTTTACTCAATATCACTACGCGCCTTCAACAACGGTAGCACCTTTTTAGCTCACCTGAGCACGTAGTGCTCAAGTGAGCTATTGTGATCGCCTTTTGTCCGGCGTCCGTCCGTCGTCCGTCGTGCGTCGTCCGTCAACAATTTCTTTAAACGACATCTCCTAAACCACTAGGCCAATTAGAACCAAATTTGGCAGAAATGTTCCTTAGGTGGTCCCCTTCAAAAATAGCTAAAAGAATTGAAATCCGTTAAAAACTCTGGTTGCCATGGCAACAAAAGTGAAATTTTAAAATAATCTTTAAAAATCTTCTCCTCCTGACCCAGAAGGCATAGATCCTTGATATTTTGCATGAAGCATCAGTATATTGTCCTCTTTCAAAATAGCTAAAATCATGATCCTCGGGTCCCCAGGGGCGGAGCTCCAGGGGGGTGGGGTTTATATAGAAATAAAGAACGATTTTTTAAATGACATCTCCTCTCAAACCACTGGGCCGATTTCACCCAAATTTTGCAGAAATGTTGCTTAGGTGGTCCCCTTCAAAACTAGCTAAAAGAATTGAAATCCGTTAAAAACTCTGGTTGCCATGGAAACAAAAGTGAATTTTTAGAATAATCTTTAAAAATCTTCTCCTCCTGACCCAGAAGGCAAAGAGCCTTGATATTTTGCATGAAGCATCAGTATATTGACCTCTTTCAAAATAGCTAAAATCATGATCCTCGGGTCCCCAGGGGCGGAGCCCCAGGGGGTGGGGTCTATATAGAAATAAAGAACGATTTTTTAAATGACATCTCCTATCAAACCACTTGGCCAATTTGAACCAAATTTGACAGAAATGTTGCTTAGGTGGTCCCCTTCAAAAATAGCTTAAAGAATTGAAATCCGTTAAAAACTCTGGTTGCCACGGCAACAAAAGTGAAATTTTAAAATAATCTTTAAAAATCTTCTATTTCTGACCCTGAATGCGTAGAGCCTAGATATTTTGCATGAAGCATTAGTATATTGACCTCTTTCAAAATAGCTAAAATCATGATCCTCGGGTCCCAAGGGACGGAGCCCCAGGGGGTGGGGTTTACATAGAAATAAAGAACAATTTTTTAAATGACATCTCCTCCCAATTCACAGGGCCAATTTGACCCATATTTGCAGAAATGATCCTTAGGTGGTCCCCCTTAAAATTAGCTAAAAGAATTGAAATCCGTTAAAAACTCTGGTTGCCATGGCAACAAAAGTGAAATTTCAAAATAATCTTTAAGAATCTTCTCCTCCTGACCCAGAAGGCATAGATCCTTGATATTTTGCATGAAGCATCAGTATATTGACCTTTTACAAAATAGCTAAAATCATGATCCTTGGGTCTCCATGGGCAGACCCAGGGGGGGGGGGGGTCATAGGCATGAAGCATCAGTTCACAGACTTCTTTCTTATTTCTGAAATTATAACCCATGGAAAAAGTTTTTTCCTTCTTTCAAATCGGCACTAAAGCCTTGAAATTTGTAATTTGGACTTTTGGATTCCCAGGTTCATAGTCTTTATATGTAATTTTGGCCCACTTGTTTCATAATCCTAACCTTAACATGAAATTAGACTGTTGAAAGAAAAAGAGCCTTTATCTCAGGTGAGCGCCCCAGGGCCAACGGCCCTCTTGTTTACTAAATACCATTACGCGCCTTCAACAATGTTAGCTCCTCTTTTACTAAACATCACAATGCGCCTTCAACAACGGTAGCACCTTTTTTACAGTTGGTACGCGCCGGACTCTTAATTTTGAAATCAAGATTTCGTCCCTTACTATTCTTTCCAACGTTTGTGTTGATAATCGTAAACTTATGTTTGATGTGCAGCTGGAGGCTCGGAAAGGATGTAGTGGTAGTAGTAATGTTGTGAGAAATAGCAGGAATCCATTGTATGGTACTCCAGCCGCCGCTGTCTAACTGAAATACTGTTAAAAGTGGTGGTAAACCCTACATAAACAAAAAAGTATAGATCTGAGATACTTAATGTAAAAACGCACCTTCAACGACTAGGAAAGGATCGACACTGCCTAGAGTTACAATTTCCCGTTCCAAAGAATTGTTTGGATAGCTTCGAGTTCACGATCAAAGCGCAAGGTCAAACACTATAACTGATGGTCAAGGCCAAGTTCATGGTCAAAACTTTGCGGGCTATACAGCAGTTGTCCTGGGACAACCATCTAGTTTGCTTAGTTTCTTGATTAGCGTAATGATATAAACCTT
Source organism: Fragum fragum (assembly GCA_946902895.1). Taxonomy (NCBI): domain Eukaryota; kingdom Metazoa; phylum Mollusca; class Bivalvia; order Cardiida; family Cardiidae; genus Fragum; species Fragum fragum. Next base: position 45,275,940 of record OX336377.1, on the reverse strand, counting down.
TCCTATCCTTAATTGAAGTTTAATCATTTGGAGAATTAGTTTTCACATTTATCAAAATGATTTATTTTATTTTCCAAGACATGCCTTTTTTAACAATCTTCATTAAAATACAAACACATTTTTACTTTTCAACTTCTCCATTTTTGTACTTGGGTACTTAGATTCCTGCCATAGTAGACATCCACGTGCACGAGATTAACCTATTACCAAACACATTTTTTGCTAACAAAACGTCAGCTTTGATAGCTTAAGTTAACTGACAAAATTTTGAGCTCTTCTCAGAGTTCAACAAGTGCAAACTGCCACTGGAGGCGTAACGACTAAATCCATTGAATACCTACGTCATAAAAGTAGTTCTTATTTCAGAAAGAAATCAAACTCGGCCACCGCTTTTTATGGCCTCATGAATTAGTTTTATTCAAATTGTAGACAACTCCTTCATGCTATTTAACCCAATCCCACACAATCGCACTTTTGAAGCATCTCAAGAAAAAAGCTTTGTAAACATTGTGGACAATGAAGAAATTGCTTGTAACAAGCAATTTCTTCACTGTCCACACTGTTTCCTACCCTACAAGGCAAAAGTTTTCTAAATTCAAGTAATTATGATAACCTTTGACAAAGATACTTCATAAAATCGTGCTTTGCTAGCTTACATTACTTTCAGTACTTTGATTAGATTAGTCCAAGTAGAGGGAAGTTGAAAATGACAAGTTTTAGTTGACGAAAACTTTTTTTTTTTCTTTTGAAATTGAACCCAAAGTGGAATATAGAGAAAATGATTGTAACATGTGCACGTGGCCTATACGCCATTTCGGGAGTCAGAAGCCTGACGTTGTAACTTTTACCCAATACCAGACGGCAAAATTTTAACTGGTCCTAATTGAAAGGAGTAGCAGTCGACAGATTACAGTTTATGAAATTTTGGAATTTTTTAACATTCTAGGTAGAAAACATAGTAAAAAATGAAGAAATTGAAGGGTTAATCATAATGTTTTATCTAAATTGCCAGACTATGGAATTATAAAGGGAATCGGTTTAATGGTGCGACAGAGAACTGCACGGATTTTTCTTAATTTTATTTTTGTTTAGGTGATAGTTTAAAAGCCGAGCCTATTGCATATATTTGAGAACACCTTGATGGTGGATTTTACTTGACTGTTCATATTTATTCAAGGAAAAGCCAAGCCATTCCTATCCTTTTTGTTAATGACCATTTTGGCTCTTACGAAGCTGTTATCGGTTGTAATGCACCTGCCTAGCAAAATGGCTGGTTATTTTTCGGCAGCTCCACAGACACACTGCTTCTGTATATATATTTTTTGGCATCGATTAATGAGACGGAGGGGGGAATTGGACAATCGCTGTTGTCAATTAAATTATAAGTCGACCAATGAAATCATTCATTTAGACAAGAAACGAGTTTTGAATTCCTAAACTGGCCGTCATTTTTGTTGCCCTTTTTTTCTTGGTTTAGCGACTTAAACATCGGAGCTACAGCTAATTTAAGCTGTAGTTACGTCGTTTAGGTCGCCAACCAACTATTCTACGTTTTTGCTGCATGCTATTGACCATGTTTTTTGTAATCGAAAAGGGACTTGCTTAAGAGTCGGTGGGCAGGGCCAACGGAGTAAGTGGTCGGAGCCAGCTAATGGTCAAATGGTTAAGTTCTGGTAGAAATATTTCCAATGTCATAGCTGTAGAAATTCTGTTAATTTCAAACCGATTCCTTGAAACCTTGATACAGTATAAAGCCTCGCTTTTCAGTCTTTAACCCTTTCCTGTTTTGCAAAATTTCAGACCCGCCAAAATTCAAAGGATTTGCAGACAAAAAATTCAAGTTGATTTTGTCTGCAAAATAACCATTCAGTAGAGTAGAAAATGTTGTGGAAAAAGAAGAAATTGCTTTTTACAAGCAATCTCTTCTTTTTCCACAATTTCTCCATTATAAAATCACAGGGACGTAAAAAACCGGGATTAACCAGGAAAGTGTTAACTATTACCAATGTTTCAAAGTTTAAATCTCATTATAATCAACGAGTTTGTAAGTCTACACAATTGGCAAAAGTTGTTGATTTGTCAAAAGCTGCCCAACATTCATTCGTCAATGCTTTTCGTGTTATGATAAGTACATGTATATCAAAGATGGATAATATTACTCAATTAGAGCTTAATCCTTTCCAGTACAGTACCTGGTTTTTACGTCAATGTGATGTCATAGTCGGGAAAATATTGTAAAAAAGGCAGGAATTGCTTGTAACAAGCTTTCCCACATTTTATTGCAACATAGGATGGCTTAATTTCAAATTGGATCCAATTTTCATTGTCGTCTGCGACCTCTTTCAAATTGGATCAGTCTAAAATTTAAAAAACGGGAAAGGGTTAAAGGAAAACTACTGTCAAAATTGCGCATAGGTTCATTTTTGATAGAAAAGTGATGATAGGGATAAATGTACACCCCTTTGTCTGTGACCTGATTTACATTTTTAACCCATTATCAGACAAGACAAAGTTATACTGTGCCAAAAATTGAAAGCAGATGCAGACGACAATTTTAGTTTAATTTGGATTATAAGATCTATGACTCTTAGGGTAGGAAACATTGTGGACACTAAAGACAATGATTGTAAAAATACTCTCCAAAGCCTTTTCTTGGGAGTCGCGTAAAAGCGCCATGGGGGAAATGGGTATACAGCTAATAACTAGAACTGGGAAGAAGGAAAAAAGTCCCAGGTTTACAGACTAACTGTGCTGACTTTATGACCCTGCCTATTTCATATTATCAAACATACAAAATACACATATTACGCAGAAATCTATCCCGAAAATACTTTGTACAGCTAACATATGTTTTGCGTATCGGGTAACATTATATTACAGTTGCATTTCCATTACACACACAACATGATTTTAGACTGGTCCAAATTCGAAGAAGTTGCAGACGACATTCTAAAGCGCAATTTGATTAGAAAATAGCTGTCATATATGGTAGAAAACAATTCTGATTAAAGGGGAAGTTGCTTGTAACAAGCAATTCATCTTTCTCTCACAACAACTTTCAGGAATTAATTTCTTCAGTGCATAAAAATGCAGGAATAAGTGGTTGTGGCTTTTAAAAAAAATCCCCTCTATGCTCAAGGAACACAACTAAAAGTGTTGCACTAATACATATACCAAAGTTCGGCTTGAATTCAAAATTTATCTAAAATATATGAAAATCCATTTAAAACCCATAAGAGCCCAAACTAAGAGCAAGTCGAGACCACCTTGAGTTGTTGAAAATTCGCTGAAGCAAGGAAAATGTGCTTACCCCATTTTCACCAAACGAGAATTTAATTTCTTTCACCCATTCAAACAGCAGACGGAAATTTGTAAAACTTTGCGACAATAGTTTAACGTCGCATTCACGACCGAATTTCACCGTTTGCTACAAATTTTCATATGTAACAATTAAGAGAATAACAGCTTCCAGCTACCCTTTTGGTTTTAGTATATTTTTGATTACTGATCACTTTACGACAATCGATTTGTACGAAAACCCGTCTGCCGTAAAAAGTTACGACATGGAGGTATGGGGCTATTATCGTTTTCATCTGTTGGAGATAGCAGTATGGGTGATTGATGATATTTAAATGGCATGTCACTGTGCCCACCATCAAAGAACCATTTCTTTTTTATTTCACTTTTTTACTCGAACACACAATAAGATTTGGGTTTTGTCTCGCTGAATTTGATATTCTTTCCAAACCCGATGTTGTGGGTATGGATAAAAACATTTTGGACTGGTCGAAGTTCGAAGACGTGGAAGATGACAATTAATTGTTGACGAAACTTTAAAAGTCTTTGTCTTTTGCGTTAGAAAACATTGTGGATAAAGAAGAAACAATTTCTTATTTTTCTACAAAGTTTTCTAAAAAATTTTTCACGAGATGCGTAAAAAAAGGCGGGATTTGCATGAGTGTGGGTTAATTAACGTAATTCAAGTCAGATGAAATGCCATGACTTTCACCGATCAGTGTAATCCTTACTAGAAAAGGGACAAATTTATACACAAAATTGAGTATCCGACATCGGTGTTTTATATCGGAATTGAATTTTACCCTATCGACCAATCGCAGGCTGTCAATCAAGGAATCAACCAATCAACCAAATCGATTATTCAGCCTGGGTCTGAGCTTCCATTTGCCGCCATTTTTGTTAATCTTAGTTGGTTTGGTGACTTAAAAGTCGTAACTACAGCTTATTTAAGCTATAGTTTCGACGTTTAGGTCCCCAATCAACCATTTTACTTTTTGTTACATGCTACTGGCCATAAATTTTGACCAAACAATACCGTAAAAAATCGAAGTCGGAAATAATTGACGGAGCCCAGGGAGTCAGTGGGCGGAGCCAACGATTGGTCAATTTTCTACCAGTAGCGGTGTTTTTCATCTCGATCAAGCTCAGATCGAAGTTAGTATACCTAAGAGATGAAGAGAATAGTTTTTGTTCTCAAGGAAGTATGATGATCCCAGGCGGCGGCACATATCCTTTCCGACATTTGTCTCTCACCAATGGGTGGATAAACGTAAACCTAAGTGGGATAGCAGCTGGAGGCTAGGAAATGATGTAGTGGTAGTACTGGTGTGAGATATACCAGGAATCCATTATTAGGTGCGCGGCAATATGACTGAAATACTGTTAAAAGTGGCATTAAAACCCATTCATTGAATCAATGAAAGGAAGTATGATACAAAGCGGATTCATATATAAGAGTGTTTAGGCTTTTCGTTCCATACTTCCAAGCAATTAAAAATATTCCCTTCATCTCTTATATTTTAATGACATCAAACAAATATTTTACAAAATTTGATGTTTTTTGTATGGATCGATTTTATGTGGAAACACACAAAATAGCCGCGTGTTCAAAATTGTGTTCATGGAGGTATGAGTATTGTTTTACGACCAATCAGAATGCTCGTCTTTGATAGACGAAGCTGAGAATTAATGATATGCAGATGTACTGTGGCCATTTAGTTTCAGACATAACAGTCATGAACAGATATGGATACATTTGAAATAGGTAAAAATAAAGAATCCGGCTGTCGCAAATTAAATAAAATAGTGGATGGGTGCATCATTAATCAGTCAACTAGTTGACCTTCAAGTGTGACCTTGATCATAGACCTACCCGAAAGAGAGGTTCATTCGTAGATGTATGGTGGACTAGATAGACCAAAAGATACCTGAAAGCGAGTATTTTTATACACTTGCACACACATGATTTACAGAGGGACTCGTAAAAATGTAGAGTTACACAGTTCACATAAATTTTGAAAGTGCATTGGATAGTATAAATGTTCATTTTAACATACGTATATATGTATATCATGTGTTTACATGCAAGCTTTAAAAAGTTCTTTACGCAAAAAATCTATAGATACGCTCTTATATTGTCACAAGAACTCTCTCAAAGGGATACTTTTGACTCGCTCATAGAGATACTTTTGACCCATTTGGTACCGAATTTACGTATCGAATTCAGTTTTAAGATAAATTTTCTTCGAGAAAAGATTTTCTATTCACGTGATCATATAGCCGGGCAGGGACTAAGAGCGTCGAAGGCGGCCGTCTGCTAGACTGAGTATAATGTATATTTAATGAGCTCAACTTCATTCCCCATAGCGATGAATAATTTTGAAATATTCCCCACCTTTATTCCTAAAGATATTAGAGACGATAACGACAAATGATGAATGTGTGTGTTTTTTACACTTAGCCCAAACTATATTCGGTTGTGACTGTAATAAATATGCTTTGAAAAAAAGAAGGAATAAACCGAAAATTAAAGCCTTCTAACCTCATTTCAAGGGTTCACAACCATAGCACAGTGATAGCGCGTAGGCCTTCTAGTCATGGGGTCCCGGGCTCGATCCCCGGCTGCGGTGAATATCCTTTATACATATGTCCCCTACCAATGATGGATAATCGAGAACCTAATTCTAAGTGGGATGAGCAGATGGAGGCTCGGAAAGGATGCAACGATCGAACAGGTGTGAGAAATAACGAGAATCCATGGTTAGGTGTTCTAGCCGCCACGATGTGAATGAAATACTGTTAAAAGTGGCGTTAAACCCCATTTAATCAACAAACTTAGCCACACTGTAAAGGTATCTGGTTCCAAGACGGCTTAAACGCTTCAGCGACACAGAGCGGACAACTATGAATGTAATCGTATAATGCAATTTAAATGCTTCGGGTTATAGAATGAATATGCCTGTTTGTTGCTTAGACAATTATAAAACGACAAAATTTTAGACTGGTCCAATAGAAAAAAAGATGCAGACGACATTATGAATTGGGCTAAAATGGAAAAGTAGTGCCAAATATGGTAGAAACATTGCCATTGCAAGAAAAGGGAGAATTTGCCTTCTTGGTGGTCGTGGTCGTGAGGAAGAGCTCTCTTTCGGGCAAGAGGTGCTGAGTAAGATTTCTCTGAAGTGGCTCCTTTTTGGAAAAATCATTTCCCCCTAATCCAAAGTTTTATGAAAAATGTTTCCAAATCGATTTGGAATACAAATACAGTTTGGTATACATGTATAATACAATTTAAAGAAATTTACAAATGCATATACCGACATTTAATTCTACTTTTAATGAGCTGAAGTGTTAATCATTTTGACCTTCCGCCAGCAAGTCCAGAATGTTTAAGGAATGAAAAGGTTGACTATATTTGAGTTATAAATTTCCTCTTAACATATTCGCCTAACTCGATTAAACGGCTATGAATTATTACCCCCGTGTTTTTGTTTGCCTCGCCCCTTCATTTCTCTTTCCGCTTAAACAGTCATAAGCAGATACTATATGGGAGGGCTTGATATAAGCGCGTCCCTTTACCTCATAAAATTGACAGCAATCGAATCAAAACATTTAAAATGAAAAAAGAAATCTTCAAAAATAACTGTAAAATTGATGATAATTCAGATTTAACATAAAAATGAACTGTAAACCTTGAAGGCAGTAAATTATTTGTAAAACCATGTTAAACCATGTTTACTTCTGTCATAAGAATGTAAATTTTACGGGAAGGATGCTTTTCCTTTTCACTGCTTTTATTTCTTTTTCATAACAATTGCATCCATTAGTGATTTTTCCGCGCTGAGTTCGGAGCGTTTTCGTCTAAACAGTTGATTGAAGTGTCTGGCTGCTCGTGAAAACATTCCGAGCTAGTACTTAGCAATTATTTGCGTATAAAATTACTTAAATTTTCAAAAGGATAAAACAAAACTCGCAATTGTTAAGGGTCCCAAACACACGCATTCATTTTAAAGAGACTGTTCATATTTCACTCAAGTTATAATTCACAAAGCAACCACGCTATTCGTACCAGTTACGTTACGAGGCTGCATAAAACATAATAAACTAGAGCTCGTTCTCGGAGCGGTGAACAATAAATGTCATATAACTGATAACAGAGGGAAAAAATGTGTTCTCTTTTAACAACTGTGGTGTTTTTGTTATATATATTTTCCACCGTAGAAATAAATTACGTATTTTATGAAAAGTTTATGATGTATTGGGTGTGTGTTTCTTGAGATGGATTTTGAAAAGTGTACCTCCTTGCGGCTTTTAACTCAGCATAAAAGCAGAAGTTGACAAAAGATTTATCTTCGCATAAAATTTAAATTTGTTTAATCAGCACGTGTGTGAATAGGAGAATATTAAGTATTTTTTCTTTTAAAATGATTCCACAGTTGTGAATATTATTTTACAGCTACACTTAAATTGACGACAATTACAGAATAAAGTGTTTTTCGAAGTTGGTTTTCTTGGAATTACATACGTTTTGTGTAAGTTTTACCATATGGCTTTATGTTCTTGAGTATTTAACCCTTCACTGGTTTGCAAAATTTTGGACCCGTCCAAATTCAAAGGTTTTACAGACGAAAATTTAAAGTTGATTTTATTTGAAAAATAACCATTCAGTAGGGAAGAAAATATTGTTGAAAAAAGAAGAAATTGCTTGTTACAAGAAATTTCTTCTTTTTTCACAATGTTTTCTCAATTATGAAATCACATTGACGTAAAAACCAGGAATTAACCAGGAAAGGGTTAAAATAATAATAATCTGTTTGTCATAAAATGAGAGCTCTATTTTAGGATTAGAATATGCCATAATTAGTTGAAAATTTAAAAGTAAAGAAGATCAGATTATTGACAACATTTTGTGTTCTTGAATTCGTATTTTTTTACAAGTTGCGCAGAAAGTGGCTTAACCATTACCAGTCCACAAAACTTTAGACTGGTCCGAATTAAAAGAAGTTGCAAGCGGCATTTTTAAGTAGGTTTGAATTTAAAAAAATAGAGTCAGATAGGGCAGAAAATGTTAGAGTAGGCGATATCTACATTTCCCACAATGTTTTTAAAGCTGTATTTCTCTACCACATCAAAATGCAGCAATTCGCGGTAATGGATTAAGTCAAGAGAATGAAATAAGACTGAATTGAAAGTCCAATTGATTTATGAAAACGGTATAAGGTCTGAAGTAACGTTAGTCTAGAGCCCTATTTCGATTTTAACCTGACAGATCGCAGGTCACGCCCACTGCCCTCCAACTACGTAGGTCTGCTAAAATGTCAAAAGGTTTTCAAAATATGAGGTGAGGAACGCAAAACAAAAAGCAAAGCGTAAATATGGTGACTTCAGCTTTGATTAGCTACAGTTATGGTGTTCAAGTCGCCATACCAACAAAATGTTTGACACATACGTCAGATATCATAGTTCACTTCCGGTCAAAGTAATGATTTGATTGGTCAGGTTGTAATTTAAATAAAATCATGGTTCACAAGATGGAAAAAATCATCCTTTTCTCGCGAAAAAGTAAACATGGTTTTGTAGAATTGACCAATCGCGCTGTTAGTCAAGGTTTCAACCGACCAATCAAATCATTTATTCAGCGCAGACCTGCGCTTTTCAACTCAAACTTTGGCCGCCATTTTGTTAACCTTTCTATGTAGGTTTTGCGACTTAAAGGTCATAACTACTAAAATTTGAAATGTTTGAAATTTTGCTTGGGTATGAAGAGGACGTCTCTGAAATTTGTTTTGTATTTTTGATAAATTTCGTCGTCGAGAAAATTTAAGTCGACGAAAAGAGAGAGGTAGGAAGAAACCGTAACTAATTTCAATTCTCATTTAAGAGATGAAGAGATTTTTTTTCATTGAGGTATGAGCAACAACAAAAATCAAACAAACAAAAAATAATCACACTGTGTGAATACGCGAAGCGGATTCATACATAAGTGTGATTAGGATTTTCGGTTCACACTTCAATGAAAAAAAAATGTTCTCTTCATTTCTTATGATTTAAAAGCATCGAGCGAAAAAAGGGAAAAAAACTTATGTATTTTGACACTTTTTTATGGGACTACTTTGTGCAGAAGCAAACAAAACTGCTGCGTGCTCAAAATTTTGTTCATGGAGGTTTGAATATTTCTTTTGGCCATTCAGAACGCCAGTACTTGATAGACAAAACTAAGATTAAATTATTCAATTGTATGAAAAAATCGGTATTGATGAAATTGGCACACTCCCCTTTCTTCGTTTACAAATGTGATCGATTTTTAAAGAAGGTTGCATCGATTAGTTTAATTGGAAGGAAAGCAGTCTGAACACAAAATGTATAACTTATGATTTAAAAAAAAATTGCAACGAGGCTGACAGTGGCTATTTCACCGACGATCAGCCCATGTTGCGAATAGCTTTTAGTAGAATTCACAATTTGCCTAAGTTGAGCGTCATCGTTGTTTCCAAAATATCGCGATTTAACCCTTTCCTGGTTAATCCCTAGATTTTACGTCCCTGAGTTTTTATACTTGAGAAAATATTGTTGGATAGGAAGAAATTGCTTGTAACAAGCAATTTCTTCTTATCCCACAATATTTTCTACCCTATAGGTTGGTTACTTTTCAAATTGCACTCACTTTTAGTTGTCGTCTGCAACTTCTTTTAAATTGGACAAGTCTAAAATTTTGAAAAACAGTAAAGGGTTAAGCATTATAAAAGCTGTATTTACAATATTTTGATCTCTCAAAGTCGATTTACAATATCAGAATATCACTGGTCATAACACCGTGCTCGGCATGTATCAATCATTTTGCGTATTGGTTTGTGGTGTATCATTGGTATAATGGACTCGATTTCTAACAGGGATAAATGGAATTTAACAACCTTTTCGTAAAGCCCAATATGTTACGCGACTTATGTCATTCATTTTCGCCCACTTTAAAATCTCTTTCATGGTTAACATTACATCCATTTAAAAATGTATGCAGACTTAGTGTGCACAGGTTATAAGAAATGTGTCTGGTCATGCAATATTGAATAAAGCTATGTGATGAACTTTATTTCAGGGGTCGAAGAATAGAGACCTTTGCTGTTTCGTACAGTCCTTTAACCCTTCCCCGTTTTTCGAAAGCTTAGACTGGTCCAAATTGAAAGATGTTGCAGACGACTATGCAAATTGGATGCAATTTGAAATGAAACCATCCTATGTGGTAGAAAATATTGCAGGAAAAGAAGAAATTGCTTGCAACAAGCAATTTCTTCTTTTTCCACAATGTTTTCTCAAGTATAAAATTACGGCGAAGTAAAATCCCGGGTTTGTACAGGAAAGGGTTAAATTACCGGATCACCGGCATCGCCCGCTGCCTCCAACGGGGTGTTCGACTTGATATTAAACTTCTTTTTAGTCTTTTTATGCCCCCGCATCGAAAGATCGGTGGCATATTGTTTTACCGTTGTCCGTCTATCTGTCCATAATTGGGTGTGTCGGTCTATCTGTCTGTCTGCAACACTTAACCAAAAAACTTAACATTGCCAATTACTACCAGCCTATTCAAGATACAATGCTCATATTTGGCATGATGATTCAGTTCCGTAATACGCATCTCATCATGTCAAGGTCAAAGTCATGTGATAAGGTCAAGGTCACAAACCAAGGTCAAACGCCAAAATCATGTACGGCGGGAGCATCGTGTTAAAACAAACACAATTTGTTGTTTTTTTGAAATAATAATGAATAGTTGATAGTATGTTACAAAGATTAAAAAGTTGGTTTGCTACTTAAACGTCGTACCTGCAGCTTGAATAAGCCGTAGTTACGACGATTAGAATGCCAAAACTAACAAAAATGTTTCATATAAATTTCGGCCTATGTATGAGTTCAAGTTCACTTCCGATCTAAATGTTTGATATGATTGATTTATCAACTTTTTGATTGACAGTCGCGATCTGATATTTAGATACAATTTATAAGTTTGGGGGTTTTTTGCCTTCTTTCAAATATATTGTCATTGCGTGAGCAAAATGTCGTAACTATACAGCTTTAATAAAGTTGTAGTTACGACATTTTGCTCGGGCGACGACGATATGTTACAGAGCAGTTAGAGTTGATTTGATATAAACCGACAATTTTCATCCTTGTCGCAAAGTAAATTCACTATTGCAATCGTCGGTCAGATTGATTTTTCTGTCTATCGTCACATTACGTTTTATCATATAATGACCGTAATTTTGTCAAACCATGGTCAGTAGTAAATCACCGCGCATGTCACAAATGACGCCACCTAGCGGCTTGTAATGATATTATAACACATTAAATACTCGTAAATAAAACACTCTAACTAGCCATATATTACCGACCTCGGGCTGAGCGTCTGGACTTCGAAACATATTTTGCGTGATTCTCAAATTACAGGTCACATCAATGATAACTTAAAATTACTTCAAAATGTTCGTGTTATTACAATTCTGTCGTTCACTTAATGAGAGCGAGACCTTGCAATGTACAATAAGAGCCTATGCGTGAATTTCGCATGTGCATGACTCGCACACATTGAGCACCCTGGACATTTAGGACATTCGCTGATTGTTTAAAGAACCTTTGGGTCAGTATCTATCTACAGAGCGCAGAGTGGAGACTCCGATCAGACTGTGCGGATGGACAGGCTGATCTGAGTCTTTACTTGGCGCACATGTGTAATTATTGGAAATGTCACGCATGCGCTCATAAATCTTGTATTAAGCGACCACTCAAGGGACGGCCAAAAAGTAGTCACTTAACCCTTTCCTGTTTTTTAGGAAATTTAGTAATGTCCAATTTCAAAGAAGTTGCAGACGACAATTAAAAGTGAAAGCATTTTGAAAAGTAACCAACCTACAGGGTAGAAAATATTGTGAGAAAAGGAGAAATTGTTAATTACTAGCAATTCTTCTTTTCTCACAATATTTTCTCAAGTATAAAATCAGAGACATTGTACAGGAAAGGGTTATGAGAATGGTCGCTTAGTACACTTGTTTGGCCAATGACAATAAGGAAAAATTCGGTTGCATACATAAGTTATTACAGAATGTTCGCTTAATCCTATGTTGTTGGGACTCATTAGAACAGTTTCATTGAGACTATTCCAATGAGTTCCAACAACATAGAATCTAGATGTGATTTCAATTTTTAGCAATTCGCCTTTACTTCTTAAGAGCTTTTGCTTTTGAAAATTGATAGCTTAACCCTTTCCCACACAGTGACGCTTTCAGACGCCCCCCCCCCCTCCCCCCAGAAAATCAATTGGGAAAACATTGGGGAAAATGAAGAAATTGCTTTTAACAAGCAATTTCTTCATTTTACACAATGTTTTCTACCCAAAAAGTTGAAAAAATCTGAAATTTCACAAACTTTAAATTGTCGTCTGCAATACCTTTCAATTTGGACCAGTCTAAAATTTTGCAATTTGAAGTAGCCGCTTATTAGAAGTGTTCGCTCGAGCAAGATCGACTGTAAACTAACTTCATTACCATGGTGAAATGTAATTCATTTGTAATTCATTTGTAATTCATTTGTAATTCATTTGTAATTTAACTGTTCGGATAGCTGCAGCAGTAGTTTATTCGATTAATGAAGACTTATGAATGCTAAACAAAGGACTTATTCTTTACCCATTACCACACGCCAACATTTTAGAATGGCTCAAATTCAAAGATGTTGCAGACAACAATTTTTAGTTGAGGAAATTTTAATCTTTTTTCTCCTTCTTTTTCTTCTTTTGGGGTAGAATACGGTGTGGGTAATAAAGAAATTGCTTGTGACAAGAATTTCTTCATTTTCCAGAATGTTTTCCAATGTTTTTTTTCTTGGAAGTCAAAAAGTGTGATTGTAAAGAAAAAAAATAAGTTTCACCGCTCCATGCATTGTGACTAGGGTTTTTAGTTTCATACTTCAATGAAAACAAAATAAAAAACAAAATAAATAATAATGATTATTGATTATAATTTCTCTATCTCCTACATGTAAGAAATTGAAGGCTTTGGTTGTAATTAAACCTCTAAAATGCGCAACCTTTAGAAAGATTCATGATTTGTTTCTGGACTAAACTGAAAGTCCATTTTCAGTATATTGAGCCTTAATCAGCAGTGTGATTATATTTTCTGTCTCACATCTCAACGAAAAAAAAAAAAAAAACATTTCCCGTAAGGCACGTGTCATCAGAAGTTATTCAAGAAATGATGAAAAAAATCTTGTTTGTTTTCTTTTCGTAGAGGTAGGAACCTAAAACGTAATCAAACTGTATCTTTGGACTTTTCCAAAATCAAAGGGGTAGTAGACATTATAAAGTGAGAACATTTAAAAAAAAAACCATCTCTATGATAGACAATATTGAGGGAAAAGAAGACACTGCTTGTTACAGGTATTTTCTTTTTTCAACAATTTTTTATCAAGCATAATATCACAAGGGCGTAAAAATCACGTATTGTACGGGAAATGATTATTGAATAGAATAATGTAAGTAAAACAAAAACTCTGAATTTTTTCCGCTCTGTACCCGCCCGAGTGCTGCTCTTATAATTCCGACACCACGACCATAGCGCAATTGATAGAGCGCGTTGGACTTAAAATCTCGGGGTTCCGGGTTCTATTCCCGGTCGCGGCGAATATCCTTTCCGACATTTCTGTCCCACCAATGAGTGGATAATCGTACACTTAAGTGGGATGATCAGCTGGAGGCTCGTTAAGGATGTAGTTGTAGTACTTGTGAGAGAAATACCTGGAATCCATGATTAGGTGCTCTAGGCGCGTGATATGACTAAAATACTTTTAAAGTGGCTTTAAACCAATTCAATCAATCATTATAATTTCGAATATTCAAATTGTTACTTCCTATCCTAAATTTATGAATAAACGACAAATTTACATTTGCACTCTTGTCGTCTATTCGTTTTACAGACATTTTGTAGACAATTTATTTATTTATTTATTCATTAGCCTACATCGACTATTCGAAAAGCATGTAACATACCAACTTTGATTTTAAAATATTTCAGGAAAATTTATGGCGCTTTGCAAAAAAATAGTCAGGAATTTATGACTAGATTTTTATCAAGCTTTGCAGTCTTTTTTTAAGATCTATCCTAGCTTTTAAAGATCTTAAGAACAGAGACTAGAGAACAACCATTTGTAATAAAAGAAACACAAACTACGAATCCGATAGAGATTTATAGCGGACTTTCTAGCCATATGTAAATCATCACTCGAAATCTGTTAAAATCTGAAGTAATAAAACATACCGTCAGCGGTGGACCAAATTGCCGTAAATACAGCTTCAATGAAGCCGTATTTACGACATTTCGGTTCCCTTGCTGTCGATACGTTAAACTAGGGCCTCTCTCTTAGGAACTTACTCTATATAAGTTTTAAACCCAATAGCATGTGGTTTCGTTTTTCTTTTTTTTTTTTTTTTTTTTCTCTCTCTCTCTGATATTTCTTGATCGAAGAAAGATGATTAACATTAAAGAAAAATGTACAACTTTATATGTTAGTTTCGTCTATCAAAAACAAGCGTTCTGATTGGTCGAAAAATTAAATTCATACCTCCATGAACAAAATTTTTAGCATGCCGTGATTTTGTATGCTTCCACACAAAATAGTCCCATGCAAAAAGGTATCATAAGATGTAGTTTTTTTTGTTTTTTTTTTTTTTGCTTTTTTCGCTCGATACTATTAAATTATAAGAAATGAACCGAAAAACCTAATCACATAATGTATGAATCCGCTTCGCGGATTCATACAATGTGATTAGTTTTTTCGGTTCATACCTCCATGAAAACAAAAAATATTCTCTTCATCTCTTAAAAGAACTATTGTGTATTATTTGATTAAGTGAATATACTATGTTGTCATTATGTTGATATTCTGTGTCAATTTATAAAGTAAGTTTAAAAACATTCTATCATATCAGCACATGTGCATATAGAAAGTGCCGCCGTCATATATAGCGCAGTCGGTAGCGCGTCAGACTCCTAATCTTCATTAATGGGATGTCATGGGTATGATCCCCGGTGGCGGCACATATCCTTTCCAACATTTGTCTCTCACCAATGGGTGGTTAATCGTAAACCAAAATGGGAGAGCAGCTGGAGGCTAGGAAAGGATGTCGTGGTAGTTCTTGTGTGAGAAATACCAGGAATCCATTGTTAGGTGCTCCAGCCGCCGAGATATGGATGAAATGTTGTTAAAGTGGCGTTAAACCCCATGCAATCAATCAAAAAGTAGAAAGTATACTTTGACAGGGTTCGATGCCCGGATTCAACTTATATGCAACCTGCTGATTATAACGATTCTCTGCTTCATTGAAGCTTGTTTTGTAAACATACAATAGACAATACTTTAGTGGCGTAGACTATAAAGTTTCTTGTCAAACACACACAAATATTAACAATCAAATGCAAAACGTGATCAAATAGCCTTGAAAACAATGATCATTCATATAAACGATACTGTATGGAAGAGAAGCAGATTGCTAGCAAAAAAGGAATAGACTAAGAGCTGTATCAATCATTAAAAGTTAGTCAGTTTGATTTTTTACTGTATTTGTCCTCAGTAGGAATGCTTCTTTTGTGTACTTTTCCAAATATTAAATAAATAGGTCCTATAAGTGACCATAACATCATCATAAGTTTATGGATACTTGGTCTAATATGATACTTCTTATATCTGAATATGCATCACAAACAGAAAATGAAATTCATCCTCAATTTCGTCTGTGTTCTATATTCAACATGTTCGAATATTTCTTTCTATTCTATAATTTCCATGTCTTCCAAACCCTGTCTTAACCCTCTCCTGTTTTTTTTTTTTTTTTTTAATTAAGACCTGTCCAAATTCAAAGGTTTTGCAGACGAAAATTCAGAGCAGATTTCATTTGAAAGATAACCATTCAATTGGGTTGAAAATATTGTGGAAAGAGAAGAAATTGCTTGTAACCAGCAATTTCTTCTTTTTCTACAAATTTTTCTCAAATATAAATTTACATGGTCTTAAAAACCTTTGACTGAACAGGAATGGGCAAAGACAAAGAGATAGAAGTCTAAATTTCGCAACGAAATTAAACCATTTACATGTATGTGATAAAACATTTAAATATATTTCAATTTCATTATGAACTTTAACAAATGTATTTGTAGGTAAAACCGTGCTATTATTACCAAGGTAACCATGTAGATTTTTGATGAAATCCATCAATCAGACGTTGAAATTTCGAGAAGATGTTAACTTGTTCACAAGAGTCAACAGTTTTCTTGCAAATAACAGGAAACGAAACGTAAAGGGGAGTTTTGTTTTTCTACTATTTGCAACAAATCTGTGGACAATTTTTTGTTTTAATTAAGAGGAATTCATTTCTTTACAACTTTACTTGCAAATAACAGGAAAAGGAACGTAAAGGGAACTTTTTATTTCCTGCTACTTGCAACAAAACTGTGGACTGGATTTACTATATTGAATTCATTTACATCTTGGCTTTAATGTGGGAAATTGACATACAAATAACAAGCGGTGGGTTGGGGTTTCGAGTCAATGGGCGTGGCCAACGGAGTTAGTGGGCGGGGCCAGTGATTTGACAATTGTCTTTTCTACTTTCATGACAAAGTTACGGGTCGTAGCTGTCAAAGAACCAATCAAATCGGTCAATAAGACCGGAAGTAAACTTTGAACTCCAAGATTAGCCGACATTATAGTGAAGCATTTTAGTTGATTTTGTGGCTTAATCGCCGTAATAACAATTTGAATAAGCTGAAATGACGACGGTTAGGTAGTCAACTGTTTGGTTAGCATGTTACTGTTCATAAATTTTGCAAAGTAACTACATATGATATCGAGATGGAACGTGATGCCCGGGTAAGTGGGCGAGGCCAGCGGTGTTAGTGGGCGAGGCCAGCGATCTGTTAATTTGGGAGATCGCCGCTGTCATTCAAAACACATTTCCAAAGTGCAAAGTCTATTCATGGCCAGTTACTGGTAACAAAAATATAAAATAGTCAGTGAGGACTGAAATCTTTCAAAAATTGTCTACTAGAGGCAGTGTTACTTGGACTTACACCAGTAAATGTATGATATGTTTTGTTGAGAAAATGCTCGTGTGTTATATTACTGAGAAAAAAAGTAAAACTGTTGGCTGACGACCATAACTTTATTACTACAATTTGAATAAGCTGTAGTTACGACGTTAAAGTCTCCAAACCAACAAAAATGCTTCACATTAATTTCGACCAGCGTCGAAGTTCATTCCGATGGGTAGCGCAGCCTGGTCGCAAGTTGCGTTTATGAATATAGTCTCTTACGACAATGCTGCCCTCGATATATTGTACATTTTGGTGAAAGATTGAACTAATTTATCACGAAATGACATTTTAACGTGTTTGACTATAGTTCGGCATTTTACCTTCTGTTTGTTTTGACAGTTGTTTAACATTTTATCAAATGCAAAATACAAACTGGATGTCAGATTAGAAAAATGTTGAGAGTTTACCATATGTTTTGTATGAACTAACTAAATGTGACTTTTTACAGCCGCAGGGTCACTTTATCCACCCATTCCAACTTGACGAAATGTTAGACCGGTCTGAATTGTAATAAAATGCAGACGACAACGTTAGGTCGATGAAATTATAAAATGCTTTGATTTTTAGGGTAGAAAACATTGTGGACATTGAAGAAATTGCTTGAAACAAGCAATTTCTTCTATGTCCAAAATGTTTTCTTAAGTTTTTTTTTTTTTTTTTTTTTTTTTTTAGGGGCATAAAAAGAGGGGTTGTGTTTGAATGGGCTAACAGAGTAAAGAAAAAAGAAAAACCGGTCTAAAAATTTCATGTTTTTACGTCTTTTCGACATTTAATCACGATTTATTTAAAAAAAAAAGGTTTTATAATCTGATCTATATTCGAATGACAAGCAGACTTTAAGTGTTCGGACCAAACGTTTGATTATTAAAGTTAATTGAATGACTGAATAAAAATCTAAAATAATTCCTTATTTCGAGACTACAGTTAACCAATTATCAAACGACAAAATTTAGACTCATCCAAATTCAATGAAATTTCAGACGATAATTTCAAGATGGTGGAATTTTATTTTTACTTTTACCGTCTTTAAGGATAGTAAACATGGTGAAAAATGAAGAATTTGCTTGATACAAGCGATTTCTTCATTTTCCATCCAGTTTTCCAAAGCTTTTATTTTTGAGGGGCTTAAAAAGGAGGGTTTGTATTGGAATGGGTTTACCCATTACCAAACGACAAAATTTTAGACTGTTCAAATTCGAAAGAAATTGCAGACGACAATTTCAGATTGATGAAAATTTGAAAAAGTGTGTCTTACTGGGTAGAAAATATAGTGGGAAATGAAGACATTGCTTGTTTTACCTGTTATTTCTTTATTGTCCATTTTGTTTTCCCAAACTTTCTTTCTTATCGGATCGTTCTTACAGTACAAATGTATCAGTGTGATGATAATTTCATTCGTTGAAAAAAAAGCAAACAACAAACAAACAAAAAATACTAAGAGATAAGCAAATACGTTTATGATAACTTTATTTGGTTCCTTGATCGTACATTATGAACATTGGTAGTCCAAATGAATGAATATCAGTGTTTGCAAGAATGTATTTGTGGACACGTGGTTTATACTTAAAACATCCCAAACGCAATAGAAACTGTATTTACGATGTTTTGCGATGTGGGAAAATCATTGAAAAAGACAATAATTATCATTCATTCATTGTCCAATCAAAACGCCATAGGGACCAATGTTAATCGGTACACCGGAACGGCCTCCGTTTTAACCCATTCCAACACAGCAAAATTTTAGACTGGTCCAAATTGAAAGAAGCTGCAGACGACAATTTCAAGTTGATGGAATTTTGAATTTTTTCGTCTTTTTGGATAGAAAACATTGTAGATAATGAAGAAATTGCTTGATACAAGCAATTTCTTCATTATCCACAATGTTTTCCAAAGTTTTTTTCTTGAGGGGCGTAAAAAGGAGGATTGAGTTGGAATGGGTTAACCCATTACCAAACGAGAAAAAATGAGGCTAATCCAAATTGAAAGAAGTTACAGAAGATATTTTCAAACTGATATTATTTCAAAAATCTTTGTCTTTTTATGTAGAAAACAATGTGTAAAAAGAACAAGCTATTTCTTCATTTGCCACAATGTTTTTCCATGCCGTTTTCCTTAGAAGGCGTAAAAATCGGGATTGTTTTGAAAATGGGTTAAAAACATACAATAAATGAATACAGCTTCCTCACAACTAGATTAGATGTGAAAATAAAGTACGGTAATTGACACACAGTAGCAAGTATTTTGATAAAATCGTTGACGAATGGTGGCTTCGAATCCCACAACCAGACGACAAACCTTTGGACTATATCAAGTTAAAGAAGTTGCAAACGACGTTTAAAAAGAGTATCTAAATTGCTTTTTGTATGTGTGTGAAATGGTGTTCAAAATGTTGTGAGAAAATGAGACAGTGCTTTGTATATGCCTACTTATGAACGTAAAAATGAGCGATTGTATAGCGATAGGTTTTCCTGCACCTCAAGATTAAAAAAGATATATTTGGAAACATGGTAGATTGGGAAATTGCTTGTGACATTCAACTAGAATTAACACTTGCACTTTCTTTCAATTTGGACAAGTCTAGGATATCGTCCTGTAAGAGGTGAATTGATTTAAAGAGAGCCTTGTCACAAAAATTGAACATGTATTATACAGGTGAAGCTGTGGATAGTTGTATTGATGATTTACTATTCTGCATTTACTCGTTGGGCGTGCAAAATATCGTAACTACAGCTTTAATAAAGCTGTAGTTACGACATTTCGCTCGTCCATCGACGATCATTGTACCTCTCCTATTCTTTATTCTTCTGGGCTTCTCTGTTCTGAATATGGCCAAATTAAATGGCTGTCTTTGAAAACTACGTGCATTTAAAATGTATGGATACAATCTATATGCAAATTCTGTCAAAAAGCAAATCTTCAAATTTGTTTTCGAATAAACTGACCCAACGAATTGCTAGATTACTCTGATGTCGTATGTTTTTTTTTTTTTTTTTTTTTTCAGTTTTTATCACATTTCTTGTCTTTATTTCAGATGAATCGGTTGACGAAAATTAAGATAACAGAATTAAATCCGCACGTTATATGTGTACTGTGTGGAGGGTACTATATCAACGCTACAACTATCGTGGAATGTCTACATTCATGTAAGTATTTCATATAGAATTTCGTTTTACATGGAAATCATCAAATCCACAAATCATCTGGTGGCCACGGGTTCGAGCACTAACGTCACCGGGGAGAGTTCATGGGCAAAACGCTTAATAGCCAGCCCCAGTCTAGTCTCTTTTAATCCCGTTACTTGACTGGTCAAGGTTCGAAAAAGTTGCAGACGACAACTTTTAGTAGATGAAATTTAAAGAATCTTTGTCTTTTTTGGGGGTATAGAAAACATTGAAGATAATGAAAAAATTGCTCTAACTATTAATTTCTTCATTTTCCACAATGTTTTCCAAAAATTTTCTTTGGAGGGGCCCCGCCCACTTACTCCGTTAGCCTCTCCCGTAAACTCCAACAGGAAGGTCCACTTCGTTTTTAAATGATGTTATTTTGCAAACTTTATGTCCATGTTACAAAAAAGTAGAATAGTTACATTGGCGAACTAAACGTCGTAACTACAGCTTGAATAAGCTGTAACTACGACGTCTAAGACGCCAAGCCAATACAAATGCTTCACGTGAATGACGGCCTATGTCGGAGTTCAAACGTAGCTCACAGTCCATATGAATGATTTGATTGGTCGCTTTTGTCTTCGACTAACAGCCGCAACTGGTCAATTGTGTTTCAACCACGACTTTTCAGGAGTTGAAATAGGCTTTAGTGTCAACAAATATTCACAAACATTTGCTTTTTTTTGACGCCCCAAGGAAAATGAGTCTTTGGAAAAGATTATGAAAAATTGAAGAATGTTTTCTACCTGAAATGAAGAAAAGAACTAAAAATTCATGAACTATAAATTGTCGTTTGCAATACCTTTCAATTTTGGCCAGTGTACGATTTTGTCTGGTAATTGGTTATCCCGTAGCGTTCACCAAAGTACATAAAAACGCATGAAATTAAAATATAATGATTTGGCGTCTGCAACAAAAATAAATATATTTCAAGTTGTCCACATTTCGACATATCGTCGTTGCACAAGCAAAATGGTCGTAACTACAGCTTTATCAAAGCTGTAGTTGCGACATTTTGCTCGCGCATCGACGATATAACGTCTGCGAAAACGCACACTCAGATTTAAACACTAAAGTATTATTAAATCACCTACTGTGAATCATAAAATATTTCTGTTGCAAAAAAAGTATTATTTTGCGGATTTGTGAGTTGGTGAATGCTGTGCCCCCCCTTTTAAACTACAGGTTTGAGCAATTCCTATTTTTCAAATGTTGTTTTAGAGAAATCTGTATTGTTTTTTATTTAGCTGAAAGAAAGAAATTCAAAAATAAAGAAATGGGCATTCTTTTTATGACTTTTTTGGTCGATGAATACTAGTTTGACACAGGAAATCGTGTTGCTTTTACGTTTTAACCGGGTTTATCAATATCATTGGGAAATTTACTCTAACAAATCGACTGAAACTTAGACTAGTCCAGATCTAAAACATTTGCAAATTCACTTATTGCGAAATAACAGTTAAGATTTAACTTTTAAAAACTAAAACAGTTAACTCTTTCCCGTTTTTGAAAAAAAAGAATATATTGGTCCAATTTCAAAGAAGTTGTAGACAACAATACAAAGTTAGTGTAATTTTAATAAGTAACAAACCTACAGGTTAGAAAATATTGTGGGAAAAGAAGAAATTGCTTGTCACAAGCAATTTCTTCATTTCCTTCAATGTTTTCTAAAGTATAAGATCACAGTAACGTAAAAACAAGGGTTGAACAAATAACGTATCGATGGATACATTATCAGAACTCTGACTAGACCGGTACCGCCGTCAACTTTAACAAAGGCTTTTTTGTTAAAGTTGACAGTGGTACCAGTCTAAACTCTGACAGGAAGTTCAACTTCTATATAATCAAAGTACTGAAAAGTACTGTAAGCTACCAAAGCATGGTTTTATTTAGTAATCTTCTTTGTCGAAAGTTAACGTGACCAAGGAGTTAACCCATAACCACAAATCCCTCCTTTTTACGCCCCTTAAGAAAAAAGTTGCGAAAACAATGTGGAAAATGAAGAAATTGCTTTGCTAGCTAAAAAAAGAGCGTTATTTTGCAAAACATATATTCAGCAATATGTAACAAACAAGGGAAATGATTAGTTGGTGACCTAAACGTCGTTATAGCCTTACAAAACTTCACATAAATATTAGCTAATATCAAAGTTCAAAGTTCACTTCCGGTCTAAATGTATGACTTGATTATTTTTGAAGTGCGACCTCTGCTAGATCAAATCTTATTTTCAAATATTAGTTTTGATGAGTCACCCTGGTCTCTATATATTTTTCTTGGGTTACATATCTCCAATGATAATATCTTATTTAATTAAAGAGAAATCGTGATGATTTGTTGATGGATAATCCCTTGCTCTTTAATGCGTATAATTCCCAGTCGTGGCAAACATCCTTTCCTACATTTTGTTCACCCTTCGACGATTTGTGCCCTACCATTGGGCCGGCGGCGGCACATATTCTTTCCGATATTTGTCTCTCAACAATGGGTTGATAATCGTAAACCTAAGTGGGATAGCAGCTGGAGGCTAGGAAAGGATGTAGTGGAGAAATACCAGGATTCCATATTAGGTGCTCCAGCCACGTCGATTTGACTGAAATACTGTTTAAAGCGGCGTTAAACCCCATTCAATCAATAAAACCTACCATTGGGCGGATAGTCGTAAACCTAAGTTGAAAGAGGAGCTGGAAGCTCGGAAAAGGTGTAGTGGTAGTACTGGTGTGAGATATACCTGGAATCTATGGCTAGGTGCGTCAGCTGCCGTGATATGACTGAAATACTATTAAAAGAGACGTTAAACTCATTCAAGCAAACATCTATCGAAATTTCTAGATCGATAAGCGTAAACCAAACAGAACAAGAGCCACTGTTTAAGTATTTGTACATAACTGACGTTATGCTTGCGGAAAAAAATCGTTTTCGTGGAATTTATTTGCGAATATCTTATTATTCACTTCCTTACACTAAAAAATATAAGAACCGTTTATTTTACGTGTAAGGTTGACAAATATTTTATTCCGTGTAAAAACCAACGCTGTATTTTCATGAATTGTACCTCCACTATAGCTACAACTTCTGTTTACCTACAGAAAAATTAACCGACGTGGTTTAGAAATACAGATTTTCTCCACTTGTCAATGGACATGCGAGACGTGATTTTCTACTTGTCAAGAACTTGCCCGAAAGATAGTGAATGGATAAATTTTGAGAAAACGTTGTTTTTAATTAAGAAAATGCTGGAAACCAGCATTTTCTTCATTAAATACAACATTTTCTACCCTTCAATATAAACACTATGGCAACGTTCAAATATATACTTGCATGTTCTGAGTTGCGATCTATTTAGTTTCATTTTGTACCGAAATCGATCTGATATGTACTTATATCCGGAAAAGTGACCATGTGAAACGCACTTGACTAGTCTGCTGGTAAAACAAAAATCGGGTAAGTCGAATATTGGAATTTCACTGAAACGACCAAATGTCCCATTTATAATTTTCGTAAATGACATGTATCATATTTATTCCAATACATTCATTACAGTCTGCCGAACATGCATCACCCGTTACCTGGAGACGAGCAAGTACTGCCCCGTTTGTGACGTCATGGTGCATAAGACACGCCCACTCGAATACATAAGGTATGATAAATTACGTTTTAATGACAGGTGACTGACACCTAATTTGCATAATAAATGATGAAGTCTGTCTGTCTATTTATACACTTCTGCCATGTAGGCCATTTGATTGATTTACGCCTCATGGGCCTAGAGGTCGTGTTAGACCGCCATGATAGTCATTGCGAGGATATACCATAAATTTTGGAGTTAGTTGTTTTGTTTTAACGATGTTTTCTCCTACACACTGTGCTTCATTTTCTCCGTTTAACCCTTTCCCGTACAATCACTTGTTTTCTCGACCCAAATGATTTGTATTGGGGGAAAAAATTGTAGAGAAAGAAGAAATTGCTTGTTACAAGCAATTTCTTCTTTCCCCACAATTTTTTCTACACTTTACAGTGGTTATTTTTCAATTCAAATGCACTAAGATTTTTCGTCTGCAGCCTCTTTCGTATTGGAGGAGTTTAAAATTTTTTTGTGGGAAAGGGTTAAAGACTTTAAGGTCGGAATCGACCGGCTACAGTAAAGCGAAGATGAAATCGATTGTGAGCGACCAAAAGTTCGTAACTATAGCTTACTTAATGTGCTCAGGAACCCCACGATCAAGTATATGACCCTGAAATGTTTTTTCAGTGCTTAATCTTTGTGTGTTTAACGATATGACTCATAAATTCGCTATCAAAGGATAAAGTCGGAATATGTGATAGAGCTTCAATAGAAAGTTGTTAAAAGTTTAAAAAATCATAGGAAAACTAAAATGAAGAGTTATTACGCGCTTGTGTTTGCATGTGTGTGTGTGTGTTTGAATGCTTCGTTGATTGTTTTAAATAACCTGATCCATCCGGCGAAAAAGGACGACCAGAAGAACGGGTTCTGTAAAAAAATCATTCGAATAAAAAGAAAAAATGAAATAGGGCATAACAGAGGTCAGCTATAGGTATCATTTGAAAATAAATTCTAGACAATTCTTGATTCAGTAAATCCACAAATAGCGAGCAGTCCCCGCACCCTTCCGTGAGCCTGCGCAATTTCTTTCAATCTGTGCCTGTCTTTTGGTAATGCGTTAACACGTGCATGGCATGTTACAGTTTGCAAATTATGTAACACAATTTTTGATAATTGAAAAAGAAAGGATAGATAAATACGGAATGGAGAGACGGCGTTGATAAAGTTTTCAACCCGTTTTTGTCATTTCAACTTTTTATATCCTCTCTAAGCAAATGTTTTTCTTACATAAACTGCCGCCGTCATAGCGCAGTTAGTGTCGCATCAGACTCCCATTCTTCAATTATTGGATGTCATGGGTTCGATCCCCGTCGGCGGAACATATCCTTTCCGACATTTGTCTCTTACCAATGGTGGATAATCGTAAACCTAAGTGGGATAGCAACTGGAGGCTAGCTAAGGATGTAATGGTAGTACTGGTGGAATATATACCAGGAATCCATTGTTAGGTGCTCCAACCGCCGCGATATTTCTGAAAAATCGTTAAAAGCGGCGTTAAACCACATTCAAATAAACAAACAAGTCTTACATTTACTGCCCTCTCACTGGGTGTTGCCCACATTTGTGCCTAGGATGACCCCATCAATGTACTTCTTACTTCGTGTTATTTTCAGTTTTCTCTTTAAGTATAATATCGCCGCCGTTATAGCGCAGTCGGTAGCGCGCCAGATTCCTAATCTTCAATCATGGGTGTCATGGGCTCGATCCCCGGCGGTTGTTAGGTGCTCCAGCCGCCGCGATATGACTGAAATACTGTTAACAGCGGCGTTAAACCCCATTCAATCAATCAATCAGTTAAGTGTAATAACCATATGTTCTATTTTCAGGTCCGATAAAACTCTGCAAGATCTAGTTTACAAGCTTGTTCCAGGTTTATACAAAAGTAAGAGAATTTTACTATGCTCTAGGTGCATTGTTTTCGAACAATGAGGAATTAGTTTTCCTTTCCCATTACTAGACGACAAAATTTTAAACTGGTCCAAATTTAAAAGAGTTGCGGACAACAAATGAAATTATATGAAATTTCAGATTGTGTTTAACTTTTTGGATTGAAATCATTGTGTAAAATGAAGAAATTGCTTAACCCGTTACCACCCAACCCGCTTTTTATATAACCTCGGAAAAAGAGTTTTGGACAACAATTTGACTGATAAAGAAATTGCTTGTTACAAGCAATTTCTTTATCAGTCAAATTGTTATCCAAAACAAGCAATGTTATCATTTTTCGCATTATTTTCTACCAAGAAAGACACATATATAGAAAAAATTAACCAATTTGAAATTGACGCCTGTACGTTTTTGAATTAGAACAAATCTAAAGTCATGCTGTCTTGTAATACGTAAATTGCATTTAACCCTTTCCTGTTTTAGGAAATTTTAGACTAGTCCAAACTGATAGAGGTTGCAGACGACATTGAAAACTGGATGCTATTTGAAATGAAACCATCCTATGTGGTAGAAAATATTGTGGAAAAGGGAGAAATTGCTTGTTGCAAGCAATTTCTTCTTTTTCCACAATGATTTCTCGAGTATAAAATCACAAGAACATAAAATCCTGTATTTGAACGGGAAGGGGTTAAGAAAAGATAGAAAAGAAAAAAGCTACTCGTTATACCCGCCATGTGCTCTTTTTATCCGATTTAAATATTTTTAATAGTCTAAGATTTCGAGCCAATAGTGTCAAATTACTAATTAAGTCATTTTATTCGTCATAATGTTTCTGCATTACATGTAATACAACACTAAATTTTTTGGTAGACAAAATACTACATAGATTGTTTTCTTATTTTTCAGGTGAAATGAAAAGACGTCGAGAATATTACGCACAAAACGATCAAACGGGAGGTCAGTTACGTTAACCTTTTCCATTTTTTTAAGTTTCAGATTGGCGCAAATTGAAAGGGGTTGCAGACGACAATGAAAAACTGATGCAATTTAAATGAAATGTGGCTTTGCGGTAGAAAATATTGTTGAAGAAGAAGAATTTGCTTGTTACAAGCAATTTCTTCTTTTTCCACTTTGTTTTCTCTAGTATAAAATCTCTATAACGTAAAATCCTGGATTTGCACAGGAAAAGTTTAAATACTTATTTGTTCCAACACTATATTTTAAACAAGCACGAATCTATATTTCTAAAATAACATACGTATTTTCATCTCATGCCAGACGAAAAAAATATTAAAAATTAAAAGTGGATGAATACAAAATCTTATTGTATGCAAAATATGAATCACCCATATCGTAGAACCTTTAGTTGAAAATTCAAGTGGTACGCATAGATAGAACTTAATTTTTGTCTTTTTCATCAAAACTATTCACTAATTATATTAGTCATATATATAAGAAATACCTTCATGACTAATATGATTAGTGAATGGTTTTGATGTAATATATATAATGTAAAAGGCAAAGGTCACTTATCAACGCCATTCTGTTATGGGATCATTCTTATTTCTTAAACGTATAGATCTGAATTGGTTCTTAATTAGTATTTTTCGTTGTTCATTTCCAAAACACGAGTTAATTCAATTTTAGAATACCTTTATACTTGGATTACAGATATATTACGAATGAGTTAAGGAATGCTATGCTATAGAATTTCAAAAACGATTTCATTTGTTGTTCTTCTAGATAACAGAGCGCTCGGATAAAAACTAGGATTTGTGAATCCGCAATATACAATATAATTTTTGGCAAAAACTGGAAAAAGAGTTTGGATACTCTCTTGCATTAAGTTTACTACAATTTTCTTCAGTACCCCAACCACCAAGTGAAGACCGAGGCACGGAATTCCATGACCGAATTATATACACAGAAGACGAGAAAATAAGTTTATCATTAGAGCTGTGTGCAGAGTAAGTTACCATATAACTTGATTTTTTTATGGTACGTTTAATTTGCGGAATTCAACGGACGTTATATGACCGCAGATTGTAAATCCTTATGAATTATTGATCAGTAGAAAAATATTTCAATCTTTTGAAATAGGGTCAGAGATTATCATTGATCAAAATATCTAATGAGAAATAAGTGTTCTGATGATAGAAAACATCGTGGTAAAAAGAGAAATTGCTTGTGACAAGCAATTTCTCCCTTTTCAACGACGTTTTCAGGACATGTTTGTCAAAAAATAGTATAAATCCGACCTGTTATAGGAAGAGTATTACATCGTCAGAGTAAAAGTCCCCAAATATTGATTTCACATATTAAGCATTAGTTTGATTGTTTACCTTTAAAATATGTAAAACTTTGCGTCCACAAATAGAAATACTCACATGGTATTTGTTTCATTTGTCATGCATACGTTCTGATACCAAATTTTCTCTCATACGAAATATGTCAAAGTAAGTTACGAGTGTTAATCACCAAATGAATACATGTATTTGAAACAAAATGTTTTCGTCCTCATAGCTTAAATTGTTAACGAGATAAATACAATACAATAAAATATATTTTATTGCATTAAACATCAATACAATGTTTACAGAAAGCAAAAGTATTATCGAAAATGGGGGAGATAAATAATTAGTTCGATAAAGCATGCAGAAATAGACAAAATTTATAGATTTATCAGAAGAACAAGTTTACACCATGTGAACAACGTGCAATTAATTTTGTATAGACGCATAATATATAAACTTTTAAAGGTTAAATGAAGTCTTATGTTAAACGATTGAAACAAAGATGCAAATAATGTGTGAAATCCCTTTACTAAAAAGACTTAAAAGTGTCAATAGCTCGATTCTCAATATTTCTTTCTTGGAAGAACCCCTTAGAAATATTTTCAATACTACGTAATAATTCATTTCATTTATTGGCAAATATCTACAAAATATGTCTTTCGCCACTTACAAAAGAAAAAAAGAATGACTTAGACATAATGATACTATTGTACAAATCATCTTAATCAAAATTTCATATAATTTGCAAGGATGAAAAACACGTAAAATCCAAACATGGTTAATGATCAGAATTGACCAATCGCGGCTGTCAAATAACCAGTCGACCAATGAATCACTTTGAGACAAGAAAATCTCCAACGTTGGTCGCCATTTTTTTAAAAACTTTTTTTTGTTGGTTTGGTGGCTTAAACGTCGTATCTACAGCTGTTTTAAGCTGTAGTTACAACGTTTATGTCACCAACCAACTATTCTTTATTTTAGTTACATGTTGCTTGCCATATATTTTGCACAATAACGTCGGTAAAAATCGAAGCGGGACTTACTTTCGGAGTCGATGGGCGTTGCAAATTGAGTATAGGGCGGAGCCAGCGATTGGCCAATTATCGAAGTAGTTCTTACACGCTTCGAACGCTATTAAAATAAACTTAACAGTACTAATAAGTAACCATCTATTCCCTTTTTTATATATCAAATAACTGGACTAACTTGAAGTCTTATTACAAAAAGTAAAGCAAATTTTATAAAAAATAAACTTCGTCATAGTCCGTTTTACAAAAATAAGATAATTTAGAGATTAAGAAAATATTTTTTGTTTTCATGGAGGTATAAAACCAAAAAACAACTAATACCACATATGTATGAATACGCGAAGTGTGATTAGGTTTTTCGGTTCATACCTCCATGAAAACAAAATAAATATTCTCTTCATTTCTTATAATTTAATAGGTTCGAGCGAAAAAGCTAAACAAAACTTACAAATTCTGATACTTGTAGTATGGGGCTTGTTTTTTGCGGAGGCAAAGAAAATAGCTACGTGATCAAAATGTTGTTAATGGACGAATGATTACTTTTTCGACCAATCAGAATGCCCGTTTTTGATAGAAGAAAGTACAAATTTAATTATTCTATCATGAGTATCGGAGAAGAGTTGCTTATCTGATTTCTGATTTGTTCATATTTACAGAGGCATACCTTTCAAAACGCCATCTTCGGTTCATGGACACAACGGGCCGGAAAATATTAAGGTAATTTAGTAGATGCTGTAAAACATTCCAACACAGTGACGCTTTTGGACGCCCCCAAAGAAAAACAACTAGGAAAACAATGTGTAAAATGAAGAAATCGCTTGTAACAAGCGATTTCTTCTTTTTGTACGATGTTTTCTACCAAGAAAGTTTGAAAAAATCTAAAATTTCATAAATCTAAATTGTCGTCTACAACTCGTTCTTATTGCGACAAATCTAAAATGTTGACGTCTAGGAATGGCTTAAGAATAATGGAAATGCATTCTCCAGACATTATGCTCTGTTTCGTATTAAGGAACCAATTTGCATCAACACTCATGTAAATAAAGGGGGGAATATTGTTCCACCTTTTCTATATCTTTAGACACAACAGATATAAGTTGGCATATTTTACTTGGT
This sequence comes from Fragum fragum, assembly GCA_946902895.1. Lineage (NCBI taxonomy): Eukaryota > Metazoa > Mollusca > Bivalvia > Cardiida > Cardiidae > Fragum > Fragum fragum. The sequence continues at coordinate 45,245,397 of OX336377.1, read as the reverse complement.
AGTTGATTTGTTTCGATATGCCAGTGTTGATTTTTTCTATTAAAGCTAGGTAACATAGGGTCAAAAACTACGTCACGAGGCTAAATCTTAGAAAACATTGTAAGCACTCTAGAGGTCGTATGTTTGTCTCAAATGTCTTGATATTTATTCCGAATTTTAGCTTGATTGCCTTCATATATGGTCAATATATTTGTCCCAGCTTGTCTCATCCAGGGGTACAACGAGTCTTAATCGTTTTTCATTTCTGATTATTTTGCAAGCATTTGCTCACGTGTGGCCTTTGGCCGAAATTAGGTCACTGGCGCTTTGATTACTTCTGCAGTCATCGATTCAGGTGAGCGCTTTAGGGCCAATGGTCCTTCTGTTTTGATCATCAGAGTATAAATCTAAAATCCAAAAACACGTCAAAAAGCCGCGATACTGATTTATACATAAGTACGATTAGTTGGATTTTAGTATTATTCATGAAAGAAAATAGAATTATTTTAAATAATTTTATTTAAATGAAGGTATACACCATAAAAGTATTTTCAAATGATCAAAGATTTTATAAGTTTGATAAAGTTTTTTTCTATGGAATCATTTTGCTTACTCGGATCTAAGATTGTCCCGTACCCGAAATTTGTTCATTGAGAAATGCAATGATTTTTTAGCCAATCGAATTGCAGGGGTTTTGAAAGACGGAGCTACAGTTGAAACAAATATAATTATACCCCCCACAACGAAGTTATGGGGGGGGGGTATACTGGAATCAGGTTGTCCGTCTGTCCGTCCGTCCGTCCGTCCGTCCGTCCGTGGACATAATTTTGTGTCCTCTTCTCCTCCCACATTTTTTGACCAATTTTGCTGAAATTTTATCAGGTTGTTTCCTATTATATGAAGTTGTGCACCTGCAATTTTCATCTTGATCCAGTCGTTAGTTTCAGAGTTATGCCATTTTGAACTTTTTAATGGGGGGGACATAATTTTGTGTCCTCTTCTCCTCCCACATTTTTTGACCAATTTTGCTGAAATTTTATCAGGTTGTTTCCTATCATATGAAGTTGTGCACCTGCAATTTTCATCTTGATCCAGTCGTTAGTTTCAGAGTTATGCCATTTTGAACTTTTTAATGGGGGGGGGGGAGTAGTCAAAATTTAAAATTGCAAAACTCAGTAACCATAAGGGGAGTTACCAAATTTGGTAAGTAACATCATCTTGTTGACCTTTACAAAATATCGAACGGTTTATTTCCTGAGGTCAAATTTGACCCCACCCCCCGGGGGTCAAAAATTTAACATAGGCTCATATTGACTTTTCGTGGATATAATTTTGTGTCATCATCTCCTTACACAGTTTTCTTTAACATAGGCTCATATTGACCAACCTTTCCTAATCAGTCAACTCTAGCAACAAACACAAAATCAGAAAGAGGTGGAGGGTTGGCAATGTTCATCAACCATGACATGCATGTGATTAAACAGCTTCAAATTCCACTCCTTCATAGAAAAGCCATTTAGCGGTGTGGGGGGTATTCTCGTCAGCCCTTGAGGGCGACAGCTCTAGTTGTTATTTGTCAATATCAAATGATTTATCAGAATTTTGAAATCCCCATTGTGTTGTTTTCACAAATATGTTCTGTTTTTATTTACAGATTAACGATGTTCGGTATTTATCCTGTCCCGCGGCTTTTTCTGTTGGTAATCTGAAGAAGTTCATTAGGATGAAGTTTGATCTTAAACTGAAATACGAGGTAGGTTAATACATTACCACACGATGAAACTTTGGACTGATCCAAAATGAAAGAAAGAAGTATCAGACGACAATTCAAATTGATTTAAGAGATGAAGAGAATTTTTTTTTTTTTTGTTTTCATGGAGGTATGAACCGAAAAACCTAATCACACTGTATGAATACGCGAAGCGGATTCATACATTGTGTGATTAGGTGTTTCGGTTCATACCTCCATGAAAACAAAAAATATTCTCTACATTTCTTATAATTTAATAGCATCGAGCAATAAAACAAAAAGCTTTACAATTTTTGATACTTTTTTGTATGGGACTTTTTTGTGCGGAAAACATACAAGATTGCTGCGTGTTCAAAATTTTGTTCATGGAGGTATGAAATAAATTTTTCGACCAATCAGAACGCTCGTTTTTGATAGACGAAACAAACATTTTATGGTGAAAACTAAGGGCAGTTTGGATAGAAAACATTGTGTTAAAAAGACTTGAGATATTGTTTTATGAAGCATTTTCTCATATTGTCGCATTTTGTTTTTTATTAAAGTTTGTCAGGGGCGCAAACAAGCAGGATTTTTTTTCTTTTTTTTTGGTACGGGTTAACTTTCCGAACTTACGGCCAGTGACCGGCGAATTAACGAGAAATCAAATATTTTGATAGACACAACTGAAATTAAAATAATTTCTATTTTTATTGAAAATTCTGTTATTAACATACATAAGTAAATATATTGTTTGTAAAATAACTTTCTCAATATATAACTTAATTTTCCCTCTGCTCTTCGTTACATCCTTCGAATCTAAAAGCGGCCTTTGAATAGATTTTCACAAAATTTGGCATAGAAAAATCATCTGCTTTTCCAGTAGTTATTAATGTCATTTTCCCAATAAATATTCTTTATTCGTATTAAATCAGCTAAATTCACTATTAATTTGATTTAATTATTTTTTATTTACCATGCCCTACTTTTACCCCTTTCCTGTTTTTCATTTTTTAGACTTGCCCAATTTGAAAGAAAGTGCTGCCGACAACTAAAAGTGAATGCAATTTGAAAAGTAACCAACTTATAGGGTAGAAAATATTGTGGGAAAAGAAGAAATTGCTTGTCACAAGCAATTTCTTCTTTTTCCACAATGTTTTTTAAAGTATACAATTATAAGGACATAAAAACCAGGGATTGATCAGGAAAAGGTTAAACATTGGATTTTACCCGATGAGATCGTTAGTCTTTGGTTGTGTCGATAACGGCTGAATTGCTAGTGAATGCCTATGACGTAATTGAAACGTCATGGAAAACACAAATAAGGTCATTTTCGGTGCAATCGACTGATAACGTATTAACTCGTATTTTCCAGTGCTATTCGTTGACTTACGTATCTAACGTCTTGTAAAGCCAAATATCTTTGCTTCTTTTCTTTCTTTTTTTAATGTTTTGAACAGTCATATCAATTGCAAAATTATCTTAATCACCTTATTTCAAATGTCTGAAAGCATTATTATTAAAAATTCAAATATTGAGAACCAGTCGTAAACCCAAGTGAAATGAGCAGCTGGAGGTTAGGAAAGGATGTAGTGGTAGTACTGGTGTGAAAAATACCAGGAATCCATGGTAAGGTGCTTAGCTGCCGGGCCCAATACGACTGAAATACCGTTAAAAACGGCGTTAAACCCCATTCAATCAACCAACCAATTTCTTGCAACAATATTTCAGATCGATGTTTTCCACACAGCCGAGCCCCTGCCTGACTACTACACTCTTATGGATATTGCATATATCTATACATGGACCAGGGTAGGTAACAAAGTACAAACTTATTTCTGTAAATGACAAATCGCTGGCCCCGCCCACTGACTACCTAGGCCCCACCCATTAACTGCAACAGGAAATTCCGCTTCGATTTTTTTACGGCGTTATTTCTCAAAATAAGAAAGTAAAATAGCTGGTTGGCGACCTAATCGTCGCAACTACAGCTTGAATAAGCTGTAGTTACGACGTTTAAGTCGCCAAAACCAACTGAAAAGGCTATAAAAATGGCGACCAAACCTCGGAGTTGAAAGCTCAGGTCCGGGGTGAATAAAGGATTTGATAGGTCGGTTGATTCCTTGATTGACATCGCGATTTGTCAATTACACACTGCGGTAAAATTCTGCTAATTGCAACACCAAATTTGTCAATACTTGTGTTGCAATTAACCAGAATTTGCTATTAAAAGGAGCTACATTTATGATTTTTCATAACGCCTGTTGCAACGAATAATTCAATTGCTATTATCAAGGTTGCAATAAAGAAGATTCAACTTTATAATGTATTGAAATTGACAGATCGAAGCTGTCAATCAAAGAAAAAAATGACCAATCAAATTGTTCATTTAGACCGGAAGTGAACTTTGAACTTCAAAATTGGTAGTGACAAGCAATTTGTTCTTTTCGGACAATGTTATCTATCTCATATGGACCTTACATTTTGATATGAACCAACTCTTTTTGTCGCCTGCAACATCAGTGAACTTGGAACAGTCTAAAATTTTGGGAATGGGATAAAGCATCAAATTAAAAATGACTTACTAAAATGGCTTTAGCCTTTCCTTTACAAACCCCAGTTTTACGTCGCTGTGGTTTTATACTTGATAAAACTTTGTGGAAAAAAAAGAGAAGAAATAGCTTGTGGAGTTTCAACATTAAGTTGTTCTTCTATAACTAACGGCGTCGTTTCGCGAAAGTAATGGTCAGTAACATGTAACAAAAAGAAAACTAGTTAGTTGAACACCTCATTAAGCTGTAGTTACGACGATTAAGTCTTCAAACCAACAAATATTCTTCATATAAATGTCGGCAAATTCTGGAGTTCAAAGTTCACTTACTGTCTTAATGAATAATTTTATTGGTCAATAGATTATTTGATTGACCTCGTGATCGGTCAGTTGTGCCGGCCCAGTAAAGGCAAAGGCGAATGAAAGCGCCATATATACCATATGCCTTTATGTTGTAGTTATTCTCATCCTCTAAGTGAGTTTATAAAGATGGTTCGATCTTTTCCTTTTAACCAAATCTAACTCCATTCCCTCTCACTATTGAAACAACTCAGAAAAGGATAGTGGACAATGAAGAAATTGCTTGAAACAAGCAATTTCTTCATTGTCTACATTTTTTTCTAACCAAAAGACAACTATATTCCACATTTCATTAAGTAAAAATTGTTGTCTACAAATTATTTTAATTTAGACCAGTCTACAATTTGTTTCATGGTAATGGAGCTTTAATGGGTTAATAATGAAGAAATAATGGGTTAATACAATTGCATTTCAGAGAGCTCCGTTACGACTCTATTACACCGTGTACGAATGTAAGATTCCGCGAAAGATTCCAGACCCAATTTGTGTGGAACAAGAAAGAACTGTTGATCCTAACAGCGTCAATGTAGTCGAGAAACAGCAAGAAAACACATATGTGAAAGCAAAAAACGACAAGAACAGAAAAGAAAACAAGAAAAGAAAACTTCTCGAGGGCCCGGATGATATTGTACCAGACTTTGGTGACGAAAAGGCAAAAGTTTCCCAGGTGAAACGAAAAGAAGGCGGTTTGCAAAGAAAACGTCCCAAAAAAGCTGCCAGTGTTTTAGTTGATAGTTCTGTCATGGAGGCAATGTCGGAATCAGAAGAGCAGCTTGCTAAATTAACTCTTAACTCTTCTCATGAATTTGGTGCTCTGTCAGTGGAAACAGGCGACGAAAGCTCAATGCAGTCTGATTGTACTGAAACTTACAACGATGTCAAAACTGAAAAGGAAAATCAGGAGGTTGATAAGAGTGATATCGGTGCTGAAAAAGACAAAACTCATGAGGTGAATAAAAGTGAAACTAAAACCAAATCTCAAATAAGCCCGGGGTCAATTTCTTTGTCTCTATTTCAACCGTTGAATGCTACAGATTCTGAAACTGCTACACAGAAACAGAACTCTGATAGGGGCACGGTATTTGATTTTGTTCACGATAGTAGTGAAATTAAAAATAGTGAACCAACAAAGGCACGTGGTAAACCAGGTAGAAAGAAACAAAACAAAGATACAGGTAAGGTGATTGGTGCTAAAACTGAAAAAGACGGTGCTAAAAATATATCAGTTATATCGGGAGATGGACCTGAGGTCTCAGAAATTCCACAGAAAAAGAAACCAGGTCGAAGGAAAAAGAGCGAATCTGTTGAAAATGGCAAAAATGAAACTGATAAAAAGCCGAAAGTGAAAAAGCCAGTTAGAATAAATAACGAGACTGGAGAAAGAGTGAAAAGGAAATATGTAAGAAAAGCTGATAAATTGAAACAGACAGAAAATGAAAATACACAGCAAACACCAAAGAAATCTAAAAAGGTACCAAAAGATGAGTGCAAAGATATACCAAAGGCAGCTTGCGAGTTCAAAAACAGGACAAGTGACGATAGTTGTCCTAAAACAATTGAAGTGCAACAAAATGATGAGTCGAAAGTGGACAAAAATTCAGACTTTGTGGCCGAAGGTCACAATTCAGTTAAAGTCAATGCATCTGAAATAAATTCTGGTGATCAAAGAGAAAGTATATGCGAAAATAAGATTATTTCTGTCCCCTCTGATTCACTGTCGACACCTTTATATGGTCAAACCCCTAAAGTAACAGAGGCCAATCAGGGGTTGCCAGTAGCCCCCAGTCCCCCATGTGCTGAAAATAGTGTCAGTGTTGTTAATGTAAATCCATCATGTGGTCCATTGTTTAACACGAGTGACAATATCTGTACCAAAGAATCGGACAAAGATAACAATCATTCTGTTATCCCAAACGGTGTTTATGATAATGGTACTATTCCAGACAAATCAAATCACGCGAATCAGGGTGAATATTGTTCTGATGTTCCAAATAACAACGAAGATTTAGATGCAAAACTAGTGATAGATGAAGGTAATTGTGTTGATAATGGATTTCACATCAATGGTCTGGAAACCGGAAATCAGCAATTTACAAATATCGAAATTCCACAACTGTGTCCCTCGCGGGAAATCCACCATCTTGGTGGAAATTTTAATCCAGTCTCGCCTTGTCCAGAAACAAATACTTTAAACAACGGCTATTCACAAATGGACCAAGCATCAGATCAGCCATTAGATTTGACCAGTAATGGCAGGCGAGAAGAATATATGAAGGGGAAAATTTTCAAAACTAAAATGTTGAAAAGGACTTACATGAAACAGGATCCGGGGATTTCTCAAAAGGACCAGAAATTGGGCAGTCCAATAAGTAATGGATTTCATCCTCAAACTTGGACATAAGTTAGAATGTACCTCTGTTAGGCTGTGAACTTTTAAAATTTGGTGCTCTTAAATGTCATCCTTTCTTACTTTCATTTTCCTTTTTTTCTTCGCTTTATGTATTTTTCTTCCGAATGTCTTTGTGAATATTTTTTGTTTGAATAGATTTAGACTGGCCAAAATCGACAGAAGCTGCAGACGACAATTTCTCAGTTGATGAAGTTTAATGTTTTGTTTTTCTTTTAATGCTTTTTGGGATAGAAACATTGTGTTCCAGACAATTTCTTCACTTTTACTAATGTTTGTTAAAGCTTTTTTCCTTAAGGTCGTTTGCCCTGAGTCAACATTTTCGATTCATGAAAAAACACTTCTCTGCAAATGATCCGACCTTAACCAATCACCACACGGAAACAATTTAGACTGTCCTAAATCTAAAATAGTTTCTGGCGACATTTTGTATTTGATAAAACTTTAAAGATATATTTTCCTTTTTTTAGGCAGAAACATTGTGGATAATGAAGAAATGGCTTGTTACAAGCCATTTCTTCATTGTCGAAATATTTTCTAAATATCTTTGTCTTGGGGTATAACAAAGCGGGATTGTGTTGGACCGGGTTAATATTTGCTCGACTGTTTTAGAAAAGCATGGAGTTTTAGCCATAGCCCTAGGGGCGGCGAATCGTTGTTGTTGTCTTTGTCATCTTGCAAAAATTGATATTTTGTTATTTTTGTATTAATGCTGAATAATAAATCATGAAACTGTGAATATAATTTCAATTTCATAAGACTTATCTATACGACTAATGAAATTCCGTATTGACGGCTTGTTAGACCCACCCTTCCGACAGAAATTTTGACTTAGATTTTAAACGGCCTTTTTAGGCTGTAGTTACTATCTTTAAATCGCAAAACCAACAACCATGCTTCTTATGAATATCGACCAATGTTTGAGTTCTGGTCTGAATAAAAGACTTGATTGGTCGATTTTTAGCTCGGCTCTTTTCGGAGAAAACTCGAAGTATTGCTATAGCCTTGGTGTCGTCGTTGTCGTTGTCGTCGTAGTGCGAAAACTTTTACATTTTGTTCTACTAAAGGCAATCACTTGAAACTTGGCACACTTGTTCACTATTAAAAGAGCAAAACTATACTATCAAGGGGGATAACTCTAGATGCATTTTGTTCACTATCCAGCACCAAACAGCCGAGCGTAGGCACCCGAAGGCGGTGCTCTTGTTTAACTGACAAGCCGAAACTTGGCGAAAATGCTTTCTAGGTATGGGACGAGGCTCTTACGGCCAGTTACGGGATTTGAACCTTCGCGGATACGGCATTGCCGCCTACCGCATCAATGTCCGACGTCTTTCACGTCTGCTCTCGGTATATTGCAGCGCAAGGCGGCGTTGCCGTATCCATGTAGGTTCAAATCCCGTAAGAGTCAAAAATATAATATTGGTTCTCCACTAGGGGTTGTAAAAAGACACGAGACACGGTCGTAGTTGAGAGAAGTCCATGTTCTATAAAAAGAATTCGTAAGACGAGAGCTTTCATATTTTGCATGTAACATCATCTGGTGACCCTCTACAAAAGCTGAGCCGCCGTCATAGCGTAGCGCATCAGACTCCTATTCTTCAAAATCAGAGTTCATGGGTTCGATACCCGCCGGCGGTACATATTCTTTCCGACATTTGTCTCTCACCAATATGTTGATAATTGTAAACCTTAGTGGGATAGCAGCTGGAAGCAAGGAACGGATGTAGTGGTAGTACTGGTTTGAAAAATACCTGAAATCCATTGTTAGATGCTCCAGCCGCGACGACATGACTGAAATACTATTAAAAGCGGCGTTAAACCCCATTCAATTAATCAATCAATCTACATAAGCTTTGAATAAAGTGACGGGGTTCCACGAGTGCTTCACCCGGACACATCGAACTTCATACATAAACAAATAAAGAAACGTTTATAAAGTTTCTAAGGCAAATAACCAAGCCTAAAAGATTCCGTATTTTGCATCTGATGTCATCTCATTATCTACGGTGATTACGTCCTTGCGTGACATTTCCAACCATGAGCAGCCTGGACAGACACTCAAAGCATTTAGAATTTTCCCTTTCACGTTCTTTTAAATTTTAGACTGGTCCAGATTGAAAGAGGTTGAAAAAGACCATGAATATTGGATACAATTATAAACGAAACCATTCTATGTGGTAGAAAATATTGTGGAGAAAGAAGAAATTGCAACTCACAATCAATTTCTTCTTTTACCCTACCGTTTTTTTCGAGTATAAAAGTACAGCAACGTTAAATCCCGTGTTTTTACAGGAAAGGTATAAGGAAGCTTTGGGTCACTTTCTTACTGTAGAGTGCGTTGTAGAATATTGAAATGTAGTCTCAACATCTCTGAATTTCTCCATTAAGTCTATTTTTTCGTCTTGTCAAGGGTTCCCTCACAAGAAAATTTACACTGGTCCAAATTGAAAGAACTTGCAGACGATAATTTCAAATTGATGGAATTTAATTTTTTTCTTCTTTTTGTATAGAAAAAATTGTGGGTAATGAAGAAATTGCTTGATTCAAGCAATTTCTTCATTTTCCACATTGTTTTCCAAAGCTCTTTTCTTGAGGGGCGTAAAAAGGAGAGCTTGAGTTGGGTTAAAATACAACAAACATCCTTAAGTATAGCCTGCTGCATCTTTCAATGTAAACCAGATTTTGTTTTCCCAGATCTTGTAATGCACAGGACTTTTGCATTAACCCATTCCCATACAATGCAATTTTAGACTGGTCCAAATTAAAGAAGCTTCAGATGACAATATTTAGTTGATGAATTTTACATGTTTTGTCTTTTTAGGTCGAAAACGTTGTGGATAATGAAGAAATTGCTTGTGACAATCTCAATATCTTCAGTTTCCGTAATGTTTTCCAAAATTATTTTCTTTAGTTCTATTGTTTTCCGTAAAGGTTGTCGTCAGAATTTGCGTCTGCGTTGGTGTCGAAACTTTAACATTCATTATCTCTGATATCACTGAACGCATTCAATTAACCAATTATCAGATGGCACAATTTTAGACTGGTCCAAATTGAAAGGGGCTGCAGATGACAGTTTAGAGTTTTTGAAATTCTAGGTTTTTCAACTTTTTGAGTAAAAACATTGTGGAAAATGGTAGAAATTGCTTGTTACAAGCAATTTCTACCATTTTCCACAATGTTTTCCCAATTGTTTTCCTTGAGAGGGTATCAGAGAGCAACACTGTGTGGGAATGGGTTAAAGCTCGGAATAAATGTTTCGCTATCAAAAGAGCAATCTTTAGAAAAAAAGGTGGGTAACTGTAAATGCAATTTAGTGAATTATGCCTCTTTTTCAACTTGAATGTTTTACGAACTATTAACATCCGAGCGGTTGCATCTGCATGCAATGTTGTTGTTTTTTTTTTAACAAGCAGAAATTGTATCTAAATTATCAACTTCTGACACATTCTCCAGAATTTATTTCTAATACCTTCTCAACCCTTGTCATGCTGAACCCAAAGTAATCCTGTTTTGGCAGGAGGTATAGATAAAGATCAGCCTGCACAAAAGTGCAGTCTGGTCTTGGTTTACACCTCCTGTTTGTCCCCTTGAAGCCAGAGTTGTTTCAATAATCAATTTTCTAAAGGAATATTGACCCTCATTAAGACTTTCCAGTGCTGTCGGTCCTTTGATTTTAAGCAAATTTGTATAGGATTTTAATAAAGCATGATTAAGGTTGAGGGCATTTGTTTCGATGATTTAGTAACCTAACCGGGGAATGTACTGCGTCTTTTACATGTCCCAACTTTCCTCTTGGTCAATACGTTTTTATGCCCCCACCACTTAATGGGGGGGGGGCATATAGATTTGCCTTTGTCCGTCAGTACTTCCGTCCCTCCGTCCGTCCCGAAAATGTCCGGGGCTAACTCTGAAGGTATAAAAGCTATCAACTTGAAACTTCATAGATGGATAGACCTCGTTGAGCAGAAGTGCAGTGCACAAGAACCCCAACTCTTGCTTGCATAATTTTGGAGTTATTGCCCTTTGTTATTATCAAAGCTACCGGTTGGGCACCTGTGTCCTGTGGACAAAGCTCTTGTTCTTAATAATTACCCTCTCACATGTCTTCTGTCTTTTGATGCGGGGGCATGTTGTTTAACCGTTGTCCGTCTGTCTGTCCGTCGTTCAGTCTTGCCGTCTGTCGGTCTGTCGGTCTGTCTGCAAAACTTAACCAAAACACATTGCCAATTACTTCAAGCCTATTCAAGATACGATGTTCACATTTGGCATGATGATAGATCTCAATGATACGCATCTGCTGGTACAAAGTTCGGGGTCATGTGACAGGATCAAGGTCAACTGTCAATGTCAAACTTATGCTGTTTTGGTGGCATTCTTGTTTCACAAACACACCTTGTTTAACATGTCTTAAAAAGGAATTAAATAGTCTGAAAAATTGTATTTTACTTGTTTATTTTGACTTTAAGCATCATCGGAATGACCACAGAAATACATGTTTTCAACAATCCATCCACTAAAAAACATCGTCTGCTAATTAATCCTTTCATGGTTAATTTCTGGATTCTACGCTTCTGAGTTTTTATACTAGAGAAAATATTGTGGGAAAAGAAGAAATTGCTTGTAACAAGCAATTTCTTCTTTTCACACAATATTTTGCAACCTGTAGGTTGATTACTTTTCAAATTGCACTCCCTTTTACTTGTCGTCTGCATATTCTTTGAATTAAGACAAGTCTAACATTTTGAAAAACTGGAAAGGGTTAAGTGAAGTTGGATTCATAAAAAATGTCCCCTGCTAATGGATTGAATGACGTCATCAAGTAGCATAATTCATTTCGCTTTGTTGATTTTTTCCGGGGATTTAACACCACTTTCAGCAATATTAGGCGGTTGGTGCACCTTCCCAACGCTTCGCGTCATTTTTCACATCATTAAAACCACCAGCTGCATAATACTTACTATTTGCCCACTGGTGAGAGAAAAATCAGCGGTGAGTGAGCTAAATGTAGTAAATACAGCTCGCCCACCAACGAAATGACGCATGTGGTATAGGTACTTGACTCGTGATCTGAAGGTCACGGGTTCGAGCCCCACCGTCGTCGAGGTGTGTTCATGGGCAAGACACTTAATAGCCAGCCTCAGTCTACCCAGCTGTAGAAGTGGGTAGCAGTGACGATAAGCCACTGCCTCTCTTTCAGGGACGTGAAAACATCTGGTTTGTGTGTTCGAGAGCGACTCTTAATCTTTCGTCGCAATAGAACTAAAATAAATTAGTATAAACTAAATGACGCATGTTGATAGGAATTTAGTCAAATGTCGGGGTAAGAATGTTGACCGACCCAGAGCTTTTCAGAGCAGAGCAAAGCAGTGCGTTGAAGACTGAGCTTATCGGACTTCCCCATCCTCCTCGGGACCAAAAGATTGTTTTAGAAGTTTTGTGCGTGAAAAAGAATCTTTAACCCATTGCAACATGTTAAAACTTTAGAACACCCCAAACAAGTGGCAGACGATAATTTGTCAACATTAGTTTATAGAAATGATAGTCATTTGTCTTAACCCATTACCACTCAGTGACGCCTCAAGGAAAAAAGCTTTGGAAAACCTAATGAAAAATGAAGAATTTGCTTGTTACAAGCAATTTCTTCATTTTCCACCATTAATTCTACCCAGAAAGTTGAAAAATCCAAAATTTCGTTAACTTTTATTGTCGTCTGCAACTTCTTTCATTTTGGGCCAGTCTAAAATTTAGCCGTCTGGTAATGGGTTAAAGAATAAACTGCACTTTGAAGCTTGTATATAAACATGATGAAAACAAAACGCGGCAATAGCGCAATGGGGGCCCGAGTTTGATCCCCGGCCACGGCGAATATCTTTTCCGACATTTGTCTCCCACCAATGGCTGGATAATCGTTAACCTAAATGGGATAGCAGTTGGAGGCTAGGAAAGGATATAATTGTAGTAATTGTTTGAGAAATACCAGGAATACATTGTCAGGTGCTCCAGCCACCCCGATATGACTGAAATGACTGACAAACTGTTAAAAGTGGCGTTTAAATGAAAAAGATCAACAGTGATGAAACAAAAATGAATTCCTTTTATCACAATTGAAATTCTAGATAAATAACGGAATGAAACTCCGGACAAAGCAAAGTCTAAAAAAATGTTCAGCGATTTAATGTCGGAGAATAAACAGGGTTTCTTTGTCGTTGTCGAAAGAAAAAAAGGCTTAATTATTTTTCGTTGTTAAATAGAAGAAACGAAGAAATATTGTAAACGACTCGACATGTTTGCTAACCTAACCACACAATGACGCTTTTACACGCCACTAAGAAATGCATTTGGGAAAACATTGTGCATAATGAAGAAAATGTGCCAAACAATTTCTTCATATTTTACAATGTTTTCAACCAAAAACGTCGGGTTATTTGAAAAATAATTCTTGACAATTTGAATTGTCGCCTGTGTTTGGACCAGTCTAGAATTTTGTTATCTGGTAATAGGTTAAAACCATCTCAATACTCCAAATTGTGTTTTAGTCTACAGCATTGATTAGGCAGTGCAGTCTGACCAGGCTCAAAACTGTACGATCTAAAACATTTTCTAGATATAGACTTGTCATTCTACCATATTGTATAATTGAAGAATCGCTTGCCACGCCCACTGATTCAGACAGAATATCCACCTCGATATATAACGGCACTATTTTGCAAAGATTATGACCAGTATCGTGTAACCAAATGGTAGAATGGTTGATTTTACAACCCAAACGTCATCCGTACTACAGCTTCAATCAGCTGTTGTTCCTACATCAACCCATTACCAGATGGAAAAATTTTAGACTGGTCCAAAATGAAAGGAGTTGCAGACGACAATGTAAAGCATATGAAATATTAGATTTTTTCATTTTTCTGGGTAGAAAATATTGTGTAAAATGAAGAAATTGCTTGTTTCAAGCAATTCCTTCATTATACACAATGTTTTCCAAACGTTTTTTCTGGGGGGTGTCCAAAAGCGACATGGTGTGGGAATTGGTTAAAGTCGCCAATTCAGTCAAAAATGCTTCATATAAATGTTGGCCTATGTTGGAGTTCAAAGTTCACTTCCGGTCTAAATTAATAAATGATTTGATTGATTGATTCTTTGATTCACAACTGCGATCCGTCATTTCTTTTTAAAATCACCCAGTCCAATTGACCTCTTTACCGGATCTGACCTGTTTTCAATTGAAGTCGATTGACTCATCGAACCATTCATTTAGACCGGAATTGGATGATTACCCCCGAAAATTATGTCTAACATTTTGTTTGTTTGTCGCCTTTATACGGCAACAACAGCTCATTCAAAGAAAAGTTGCGACGATTAAATCCAAAACTAAGGATCTGATACTGCGTCGGTGGGCGAGCGAAATGTCGCAACTACAGTATTATTTAGGCTGTAGTTACGAAATTTTCCACGCCAAACAACGATCTCTGTAAGATCCCTGACCATACAATAGGGGAAATTCGGTGTAACTCGGACAGGTAAACAATACTTTTCCCCAACACCGCCCCTGCTACAACTTCTCGGGCGTTCACGGTTGCAATATCGGTGGAATATACTAAAGTAATCCAAATTGTTCGACAAAATTCATTGGTCGAAGTTGTTAAGTTGATAAAAGAAACAATTTTTAACGAAATAAGAATTACGTTGAAAACGGGTAAACTCGGACATAGACCGGGGTATCTCGGACAGTCTCTGGACACAGAGTAGGTAAACTCGGACAGCTTCAAGGTTTTAAAAAAAGCAACTTTCCATCAGCCAAGAAGAACATTTTCCCTTTTCTCGTGTTTACTACAACAAATTGAAGATATGTAATACGATACAAATGTCTTGAAACTAGTCTATTAGCCATCTTTAGTGATTATTTTCAATCATGATGATCCTCATGATATATCGTGAGTTGGCGAGCAAAACGTCGTAATTACAGAAATGTTTAAGATGTGTTAAGGATGTTATAGTCACACATCGACGGTATATGTATTCTTTGGAAGAATTTTCTGGGCTGATAAACAGCCATACAATGTATTTATGTTACTACAATGCACGGCCGGATCCAGAGGGGGTCCAAACGCCCCCTTCCCCTACCAAATCTCGAAAAAAATATCGTGAATAATTCTTTTTATACAATTAGTTTTATACAAAACTATTCACTGTATAACAATAATTACTAAAGGTACCCACACTTGTTGTCGGCGTTAGGCGAGCAATACCCTGAGATAGCCAGTCGTCGAACAAAATGTCGCATTGTGTGAGTGTGGATACAGATCTGTCTTTGTCAAGTGATACATTATTGCCATAGGTCTGTATTTATTTATGTAAGACAACATATGAAATAGGACCCGTCACCTAACCTGCTCAGGGGAAGTGCGAAAAGAATCGAACATGTATGCTGACTAGATTAGGTGGATTACACGGGCTGACCGGGACGAAGCTTTCCGATTTATGCAGATTTTCTTAGTGTAAAACATTCCTACTACCTAACTGTATCATGTTTAACCTCTGCTGGAGCCAATTTGTTTTCAAGTATTTGTTTAACAAAACAACCGGAAGGCCATTATGCATTTTTGTTTTTATCCATTTAAATTCTATAGTTAAGCATTATGCAGATTATCAGTTAAAAACTTTAAAGTTCCAGTTTCCAAGCAGCCCAAGAACTGTGTCAAGGTGTCCTTCCTCGCACTTAAAGCCAATATTGCAAAACTGCATCGGGCCTTTATATTTATTGTTTTTTGACGCCAGAGGTAAAGTTTTTCTGCCACGACATACTAAAAAACTGTTTTGATTTTCTACGAAAATATGGGACCTTGAAATGTAGTGACGAATCTATGAATAGGATGATAGCATTTTCATGGTTTGGATGGTGCACAAAAATGCAATGTTACGATCTCTGAATTAGAGGTGCATGCCCACAATGTAAACTCCTTTCACCATCACATTCTTCATCCTTACAAAGAGGGGAAAAGTCGTATTTGATTTCAAGCGGCAATAGCATATATGCGGCTGGAAACCAAAATCTCACAACTACAGTTTAAATTAGCTGTAGTTACGAGAACCATTACTAATAGGTATGTTAGTCGATGTTTTGTTGAATAAGGGTTATTCTACCATATTTAAGTGTAATATTAGTATTTATTCTATAGAATATTGACGGATGAAAAATTTAAGCCAAATTGTAGGTTTAAGTCTACAATATATTAAACGGTGGGTGAAAAAGAAAAACATATTAAAATGATTGGTTGAGGTATTTCTCTTTCCCGACAATATTTTGCTTATTTTTAAAGACCTTTTACTCCCCAGAAAATATACAAATTAGGGCTTGTTTGGGAGAAGGTTATCTTAAATAATTTTTCGAGTTTCTAGTTGGAATCTAGAATTCAAGCCCTAGGTATATAAAGAAATACACGAAGAATATTTGTGTCCGACTTTACCTAAGGTCTTAAATTTAGCTCATTTAAACTCGGACACTTTGTTTTCTGCCCTTTTTAACCATTTTAAAAGATCTAAGAAAAACTAAAAAGTGTTTAAAAGTAAACTTCAATATATTTTAAATATTATTGTGTACAGTATGATTAAATGTAATATTCTTTATTTACGTTTGACTTGGATTTTATTTTGTCCTTGAAATTTTTCTGTTGACGCCTATTTACGGAGTTTCGGAAACACCTACAGTCAGTGCATGCGCTGTGAAGAGCATACGTCATGAACTACGTCACAGGGTGTCTTTAATCAGCCACAGTCGGTAAGTAACACGTGACAGCTAAAAATAAAACTTCTATGAGAATGATTTGTGGAAAAATGCTTGATTTTGCGAAAGAAAACAGCTGATAGTCCGAGATTACCCACTCGTCCGAGTTTACCAAATTTTCCCCATATCTAAAACTATAACGTCTATTTATAACCTCGGTCAAACAAACATTACAGAGGTCAGTGGCTGTGAATAGAAAAAAAATCAGAGGGCAGTGCGAAGTTAAATTCAGTCATTTCTTCTTGTTGTTGTAAGTAATATATCATCTTGTCTGGGTCACCGCATAGACGCTTTAAAATCATCGATTGTTCACGAACGTATTAACCTTGCCATGCTGAATACGGAATATACATGTTTTGCCAGGAGGTATAGACAAAGATCAGACTGCACATATGTGAAGTCCGATCTCAGTCTACACCTTCATGCTGACCCCTTTTAATCCAGAATTGTTTAGAAATTAATATTTCAAAGGAATCATTAACCCCAAATCCAGTACTGTCTGGTCTATGAATGCAATTCCAAAGAGGGTTTTATTCTGGTATGACAAGGGTTAATAGAAAACGATAACTGAATAATAGGTAGGGTCGTAACTAAAATTGTAATTACACGATTTTTTTTTTTTTTTTTTTTAGATTGAACCCGACGATGTTTATAAAGAAAATTCTCCCTCTTTTATTTCCGCGATGTATTGACCTTGAAACCACCCTCCCTCCGTGTCTATCTTTTGTCAGACCTTTCATTGTAATCAATCCGAAATCTAATACAACCGTTACCATGGTAACATTTCATCGGAAAAAATGGGCACATCGAAAAGCGCACTAAACTACTCTGATAAGAATTGGTTCTACACATATTGGGTTTAGAACGAATAATTCGATTCGGTGTTTTTCGGGGCTTTGGCGATTTATGTGATGGTGTTAAATATGGAATCCCGATTACCCATGTCATGCTGAATTAAATCCTTGTTCAGAATTAAAATTCAGCATTAAAATCAAAGGGTTGAAAGCACTGGAAACATTATTTGTGGATCAGTATTTCTCTTAAAAACTGATGTTACATACAATTCTGACTTGAAATGGACCAACGTGTCGTGTAGACTAATATCAGACTGCACATATGTACAGGCAGATCTTTGTCTATACCTCCTGCCAAAACGGGACTATTCTGGGTTCAGCGTGAGAAGGTTTATATGTATTTTGTCACTGTTTTAACCCTTTCCAAAACAGTATTAACGTGTTGTTTGTTTTTGTTTTTTTTTTTTTTTTTTTTTTGTTGCTTTTTATTATTTTTTTTTTTTTTTTTCGGTTTTTTTTTTTTTTTTTTTTAGTCTATTGCATTCTATTTCAATTTGGATCAGTCTCAAATTTTCCCATCTGGTAATCGATTAATGATGGATTTTAAAGATAAAAACAATAATTTCAATGACTTTGGTTATGAAATGGCGAAACAACTTATAATTTTATGATATCGAATTAACTAATGATTATTTATAATGAAAACTGATATTATAGAAACATTAAACAAACAAACAAACAAATCTAAAAACATTGCCACGTCCTTATCTCGTTAATATTACAATATGCGAAATAGACCTATATGTGTTTTTCTTTTAAAAAGAATTAACCCCTTCCCACACAAGGACTTTTTTTACCTACTCAAGAAATCAAGCTTTGTAAAACACTGTGGGAAATGTAGAAATTGCTTGTTACAAGCAACTTCTTCATTATCCACAACGTTTTCTACCCAAAAGTAAAAACAACAACACACAAACACACAGAAAAAAAAAACCAAATGTCATCAACTAAAATTCGTTTTCTACTGCATCTTTGAATTTCGACAAGTCTAAAAGTGTATCGTCTGGTAATGAGCCAAATAAAGACACTTGCGATAAAATATATATGCAAAAGTAAAAAAATATAAGTGTAGACGAAAATGAATAGATGAGTAAATTGATTCAACTGACAATATTAACTACATCGACTTGTATATCGACCGTTGATCTTTGTTCATAATTTCTTTTTGTGTTAATAGTTATTCTTACAGCTATTTCACAAGATAATTTGTTGTTATTGTTGTACAATTTTTTATTGAAAGTCGTGAATGTCAATTAGATAATCAGTCGACCAATGAAATCATTCATTTATACTGGAGGTTATCTTGAATTCCGACATCGGCCGCCATTAATTTGAAGCATTTTTGTTGGTCCTGCGAATTAAACGTCGTAAATACAGCTTATTCAAGCTGAAGTTACAACGTTTAGGACGCCAACAAGTCAACCATTCTACTGTTTTATTACATGGGCACATTTTCTGCAAAATAACACCGTTTAAACAATTCAAACACAGTGACGCATTTAAACGCCCTTCAATATGTAAGTTTAGGAAACATTGTGGAAAATGAAGAAATTGCTTGTTACTAGCAATTTCTTCATTATCCACAATGTTTTCTACCCCAATAGAAAAAGGTTTTTAAAGATTTCATTGACTTTTAATTGTCGTCTGCAACTTCTTTGAATTTGGCTGGTCTAAAATATTATTGTGTGGTAATAGGTTAAAATCGAAGTCGGCCTCAATGGGTGGGGCAAACGGCGAAAGTGGGCGGGGCCAGCGATTGGTCAATTGATTTGTATTGAAATAGAGTGTTTCACTGCAGGATCAATCAGCCCGATTAGCTCAGTTGGTAGAGCACTTGACTTCAAACCTCAAGATCACGCGCTCGAGCACTGGGCTGACCATATCAACTAACTAATTGTCTTTCGGATGAGACCGAGGCCCCATGTGACGATGTTATCCATCGAGCACATTAAAGAACCAAGCGGAGCTCTCAGAAGTTTCGTCTAGTATCCTTGCTCTATCCCGTAACAACTAACCGTCTTCTGGGGGCGTCGCTCATATGGGCATGTGCTACGGTAGCGCCGATAAATAAACAGAAATACACACGTTTCACTGCAGGATCGACTCATTTGTGCTACGTAACGTGACAATGGGACGGTCGGGAACTCCGCGAAACAAACATTAGAGAATCAGGGCAGACCCAGAAGTTTTCCTCTGCCCTCGATTCAGTGTCATTATATCGCCGAAAACAACTCGATAAAAAGCGTTCTCTCCTTTAGTTACGATGATTTTCAGTTAACTTTGAAATCACGTTGAGCAGCGGCCATAGCGCAGTTGGTAGTGCGTCGGATGTCCCTGTTTCGATCCCCAGTCGCGACAAATATCCTTTCCGTCATTTGCCTCCCACCAATTGATGGGTAATCGTTAACCTAAGGGGGTTGAATAGCTTGAGCTTCGGAAAGGATGTAGTTATAGTACTGATGTGATATATACCAGGAATCAATGATTAATTTGCTCAAGCCGCCGCGATAAGACTGAAATATTGTTAAAAGTGGCATTAAACCCATATTCAAACAAACAAATTGAATAAACTTTGACTAAGCGACTGTATCATTAAAAACATTTGCTCATTTACCATTTGCAGTCTCAAACAACCAGTAAAATATCTTTGCCCCTTCCCAAAGGGCAAAGTTTTAGCCTGGTCCAAATTGAAAGGAGTTGCTAAAATTCGTGAATTTTTAGATCTTTTCAACTCTCTCGGTAGAAAGCATAATGTAAAATCAAGAAATTGATTGTTGCAAGCAATTTCTCTATTTTCCACAATATTATTCTAACGCCTTTTTCACGAGGGGCGTCAAAAAGCGCCATTGTGTGAGAATCAGTTAAATAATACAATCCTTGTTACCAGCAACTTCTTACTTTGCACAGTAGGTCGAAATAAACTACCAAAGAGATAGGCGAAATTGTTTCTGTCGAACGTTTTCGATGCCGCGACCAAGTTTAACACAAATGAAATACAACCACCATAAAATTGGCAAACAAACCAACCATCTGGGGGTGTCGGGTGAAATTGAAAGGGGAAATTGGGTTAAAAAGGGGCCGCGTGTTTTCATTGGTCAATTTTTGTTTATTAAACCCCCCCTTCCAATCTTGAACACTGCTTTATCATATCAGGTTACAATAATCGTAGTTTATAGACAAATTTGCTCAGTTGATAGACCCCTCGCCTTCAAACCTCCAGATCGCGGGTTCGATCCCTGAACTGGCCTAACTAACACTGTAGTTGTCTTTTCGAAGAGACGTTAATCTATTCCCACATAAAACATTCTTCAAGAATAAAAAACCTTTCAGGAACATTGTGTAAAATGAAGAAACTGCTTGTAATAAGCATTTCATTAATTTATCCCAACGTTTTTAACCAATAAGCGATAATAGTAAAATAAAATTCCACCAACAAAAAATTGTCGCCTGCACTTTTTTTTGAATTTGGACCAGTCGTTTGGTTATGTGTTTGACCGAGGGCCCGTACGACGGGGCACGTTTAACCCTTTCCTGTTTTCCATACTTTTTAGACCTGTCCAAGTTCAAAGATTTTGCAGACGAAAATATAAATTGGCTTTAATTTTATAAATAATAATTCAGTAGGGGAGAAAATATTGTGGAAAAAGAAGAAATTGCTTGTTACAAGCAATTTCTTCTTTTCCAACAATGTTTTCTCAAGTATAAGGTCAAAGTGACGTTAAAACCAGGGATTGTACAGGAAAGGATTAAAAGCCAGACGGGACTCAAAGTAGTTTCTTCCTGTATCCTTGCACTATCCCCGTATCAACGTGTCGTGTTCTGGTGGCGCAGCTCGTGCTATAGCCACGATAGGAAAAGAAAACCGCACACACACACGCACAAACACACACTCGCATGCACAGGTAGTTCAGCTAGCTCGGTTAGTTCAGATGGTAGAGCGCTTGGCGGTTGTAAGTTCGCTTTCCGGGTAGACCCAACTCTTTCGGGTAAGGCGTTATACTGAGGCCCTATATGACGATGATGCACATTAATAAGCCGTATTTACGACATTTTGGTCAGCAAACATCAAATTTGACATACGAGATGTATTTCTACAATAGACATTGGGAGTGTGTCTCACCGGAAATGGCACTTTTAAGTGTATTCCCAGTCCGAAAAGGCAATGCTTTTTAGGTTGCCTAAAAACGAAGCATTTATCATCCTATGCAGTAGCATGACTAAAACACATTGACTACAATTTGATAGAGGGATTCATGGGTTATTGTTAATCCATTCCTACTCAATGACTCTTTTAGTCGCTCCCAAGAAAAAATTGTTGAAATCTCTTGTTACAAGCAATTTCTGCATTATCCACAATGTTTTCTACCCCAAATGTACAAAATTCGAAATTTCATGAGCTTTAAATTGTCGTCTGCAATTCTTTTGAATTTGAACCAGTCTAGAATTCTGCCGTCTGGTAATACGACATCAAAACGAATTCATTTCTCGTGACGCGTCTATTGCCGAACTCGATATCTCGTCTGGCTACAAGCGTTATCTCGGTAAATCAATATTTTCGGAACAGTTTGAGAAAACCCCTCGAAGATCGTCATCGACCAATGAAAACCCGTTTCCGCGGAAGACCAATAAAATGCGTCGACATCGATGAATAACTCTGCGCCTTATTGGTTTTTGCAGATATCGGTGGGATCTTTCTGTCAGCCGTTTTGATTGACATATACGCCCCGCCTACTCAATATTCCTACGCCAGTAATATCTAGGTCATCTAATGTCGGTGAATAGCAAGTAAGTTATTGGAGCAAAACCTTGCCAGCTAGCGAAACTAATTTCCTGCATATGAAATACCGATATTACGTGTATGCATGCAGAAACTATATATAAATGCTAGTTGAAACGTGTTTTATTTCTTTATGCAAATAAAAACGGAATAAAAAGGCTTTTGAAACTCTTCTTTTATGACCAAGTATTTAATTCTTAACTCTGCATATTCTAATTTTATAAACAATCCTCACTTTTCGTGTTAAGTGCTCAGTATTATAAGGTGAGGAATTGGAAATTTAGAGCTTCCCAATTCAAACTTAAAACTTCAAAATTGATATATATGAAGTTCTAAATGTAAAGTGTGAACTCGTGAAGTCATCAACGACCCTTATTAAACAGAACAACAACAACAACAACAAAACGTGACATGGGCTTTTGTTTTCGAGTTTTACATAAATATTATCTCGTTTCTTGACTCTAACAACGCCCTTTGCTATACTATCCCGTAGCTTGGCACACATTAGAAGATTAGTTTGGAAACCATTGTGGGAATAGGACAATTGATTGCAAAAAGTATTTGCCACTTATTTTAACCTTTTCTTGGATAAACCCGGGATTTTACGTCACTGTGATTTTATACTTGTGAAAACATTGTGGAAAAAGGAGAAATTGCTTGTAATAAGAAATTTCCCCTTTTTCCACAATATTTTCTACCACATAGGATGGACAGATTTCAAATTTCATGCATATTTCATTGTCGTCTGCAACCTCTTTCAAATGTGACCAGTCTGAAATTTAAAAACAAAACAAAACAAAAACAGGAACAATCTCGGCTATCAATCAAAGAGAGAAAAAAAGACAAATCTAAGAATTAAGAATTCATTTAGATCGGAAATGCAATTTGAACTCAAACGTTTGCAACCATTTATGTGAAGCATTTTTGTTGGTTTTGCGACTTAAATGTTGTAACTACAGTTTATGAAAGGTTAGGTTGTCAAGCAACCATTCTATTTTCTACAAGCTTCTGGTTATAATTTTTTGTAAAGTAACACCATTTAAAGTTGAAGAGAAACTTTCTGTCGGAGTCAGTTGGCGACTTTGTCGATTTTTCTTTTGAAATAGTCGAAATTAAACGTTTGTTGTAGCGTAATGGAAATATACTAAGCCCTTTTTCTAGACGAAAAAAAAATGGTAGAAGTTGCGATGTTTTTTTTTTTTTTTTTTAGTCATTATACCTACAAAATTGTTATTCGTGGGTGTCGACCAATGTTGGAGATCTGTCTTAGTTATTTGATTGGTCCATCGACTTTTTCATTGACAGCCGAAATCAGTCAATTCTTGTTGTGTCGACTTTGTTTTCGGAGTAGCTTCTTATGTCGAACTAAAAGTCTAGTCCCGTTTAAACTTTACAGTTATCGCAATTTTAAGGAAAGAAAGTGTAAGGGGAGGGCATTCCTAAAAGCGGACAGCTTCTAACTATGTTGTACCGGTTGGGTCAAAAGTCCCCTTTAAGTCGTCTTAGCACAAAGATCGCCCGCACGCGTAAATAATATAAAATAGGCAACCCCGTTTAATTTAGCGAGCGCGCTTATGTCTTGAAAGTGTACGGGTTATTTAACGCGTGCACTTTCAAAATATGAGGATCATGCACGCGTAAAAAGTAAACTACTTCACATTGTCCTTGCAGTTGCAATCTAGGCGTACGCGCACATTTTATACTCTTGAACGCTCAGTAATTAGGCGCATACGCCTAGATTTTGTGAGTGCACTCGTATTATTTACGCTTGCACACGTTTATTTTTGCGTGTACTATATAAAATGAACCTTTGACCCATTTAGTGCACCATATCTAATCTTTGTAAGGATCAAACTTACCTTTGAAATCGTGGCCCTTTAGACGAAAAAAGACCTCCATGAAAGTTCGAAAAGTATTCACCTGCGCGGACTATAGCGCACTAAATGGGTCAAAAGTCCACTTACCTATAAGTGTGCACGCGTTCTTTGTGGTAAGACGCCTTCAAATTTGACCTAAACGGTACACCATAGCATACTATGAAGGCACTTACTCACTCTCTTGCGGTATTCTGAATCAAGAATGCTTCCATGTTTCCGTATTCCAGGGACACCTGCATATTTGAGGTTACTTAATCTATAGCCAGACGATAAAGAATTGTGGCTTGGTCCAAATTCAAAGAAATTGCTGGTGACAATTTAAGTTGGTGGAATCATAAAAGTCATTTAGAATACAAAACTTCGTGGAAACTGGTAAAAAATGCTTGTAACAATCAATTTCTTCATTTCCCACTTTTTCAAAGCTCTTTTCAAGAGGCTCATGAAATGGAAGGATTTGTTTGGAATAGTTTAATGACATTCGAAAATTCTCTAAACTACAAACTTCAGGTTAATGTTTTTTCAATGGAAGTTTTGAAAGTGCAAACTGCCACTGGAGGCTTAACCACTAAATCCATTGAAAGCCTATGCCATGAAAAGTAGTTCTTATGAATTTCAGGAACATTGCACACTCTATTAAATTGTATAGAACTCCTTCAAGGGCATGCTATTTAACACATTCCCACTCAATTCAATAAAAATGGAAATGATTGTGGACAACGAAGAAATTGCTTGTAACGCTATAACCAATAACAGAAGATACAATTTGAGACTGTTTCAAATTAAAGAATTTGAAAAGGCCAATGTAAAGTTAATGGAAAGTAAACTCTTTTATCGAAAGAGGTCATTGCACTGATGCTTCATGCCAAATATCAAGGCTCTATGCCTTTTATGTCAGGAGGAGATAATTTGTAAAGTTTTCAATAAAATTTCAGTTTTGTTGCCATGACAACCAGAGTTTTTAATGGATTTAAATTCTTTTAGCAATTTTAGACTGTTTCAAATTAAAGAACTTGAAAACGCCAATGTAAAGTTAATGGAAAGTAAACTCTTTTTATCGAAAGAGAAAACATTGTGGGCACTGAGGGAAATTGGTTATTGCATTTGACCAATCGCGGCTGTCTATCACGGAATATTTCGACCAATAAAACCCTTCATTCATCCCGGAATAAAGATTCGAACTCCAGCATTGGCAACAATTTGTGTGAAACCTTTTCTGTTGGTTTGTCAACTTAAACGTCGTAACTACAGCTTATTCAAGCTGTGGTTACGACTTTTAGGTCGCCAAACATCCACTCTACTCTTTTATTACATGCTGCGCCATGGCAATACATTTTGCAAAATAACGCCGTTTAAAATCGAAGCGGGACTTCCTGTCGGAGTCAGTGAGCGTGGCTAAAGGGGTAAGTGGGCGGGGCCTGCGATTGGTCAATTTCCAAATGTTTTCTTAAGATTTTTTTCTAGAGGAAAGAGAAAGGCGGGATTTCGTAGGATTGCGTTAGGTCTAACTTAGTTCCTAAACATATTTTGATTTAATTTTTAGTTTCGTCTATCAAAAACAGGCATTCTGATAAGTCGAAAAAAATATTCATAACTCCATGAACAAAATATTGGGCACGCAGCGATTTTGTAAGCTTCCGCACAAAATAGTCCCATTCAAAAATCTATCAAAATTTGTAAAGTTTTTGCTTGTTTCGCTCGATGGTAATGAAGAGATTTTTTTATGGAGAAACCTAACCACGCTTATGTATGAATACACTTCGCGTATTCATACAGTGTGATTAGTTTTTTCGGTTCATATCTCCATGAAAACAAAAAATATTCTCTTTATCTCTTGTATTCTTCTGACTTGCATGGTGGATGACAAAATGATACATTCGTGGTAATAAGGTGTATATGCATTTCCGGTGAAATAACTTTGTGGTTAAGTAATGGGAAATAACTATCTTTAAATAAAGATTCGTTTAGGGCAATTAACTCCCTTTGGTAACGTACTGGACATAAAACAACACAACTCGATTTTTTTCTCTAAAACAATGGGTGCAGGATGCTTTTATTAATATTGCAGGAAGCCTTTCTCATTTTATTACACAAAGTATTTACATCAATAACCATAGCAACGACATAACAAAAAGGGAAACAACCAGTCAAAGCCCGTGAAAAGACCGTGAATTCTCATAATTACTCCGGTGTTCTGTGTCTCTTTATTTAGCCAGTGCTGTTAAAAGAAGGAATTGAAGGAATTAGAAAGCAAGCAATGTCCTATCAACAAACAACATAGCATTTCGACGTATCGCCAAGCTATTTAAAATATCGTTGGAAAAGGGGGAAGTTATTGGTGTAAAGGAATTCGTCAGTAGGTATGAACATGTCGTATCAACAACACGTGTAAGCTTTGGTTACGACATTTTAGTCGTTCACTGTAGAATTTCTCTTTTTTCTGACAGCGTTTTCTATCTCATTATTTTTGTCTATTTTGCTAAAGAACAGCTTGTCTAAGCTTTGGCCATTCTTAAACAGTGTACTATTCTCTGGAAAATTTGATACTTAAACATTATAACCCCCCCCCCTCTCCCCCTATTGCTATTACGTTCTGAACCCATTCCCACATAATCCCTCCCTTTTTCGCCCCGCAAGAAAAAAGCTTTGAAAAACATTGTGGGGAAAAAAAGAAGAATTTGTTTGTTAAAAACAATTTCTTCATAATCCACAATGATTTTTATCCAGAGACGAAAAATTAAAAATTTCATCAACTTGAAATTGTCGTCTGTAGCCTCATTGAATTTGGACCAGTCTTAAACTTTATTGTATAGGAATGGGTTAACTGGACTCAGTTGTCTGAGAGAGATTACGATAAACGCATTCCCACACAATGACGCTTTTAAACGCCCCTCAATATCAAAGCTTTGGAAAACATTGTGGGGAAAGAAGAAATTGCTTGTTACAAGCAATTTCTTCATTTTCCACAATGTTTTCTACCATAGAAGACAAATATTTTGAAGAATTCATCAACAATTTCTTCATTTTCCACAATGTTTTCTACCACAGAAGACAAACATTTTGAAGAATTCATCAACTAGAAATTGTCATCTGCAACTTCTTTCAATTTGGACTGGTCTATAATTTTATTATGTGGGAATGGGTTAATGCAGTAATCCAATCAAATGACGTCCCTGAAAGGCCGCGGATTTCTCAGAATGGGTGCGTGTCCGAAACCCAAAACCTACTCGTTTTATAATATTCGTCAGTTGGCGACCACTATGTCGTAACTACAGCTTGAACAAATCTGTAGTTACGACATTTTGGTTGCCTACTGACAATTTGATACTTTAGTTTCCTGAATACCCGTATCTTATAGCCACACTAATGTGAAATTCCAGGGGTGGTAGAGGTCCTTCCCCTATGCTACCCCCCTTTCTGGATCTGGGCATGTTGGACAATACATGTAATTTCAATTACGATATAAAAAAATAATCTGGTCAGATCTGATAAAACGACAGTCT
The DNA here is from genome assembly GCA_946902895.1 of Fragum fragum. NCBI lineage: Eukaryota > Metazoa > Mollusca > Bivalvia > Cardiida > Cardiidae > Fragum > Fragum fragum. The sequence continues at coordinate 45,217,579 of OX336377.1, read as the reverse complement.
CCTTCGAAATCCGCGAGGTCCAATTAGTGTCAGCTGTGTTCGCATTTCCCAACTGACCCCCCCCCCTTTTTTTTTACATAAATGGCTATATGTTTGCTGTCCATCTTGCTTAAGCAAACATTCTTTTTAAGAGAAAACTTGTATTTAGTAACTTATATAAAGATATCCCTTTTAACCCTTTCATCTTTAAACCCTGGTTTTTAAGTCCCTGTGATTTTATACGTGAGAAAACATCATGGGACAAGATATAATTTCTATCCTGTATAGGTTGGTTACTTTTCAAATTGTACACGGTTTTAGATATTGTCTGCAAAGTCTTATCAATTTGACAAGTCTAAAATTCTAAAATATAAACAGAAAAGGGTTAAATAGACAAAACTCTGATGACCGTTTGTAGTTACTAAAAAGAATTTTGGTAATCTACGAATCGACGATATAAAATTAATCGAATGACCAATTAAAACATTTACTTAGACCGGGAATGAACTACAGCGATATAAAATTCACGTATAATATGTTCTGTGTATGTGTGTGTGTATTTTTGTTGTTGTGTTGTTGTTGTTTGGGTTTTTTTTTTGAGACGCCACAAAACAGTTACAGACGAGTGTATTGCGATTTTGCGAGGAAATTGAAAGGTAACTATAAAATAGAATACAAAATATTCTAAGAAAGATATTGTTTAAAGAACTTTTCACTTTCTCACAATATTGCATTCATACTTTTTTCATGGGCGACAATATGGCGAAATGTGTGTTAAAAGATTTGGAAAAATCTCTCCCCCCCCCCCCCCCCCCCCCGAAACACTTCATATGACTTTCCTCAATGAAAGTCTAAAGATCCCCCACCCAAACCCCAAAATAACGCACCCCTGTAAAATTGAAAAGGGAGTACTGGGTAAGAGGATCTTGACATCCCCCCCCTCGACGAACAATCTCGCCCCACCTCCCTTCTCAAGCTAGATCAGCAAACTACCTACCTGACAACAGGTGTTCCCGATATATTTCCAAAGATCGCAACTACATCGCCAGGGCCCCTGTTTCTGAGGGCGAAAATGATCACTATTAAACCGATGAAAGCAACTGTAACAAAATTGAAAGAACCAGTCAGATTTTTTCTTATTAAAAATGGGAAGCGAAAACGATCACGATCAAAGGAAGCATTTTCTATTTAACCTATTCCCAACTATGCAAAATTTAGACTGGTCAAGATTGAAAGGAGTTGCAGACGACGATTTAATATTTATGAAAATCTCATTTTTTCAACTGTCTGAGTAGAAAACATTGTGTAAAATGATGAAATTGCTTGTCACAAGCAATTTCTTCATTTTGCACAATGTTTTCCCAATTATTTTCCTTGAGGAGAGTTCAAAAGCGTCACTGTGTGGGAATGGGTAAACAAAACAGAAACAAATACATAATAATGGGCGGGAATACGGAAAAGGTACAGTATTGTTACAAAATTGAATCTCGGATTTGTTCAATTATCAATCGGCGACGGCGGCACTGATCCTTTCCGACTATTTGTCTCTCACCAATGGGTTGACAATCGTAGACCTATGTGGGATAGCAGCTGGAGGCTAGGAAAGGATGTAATGGCAGCACTGGTGTGAGAAATACCAGGATTCCATTGTTAGGTGCTCCAGCCCCCGCGATATATCTGAAAGATTGTTGAAAGCGGTGTAAAACCCCATTCAAACAAACAAACAATTATCGATCGGGGGAACATGCAGGAATTGACCAAACCCGGCTGCCAATCAAATAATCAGTAGACCAATGAAATCATTCATTAAGACTGGGAGTTCAGTTTGAACTCAGACATGGGGCGCCATTTTGGTTAATCGTTTGTGTTGGTTTAGCGACTTAAACGTCGTAACCAAAGCTTATTCAAGCTGTAGTTACAACGTTTAGGTCGCCAACAAACCATTCTACTTACTCATTACATGCTACTGGCAATAAATCTTTCAAAAGAAAAAAGAAAGCCGTTAAAAATCGAAGCGGAACTTCTTATCGGAGTCAATGGGAGAGGCGAAATGAGTTAGTGGGCGGGGCCAGCGATTGGTAAATTTGATAAGGATGTTTGCATTCATCGCTAGGAAAACCATTAATGAGCATATGCGAAAGTGTTGATTCAGATCAGCCTGTTCAAAGTCTAATCAGAGTCTTCACAATTCATGCACCAGATAGCGACTAACAGTCAGAAAAACATTCTTCATAAGCTGTGTGGCCGGTCAACGGGATACTACGGGCTTCACACATTTTAACGTTTGCCATGTAGTCTGATAACTCCTGGTTTTGCAGGAGGTATAGCCGAAGATCAGTCTGCACATATGTAAGATCTGATCTTTGTCTATACCACCTGTTTGCATCAATCAAACGAAAAATGTTTCTTAGATTAATTTCAACGTAATTCGGGAAAATGAAGACGTCGCAACTTCAGCTTGTTTAATATGTAACCATATATTTTGCAAACTACTGTCGTTTGAAGCCTGATAGTTGAAGGTTGGTGGTCATGGCAAGCTGTATGTTAGTTGTGTACAAATTTATAGCACTTTCTTATGTATTTTTTCCTTGTATTTGTTTCAAATTCAAAGGAAAGAATACTGATTTCTTTTTATTGCATGCTCTAAAACTTTACACTGTTATTCAGAAACACCAATTTGTAACTGAGGTTAAATAATTTTTTTTGGCGTATCAACTTATCTGAAAAATCAAGACAGCGAAATTCGATTTCTTCTTCTTCTTAGTCTTCCCTAATTGACCAATCGCAGCTGTCAATCAAGGAATATATCGACCAATCAAATCAACCATTCAGTCCGCCATTTGAGTGAAACATTTTTGTTGGTTTGGCGACTTAAACTTATCCAAGCTATAGGTACGACGTTCTACTTTTTGTTACATGCTACTATCCTTAAAGTTTGCGAAATAGCTCCGTTTAAACTCGAAGCGGGACTTCCTGTTGGAGTAAGTGTGCGTTGCCAAAGGAGCAAGTTGGCAAGTGATTATGATGATTCATATTCCGATCTCTTATGTTGAATAATTAATACTCACACAAAGCGAATCCAATGCCGTTATTTCCAAATCCCTGGCCCTGGGACACGCCCACCAAACACAGAAGGGCCAGAATGCCCACCAAGACGGGCTTCATTGTACCTGCAGGCTTTAAAAAGAAGACAAATTCAGTAAAAACTAAAATCAGCCCAACGTTCAGGATGACAAAGCGCTCGCTTACCCCCCCCTTCCCCCCCATTTCCACCCTTAACACACACTTTTTGCGTGCTCTTTTGGCAAAGGGCTTGCTAATGTTTTGTCATCCTAAGCGTAGCATAGTTTTTAATCTATCCAAATCATAAACATATACAAAACTTTACTTATTTTGTATCCGAATACTTGCTTTTCTATCATAAGACGTAGCCATCGCACAGTTGACAGTACTGCTAATCATAGGGTCCTGGGCTCGATCCCCTTTCGCAGCCAATAATCTTTCTGATATTTGCCTCCCTTCCCACCAAATGGTGGATAAGTGGATGGGTTTACGGTACGAGTTGAGTTTGAACAATAAGAATTATGAAATCGTCATTTGGTTATGCCATTTAGCTGTTCTAGACAAGGTGTTGTCCCGATCAATAGGTGGATAATCGTTAACCTAAGTGGGAGCAGCTGGAGACTTGAAAAGGGTGTAGTGGTAGTGCTGGTGTGAGAATTAGCAGGAATCCATTGTTAGGTGCTCCAGCCGCCGCGATATGACTGAAATACTGTTAAAAGTGGGCGTTAAACCTCATTCAGACTAAACAAAATAGGTTATAATGAGTGAAGAAAGCTCATGTTTGTCTATACGGGTAAAGTCAAAATTGACCATTGATCACCCATTTATACATCTATAATTTTATAGGTGCCAGCGAAATCGAAACTCGGTTATGATTAACACCCGAATGCCTTCAAGCTTCGTTGAAACTTGGCTTTTCAATCTAAACTCATTCATTCCCACATATTGACGCTTTTTGACGCCCCTAAAGATAAAACACTTTAGAAAACATTGTGGAAAATGAAGCAATTGCTTGTCACAAGCAATTGCTTTGTTTTCCGCAGTGTCTTCTAACCAGAAATTTAAAAAAATCTAAGATTTCATAAACAATTTAATTGTCGTTTACAGCTCCTAATATTTCGAACCAGTCTAAAAAATTTCCGTGTTATCACGGGTAAGTTTGAGTGACCGATTTAAAAAAAAAGTTTTTGAAGAGCACGTGATCAATCTGTGTGAAATAAACACAGAATGGATAAATCAAAGTACTGAAAAGCACTGTTTTGTGCAGTAATCTTCTTTGTCAAACGTTATCATGATAAAGAAACGAGGTTAAAGTAACTAAGGAGTTAACCCATTCCCACACAATCCCTCATTTAACGCCCCTCAAAAAATAGTTGAGGAAAAGAATGTGGAAAAACATGAAATTGCTTGTAACAAACAATATCTTCATTTTATAACATTGTTTTCTGCCCGAAGAGATAAATATTTTCGAATTTTCAACAATTTGAAATTGTCGTCTGCAACTTCTTTGAAGAGTCTGAACAGAGCCATTTTGAACACGATGTGCTCAAGTCAGCTTAAAATAACCTAAAAATAGGAGATGAACTTGCAGGCAGAGTTTGCAATATTCCTTAAATACATAAGAACTACATTTTATGGAATAGGCATTTAACGTTTTTAGTTGTTAAGCTTCCAGAGGCGGTTTGCACTCCTTGAATATTGAGACGACCTCAAAATTTTGTCTGTTGACTTAAGCGCTTTGCCAGCTAAAAAGATGACCTCAAAATCCCTTCACTCGTGAGGATGAGATTAACTTACATTCTGTTAAAAACACATCCTTGCTATCTAACAAAGAACCGATTGACCAAATAAATAAATCTATCAGCTGTAATAACTATCTCCAACACTATCGTATAATCATTTCGTCTATGGGCGACCACGACTTTGTAACCACAGCTTAGCCAATCCGTAGTTACGATGTTAAAGCTACTCAGCAACTATTAGTATCATCATAATCATAAACATTTACGCCCCCTTAGCCAAATGCCTCATGCCACATACTTCAAAACAGATGGACTACCGGACCGGATAGCTTTATGATGCCTCTCTTTTTTTCAGACAATTACCGAAATAAGTTTTTGGGGATAGCTATATTGAGGGAAATGAAGATTTGCTTGTAATTTCTTCATTATCCACAAAATTTCTAACCCTAAAAGAATGTATAATAAAAATAAATACAATTTCCCCTACTAAAATAGTCATCTGTAACATCTCTGAATCTTGACTGGTCCAAAAGTTTTGTCATCAGGTAATTAGTTAACCCTTTCCTGTTTTGCAAAATTTCAGACCAGTCCAAATTCAAAGTTTTTGCAGACGAAAATTTAAAATTGATTTTATTTGAAAAAATAACCATTTTTTAGGGGGGGGGGGAGAGAAAATGTTATGGAAAAAGAAGAAATTAATTGTTACAAGCAATTTCTTCTTCTTTTTCCATGGTGTTTTCTCGAGTGTAAAATCACAGGGACGTAAAACCAGTGATTAAACAGGAAAGGTTTAAAGTGTTAATTTAAGTGTTCTTTACTTCAAATCCCCCTCTCTTTTTCATTTTCCACTTTTTCATTTTTCGTCATAATGGCGATGCTTTATCTGCCTCCGTATTTGGTGTGCAAATCAAGATTTTCCTTAACGCGGACGACGGTATTTTAGACTGGTCCAATTTAAAAGAAGTTACAGACGACAATTACCATTTGATGAAAGTTTAAAATTCTTTATCCTTTTGGGTAGAAAACATAGCGGATCATGAAGAAATTGCTTCATTTCCCACAATATTTCCCCAGCCTTTTCCTAGTGGAAAGGCGTTAAAAAGCATGATTTTGTGGGAATGGGTTAACGTTATGGAAATATATTCTTGTGCAAATTAGGTCCACTGTCTCATATTTGCGAAATCTTCATTTGATATATCCCTTTACTGTTTATGCTCCAAAGATAATAATTGTGAAATAAGAAAAGAATATTATTTGCTATAACTCTAATTGAGTTTTGAAAGTGATAGAAATAGTAAAAAAAAAAAAAAAAAAAAGAATTAAAAATAGAACCTTGGTGGTCTCATAGAATATGAACATTTACAGGATTTAATTTACAAAATCTCCATAAAAAATAAATATAATGATAGAACAGATATCAAATACACCTATTAAATAATCTTTTCTTCGTCGTTTTGAAATTTTTTTTATAGAATGGCCCCAATTCGGTCCTGGGAAGAACGTACCGTAATTTAAGGATAAAATTTTTACCTCACTGAAAATTCTCGATAATTATGCCCATAAACAATTTTTTTTTCTGTAAAAATATTTATATAATTAAATCCACGAATAACTATGTTTAAATGATGTACTCACATTTGGTGACTGTCAAACGCCTGGTGCAAGCGGGCAGTAAAAAGAAAGCGGAAACGCGTTCTTTAAATAATCACGAGGTCTACTAACCGGAAGTAAATGGGCGGAGCGAAGGTCCGGTCTTGACGAAATGCGTCACCTTCGAAAAGCGCAGGGGAAAGGGTCTCATATACGCTATACGTATAGTTTTATATCATTTTCGTAAATTCGTAACTTGTCAATTTACTGGATTTTTTTTTTTTTTAACCTTATCACAACTGGGTCTTAGCTTGTTCTTGTCGCTTCAGTCAGTCTCTACAAATAAAATTTCCTACCGTATAAATGAAAATGATAGTGGTACTTTACAATTTGCAGGCTTGTGTGATTGATGTTGGGCGTGAATTTTTTTTCTCTTGAAGCTATGTCCAAGTTGTTAGCGTGTCAGATTAGCCAGAAAACGCTTACCCCAAAAAACCAAAGTGACTTGGACAAAACGTAGATGGGCAACCAAAATATTGTAAATACATCTTTCTTCAAGCTGTATTTACGACATTTTGTTCACCCACAGACGATTAACCCTTTCCCGTTTAATCCCTCGTTTTTACGTCCCTGTGATTTGATAATTGAGAAAAAAATTGTGTAAAATGAAGAAATTGCTTGAACTAACGTTTTCTACCCAGAAAATTCTAAAAATCTAAAAACTTTCAAATTGGATCAGTCGTCTGGTAATGGATATATTGACGGACCGCAGCTGTCAATCAAATATCGATAGAGCTATCAAATCATTAGTTTAAACTTCACGTGATCTTCGACATTCGTCGACATTTATGTTACACACTTTTGGTGGTTTGGCGACTTATAACCCATTCCCACACAATAACGCTTTTAAACGCCCCTCAAGATAAAAAGTTTGGAAAACACTGTGGACAATGAAGAAATTGCTTGTTACAAGCAATTTCTTCATTATCAATAGTGTTTTCTAATCCAAATGACAAAGATATTAAAAAATTCATCAACTTGAAATTGTCGTCTGCAATTTTTTTGAATTTGGACTGGTCTAAAATTTTACTGTGTGGGAATGGGTTAAACGCTTCTGAGCCAGTTCAAGCTGTAAAAGCGACGTAAGGTTTGCAACCAAACATTTTACTTTTTTATAACGTGTAACTGGTCATAAAGTTTTCAAAATAACGCCTTTCGGTAATCCAAATAGATCTTCCTGTTGGGGCTAAGTGGTCGTGGCCGGCGATCCGTGCATTGTATGACATATCATCCTTATTATCAGATATACGTCACATCAAACGACAGGATTTTAACCCTTTCCTGTTTGCAAAATGGTAGATCGGTCCAAGTTTAAAGGTTTTGCAGACGAAAATTTAAAGTGGATTTAATTAGAAAAATATCCATTCAGTATGGTAGCAAATATTGTGGAAAAAGAAGAAATTGCTTGGTACAAGCAATTTCTTCTTTTTCAACAATGTTTTTTTCAGTTATAAAATCACATTTAGCAGGAAAGGTTTAAGAAAAATCTTACGACCGATCGTGCATGCTTTCAGGAGCATGTTCTACCAAGCGTTTTACGAGATAAGCCTCTACGTCATGTTAACATATTCCCACAAAAGCCCTCCTTTTTACGCCCCTCAATAAAAAAAGTGTTGGAAAACATTGTGGAAAATGAAGAAATTTCTTCATTATTCACAATGTTTTCTATCCCAATAGATGAAAAAAAATAATAATAAAATTCCATCAAGTTGAAATTGTCGTCTGCAGCTTCATTCAATTTGGACCAGTCTAATATTTTGCCGTTTTGGAATGGGTTAAGACTAGATGGGGTTAAAAATGTTCACTCTTTTTCAATCTAGCCGCCGTCATAGCGTAGTTGGTAGCGCGTCGGACTGTCAATCTAGAGGTCCCGGGTTCGATCCCCGACGGCGGCACTCATCCTTTCCGACTATATGTCTCTCACCAATGGGTCGATAATCGTAGACCTATGTGGGATAGAAGCTTGGGGCTAGGAAGGGATGTGATGTCGGTACCGGTGTGAGAAATACCAGGCATCCATTATTAAGTGTTCCAGCCGCCGCGATATAACTGAAAGATTGTTGAAAGCGGTGTAAAACCCCATTCAAACAAACAAACAAATCTTTTGCGATCTTCTGATACTAGACTGTCAATATTCTGTTTTTTTTTTTGTTGTTGTTGTTGTTTTTTTTTTCAGAATAGAAACCCCGGTTGACCTCTGCTAGAACGAACCACTTTTTTGAGTATTCTTTATCGAAAAATCGCGAGGTTCCTTTTCGCCTAAGCAAGAATCATACATAAATTTGCCTATAGTCATGGAATTTGCTATTTTACATTTTGCCATGGGCGAACAGTTTCTATCCTATTTGGAGTGCACAATCTGTGCAGTTTGAAATAATCGAGACTTTTCACTCTTCCATCTAAATGTTTTAAAGGTAGAATTCAATTGAAACGGTATACATACTTAAATTTGAAATTAATTTTCGGTCTGGATCTGAATATATTTGTTCGTCCCCCGGAGGCTTAAGATTTTAGTGGTTTTACAAGCGAGCGTGTTTGACGTGGTCACTGTTAAGTTGATAGCCGAGTTTCGCCATTAATCGGCCATAAACTTAGAGATGTGTACGCTTTTCGGCTGATTTTATGTGATTTGGTTTGAAAAAGGAGAAGCCAATTTCCGCGTTTGTTGGAATATTTATATTAACTACACCCTTTTTTTAACCTTATCCCACATTAACACGCTCTTTGACGCCTCACACAATGGCAGCTTTAGAAAAGATTGTGGAAAATGAAGAAATTGCTTGTCATAAGCAATTTCTTCGTTTCTCAATATATTTTAAACCCCCCCCCCCCCGAAAAAAACGTGTTTTGCGTTCATATATCTTGGCCTCCTTGTTCCAATTTCTGCGCTCATGCACGTGTTTTGCGTTCATATAACTTCGAAATTTCGTACATCCTTGGGAGCCGGGACCTTAACCCATTCCAACTTAATCCCTCCTTTTAACGCCCCTCAAGAAAAGAACTTTGGAAAACATTGTGGAAAATGAAGAAATTGCTTGAATTAAGCAATTTCTTCATTATCCACAATGTTTTCTATCCAAAAAGATGAAAAAAATTAAAATTCCATCAACTTGAAATTGTCGTCTGCAGCTTCTTTCAATTTGGACCAGTCTAAAATTTTGCTGTGTGGGAATGGGTTAAGGTAGTGCATGGTAGCGCGTTGGACTCTCAATCATGAGGTCTCAGGTCGCGACAAATACACTTTACGACATTTGTCTCCCACAAATTGGCTGGATTATCGTATACCTAAATACACTTTACGACATTTGTCTCCCACAAATTGGCTGGATTATCGTATACCTAAATACACTTTACGACATTTGTCTCCCACAAATTGGCTGGATTATCGTATACCTAAATACACTTTACGACATTTGTCTCCCACAAATTGGCTGGATTATCGTATACCTAAATACACTTTACGACATTTGTCTCCCACAAATTGGCTGGATTATCGTATACCTAAATACACTTTACGACATTTGTCTCCCACAAATTGGCTGGATTATCGTATACCTAAATACACTTTACGACATTTGTCTCCCACAAATTGGCTGGATTATCGTATACCTAAATACACTTTACGACATTTGTCTCCCACAAATTGGCTGGATTATCGTATACCTAAATACACTTTACGACATTTGTCTCCCACAAATTGGCTGGATTATCGTATACCTAAATACACATTACGACATTTGTCTCCCACAAATTGGCTGGATTATCGTATACCTAAATACACTTTACGACATTTGTCTCCCACAAATTGGCTGGATTATCGTATACCTAAATACACTTTACGACATTTGTCTCGCACAAATTGGCTGGATTATCGTATACCTAAATACACTTTACGACATTTGTCTCCCACAAATTGGCTGGATTATCGTATACCTAAATACACTTTACGATATTTGTCTCCCACAAATTGGCTGGATTATCGTATACCTAAATACACTTTACGACATTTGTCTCCCACAAATTGGCTGGATTATCGTATACCTAAATACACTTTACGACATTTGTCTCCCACAAATTGGCTGGATTATCGTATACCTAAATACACTTTACGACATTTGTCTCCCACAAATTGGCTGGATTATCGTATACCTAAATACACTTTACGACATTTGTCTCCCACAAATTGGCTGGATTATCGTATACCTAAATACACTTTACGACATTTGTCTCCCACAAATTGGCTGGATTATGGTATACCTAAATACACTTTACGACATTTGTCTCCCACAAATTGGCTGGATTATCGTATACCTAAATACACTTTACGACATTTGTCTCCCACAAATTGGCTGGATTATCGTATACCTAAATACACTTTACGACATTTGTCTCCCACAAATTGGCTGGATTATCGTATACCTAAATACACTTTACGACATTTGTCTCCCACAAATTGGCTGGATTATCGTATACCTAAATACACTTTACGACATTTGTCTCCCACAAATTGGCTGGATTATCGTATACCTAAATACACTTTACGACATTTGTCTCCCACAAATTGGCTGGATTATCGTATACCTAAATACACTTTACGACATTTGTCTCCCACAAATTGGCTGGATTATCGTATACCTAAATACACTTTACGACATTTGTCTCCCACAAATTGGCTGGATTATCGTATACCTAAATACACTTTACGACATTTGTCTCCCACAAATTGGCTGGATTATCGTATACCTAAATACACTTTACGACATTTGTCTCCCACAAATTGGCTGGATTATCGTATACCTAAATACACTTTACGACATTTGTCTCCCACAAATTGTCTGGATTATCGTATACCTAAATACACTTTACGACATTTGTCTCCCACAAATTGGCTGGATTATCGTATACCTAAATACACTTTACGACATTTGTCTCCCACAAATTGGCTGGATTATCGTATACCTAAATACACATTACGACATTTGTCTCCCACAAATTGGCTGGATTATCGTATACCTAAATACACTTTACGACATTTGTCTCCCACAAATTGGCTGGATTATCGTATACCTAAATACACTTTACGACATTTGTCTCCCACAAATTGGCTGGATTATCGTATACCTAAATACACTTTACGACATTTGTCTCCCACAAATTGGCTGGATTATCGTATACCTAAATACACTTTACGACATTTGTCTCCCACAAATTGGCTGGATTATCGTATACCTAAATACACTTTACGACATTTGTCTCCCACAAATTGGCTGGATTATCGTATACCTAAATCGGATGAGCCGTTGGAGTCTGTGAGTAAGTAAGTAATTATTTTATTATAGTGACATGTGTATAATGAAATGTAGTACAACAAATGAAATAAATATATGAACACCCGGCCCCATGGGCCTATATGTCACTTTCAAACATTGGAATTACAAATATATATATATATATATACGTGGTAGGGGATAGCTGTTTTCATTATTGACAGATCGAGATTTTTTTTTTTTTTTTTTAAACATTCTGCATCAGTATCTTTTGAATGACTATTTATGATTAAGCCCGTCGACGATCAAGCCACGCCCCCAAAATGGGAGCCGGGATTTAACCGCCGTCAAGCCATTGGTATCTTTTTTTTTCCGGAATAAACCTTAATCAAATCATTCGACTGGTCATTTTTTCTGAGGGTTATTACATCCGCCATAAGTAATTATGATTTGTCGTCTACCAGGCCCCATCTTCTAATTAGAAGACAATGACTGGCCGAGCGTCAAATCCTGCCAAAAACAACCTAATTCTATTTTTATCATAATCATTATTATCTTCTTCATAATCTTTTGAATTAGGAATAGTCCTATTGATACAGAGGATGATTTTCAACGAATTTAAATAAAAATATTCATACTAACGAACATTCCTTACCAAAACGAAATATAAGGAGAGTTTCGATCTTGATGTAAAATAACCTTTTTAAGTAGAGAACAAACATCTATTAAAGATAATCGCTCTCAACCAACATGACCAATTAATAAGACAACACAATTAAAGGATTATTATTCTCGCACAGTTCAAACCAAAATGATATTGCACCATAGAGCAATGTCACGGAGGTCAAAACTGCTTGAGGATCTTTATCATTTTTAGTATTTATAATTTTTTTTTTTTCGTCTGCTTTCAAGGAAATAATAGATGTTAAGTGGTTTGCAAGAATGTTAATACTGTTCGACATGGATAACTATATATTATAACTATTCAATAAAATTTATAAACGTGATAACAGTAAATTGCAGGTATATTGTATAGATCCCTTTTCTAGAGATAATCGCTCACAAACGACAAAGTCAATTAGTAATACAACATAATTATTGGCTTGGTATTCTCGCACAGTTCTAACCAAGATGAGACTGCACCATAGAGCAATGTCATCAAGGTCAGAACTGCTTGTAGTTCCTTTGTTGTCGTTGTAGTTGTTGTTGTTTGGCGTTGTTTGTCTGCTTTTCAAATGAAAGGATGTAGTGGTAGTACTGGTATGAGAAATATCAGTATTAGGTGATCAAGCCGCCGTGATATGACTGGATTACTTTCAATAAAATGACGTTTAAACCCAATTTAAACAAACAAATACGCCCTTTGATATAACCTGTTTAAACCAGCCACTTAACCCTTTCCCTTTTTTTTATATTTTATACTTGTCCAATTTGCAGAGGACAATTACAATAGGGTGCAATTTGAAAAGGATTCAACCGACCTGTTTGAAAATATTGTGGGAAAAGAAGAAATTGCTTGTCACAAGCAATTTCTTCTTTTTCCACAATGTTTTCTCAAGTATAAAATCACAGGGACGTAAAAACAAGGGATTAAACAGGAAAGGGTTAATAGACATTATAAAGTGATCACTTTGAAAAACTTCGCTCCACTGATTACAGGTTCTTGTGGTACTACAAGTTTGCCTGGAGACATTTTTTCTACGTAAATTTGGGTATAAGATTTACGAAATGCACAATAAGAATAAGATCTATAACTAAATTCTATACTCTTGTCTTTCATTTTATGAGATTACAAGGCGTTATTTTTATTTCAAACTAAAACAAGAGTAACTGAATCGTGCATTTATAACATTAACGTGACATTGAACAATCGCGGCTGTGAATCAAAGAATCAATCGATCAAACAAATTGTTTATTTAGACCGGAACCGAACTTTGAACTCCAAACATTGGCCGACATTTATATGAAGCATTTGGGTTTGGATGGCGACTTAAACGTCGTAGCTACTGCTTATTCAAGCTGTAGTTACGACGTTTAGGTCGTTTAGGTCGCTAACCAAGCATTGCATAATTCTGTAAATCACGCAAAATACAATTAATCGTTTAAAAAACGAAGCGGAACTTCGTGTTAGAGTCATTGGTGTCAGTGGGCGGGACCAGAGATCCGTCAATTGACAGATGTAATCTACATGGTTGGAATGAAAAACAGGCCCGCACGTGACAATTCCTTAAATTTTCACACGTGCGCCAAGCAAAGACAAAGATCAGCCTATGTGTCCATACAGCCCGATGGGAGTCTTTTCTTTGCTCTAGAAATGTATGGACCCCAATGGTTGATATGGCGATCAGCGAATATTTTTATGCAGTGTGTTTTAGTCCGGGCTGATCATTGTCTGGGGTTCACGCATATGTGAAACGACCAATCGAGACTGTCAATCGAAGGAAAACCGTTAGGTGTATGATAAAAACGTTTTCTGGGGAGTTCCTTATATAAGATTCATAATTCGCAAATATTTCATCAGCAAATTTTAGTGAAGTTTAAGTAAAAACTCTCAAATAAAAGAAGACATAGGGCATTTAACTCAACATCAGACAATATTTTATACAAGTGAAAACTGAAAGAAGATGCAGCCGATAATTCACGGTGTGGGTGAATTGATAAGTTTCTTTGTGACAGAAACCTTTGTGAGAAAATTAGGAATGAGTTTTTGCTAGCAATTTCTTCCTTTTCTTAACTGTTCTTTTAAGCTAGTTGTCTTCAGTACTTCAAAATGCTACATTCTGGGTTAATTGTTAAAAAATTAGAGGCTCATCTACTTAGCATTTTACGAAATGAATTATAGTAAAATTTAATGACAGATCGCATTGTCATTCAAAAAATCGGTGGACGAATCAAATTAGTCATTTGAACCAAAAGTGGACTTTGAACACTTGCCGACAATTTTACGAATCATTTTTTTTTACTTTTGCGACTTAAACGTCGTATTTATAGCTTATAAAAGCTGTATCTACGACGTCTAGGTTGCCAACCTAAAATCCTAGCTTTTGAAGGACTCCGTAGGTGTTTGTGTTACCAAGTTTGGATATACTAGAGGAAAGGTAGTATCCAGTTAAGTTCAATTTATTCTTCTTCTCGAAACAACTGATAGCGTAATACCATGATTGTATATCATTTATAGAAAGCGCGAAGACTCCTTTACGTACGAAAACACCTACAAATATCCCGCTTGCGTCACGGTTACAATAACGCGCAGTTTGTGTGTGAGTAATTTGCCTCCCGCAGTGCTCCAGGTAGGCCTTTCACAAGTGCGCCCTACACTTTTAGTAAGAAGCCATGTCCTTATTTTGGATAGATAGAAAGATAGATAGATAGAAAGATACATATAGAAAGTGCTTTAGAAGATGTTGCCAATTAAGATAAATAATAAAAATATATATATATTGCGAGAAATTACTTGTTACAAACAATTTTCCTTTTCACACAAAGGTTTCCATAAGCATATTTCTTCGGGGTGTCAAAAAGCGGTAGTGTTTGTCAAAGAGCTGAGGGTCTCTTCTACATAGATTCCTGTGTATTGTCGAACGAAATACTAATTTGTTAAAACCAAATACTAACTCGTTAAAACGAAATGGTATTTCGATCAAACGAAATACTTATTCGTTAAAACGAAATACTTATTCGTTAAAACGAAAAACTAATTCGTTTTAACGAAATACTAATTCGTTAAAACCAAATACTAATTCGTTAAAACGAAATAGTATTTCGATAAAACGAAATACAAATTCGTTAAAACCAAATACTAATTCGTTAAATCAAAATACCTATTCGTTATGATAACATACTAATTAGTTTTAACGAAATACTAATTCGTTAAATCGAAATACTAATTCGTTAAAACGAAATATCAATTCGTTAAAACGAAATACTAGTTGGTTTAAAAAATTGGCGATTTTAGGTTACTCGCCCCTTTACTTGTGACTTGGACAGCTGGGTCGGTTTCGAGCTGGCCCGGTGAATATTGCACCATTTACCCTATACTAATTGTTCATGATTATTATAATCATCATTTTTATTTCTATTATTTATTTATCTATTTAATTATATTTTCAAAATCGCACGAACATGTTTAATGCAATGCTATGCTCCCACTGCCGATCCGATCTACTCGATCAACTCGATCACCTGATTTCCCTGACCAAACCCGACCAAGCTCGACCAAAAGGCATATACATGACTTCTTCTCGATCTTTACTCGATCGAGCCCAGCCCCTACACGAGTATTCACGACCCTTTCGCGATCGCAACCCGACCTCCATTCCGATGTCTACTCGATCATCCCGACCTTAACTCGATCACTACTCGATCCCTTCCCGACAATCTCGATCTCTATACGATCGGTATCCCATCTTTCCCCGACCACCATCCTTCCAAATTCTGCTCGAGCATTCCAACCTACTCGATCGTACACGAGTATTTTTGATATGGCAAAGATATTCGGTTAGGAAGCCGGAGCGATGCCGACCACACTCAGTCGCTCCCCCCCCCCTCCTCGCTTGATCGGGCTAGGTCGAGTTGATCGGATCGGCAGTGGGAACACAGCATTAGATAAAAGATATGTTTTTCTTCCATTACAATTGTTTACAAATGAAATCTCTTTCAAATACCAATTGTATCTGTTTTAATTGATACAATATTTGTTTGGCAATTTATCAGATACAACAAATACATATACCCCCTTCAAGCATGTAGCACAACCATTTAAGTTTTAAACTATGTGCAAAAAGCATAATGTATTTGGTGTAGGTTTGTATTCCCTAGTATTACTGATTACTGATCCCTTGTTATGTCATCAGTATACAATATATGCCAATATACATTTACCTTTGAATGATTAATTGATAGAAGTACTAATTGGTCATTATGCAAATGTATTTTTCAGGATTAACGTAATTCAGCAATAGATACATCAGATCGAAAAGGCTGAGAGAATTTTGAAACATTTCAGGTTTTCTAATGTTAGAGAAGATATGTATAGAAGAAAGCTAAATACAGAAATGAAATTATCTGCTGCGCCGGGTACCGTCGTTTCCATGACATTATCTATAACAACTGCGTTCAGTTCGGGAAGTATATCAGTTGGTAGAGCACTTGACTTCAAACCTCAAGATCACGGGTTCGAGCCCTGGGCTGACCATATCAACTAACAAAACTAATTGTCTTTCGGACGAGACGTTAAACCGAGGCCCCGTGTGACGATGCTATCCATCGAGCACGTTAAAGAACCAGGCGGAGCTCTCAGCAGTTTCGTCCTGTATCCTTGCACTATCCCCCGTAACAACTAACCGTCTTCTGGGGGCGTCGCTCATATGGGCATGTGCTACGGTAGCGACGATAAATAAACGGAAATAATCAAAGAAGTATATCGAAAAAGTCACACGTGGATTAAATTTGTAAGGCGAATGATGCAAATTTAGCCTGATTGCTTCGGAACTAAACATTGCAAGGCATTTTCCCCTCGTATTGAGGATGTAACACGAACTTTCGACATTTCGCATATGACTGCCTGGCAAGATCAAGATGTCACGAGTATAAACATGTGATTGGCCTCGCTTAGAGATTTCAAATATGGTGAAAAGAACGAAAGCATAGGCGTGTGTTTTTTCTTAAGATAAAGAATTTTAAGATTTCTTAAGAATTTTATTAGGATATATCGCGCCGCGTCTTACAATTTTTAACTGAATCGCGTGAGATATCCTGCTTAGAAACCTTAAAAATCTTAAAAATTCGCCGCAGTCAGGGTTTAATTCACACGAAAAGAAACCATCTGGGAACTCTGTAAAATAGATATTTGAAAAAAGAGATCACGTCAAATAAAGGTTAACCGTAGGTCGGATTTCAAAAATTCTTATACAGGGCGGTATAATGATCACCAGTTCTGGAT
This sequence comes from Fragum fragum, assembly GCA_946902895.1. Taxonomy (NCBI): domain Eukaryota; kingdom Metazoa; phylum Mollusca; class Bivalvia; order Cardiida; family Cardiidae; genus Fragum; species Fragum fragum. The sequence continues at coordinate 45,199,937 of OX336377.1, read as the reverse complement.
TAAACAGATTAGCCAAGTGCGAAAAATTTGATCCTAGTCGGCCTGCGCAATCCACGAAGTCTGACGAGGGTCGACACTTTACGCACTACCCAGATGTTCCCACTTCGCCTGACGGGTCACAATTTCACTTGGTACCAATAGATAAGGCTACCTAGAGGAAAATCTCGATAATCCACCGGAAAGCATAAAATAATAAGTGATAATCTATCGAAAGTTCTCGATATTTTACCGGAAAGCAACACAGCATATAAAGTACTGCAACCGTTTAAATACATGTAAATAGTTTTCATTAGGAAGGGTGTTCCGAAAGTTTTGATAATAACGAAACCTATTTCAGTATTAAGCAGAATATCTCTTGCGGTTAACTAACTGATGAAAAAGTTTGTGGTAGATCATATCATTACAAAATTGCTCGACTAAAAATATGCTAGCAGAGCGCTAGTCGAGCGCAAACACTTTATAATCTTTTAATTTGCATAATCTTTGGTACTGGAAAAGATTTTAGCGGATTGAGAAGGGTTCGGCCTCTGGATGACGTCAAGAAGTCAACTTTACGTGCTATAACCCCCTTTTGATTGCGTAAGTGTTAATGCCCACATTATAAAGATGAATCCCGGCAATCATTGTATAGTTTTAAAAAAAGCATGACAATTTGACTATGCCATGTGACCACCGTTATCTTCCGATAGGTGGCATTTTTCAATATGACATGCGCAGACAACGATGTGACCACAGTAACCTTAAACTACTATGACGTTTCCATTAAGTTCAAGATTTTAGCGTTAATTAACGTTATTGATATAGGACTAAGCCTATTGCATGTTCTATAAGGCTGTCTACTAAATGTCACCATGTCCTAAAATAAATTAATATATGGACCAAACGCACAACTTTGGAAGCCCCGGCTGCATTTAAAATCCGTTTATATACTGCTGTTAATTGGGTTATTATGTTATTGCTCAATAGTATCCACGTATGTTACGTAATGCCGTATTTCACTTAGTAAACATAATTATTTCAAAGCTAAACACGGGGTTATAAGCTCTTTATATAATTTTCAAAATTCCAAAAGTTGTGATGGCACTTGGTCACGAATCAGTCAATCAGTAAATAGCACCAGGAAGAGTGACGGATCTTGATGCTAATTATTATTTGTCCTTAAATATTAAATAAGCCTGTCGGGAACGGTCAGCTACGGTAAAATATAGCGATGTGATGAGAATCCGTCACAATGATTGGTGACAAGTAGCTTTCAGAAATTTGACTGGTAACTGCAGCTTACAAAACGTAGGGGTTCTCTACTGTGTTATTATAAGCATATATGTGCATTTATGTTTGGGGTTTTTGCAGTCAGGAGCTGTTACGACGCGGACGGCTCAAGCTGTTCACGTGTGACCTATACAGTTTCTCTTACCCCTTAACTTTGTTGCAACTTCTTTCGTAATAACGAAATATTAAATCGTTAAAACGAATTGCTAAATCGTGTTAACAAGATATTAATTCGTTTTAACGAAATACTAATTCGTTAAAACGAAATACTAATTCGTTAAAACGAAATAGTATGTTTCGGAAGACTCGGTTGTTACCCTCCGCCACATGAAGACAGAGTACGTTACACCCCTGTCCGTTTTTGCCTCATTAAATAAAGAGTAAAAAGGGCCCATTTTCGCAATCTATAGCTCCTCCCAAAAGTTTCTTTCGGACTTGAATCTTATTCCGTCTGAAAGAGCAGTCTTTGGTCTTGAATTACAGGCCAGGATAATGGTATCATTAGGGATATTTTTTTTCGCAAATCTTCATTTTGCACATCATCCCATGAAATTCTTTAGGCTCGGAAGTGAAATTCTTGTAGGGTACCACCTTCAAATGTCAGTTTCAATAAGAAAAAAGTTCCCTGATAAATGATTTGAATCACATGCACGGCATGCAGCAGTGATCTCTCACTCTGCAGAACCTAACATCATACAACTTGCTGTTGATTAAACGTTAAAACAGCATGACAAAAGGAGGAGATCAAATTTTCTTAATGGACTACTTTGGGGTACAACCACCCGGAAGTAATTTCGGAGTGGAGTTGACCCAATAGAAGCGGTATGTCCAAGACTGCATAACAAATATTAATATTTCGTTTCAACGATTTAATATTTCGTTTAAACGATTAAGTATTTCGTTTTAACGAATTAATATTTCGTTAAAACGAAATATCATACTGTAATAACGAATTAATATTTCGTTTGAATGATTCGATGATTCGTTAAAACGATTTAGTATTTCGATTTCACGAGTTAATATTTCGTTAAAACGATTTTAGTATTTCGATTTAACGATTTAATATTTCGTTAAAATGAATTATTATATCGTTATAACGAACTAATATTTCGTTTTATCGAAATACTATTTCGTTTTTACGAACTAATATTTCGTTTTAACGATTTAATATTTCGTAATAACGAAATAATATTTCGTTAAAGCGAATTAAAAACATGTATAGAATGTCATCTTCGGGGCTCCGTACAAACCCGGGATTTTTACGTCGCTGTGATTTTTCACCTGAGAAAACATTGTGGAAAAAGAAGAAATTGCTTGTGATTGCAATTTCCCTTTTTCCCGTTTTTATTTTCTACCGCGACGGATGACTTCATTTCCAATTCCATCCAATTTTTATTGCCGTCTGCGACCTCTTTGAATTTGGACCAGTCTAAATTTTCAAAAACAGAAAAGGTTTAAATACCGCCTTACCCATTAACCGACGACAAAAGTTAGAATGCTCCAATCGAAAGAAGTTGTAAACGACAATTTCAAATTGATGAGTTTCAAAAAATATTTGTTTTTCTGTGTAGAATACATAATAAAATATCAGGAAGTTGTTTGTAAAACGCAAATTCTGTATTTTCATAATGATTTCCAGGGCTTTTCTCTTTCCTAAACGGAACCGGGATTATATAGAAATGGTCTAAACAGGCTCTCAATATACTCGTAAAGGTTATTCTCATTTTTGGGTCCCAATATCAAAAGCCAGTGACTAATTCGATCAGAAGACTTCCTACACTGGAACAAACTTTTAACACTTAAACCAACTACTAAAGGGACATTTAGTTTTCGTTGAAACTGATGTATAGTTAAGTATTTAAATCACGCCATCGCCGGACTTTGTTCCTTGAAGAAGTAGATGCAACTTTTTGCTGTAAACTCTAGGGAATTGACAGGATTTCTAAAAGGCCTACCCTTTTTTAATTTCTAAAATTGACAATCATTGTACTTTCCTTCTCTCGATTAATCGTAATAGTGCTCTCACGATATCACTGTTTATCATCATGTTTTCTTGTGTTATCACCATTTATTCTCGTTTTATCATCATGTAATATCGTTTTATCATCATGTATTCTTGTATTATCATCATGTATTCTTGTGTTATCATGTATATTCGCATTCTCATATTATCATCATGTATTCCCGTTTTACCATCATGTATTTATTATGCATTATTGTGTTATCATATTTATTCTCGTGTTATCACCATGTTTTCTTGTGTTAGCATCATGTTTTCTCGTGTTATCGCGTTTTCTCGTGCTATCATGTATTTTTGTGCTATCATGTTTTCTTGTCATATCATCATTAATTCTTGTGTTATCATCATGTATTCTCGTTTTATCATCATCTTTTATTGTGCTATCATTATTTATTTTCATGTTTTCATTACGTATTCTCGTGCAATGATCATTTATTTTTGTGTTATCATCACCCTCTCTCGAACTCTTGCACTTTCGAGGTCGTACACTTTATCCTCGCATTAGATATCAGTAATCTTGCAAGGGCCCTAACGGTATTCCATATAAAACATGTAAAATTAGTCTTTTAGAAGTTTTGTTTGTTTGTTTGAATGGGGTTTTACGCCGCTTTCAACAATCTTTCAGTTATATCGCGGCGGCTGGAGCACCTAACAATGGAATCCTGGTATCCTGCCTGCAGCAACTCTCTTTGGCAAATGTTACTCTCCCTCAGGTACCGAAGGGCAAATTTTAAACCAGCCCAAATTGAAAAGAGTTGCAGATGACACTTAAAACAGTTATGAAATATTGGAGTTTTTTCTACTTTTGGGGTAGAAAACATTGTGAAAAATGAAGAAATTGCTTTAAACAAGCAATTTCTTCATTTTCCACGATGTTTTGAAACGTTTTTTTCCTTGGAACGTCTTTTAACGCTGTACAATCCCTTGTTTTTACGTCCCTGTGATCTTATACTTCAGAAAACATTATGGGAAAAGAAGAAATTACTTGTTACAAGCAATTTCTTCTTTTCTCACATTATTTTCAACCCTGTTGATTGGTTACTTTGCATATTACTCTCACTTCTAATTATCCTCTGCAACGTCTTCAAATTGGACAAGACTAACATTTGAAAAACAGGAAAGGGTTATACCGTCATTTAGTGGGAATGGGTTAGGTAATTAGAGAAAATTGAACTCTTGGTTAGCGTTAGAAAACCGGAACGTCTAGAGAACTCACTTAAGCGATTCCTACATAATAACGCTTTTTACAGCCTCAATAAGTAAATCTTTGAAATAATTTCCCAAAATGTTTTCTGCCCCTAAGGACAAATATTTTATTTTATTATTATTATTATTTTTTTTTTTTTTGAAATTTCATCAATTGAAGATTCTCGGCGATAACTTCTCTCAACTTGGATCTGGCGGGTAATGGATTAGAGCCTGACTGATACTGTATGAAAAGTAAGAGATTTATATGGAAGGAATCTAATCTAGAAATTGTTTTCAGTACACAAAGTTTTTGCACTCTTTAACCTCAAAATGAAAATATTCGAACTCGCACATAATACAAGCTATACGGTATAGTATTAGATGATGTTACGTTGTGCTTATTCAATCCGTCATATTCATATTTCCGTAACTTACTGCCAAAGTTTCCTTATCGTCATCGGATCCAAGGCGGCCCCGTGAAATAAACTTCAGCACAGCCTTGAACATGCTCACAAGCTCTTCCCTAACTTCCGGTAAAAATAACATGGGTATCGGAAGCAAATTCAAACTCTGAACGTGAAGTGCAATCAGAACCACAATGGCGTATATATTCTTCTCGTAGTCTGTGTAGATAGACGGGATTTTCATAATTAGGAAAATGGAACCTCGGAGAATGAATAAAGAATTCATACCGGCAGCCAAACGAATCCAACACATTTCATCCCTATGATTTGAAAATACGATTTCTTTAAAAGTTTCTGATGTATTCGATTTCAAAGAACGATGCCTTTTCACAAAGTAGACGATGATCGATATGATTGTGAAAAGAAAACCGATCGCAGCAGGAAGAGCAGTTCGAAGAGCAAACCTGGCCTCTCTTATAGTCTTGCTTCGACTGTAATAGCAGTATGATCCATCGCGGCGGGCGTCGTTGTTGTCAATGATAAGATGGCCAACAATCAGACAAATTACGATCCAGCTGGCTAAAACAGACACGATAAAACGAAGAAAATGTTTTGTTCTCCACCATTCAAGAGGTAACACAATTGTGAAGAAAATTTCTATGTTCGTTATAATGACGATGACGGAAAACGCTAGGAACAAGTACTCTAGGCTATAAATAACGAACAAGCAAAGCCCCTCGTTTTGATGGAGTTTCCCGTAGAGGGCGATAGTGTGCAAGATGACGACAGCCATGTTTAGCGCCATTAGATGATAAAGATACCACATGACGGAGTGTTCACGCAGTTTCTGCTGCCGTAAAGTCGTCAACATCAGACAGGAGCAACACGCAAGGATCATGGCTATTGCGAAGTTAGCTTTATGCATCGCCTGAAAAGAGAGAAAATGTGAAGTTCTTTAACCCGAATATCGTTATCACAATCCGTTTGTGTAAATATGACTGTGTTACTTGGTCGTAGCTGAACAACGCTTGAAGTTACACACTTATGATTTAATTTTGTCCAACACGGTTCAAGTATTTTGACTGGCTGATCTTTTTTTAGTTTTTTTTTTGTTTTTCATTCATCCCGAAACAAAACGAGATCACGAAAGTACGATAGCACGAGAGTACGAGACGAGATCACGAGAATAGGAGACAGCGACGACGAGAACACGAGATTATCTCCTACCCTAACATCGTGATCTCCTCTTCTCGAGTCCTCATCACCGTACTCTCGTGTTCTCGCTGTCTTGATCTCATGATCCTCGTACTCTTGACGTACAAGGGATTTCCTAAAGTATTTAGAATATTCGCTAAGCACATAAAGAAGTTTTTTTCAGTCAGTATATATCTGTAGAGCACATAATGAAGACTCTGGTCAGACTGTGTGGATGCACAGGCTGATCTCAGTCATTACTTGGCGCTCATGTGTAATGATTGGAAGTGTCACGCACGATCTTACCTGACTTTAGAAAAAAGAAACTATAAAAATCACACCTTTTTAATGAGTATAGAAACTTGTAAAAAAAGATTGCATTGCCGGAATGGGGATCAAAAACAAGAAGATCGAGATGAACACTTGAATGTCTATGCACATGAAAGATATTGAAGCTTGTTGAGAAAAAGTCGGCCTTCCTCGAGCGACCACCTCTGTTAACCAATTCCCACACACCTCAAGAAAAGAGTTTAGGAAAACATTGTCGAAAATGAAGAAATTGAGAAGAAAATAAGTTTGCAATTCTGTTCGGTAAACCTCTTCATTTCGGGCTTGTGACTTATTCTGAAATCATTGAAAGAGGGGTCTGTAAACAGTTTTAACTAGGATTTTAGGATTCCTTGTTGGGAAAAATTGCTTCTCATCAAGAGCCGTAGAGACTTTAATTGAACACATTTTCTAAAAAGATATCATAAATGATTTACTTTATTGAATCGTTTCAATTAGAACATAGTATTAAAGGAAAATTCTTCAGTAATCTTTATATGCAACCGAATCGACCCTTGATATATATTTCGAAAAACTGTATTCAGCGACAATTGTCTTAAGCAACCAGTTATTGGCCGTCCTCTAAGAGATAACTAACAACATGCCTATAAGAATATGCAATAATGGGGGAAATTTTACCCAAAATACCACCAAAAAAACCGGATGAGTCTGTATTGATGGGTTTAATTACTTGATAATCTTCCCCGAAGCTTTGTTTGTCCGTTTTAAGTGCGTCAAAATTATAATCTGTGACTGCTTTATGGACAAGATGCACGCTTAAGATAACTTGCTTCCATAGACAAGTAGAAATTTTGAATTTGTGAAAATTTATCGAATCGAAGAAACACGAGGGATCCAAGTTTGAATATCTCACTTTCAGGAAGGTATATTCTGAAGGGAATTAATCACAGGCATGATTAACTTTAAAGTAATTAACTTTACGGAGGCCGGTTTACTGAATTTAAACTGAACTGAATTTAAAATGCGCAAAAAAAATGTATCTTGATAAAGCCATTCTTGAAATAGTTTCTTTCTTTTTGTAGAATAAGTGTTCAACATGTTGCTGGTTTTGAAGATTCAAATGCCATCAAGCAACATATTCCTAAAAAACTGAGAACGAACCTGATAAATGGCACTAATCCTTTTCCATTTCGCGGTACGCAGGGCTGCATACTCGTCCTCGTCGTTGATTGGTCCGCCGTCTATCATGTGGTCGGTCAAATTTAATAGACTGGAGACCGTACTATTTATCGTACTCTCCACCATGCTTGAAGCTGTTGCCGAAGAAGGCTTCTGGAAAAAGAAAGAGGAGAGAATAGAAAAGTCTCAAAAACTTTTGTCAAGGGCAGCAAAACCTCAGATTTGTCATATAACCAGACTACAAAATTTTTAACAGGTCAAAACAGACGATGAATTAATTAGTTGAATCTATCTATCTCTATCTCTCTGCCTCTCTCAATCTCTATTTATCAGCCTCTTTCTCTTTGCCTTCAAAAAGACATATATAGCATACAGAGTATACTCTTATTTTTACATGTATAGATCGTGATGAAAAAATAAGGATTTCTATAAGTTTTCTATTGACTTGTTATACTTTCTACTTGCGTATTACAGTTGAGAAGCGTACTCATACAGAAGTGCGATTAGACTTTTCAATTCATACATGAACGAAAAGTTTGTTTAAATTGGGTTAAACGCCACTTCTAACAGTATTTCAGTCATATCGCGAAGGCTTGATAAACATAACCATGTATTCCTGGTATTGCTCACACCAGTACTACCACTACATACTTTCCGAGCCTCCATCTGCTCATCCAAATTAGGTTTACGATTATCCACCTATATGTGGAAAACTAATTTCTAGCAATATGATATTTAAAACACATGAAAAGCAAATAAAATACCAGTCTAGGACAGGTTTTATTGAACAGCTTTTTGCTCAAGCAAACTTAATCAAAACTATTTGAAGAAAAAAAAAAAGAAACAAAACATAATTATGAATCAAGTACTTACGGCTCCCTTTGACATCGTGTTTCGTTTAGAAGAAAAGTCGACTAAAGGTATCACCCTGAATACCCCCGTCTTGTTTCGTTATCTCGACATTCAATTGCTTAATTAATTAGCAATTAACACACAAAATTACCACAAGTTCACATTAGAGTGTTCCCTGACTTGGTATTCTTTTGACAAAAAGAGTTGACTTCTTAGAAATATTGAAAAAAGATGTAGAAAAGCTATCTTTTCTGATATTCCTTGAACTTTAACTTCTCGTGGCTTAGTTGTTATGGCGTCGGGATTTAAACTTATGCTCTATCTTTCGCCTTGCGCCTGCAATACGTTTGTATTCAGATTTCCATCCTTGTCCTTATACTTACTAATCATACTTGAAACAAACGACTCTGTGAACTTTACGATGATAAAAGCTTAGAAGATCATATTTTATTTATTTATTTATTTATTTATTTTTTTTTTGCATTTTTTTGGTTTTAGTTTATTTTAGAAAAAAAAAACACAATGTCGCTTTTAAACGCCCCTCAAGAAAAAAGCTTAAGAAAAAATTGTGGAAAATGAAGAAATTGCTTGCCACAAGCAATTTCTTTATTTTCCTCAATGTTTTCTACCCAAAAAGTTGAAAAAAATCTAAAATTTCATAAACTTCGAATCGTCGTTTATAATTCCTTTCAATTTAGACCAGTCTTAAGTTTTATCGTGTCGTACCGGGTTAATGCGCCGTTCTCTGCATTTTAGAAACCAAGCTTAACGTTTCGACTAAATTTGACCGCCGTTACAAATTATTCATATTGCGTCTATGAAGAGGCACACGGCTGTTACGCCATTTTTACGGACACTACCGCCTGCTTTCATAAAATCGTTAATTCTTTTCTTTTTTAAGCTATCGCTTAGGTAGCTTTTTCGGGCACCCTAAAGGCATTGCGCGTTTGCCAAAGGGACACCGTGTATTTGGAGAGGGGTTCTGTTGTTGTTGTAATTTTTGCTGTTGTTTTAATTTCTTGGCTACGAATGTATACAGGTATCGATGTTTTTTTTATGTCACAGATATTTATTATTCTTATTCCCTGTCATACACTTTTTTGATAAAATATTCTGAAAAGCAGTTTTGCGAAAATCAGAAGTCGTTTATCAGAATAAAATTGGGGTACTTCCCTAAAAGCCTACGCAGGCTCTGAATCTATTTTTAGATTAAGCCGAGCAAATGCAATAAATATTGGGTCATTCACGTGTTTCTTATTACCATTGGAATCCCGAATTCTGTTTGAACATGCTCAAATCCACGTCACCTTTACGTCATCAGTATTATGTTCGCTAGCCGATCTTCAATTCTGTAAAGATCAGTGGAAGACTGCCGTAAACGTGAGTACGAATATAGACACTTACCCTAGTTTTTCGCTTAAATAATTAGAACGTTGCGCTTGTCAATTTGTAACCTTCCAATGACCTTTGGTCATATGCAAATGAGGTTATGTGGTGTCGACAACCGATTTCCGTGATATCTAAGAAATAACCTTGAATTCCGCCTAATCTTGGCTATATTACTTTAAGCCTCTCAGATTACCGCGAAGATAACATCGGACTCAAATCCAAGTATTAAATGTTCGCTTGAACGTATTTTTCGGCGATCGACATTTTTTTTCTTGCCTTGGTTTAACGTTGGAACTTCAGCGTTCTCGTAACTAAAGCTTAAATAAGATTATCTAATCTGTAGTTACGCCGTACAGATCGCCAACGAACCATTCGTTTTTAATTGGTCATAGACCAATTTATATAACCATAAACTCGAGATTGTGTCGCTGCAATTTACCAAAACTGCCTTTAGCCCAACTGGACGTATATTCTGACGGGAAAACAGAAGAAAAATCATTTCATTTTACAAGTTAAGACTTATCAAAAGGAGTAAAGGAAAACTGGACGGTCACACGCTTTAAAGATGCATATTTCAAGGATGAACGCGTCTAACCAACCCATGCTTTCAATCATATCGAGGTGTAAACATAGATGATACTGTCACTCAGTTTTTTTTTTCAGCCCTAAGTTAATCAAGTACTGAAAGTTCTGCTGGAGAGCAAATTTGATTATTATGCTTTCAAGCTGTCTAAATAATTCGCCAAACAAATAGTATCAATTGATTTTTCCTTTGATTGTAATCAGCGCTGTTGGAATTTGTTAATTTCAGCCGTGAAAAAGAGAGGGGTTTTAAAATTTCACGAACCTGCTGTCAGCATTTGCTCTTAAACTTAAGTTATCATATTTCCATAATTTTTCTGTTTTGGCTTTATAAAAAAGCTTGTAGGGATCATCTAACCATGACTATAAAACAATCGAGAATTTTTAAAAATCTAGTTTTCACAAAAAGTTGCTAATTTGTCGGTGCCCATGTTGCATCAAGGTCATACGTTAGTGTAAAATAATATCAGTTCTAATTAACATTCACGGAAATATCGTACACTCGGATAGAACCTACGTGTTGTGAAAGAAATAGAAATTAAAGTTGTTTTACCATAAGTCTAAAGTCGGAATGCAACGATATTTCCAATTTTTCAGTGACGGCCAATTACAGTGCGTGCGGCACTTTGATTGTTAAAGGTTACTGACCATTAATTTTAAAGAAAAATATCCCAGTCTGCCTTTGATAAACTTGGTCATTTATTTTCACGGCTATGAATAAATTGTAAACGATTCGTTGGTCTCACAGAACGTGTTCCGACAGGAAGTTCCACTTAGATATTGAAACGACGTTAGTTTACAAACTTATGGCCTGTAACATGTAACAAAAAAGATGGCCCTAAATCGCTCACCCGAGAATGAATTCTCTTAGTTTGATTGTTTGTTTGAATGGGGTTTTACGCCGCTTTCAACAATCTTTCAGTTATATCACGGCGGCTGGAGCACCTAACAATGGATTCCTGGTATTTCTCACACCAGTAACGCCATCTCATCCCTTCCTAGCCTCCAGCTGCTATCCCACATAGGTCTAGGATTATCGACCCATTGGTGGGAGACAAATAGTCGTAAAGGATGAGCGCCGCCGTCGGGGATCGAACCCGGGACCTCTAGATTGACAGTCCGACGTTCTACCAACTGCGCTATGACGGCGGCTGAATTCTCTTAGTCTGATAAGGCCAACACTGCAATAACAACATTTTTCTTTTGCAAATTAGAATTTCATGAAGAAGTTTTGAAAGGGTCACGAAAGGATAATTGCTTCCAAGTTTAGTTCAAATTGTCCCATTGGTTTAGGAGAGGGGATTTTAAAAAAAATATATTTAATGAGTTCCCTAAGTCTGATTAACCCAGCCCTGTCACGCCCACATTTTTTTGCAAATCAAAATTTCACGAACAAGTTTTGAAAAGGATAACATAAGAAACATTCTTGCCAAGTTTGATCCGAATTGGACCATTGGTTTAAGAAGACAAGATTTTTAAAGTATTATTTCATAGTTACTCTGAGACTCGCAAGCCCGCCTTCAAGTTTTGAAAGGGTCACCTCAGGAACATTCTTGCCAAGTTTGGTCCACATCGGCCGAAAGATTAAGGAGTTGATTTTTTAAAAGAATTATTTCATGATTTCTATAAGTCTAATAAGCCCGGCCCTGTCACGCCCCCTTTTTTACGAATCTAATTTCACAAAGAAGCTTTGAAAAGGGTCACCAAAGGAACATTTCTGTAAATTTTGGTTGAATTGGGCCATGTGGTTTATTACAAAAAGATTTTTAAGAATTGTTTCATTATTTCTCTTAAGTCTGATAAGTCCGCTCTGAAACGCCCCTATTTTTTTCAACAATCATAATTTCATGAACAAGTTTTAAAAAGGGATCATCTAAGGAACATTCTTGACAAATGTTGCCCAAATTGGCTAAGGGATTTAGGAGGAGAAGAAGATTTTTAGAGAATTATTTCATGATTTCTCTAAGTATAAAAAGCCCTGCCCTGTCACGTTTGGCGAATCAAAATTTCACGAAAAAGTTTTGAAAAAAGTCTCCTAAGTAACATTCCTGCTAGGTCTGGTTGAAATCGGCCCGATGGTTACAGAGGAGAAGATCTTTGAAGAATTGTTTAATACTTCCGACGCACGACGGACGACTCACAGGGACACAGGGTGGTCACAGAAGCTCACCTTGAGCGCGTTGTGCTAAGGTGAGATAAAGAGTAAATCGTTGGTTCGCGACCTGAATATCGCAGGTTCAGATAGAAAAGACTTTAGTTACGACGATTAAGTCGCCAAACTAACGAAAAAGTTTAACATATATGACCAATGTCGGAGTTCAAATTCCTCTTTTGACCTATGTGCATGAATGATTTAATTCGTGGGTTAATTATTTGATTGACCTTCACAATCTGTAACTTAGATAGAATGTTATAAAAATTTGTTGTTTTTTACTTCAAATAATTTAACCCTTTCCCGTTTTTCAAAATTTTAGACTGACCCAATTTGAAAGAAGTTGCAGACGACAATTAAAAGTTGGTGAAATTTGAAAAATAACCAACCTACGGGTTGGAAAATATTCTGGGAAAAGAAGAATTGGCTTGCTACAAGCAATCTCTTCTTTTTCCACAATGTTTTCTCAATTATAAAATCATAGGGGCGTAAAAACAAGGGGTTGTACAGGAGAGGGTTAATTTAGATTTCGTCTATCAAAAACGGGCGTTCTGGTTGGTCTAAAAAATCATTCCTTCCTTCACGAACAAAAAATTTTGAGCACACAGTCATTTTGTGTGCTTCCGCACAAAATAGTCACATACAAAAAAGTTCTTGTTCTTTCGCTCGATACTATCAAATTATAAGAAATGACGAGGATATTTTCTTTGATTTCATGATGGTATGAACCGGGAAACCGAATCGCACCTATGTATGAATTCGCTTCGCGGATTCACACAGTGTGATTAGTTTTTACGGTTCATACTTCTATGAAAACAAAACATATTCTTTTCATCTCTTAAATGAAAATAATTTTTGAAAGATATAGTTTTAAGAGATAAATTACGTATCTTTTGAATGCATGCATAAAACTGTTCCACTTATACATGAGCATGGTTTTACAGTGGGATCCTCTCAAATGACCAATCGCTGGCCTCGCCCACTGACTCCCTTGACCCCGCCCATTGACTCGAACAGGAAATTCCAGTTCGATTTTTAACGCAGTTATTTTGCACAATTTATGGACAGTGCATAATTATGGCCAGTGACATGTTATAAGTAAGTAGAATGATTGGTTTGCGACCTAAACGTCATAACTACAGCTTGAATAAGCTGTGGTTATCACGTTTAAGTCGCCAAACCAACAAAAAATGATTCACCAAGATTGCTGCCAATATTAGGGTTCGAACTGAGATTCCAGTCTGAATAAATGATTTCATTGGTCGACTGATTATTTGACTGGAAACCGCGGTCAATTGCATCTTTATTAATAGCGATTTAATGCTTAATTGAAACTGCTTTTATGTACAAACATAAGATCTAAAGTACAAATAGCTTATTCTAATAGCAACTTCTGGTTACTTGCAATAAAGGTGTTAAAAAATTGGTGTTGCGACTAACAGGATTTTTCTGTAATAACAAGTTTTAATTTCATCAAAAATCATGCAAGTAAACTTTTATTAAAGTTTAATCAAGCTTAACACATCGATTTTATCTACCATATTTAAAGATAACTTTAAAAACTTCTTCATTGCATTGTGTTAATAAAAACAGCACGTTACAAATAGTCTGTAAATCCTGTCCGGTTTTGCCTCATTGAATAAAGAGCAAAAAGGGCCCATTTTCGCAATCTGTAGCTCCTCCCAAAACTCTTGTTGGACCTTAGATGTGAGTCCGTCTTAATGAGCAGTCTTTGGTCTTGAATTACAAGCCAGGAAAATGGAAAATGGTTTCACTAGGGATAAAGATTTTCGCGAATCTTCATTGAACACATCCACCAATGAAATTCTTTAACCTCGGAAGTGAAAGTTTTGTAGGGTACCACCTTCAAATGTCAGTTTGTACAAGGAAATAGTTCCCAGATAAATTCTTTGAATCACATGCCTGACATGCAGAAGTGATCTTTCAATCTGCAGCACCTAACATCAAGCAACTTGTTGTTGTTTAAACGTTAAAACAGCATGACAAAAGGAGAATATCAAAATTCTTTAAAGGACTACTTTAGGGTAATTCCGGAGTAGAGTTGACCCGATCAGGTAAGCCAGGTCGGGTAGACATGGGTTCGAGTCGACTTGAAATGATAACAGGACATAACGTAATATTTCTTTATTTCGACATTAAGCTATAGTCACAACACAATATGATTCAAATATAACATGACAAGGAAATGGCAACAGACCAATCGTTGCCTTCAAACATTTAATCGTTAGATAAACTAGATCATTCATTTAGACTGAAAGTTATCATTTTTGTTGGTTTGGCGACTTAAAGTCATAACTACAGATTTTACAAGTTGTAATTGCGACTTTTTGTTCTGCAACTAACCATTATAATTTCTCTTAATGCCACTGGGCATAGATTTTGCAAAAAGTGGAACTTCAGGAGGCGGGTCCATTGGTGTAAGTTGGCGGGCTAGCGATTGGTTAATTAATGCGAAAGAATGTAATTCTTTAGGACATAATAACTCACGTATTACAATAACTCGAGAGTCTTAATCTTTTAGATTCATTAAACATTAAAAACTTGGCCTTTTACAAACACGGCTCCGGAGTCAATTTAACCACGATAATGTAGCCCTCTTAATGACACTACGAGGGATCGACATTTGCCATCTTTACTCCTCGTTCCTGTGCCCGCAGTAATGCACTTGGAGGTCAATTATTAGAAGTTGTGTACATGTATAAAGTACACCTCAATGGAACTTAACCATTATATATCCATCTCAATACATATATATCTACAAGAAGTCGGATTTTTCATGGATTTAAGTCTCGATTTGCTGCACTGTCGGAAAATCTAAGTTTTTTGCCATTTTTACTTTTAGAGAGCGAGATCTCACGAGATCTCACACCTTCGGCCAAAATGACAACACATGAAAAATAAGGACACCGTATCAGGAAGACAGTATTTTTTTGAAAATAAAACCGTTATGATAGAAAATGAATATATATATGATATTAATTAATTGTTTTGTTTCGTCTAGCAAAAGCGGGTGTTCTGATCGGTCGAAAAAAAACATTCATACTTCCATAAACAAAAATTTGAGCACTCAGCCATATTGTATGCTTCCGCACAAAATAATTTCATAGAAAAAAGTATCAAAATTTGTAATTTCTTTCCCTTTATCGCTCGATGCTATTACTATTATAAACAATGAAGAGAATATTTTAAGTTTTTTATGGAGGTATGGACCGAAAACCCAATCACACTTTAGTATACAGTGTGATTAGTTTTTCGATCCATACCTCCATAAAAAACAAAAAAATATTCCCTTCATCTCTTAAATGAAAGTAATCAAAAAATTGATTGAATTCGCTAGAAAGATTAGAAATATTGCGATTCAGTACCTTGATGATAAAATTCTATCAGCGGTGGGTAAAAAGCATACTATGATCTTTTATAAGCACCTGTTTTGACAGCATGATAGTGTTAATAATGTGACGTAGACTAACAAAATGTCATGGCTGCCAAACTTAAGATTTTTTATAAATTGAAAAGAAACCGGTATTAAAAAATTGGTAAAATTAATATTCAGATGCTTTTAAAAGAATTTGGTAATAATATTAGCATATATATGAAATTGATTCGTGGATAATCGCTAATCAAGGAAATACAACATTCAGGACTCCAACAAGGTGCAATAGTCCTCACCTGCAGATTATCAGAAAGAGGACTAGGTTATCGCAGCTAGAGTTAACTCGTCGGCGAGAACTGTCGACTTTCTTCATATATATAGATAGAGATTGATATAAAACTATTACAAAAAATGATAAAATGAAACTATTTTTACATAGATAACATATTAAATTGATACAGATGAAAGATACGAGAAGTTTTAGAAAATAAAAGCGTTTGACTAGTGTAATGAAACTTGATACTGTCTCTGTAATGTTTATTTGTATGTATGTATGTGTGTGTGTTAACGTGTGTGTGTGTGTGTGTCCGTACATGTGTATGTGTGTGGGTACAAAACCCGTAAAACGGGAAAAATCGACGGAAAAGGGCAGATTGTGTCCGCTAGCGTACAAGTTGGAAAATCTGCACACAAGTCAAGAGTAGTTAGCAGAAAGCATGCATTTTGTTTTTTTTTGTTTTGCGACTGAAACGTCGTAGCTACAGCTTATCGAAGTTCAAACAATTTCCTCATTTTGCACTTTGTTTTTCCCAATTGGTTAAATATATCAGTATCACATGTTACAAAAAAGGCAATTGCTGTTGGCGAGCTAAATGTCTCAACTACAATTTGAATAAGCTGTAGGTAAGGAACGCCGTTTAAGTCGCCAAACCAACAAAAATGCTTCACCTCAATGTCGACTTAAGTCGAGATTCAAACGTCACTTCTGGTCGAAATGAATGATTTATTGGCCGATTGATTTAGTAATTGACACTGGCGATCCATCAATTTGCCAAACGCTGGCTCCGCCCACTTACTCCTTTGGCCGCGCCCATTGTTTCCGACAGGCTATATTTTACAAAATATATGGCCAGCAGCATGTAACTAAAAAGTAGATGGTTGGTTGGTGACCTAAACGTCGTAACTACAGCTTGAATAAGTCACCAAACCAACAATAATGGTAAACAAAATGGCGTTTAATGTTTAAGTTGATATGATTAGGTCCGGACTGAATAAGTGATTTGATTGGACGGTTTATTCCTTGATTGGCAGACGCGATTGGTCAATTTGGCAAGTGGTGAAGAAGAGACTCTTATCCCATTACCAGACGACAAAATTTCAAAGTTGCCCAAATTGAAAGAAGCTGCAGACCAAAATCTAAAAATTATGAAATTTTTTTCACATTTTTTTTTGAGGGGCGTTAAAAGTGGGAATTTTGTGGGAACAGGTTTAAGACATCTTCTCTAAAATTCGAACAACAAACACGGCGTTTAAGCGTGAGCGCTAAAAAAAAGAGGAAACGTGTACATAAGTATGTAACGGATAGAATAGCAAGGGCCGTCAGTGATGGGTTATGCTCCCCGAACAAGCGCTTGTCGAAAAATGTATAAATCTTGGCAAATGCTAAAATATGTCATTAAGTCCACTTTTTTCATAACACTGTTTTGTTGTTGTTGTTGTTGTTGTTGCTTTTGTTGTTTTCTATAATTATTGATTGTTTGTTGTTTTTTGTGAGTTCTTTTTCATACATATGATAAGAATAGCATATCGTCAGTAGTGTTCTTTGAATTAAAGTCCATAATCTGGGGATAGGGTTATTTATCTGAAGATAAAATTTCATCAAATTCTAACCAGTAAATTAGAAGATATGGGCAAAAGAAGCAGCTATGAATAATAGATTGGCTAATGAAAGGAAACCTGTCTGTGAAATATTCCAAGTAGTTCATACATGAAGTGTCATCCAATTTGGTTCAGGGATTTTATAGAAAATGCTTCGGACGGACGGACGGGCACACATAGCATAGCGACTATGTAATCCTCCAAAATTTATTAGACATATATAAAGTTCAGACTTTGTTCCTGGTTACACACTGAATGAGTAATAACTCAAGGATGCTTATCCATTGTGTTTTGCCTCCCCATTCTATTGCGAAATAATTGACCAATCCATGGCCCTGTCCACTCACTTCATTGGCCACGCCCACCTACTCCAACAGAATGTCCCGCTTAGAATTTAAACGGCGTTATTTTTCAAAATTGATGGTAAGTAGCATGCAACAAAAAGGAAAATAGTTAGTTGGCGATCTAAACATCGAAACTACAGCTTGTATAAGATGTGATTACGACGTTTAAGTCGCCAAACCAACAAAATGAAAAAAATGGCGGCCAGTATAGGAGATAAAAACTAATTTCTAGTCTCAATGAATGATTTCGTTGGACGACTGGTTAAATTGACTGAGAGTCGTGATTTGTCAATTGACGAATCACGACTGTCAATCAAATATTCGCTGGACCAATCAAATGATACATTTATACCGGAAGTGAGTTTCGATCTCAATCATTGATCGAAAATTATGTGGTACATTTTTTGTTGTTTGCGAGAGACCAGCTATTTTGAATGTAACTGTAAAATTCGGACAAGCTAGTGTCAGGACCCGTAATTAAGCCTTAAATTGTTTAATTATTTCATCAACATATCTTAATTTACACCCTCGTTTCACATAACAATGTAACATGTAAGGCAAAAGGGACAAAACAGTCTAGCAGGTTGTATCTGTGTGTCTCTGCTCTTGCGTGGATTTAGCCTTTGCTTGTTTTGTTTTTTGTTTGTTTGTTTGTTCTCCAATATTCAAATCTATTTATGAGATGAAGAGAATATTTTTTGTTTTCATGGAGGTATGAACCGAAAAACCTAATCACACTGTATGAATACGTTCATACCTCCATGAAAACAAAAAATATTCTCCTCATTTCTTATTATTTAATAGCATCGAGCGAAAAATGCAACAACTTAACAAATTTTGATACCTTTTTGTAGTGAACTATTTTGTGCGGAAGCATTCAAAATGGCTGCGTACTCAAAATTTTGTTCATGGAGGTATGAATTAATTTTTTCTACCAATCAGATCGCTCGTTTTTGATAGACGAAACTAAAAGTTAAATTATTACTTCTTTGACCAAAGATTCCCGAATAAGAAGAATCACAAAAGTTGATACAGAACTGTTGTGTTGTAAGAAAAATTGATCGCGCTGTTAATCAATGAATAAACAGACCAATTAAATCAAGTGAACTTTGATCACAT
The DNA here is from genome assembly GCA_946902895.1 of Fragum fragum. Classification (NCBI taxonomy): domain Eukaryota; kingdom Metazoa; phylum Mollusca; class Bivalvia; order Cardiida; family Cardiidae; genus Fragum; species Fragum fragum. The sequence goes on along the minus strand of OX336377.1, from coordinate 45,180,685 downwards.
TTATTAGCCGATATTTCTGTTAACATTGTAGTTAATGTTTTGCGACTTATTCGTTGTAACTACAGCCTGAATAAGCTGTGGTTACGACGTCTAGTTCTCAAATCACCTTTTTCATTTTTTTCTTACATTTTTTTGCGATTAATTTTGAAAAACAACGTCGTCTTATATCGAAGTGAAACTTCCTGCCGTAGTCAGTGGGCGTGGCAAGCGGGGCGATGGGCGGGGTTAGTGATCAGTCAATCGCTTTAACCTATTCCAACACAGCAAAATTTTAGACTGGTTCAAATTGAAAGAAGCTGCAGACGACAATTTCAAGTTGATGGAATTTTTGAATTTTTTCGTCTTTTTGGATAGAAAACATTTGGAAAATGAAGAAATTGCTTGACACAAGCAATTTCTTCATTTTTCCACAATGTTTTTCAAAGCTTTTTTCTCGAGGGGCGTAAAAAGGAGGGATTGAGTTGGAATGGGTTAAAACAGCAGTTAGACGTTGTCAACGCAATCCGTCTTTTATACGACCCATAAGAAAACTCTTTTGGAAAAACAGTAATTACTTGTCCATGAAATTGTATTATTTTCCACACTGTTTTCTACCCAGAAAGACGGAGGTATCTAATAGTCTATGTTCTTTAATTATCGTCTGCAACTTCATTAAGACCAGTCTAAAAATGTGTTATCTAGTAATTAATGGTTTAAATCAGGTACCAATTTGACAAATTAATTGTACATGATAACATATATATCGAATTGCAATGAAAGATCATTTCTGATCACAAATGGAATAATATTTTACAATAAAAAAAAAACTAGCATAAAAATCCCTTTTTGCATATGATGGCTTAGTTTAGGGAACATATAACCAATTACCACATAAGTACGTTTGCTTTTAGGGGTTTTTTGCTGGTGCTGTTTTGTTTATTTTTTACGCCTCAAAGAAAAAATGATAATCGAAAAAATGCTTTATCTTTGATTTTTTCCTACTATTTCACACTGAAATGTCTGAATCTGCTTTGATTTGGCAACAGTCCTAAAGTTGCCGTGAAGTAACGGGTTAGAGGTAAATAGACTGGATTTAGTTTACATTTCGTTCGTTTGTTTATCTTGATCAAGATGATTGGGTCGATACTTAAGGCTTGCGTCATAGTGGTCCTTCAGGTAAGCTTCCTTTGGTGGTATCCTGCGGCACCTGGACGAAATAAATATACCAAGTTACACAAAAAGGATGTCTACCAAGGCTTCATTAGGTATTACTCGTTGAGCGAGCAGCATGTCGTAAACACTGGTTGAATGAAGCAGTATTTACGGCATTTTGCTTGCCCAACGACGGCATAATCCGCATTCAAGGAAAACATGTCAGAATGACGTCACTTTTATGACGTTAGAAAAAACAACAACAACGTTTCGATGACATCGAAACTGTCTTGATTTTTGCTATGTTCCTTGAAAAAAGCTGTGAAAAAATATTGTGAACAAAGAAGAAATTGCATGTTGCAAACTATTTCTTCATTATCCATAATGTTTTCTATTCCTTAACACATCTATGAATAATTTGATTAACTAAATTTAGGCCAGTAATATTAAAAAAGCAGTTGTAATTTGGTCAATTATTGAGAAATTGACCTTTTTATTCTTTCCTTTTTTATGTGTGTGAGTGTTTTGTTGTGGTTGCTTTTAACTTTTTTATAATTGGAAAATAGCTTATTCTTAATTTTTTGAAACCAAAAAGGAATTTAGGCAGGGAGGCTTTCCTGGAGTACGGATCACACGTATTATAAATTACAAAATTAATTACAAAATTACAATCGTGTGCTGTTTCAAGTAGCACAGTTGACTTTTGACCAATGTAACCAAACCAAAGCACTGAAAGTACTGGAGTGTGGCTCCCTATTGACATAATAGAGTGCTATACCCATTTTGTTAAGGAATATAGATTTTTTCAGTAGTTAATCTGTTTAACCCATTCCAACACAAGAAAATTTTAAACTGGTCCAAATTGAAAGAAGCTGCAGATGACAATTTCAAGTTGATGGAATTTTATTTTTTTTCGTCTTTTGGGATAGAAAACATTGTGGATAATGAAGAAATTGCTTGTTACAAGCAATTTCTTCATTGTCCACAATGTTTTCCAAAGCTTTTTTCTTGTGGGGCGTAAAAAGGAGGGCTTGAGTTGGAATGGGTTAAAGCAACACGTCTCGCTTCGTCACCAGCTTTACCCATTCCAACACCATGACACTTTTTGACACCCCCCCAATAAAACAGTTGGGTAAGCATTGTAGAAAATGGATTATTTTTAATTTTCCACAATGGCCTCTACCCAAACTTTGAAAGATACTTTTTTAAAAAATCATAAATTATACATTGTCGTCTGCAACTTCTTTCAATTTGGACCAGTCTTAAATTTTGTCGTCCTGTAATGGGACGATCACAGGTCGGAAAAAAGCCATTACCACAAGCGTCATTTGTCTCTCATCGATGAAATCATGATTTGCCAATTTAGCAAGATGAACAGCTAATTGACCAATCGCGACCGTCAATCAAGGAATCAACCGACCAATCAACTAATTTTTTCAGCCCGGACCTTAGCTTATAAACTCCAACATTAGCTGCCATTTCAATTAACCTTTTTTGTTGGTTTGGAGACTTAAACGTCGTGACTACAGATTGAATAAGCTGTAGTTGCGACGTTTAGGTCACCAACCAACTATTTTGCTTTTTTTGGTACATGCTACTGGCCATACATTTTGAATAATAACGCCGTGAAAATTCAAAGCGTGACTTCCTGTCGGAGTTGTAAGTAGGCGGAGCCAGCGATTGGCCAATTGCTTAACCCATCCCTACACAATCCCGCCTTTTACGTCTCACAAGAAAAAGGCTTTGGAAAACATTATGGTAAAAGGAGAAATTGATTGTTCAAGAATAATAGATTCCTACAACTTACCAGCTTAAAATTTTTAAGTGTTGGAATGAGTTCAATCTAGTTCTATGCTTATACGTGTAATTATGATAGATAAAGCCAATGTCTGATGAACCTTACAACCGTAAAATTACTTAAATAATACTAAAGGGGCGTTAACTCTTTCACGTTCAAAAACGGGATTTTACGTTCCTGTGATTTTATTCTCGAGAAAACACTGTCGAAAAAGAAGACATTGCTTGTAACAAGCAATTTCTCCTTTTTCCACAATTTTTCTACCACATAAGATGGTTTCATTTCAAATGGCATCCAGTTTTCATTGTTGTCTGCAAGCTCTTTCAATTTGGACTAGTCTAAAATTTCAAAAAACAGGAAAAGGTTAAACCAAATTTACAGGCTAGCTAGCTTTCATGATAAGTACTTTTTAAATTGTCATAGATAAACCTTTTTCCGCAGCATTCCATAAGTTATAAAGATATCATTAAAGAAAGTAGGACAAATTTGGATAAGCAACGCATTCATAACTATTACTTAAAAAAATAAATGAGAGAATCTCTATATCTTTTAAACTTCTGCGGCCCAGTAGTAGCATAAAAAACTATTTCAATATAATAACAAGAATGCCATAGTCACAATATACGCTGCCTCATTATGGTCTATTATTCTGCAACGAAGCCTAGAATGGTTAAACAGTTAAGAGATGAAGAGAATTTTTTTTCATGGAGGTATGAACCGAAAAACCTAATCACACTGTATGAATACGCGAAGCGGATTCATACATTGTGTGATTAGGTTTTTCGGTTCATATCTCCATGAAAACAAAAAAATATTCTCTTCATTTCTTATAATTTAATAGCATGGAGCGAAAAAAAAAAAACAAAAGCTTCACAAATTTTGATACCTTTTTGTATGGGACTATTTTGTCCGGAAGATTTCAAAATCGCTTCGTGCTTAAAATTTTATTCATGGAGTTATGAATTTTTTGTCGGCCAATCAGAACGCTCGTTTTTGATAGACGAAACTAAAAAGTAAATTATTACACTATGCAAAAGGACAGATGAACATTCTGTAAAATGTACATGCATAGCTGTTCATAAAGGGAGGAGGCGTTACGTTAACAGGATTTTTAATGTGACCCTTTTCTACGACGCAGCCTAGAGTGGCAAAACCCTAACAATATGTGCAAGGTAAGGTGACAATAGTCCTAAGATTCTGTTAAAATTTCATTCCAATTCGTCCATAAATGTAGGATTATATCGGTTAACATGATGTGGACGTAGGTACGGACGGACCACCATACCAATATACACACATCTACTTCTAGAAACCACCAAAGGAACCTCTTGAACATACAACAAACAGAAATTATGTCCGCCTATCCGTTTGTACATTTCAATATAGTGTGTTATGGGTAATCGCCTCCGCGATATACAGCTAGACTGCTAGGTTCTAGAAATAGTAATTTTTGGATTAAACAAAGCGCATCACATCTTCTTTGGCAAAATCTTCAGCGAATCTAGCAGCAGTAATCCAAATAGCCGACAATTTGTTTAGTTTATATTGTGTACGAGGCAGAAGAGCGATTAGGCGTGATTTAAGAAGAAATATTCAAAATGTTGTTGTTTTTTTCGCGAAGTTTGAATGACATTGAAGTCTTACAACATGCACTTTTAAAATATACAGCTGATATGCGGAAATAAAGCTTTCAAAAATATAGTTTGATCATAATTGGGTACACATTTCCCAGACTAAGTAACATTCTGCATGATTTTCGAAACGAGGTAATACTGGTGTTATGTACGGCAAAAACCAATCGGATGGCTCTTTGTGCCATGGATAACATTTGTAAATAGTTTCAAGGTCCTAGGTCAAAGAGCCTATGAGCAAACGTTTTTTAGTCAAAATTCAATATGACCTTAAACTTTGACCTTCGTGACCCCAAAACAATAGGGCGTTTTCTTGGATTAGATTGTAGGTTCATTGGCGCTGGAGTTAGGCACGAAAAAAATACGGACCGAGGAACGTATACACGGACGAATAGGCTGATAGAGAGACATGGTGAAACCAATATACCTCCTCTACCTCGTAGGCGGGGGTTTGATAAAAAGGACATAGCTATTTGAGGCAATGCATTGCATTTCTAACAAAGACATAGTTATGTCGAGTAAATACCCGGATAAGAATGTGCACCATTTATTTTCTTGATAAAAACCAGCTAAAAGATCCTTTAGACGACCAAAAACAATTTTTTAGACTGGTCGAAATTTAAAGAGTCTGTAGACGACAATAAAAAAGAGGCCAACGAGGGCCTAGGACGCTCTAGTTGGTATCAGGTTTTACGTTAAATTTATCTGATATTTAAGGAAGTTTATTACTTAAAGAACATTGCATAAAATGAAAATAAAAAATTGGACCTTATCCCTTTTATTATTTTGAGAAACAATCCTTAAGGCCCATTTTCTCGTGTTTCATGACGGATCTTCCAAAAGGAAGTTTCTGTATGACCCCGTATCATCCTGTGAAATTTTCAACATAATCCCATAATAAATGTGGACTCTATCACGTGATTTTCTCAGACTGATTGTAATATCCCCATTCCTGTGTTTCATGGTGAATCTGACCTTTTTCGAAAGGAACGATCCTTATGATATTACAATCAGTCTGAGAAAGTTTGAAGAGAAACCGATGAAAACCGTAGAGTCTAGAGTGTAACGAGGATTTTTCATGGAATTTTTATTAAGCCCCTTTTCCCATGTTTCATGACGGATCGGACCTGATTTTCAAAGAAACGATCTTTTTGATATTGCAATCATTCTGAGAAAGTTTGAAGAGAATCCGATGATAACTGTGGACTACAGAGTGACAACAAGGAAAAATTAACGGAAGGAAGGACGACTGGATTGACGGGAAAACGCCATCGCTATAGCTCTACTGGCCTTATGCCAGTAGAGCTAAAAAGTGAATTTGAAATGAAACCATAGTATGTGGTGCAAGCAATTTCTTCTTTTGTCCCACAATATTTTCTCAAGTATAACCTTCTTACTTATTTCTCTGGATGATGGAGAAAACCTTGTTATATCTAGAGAGTGTTGACGACGGACGCAAGATATCACCCAACCACAAAAGCTCGACTTATGTACCTTGTGTTTTACTATGACGTGTTAAATTCTTACCTACAAGGGTGGGTAAAAGGCAGACAATACCCATATTCACCTGTCGGTCCTACACAGCTACCAAGACATAAAAAGGTTTTTGTACAGTCCGGTTTTCTCTGTGCATGACAACAATACAAAAACACCAGCAGAAACGTCAAACCATATCTAACACCCATTCTGAAAAATAATATTTTGTCTGTTAGATCAATTTTATGTGTGTGTGTATTAGCGTGATTGGGGGAGTTCGCATGTGTGTGCGAGAATATGTATGTGTGTATTTTATTGAAGCTGAATTTGGGACATTATGGTCTCCCACCGACGTTGTGGTACTTCATGCGAAGAGAAATATATCTATACCCAGATATTTCGCAAACAACAACCTGAGTGCTGCATTTCAAAAAGATATTCTTTCCTGCCATAATTTTACGATAGACTGAAGAACCTGCCCCATCTCTTCTGCTCTCCGATATTGTTTTTATCGTAAGATTAAGACAGGATCACCAGTAAAGTAGAAAACCGACTGGTAAAAATTAAGGTTTTCCTGTTCCTATATCAGAGAGCAGTGTAGATCGGACAGGCTCACCACTCTACATTTAAAAGTGCCCCATTCATCCTATTTTTTTAAAAAGCCATACTATTACAGAAATTCAAAGTACTGAAAGTAATGGTGTAGAGCAAATCTAAATATTGTGTTTAAAAAGCTTAGGAAAACACAGTTAAAAATGAAGAAATTACTTTTAAAATTTAATTTCTTCATTATCCAGATTGTTTTTTACCTAAAAAGACAAGGAATTTAAAATTTTATAAACTTAGAATTGTCATCTACAACTTCTATAATTTTGTCGTTTGGGAATGTGTTAAAATGTTTTTCAAAAATTTGCTTAAGTCACTCGTCAAAAAGGAATTATAAGGTCCTGATTTTTTAAATCAAACTTAACCATTGTCATGCTGTATAAAATCTATTTTTCAATCGTATTAAAATCAAAGGATTGAAAGCACTGGCAGTACTTGCTCTTCAATTATAAATAGTTGTTTTGAAAATCAATTTCATAAACAGCTCATGCAGGAAAAGAACGAACAGGAGGTGTAGACTAAGATAAGACTGCATATGTGCAGACTGATCTTAGTCCACACCTCCTGCCAAACCAGAATATTCCGGGTTCAACATGCCATGGGTTAAGATAAGATTTTATTTCTACGATCGTAACTATTTCAATTCAACACTTTCCTGTTTAACCCTTCGTTTTTTCGTCCGTGTGATTCTATAATTGAAAACACATCGCAGAATAAGAAGGAAATGCTAGTAGGAATATATATCCTCTTTTCCACAATATTTCTACCCCACAGGATTGTTATTTTTTTTTTCAATAAGATCCACTTTATTAATTTCATCTACAAAACCTTTGAATTTGGACAGGTCTAAAGATTTGCTAAATAGGAAAAGTGTTAACAAGAAGCTGAAAGCTTAATCAATTGACGGATCTCTGACCACGCCCACTGACCTCTGACAGGAAGTTCAACTTTGATATCATATGGCGTGCAAAGTTTAGGGTCTGCAACATGTCACAAAAAAAAAACCTGAAATGGTTGGTTGGCGACCAAAACGTCGTAACTACATCTTGAAATGTAATTGGCCAATTGATTCTTTTACTAGCTTTCTGGATCTGTCAATCAATAATTTTGATAAAAAAGTAAAGCATCATACGCATGTAATCATATTCTAAATTCGTACAACAAGATTCAAGCGATTGGTTGGCTTATTAGAGCACGAAAATACTTCATAGTTTTGTAAAAACCCTAAAACTTAATCACGCAAATGTCTGAATCCGCTTCATTCAGACCGAAATTTATTTTTGAACTCGAACATTGAGTGACATTCTTATGAAGCATTGTTAATGGTTTGGAGACTCAAACTATGTAACTACAGCTCGATCACCGAGATTAACGATATCGCCCGGAAAGTTAAGTCATCAGCACCTGTCTACATCTGTAACTTCTTTCAATTTGACCATGAAGAACTGTTGTTGCCATGGTAATCAAGTAAAAAAATCTTTAAAAATCTTCTCCTCTCAGACTATAAGGCCTGCAGCTTTGATATATGGTATCATCTATTGACCCTCTACCAAAATATATCAAAGAATTACCGAACTCTGAAAATTAGCCCTTTTCTGTGCGACTCCTGATTTTACATAGGAATAAAGATGGAAATTTGAAAATCTTCTTCTCTCAAACCGTACGTCCTAGGTATGAATCATCATCTGTTGACCCTCTACCAAAATACTTCGAAGAGTTACCGTACTCTGAAAATTGGTCCTTTTCTTTGCGATCCCTGAATTTACATAAGGAAATCTTTGAAAATCTTCTACTTGAAAACTATAAGGCCTAAGGCTGCCATATTTTACATAGGAATAAAGATGGAAATCTTTGAAAAACTTCTTCTCTCAAACCGTACGCCCTAGGTATGAATCATCATCTGTTGACCCGCTACCAAAATACTTCAAAGAATTACCTTACTCTGAAAATTGGCCATTCTCTATGTGATCCCTGAATTTACATAGGAATAAAGAAAGGAATCTTTGCAAATATTCTTGTTTCAAACCATAAGGCCTAGAGGTATGATATTTGGCGTGTTTCACTGCCTATTGACCCTCTACCAAAATACTTCAAAGAATTGCCATTATCTAGAATTAGCACTATATTGAGGGATCAAATATATACCTTGGATTAACCCTTTCCCGTTTTTGAATTTTAGACTGGTACGAATCGAAATAGGTTGCAGACGACAATGAAAACTGGATGCAATAAAAACCCATATGTGGTAGAAAATATTGTGGAAAAAGAAGAAATTGCTTGTTTTCTTCAGTATAAAATCACAGTAACGTGAATCCCGGGTTTGAACAGGAAAGGGCTAAAGGAAATAATCTTTTGAAAATCTTCTTCTCTAAAAATGTTTAGGCTTACAGCTTTGATATTTTTTATATATCATAAACCCTTCAGCTATCATACTCAGGGGAGCGATATAGGACCATAATGATCCTGTTGTTTGAAATTTTAGACTGGTCAAAATTGAAAGGCGTTGAAGAAGACAAAGAAAATTGGGTGCAATTTGAAATGAAATCATCTTATGTGGTAGAAAATATTGTGAGAAAATGAGAAAATACTTGTTACAAAGCAATTATTTGTGGCCTGTCATCGGAAAAGGATCTGATCGGAAAAGTAAAGTATTGATCTGGAAAGCTAGTTAGACTGCGATCGAATGAATATGATTTTACGTCACTTTCAGTAGTATTTCAGTAAATCCGCCGTTGGTTAAAGCACCTAACCATGTCTTCCTGTCATTTTTCACACCAGGACATTTACATGTACAAATGTAACAGGAAATGTTAGCAAATACCTGCTCAGCCAACTAAACCCATTCCCACACAGCAAAATTTTAGTCTGGTCCAAATTGAAAGAAGACTCAGACGACAATTTAATGTAGATAAAATTTTAAACTTTTTAATCTTTTTGGATAGAAAACATTGTGAATAATGAAGAAATTGCTTGATACAAGCAATTTCTTCATTTTCCACAATGTTTTCCTAACCTTTTACTTGAGGGGCGAGGGATTGAGTGGGAATGAGTTAACAGGCAAATTACTTATCATCTTTCCATCGGTGAGACAAGTGATGCGTGTGACTTTTTTTCTTTTCTTTTTTTTTTAGAACTTGGGATCATGCTCAGGACTGTAGAATAGAAAACGTCCTGTAATTCAGATTAAGCTAAAAACGAAATTGCAAACTACAATTTCAAGTAAATGAATTTTTGTAGTTTTTTATAGAAAAAATTATGGATAAAGAAAAAAATGCTTTATACTAGAAATTCCTCCATTTTCCACAATGTTTTTCATAGCTTTTTTCTTGAGACGCGTAAAAGGAGGGATCGTGTGGGAATACGTTGCTTGATACTAGAAATTCCTGCATTTTCAAAAATGTTTTTCAAAGCTTAATTCTTTAGACGCGTAAAAAGGAGGGATCGTATGGGAATACGTTGCTTGATACTAGAAATTTTCAACAAAGTTTTTCAAAGCTTATTTCTTTAGACACGTAAAAAGGAGGGATCATGTGGGAATGCGTTGCTTGATACTAGGAATTCCTGCATTTTCCGAAATGTTTTTTTCTTTAGACGCGTAAGAAGGAGGGATCATGTCGGAATACGTTGCTTGATACTAGAAATACCTGCATTTTCCAAAATGTTTTTCTTTAGGCGCATAAAAAGGAGGGATCATGTAGGAATACTTTGCTTGATACTAGAAATTCCTGCATTTTCGAAATGTTTTTCTTTAGACGCGTAAAAAAGAAGAATCATGTGGGAATACGTTACTTGATACTAGAAATTTCTGCATTTTCCGAAATGTTTTTCTAAGGACGCGTAAAAAAAGAGGGATCATGTAGGAATACTTTGCTTGAAACTAGGAATTCCTGCATTTTCCAAAATGTTTTTTTCTTCAGACGCGTAAGAAGGAGGGATCATGTCGGAATACGTTGCTTGGTAGTAGGAATTCCTGCATTTTCCGAAATTCTTTCTTTACTCGCATAAAAAAGAGGGATTATGTAGGAATACGTGTGCTTGATACTCGAAATTCCTGCATTTTCTAAATTGTTTTTCTTTAGACGCATAAAAAAGAGGGATTTTGTGGGAATACGTTGCTTGATACTAGAAATTTCTGCATTTTCAAAATGTTTTTCTTTAGGCGCGTAAAAAAGAGGGAACATGTAGGAATACGTTGCTTGATACTAGGAATTTCTGCATTTTCCAAAATGTTTTTCTTTAGACGCGTAAAAGGAGGGATCATGTGGGAATACGTTGCATGATACTAGAAATATTCTGCACTTTCCGAAATGTTTTTCTAAGGACGCGTAAAAAAGAGGAATCATGTAGGAATACGTTGCTTGATACTAGAAATTCCTGCATTTTCCAAAATGTTTTTCTTTAGACGCCTAAAAAAGAGGGATCATTTTGGAATACGTTGCTTGATACTAGGAATTCCTGCATTTTCCAAAATGTTTTTCTTTAGACGCGTAAAAAGGAGAGATCATGTGGGAATACGTTGCTTGATACTAGAAATTCCTGCATTTTCCAAAATTTTGTTCAAAACTTTTTTTCTTCAGACAAGTGAAAAGGAAGGATCATGTGGGAATACGTTGCTTGATATAAGCTATTTCTTCATTTTCCACAATGTGGTTTAAAGAGCTTTTTTATAATGCGTATAAAGGAGGGAATGTGGGAATGGGTTAATAATACATTTCTCGATTATATCAAAGTAAACGTAATTGATTTGTTCATGAAAATGTGAAAATAAAAATAAACTTATAAAATTTTGAATGAAACCGCTTTTGGCGTCTCATACCGAGTGTTTATCTTTTTTCTCCACAAAAAAAAGTCTTTAGTCTTTTCCCACACAAAAAACCTTTAGAAGCCCCTGAGAAAATATTTCAAAATCATCGTGGACAACGAAGAATCTGTTTGTTGCAGACAAATTTCTTCATTTTTCACAATACTTTCAACCTTATTAGACAAAAAGCAAGTTTGCGTTAGTTGTCGTCTGCAACTTTTTTGAATTTGGACCAGTCGAAAATTTTGTCGTCTGGTAAGGATGAATCTTTTTCAGGTAAAAACAGACCTACCTTTAAAGAGTCATTTACATGACACCGAATTTGATCCAAATAGAATTGTGATGATAAATGTCGCGTGGAAGGAGCCTTTAAAAGTGATAAACACAACCATGTCGTTTGGCGAGTAAAATGTCGTAAATACAGCTTGAATAAAGCTGTATTTACGACATTCTACACGCCCAACAACGATAAGTTAGATTTGGCTTTCTCATACACACATGATCGCATACATTCATAGAAACTTGACTGCCTTGTTACCTTTGGATCGTTAGTCATGAGATTGCAAGCAAGTTTGAAGTTTTAGCCCTTCCCTGTTTTTTTTTTTTTTTTTGGTTTTGTTTTTTTTTTGTTTTTTTTTGTTTTTTTTTTGTTTTTTTTTTTTTTTTTGTTTTTTTTTTTTTTTTTATTTTGTTTGTTTAGTTTTCTTAGGTTTCTTTTGTGTGTGTGTGCGGTTTTTTTTTGTTTTTTTTGTTTTTTGTGTTTTTTTTTGTTGTTGTTGTTGTTGTTTGTTTTTTGTTTGTTTGTTTGTTTTTTGTGAAATGTTTTACTGTTCCAAATTGAAAGAGGTTGCAGATACCAATGAAAATTGGATGTAATTTGAAATGAAACCATCCTATGTGGTAAAATTATTTTGGGAAAAGAAGAAATTGCTTGTTACATGCAATTCATTCTTTTTCCACAATATTTTCTCAAGTATAAAATCACAGCGATTTAAAATCCCGTAAGTAAAGTAAATTCTTTTTTTTTCAACAATGTTTCCTTAAGTATAAAATCACTTAGACATAAAATCACCGGTCAATGACCCAAACCAGTATCTAAGGGTATGTTTAAAGAGTGTTTTTTTTTTTTGGGGGGTTTTTTTTTTGCTTATGTTAATTCTATTTTAACCCTTTCCTGTTTTTCAAAATTTAGTCCTGTCCAATTTGAAAGAAGTTGCAGACGACAAATAAAAGCGGGTGTAATTTGAAAAGTAACCAACCTATAGGGCAGAAAATATTATGGGAAAAGAAGAAATTGCTTGTCACAAGCAATTTCTTCTTTTCCCACAATATTTTCTTAAGTGTAAAATAACTAGGACGTAAAAACAAGGGATTGTGCAGGAAAGGGTTAAGCAAAAAGTTACAAAAATCTTCATTTTTTTCTTCTTATATTCTCTGCAACAAGTTTTGCAGGAAGATAATAAATGAGCACGTGCGTGACATTTCCAACCATTACACATGTGCGCCAAGTAATGACTCAGATCAGCCTGTGCATCCGCACAGTCTGATCAGAGTCTTTACTCTGCGCTCTGCGCTCTGTAGATAGATACTGACCCAAAGCATCTTTAAACAATCAGCGAATATTCTAATTGTCCCGAATGGCTGTCCAGGGTGCTCAATGTGTGCGAGTCACGCACATAAGAAATTGTTGGAAATGTCACACACAGGCTCAAATATATTTTACCATGCTTCTTTACATTTTCTAACCAATAATTTTGAAATGAAGAATTCCTGGGTTTAACCCATTACAATTAATAAATTATGTAGAAGATAGCTGAAATTTTGAAAAACCTTTAACCCATTCCACACAACAAAATTTTAGACTGGTCGAAATTGAAAAAAGTCGCAGACGACAATTTGAAGTTGATGGAATTTTATTTCCCGTCTTTTTGGATAGAAAACATTGTGGATAATGAAGAAATCCCTTTGATACAGAGGTACAAAGAGTCTAGGCTTAAATGCGGACATTGTCAGCGGGAAAGTTTCAAGCAATTTCTTCATTTTTAACAATATTTCCCATTTCTTTTTCTTGCGGGGCGTCAGAAAGCGTTATGGAAATGGGTTAGAAGATCATCACGTTTGTTAACTGTCTCAATATTGACCTAGTAACCTATTTTTGGACCGCCATGAAGATAAAGACGGATCGCTGTTTAAGTTCACCTATCTCCGACAGGAAGTTCCTCTTTGACATAAACTGCGTTATTTGCAAAATTTATTACCAGTACCATGTAACAAATCAAAGCACTGAAAGTACCGATGATGGGCGTCCGTGTTGGCATAGTAGAGTGATACACCCATTTTGGTGTATAAAATGGAATTTTTCATATAGATAATTGTATTTCAGCATAACATCTCGACTAGCCCGGTTTGTTAAATAGGTATTACAGGATGTTTTCTATTCTAGAGTCCTGAGCGTGATCACAAGTTCTGAAAAATTTGAAATTGTTAAACACGTCATTAGTCCTTCACTGATGGAAATATGATAAGTAATTTGCATGTTAAGTTGGCTGAGTAGCTACACATGTATTGACCTAAATGTATTGTTCCAGTTTCCATGTTACTGGTGTGAAACTTGACAAGACACCATGGTTCGGTGCAGCCATCAACCGCGGTTTTACTGATATACTACTGAAAGTGACGTTAAACCAAATTCACTTGGTCGTAGTCTAACTAGCTTTCAAGATAACTATTTTCTTTTACTTTTCCGAGATTATCCTTTATGACGACAGGACACAGTTAATTAAGATATCATTTAAAACAAAGAACATTATTTTATTAGAAATATTCATTGAGAATTATTACCAATAGGAGCCGCCGCCATAGCGCAGTTGGTAGCGCGTCGGACTGTCAATCTAGAGGTCCCGGGTTCGATCCCCAAAGGCGGCACTCATCCACTCCGACTATTGGTCTCTCACCAATGGGTCGATAATCGTAGACCTATGTGGGATAGCAGCGGGAGGCTAGGAAAGGAGGACTGGTGTGAGAAATACCAGGATTTGATTGTTAGGTGCTCCAGCCGCCGCGATATGATTGAAAGATTGTTGAAAGCGGCGTTGAACCCCATTCAAACAAATCAAACAATTACCAATAGGAAACAAATGAGAAATTCTGCATATCTTTTAAACCTTCTGTGATAAAGTAGAGGCTACACCCACTCCCACACAATCACGCCTTTTTTGACCCTAAAAAATATTGGGAGAAAGGATAAATTGTTTGCTTCACAATGTTTTCTAGCCTATCTGGACCTTAGTTTTCAATTTGAAAGCTATTTGAATTGGCTCTGTTATTAGTCCAAAATTTTATTCAAAATCATAAACATCTTTGAACACATGAAACTGTATAGCTTACCAGTCTCGCGGTATACAGTTTTAGAAGTTTGAAGTCAAATTACTCCCCTATAATTGAAAGACTGCGCGTTATTGAAACCGTCACCGCATATACGCTAATCGGGTTATTGGCAGTTGTTTTCGTATTCAAGAGAAGTCTTAACGCGTTGTATGAGTTATTTAGAATACTCGTATTACACCCCTTAAAAAATATTAAGTTGTTTAGGGGGACAGATTTGAAAAATTATGAATCAAAGCTAGCTGGGCACTACTTCTCTTCTAACCAAGTAACATCTTACTGGATTTTCCAAACTGGGTAACACTAATGGACGCCTTCGGAGTCCATCAAAAATGAAATAAATAAGTGGTGACCTGAACGTCCTAACTACAGCTTAAATAAGTCGCCAAACCAACGAAATTGCTGCACACCAGTCTCGGCTAGCGTTCACCTTCAGTCCAAATGAATGATTTGATTGACCTCTACAATCCGTCAATTATTTGAAAGAAAAGATTTTACTCAAAAGGATTCAATCCGAAAAAAAGGCTAAAGTACGACATAAATACATTCTAGGTTAAAAACGAACAAAAAGAAATTGCCCTTAGTGAGTCCGCGAATTTTGATAAGGGTCAACAATTTTCGCACTTCTAACATTGACCATTCTTCAGTAATGGGCAAATAAATTATTGTCTTGCTCATGCCAGGAAATTAGCCCCTTTTGGGGGGTCTAGTACCCAACTGAAAGATGGAAATATTAAGTCTTCTCGTTCCCAGGCTGCTCGGCATAAAGCTTTTGTGTGAAACATTACCTTTTTGACTAGATTTTACGAATTATACTGAAACTCAGATTTAATCTTGACATATGTCATCTATATTTCTTTGAAAAAGTTTCAAGATCTGTAGCTAACATGAGAAAGTCCATAATATAAGGTGCATGGTCGACCTGACGGGTTGGAACAATGAATTTTCTCTTGAAGTTACAATTTTGTAGGAACAATTGTGGAAATAAGCTACCCATCCATTTTCAATCCCTATCCCTCTTCACATTTTTGAAAGATTTGAAAATAGTTTTTGGGTGAACGTGTGGCTCTGGATTATTTCCAACTTTTTACAATAGTCATAAATTTCCTAGAATTATAACCCTTTATGTCGATCAAGCTCTTATCAAAAGCGTTGGATTTGAAATTGTTTTCGGCTGTTTCAGTAGCATATCATACCAGTTTGTCAGTTGTTGTTCAATTTTGTCAAATGTTTATTTGTCGCGGTCTCAGTCCGCTTGTCTACTGAAAATGCAATAGCAAATTCGCAGTCTGGCAGACTGGCAGAGTAGCAGACTGGCAGAGTGAAGTTAGCAGTCTGCCAGAGTTGAAGAGTAGCAGAGTGAAGTTAGCAGACTGCAGGTCTGTCAGACTACCAGCGTAGTAGAACATGTTGATATTTTCGGAAGAAGATGAGTGAGACAGCGGAACTTAAGCAGAAGACAAAATTAAACAACAACAGCAATCGACAAACTGACAGGTTATCCTACTGAAAAAGGGAAAGAATTCCAAATCAAACACTTTTGTTAAGAACTTGATCGACATAAAAGGTTATAATTCTTGGAAATATATATCTTTTTTCAAGAGTGAGAAATTATCAAGAGCTATACTTTCAGCTAATAACTATTATCAACGAATTCAAAGCCCAATTAGCATAAACATGAACCCCAATTTCATGTTAATGAAGGTCCGTTCTCTGCTACTCAGCTACCGTGGCTGACTGCCAGTCTGCCAGACTGCAATGCTACCAGACTGCCAATGTGACAGTGCATGTTGTTATTTTCAGTAGACCAGCTGAATTTGACCGCGGAATTTAAACAATTGACAAAATTGAGCAACAACAACATCCGAAAAATTGGCAGGATGACCTATGGAAACGGCCGGAAAAAATTCAAATCAGACACTTTTTATAAGAGCTTGATCGACATAAGGTGCGTTATTCTGCGAAATATATTACTATTGTAAAATGAGAGAAATTATCCGGAGCAACACGTTCATCAAAAACTATTTTCAACGAATTCAAAGCCCCATTAGCATTAAAAAGAACTCGCATTTCATGTATATTAAGGTCCGTTCTCTCACTCTGCCAGTCTGACAGACTATCAGTCTGCTAACTCTACTCTGCTACTCTGCTACTCGGCAGTCTGCTAACTTCTCTCTGCCAGTCTGGTACTCTGCCAGTCTGCCAGATCGCTCTCTACCAAACTGAAACAGCTGGAAACAAGTCCAAATCACACGTTTTTGTTAAGGGCTCGATCTCCATTGAGGGCTTTAGTTCTGGGAAATATATTACTTCTGTAAAAAGTAAGAAATTGTCCGGAGCCACACTTTTACTTAAAAGTATTTTCAACGATTTCAAAGCCAAATTAGCAAAAAAAAAAATCCAATTTCATTCCAATGAAGGTCCGTTCTCTCACGCTGCCAGTCTGCCAGACTGCACTCTGCCAGTCTGCCAGACTGCAATCCTGCTAACTTCACTCTGCCAGTCTGCTACTCTACTAACTTCACTCTGCTAGTCTTCCATTCTGCTACTCTGCCAACTTCACGAACAAGTTTTGTATGAAAAACGCGTCTTTTGATGTATGAATTTAATGTAAGAAACATTTTCTATTATCCTTTTATTGGAGTATTCACATATGTTTTCATATGATTTACTTATAATCTAGCATGTTCCGGTCCACGCCGGTTATTCTGTTGACATTGATTACACAATTCTCTCTGAAAATGCATGGAAAGTGATCCTCGTTTTTTGTATTATATCTCATTTCTATACCCCATAAAAAGATCGTTACATCATTAGACAATTAAAAATGCAACATTGAATGTGAAAGACTCTGTGTTCTAAAAAAATCTAAACTCTAAAAAATATAAAATTGTCAATGATTGCACACCTACAACATTCAAAGACAGCACTAGCTTCTGACACAAACACAAACGACATTGAGAAAATATTTGGGGGCTTTGTTGTAGTTTTGAATTTTCAATACTGTAAAATGCAATGTGTGTAGTAACTAATAGGGTCATAAGTCAAGGGGTGATCAAAAAGTGGTCGCTTGAAGAGTGAACGAGGCTGACGTCGGGACAAACGATGACTGGTGGTCGAGTGACAGTGCGTTAATCTTGTGAGGACGAAGAACAACAGCCACTTCTCCTTTTAATTGTGGGCTGCACGGGATTCACTTCTTTTGTATTGATGTCATCAACAGAAGAATGCTTATGTTTACAGTTTATACGAGCTCCCTTCACTTCATCCCAGTGATGAAATGCACCATTGATGATGATTCGGCCATCCATCAGGATCTTTGCAGGATAGACAATTTAGACCCTCTTTTCTGAATTGTATTTTTTAGGGATTTGTTGTTGTTGTCGTCGTTGTTTTCCAGAGAGTTTTCCTTGCGTTTACAATTTCCTAGGGATGATCTCGATTCAAGATACGGTTAGCGTTTTAGAGCTTATGAGCACTAGACAATATTGATTCAACGTCACTATAGTCCCTGAAGTCTTCTATGATTTGTCGATTCTGAGACGGCAAAGACGATGTGCTCGATCGATGTAAGTTTAATCGACCACATCCATTAACCCTTTCCTATACAATCACTGGTTTTTACGTCCTTGTGATTTTATACTTGAGAAAACATTGTGGGAAAAGAAGAAATTGCTTGTAACAAGCAATTTCTTCTTTTCCCACAATATTTTCTACTCTGTAGGCTAGTTACTCTTCAAATTGAACTCACTTTTAGTTGTTGTCTGCACCTTCTTTCAATTTGGACAAGTCTAAAAATTTGAAAAACAGGAAAGGGTTAATCGACCATAATCAAAATCCCATTTCCAAAATGAAAAGAAGTGGTCGTACTTGCCATATAAAATATCAAACGTAAATCCAATGTGTTCGGAACTCATGAGTATCGTCTCGGCTCGGCTGTCAATGAAAGAATCAATCGACCAATCGGTTATTTTTTCAGACCGGAAGTGAAGTCGGCCGACATTTATGTTAAACATTAATGTTGGTTTGGCGACTTGAACATTTTATTTCAGCTTATTCAATCTGTGGTTACGACGTTTAGGTAGCCAACTAGCCAATTTACTTTTTGTCAGATGTTACTGGCCGTATAGAATTTTTCAAATTCACTAATTATTTAAATCGAATTCATTCAAACTTTCTATTGGAGTCAGTTTGTAGAGTCAGCGGAGACAGTGAATGGTATCTAAAAGTATAGATTTTTATCATGATGCCAAAAATCAGGACAACGAAAGAAAAGGAAAAAAAACAGATGACACGGTTGCTAACGACAGCACATTGCAAGCGACAACACTTTGCTAACGACAGTTCTTTGCTAACGACAGCACTATGCTAACGACAGCACTTTGCTAACGACAGCACTATGCTTACGACAGCACTTTGCAAGCGAGAGCACTATGCTAACGACAGCACTTTGCTAACGACAGCACTTTGCTACTGACAGCACTTTGCTAACAACAGCACTATGCTAACGACAGTACTTTGCTATCTACAGCACTTTACTAACGACAACAATTTGCTAACGACAGCGTTTTGCTAACGACAGCACTTTGCTAACGACAGCATTATGCTAACGACAGCACTTTGCTAACGACAACACTTTGTTAACGACAGCACTTTGCAAGCGACAGCACTTTGCTAACGACAGCACTATGCTAACGACACCACTATGCTACCGACAGCATTTTGCTAACGACAGCACTTTGCCAACGACAGCACTTTGCTAAGGGCAACACTGTGCTAATGACAGCACTTTCGACCCTTATAATCCTTGAATGCTAAATATGTAAAATGTGTTCATGAATGAGGTTTTACGGCGCATCGATGCGGAGATCATATAGCGGGATAAAAACGAGTAGAGTTTCCAATTTATGTAAGATTCGGAGTGATAAAGTAAAATTGTGTCGAAGATGTGTATTGTTAAATAATTGGATCAATGGCAAATTAAGCATGAAATGAATGTTGAAATAATTCAAAGGGGGCGCGAAGGTATATCGCCCCCACCTCCAACCCAGAACAGAAGCCATACATGTTTTATATAATACAATAATATCCTTAAAGCTTCTCTCGCACATATTATGAAAGAAGACTTGGCTCTCAATTTTCAAATTACTAATTGTAATGCTTTCAGACATTTTTAAGAAGGTGATCAAACTGATTTTTTAATGACGTTCATAACTTAAAGAAAGAACGAACGACGGACAGAAGGAAAGAAAGAAGCCAAAAGTATTGCGCGTTACGAGACGCTAAATAATTCAACGATGTGCAACCCGAATGGAAACGGAATTAATCGGGTAGATACGTTATACATTTTGAATGCTCCGAACATTACTTTATTTGTGTTTCCCATGACGTATCAATTACGTCCTTGGCCTCCGATAGTAATGAAGTCGTTATCGACTTTGTTCGAAGACATACGACCTCATCCGATAAAGCAAGCGACAAGCACCAAAAAATCAGCACGAGTAGAATACTATCAAACCAATGGTTTGAAGATGCAAACGTGCAGTGTGTGGAGTCCGTGAATATTTAATGATGGGGATACTATGAATTAAAATGTGGAAAAAAGTAACAATCATCGAAAAAATACGAAAGACCGGTGGTGACATCATGTATTCACAGTTCACACTTCAAACTTGAAACATATTAAGTCTGAAGTGGGAAGTATGAAATGTGAATTATGAGACCCGTGGTGACTTCTTATATTCACAGTACATAATGAAACCAAATTATATATGAAGTTTGAAGTGTGAAGTTGGAAGTATGAAGTGTGAAGTTGGAAGTTTGAAGTGTGAAGTTGGAAGTGTGAAGTTGGAAGTTTGAAGTGTGAAGTTGGAAGTCTGAAGTTGGAAGTGTGAAGTTGGAAGTATGAAGTGTGAAGTCGGAAGTTGGAAGTTTGAAGTGTGAAGTTGGAAGTATGAAGTGTGAAGTGTGAAGTTGGAAGTTTGAAGTGTGAAGTGTGAAGTTGGAAGTATGAAGTGTGAAGTGTGAAGTTGGAAGTATAAAGTGTGAAGTGTGAAGTTGGAAGTATGAAGTGTGAAGTTGGAAGTTTGAAGTGTGAAGTTGGAAGTATGAAGTGTGAAGTGTGAAGTTGGAAGTTTGAAGTGTGAAGTTGGGAGTATGAATTGAGAAGTGTGAAGTTGGAAGTATGAAGTGTGAAGTGTGAAGTTGGAAGTATGAAGTGTGAAGTGTGAAGTTGGAAGTTGGAAGTGTGAAGTTGGAAGTATGAAGTTTGAAGTTTGAAGTTGGAAGTTTGAAGTGTGAAGTTGGAAGTTTGAAGTGGGAAGTGTGAAATTGGAAGTGTGAAGTCGGAAGTTTGAAGTTGGAAGTTGGAAGTTTGAAGTGTGAAGTGTGAAGTTGGAAGTATGAAGTCGGAAGTTGGAAGTATGAAGTGTGAAGTTGGAAGTATGAAGTGTGAAGTGTGAAGTTGGAAGTTTGAAGTGTGAAGTGTGAAGTTGGAAGTGTGAAGTGTGAAGTTGGAAGTTGGAAGTATGAAGTTGGAAGTATGAAGTCGGAAGTTTGAAGCGTGAAGTTGGAAGTTTGAAGTGTGAAGTGTGAAGTTGGAAGTATGAAGTGTGAAGTTGGAAGTATGAAGTGTGAAGTTGGAAGTATGAAGTTGGAAGTAAGAAGTGTGAAGTAGGAAGTTGGAAGTTTGAAGTGTGAAGTTGGAAGTATGAAGTTGGAAGTATGAAGTTGGAAGTTAAAAGTGTGAAGTTGGAAATTCATACTTCAAACTTCACACTTCAAACTTCCAACTTCACACTTCCTACTTCACACTTCATACTTCCAACTTCATACTTCCAACTTAACACTTCACACTTCAAACTTCCAACTTCACACTTCAAACTTCCGACTTCATACTTCCAACTTCATACTTCCAACTTCACACTTCAAACTTCCAACTTCCTTCTTCACACTTAATACTTCCAACTTCATACTTCCAACTTCACATTTCATACTTCCAACTTCACACTTCACAATTCATACTTCCAACTTCACACTTCAAACTTCCAACTTCACACTTCAAACTTCCGACTTCATGCTTCCAACTTCATATTTCCAACTTCACACTTCAAACTTCCAGCTTCACACTTCCTACTTCACACTTCATACTTCCAACTTCACACTTCAAACTTCCGACTTCATACTTCCAATTTCACACTTCAAACTTCCGACTTCATACTTCCAACTTCTCACTTCAAACTTCCGACTTTATACTTCCAACTTCATACTTCAAACTTCCGACTTCATACTTCCAACTTCTCACTTCCAACTTCAAACTTCCGACTTCACACTTCAGAGTTACTATGTATGAAGTGTGAACTGTGAATTCTTGATGTCACCACCGGTCTTTCGTAAAAAAATCAGCAGTGACGTCAAAATTGTAATAAACATTATTATCTGTAATCGATGCAGGGAAGATTATATAGGAGAGACAACCAATCTAAGACAAAGAATGACTATTTATAGAAAACACTTAAGAGAATCATCTACACTTTAACCCATGTCCACTCAACAAAAAGTAAGACTGGTCAAAATTGAAAGAAGCTACCGACGACAATCATAATTTGATGGGGTTTTTTCCGTCTTTCTTAATTGCAATCATTGTGGATAATGAAGACAAGAAACGAGGTTTGAACTCCAACATTGGCCGCCATTTTTGTTAACCTATTCTGTTGGTTCGACGATCTAAACGTCGTAACTACAGCTTATTCAAGCCGTAGTAACGACGGTTAGGTCGCTATCCAACTATATTCCTTTTGTTACATGCAACTGGTCATAATTTTGCAAAATAACGCCCTTTGAATTTGCAGCGAGACTTCCTGTCGAAGTCAATTGGCGTGGCCAACGTAGAAAGTGAGTGGGGTCAGCGACTAGTCAATTGCTATACACACACACACACACACACACACACATACACACACACACACACATATATATATATATATGTGTGTGTGTGTGTGTATGTGTGTGTGTGTGTGTGTGTGTGTATAGCAATTGACTAGTCGCTGACCCCACTCACTTTCTACGTTGGCCACGCCAATTGACTTCGACAGGAAGTCTCGCTGCAAATTCAAAGGGCGTTATTTTGCAAAATTATGACCAGTTGCATGTAACAAAAGGAATATATATATATATTTGAAATATATATATATATATATATTTGAACATGTAATTGACGATTCTAATTTATACTTGATAGAAAAATAAATAGCTTTCCAACTGAATAGTCATCTGCGATAGCCGCTCGGGAAATGGATATTTTCCGACCCCGAGGGTAAAATAAGTACCTCTCCCCAACCCTTCCCCCGAGTAACCCACCGAAGGACCTGGATTTAGACCGGGGGTAGGCGGGTCGGTTCCCCGGGAGGAGTGGAAAGTACGGGACATTTCCAACCATTTTTCGTGTATACTGAGCAACCCGCACAGACAATAAGGGAGTTTAGAATGTTTACTGATCGCGTTAAGAAACTTTATCTCAAATTTTAGACTGGTTCAAATTAAAAGAAGTTGCAGACGACAATATTCATTTGATGGAATTCAAAATATCTTCGTCATTTTGTGAAGAAAATATTGTGGAGAATAAAGAAATTACTCGGGGCGTCAACACGGGTTTTGTGGGGAACGGGTTCACATCTATTAGTAGAGTGTAAAGTGTAGACTCTGATCAGACTACGCTAAGGCGTTACTTGGAGAACATGTGTAATGATTTAACAAGCTCTTTTGTTATACAACAATTATAGGACATTACTCTATACATGTAGACATCGAATGCGATCGATATTTAAACATTGAAAGAAAGGAAAGAATATGTAAATACTGCAATACAAAAATATCGAAAACGAATTCACTTTCTACTTACTTGCCCTAAGTATACTGAAATCAGACCTAAATATAAAAAAAATACTATTTTACCTTGCCAACTCTACAAAAGTTTACAAATCTGTTGTCAAAAAAATCGAAAACAACTCTTCAAAATTTGTCTTAATATATATATTATGCATCTCATCTTAGAAAATGAAATGGTTCACGTAATATCATATTCTTCTGTTAATTCATGTAATATCCTCTAGTTTTGTGTTGTTGTTGTTTTTTGGGGTTTTTTTTTGGGGGGGGGGGGGGGGTATCTATTTGCTGTAATCATTTTAAACATGTTTAATGCAATAAACTTATTGTATTATATCGTATTGTATACGAAATAGAAACAAAAAATATTAGAGCAGTATTGGTCACCAATCAACGATAATGTAAGGCTGAAAGGAAAATATTTTGTAGTGTTGTTGTAATTCGTTCGTTTGTTTGTCTGTTGTTGTTTCTTTTTTCTGTCAGTGGTGTTGAAAGTTATCTTTATGATGTTTTGCTAATTCTCTCAACACCTTTCTATTTTGAATACTCACCTACCAGCACCTGAAGAACAGTAAATTGCATTTCTTTAATACGAAGAGACAATCTGTGGAACCGATCGCGGCTTTACATCGAAAAATCAGTCGACAAATCATATGAACATTGGCTATCATTTATGTGAAGCATTTTTGTTGGTTTGGCGACTTAAATGTCGTAACTTAAGCTTATGCAACCTATAGTTAAGATGGTTAAGTCACTATCCAACCATTTTACTTTTTTGTTACATAATCTAGGCACAAGTTTTGCAAAATAACGTCGTTTAACCGACTGACCAATCGCTGGCCCCGCCCACTTATTCCCTAGGCCCCGCCCATTAACTCCGACAGGAAATTCTCGTTCAATTTTAACAGGCGTAACTTTCAAAAATTTATGCCCATTAGCATATAACAAAAAAAAAAGTTGATTGGTGACCTAAACGTCGTAACTACAGCTGTTATACGCTGTAGTTACGACGTTTTCGCCAACAAAAAAAGGCGACCAATGTCGGAGTTTAAAGCTCGGGCCCGAGATGAATGAATTATTTGATTGGTCGGTTGATTCCTAGATTGAGAGCCGCGATTGGTCAATTCCCACGTAATTCCTCCTATCCACGCATCTTAAATCAAAAGATTTATAACAATATGGAACATGTAGAATTTCCTTGTACCAATTAATTCCTTCATTATCCTAAATATTTTCTAGCCAAAGAGACGTAAGAAATGAAATTCCATCAGCTTAAAATGGTCGTCTGCAGCTTCTTTCAGTCTGGACCAGTCTAAAACTTTGTTTGAGTGAAAATTGGTTAATATGTAAGATTATCTTCCTGTCGGAGTCAGAAAGCGGACCTGTCCATTAATTGCACGTTTTCCAGCAGCGCAGGAATGACCATTTCAACCCTTTTTTTATCAAGGTAAATCAGAGGTGTGCAAAAAATGTTTTGTTGGCAAAGTGAGATTAAAAAAATAGTTGGCAAAAAGAGACAGGGCCGAAAAAGTATATATTTGACATTCAAGCCATAATGAAGTTCATTTGGTAGTAAATGAAAATTTATAGAATGAATCTGATAATCAAATGATTGATCGACCATTCAATCTATTCGTTTAGACCGGAGAGAACTTTGAACATCGAAATTGACAGATATTTTTGCTGGTTTTGCCACTTAAACGTTGAAACTACAGTTCATTCAAGCTGTAGTGACGACTTTTATGTGGCATTCAAACCTTTTTACTTGTTGGCTATGGGTTACTGACCATAAACTTTGCAAAATAACGCCGTTTAATCCATTCCCACACGATGACGCTTTTAGATATCTCTCAAGAAAAACTGTTGGGAAAACATTGTGTAAAATGTAGAAATTGCTTGTGACAAGCAATTTCTTCATTTTACACATTGTTTTCTACCCAGTAAGTTGAAAATCTAGAATTTCATAAACTTAAAATTGATGACAGCAACTCCTGGACCAGTCTTGAATTTTGCTGTGTGGAAATCGGTTAATATCATGGTGTATTTGCTCTCGGAGCATAGAGGGAGGGGCTGTCGATCTAACGGTTATTACAGTTTGTCAAACTGAGATACATTCAGCAATAGTACAGCTTTAAAACTTTTTTTAAAAAGTCATACCAGCAAACCCCAGTATATGGACCTATCATACAATTGCCCCTAAATCTTCCAATACTACAAGGGCCAAAACACATATTTTGTCTTTTATTTCTTCATTTTCCACAATGTTTCCCATTTGTTTTTCTTGAGAGAGGTCAAAAGGCGTCATTGTGTTGAAATGGATTAAAATCGGAGCATCGCTGTTTCTTCCATAGGGGCCTAATTTACTTAGAAAAATAGCCTGTTGTTGACACAACGACCTTAGGTTCTACTAGTGGCCTGCGTTTTTGTACACTGCAGGACCGCCCCTGGAATTGGAATTTGTTGCTCTTTTGAAAATAGATATAAAACTACATGTTCCATCCAAAACTAAAATTGATGGAAAATAAAAATATGTTCAATCTATTACTACACGTTCCATCCAAAACTAAAATTGATGGAAAATAGATATATGTTCCATCTAAAACACCATGTTCCATCCAAAACTAAAATTGATGGAAAATAGATAAACATATATGCTCTATCTTTTACTGCATGCTATTCCTAAACTAAGATTGATTTAACATAGTTATATGTAAAATATTAAATTGATGGAAAAATAGATATATTTTCCATCTAAAACTTCATGTTCCATCCAAAACTAAAATTGATGTGAAAATAGATATATGTTCCATCTAAAACTACGTGTTTCATCAAAAACTAAAATTGATGGGAAAATGGATATATGTTCCATCTAAAACTATTTGTTCCTTCAAAAAGTAAAATTGATGGAAAATAGATATATGTTCCATCTAAAACTACATGTTCCATCCAAAACTAAAATTGATGGAAAATAGATCTATGTTTCATCTATAACTGTATGTTCCATCCAAAACTAAAATTGATGGAAAATAGATATATATGTTCCATCTAAAACTATATGTTCCATATAAAACTAAAATTGATGGAAAATAGATATATGTTCCATCTAAAACAACATGTTCCATCCAAAACTAAAATTGATGGGAAAATAGATATATGTTCAATCTTAAACTCTATGTTCAATCCAAAACCAAAATTGAGGGAAAATAGATATATGTTCCATCTAAAACTACATGTTCCAGCTTAATCTAAAATTGATGGAAAATAGATATATGTTCCATCTTAAACTACATGTTCCATCCAAAACTAAAATTAATGGAAAATAGATATATGTTCCATGTAAAACTATGTGTTCCATCTAAAACTAAAAATGATGGAAAATAGATCTATGTTTCATCTATAACTCTATGTTCCATCCAAAACTAAAATTGAGGGAAAATAGATATATGTTCCATCTAAAACTACATGTTCCATCCAAAACTAAAATTAATGGAAAATAGATATATGTTCCATCTAAAACTACATGTTCCATCCAAAACTAAAATTAATGGAAAATAGATATATGTTCCATCTAAAACTATATGTTCCTTCTAAAACTAAATTGTTTATTTGTTATTTTCTACAAGAAGCGATTATGTAAGATTGTGAAGCGATTATGTAAGATTGTGATGGCATCTTGTCTGTTGTTATGAGAAAATCCTAGGTTTTGTGGAAAGGAATGTACCATTAGTGTCTGTCGAACTCGGTGAATTGTTTCCTTTTACACTAGGCTTTGAAATATCAGAGTGGACAATAACTTATAGGGTAAACCAAATCTCATTTTAAAGGGGAATAATTTCAAGGGAAGTCAGAGAATTACTAGCGAACGTTTTTGTTTTTTTGTTTTGTTTGTGACTTAACTGATTGGTGTAAGTGGGTGAATTGTTCCTTGTTCAGGCCAGTGAAAGAAATAAGTTCTATATCTGTGAGTGACTCAATGACATTCGCTTTTTGTGAAGACATAAGCGCATATTTTCGAACGATTTTCAGAAGATTTAGGATTGATGCTCTGTTCAAAAAGCAATGGTCAGCAGCATTCCTCGACAACAATATACCAGGTTGAAAGTCATCTATAGAGAACCGTTCATGTGAGATGGACAACATCTGCCTTCTACTGTAAATACCATATTATAACTATATCATAATTCTCGACCTGTAGGGAACAATAACTTATTTAGTCCAAGGCTTTCGACACATGAAACAATATGAATGGCTTATTGAGACATTGTCTTGTTATTTTTTTATCTAATAGATAGACTCTGTTACTATTTCTTGGATTGGGTGATGTTGCTTTTTTCCCATACTTGATTTCATTGGCGAATTCACAGGGCGACTACCTTTTCAAATATGAAACCATATTTCGTAGTTTCGAGTAGATAGTTCTATCTAAGATGCTTTGCCTCTTGGCTATTGACCAATTGCTTTCCCCACCCACTTACTCAATTGGTCCCGACCATTAACTCCAACAGGATGTATCCCTTCGATACTTTACGGCGTTATTTTTCAAAATGTATGGCCAGAAGTATGTAATAAAAAAATGTAGAATGGTTGGTTTGTGAGTTAAACGTCGTCACTAAGGCTTGAATAAGCTGTAGTTACGACGTTTAAGAAGCCAGACCAACAAAAAAGATTAACAAAAAATGGCGACCAGTGTCGCAGATCAAAAGTCATGTCTGGTCTCAGTGAATGGTTTTATTGGTCGACTGGTCATTTGATCGACAGGCGCAATTGGTCAATTGACTGGTCTAACGTTGATATGAATTCCGAGTTTTCTATTGCACAAGACAAAACTTGCTAGAGGTATTTGGGAATTGACCAATCGCGGCTGTCAATCACATAAACAGTCGACAAATGAAATCATTCGACACAGTTTGTTATTGAAACCTTATTGTCGGGTTGGGACAAAAAAAATCGCAGCATGGACTGAAGTCCAGTTCCGTTTCATTTATAAACGCAAATAAACGTGAAGAGTATCGCTATTCGATAATTAAATATGTTACTTTTGAATACGCTGTACTTAATCAGCTAGCAAAGCATGGTTGAATTTAGAAAACTTTCCCTTGTTGGGTAGAAAACAATATGGACATTGAAGAAATTGCTTGTACAAGCAATTTCTTCATTGTCCACAATGTTTTATAAAGCTTTTTTCAAAATGCTTAAAAAGCGAAAGTGACTGGGAATGGGTTAAATAGCGTGCGTGTGACACAGTTCACTACAATTTGAATAGAGTTTGCAATATTCCTGAAATATATTAAGAACTACTTTTAATGGCGTAGGCATTTAACGGATTTAGTGGTTAAGCCTCCAGTGGTAGTTTGCACTCGTTGAACTTCGAGACGACCTCAAAATTTCGTTTTTTAACTTAAGCTATCAAAGCTGACGCTTTGCTAGCTAAAAATTACGTGTTTCTAATCTCAATCCATCACGCATCCGCTTATTCCAAATATGGATCGCTGACCACGCCCACTGACTCCAACAGAAAGTTCGAAGAAGTGAGTAAACGGCGTTATTTTCTAAAGAAAAATTAATCAGAGACATCAAACAAAAATAAGCTGTAGTTTCGACGTTTATGACGCTAAATCCAGAAAAATGCATAACGTAAACGTCGAAGTTCACAGTTCATTCAGGTCTAAATGATTGATTTGATTGGTCAATTGTTTGTTGGGATTTTCTTGAGATGCGTATGAACACGGGACTGAGTGGTAATGAGTTAAATAGCATGCTTTTGAAGAAGTTCCACACACGATATGCTCAGGTGAGCTAGAAATACCCCGGAGATGAACTTGCAGACAGAATTAGCAATATTCCTGAAATAAATAAGAACTACTTTTTCTGGCATATGCACTCAACGGATTTAGTGGTTATACCTCCAGTGGTAGTTTGCACTTATTGAACACCGAGAATACCTCAAAACTTTGTCTATTAACTTAAGCTATCAATGCTAGCTTTTTGCTAGCTAAAAACAAAGTGACAATTAAAACAACCAATGTCCTTGATTTATTTTATATTAAGACGTTAGGAAAGAACTATAGTAAGTATCCATATTCATTTAAAATTCTTACAGCCGTTTTGAAAGGATCTTTACAGAATCGCAGGTTGGCTATTAATCGCCCATTAACTCCGACAGGAAGTTCCGCATCGAATTTTTAATGGCGTTCTTTTGCAAAATTTATGGTCAGTAGCAAGTAACAAAAAATTAAAATGGTTGGTTGGTGATCTAAACGTAATAACTACAGCTTGAAAAAAGCTGTTGTTACAACGTTTAAGTCGTCAAACCAACAAAAAGGGATAACAAAAATGGCGGCCAATGTCGGAGCTGAAAAGCTCAGATCGGACTGAATGAGTTATTTGATTGGTCGGTTTATTCCTTGCCAGACAGCCGCGATTGGTAAATTGCACCTCACCTGGGGACTGTCCTAATCTGAAAATAGATTAACAGCCTACGTGGCCTATCAAGGAAAAACCATAGTTGATAAAGATATCTGGTTTTCGCAAAACTACTTTTTCACAATATTTTAATCAAACAATATATGAGAAGGATTGAAAATAAATCTAAAATCATTGATACCTTCCTGACATTAATAGCCCATTCCCACATAATCTAAATGATTGATTTGATCGGTCAATTGTTTGCTTTGTTTGGTTGTTTGTTTTGTTTTTGTTTTTCATATTGACATCCGGGATCTGTCAATTTCATCCTCATTACAAGCTTTGAGTTCCACCATTCTTTTCCAACGGGCCGCCGTCATAGCGCAGTCGGTAGCGCGTCAGACTCCTAATCTTCACTCATGAGAGTCATAGGTTCGATCCCCGGCGGTGACACATATCCTTTCCGACATTTGTCTCTCACCAATTGGTGGATAATCGTTAACGTAAGTGGGATAACAGCTGGAGGCTAGGAAAGGATGTAGTGGTAGTACTGGTGTGAGAAATACCAGGAATCCATTGTTAGGTGCTCCAGCTGTCGCTATATAATTGAAATACTGTTAAAAGCGGCGTTAAACCCAAATCAATCAATCGATTTTCCAACGGGTGAACTTTCCATATACAATAACAATTACATTACATGTAGTTTATTCTATTAATATCGGAACCGGCTAACAATGACATTTGAAAAGTGTTAAAAAGAAATGATATTTATAACCTAAAAAAAATGAAATTTCTATGAAACCTTAAGGCAATTTTAGTGCTAAAATCTTGACTTTTTTTTTCACAAAAAAAAGAGACTTGTCGTAATTCAAATGGTAGCAGACTACATTACAAAGTAAGCATAATTTAAAAGAAGCCATCATAAAGAATAAAATATTGTGAAAATGTTTTCTGGTTTACAAGATCACAGTGCTGTTAAAACCAGACTTTAAACTGCATTTTCGAAAAAAGATTAAACCCTAGACCAAACCTTTATCAATGGCTGATCCAGGATTTCTGTAAAGGGTGTTCAAACTTACCAATGGAGGATTCGTATTCCTATCACAGTAAATATTGTATTAAGCGACCTCTCAAGACACGACCAAAATGTGGTCGCTTAAGATAATGGTCTCAGAGTAAAGATGTGAGAATTGATTCGATTGTATAAATAAAGTATTGCAGAATTCTCTCTTAACCCCTTCGCACACAATCCCTCCTTTTTACGCTCCTCAAGAAAAAAGCTTTGAAAAACATTGTGGATAATGAAGAAATTGCTTGTGACAAGGAATTTCTTCATTATACGCAATGTTTTCTATCCAAATAGACGAAAATATATACAATTCCATCAACTTGAAATTGTCGTCTGCAACTTCTTTCAATTTGGACAAGTCTAAAATATTATTGTTTGGGAATGGGTTAACCCTATGTTATCGGGACTCATTAGAATCGTCTCATTGGATAAACTTATTATTCAACTTTTTAATCAAAATGCCTTTCTTATGAGGGTATTGCTTTTAACCCGTTCCCACACGGCAAAATTTTAGACTGGTCAAAATTGAAAGCAGCTGCAGACAGCAATTTCAAGTTTATAGAATTTTAATCTTTTTCGGCTTCCGGGATAGAAAACATTGTGGATAATGAAGAAATTGCTTGATGCAAGCAATTTCTTCATTTTCCACAATGTTTTCCTAAGCTTCTTTCTTGATGGGCGTAAAAAGGAGGGATTGTGTTGGAATGGGTTAATCCTATGTTATCGAGACTCATTAGAATCGTCTCATTGGATAAGCTTATTATTCAACTTTTTAATCAAAGTGCCTTCCTTTCTTTTAGGGGTATTGCTTTTAAAAAAGTGCTTTTGATTATTGTCGATTAACGGAAGTAAATTCTAAGAAGATATGCATGACCGCTCAAGCGGGATCGATTATATTATCAAATTTATAAATTAGTCTAAAGAGGGGGTTTAAACGAACCCCCTCTAAATTCATCACTGTTTGTTTAATCTGTCGTTTTTTCTATGAAAAAATCAATTGGCACGTTGACGGCAGTTACCCACCATCTTGATGAGGCTGAACGAATGAATACTGTGTGAGTACAATGGTTGTTTAGCTTCCGATTTCATTTAACAAAAAAAAAGTCAAATATATCTTTAAAATTTGCAATACTACAGAAGCTCGGGGGGACGTTTTTAGCCCACCTGAGCACAAAGTGCGAGGTGAGCTATTGTGATCGGTCATTTTCCGCCTATCCGTCCGTCCGTCGACAATTTCTTTAAAAATCTTCTCCTCCTAAACCAGAAGGCAAATCAAGCTGAAACTTTACAGGGATGTTCCTTCAGTGAAGCTTTTCAAAAGTTGTTAAAGGAATTTCATTCCATGAGAAACCCTGGTTGCCGCGGCATTTTTAGAAACTCTTTGATTTTTTCAGAAACAGCAAATAAAAATCCATTTATATATTATAAGCAGCTTAATCACATGGTTCTCTGTCAAGTTTTTAAAAATTTAATTTCTGGGGTCAAAAGTGGCCCCACCCCTGAGGTCCGACGTTTGAGAAAATGCTTAATTAGATCAAGTTCAAAGGAGTTCTCCTCGTAAACTATAAGTTCTTTGGTATGTAGCATTCCTAAATGATTTTGTACTATGTCACTTAAAAGTGTTTGCCTGTGGTCAAAAACGGCCCTGCACTTGGCGTCCAAAATAGGGAAAACGCAAAATTTGAGTAAGTTAGAAAAGAAATCTTCATTTTAAGGCCAATGGCATTTATATTTGGAATGTAGCATAGCCTGGCTGTTTCCTTCAATTTTGATTAAATCATGCATGTAGGATAAAAAAAACACTTTCTTGGGTGTCCAATTTTCGTAAAAAAAGCCCAACTAGACCAGTCTTCTCCTCCCAATCTACAAAGTCCAAGGCATTCATGTTTGGTATATATCATAACCAGAATGTGCTCTACCATGTTAGCTAAACTCATAGCCCTGGGATAAAACATGGCCCCGGCCAAAAATTTTGTAAAACGCCCAATTAGAGCAACTTCAAAAGTCTTCTCTCTCTGAAATATGCGGTGAAGGACATTCATATTTTGTATGTAGCATAATTTTGTACTATGTGACAGGAAAATATGCCCTTGGGATAAAAAAAATGACTCTGCTCAAGGGGTCGAAAATTGCGTAAATCGCTTATTTCTTCTTCGTTAATATAGGGCCTAGAGTATTTATATTAAAACAAAGCATAACTTATATATCCTTTGGGCAAAAATGGCCCTTCCAAAGGCATCCAAATGAAAAACACTCAACAAGAGCATGTTCAAACATCTTCCTCTTTCACTGTATAAGTTGTAATGCATTAATATTTGGTTTATAGTACATCCAGATTGTTTTCTACCAAGGTTGTTACAATTATAACCATTGGAGGCCCCAAGTTTGGTAAAATGCTAAATTAGAGCAATATCAAATCATTCTCCTCTAAATTCTGGTCCACATTAAAAGAGTCGCAGACGGTACTTAAAGTTTGATTGAAATCTAAATACGATGAATTTTAAGGGTAGAAAAGATTGTGAGAAATGGAGAAATTGCTTGTAACTAGTAAATCTCCCTTTCTCACAATGTATTTTTAACCTATTTCCTTGAGACATCAAACTGTGGGATACTTTGGTAATGGCTTAAACTATAAAACCATAGACATTCATATTTATTGTATAGCACTACTCGATAGTCTTATACTATACACAAAATCTTTTATTTGTTTTGTTTATTTTGCTCAAGTTGTGTCTTTTTTATTCAAAAGTACTGTAATTTTCAGACGCCTCAGCTGAGCGGTTCAGGACCATCATGGTCCTCTTGTTGTAAATTGTTTGGTCTTGTTGGTTATTTCTTATTAACTATTAATGAGTAACTAATAATCCCTAAATTTAAAAAATGATTTCCCAAAA
The DNA here is from genome assembly GCA_946902895.1 of Fragum fragum. Lineage (NCBI taxonomy): Eukaryota > Metazoa > Mollusca > Bivalvia > Cardiida > Cardiidae > Fragum > Fragum fragum. The sequence continues at coordinate 45,146,607 of OX336377.1, read as the reverse complement.
GGACTTCCGTACAATTCCTTTAGGATACCGTTAGTAAATCAGTTGCAATCTCTTGGCGGACGCCTGCATCATACTTGTGATTGTTATTTCAAAGAACCAATTAAGTGTGGCCAACACACAATAATGCATGCACTTATATCGAGGTGTACGACTATTCGTGATATCAAAAAATATCCTTCAGAAAATCGAAGGCCACGATGTCATACGGCGTCCATGGCATGCCACGACGTATTGTTGCTCGTAAAAAATAAGGCTAACAAAAGGGGTCAAAAATCCACTTTAGGTCGTACACGCTAAAATAAACGCGAACACGCGTATATATTACAGGTGAGCGCGCTAAAACGCTCAGTGAACAAGGGCATAAAATGTGCGCGTACGCATAAAAAATACAAGTGCAGGCAAATAAGAAGATTATTTCCTTTTTCGCGTGCACGCTCATATTTTGAAGCAGAACGTGTTATATCACGCATGCACTTTCAAAATATAAGCGCGCATGCTTGCATATAACACGTTTTCCTAAATTATTTACACGTGTTCGCATGCCGTATATTCACAAGATTCCAAAACCGATACATCATTGAAAATTGACCAATTGCGGTGTCAATCAAAGAATCAATCGACCAATCGAATCACCCATTCAGCCCGGAGTTGGGCAGAGAACTCCGACATTGGCCGCTATTTTTGTGAAACATTTTTGTTGGTTTTGCGACTAAAACGTCCGAACTACATCTTAATCTAACTTTATTTACGACGTTTAGGTCGTGAACCAACTCTTTAACGGTTTTATTACATGCTACTGGCTATAAATTTTGCAAAAAGTCACCGCTTAAAGTCGATCCAGAACTTCCTGTTAGAGTCAGTGGGCGGAGCCAACAATGTAAGTCGGCGGAGCCAGCGATTGGTCAATTGAGATAATATCAGCAATCTGATCATCGTCTACACCACTTGAAAAGACGATTCCTTGACGTGATTTAGGCCGATAACCCTTTTCCACAAAATCCATTTCTTGTGAATTAATGACATTAAGAGAAAAAAGGTTATTATTCTCCATTTTAAACATATTTGTGGCTCTATTTTGTGCGCAGGCATAAAAGAAGGCTGTGTGATCAATAATTTGTCCCTGGAGGTATGAACTATTTCTTTCGGCCTATCAGAACGCTCGTTTTTGATAGACGAAATTATCAACTCAAATTAAAAGAGAGATAATAATTTTACAGCTTGTGGGAAATAACCAGAGTTGAACAGTTCACTTGGAGTGAATAGAGATATGAAAGAATTAACAAAGGGTACCTTTATGTTGTTTATGTTACCAAGACAAAGATTTTTTTTTAAATTTCATGAAATAGGAAATTGTCGTCTGCATCTTCTTTACATCTTTATCGAACGACCAAAAAAAGAATTGTATTTAGTAAATATTGTATTAACCCTTTCCCGTTTATTTCAATTTCAGGCTGGTCCAAATTCAAAGAGGTTGCAGACGACAATAAAGATCGGATTCAATTTGAAATGAAATCATCCTATGTGATAGAAAATATTGTGGGAAAAGGAGAAATTGCTTGTTATACAAGCAATTTCTTCTTTTTTCATAATATTTTCTCAAGTATAAAATCACAGCGTCGTAAAATCCCGGGTTTGACCAGGAAAGGGTTATGCGACCACAAATGGGACAACCCAGGAGTGGTTGCTTTAACCCTTTCCTGTTTTGCAAAATTTTAGACTTGTCCAAATGCAAAGGTTTCGCAGACGAAAATTTAAAGTGGATTTAATTTGAAAAATAACCATTCGGTAGGGTAGAAAATATTGTGGAAAAAGAAGAAATCGCTTGTTACAAGCAATTTCTTCTTTTTCCACAATGTTTCTCAATCATAAAATCACAGAGACGTAAAAATCAGGGATTAACCAGGAAATGGTGAAACACATTTTTTGGTGAAATATACAGGATGAGTTCAATTAACCAAAACGAGGGTGTCAATTAAGGTATCAATGGACCAACCAAATCATTTATTCATCCTGGAATTGAACCTCGCCATAGCCGCCATTTGTGTGAAGCATTTTAGTTGGCAACCAAAACATCGTAACTACAGCTGTTATTACGGCAATAATGTAATGTAGCAAACCAACCATTCCATTGTTTTGTTCAATACTACTGGCTATAACTTTTGCATAATAACTCCGTTAAAATTCGAAGTGGGACTTTCTTTCGGAGTCAATGGGAGGGGGAGGAGCCAACGAAGTAAGTGGGCGTGGCCAGCGATTGGTCGATTGTATACACGAGTTATAACAGAATTCTCGCTAATTCCTACGTTGTTGGGACTCATTACAGTATCATCGTAATATTTTCATTAAGGTATGATATGCTTTTACCGCCGCGACCATAGTGCAGTGGTAGCGCGTATAGGACTCCTAGTCATGGGGTCCCGGGTTCGATCCCCGGCTGCGACAGCATTTGTCTACCACCAATGGATGGATTATCGTAAACCTAAGTGGGGATAGCAGCTGGAGGCTCAGAAAGATGTAGTGGTAGTACTGGTGTGAGAAATACCAGGGATCCATGGTTAGGTTCTCCTGCCCCAGCGAGATGACTGAAATACTGTAAAAAATGTTAACCCCATTAAACAAACAAACAAACCTATTAAAGCCTCCTTAGACCTACTTAATCTTCATGGAATTGCCTTTATCACCAAATTACTGATTAAAATGATATAATGCCGTCTAAATGGTCCTTAAGTTGTCAACTTACTGGTTCAAAGTTTCGTATTTATCAAAACGGGAGGATCTTTAAAATCTAAAAACCATACATTAGAATAATTATTTTCATGTATAACAGTGACATATTGGCCAGTGGGGTGGGTAATATTGACGTTTACTATATACCTATAAAAGATATGGATTAAAATCTGGCTATCTAGTATAACTCGCCAGAAAAAAATCCGTATCCGGCGTGTACCAAAAAAACGTATTCATCGAGTACTGTAAAACACGGACTACTTTTTTGGGTATTGGCGTTCGGGTTTTTTTTTTTTTTTTTTTTTTTTTTTGTTTGTTTGTTTGTTTGTTTGTTTGTTTGTTTTTGGTTGTTTTTTTTTTTTTTGGTTTTTTTTTTTTTTTGGGGGGGGGGGGTTCAGAAAATAGTTTATTTCTTAATCATTTAAGAAAATTTTTTTGATGTAATGCCCTAAAAGGTATATAATAAAAGAAATATTACAACAGTGTGGTTTTTCTATTTGTTGTTATCGTGTTCTCGAATCGTGTGAAGGTATTTTTTTACCTGATTCGACCTTCGGTTTCATCTAATAAAAATACCTACACACGATTCTAGAACAGGATAAGAACAGATAGAAAAAGATTTTTCTTTACATATTTTAAAGAACTGTATTCAATTTGCTTCTAACACACAACTAAAAAAAATTATTTATTTACTTACAAAAGAGCCACTTAAGACTAAAAGACATACGCACGCATTGTTTACTTGAAAGGATGTTTATACAGAGATTATATTGGTTAACCAATTCCCACACAGTGCCTTTTTGGACGCCCTTAAAGACAGGCATTTGGGAAAACATTGTGTAAAATGAAGAAATTGCTTGTAACAATCAATTTCTTCATTTTACACAATGTTTACTATCCAGAAAGTTGAAAAAATGTAATATCTAATAAACTTTAAATTGTCGTCTGCAACTCCTTTCAATTTGGACTAGTCTAAAATTTTGATGTCTGGTAACGCTTTAAGACATGTAAACACCGTCAATATCGGTTGGCTGAGCTGAATATTACTCTGATAAAAAGAACGTGGAATTTTAGGTCTAAGGGAAGTAAATCATTTTCCCGTCATCTGTCAGGTAAGTATAGGGAAAGTCCGGTTCATATCAACACAAGATCAAGGTGGCCTCTGTTTAGACAATATTATTGAAATTCAAAATCAATGATTTTTTTCAGGACCTTTTATGTTCCGTTGAAAAAATATGAAGTCAAAAGTAACGGTTTTGAATCATTTTGGCAATTGACTAGCGGGTTTTAAAAGCGGGTACGTTTTTTTTAATTGCCCATAGAAACAGCTGTACAGGGAGGGTCACCTCAAAAATGGGGTCAAAAGTCATAGAGAAAAGGGATCATGCCATACTAAAATTTATTTTTTTGGATGTATGAATGGATGTTCTTTGATTTAAAGTAGGTCTGGTCATTCTCGCAAACTCTTGGACAGAGCTATAAGCGAATATGTTATAATGGTCGTCTATGGAAAATGATTTACTTCCCTTAGACCTAATTCTACAATCCTTGTCAAGACCCATTCACCGTGTCGCTGAAACACATTTTTTATTCAAATTGTCCCCGAATAAATACGACCTTATTTTCTTCCAGTCCAGAATTGAAATGAACTTGTCCGTGCAAAAGTGAAGAAATAAATTTTAAGAAAACAATGTTGTTATTGAAAAAAATGCTTAAACACAGCACCACGATATTTTCTACGTTTCAATTTGTATTAAGTTATCGTTGAAGATTTTTTTGTGTACCATTTCGAGATTTTCCCTCGAATATGCTTGTCCCTGGATAAATGGCCTTGAAAAATGCTCTTGTCCGCTACTAAAAATCCCATTTCGGACAAGTACGGTATGGAAATTGCACATCCCAGCCTCACGGCATTGAATCAGAAAGCTGACATGATCGCTGAGTGGCATTTGTGCTTTATCAACACCGAAATAATCCATTACTCGAGGTACGTTCTTTACATTGACATTCGTTACATTAAACACAGTTCTTTAAGATTTATAGATTTTTAGCTCCAAGCTGGCTATTACGTCGTGCCTCCACTCGTGCGTGTGTCCGTCCATCCCTTAACTTGTACTATAAAAAGCTGTTGCTCAAAAAGTACTGAATAGAATTCAGCCAGATTTCTCAGAAATTGATCCTCTGATGACCCTTTATCAGATTCCTTCAAAGAATATTAATCGGGGTTAAAAAAAAACATGCATAAGCTGCAGTAACGACGTTTAAGTCGCAATACTTATAAAAAGATATCTCATAATTGAGGCCAAAGACGGAGTTCAAAGTTTACTTCCAGTCTTAAAGAATCGTTTCATTGATTGACTGATAATTTGATTAACAGCCGGGATTGGCCGATTGTTTCTTGTTCAATTTTGAATATTTACAGGATGGGACGTTGTTAAGGTGTGTACTGAATCCAGACAATGAAGGTTCAACGACGAACAACTTGATTGCTTGCTTGCTAGATTGCTTGCTTGATTGCTTGATTGATTTGGTTGATTGATTGATTTGGTTGATGGATTGATTTGGTTGATTGATTGATTGATTGATCGATTGATTGGGGTTTAACGCCACTTTTAACATTATTTCAGTCATATCGCCGCGGCTGGAGCACCTAACAATGCTTTCCTGGTATTTCTCACACCAGTACTACCACTACATCCTTTCCTATCCTCCAGCTGCTATCCCACTTGGGCTTACGATTATCCACCCATTGGTGAGAGACGAATGTCGCAATGGATATGTACCGCCGCCGGAGATCTAACCTATGACAGACGAACAACTCGAACCCCAAACCACTCTGCTTTATTTGATTTAACCCATTACCAGACGGCAAAATTTAAGACTGGTCCAATTTGAAAGAAATTGCAGACGGGAATTAAGGGTTTATAAAATTTCATATTTTTTGTCTGTTTGTTTACGGGGGGTGTTGTTGTTGTTGTTGGTGGTGGTGTTTTTTTTTTTTTTTTTTTGCTCTTTTTTTTATTTTTTTATTTATTGGGGGGCGCTGGAATATTTTTCTTATTTTGTTTGTGTTGTAGTTGTTGTTGTTGTTTTTGGAGGGGGGAAGGGGGGGGGCTAGAATATTTGTTGGAAATGAAGACATTTTTTGTTACGAACAATTTCTTCAATTTCCACAATTTTTCCGAACCTACTTTTCTTCAGGGACATCAGAAAGCGTTTCTCTACATATCGGATGGTATTAACTGTTTAAGGAGAGCGAATAACCCACGTATGTTATTATACACTCATATCTACTTTGGTGACGGCCAAACAATTTTTAACTACTCTTAGAGCATAGTTACGAGGGAAAGTAGGAAACCAGGATGAACATCATTCAAATGTTCTCTCGATTCAAATATGTCGATATACAGAATACATTGCTTGATCGGCCGATATATCTTTCTAATCAAACAAGTCTTAAAACAAAATGGAAAGCGATGTAGCAATTTGCCATTACTATCGTTTGAAAATCAGGACATATGATCGAGTCATTTTTCCCTTTTGATTTTGATTCTTCATTATTCAGGGGGGGGGGTTAAAACTGACAATGTCTGCTTGAACTTCCATAAATGTTAAATACGGTATATTACCAACCCATTACATGATGATATAGGAAAATGGTGTAAGTAATCTTGAAATTGTTCTTTTAAGCAAATTCTCCATTTTCCTTATTTTTTTCCCAAATTATTCTCTTCAGGAGGATGGTGTGGGGAAAAGGTTTAATGTCAGAATCTCTGAAACTTATTGAAACTTTCACACAAGTTAGAGAATAAGTTCCTTTGAAATTAAACACTTAAAAATGTGGGGTTTTGACATTATTCAAAAGGAGTATAACCGTTTTCGTCTGATTCTAGTAAAGCTACGAAGACTTTTATCTTCAACTTAATGCATTTTACTGCAAAGTATTTTTCTTTTTTTAGAAAACACAGAAAAAGATATAGTTTGCGCAAACACGTATTGAGAATCACTAAAACGCATTTTGAAACATCAGTGGGTAAAAACGCATTATAAATAACTGACCAGTATTTCGAATATTTCCATTGGGTATTTTCGTAATATAAATTTAACCCGCAACACGCTTTGGTTCCCGGTCTTTTAGATTATAAATTTATTAATAAAGCGGGTCTAATGATTCCCGAACTAAATATTGAGAAATAGCTTCTACAACTGGTCAGATTCCACAGCGAAAACTTTATTCGAAAACCCCTTTTCATTTGAAATATTTCGAAATTTTAGAGGGCGATGCTTCTAAAACTATGATTCATGAATTTTATCCGGAAGTGTCGATTACGTCGTTATGGGCGAGATATTGGCTTTGTATCGTCGGTGAAGCACAATACCAGTAATTGAAATGTTGCATTTGTGAACAGAAGATAGACAAAAGTACTTAGGCTAGCAAGGGGTTGTCAAAATTCCAATGCATAAACATTACAATGAGTCTTAGTAACATAAGATGCTGTCCTTTTTCCCATTTCTTTCTTAACCCTTTCCTGTTCAAATACGGGATTTTACGATCCTTTGATTTTATACTAGAGAAAACATTGTGGAAAAAGAATAAATTGCTTGTAACAAGCAATTTCTCCTTTTTTCCACAATATTTTCTACCACATAGGATGGTTTCATTTCAAATGGCATCCAGTTTTTATTGTCGTCTGCAAACTCTTTGAATTTTGACTAGTCTAACATTTCCAAAACCGGGAAAGGGTTAACCCTTGACATCCCGTACAGAATTGCTTCAAAATCTAAGGACTGACAGCACTTGAGGGTCTTAATGACGGTAAGTATTTCTTTTCAAAATTGATTATTTAAACAACTCTGGATGGAAGGGGACAAGCGGCGGGTGTAGACCAAGATCAGATTGCACTTATGTGCAGGCGGATCTTTGTCTTTACCACCTGCTAAAACAGGAATATTCCGGGTTAGGCATACAGCATGACAAGGGCTAAATTTGGACAGCATGTCATCACGTCATTACTATTAGATAAGAGAAAGCTTATGAAAAAAGGTCAACGCTAATAAATGGTATCTATGTCAATAGACTTGTTCCTGTGTGATTTTTAAGCAATGCTTTTTCATGAATTACATTACTTAGAATTTTACACAGGAAACAATTCCTTAGCAAGGTGACGTTTGAAAATAGATGAAAACGTGGTGTTCCGAGTAACAAAACGGCTACAATCGAGTAACATCAATGTCGTCTTGCTCCGTAATGGGGGGAACTTCAGTATGGAAAAGGGACCAGTCGAATTGCCCGTTTGGAAAATAAACGACTGAGAACGCTAGGTGTTCTAAAAGCATGTATTTGATTAGAGAGAACATTTACTTGTAGTGAATATGTTACCATTTTTCCTTTATATTTTATATTTTTTCATATCTTCTCATTTAAATGGATCCTAATAATAAGTAAGCCCATTTGAGCTCAAATTGGTAGAGCTCTTGATCTTACCTTCGAGATTGTAATTTGATCCTCTTTTTACCAATTTGCACTTGATTTCTAGAAAATGTCAACAGAAATACTATTTCTACATGTAAAGAGTTTTAATGATTTCACAGCTGCAATGTTTTGAGCCATGGAATTTATTGTAAGCGCAATGGGTCGGTATTTATAGATTCAACAATGTTCTTTGTCAGACACCAGTTCCCTTGGCACAATAATCAGAGGCATTTAAAACATTTTGGGAAAAAAAGATAGAAGTCTTCAAATGTTATTTTATGATAAGGAAATCTTGAAAGACGAATGATAAAATGGCTTCAATTATCATTCTAACTGATACTTTTCAGTCCTGGTTGCATTTAAGGCCGTTCATACAAAATTCTCTTTTTGTCAAACGTTATATGAACCGTGTTATACATATGTTTTAAAATGACGGTCTACTTAAATTATAGAATTCGACTCATCAAGATAACTGTTTAGTTGGAACGCCGGCGTTTCTGATCTCCAGTCAAGCGTAAAATATTATGTTTAGTTGAGAAAAAAGTCGAGAACATTTACACGCCCGGTAATCTCGGGCTCCATCTCTTTTTGGAGAACAGTGCAAAATGGAGACAATGATACTTCCGATATGGAGCCAAGGACCGGAACTGAACAGAAAAGGTAAATAAAACTGTACACCTCGCGTACAATTTGATCTCCTATTAACCTATTATACATTTTCCCAAAACGTCCAGAGTTTCATACCACATAGAAATGATTATATTATCCGTTGGCGGTGATAGATTTCAAAAATAATTCCGTTTGTGAATAGAAACTTGAATCAAAGTTTGGACATCGGACCCGATCAAACACGAAAATGCGTGTTGAAATCGTTCAAATCCATTTATTCAGCAGTTCTGAAAGATTTAAGTGGCATTGACTGTGAAATGAATGATAACGTGTTGATATAGAATAATGTTACCACAAAGAACTGCGTTTTTCCTACCCCTTTTGCGGATTTTCTCAGATGAGAAGGAGACCAGGATGCGGTGCGGGAGACAAGATTCAGAGGGAGAGGCGATGCATATATAAATGTACTGTAAATCTTCAAATAGAATCCCATACTCTTATGTAACCCCAGCCCCTCTTCTGACGTCAAAGCCGACCATTTTTGTATGATTTTCGGAAAAATTATAACCTGTAATAAACCCCAATACCAAACAAATCAATGCCACAATGAATTCAATAGAGGGCGAATGTAACTGTTCTCAACCAAATGTCCCCTTTTGTGATGGTTCAATGCTTAGATAATTGGTTTGCTTAAAGTTTTTTTCTTTATATTTAGAAGGCGCTGTATCCTAGATTATGTCAAAAGGTAAAAAACTTCACTGCTTAAGTTAAAACACCGTGAAATTGACAATGTTTGGATGATTTGGGAATGATTTCGGAATGAAATTGAATGAGTGAGAGGAGCGAGTTTTGAAGCGAAATTAAAAGTATGTAATCCAAGATCGCTAATTTCGTCCAATTTGCGATATTTTTACCTTCTTTTATAAAAATATACCTGATTTTGTGTTCGTGTGTCTTCACGGACCTATCAGACGCTTTAAAAACCACAGCTGCCAGTAAAAATTGTGGAAAATTGTTATCGATTGGAATGAAATGCTGCGCATTTTGGACGGTTGTTAAATGTTTTTGAACTATTTTGAGCGTTTTTAATGGTTTGAGTGAGTGTTTGGAATGAATGATTGGAGCGCTTTGTGAGTGAATTTGAAAGGTTTTGATCGTTGTAAATGTCACTTTCACGATGTTACTAACTGTATAGTATGTATACTGTAAATTCATTCTAGTCATGAACCACCTGCTCTTTGCAGTCAAAGTAAATCTTCGCCCCCCCTTTTTTTCCGTCTTAAAATCTGTAGCCTGTAATTAACACCCACCCCTTTTTAAAGAAGTGTGAAAATTCTAATAAACCACCGGTGTTGTTATAGAGCTTTTACAACGTATACGGCACAGAACGTCCGTTTATTGCAGATCTGAACTCCTTCCGCTATACATATTTCTAAGAACCTAGCGTTTTTTTCAAATTTTAGGATGACCTGAATTCTCAAATTAGCTATTCGTTAGAATAGATTTACAAAAATTATTACGCGTTTACTTTATATTCACCTTTGTGGCCCGGGAAGTCAGTTTACGAGAAAGGAGAAAAATATAGACCAGATATAAATATGATTGTTCAAGAGAGTCTGAGAGACACATTTACTGTGTAAAAGGGAAAGAAAAAGTGTCCTGTAATATGCATAAAGTTACAATCCTAGAAAATCATTTACTGTATTCTTTTATATGCATCGCCTCTCCCTCTGAATCTTGTCTCCCGCACCGCATCCTGGTCTCCTTCTCATCTAAGAAAATCCGCAAAAGAGGTAGGAAAAACGCAGTTCTTTGTGGTAACATTATTCTATATCAACACGTTATCATTCATTTCACAGTCATTGCCGTTTAAATCTTTCAGAACTGTTGATTACATGGATTTGAACGATTTCAACACCCATTTTCGTGTTTGATCGGTTCCGATGTCCAAACTTTGATTCAAGTTTCTATTCACAAACGGAATTATTTTTGAAATCTATCACCGCCAACGGATAATATAATCATTTCTATGTGGTATGAAACTCTGGACGTTTTGGGAAAATGTATAATAGGTTAATAGGAGATCAAATTGTACGCGAGGTGCACAGTTTTATTTACCTTTTCTGTTCAGTTCCGGTCCTTGGCTCCATATCGGAAGTATCATTGTCTCCATTTTGCACTGTTCTCCAAAAAGAGATGGAGCCCGAGATTACCGGGCGTGATTTAGTTCTTTCGTGTGTCGTTTTGACGTTAGGGCGGGATTGGTATAGTTTCGTATTACACGCGTACGACGGACAACACACTATGACAAAAGCCCACTGGCTTTCAGTCGATGGTTCGAGAGAGGGAGAGAGAGAGAGAGAGAAAGAGAGAGAGAGAGAGAAAGAAATGAAGTCTGTAGTCAGGTTCGACAAGGAGGCTCTCGCGTGCGATTCTATAAAACGGACCTATTTCGTTAGGTAAAGAGAGAGATACGGAGCGAGAGAGAAAGAGAGAAGGCGGACTGCCATTTACCGGATTTACATTATAATTTGCATCTCACAAAAGCGATATCAGTTCCTACATGCAGAAAGCACAAAAATATGAGCGTGCACGCGTAAAAGGTAAACACCTTCATATTTGTGCGTGCACTTGTAAATTAGGCGTACTCGCACATTTTATACCCTTGAGCGTTCTGTAATTACGCACGCACGCCTAAATTCTGTGAGTGAAACTGTATTATTTACACGTACACGAGTTTATTTTAGCGTGAACTACCTAAAGTGGACTTTTGACCCGTCTAGTGACGCTTTATGACTCTCGCCAAAGAATAACTATCAAGAAAACTTTGTGTATAGCGGAGAAATTGCTTGCAATAAGCAATTTCTTCATTTTACACATTTTTTACCCAAATAAGTAAGCATATTTTTTAACAGAGTGTGTCAAAAAATTTATCCAAAAATACCACAACGCGGTCGCAAACTTGAACTTTTGTCTGAAAGCAACAAATATATGTCATTGACCAATCAAACGATTCTTTTCGATGGGTAGTGAAGTTCAAACTCCGACGTTGGCCGACATTTATGTGAAACATTTTGTTAGTTTGGCGACTTGAACATCAAAAGCGCTCATATAGAAGCTCCTCATCCCATTTAGGTTTACGATATCACCCATTGGTGGGAGACATTTGTCGGAGAGGATATTCGCCTCGATCTGGGATCGAACGTATCCTACAGCCGAAGTAGAATATTCTTTAACCCATTCCAGCTCATCCCCCTCCTTTTTACCCCCCCCCCCCTCAAGATAAAAGCTTAAAATATTGTGGATAATGAATAAATTGCTTGTATCAAGCATTTTCTTCTTTATCCGCGTTTTTCTCTATCTAAGAAGATGAAAAAAGATAAAATTCCATTCAACTTGAAACTGTCGACTGCAACTTTTTTTTTCAATTTGGACCAGTCTAAAATTTTGTTGTGCGATAACGGGTTAACACAGACCAATTACAGCCGAACCAGTATAACTCACAAGTAGACTTAGCAATTCGAGATTTTCTATAAAGATCCAACAGACTTTCTTAACCCATTACCAGATTACAAAATTTAAGACTTGTCCAAGTTTAAAGGAGTTGCAAACGACAAGTCAAAGTTGATGATATTCTAAGTTTTCCAACTTTCTGGTTGGAATATTAAGAAATTGCTTGTTGTTTACTTGAGAGGCGTCATTGTGCGAACAACTTTAATCGTCGGTGCCCGACAATTCTATATTAGTCTCATTTGATACTGAATTTCTTAATTCCAGTATAATCTATGAGTTAAGCATAAAAACAATTTCTTCACTTTACATAATGTTTTCCAAAGCTTTTTTCTTGGGGCGTAAAAACGTGAGGTCGTGTGGGAACGATTAAAGTTAACGAGGTAAGTTAATTTCTAACAGCAGGGCGCAAAATGAAGATGCTAATCCTGCATGGTCTGACTTGGCGCTCATGATTGAACAAGCCCATTTATTAAGCAACAAATACAATACACTAATGTATAAGAAAAAGAAACAAAAATAACGAAACATATTTTAATCATATTTGAGCAGAATTGGTCACCAATCTACGATGAGCATAAGGTTAAAAGGAAAACGTTTTGTAAAATTGTTTATGTTGTTTATCTGTTTGTTTCCTCTATAAATGGTTTTGAATAGTTGTATTTGTGATGTATTAACTTTTTTCCGTCAACACCTTTCTATTTGAATATGCACCTACCAACACCTGAAGAAGAGAATTGAACTTTTTTAGAACAAAATGGCCATCTGGGAAATGCGAAAACCATGGAATTAACCAATCGCGGCTGTCAATCAAAGAATAAACCAGCCAATCAAATCAGTCATTTAAATCGCAAGTGAAACTCCAACATTGTCCGACATTTATGTTAATCGTTTCGGCTGGTTGGGCGATTTAGACGTCGTAACTACGGCTTATCTAAGTTTTAGTTACGACGTTTAAGGTACTAACAAGTTCACTCTTGTGTTTAACGAAACTTGCCATTAAAGTTGCAAAATAAGGCTATCTAAAATCTAAATGTAACTTCCTGTCGGAGTCAGGGGGCGTGGATTTGTTTGACTTGTCCAGTCTTGCAGGGATGACATCTCATTTATAATATAGAGTCTTGAAACTCGGATGTCCTTCTGCCTTGATATAGATTCAGATATCATCGTTGGACGTCCAAAATGTCGTAACTACAGCTTAATTGAAACTTTGATTGCGACATTTTAGTCCCCCACTGACGTCTAGTGCCCTATGGATTCGTTCGTAACGACACTTCGTTTAAAAATACAAACGGTCTCTTGGGTTAAGTAAAAAGACCTCAGTTTGAATTTAAGACAGTATTGGTATTACAGAAAATGCCCCAAAATAAAGTCAACTGAGCATTTGGTATCTAGATATAAAGTAGATATTGTCATGGTTATTTGGTAAGCGATATTAGGTTTTGTGGTATATTTTAGCATTCAGCTGACTCGGACGTTATTTTCGGGCGTGGATACCGAGTGACCTCATTTGCATATGTCCAAATTCACAAAAGAAAACAATGTAACAATAAACGCAACGTCAAACTCAATGAATTATCACATCAAGGGATTAGCGCAAACCCCTTGAAAGTGCATACATTAATAAAAGCTCTAACGACAGCTTTGAACTGAGCTTTACAGAAACGGAAATCGGTTAACGAATATAACACATGGTGACATCAAAGGCCACCATGCTAACAAACAAGGTTAAAGTAACAAAGGAGTTAACCCATTCCTACACAATCCCACCTTTTTACGTCCATTGAGAAAATAGTTTTGGAAAATAATGTGGAAAATGAAAAAAAATGCTTGTTACAAGCTATCTCTGCATTTTCCATATTGTTTCTACATAGAGAGATACATATTTCTGAAAATGTCGTCTATAACTTCTTTGAAGACTCTATCAGAGTCATTTAAAACACGTTGTGCTCAAGTGAGTTCAATTTTTTTAGTAGATGTCAGAGTTTGCAACATTTCTGAAATACCTAAGAACTTCTCTTTATGGTGTATATGGTTTTGGTTTGGCAGTTTGCACTCAATGAACTCTGAGAAGACTTCCAACTTTTGTCTGTTAACTTAACCCTTTCTTGTTTTTCAAAATTCTAGACCTGTCCAAATTCAAAGGTTTTGCAGACAATTTAAAGTGGATTTCATTTGCAATTTGGGTAGAAAATATTGAGGGAAAAAAGAAATTGCTTTTTACAAGCAATTTCTTCTTTTTCCACAGTATTTTCTTGAGTATAATACAACAGGGACGTAAAAATCAGGGATTGAACAGGGAAGGGTTAAGCTATCAAAGCGGACGCTTTGCTAACTAAAAATCATTGAATCTGGGTTATATAAAAAATCAGCCATTGAGGCCGATCGGAGCAATGTCATATGTCGGGGACCTATAATCTTAGACGAGCCGGGAATGAAACTTGTGAATGTGAAATTAACAACTCGGCGTGTTACCATTGTGGCCTGATAAACGGCCCTTTTCGCACACAGAGTGGTTCTTCGATTGGTTTTGATTAAAACTCGTGCAAAATGAAATCTTTCATTGCAACGTGGGAAATATTGTTCGTCTAGTAAAGTAGGGGGTTGTTGTTGTTGTTGTTGTTGTTGTTTTGTTTTCTTAGTCAATTGACTTTTTGCGACTTCCAATCAAAGAATCAACCGACCCTGTAATATATCCATGTAGACAGTAAGTGAACTTTGAACTCAGACATTGATCGACACTTTTGCTGATCTGGCGACTTAACCATTGTAATTACGACTTAATCAAGCTGTATATACGACGTTACCAACCATTTACTTTTTGTTACGAGTTACTGGCCATATATTTTTCAAATTAGCGCCTTTTAATATCAGAGAATAACTCTCTGTTGGAGCTCAGTAGGCGGGGACAGCGATCTGTCAGTTATTTAAGAGATGAAGAGAATATTTTTTTATTCATGGAGCTAGGTATGAACCGAAAAACCTAATCACACTGTACGCGAAGCAAAAAATATTCTCTTTATTTCTTATAATTCAAAAGCAAATATTTTACAAATTCTGATACCCTTTTGTATGGGGCTATTTTGTGCGGAAGCATACAAAATCACTGCGTGCTCAAACTTTTGTTCACGAAGTTACGAATATTTTTTTCGACTTACCAGAAAGCTCGTTTATGATAGACGAAACTAAAAATTAAATTATTACATTTTGACAAATTGAAATAAATTCAGCAGTACAGCATCTTTAAAACTTTTCTTTTATTTTGAAATTAATACCTGCAAATCCCAGAATATATACTTTTCATACATTCGCCCCTGAATATTCCAATTTTACAAGGGCCAAGGCACATATTTTGTCTACATGGACGAGGGGCATACAGGTTTGGTTCCCATCTACTTCTAAATTCCTCAGCAACGATAAATTGGAATGCAGCAAAAATCAACAATAGAACTCGAAGATCCATCCCGAAGACCTGCAATGCCGTAATACTTTAAATTAACAAAACAATTAAGAGATGAAGAGAATATTTTTTGTTTTCATGGAGGTATGAACCGAAAAACCTAATCACACTGTATGAATACGCGAAGCGGATTCATACATTGTGTGATTAGGTTTTTCGGTTCATACCTCCATGAAAACAAAAAATATTCTCTTCATTTCTTATAATTTAATAGTATCGAGCGAAAAATGCAACAACTTAACAAATTTTGATACCTTTTTGTAGTGAACTATTTTGTGCGGAAGCATTCAAAATGGCTGCGTACTCAAAATTTTGTTCATAGAGGTATGAATTAAATTTTTCGACCAATCAGATCGCTCGTTTTTGATAGACGAAACTAACAATTAAATTATAATGAAATGACATTTATTTCAATTTTGTATAGATCAACTAAAGAACAAATCGACCAATCAAATGATTCATTTAGTCTGGAAGAGTTCCTTGCACGCCAACATTGGCCGACATTTTTTTGTGAAGTAATTTGGTTGTTATGCGATTAAAACGTCGTACCTATACCTAATTCAAGCAGTAGTTACCAATCTTACCATTTTGCTGATTTTGTTACATGGTTCTGATGTAAAATTTTGCAATATTTATGCCGTCGGAGTCAGTGGGAACGTAAAATAGGGAACTGCACAGGAAATGGTTAATACAAATACATGTGTTGCCAGTTCATCTTTAATGCAGGGACTCGGTGCTTTCTTTGCTAAATTTTTGATTGGTCAGAAATATGAATGGATGCAGACGACTTATGAAACTTGGCATAAAAAGTACCAGATTGGGTAGAAAAATATTGGGAGAAAAGGAGAAATTGCTTGTCACAAGCAATTTTCTCTTTCAATTTGTCGTTTTTCTTCAGGAATTAAAACAGTAATATTTTGTATATGTAAGTATCTTTTCTAAATGATAACAGTGAAAATGATAACAAGAATGAAAACGATAACGACGAGTTATATGAAACAAGAGGACCATGATGGTCCTAGATCGCTTACCTGAACTGTCTGCTGTTTAAAAAAATGCAATTAGAGACAAAAAACTATAATCAGTTTCATGAAGTGTGACTTCTATATTGTAAACAAAGAAATTGTCATTATGGCCCCTTTTCCTGTGTTATCCTATAGAACCTTCTCATAATCTATATGGTTCATCTTTATGACCTAACAAGTATCCTGACCAAGTAACATGACAATTGAGCCAAAATGATGACCTCTAGAGCATTAACAAAGAAATTGTCATTAAGGCCCCTTTTGCTGTTTTCCAAGAGTACCTTTCTATAATCAATAGGGCTCATTCTTGTGACAAACAATTATTCTGGCCAATTTTCATGAAAATTGGGCCAAAATTGTGGACTCTAGAGTGTATACGAAGAAATTGTCATTAAGGCCCCTTTTCCTGTGTTTTCGGAAAGATCCTTCTAATGATCAATAGGGTTTATCTCTATGACCTAATTATTATTCTGGCAAAGTTTCATGAAGATAGGGCCATATTTGTGGCTTCTAGAGTGTAAACAGAGAAATTGTCATTAAGGCCCCTTTTCCTGTGTTTTCCGATAGAACCCTCCCATAACCAATAGGGTTCATCCTTATGACCTTACAATTATTCTGACCAAGTTTCATGAAGATTGTGCCAAAATTGTGGCCTCTAGAGTGTTAAAAAAGAAATTGTCATTAAGGCCCCTTTTCCTGTGTTTTCCAATAGAATCCTCCAATAATCGATAGGATTCATCCTCATGATCAAACAATTATTCTGACCAAGGTTCATGAAGATTGGGCCAAAATTGTGACCTCTAGACTGTAAACGAAGAAATTGTCATTAAGGCCCCTTTTCCTGTGTTTTCGGAAAGATCCTTCTAATAATCAATAGGGTAAATCTCTATGACCTAATAATTATTCTGGCAAAGTTTCATGAAGATTGGGCCAAAATTGTGACCTCTAGACTGTAAACGAAGAAATTGTCATTAAGGCCCCTTTTCCTGTGTTTTCAAATAGAACCCTCCCATAATCAATAGGGTTCATCCTCATGACCTGACAACTATTCTGACCAAGTTTCACGAAGATTGGGTCAAAACTGTGGCCTCTAGAGTGTAAACACTTCAATTGTTGACACCACACGCCGGACGACGCTCGACGGACGACAGACAATCAACGATCACAAAAGTTCCCCATGAGCACGTTGTGCTCAGGTGAGCTAAAAATTACAACATTTGAATTTAGCTATTATAAGCATCATACTTTTTACGCCGCGGTCATAGCTCGGTTGGTAGCGCGTTGGACTCTCAATCATGAGGTTCAGGGTTCGATCCCCGGTCGTGGCAAATATCTTTTCATTTGTCTCCCACCAATTGGTGGATAATCGTACATATAAGTTCGATGAAGGAAATGATGTAGTGGTAGTACTGGTGTAAAAAAAATACTAGGGACCCATGATTAGGTCTCCAGCAGCCACGAATGACTGAAATACTGTTAAAGTGGCATTAAACCCCTTTCAAACAAAAAAGCTTAATACCTTATTCGACCGTTTCCGTAATAAAAAAATGAATGGCTCTGCGATCAATAGGTCTCTTTTAATATAGAAGACATGATTGAACAAAGCCTTTCGATATAATTATGGGTTCAGTGACACCGGTAGATAAGAATGTTAAAAGGAAAGGGTATTTGACCATCATTAGAAATTTACAAGTGCACTTATTCATTATAGAGTATAAGTCTTCTGAGTTCGTTCACAAAGTGTAACATAATCACCTTATATTCTGTGAAATTTATAAAAGTATCCGTCTACCCATTCCTACACAAACCCTCTTGTGGATGCCCTCAAGAAAAATGTTGTGGAAAACATTTGTTATTAGCCATTTCTTCATTATCCACAATTCTCTCATTTCACAAAAGACCTCTTTTTAAAAAAAAAAAAACGAATTTCACAAAATAAAACTTGTCTTCAACTTCTTTTAACTGAAAAAAATCAAATGGGTTCCTACGACTTTGATGTGATATTTGATTTTGAAAAGGGTTTTCGATCGTGTTCTCTTAACCATTTCCTGTATAATCACTGGTTTTTACGTCCCTGTGTTTTCATACTCGGGAAAACAATGTGGAAAAAGAAGAAATTTGCTTGAAAAAAGCAATTTCTTCTTTTCCTCAATATTTTGTGCCCTACTGAATGATTATTTTTAAAATAAATTCAACTTTGGATTGTCGTCTGCAAAACCTTTGAACTTGGACCAGTCTAAAATTTCAAAAAACAGGAAAGG
Organism: Fragum fragum; assembly: GCA_946902895.1. Taxonomy (NCBI): domain Eukaryota; kingdom Metazoa; phylum Mollusca; class Bivalvia; order Cardiida; family Cardiidae; genus Fragum; species Fragum fragum. Next base: position 45,127,542 of record OX336377.1, on the reverse strand, counting down.
ATTAATAGTAGTGGTAGTTTAACAGAGGTGGTCCATCGAGTAAGATCGATAGTACATGTAGGAAGCAACAGACAGTAAAGGGGAAATAATTTCAGTATAGAGGTTTGACATTAACCCTTTCCTGCACAATCCCTTGTTTTTACATCCCTTTGATTTTATACTGAAAAAATATTGTGGGAAAAGAAGAAATTGCTTGTTACAAGCAATTTCTTCTTTTCCCACAATATTTTCCCACCTATAGGTTGCTTATCTTTCGAATTGCACCCTCTTTTGAATGTCGTCTGAATCTTCTTTGATATTGGACCAGTCTAAAATTTTGAAAAACAGGAAAGGGTTAAAATATAAAAAAAAGGGTAATGAATGTATCATTCGTTGCGTTTATCTATAAGAAATAGTAATTTTTGTTACTCATTGTTTCAAACCGATTTAAACCTATTTAAGAGTTGGATGAGAAGCTGGCGGCTCGAAAAGGATAAAGTGGTAGTACTGATGTGAGAAATACTAGGAATCCATGGTTAGGTGCTTCAGTCTCAAAGATATGACTGAAACACTGTCAAAAGTGGCGTTTAACCCAATTTAAATTTAAGCAACTTTAGAGCCTACTTAATGATAATCGGATTGCCTTTATCACCAAATCACTAATAACATAGTATTTGTTCTAAATGGTCCTTGTATCTTAAGTTGTCAACTAACTGGTTCAAAGGTTCGTATTTATCAAAACGGGAGGATCTTTAAAATCTAATACATCATACATTAGAATAGTTTCATGTATGACAGTGACATTTGGCCCGGGGGGGGGGGTTATTTATGTATATCTTATAGAATTGTATTCAATTTGGTTGCTAGATATATCACTATAATATCACATATTACTATAATAAAAACTAACTTATTTACTTACAAACGAGACGCTGAAGTTTGACTAAGCTGTAGTTACGACGTTTAAGTCGCAAAACTAACGAACATGCTTCCTATAAATGTCGACCAATGTTGGAGTTTGAATGCAACTTCCTGTTTAAATAAATGATTTGATTGGTCGATTGATTTTTTGGTTTATCGGCAAAGCTCATTTCTTTTATCCCTTTAAAGCTCAGACAATCTTTTCTTCAGTTCTTTTCAAATTTCATTTCAGATTGGCGTGCCATGTTAATAAAGTGCAGCTGTGAGAAGATAGACGAAATTTCGTGACGTATATAATGTCATTTATAGACATTTTTATTACAACGTATTTTATTTGTTCTGTATTAGTTTTCTATGTCATTAAGCAAGAGCGGAAGACTGGCGAACCACCTTTTAAGAGAAATGGATTGACTATATATACAGCTCTACATTTCATTTTATTCTGGAGCAACGTTTCTTTTCTCCGACAAAAAAGCAAAAGCAATTTCGTAATAATGCGGCCAATCGCGGCGATAAATCCAGGAATATATCGACGAATCAAATTATTCATCCACCCCGGTATTAAGATTCAAACTCCGACATTGGTCGTGACTTGTTCGAAACATGTTTGTTGTTTGGCGACTTAAACGTCGTAACTACAGCTTATTCAAGAAGCAGTTACGATGATTAGATCGGCAACCAATGATTCTACTTTTTTTAATACATCCTACTGACCATAAATTTTGCTAAATAACCCCTGTTATGATCGAAGCGGGACTTCCTGTTGGAGTCAATGGGCGTGGCCAAAGGAGTAAGTGGCCGGGACCAGACATTGGTCAGTTATGCGACCTAAACGTATAACTACGGCTTCAACTTTTAGTTATATTTAGGTAACCAAATCCAAATCAAACAGTATTGGAACACAAATTCCTAACGAATGTCTTATGGTATGTAAACAAACTGTCCTATCGTGTCTAAAGCTTCACACTCGTAGTTTGTCTAAAGTAGCAAACTCGTATTTGTCTAAGGTATAACACTTGTAGTATGTTTAAAGTAGCAATCTCTCAATTGTATAAAGTATCACACTCGTAGTTGTCTAAAATATCATGCTCGTAATTGTCTAAAGTATCAAACTCGTGGTATTCTAAAGAATCAAACCCGTAGTTGTCTAAAATAACAGACTCGTAACTTCTAAAATATCACACTCGTAGTTGTCTTAAGTATCAAACTTGTAGTTGTCTGAAGTATCACATTTGCAGTTGGCTAAATTATTCCACTCATAGTTGTCTAAAGTATCCTATCATAGTTGTCTAAAGTATCGAACTCGTATTTTGTCTAAAGTATTAAACTCGTAGTTGTCTAAAATATCAAACTTTAAGTTTGTCTAAGGTATCAATCTCGAAGTTTGTCCAAAGTATCACATTTGTAGTTTGTCTAAAGTAGCAATCTCTTAGTTGTCTAAAGTATCAACTTCGTAGTTGTCTAAAGTATTAAACTCGGAGTTGTCTAAAGTATCCAACTCGTAGTTGTCTAAAGTATAAATCTCTTAATTGTATAAAGCATCACACTCGTAGTTTTCTAAGGTATCATACTCGTAGTTGTCTAAAGTATAAAACTCGTAGTTGTCTAAAGTATTAAACTCGTAGTTGTCTAAAGTTTAAACACCGTAGTTTAAAGTTTCAAAATCATAGTTGTCTAAAGTATCACACTCGTAGTTGTTTAAAGAATCACACTCGTAGTTGTCTAAAGTATCACACTCGTAGTTGTCTAAAGTATCACACTCGTAGTATGTCTAAAGTATCAAATTCGTAGTTGTCTAAAGCATCAAACTCGTAGTTGTCGTAAGTTTAAAAACTTGTAGTTGTCTAAAGTATCAAACCAGTTGTTGTCTAAAGTATCAAACTCGTAGTTGTCTAAAGTATCAAACTGCTATATTTTGCAAAAATATTGTCAGAATCTTAAAACACAATGAAATTCGCTGGTAGGCGACCTAAACGTCGTAACTATAAACTGATAGGCTGTTGATACGACATTTTAGTCTGCAAACCAACAAGAATGTTTGATATGGATGTCAGTGTTCAACATGAAGTTCTGTTTTAGTTGAATGACTTTACTGGCCAATCGGCCTTTTATTGGCATCGGCGATGCATCAACTAACATTGATTGATTGAATGAGGCTTTACACTGCTTTTAACAGTATTTCAGTCATATCGCGGCGGCTGGAGCACCTAACAATGGATTCCTGATATTTCTCTTCTAACGTTGAGAAAGCAATGTACCACTTGTGAAACTCTGTCCTAGTGTCTGAGTGATTGTGAGAAATGATACTTTTTTTTTTCGATTTGGTGACTAATTTGGAGCGAAAAGGACTGATCTGTACTTAAAAGATATAAAGGAAGTTAGTAAGGATTTAAACAACATGAATACGAACAACGATGCTATACGTGATAAAAGTCTTGGTCATCTATCAATCCATCCATCCATCTATCCATCCAACCATCTATCCATCCATTCATCCTTACATACATACATACAAACATACATGCATACATATATCCATACATGGATCCATCCATCCATACATACATACATACACCAAAACATACATCCATATATACATTAAACTATTAATACACCTGGACATACATAAATACAAACAAACAACCTATACATGCATACATCCACCTATACATACATACATTCATACGAGCATACATTAAAACGTTAATATACCTAGACATACATTCATCCTCCTTTACATACATCCATAATCCTATACATACATACATGTGCTTGAAATTTCACGTTGATCAGTTATGTGGAAAATTGACGTCACAGCTTTTTTTAGTTAAAAGAGTTAATAACTTTCTTATTATGGAAATGAAACAAATGTTTTAAAACTCTTATATCAATCCGTATTTAGACTATGGGTGTGTTCTATGGGGGCCAGTGTAAATGTTCATTAGCTCAAAGAGTCAATAAAATCCAAAAAAGAGCTGCTCGAATTATTCTATGCCAGCCTAGGAGGTCCAGCTCCGAGAAAAAAATTCATTTTTTTTTTTTTTTTTTTTTTTTTTTTGAAATGGTTATCTTTTGAAAACCGATGTAAATATTACACGAGTTTAATGGTTTATAAGACGAGCCGTAGGTTAACTCCCTCGTATATGTCCAAATTTGTAGAAGTCAGTAATAACCGATTTCATAATTTTAGATCGGGGTCCGGTAAACATTTATCTCACAGGTGTGTACCCAGAACTGAAATTTTGAAGAAAAACCTTTTCTTACACGAAATGAAACGTTGGAATGCCATACCAACAAATCTTCGAACAATTACAAATTTATCATACTTAAAAAGCTCCCTGAAAAAAAACATTTGATACCTAGTAGAGGGTTTAAGTTACAATTACTTCACTCAGGATTGTGTATGTAAAACGAGATTACCTTTAACTTAACTAACATTATCATTTCTTTTATTACCATCACCATTTCAGAATATCATTAATCACTATTTCATGATTGTGTGGTGTTTACAGGTAAGGTTATTCCCTTTTTAAAACCTTTCACATTTTTTGACATTTCTAGATAATTGCATTATGACCATATTCATAATCATCATCATTTTTACATTTTTTATCATTAGAATGTAAGGTTAAACTGTAAGGTTATGATAATAATCATAATTTCTTATTCGTCATAACTTATTTGTTGCAGAGGGCCTCATTGTAAATAAGTTCTTCATTGTGTTGTTTCGTATGATCATAGCTTAATCAGCTATCTTCTTTAAATAAAAAATTTATTATTATTATACTGACTTGATTGACCTGTCTGGATTTCATAGAATAAAAAATATGTATAAATGTTTTCAGGCTGCAAATGGCCCCCGTTATGTCTGTATTAACTGCAGATGATGAGCCAAGTTCCTTCTTTTCATATCCCTTCTCGTCTATTGAAAAATAACTCATAGTACATTCAATATAACTCAATGATACAATGCCCATACATACATTTGGTATGTAAATATGTACAGGCTTGTGACAGGTTTGAGATCCATTATTATGGGCTTTATACCTAATATTGACTCTTCTAAGGCCACAGCGTTTGACTTACATCTTTGTTCAACAATATTTCATTCAAACATGATTATTTATGAGCCGAAAAATGGGTATTTATTTTTTAATTTGATTAATGTTGATAAATAATCTTTTTCCCGCAAACGCAAATTGCTCTAAGAAATTACTTCCAGTGCTGGTTCGCATTGGTCTGGCGTAAAAGAAACACATCTATTGTTTACGTATATGATTTTGAACAAATTCTAAAACATGTGGTATTCACAGCGAACAATGTTTTTTTCCAGAGAAATAGCTTAAAAATTCAACATTCACGGCAACAACAACATTCCTCAATTTCAGTGTCGAGCGAGTACAGTGCTGCCAACACTTTGATTTGTTATATACGATCAGCTGTAAGATTTTTTTAATTGCAAGCAACATATTTTTTAGTTTTCAATCTGATTTTAGGCATGGGTTTTCTACTGCCACCTGTCTAATTCACCTATCCGTTTCCGTCATATGGACCAAACCAATGTTGTCGGGATAGTTTTATTACTTTTGCAACAGGCCTTTGATATCGTCATTCATGACATTTTACTTTTGAAACTAAAGACTATTGGTCATGCATCAAATGCAATCAAATGGTTTCATGCTTATCTTTCTGTTAGGATTCAAGTGGTTGAAGGTGTTCATTCTAGTCAGGGCCTTAGATCATGTGGTGTACCCCAGAGATCAATTCTTATTTTGTTTTATTATATGTTAATGACATGACTGCTGTCGTAAAGAATAAACTACTTCTATGTACTAATGACTTTGAAGTTCTTGTGAAATTGAGTCACTCCTATCTTCTGATCTAGAAATAATTAGTTAATGGCTTGTCGATTACTTACTTCCACTACATTCAGGCAAAACTGTGCCAATACCCTTTGGTTCTAAGCCTCGTTTGAAAAAACATTTGCAAGTTAAATGTATCATGCAGCGGTACTTCTATATAAGCAACCACTTCGGCTAAATATCTGGGTGCAATTTTGGATCAATATTTAATACGTGATGAAATTGCCAGGTCAATTACTTCCAATGCAAATGCACGTTTTAAATTCCTTTTCCGAAAGAGGCATTTTTAAACCTTAAAACCGTAAGATTTTGGTCAAGTCTTAAATCTAGTTTCATTTTGACTATGTGTGTCCCAAGTTTAAGTCAGCACTGGAAAAAGAAAATTCAGCCTACCCTTAATAATTAATTCGTTCGGTCTTGGACTTGAATGGTAGATCCCATGATTGATTGGAGCAATTGAAATCTCTCAACAGGCTACCATTCCACCGACGAGTTGAACAGTTAAAACAATGTCATGTTAATAAAATACATCTGGCTGTTGCTCCCGAATACTTAGGCGAACATTTTGTGCCCCTTAGTCAAGTTCAAGGTCATTTCACAGAGTCTAGAGTCAGTGCTGTATCTTCTTCTCATATTGATAGTAATGTAGATTTCAATGACTCCATACGGTTTTCTTTAATCAAAATACTTAGTTTCGTTAACAAAACTCTTTTGCCTATCAAGCTATTGCCTCCTGGAACAGCCTGTCTCAAGAAATTAGAAACACTGAATCACGTCAAAAAAAAACTCTCGGATATACCTTAATTGCTCTAAATATTTCATTCTTCTCGTTTTTTTAATACTGTTTAATTGCTATCTTTTCAATTTAACGCATTTGAACGCTTAATACAATTATGATCTGTGATACACACAAGTGATATTTATTCAAATAAGTAATAATTGTGTGATAAAAATGTAAATTTCATATAATTCGACTTTCTGTGTTAAGCCTCCATTATCAAGTACCACAATGGAATTGAGGAATTCATTTTATCTTTTTGTGTTACCTATAGTATTGAAGCCTATAACATGGGTCTTTTACTTATTGTTTTCTGTGTAATTTATTTTAAAAATACTATTTTGTGTCAATCGTACACGTTGATAGGCCTTTATGTAAGGAATTGACCCCACTACCTTTTTACTACACCTCAAGGCATAAAGTATTGACCTTACAGCTTTTTTATTACACCTCACAGCATAAGGAATTGACCCCACAACCTGTTTATTATACCTCACAACATAAGGAATTGACCCACAACCTGTTTACTACACCTCAAGGCATAAAGAATTGACTCCATAACCTGTTTATTACACCTCAGAGCATAAGGAATTGACCACACAACCTGTTTACCTCACCTGAAGGCATAAAGAATTGGCCTTACAACTTGTTTATTACACCCAACAGCATAAGGAATTGACCCAATAACCTATTTACTACACCCCAAGGCATAAAGAATTGACCTTACAAGTTGTTTTTTTACACCTCACAGCATAAAGAATTGACCCCACAACCTGTTAACTACACCTCAAGGCATAAAGGATTGACCTTACAACTTGTTTACAAAACCTAGCTTCATAAAGAATCGACCTTACAGTCAGCCCGATGGTTGGAAGAGCACTTGTCTTCAAACCTCAAAACCACGGGTTCGAGCCCCGGCCTGACCATATCAACTAACTAACTAACAGTCTTTCGGATGAGACGTTAAACCGAGGCCCCGTGGACGGTGCTATCCATCGAGCACGTTTAAGAACCAGGCGGGGCGTTCAGTAGTTTCGTCATGTATCCTTGCACTATCCCCAGTATAAACTAAACGTCTTCTAGGAGCGTCGCTCATATGGGCATGTGCTACGGCAGCGACGATAAATAAACGGAAATACACACACACCTGTTTACTATACCTCGCAGCATAAAGAATAAACCTTGTAGCCTTCTTACAACAAAAAGGACCGACCTAAAACTATTTTATTGAAACCTTACAGTTTAAAGAATCGACCTTACAACTTGTTAATTAAATCTTACAGCATAAAGAATCGAGCTAACAACCTGTTGGAAACTTTACAGAATGAAGAATGGAACTAACAGCTTGTTTACTAAAACTTACATCGATCTTTCTTCTTTCATTGGCCCCCATTGGACGCGAGTGCTGTTGTATTCTTCAATAAGCACAGTCGTTAGGAATTAATCTAATTTGGAAGAACTTGTTTAAACATAAACCTAAACCTTATAACATAAAGAATCGACCTAACAACTTGTTCACTAGACCTAAACATAAGCCAATAGACCAATCAAATGATTCATTCAGACCGGAAGTGAACTTTGAACTCAGAATTTGGTCTACATTTATGTGAAACATTTAAGTTGATTCTAAACGTCGAAACTACTGGTTCTTCAAGATTTAGATTAGGTCGCCAGCTAACCATTCCCCCCTTTTTTTGTGTGTGTGTAAAATGTAACTGGCCAGACATTTTCCAATATAACGCCCGCAGCAATATGACTGGAATAAAGTTTAAAAGTGGCGCAAAACTGCATTCAACAAAAATCAAAATAACGCCGTTTACTATCGAGGTGAAACTTCCTGTCAGAGTTCAGTTGCCTTGACCAATGGTCTCTAATCTGTTTTCTAACAACATATCTATATCTTTATTTAACGAAGTTTACTCATTTAGATAACATCGTACAGTTAAAACTGGGTGAAATACTTTTTTCAACGAGGACTTCAAAAAAACTACACACACATAAATGCACACTCTCTCTACCCCCGTCCCCTCTGTCGCTCATTCTCACTCTCTGATTATCTCTCTCCTGCTTTACCCCTCTCTTGCTTTCTTACTCTCCCTCTCTCTCTCTCTATTTTCTTTCTGTCTGTCTTCTTTTACGGGTCCGTACAAATTCCCTAATACATGTTTGAATATATCCGGTACATAACATTATTTCAAAGACATCTTCATTTGATATGGATTTATAGTAAAAGAGTGTAGGTATTTTAACTAAAAGTCCATTGACATAGGGTAACATTTTGGTTTTCTTTAGAAACCGCCGATATTGTTAATAGATCTTGTGTCCGTGCGGATCGAATTCTAATATTACATCCAAATATAGGAAAAGATGCGCTTCCTAAATTCTATTCTATGGTTGCTTATCCTTGTAAAATCATTTGATTGACAGGCGCGATTGATAAATTGGAATGAAAAATATGACTATATATAGGGAATATTACAACAGTGTCTTCTTCTATATGTTGTTATCGTGTTCGAGAATCGTGTGTAGGTATTTTTTATTGGACGAGATCGAAGGTCGAATCCAATAAAAAATACCTACACACGTTTCGAGAACACGATAACAATGCATAGAAAAACACACTGTTGTAATATTCCTTTTATTATGTACATTTAGGACATGACATTAAGAAAGTTCTCTTAAATGACTTAGAAATAACCAACTTTCCGGGAAAAAAAACCAGAACGTCAATACACAAAAAAGGAGTCAGTGTTTAACGGTACTCGACGAATACGGTTTTTTGGTACACGCCGAATATTGATTTTTTGTCTGTCGAGTTGGCCAGATTTCAATTCATATCATTTATAGGTATATAATATAACAAAGTATTCAGCTTCATAACTTTGCTTTTAATCTGAGAACTAAAATTTGTCAGCATAAGATATGCATTGTCAAGGGAAAGGGGAACTCACTGTCTTATTTATATTTTGATGATAATCTACGCTATTTTTTCTTTTAACTAATAACCAATTAAGTCTACCTTATATTTATTTCGACGAAGTCATACATTTTCTCTGTACTTCAACACTTATGTAGCTCTAATGCTGTTTTTGTGTAGCCTTGAAATAATGGTCACATTTGTGCTAAAGGTCAAGGTCAAAACTTTAATCCTTTACATTTCGTCATTTTATGATGTTTCCGATTTTTTTGTCGGATTTTAACACAAAACCTTAATATCCATGGGTTTGAAACCTTTTTCTGTAGACATAGCTCGTTGGGGGGAAGAGAACTGCAAAGGACCTTTAACTCTGAGTAGTTAGGCTATTTTTATCTTGTTGCTTTCTTACTAAAATGTTTGGAGACTATTTGAAACAGCATTATTGTTACAGGGAGAGAAAAACATGCGGCCAGTCCGGGGCTCGAACCCGGAATCTATAGCCATAAAGGCGAGTTCTTATCGACGGAGCTAACAGGGCTGCTTACATGTGGGCTCTCATAACTGTTAGCGAGCTCAACCCGCGATTAATAGCAAAATGAAGCTTCATTCGTGGATAGAACCCACCGAGCAGTAATATAGTGGTAAAAAAGCATGGTTATTTCACTTTGATATCTTTACTCGAATTTTATCTTGTATGTTACAAGGTGTAATAGCTGTCAATGTGAAACTTTGTTGGTGGATAGAACTCGGTGAACCCATTTCAGCTAGCAAAGCGTCAGTTTTGATAGCTTACGTTAACTGACAAAAATTTTGAGATCTTCTCAAAGTTCAACGAGTGCAAACTGCCACTGGAGACTTAAGAACTAAATCTATTGAATGCCTCCGCCATAAAAAAGGTCTTATGTATTTCATGAATATTTCAAAATCTATTGAACTCTTTCTAAAGCATGCTATTTAATCCATTCCCTCTCAATTCTGCTTTTTTAGCATCTCAAAAGAAGCTTTTGAAAACATTGTGGACAATAAAGAAATTGCTTGTAACAAGCAATTTCTTCGTTGTCGACAATGTTTTCTACCCAACAAGGGAAAGGTTTTCTAAATTCAACCTACTTGAAATTATCGTCTTCAATTTCTTTCAATTTGAACCAGACTATGATTTTGTCATGTTGTAATGGATTAACTCCTGCGTTACTTTAACCTCGTTTATTTATCATGATAACCTTTGGCAAAGAAGATTCAATAAAACTATGCTTTGCTAACTTTCAATACTTTAAGTACTTTGACTGATTCCGTGATACATATTTGTGTTGGCCTTATAAAATAATATAGCTATCAGTTTGAGATAGAATATATTTTTGACAACCTTGTGGTAATGCTCAAACAGCAATGACGACATTCGTTTTCACAGAGGAATCGTGATATGGTCGGTGTTTTACGAAAAACTCCTAACTACAGCTTTGACTAAGCTGTAGTTAAGAGGTTTCGGTAGAACAAACACCGACGATATAATGCTTGTTATATCTTTGAATCAGTACAGGGACACTTGCAAATATTTCCTCATTCGATTAATCCGTTCCTTTACAGTCCCTAGTTTTTACGTCCAGTTGATTGTATGCTTAAGAAAATACTGTGAATAAGAAGAAATTGCTTGTAACAAGCCATTTCTTCTTTTCTCACGCCATTTACTACAATATAGTAGAGTTTCGTTTCAAATTATACAAATTATGCCAGTCTAAAAATTCGGAAAAAAAGCGGGAAAAGATTAAGGTTGTTATAAGAACTATACTGGAATTCTACTTTAAAACTGGTATCTAAACATTTTGTCAATTAATTTAGTTCATCATATTTTAGCATAAACGTATGTTCACATGTGTAAATTTAAGCTTCGCTATTCGCCGATTTAGTGACGACTCCAATTGTGTAGACAATCATAAATACATATAAAATAACAAAACAATAAATATCAAATGTTTGCCCTACAGATGTCCAAGTGTAAGATTCACACGACAAAAAGATATCCGACCTATCACTCACTGTGTCTACAATATCGTTTGTAATATTTTTATCATTTCGTTCATCCGTTTTAACGAATTGTTTTAATACGCGTTTGTTGTCTTCATCTGTGATGGAAATTTCATCTTGATGACTTGTTGATAAATGTCTAACCTTTGATGATTTAATCCATGAGCGTGTAACACGCAGCCACTGTAGCCTTAGATACCACAGAATAATCTTAATACGCCGAGGTAGCTCCGTTTCAGCTTCGTACATGTTCAGAGACATTATACAAAGAAACAAGATAGTACAGCTATATATCATTAACACGGCCAGGTAGTAATATATCTCAGCTACAGGATCTGAACTCTGAGGTACAACATCATTTACTATACCAATATATACTACAAACGAAAGAAAAGTTGTTATAGCAACGGATGTTCTCTCTCCGGACCTTGGTGGCATTAGAAAAACAAAGTTGTTGATAATAGAAAGAAATAGGATAGGTAGAAGTATGTAAATAATGTAGAAGTCACTTATGCGACGAAGTGTGATTGTTAATCTTACACAGGGCTGTGTAATGTCCGCACAAGTTTGAAGTTTTCCTGATTTCAAAGTCCATTGGCTGTTTGATTTAAGAAAAGTTCTACCAATGTTCGATGTATTTGGATAGAATTTAATTTCTGCTTCATTTAAATCCCATGTGAACAATGACATGACGCAAGTCTGCTCATCAAAGGGGAATAAAGCAACGTTGACGGAACAAGTCACGCGTAATACATTTCCTATTGCCATAATAACGCTACCATCAGCAAATATCCGTGGCTTTTGAGACACATTACATAAATCAATCACTGTATCTGAACATTCTAATAAAAACATCTGTGGTCGCCAAAGGTCATCTGGTCGCACAGAAATAGACGCAATGTCATTATAATTGGCAGCATTCCATGATATTCGCTCCTCTTTCCAAAATAATGTAAATGATAAAGTTATTGAAAGTTCACCAGAAATTTCATCAAAGTTATTTATATTGACAATTTGTGCTTCAAATGCGATCCGTGTCTGATCTGTGTGCTTAATGACAGGCAATGTTTTTGTGCTGTAGTTTGAGAATATATCCTGGTATAATCTGTCTCTGTCTGTTAACACACCGGCGTTGGAGAGATGTGTAGTCCACGATAAGACAGCAAGATGAATGTACCAACAACGAATGTTAGCAAATAAGCCTCTCATTGTGGTTATCTGAAAATAAATGATTGACAAACTGAGAAAATGTACCGTATAGCGTCATAGAAAACAATACGGAGGGTATGGCAACTTTTTCTGAACAGTCAAGTATCTAACGGCTAACCGTCACCCCCTACTGTGACCGCGAATCGTCACGATGTAATTATTCCAAACGAATAGATTTTATCGCCTGTCAAAACCAGCGACCACTGCAAAACCGGTATTTCCAATCGATCAAAACGGAAACAAGTTTTTCCGGGCATGCTCATAAACTTGAAATGAAAATCTACACTGTAAAAATTTCACAAGAACAGTGTTTGATTTGCCACTCAATGATAATTTAATGTTTCAAATTTAGTTTATAATACCCCCCACAACGAAGTTAAGGGGGGAGGTATACTGGAATCAGGTTGTCCGTCCGTCTGTCCGTCCGTACGTGGACATAATTTTGTGTCCACATCTCCTCCCACATTTCCAAACCAATTTTGCCGAAACTTTACCGAAATCTTCCCTGCATTTGGAACTAGTGCACCTGCAAATTTCATAATGATCAATCAACTGTTTCAGGAGTTATGCCCCTTTGATTCATATTCTTATATACAATATATAGAGGATAAATCATGACTCCTGAATAGGTTGACAGATTAAAAAAAGTAAAAGTGGTTCACATGTACGACTGTTTGGGGGAGGGGTATACTGGAATCAGGTTGTCCGTCCGTCTGTGCATCTGTCCGCCCTCGGACATAATTTTTTGTCCTCGTCTCCTCCCACATTTCCAGATCATTTTTGCTGAATCTTTACCGAAATCTTCATTGCAATGGCAACTTGTGCACCTGCAATTTTCATAATGATTAATCAAGTGTTTCAGGAGTTATGCCCTTTGATTCTTTTTCTTATAAACAATAATTCATAACTCCTGAACAGGTAGACAGATTAAAAAATAAAGGTTGTTTACATGTACAAATCTTTGGGCGGGGGGGGGGTATATTGGAATCAGATTGTCCGTCCGTCCGGGAACATAATTTTGTGTCCTCATCTCCTCCCACATTTCCAGATCAATTTTGCTGAAACTTTTTCTTATTTACAGCATATAGAGAATAAATCACAACTCCTGAACAGGTTGACAGATTAAAAAAATAAAAGTGGTTCACATGTTTATTCCAGAACATAAACGCCATGTCCGACGATGCACGAAATCCATAATTTCCATCTTCAATGTTGAACAAAATCCCTATTTTTTACACAGTCATTGTCCCTCATTGGCTTAAAATTCTTTTTAAAAAAATGTCCACTTGATAAATCATGAATGGCCAATATTTCAATGCTTACAACTTGACCTCATTTAAAAAAGAGGCGGCAGTGGGGGTATTCGTCAGCCCTTATAGGCGACAGTTCTAGTTTGATTTGTTTTCTCATTTTGTCCTTCTAAATACCTTTACACAAATTTTTCTCGTCGTTGTTGCCATGGTGCGAAATATTGCACATCTTGTTATATCACATGTTTTTCATAATGTATTATTGTTATTTGAATGAACGTGTATAAAAAGAGCTACATTCGCTATAAACGGTGGTACCCTACATGCATTTTTGTTCGAATTATAGTGGTGGTCTAGTTTGTGTTTCAATGCTCTGTTGCTACGGAGCCACACTGCTTTGAATTCTTTTTTTGCACATAGGGGGTTCGTTTTTCCCTGTAATCCCAGCTCATTTCAGTCAAAGTACTGAAAGTACTGTTAGCTAGCAAAGCATTGTTTGTTAAGTAATCTTCTTTGCCAAAGGTTATCATGATAAATAACAAGGTAACCCAGAAGTTAACTAATTCCAACATGACAAAACCTCAGACTGGTTCAAATTGAAATAAGTTGCAGACGACAATTTAGAGTTAGTGGAATTTGGTAGAGAACATTGTGGACATTGAAGAAATAATGGACATTGAAGAAATTACTTCCAGGCTCCGGTGGCAGTTTGCACTCGTTGAACTTTGAGAAGACCTAAAAAAATTATCTGTTAACTTAAAGTATCGAAGCTGACGCTTTTCTAGCTAAAAACAACTTTTCATAGCCCACTGATTTAATTTTAGTTTAGTCTATCAAGCTGAATTTTTTATAACTCCTCAAACAGAATTTTGAGCACTAAACTATTTTGTATGCTTGCCCAAAACTAGTCCTATAAGACATTTACTGCAAGGTAGGAAGATATTTGCCTTGTTTTGCTTGATGAAATTTGTTTCCATTGAGGTATGAACCTGAAAACCTAATCACCGGAAGTGACGTCAGTGAATAAACAACTAAAGATTTTCAAAGAATCTTTTGAAAAGTGGTTTTTTTGTTGTTGTTGTTGTTGTTGTTGTTGTTTTTTACTTAAAATACATTTCGAAATGTAAACAACAAAAATGGGTTTACAGAAAAACACGAGGATGTTACGTTAGGTGGTTCATAATTCATTCCTGGAACTTTTGGATTTTTGTGTTATTTCATAAGTTTTTGATTGCGCGTGTCGGCAACTCGAATGGATTTCATGGATGGAGTATGATAGGATTTAAAAACCAAGTAAGTGTTGGGTTTTTAATATAGTATGAAATGCTGAATTACTCATCAACAATCTGGACAGTGTATTTCTTCGGAATGTCATTCTAGAGGTCCCGGGTTCGATCCTCGACGGCGGCACTCATCCTTTCCGACTAGTTGTCTGCCACCAATGGGTCAATGATCGTAGACCTATGTGGGATAGCAGCTGGAGGCTAGTAAAGGATGTGATGGTGGTACTTGTGTGAGAAATACCAGGAATCCATTGTATGGTGCTCCAGCCGCCGCGATATAACTGAAAGATTGTTGAAAGCGGCGTAAAACCCCATTCAAACAAAATTCTTCCGTTTGAGAGCTTAAAATGTATACTTCGGGAAAAATCGCGGACGTAAAAATGGCGTTCAAAGGCACGTAGATGGCGTCACAGTAAACAATCGTCAAATAAATTGAACGTCGCTATAAAACCAGTGCTATATATTAACTAAAAGATGAATAGAAAACTCAAAAGACAACTACATATTGTGAATCGCTTAAAAAACAGAATCTAACACTGAAAAAAGACAGTATGAACTTATCAAACAAGTCACATTCAAAAAAACTAAAAACCACTGATAGAGTTCCAATAAACATTGAGGAAAAAGGGGGAGATGTTAAATATGATTTCAACAGTGGATTTTATGAGTTATTCAAATGTGAACTAGAAAAGTTTTTCTCCTCGCTTGAAACAAGTTTGCGATGCGTTAGAATTCCCGTCAGCTACAGTACAGGCAATTCTACGGAGTGCATCTATAAGCTTTATGGAACCGACGGTCATTTGTATACTGTGAATACTGTATACTGTGTACCACACTCGCAGTTCAAGTCTAGTAAATCGTAAAATTTCCACTCTGTTCGTACAAACCCACTTTGTGAAGGTGTTTGGATGTATGAAAACAGGTATGAATACGACAAATACAACAGTGGAGGAAGTGAAAAGGCAATTCAAAGCTATTTTATTACAATGTCTCAAAATCAGCAAAAGTAAAGGCGCCGAGTCCGATGACTTCCAATCTTCGCCTCAATCAAATCAAAGTGCTAACCAGTATATTAGAAACTTCAGAGTGTATATAGGGGGAAAAGCAGGACACAATCATTCGCTCAAACGAAATTCTGATGGATGCAAAAGACGAACAAAATGTCGGGCCTAATATCGCTGATAAAATATATTTTAATTGTTTCCGAAATATTGAAGCCAAGGGCCATTCTCCTAACACATGTCATTTCAACGTCTCAGGCATTCGACGGTATTAAAGATGAAATAAATCCATTAAGAACTTCTGCAAAGTCCGGTCAGATGGAGTTGAATCGAAAGTCGAGGAGGCTACCGATACAGCGGTTGCATTAAAAAACGAATTATCAAATGTGTCATCGATCGTCAATAACAAACTACAGTCAATTTCAGTCAGACTGGTTCAAACAAAATCATCAAAAGGCATTTATACCAATATAAATTCTAAAACGAATCTAACGAAAGCGACGTATACCGAAACCACTCAAAACAAACAGACAATTGAAACTAAAATCCCTGGCGAACATATTACGAAAAGTCCAGTTGTAGATCACTCGAAGCCCACAACACGGACAGTGTTACTAATAGGTAGCTCTATTCTGCAGCGAGTGAATAAGAGAGGTTTAAATAAAAATGTGGATATCAGTAAAAATAAAGGAGCTAAACTTCCGCATATCAAAAGGAAGCTAGAACAACTGCAAATTTCAAGGTATCATTCGATTATAATGCAAGTTGGTGGAAATGATATTGCTGAGGGAAGAAGTGAGGAAGTGGTCGAAAAAACATTTCATTGATCTAATCAATTGCATAAAAAATGAATCGCCAGGTATTAACGTTTATATATCGGAGATTATGCCAATGAATGATGCGGACGTTTCTGAAATGAATGCTTACATTAAATTCCTGTGTAGTGACAATGGGGCAATATGTATCCCTGTCAGTAAACGTCTTGAAGTAAACTCTTACCTATACTGGAGTGACAGAGTTCATCTGTCAGACAAGGGAACAGCAATTTCATTGAAAACTTACAATGAGTTTATCCCAATTCTAAAACGACATTCTGTACCGGGCAGATATCATAGACCGTTGTATTGTTTTAATTGTGGACAAGATGGTCATAGGATAGAAAAATGTAATTATGGAAACTCTTCTAGACATAGAACTTACAGATTCAATCGCCACTGTATGAAGTGTGGCATGAATAATCAATTCACATTTGATTGTTGGCGAACAATTTCGCATTAGAAAATAACGGACAGGCATACATTATCATTCTACAAAATAGGTTTAAAACTTTGTCTACATTATGTTCATTATGTCATCTATTCCCACGCAAATGCGTAGAACTTAATACTGAAACAAGTAATTCTTCTAGCCATATCATTAATAAAAACATGAATTTTGATCAAAATAAAGACAAACCATGAAAATAAAGACAGTAACATTTCCGAAAATGACTTGTTTGAAAATAGATTTCAGCCGAAAATAACAAAAAAGGACTCAAAAAAGCCTAAAAATCATGAAACAATTAAAATGTCAAAAAACACAATAGAATCTGACAAGAAAGGGTTTCACATTATGCATTTAAATGCCAAGCATCTTCTACCAAAATACGATGAAATACAATATATAGTGACATCTTCAAATGATAGTAAAATAGACATACTTGGACTATGCGAGACATTTTTGAATGAATCGGTTGTCGACTTCCTGGCTACTCATATTTAAGGAAATATAGAAAGCATAAAAGGGTGGCGGATTGCTAATTCATATCAAAATAACATTAATTTCAAGCACAGATAGGAATTCGAATCAGAACAAGTAGAATCTGTTTGGATTGAGGTGTTTCAAAAAATGCAAAGTCCTTTTTTGTAAGTTTTGTATATCGCCTCCCCCCACTCCCCTAATTTCTTAGGAGGATTGGATCACAAGTTTGATGCTCAGCTTCAAAGATTTGAATACTTCCACGCAGAGATCCATATCCTCGGAGATTTCAATTTAAAATTCATGGCCGAAAAATGTATGTTCGAAAGTAAAGCATAGTCAAAATGTGTCATGAAAACTTGTTTCCTGCAGTTGGTTGATCGGCCCACCAGGGTATCAAGGAAATCATCCTCAATTATAGATCATATATACTCAAATATGGAGGATAGGATTTGCGAAATATTAACTCCGTCTATATCATTGAGTGATCATTTCCCCGTGGGTTTAAGAAGTAAGATTAATAATAGACATGTCAAAAACAATTCGCTTTCAACTTTGAAATATAAGAGTTTTAAGAACTTTCAGTTAACTGAATTTCAAAATGATCTAAGTTTATCTCCGTTTCAAATGATTGAAGCAGAGGTAAACCCAGATAAGGCATTAGACTCTTTTTACAAAATACTCAATGCCATTTTGTCAAAATATGCGCCAATTAAACTAAAAGTGATTTTATACCACAATGGTTTTATTCTGAAATCAAGCAAGCAATATATGAACGTGATCAATTTCACAAGTTAAAGGACTAGGAAAATTACCAACGAATGCGAAATAAAACCGTCAATCTTATACGCAAAAGTAAGAAAAACTATTATAATACTGCTAATTCTAAAGAATTATGGAAACTTTTTGAAAAATAAAAGATAATGATAGAAATATCACCCTTTCCTCTAGAATAATCTATAATTGAACCGAAGGTGAAGGCACTCGTGCAATATTAGATTGCATTAATGACTATTTTACAAACATAGCAAAAGCTGTAAATAAGGTAAATTTTTATTCTTATGTAAATTTATATCTACAAAAATAAACTAAACACCAAGTTTTCGTAACACCTTTTGGGGTTAGTAAGATTATAAAGAGACTAGACAACAGAAAAGCTACAGGAATAGATGAAATAAGTGCTTATGTTTTGAAACTTTGTGGGGACAATATAGTCTAGCCAATTACATCCATAATAAATTACAGCATCACTAAAGGTATCTATCCCAGGGCATTTAAACATGCTGATGTGCTTCCTTTGCTAAAAGGATCATCAAAAGAAGATCCGAATTTCGACCAATTTCTGTATTGCCTACATTGTCAAAAATCTTTGAACGACATTTAAAAAACCAAGTAAATTCATTCCTTAGAAAAAATTAATGTCTTGGAGACCCTACAATCCGGGTTTAGGGAAAAACACTCATGTCAAGCAACACTTATTCGATTGGTAGATGAATGGCTGAATGGCATATATTCAGGAAGAGTAATTGGTTCTGTTTTGGTCGATCACGAAATTCTGTTGCACAAATTAAAGCTACATAATTTTTCTGAGAAATCGTTGTCACTTTTCAAATCATATTTGAACGAAATTACACAATGTATTAAATACAAGAACATGTACTCATCTTTGCAAAGTTTGGCGAGCCGTATCCCACAGGGCTCTATTTTGGGCCCTATATTATTCTTAATTTATACAAACGATTTAAGTTAGTTTTACCAAAAACTCAAATTTGGATCTTTATGCTGATGACTCAACACTTTAATCATCTGGAAACGAATCGTTAGAACTATTCTTCAGAGAAGTTAAAATTCTTCTCTCGATTGGTGCACGAATAACAACATACTCGTTAATCCAAATAAAACCGATTGCATGCTTATTGGAACCAAATATAAATCTAAATCTTCTACGCTTGATTTACGTATCAAGAATATTCCGATAGCAAATGTCGAATCGCATAAGATATCGGGTGTGAATGTAGACAAACATTTGTCTTGGGCGGATCATATTGATAAAACATGTGAGAAAATAAACAACAAAATCGCTTCGCAAAAGAATATCGTTATACCTTACATCAGAAACGAAACAACTTTTTTACAGCTCATACATAATACCGTGTTTTGCGTTACTGTTGTCCTATTTTGGGCAGGAATACTAAACGGAATTTATCTAAAATCAACATGATTTAGAAGAAAGCTGCACGTATTATACTAGGGGTTTCAATAAGAACAAAATCAAAATCTCTCTTTTAGGAAGTTAAATGTTTAAATTTCTAAAAAAAAAAGGGGTGTAATTACCACACTGCTCTACTAATATATAAATCTCTTAATAATCTCCCACCAAAATACATCACATACATTGTTTCATTCTCAAATAATTCTATGTATCACTTAAGGTCTTCTTCGCGTCGTGATATTACCAACTCTAGATTAAAAACAACTTTTAAGAAAAATGCGTTCTCATATGCAAGTATGGAAGTATGAAATGAAATTTCTACTTTCATAAGGGAGGCCAAAAAAAAAAGTTTTAACCCATTCCAACACAAGAAAAATTTAGACTGGTCCAAATTGAAAGAAGCTGCAGACGACAATTTCAAGGTTATGGAATTTTATTTATTTATTTATTTATTCATTTTTTTTTCGTCTTTTTGGATAGAAAACATTGTGGATAATAAAGAAATTGCTTGTTACAAGCAATTTCTTTATTGTGCACAATGTTTTCCAAAGCTTATTTTCTTGTTGGGCGTAAAAAGGAAGGCTTGAGTTTGAATGGGTTAAAAAACAAATTTAAGCTTATCTACTTCACCAACAAAATAATCTGTACCAGCCCTGTAATTGTAAATCAGCGTATCTGTCGTACACAATTTGTATCAAAACATTTTTTATCTCCTCATTATATTGTTTGTTTCATTTTCGTGATTCTTTTTTACAGCGTTCATGTTCGTATATTAATGGATCGAGAGAGAGAGAAATGTGTGTGAGAGAGAGGGGGGAGAAAAAGAAAGGGGGAAGGGAGAGAAAGAAAAAGGATGCGAGATTTGAGAGAGAGAGAAGGCAACATTGTAAAAAAAAGACAAGTTTTATTCATTGTAAATTGAAAATGCTGTCTTAATGTTTTAACATCTTAAAATAAAGTTCTTATTATTATTTATATATTATTATTATATAATGTGATTAAGTTTCTTTTTTGGTTCCTACCTAAAAGAAAACAAAAAATCTATTAATATTTCAAAGAAGTTTTTTGTTGTTTGTTTGATTTAACTATGATTTGAGTTATTCAGGTACGTACATTTAATGAAGCAATTTGAAAATCTAACAATTGCAGAAAAAGCCCATGGAATGCACAATAACTCAATCCCGAACGACATATTCTTAGACTTGTCCAAATTGAAAGAGGTTGCAGACACCAACACAAAGTTGGTTTAAACTGAAAAAAATCGGATAAAAACATGGTGAGAAAAGAAGAAATTGCTTGTCACAAGCAATTTCTCCATTTTTACAATGTTTCCAGACTTATAAAATTTCGAAAAAGTGTGCTAATGGATTAAACTCCCATATAGCACATTAATAAGAAAAATTCATTTTACCCTAACGAAAAGACACTAAATCCTTGAATGAACGAACTTTCACAATACGAATTTCAAATTTTCGCAAAGTTTCGTATTGTTTATATAATGCCAGAAATTGGAAAGCACTTTCTCTCTAAATGAGACTCGTGGTCGATAAAAGCCGGATACTACGGTACAGCTAGTAAAGAAAATGTGTTTGTTTCGTTAAACCCACAATGTAGCCAGGAAATCTAACCATTAGTGTTTACCGTCTTGTTTGTTTTATATAATGGCGTTCGACCATCACGAAAAAGTTTAACTGTATCAGACTCGGCAGAGTTTGACAATAATTTTTTTTCTTTCAGCCGGGCTGAAATTTAGTGCTGCATCAAGTAATGAATTGATATTTTAGCATCATCGAATTGTGTTAATCGAAAATGTCTGTTATGGGCAAGCTGTATTTCTAGTTTAAGCCCCGTGTTACCCTTTTAAAATACCGCGGAGGGTTTCCATAATTTCTTTGGTATTTGCACGAGATCGTAAGCATTCTTCAAACCCTTTCTTACCTGAAGACTCTCAACTAATTCGAAGGCCATATATATTGAATGCTCAAATTGTTGCAGTTGTTCTAGTCACAACTGACTAATCGCGCCTGTAAATCAAATAGCCAGTCGACCAAGAAATTGGTCTTCTAGACTAGAATTGAGTTTTGAACTCCGATATTTGCCGCCATTTTTATAAAGCTGTTTTTGTGGGTTTGGCGACTTACACGCCGTGACCACAGCTTATTCAAGCTGTAGTTATGACTGTTAGGTCGCCAATAAACCATTATACGTATCTTTGCATACTACTGGCAATAAATTTTGCAAAATAACGCCCGTATATATCGGAGATGGACTTCCTGTTCGAGTCAATGGGCATGGACAACGGAGTTAGTAGGCGGGTCCAGCGATTGGTCAATTTCAGAGATGTGCACCTGCAAGAATTTTATGTACACCAAACATTTACATACTGGTACTGGTAGCGCATAAGAAATTTTGACTGAAAATGTAGGATTAGAACTAATGAAAGTAGTTCAATTTAAGTATAAAAACGAATATAATGAAAGACGGGTGCACATGGCTCCATGTTTGCTTGGGGGTATAACATACTGAAAAAAACAGCTAATGATAAATCTACTTTGGAACTACGTGGGAATAGGTCGTGATGGAGGATTTCCAAAATCTGGATTCGTACTTACCTCATGATAGTATATTCTTTCTAGAATGGTATTTATTGTTCTATAAATAGATTTGATTACGTACAGAGAACGTATGCTTCAAAATCTACGTAAGCCAATAAAATCGCGATGTGAATTAAGTCTGTGTAATTATTTTACAAAACTAAAAAAGTCCAATTACCTCAATTGGTAGAGCATTTGACTTCAAACCTTAAGATCACGGGATCGAGCGCTGGTCTAACCATATCAACTAAAAAACTAATTGTCTTTCTATACGTTAAAATGACGGTGCTATCCATCGAGCACGTTAAAGAACCGGGTGTAGCTATCAGCAGTTTCGTCATATATCCTTTGACTTCCCCTTGAATCACTTATCGACTTCTTGGAGCGTCGCTCATATAGGCGTATGCTAAGGTAACGACGATTTATAAACGGAAATACACACACACACAGTTCAAATGGAGTTTTGGAATGTTTTGAACGATTTTAAGCTGTTCTTGAACAGATTGCGGATAAAATAGCTGGCTCTCAGTTTCCATATGCATAAAACTTAAATGCATTCAAACAATTAAAAGAAGGGTATTAAGCTGATTTTGTTATTGTGACTGTTCAAAGCTTTTAAAAACGGGGGGGGGGGGATGAAGCAAAAATAGTTTGCGTTACGTAACGCTAAATAAGCCTGCTAAGTACAACCCGAATAGAACCGGAAGTCATGGAGTAAACACATTATCTTTCGATTTTACTGAGCAATGCATTTACTTCTTGTTTCAAAAACGTATCAGTTAGGTTGTTAGCAATTCAGTCGTTATCGACATTAACCGGGTGCTGCTTTAAGATAATTATCTAAATTGTAAGACACTTGCGATTCTGAATTTGTGCTATATTCATGGCATTCGTAATTGTAATGTGCTGTTCCGCCGTTGAAAGCAAGTTGTTTCTTACGAGTGCGTAAACTTGGAAGGACTTTAGACTTGATAGGCCTATATTAGTACCGAATTAGTCATTCATAACTTAATGTTAATCAGCCGAAATAAACATAGACATATTTGACAAGACCCGTTTCTGAATATTGATATTGGTCGCTTAGTAGGCCTGCACTTTTTTTGCGAAAGACGTGAAGGATTGGTTCCTTACATAAAGTAATACAGAATTCTAGATTAATCTTATGTAGTTGAGACTGGTTAATTGATAGTGGACGCTATATGGGCGTGAACTCTTAATAGAATGGTCGCTCGAGTCAAATCGACCGTATAATCAAATTTATGCTGAATCTCCCCATGAATATGAAATACAGGGGGGGGGGGGTTAAAAAAAAGACCACAAGGTTAACCAACAACTTTTCTTCAGAAGGATTTAAAATAAATCAAAAACTTCATAAAAAAAAACATTCCCACCCAGTAACGCTTTTGGACGCCCCTCAAGAAAAAAAATTGGGAAAACATTGTGTAAAGCAATTTCTTCATTTTACACAATGTTTGCTATCCAGATAGTGTAAAAATCTAAATAATTAACGTTAAATTGTCGTCTACAACTACTTTAAATTTGGACAAGTCCAAGATTTTGTCGTCTGGTAATGGGTTAAATTGACGTCTGCAACTACTTTCATTTTGGACAAGTCCAAGATTTTGTCGTCTGGTAATGGGTTAAATTGACGTCTGCAACTACTTTCATTTTGGACAAGTCCAAGATTTTGCCGTCTTGCAATGGGTTAAATTGATGTCTGCAACCACTTTCATTTTAGACAAGTCCAAGCTAGATTTTGCCGTCTGGTAATGGTTAAATTGACGTCTGCAACCATTTTGATTTTGGACAAGTCCAAGATTTTGCCGTCTGGTAATGGTAATGTAAAGCAGAAGTAAACTGAAGATTACTAGTGACGAATGGTCATCTCCTATCTATTAGTCACATATAAGTCATATTTTATTTCACATGACATTGTGTTTCATATCTTCTTTGTTCTGCATCTTTCATAGACTGGTTTATTTTTTCTGATAAAATTGTGGAAACAGCCGATATCAGGTGTGACGTTTATGTATATGTATTCTAGAATTTAGTTGTGAGTTTATCATTTATTTATGTTATTTTTATTCATCTATTCATTTTTCATTTATTTATTTTAAATAAATAGATAGATAAATTTTATCTATTTATTTATCTACAATGTATTTATGTATCCATTTACTTTTAATTGTTATAATCATTGTCGTAATAGGTGGTTCGTTTTTGTTATCTCAAATTTAGTTGTGACATTATTATTTTATTTGTTTGGAAGAAATAAATTCATTCCTCAATGAACAAAATTTTGAGAGCGGAGGGTTTTTTGTTTTGGTTTGGTTTGGTTTATTTTAAATTTTACATTTCTTTAAATTATAAGAAATGAAGAGACTATTTTATGTTTCATACAGGTATTAACTGAAAAAACTAATCACACGCATGTATGAATCCGCTTCGTATATCTATACAGATTGATTTTTTGTTGTTGCTGTTGTTGTAGATGTTGGTGGGGTTTTTTGTTGTTGTTGTTGTTTTTTTTGGGGGGGGGGTTGTTTTTGGTGTATGTGTGTGTGTGTGTGTGTGTGTTTCTTTGTTGTTGTTGTTGTTGTTGTTTTCATACCTCTATGAAAACAATAAAAAATCTCTTTATCTCTTGAATTATTACCATCATTATTTCGTGCCATGAAGAAAGAGGGGCAGACGAGTGGTAAATGCGCATCCTATCAGCAGAATTAATTAGGTATTCGTGCCTTTATATGTCAATTAAACTATATTCGTTTTATTTCATAAATAGCTTTTTAGCTTAACTATCTCTTTATTGCATTAGATAGCTTTTCAAGCTAAACTATGGGCGACTGTCCCGTAACGAATTAATTGATTGAATGGGATTTACCGCCACTTTTAACAGTATTTCAGTCATATCGCGGAGGCCGGAGCACCTAAAAATGTATTCCTGGTATTTCTCACACCGGTACTACCATCACGTCCTTTCCTAGCCTCCAGCTGCTACCCCGAAAGGTTAACGATTATCCGCCTATTGGTGAGAGACAAATGTCGGAAAGAATTTATGCCGCCGACGGTTATCGAACCCATAACATCCAATGATTGAAGATTAGGAGTCTGATGCGCTTCTGACTGCGCTTTGACGGCGGCTGTCTCTCAACGGAACCAACATTTTATTATTTATGTGGCCGCATTAGTCACGATTTCATTGAGCACAGGCTGGATGAACGCGCATTTACCTATTACATGTACTTAAAGGTGATCTTAATCCTTACCCGTTCCTTTGAAATTTCAGAAATGTCCAAATTGAGAGTGGTTGCAGGCGACAATTAAAATTGTATGCAAGTGGACAGTTGAAATTCGCTTGTCCGATATGAGGATTTAGTTGTCCAAATCTTTTGATAGTCTAATTCAGACCTTTTTGCTGTTGCGAACTTATTAAGTCACAATCATACTTTTTGAGACGGAGGCACACAAGTATAGGAAACATTAAGATAAGAGGAGAAATTGCTTATTGAAAGCAATTTCTCCTTTTATCTAATGTTTTCCAGACCTTATATATACATGTACTTGTAATAATTAGGAAAAGCTCTCTGTCTTATGAGCTTGAAATCTTGCACAAAATGGACTAGTTTATAATTTTGTTCTTGATTTAAAATCCACTTGTTCTTGGACAAGTTCCCAAGGAAAATCTACTTGTCCGCAGGGTAAAAAGCCCAAGTCCGAGCTGTTGTCATGTCGTTGTGACCGTCGTGCGTCCGTTCAGACCACAGTTCAACCAAATTTCACAGAAATGATCCTTTGGTGACCCTTTATCAGATTCCTCCAAAGATTTGTGATCGGATGAAAAACATGGCTTTAATGGGCGGGGCTAATTTCCATACACGGGGAAATCTTTAAAATAAATTCTTCTCAGAAACCAATGGATGGATTACAACCAAATTTTACAGGAATGTTCCTTGTGTGACCCTTTATCAGTTTCCTTCAATGGATTTTGATCGGATGAAAAACATGGCTTTAATGGACTGGGATGCTTTCCATATATGGTGAAACCTTTATGGTGAAACATTTGAAGTCATCTTCTCAGAAACAATAAATGGATTTCAGCCAAATTTTACTGGAATGAGCAGTGTGTAACCCTTTTTATGGCTGTATGGTCGTGACATATGTCCGTAAATTTTAAATGTCGTTTTCAAATGACCTGAAACAATTTCAAAGATTAAAAGATTTCATTCACGAGATTTTTTTGCCGCACATGATGAATATGTTTTGGCTTATATTGAATTCCTGAAAATATTTTTTGCTTGATCAGTACAACCAGGTTGAGTGACACAGGCGCTCAGGCGCTCAAGCGCCTATAGTTTCGCTTCCTACCTCCATGAAACAAAGATATTTTCTACATTTCTTATAGTATCAAGAGTCTTTTGGGTTTGTTTTTTTTTCTTTTTTTTTTTTTTTACAAATTTGATACGTTTTATATGGAACTATTTTGTTTGCAAGCACCTGAGTGCTTAAAATAATGTTCATGGAGTTATGAGATTTTTTTTATCGACCAATCAGAACGCTCGTTTTTTGATAGACGAAACTAACTATTTATAATTATTATTTGATTTGTAAATTATACAGAAAAACTGACCCCGGCTGAGACACAAAAGGTCGATTGACAAATCATTTCTTTCAACCCAATGTGGTTTGATATCTATAATTCTACATGAACGATGATATAACTGGGACGTGTGTTAGTTGATTAAATGGGGTTTAACGCTAATTTAACAGTATTTCATTCATATCGTTGCGGCTGGAGCACCTAACAATGGATTTCTGGTATCTCTTGCACCAGTACTACCACTACATCTTTTCCTGGCCTCCCAGCTGCTGGAAAAAAAAACACGAAATTTCTTCATTTCACACAGTGTTTCCCTTTTTTTTTCCTTTGAGACCCGCCCGAAAGCGTGATTATCTCTATGGGGGCGGGCGGGGATAGGATTTGAAAAAATTGTGGAAAATGGAGAAATTGCTTTTTATTAGTTCTTCATTTACCCCAATATTTTCTCTAGCTCTTTCATTCGAGGACGGCAAAGGAGCCTTTTGGTGGGAAACGGTTAACCAATTCCCACACGATGACATTTGTTGAAGCCCCCCCCACACACACACACACACGCACGCACACACACACAAAAAAAACTTGGAAAATATTGTGTAAAATGAAGAAAGGGCAAATTAAAAGCAAATTATTCAATATCCATAATGTTTTCTACACCAAAGGTAAAAAAAAAATCCCCAAAAAATCACCAACAAAAAATTTGTCCTCAGCAATATATTTGAATTCGTACTAGTCTAAAATTTGGTCGTCTGGAAATAGGCTAAGGTATTTCGGAGTCTGCGACCTCCTCCGATATTCACATCTTTTCGTGGTTTTATTACAAGTGTTACGGTATTACGTATTTATACTTGCAGATCGTAGGGATGGATCTTCGAGTTTTGATGGTTTTATTCGCTACATTCAATTTCATCGTTGCTGTGGAATTTAGTAGTAAATGGGAACTAAACCCCTATGCAAATGGATGTTCACAAACCCTATGTGTGGGTAGTTGCAGAGTTGAAGGAGTGAGAGGCTATTGCCAGCGAAGCCCGTACACTCAGACCTGCTGGTAAATTCTATTACCCATTCCCACTCAGTGACGCTTTTAAACGCCCCAAAGAACAAAACTTTGGAAAACATGTATGAAAATTAAGAAATTGCTTGCTACAAGCAATTTCTTAATTTTCAACCATGTTTTCTTCCCAAAAAGACGAAAACAAATAAAATTCCATCAGCTTGAAATTGTCGTCTGCAGCTTATTTCAATTTGGACTAGTCTAAAATGTTGTTGTTTGGGAATGGGTTAAATCAAAGAATCTTTCTACAGGTGGATTTATCTCATTTTAACCTTGTGCAGACGACAATATCAGGTTTATGCCATTTCAGATTTTTCCAGCTTATGAGCAGAAAACGTTGTATAAAATGAAGAAAATTGATTGTCACAAGCAATTTCTTCATATTACACAATAATTTAATTGTTAGTTTCGTCTATCAAAAACGAGCGATCTGATTGGTCGAAAAATTTAATTCATACCTCCATGAACACAATTTTGAGTACGCAGCCATTTTGAATGCTTCCGCACAAAATAGTTCACTACAAAAAGGTTTCAAAATTTGTAAAGTTTTTGCATTTTTCGCTCGATGCTATTAAATTATAAGAAATGAAGAGAATATTTTTTGTTTTCATGGAGTTATGAACCGAAAAACCTAATCACACAATGTATAAATCCGCTTCGCGTATTCATACAGTGTGATTAGGTTTTTCGGTTGATACCTCCATGAAAACAAAAAATATTCTCTTCATCTCTACAATATTTTCCAAATTACGTTTCTTGAGGGGCGTCGAAAACCCTCGCCGTGTTGGCAATGGGTCGACAAATGCTAAAATTTAGTACCAAAGACAAAATATTTTTGAACGCTTTACATTCTCTCTTTCTTATGAATTTTTTTTTTTTTTGTTTTTCGTGTTTCTGAAAGCCTCTGCGGCTCTAGTAAGTAATTTCCATCTAAAAAGAAGCCTGAAATCTTCGTTTAAATTGCTAATATGTGCCGCCGTTATTGGTTCGATCCCCTGCGGCGGCAAATATTCTTTCCGACATTTATCTCTCACTAATGGGTGGATAATCGAAAGCTAAAGTGGGATAGCAGCTGGAGGCTAGGAAAGAATGTAGTGGTAGTATTGGTGTGAGAAATACCAGGAATCCATTGTTAGGTGCTCCAGCCTCTGCGAAATGACTGAAATACTTTTTAAAGCGGCGCTTACCCCATTCAATCATGCAATCAATTTCATTGGTGGATTAATCGTAAACCCAAAGTGGGATAGCAGGTGGAGGCTAGGGAAGGATGCCGTGGTAGTTCTGGTGCGAGAGATACCAGGAATCCATTGTTAGGTGCTCCAACCGCCGAGATATGACTGAAATACTGTTAACAGTGGCGTGGAACTCCATGCAATCAATCAATTAAATAAAATAATTTTGAAATTTATTGCGTTTTCTGTTCGACAAAGCTTTTCAAAACGGGTTTGTTACCTATTCTGAACTTATTCATAGAGGGGTCTGTAAACAATTTTAACGAACATTCTGTGATTCTCTTTAGTGATATTTGATTGATTGATTGATTGATTGATTGATTGATCGATTGATTGATTGATTGATTGATTGATCGATCGATCGATCGATTGATTGATTGATTGATTGATTGATTGATTGATTGATTGGTTGGTTTGTTGGTTGGTTGGTTGGTTGATTAACTGATTGATTGATTGATTGATTGATTGATTGAACGCCACTTTGAAAAGTATTTCAATAATGTCTCAGTGGCTTGAGCACCTAACCATGGATTCCTGGTATTTCTTACACCAGTACAACAACTTAATAATTTCCTAGCCTCAAGCTGTTCAACCCACTTAGGTTTATGCATTTTGTGAGACATTGTGTCCTTATAAAAGACGTAAGGCCCTATATCTTTTTATCAAAGTCAAGTGACGAACCTCTTTCAACATTTCAGGAATACCTTTCATCACTTTTGACGTTAAAACTAGAACCAAATTTGACAGATCATCTCTCGACACATTCGACATATCACCACTCAGCACATTTGACAGATCACCTCTCACAACATTCGACATATCACCACTCAGTACATTTGACAGATCTCCTCTCACAACATTCAACATATCACCACTCAGCACATTTGACAGATCACCACTCAGTACATTTGACAGATCACCACTCAGCACATTTGACAGATCACCACTCAGCACATTTGACAGATCTCATCTCATAACATTCAACATATCACCACTCAGCACATTTGACAGATCACCACACAGCACATTTTACAGATCACCACTCAGCACATTTACAGATCACCTCTCACAACATGTACATATCACCACTCAGCTCATTTTACAGATCACCTCTCACAACATTCTACATATCACCACTCAGCACATTTGACAGATCACCTCTCACAACATTCTACATATCACCACTCAGCACATTTGACAGATCTTCCTCACAACATTCTACATATCACCACTCATCACATTTGACAGAACATCTCTCACAACATTCTACATATCACCACTCATCACATTTGACAGATCTTCTCTCACAATATTCTACATATCACCACTCAGCACATTTGACAGATCACCGCTCACAACATTCTACATATCACCACTCAGCACATTTAACAGATCTTCTCTCACAATATTCTACATATCACCACCCAGCA
Organism: Fragum fragum; assembly: GCA_946902895.1. Taxonomy (NCBI): domain Eukaryota; kingdom Metazoa; phylum Mollusca; class Bivalvia; order Cardiida; family Cardiidae; genus Fragum; species Fragum fragum. The sequence goes on along the minus strand of OX336377.1, from coordinate 45,096,464 downwards.
CATTTGACAGAACATCTCCCACAACATTCTACATATCACCACTCAGCACATTTGACAGATCACCTCTCACAACATTCTACATATCACCACTCATCACATTTGACAGAACATCTTTCAACACATTCCACATATTACCACTCATCACAATTGACAGATCACCTCACATCACATTTCACGGATCGCCTCTCAAAATTAGACGGTTCGCCTCTTATTAGATTCGACAGATCATCGCTCATCATATTAGACGGATCACCTCTTATCATATTTGACAGCTTACCTATTACAACATTTGACAGATCATCTCTCATCACATTTGACAGTTTACCCCTTGCAATATTTGGTAGATCACCTCTCACCACATTTGACAGATCACCTCAAATCACAATCGACAGATAATCTCTTTCAGAATTTACAGATCAATTCTCCTCACACAGATCACCCTTCATATTCGAAAGATCACCTCCCACTACAGTGAACGGATCCTCTCACCACATTTGAGAGATTACCTCTCATGATATTTGATAGATAAGCTCTCATCACATTTAACGGATCATCTCTCGAAACATTTGAAATTACAGCTCTCATTACATTCGACTGATGACCTCTTATCATAATTGGCAGGTTACTTCTCATTACGTTTGACAAATTACCGGGCACAGCATTTGACGGATAACCTCTCAAAAATTTTGACGCATCACTGCATGTCATATATGTTAGATAACCGCTCATCGCATTTGACAGATCGCCTCTTCGAAAATTTGACGGTCCTGCTTTTATCACATTTGACAGTTTTCCTCTCACCACATGTAACAAATCACCTCTAATCACATTCGATAGATCACCTCTCATCATATTTGTGAGATAAGTACTCATCGATTTTGCATATCGTCGGTATTCTACAAAAATCTTGTAGCTACAGCTTACTCCAAGCTGTAGTTACAAGGTTTTGGTAATACACTGACGACACCACCGTTGGAAGACCGAAATGTCGAAACTACAGCTTAAAAAGGCTTTAGACACGACAATTTGGTTGCCCATGCTAGACTGCAAGGACCAAGTACTTCGGCTAGAGACCGCCAGTTTCGTACATTTTGCATTTTCAAGAAGATCTATTCGTAACCTTTTCGTGTTGCCTGTCTAAAATCAAAAGTTTTTCAAACCAAAAAGTAGAGTGGATTTAATTTGAAAAATAACCATTCAGAAAGGTAGAAAATATCTTGGAAAAAAGAAGAAATAGCTTTGACAAGAAATTTCTTCCTCTTTCTACAATTATTATCCAAATTTTGATTGATTGAATGAACGGGGCTTAATGTCGCTTAGAACAGTATTTCAGTCATATCGCGGCGGCTGAGGCACCTAACCATGGATTCCTTGTATTTCTCACACCAGTACTACCACAACATACTTTCAAAGCCTCCAGGTGCTCATCCCACTTAAGTTTACGATTATCCACCAATTCTTGGGAGACAAATGTCGGAAAGGATGTCTGCCGCGGCCGAAGGTCGAACCCGGAACCTCATGAATGAGAATCTGAGGCTCTACTAACTGTGCTATGGCCGTCGCCGTTTTGACGTGGACGTAAAAACAAGGGGTCGAACAGGATAGGGTTAAGTTAATTTTACTCTTCTTCAGGTGCTGGCGAATTAACAGAAAGGGGAGTACGATTAAAAAAAGAAGTTTCAACACCATTTATTGGAAACATTAGAAAAACAGAGAAACAAATTACAACACAAACGTTTTCCCATTCGTCCTATACGCTTATCGTCGATGGGCGACTAACACATTCTAAATTAGGACTGTTTGAATATGGTTTAAATATGTTTCGTAATATTTGTTATATTCTCATATAATTAAAATATTAGTTTCGTCTATCAAAAACGGGCGTTCTGATTGGTCGAAAAAGTTATTCATAACTCCATGAGCAAAATTTTGAGCACTCAGCGATTTTGTATACGTCCGCACAAAATAGTCCAATACAAAAAGGTGTCAGAATTTGTAAAATATTTGTTTGTTTTTTTTTTCTCTCGATGCTATTAAATTACAAGAAATGAAGTGAGTATTTTTTTGTTTTCATGGAGGTATGAACCGAAAAACCTAATCACACTTATGTATGAATTCGCTTCGCGTATTCATACAGATTGATTAGTTTTTTCGGTTCATACCTTCATGAAAACAAAAATATTATCTTCATTTCTTAAATAAAGTATAGATCAACAAGAACGTGAGACAAAAGCTCAGTCAAAATAGTGGAAACTAGCTGGTTTCCCCCATCTCCAAAAACGCTTAAGCTGTCTCCTTCGGCTTGCAAAGCAATTCTTGTTACCTATTGGGATTCACGAGGAATGATACTTACTCATTTCATGCCAAAAGGTCAAACTGTCACTTCCAAGTACTATTCTGAAGTAATTCTGAAAAGTCTCAGAGAAAGGCTAAATCAAATGCGTCCAAATTTGGCACAGAAAAAAACTTTAACGATAACGCCCCTCCCACACCGCCGCAGCTACCGGCAACTCTTACAAATGGCAGTTGTTGTCTCGTCCTCCTCATAGCACGACCTCGCCTCCTGTGACTTTAACTTGTATCCAGAACTGAAACCTGGGGCGCTTGAGCGTCTGTATCGCTCCACAGGCATGAATGTACTGATTAAGCATTTTTTTTCATGAATTCAATATAAACTGAACATAATGAAAATAAATCTAAATCATTGAAATCGTTGAAATAGTTCTAGAGAACCATTTCAAACTTTTCATTATTTTTACAAAAGTCAAGTAATTTAAAATTTATTATGTAAAATTTTCACTGTATACCATTTATGAACATAACCCACCACCATGATAGCCATGTTTTTTAAACAATCAAATTTATATGAAAGAATCTGACAAACAGCCATCTGGTTATCATTCCCGTAAAATTTTGTTGAACTCCATCAAAAGGTTTCTGAGAAATTTACATTGTTTTCAGTATATACCACATATGGGAATAGCCCCGCAAATTTAAACCATGTTTTTGTGCCGATCAAAATTCTTTGAAGGAATCTGATAGAGGTTTCTCAATGATTATTTCTATAAAATTTGGTTGAAATCCATCCAAGTTCTAAGAAGAAGATTTTCAAAGCTTTTACCATATATGGAAATTACCCCTGCCCATTTTAGCCATGTTTTTCATCCGATCAAAATTCTTTGATGGAATCTGATAGAGGGTCACCCAAGGATCATTTCTGTGAAATTTGGTTGAAATCCATCTTCCGCTTTCTGAGAAGAAGATTTTCAAAGCTTTAACCATATATGGAAATTAGCCCCGCCCATTAAAGCCATGTTTTTCATCCGATCAAAATTCTTTGAGGGAATCTGATAGAAGGTCACCCAAGGATCATTTCTGTGAAATTTGGTTGAGATCTGTTCATTACTTTTTGAGGAGAAGATTTTCAAAGTAAAAGTTTAAGGACGAACGGATTGACGGACGGACGGACGGGCGACCGAACGGACGGACGGACGCACAACGGACACAACGCCATGATAATAGCTCTCTGGCTTTCAGCCAGTGGCGCTAAAAAATTGCTTGCTGGAACAAAATATAAGAAACAGTAGCTAAGACATAGGTCTACGTCATGGCTCACAGCGGGAATACAAAAGCTCCCATGAAAATGGCAAAAGCGCGTAGACGTCGGTAGAGAATATTTTGAAAAAGAGTAGAAAGATTTTTTAAAGATGTTGAATGGTTTTCTGGAACGAGTCAAAAGTCCGGATATTTTCTGACCGTCCCTCGTATCTTTTTTTTTTTTTTTTTCAAAATTATAGTCATGTCCAATTTGAAAGAAGTTTGAGACGACAATTAAAATCAGTTTAAATTGAAAAGTAACCAACCTATAGAGTAGAAAATGTTGTGGCAAAAAGAAGAAATTGATCCTTGGAAGTTACTGTGTGAACTGGGGAAAATGCTTTCAACTAGCGATTCCAAATATTTCTCAAAATATTGTCTATTCTTTATATCCCGTCTCCTTAATTTACACTCACTAAGAGTTGTAGCCGATTTTGACCAGTCCAAAATTTGAAGTTAATAGATTTATTCTCTCAATTTTAAATAGGCGTTATACAGGGAGACTCAACCATCTTGTCATACTTTAATTGATCAATCGCGGTAGCCAATCGAGTAATCAGTCGGCAAATTAGCCCATTCCAACACAGCAAAATTTTAGACTGGTCCAAATTGAAAGAAGCTGCAGACGACAATTTCAAGTTGGTGGAATTTTGAAATTTTTCTTCATTTTCCACAATGTTTTTCAATTTTTTTTTCTTGATGTGCGTAAAAAGAAGGGATAGAGTTGGAATGGGTTAACAATTTGATAAGGACCAGTTGTTCGTTAAATGATTTAATGCTTATAACAAATCGACTCATTTTTATGTAGAAAATTCCTTACATACATAAGAACATCTTTTTATGGCGTAGGCATTCAATGTATTTAGTACTTAGGCCTCTAGTGGAAGTTTGTACTTGTAGAACTCTGAAAAGACCTCAAAATTTTGTCTGTTAACTTAAGCTATCAAAGCGTGCGCCTTGCTAGCTAAAATGTTGGTAAAAGCCCTTTACAAGCAATTTCTTAATTTTCAACAATGTTTTCTTTCCAAAAAGACGAAAAAAAAATAAAATTCCATCAGCTTGAAATTGTCGTCTGCAGCTTATTTCAATTTGGACTAGTCTAAAATTTTGTTGTTTGGGAATGGGTTAAATCAAAGAATCTTTCTACAGGTGGATTTATCTCTAGACGTCAATATCAAGTTTATGCCATTTCAGATTTTTCCAGCTTATGAGCAGAAAACGTTGTGTAAAATGAAGAAAATTGAAGCAATTTCTTCATATTACACAAGGGCCGCCGCCATAGCGCAGTCGGTAGCGCGCCAGACTCCTAATCTTCAATCATGGGTGTCATGGGTTCGATCCCCGGCGGCGGCAAATATTCTTTCCGACAATTGTCTCTCACCAATGGGTGGATAATCGTAAACCTAAGTGGAATAGCAGCTGGAGGCTAGGAAAGGATTTAGTGGTAGTACTGGTGTGAGAAATACCAGGAATCCATTGTTAGGTGCTCCATCCGCCGCGATATGACTGAAATACTGTTAAAAGCGGCGTTAAACCCCATTCAATCAATCAATCAATCATATTACACAATATTTTCCAAATTACGTTTCTTGAGGGGCGTTAAAAACCTTCGCCGTGTTGGCAATGGGTCGCTCAAATTTATTTCCCAAGACAAAACATTTTTGAACGCTTTACATTCTCTCTTTCTTATGAATTTTTTTTTGTGTGTGTGTGTTTTCGTGTTTCTGAAAGGCTCTGCGGCTCTATCAAGTAATTTCCATCTAAAAGGAGGCCTGAAATCTTCGTTTAAATTGTTAATATGTGCCGCCGTCATGGGTTCCATCCTATGCGGCGGCAAAAAATCTTTCCGACATTTGTCTCTCACCAATGGGTGGATAGTCGTAAATCAAAGTGTGATAGCAGTTGGAGGCTAGATAAGGATGTAGTGGTAGTATTGGTTTGAGAAATACCAGAAATCCATTGTTAGGTGCTCCGGCCGTCGCGAAATGACTGAAATACTGTTAAAAGCGGCGCTAACCCCATTCAATCAATCAATCAATCAATTACATGGGTGGATTAATCGTAAACCTAAGTTGAATAGCAGCTGGAGGCTAGGGAAAGATGCAGTGGTGGTTCTGGTGCGAGAGATACCTGGAATCAATTGTTGGGTGCTCTAGCCGCCGCGATATGACTGAAATACTGTTAAAAGCGGCGCTAACCCCATTCAATCAATCAACCAAATACATGGGTGGATTAATCGTAAACCTAAGTGAGGCTAGGGAAGGATGCAGTGGTAGTTCTGGTACGAGAGATACCAGGAATCCATTGTTAAGTACTCCAGCCGCCACGATATGACTGAAATAATGTTAACAGTGGCGTTAAACCCAATGCAATCAATCAATTAAATTGCTTATAGACCCATTTACCAATAATTTCCGAGTAGGTCATAAGTCCGCTATGCAATGCGTTGCCAAACAGAAAATAAAATAAATAATCTGTTCGACAAAGCTTTTCAAAACGGGTTTGTTACCTAATCTGAACTTATTCATAGAGGGGTCTGTAAACAATTTAAACGAACATTCTAGGATTCTTTTTTGTGATATTTGATTGATTGATTGATTGATTGATTGATTGATGTTTAACGCCACTTTGAAAAGTATTTCAATTATGTCTTAGTGGCTTGAGCACCTAACCATTGATTCCTGGTATTTCTTACACCAGTACAACAACTAAATAATTGCCTAGCCTCAAGCTGCTCAACCCACTTAGGTTTATGCATTTTGGTGAGATATTGTGTCCTTATAAGAGACGTAAGGCCCTATATCTTTTTATCAAAGCCAAGTAACGAACCTCTTTCAACATTTCAGGGAATACCTTTCATCACTTTTGACGTTAAAACTAGAACCAAATTTGACAGATCACCTCTCACCACGTTCGACATATCACCACTCAGCATATTTGACAGAACATCTCTCACCACATTCGACATATCACCACTCAGCACATTTGACAGTTCACCTCTCACAACATTCTACATATCACCACTCATCACATTTGACAGAACATCTCTCACCACATTCGACATATCACCACTCATTACATTTGACAGATCATCTCTCATCACATTTGACAGCTTACCTCTTACAACATTTGACGAATCACTTCTTATCACATTTGACAGCTTACCTCTTACAACATTTGACAGATCACCTCTCACCACAATTGACAGCTTACCTATTACAACATTTGACAGATCATCTCTCATCACATTTGACAGTTTACCCCTTGCAATATTTGGTAGATCACCTCTCACCACATTTGACAGATCACCTCAAATCACAATCGACAGATAATCTCTTTCAGAATTTACAGATCAATTCTCCTCACACAGATCACCCTTCATATTCGAAAGATCACCTCCCACTACAGTGAACGGATCCTCTCACCACATTTGAGAGATCACCTCTCATGATATTTGATAGATAAGCTCTCATCATATTAAGAGGATCATCTCTTGAAACATTTGACATTACAGCTCTCATCCCATTCGCAGATCACCTCTTATCATATTTGACAGATCACTTCTTATCACGTTTGACAAATTACCGGATTTGACGCATCACCGCATGCCATATATATGTTAGATAACCGCTCATCGCATTTGACAGATCGCCTCTCCGAAAATTTGACGGATCAGCTTTTATCACATTTGACAGTTTTCCTCTCACCAAATGTAACAAATCACCTCTAATCACATTCGACAGATCACCTCTCATCATATTTGTCAGATCACCACACACCAAATTTCACGGTTAACTTCTATCACATTTGACAGATCACCTCTAATCACGTTTGTCAGATCGGCACTCATTGTCTCATACAACATTTGACGGTTCACTTCTTGTCACACTTGAAGAATCAAGTTATATCTTCATTGACGGATCACATCAAGACAAATTTGACATATCACCTCACATCACATTTCACGAATCACCTCATTCCACATTCGACAGGTAATCTTTGATCACATTTCACAGGTGACCTTCCACCATATTTTGATGGATCATCTCTCACCACATACGACTGATCACCCCTCATCACATTAATAAGATTACGTCTCATTGTATTTGACGGAACTCCTCTCATCACATTTGACATATTACCTCTCACAACATATGACGGATCACATCACACCATATTTGACAGGTCATTTCTCTTCACATTTGACAGATCACCTCTCATCACATTTGACATATCACCTATCATATTCGACAAATCAGCTCCGATCACACTTGATGGATCCTCTCACAGATGACATTGGATAGTAAACCTCTCATCATATCTAACGGATCACCTCACATAACATTTGACAGATAAGTTATCATCACATCTGATAGTTAACGGATTACTTCTATCATATTCGACAGAACATCTCTCACCACATCTGACGGATCACCTTTCATGACATTTTGATTACATCTCACAACATTTTGCGGATCACATCTTATCACATTTGACGGATAATCTCTTACAACATTTAACAGACTTCCTATCATCACATTTGACGGATCACCTCTTACAGCGTTTTACATCACCTCTCATCACATTTGATGGATTACATCTCACAACATTTTGCGGATCACGTCTTATCACATTTGACGGATTATCTCTTACAACATTTAACAGACTACCTATCATCACATTTGACGGATCACCTCTTACATCATTTTACATCACTTCTCATCACATTTGATGGATTATCTCTCACAACATTTAACGGGTTACCTCTCACCACATTCGACAGATCACATTCCATCATATTTGATGGATAACCTCCACCCCCCTTAAACAGATCACTTACACTCTTTGATTCATCACCTCTCATCACATTTGACGGATCTCCGAAAGGTCTATTCTACAGATTTATCAAGCGACACAAGTTTCTACAACACATTGTTATCTTCGTTGTCCTGATTTGGATTACGACCTAGCGCTTTAAAGATGTATGCAAGAGTAAAACCGGCTACCAGTAATTGATGTTTTCACGAGTAAAAATAGGGTTATATTTGCTTAACCAATCTCCATGCAGAGTTGTCGTTCGTTACTCTCACCAAACACCTCTGCGATGTTCCAAATTTTCGGAGTGAAAATTGATATCATCACTAGTGATGATATCAAAATTTATTACACTGGGAAATCCCTAGATTTCACAGCTAGGGATATGATAAATATCACTTTTCTGTTGTTTGACAAGAAATAAAACGTTAATGACACAATAATTACGATTCAAGGTACAATATATGAGCATAAAAACTTTAAACCAACGAACTACTTCCGTTATAAAACCGCTTGAAATTCATGATCCAGGTTTTAAACTGAAATCATGAGGTATTAGCGGACTTTTTACTGCGCCCATTACGGAGATGAATGGGAAATGAACCGAAGTGCAAGGGAGTGTCGCTTAACGTACACAGGGCCGTTTCCACAAGGACGAGCTAACCATGGAGTACACTCACTTATTATCGGCAAGGTACTCATCGATTCTGCATATCGTCGGTATTCTACAAAAACCTTGTAGCTACAGCTTACTCCAAGCTGTAGTTACAAGGCTTTGATATTACACCGACGACACCACCGTTGGACGACCAAAATGTCGAAACTACAGCTTCAAAAGGCATTACTAACTACATTTTGGTTGCCCATGCTAGACTGCAAGGACCAGGTACTTTGGCAAAAGACCGCCAGTTTCGTAAATTTTGCATTTTAAAGAAGATCTATTCGTATCTTAACTTTTCGTGTTGCCTGTCATACAGACATTTTAGGCCTGTCTAAAATCAAAAGTTTTGCAAACCAAAAAGTAGAGTGGATTTAATTTGAAAAATAACCAAACAGAAAGGTAGAAAATATCTTGGAAAAAAGAAGAAATTGCTTTGACAAGAAATTTCTTCTTCTTTCTACAATTATTATCCGAATTTTGATTGATTGAATGAACGGGGCTTAATGACGCTTAGAACAGTATTTCAGTCATATCGCGGCGGCAGAAGCACCTAACCATGGATTCCTTGTATTTCTCACACCAGTACTACCACAACATACTTTCCGAGCCTCCAGGTGCTCATCCCACTTAAGTTGGTGGGAGACAGATGTCGGAAAGGATGTCTGCCGCGGCCGAAGGTCGAACCCGGAACCTCATGAATGAGAGACTGACGCTCTACTATCTGTGCTATGGCCGCGGTCGTTTGGACGCGGACGTAAAAACCAGGGATCGAACAGGATAGGGTAAAAGTTCATTTTACTCTTCTTCAGGTGCTGGCCAGTTAGCAGAAAGGGGAGTACGACTAAAAAGAGAAGTTTTAACACTATTTATTGGAAACACTAGAAAAACAGAGAAACAAATTACAACACAAACGTTTTCCCATACGTCCTATACGCTTATCGTCGATGGGCGACTAACACATTCTAAATTAGGACTGTTTGAATATGGTTTAAATATGTTTCGTAATATTTGTTACATTCTCATATAATTAAAATTTTAGTTACGTCTATCAAAAACGGGCGTTCTGATTGGTCGAAAAAGTTATTCATAACACCATGAGCAAAATTTTGAGCACTCAGCGATTTTGTATACGTCCGCACAAAATAGTCCAATACAAAAAGGTGTCAGAATTTGTAAAATATTTTTTTTTTTCTCTCGATGCTATTAAATTACAAGAAATGAAGTGAGTATTTTTTTGTTTTCATGGAGGTATGAACCGAAAAACCTAATCACACTTATGTATGAATTCTCTTCGCGTATTCATACAGTTTGATTAGTTTTTTCGGTTCATACCTTCATGAAAACAAAAATATTATCTTCATTTCTTAAATAAAGTATAGATCCACAAGAACGTGAGACAAAAGCTCAGTCAAAACAGTGGAAACGAGCTGGTTTCCCCCATCTCCTAAAACGTTTAAGCTGTCTCCTTCGGCTTGCAAAGCAATTCTTGTTACCTATTGGGATTCACGAGGAATGATACTTACTCATTTCATGCCAAAAGGTCAAACTGTCACTTCCAAGTACTATTCTGAAGTAATTCTGAAAAGTCTCAGAGAAATGCTAAATCAAATGCGTCCAAATTTGGCACAGAAAAAAATCTTTAACGATAACGCCCTCTCCCATACCGCCGCAGCTACCGGCAACTCTTACAAATGGCAGTTGTTGTCTCGTCCTCCTCATAGCACGACCTCGCCTCCTGTGACTTTTACTTGTATCCAGAACTGAAACCTGGGGCGCTTGAGCGTCTGTATCGCTCCACAGGCATGAATGTACTGATTAACCAAATATTTTTCATGAATTCAAAATAAACTGAACATAATGAAAATAAATCTAAATCATTGAAATCGTTGAAATAGTTCTAGAGAACCATTTCAAACTTTTCATTATTTTTACAAAAGTCAAGTAATTTAAAATTTATTATGTAAAATTTTCACTGTATACCATATATTAACATAACCCACCGCCATGTTTTTTAAACAATCAAATTTATATGAAAGAATCTGACAAACAGTCATCTGGTTATCATTCCCTTGAAATTTTGTTGAACTCCATCAATAGGTTTCTGAGAAATTTACAATGTTTTCAGTATATACCACATATGGGAATAGCCCCGCAAATTCAAACCATGTTTTTGTGCCGACCAAAGTTCTTTGAAGGAATCTGATAGAGGTTTCTCAATGATTATTTCTATAAAATTTGGTTGAAATCCATCCAAGATCTAAGAAGAAGATTTTCAAAGCTTTTACCATATGTGGAAATTAGCCCTGCCCATTTAAGCCATGTTTTTCATCCGATCAAAATTCTTTGATGAAATCTGATAGAGGGTCACCCAAGGATCATTTCTGTGAAATTTGGTTGAAATCCATCTACCGCTTTCTGAGAAGAAGATTTTCAAAGCTTTCACCATATATGGAAATTAGCCCCGCCCATTAAAGCCATGTTTTTCATCCGATCAAAATTCTTTGAGGGAATCTGATAGAGGGTCACCCAAGGATCATTTCTCTGAAATTTGGTTGAGATCTGTTCAATACTTTTTGAGGAGAAGATTTTCAAAGAAAAGTTTAAGGACGAACGGATTGACGGACGGACGGACGGGCGACCGAACGGACGCACGCACGACGGACACAACGCCATGATAATAGCTCTCTGGCTTTCAGCCAGTGGCGCTAAAAAATTGCTTGCTGGAACAAAATATAAGAAACAGTAGCTAAGACATAGGTCTACGTCATGGCTCACAGCGGGAATACAAAGGCTCCCGTGAAAACGGCAAAAGCGCGTAGACGTCGGTGGAGAATATTTTGAAAAAGAGTAGAGAGATTTTTATAAAGATGTTGAATGGTTTTCTAGAATGAGTCAAAAGTCCAGATATTTTCTGACCGTCCCTCGTGTCCTGTTTTCTTTTTTTTTTCAAAATTATAGTCATGTCCAGTTTGAAAGAAGTTTGAGAAAATCAGTTTAAATTGAAAAGTAACCAACCTATAGAGTAGAAAATGTTGTGGGAAAAAGAAGAAATTGCTTGTGACTAGCAATTTCTTTTCCACAATATTTTCTCAAGCATAATATCACGTTGACGTAAAAACATGGGATTGTGCAGGAAAATGTTGAATTATAATTGTGACGTTTGGTCTCGGTCGTAATATTTCCATCGATGTTTTCAGAAATAAGAGAAAGAGACATAGACACAGAGAGATAGACAGACAGAGTGAGAGAGAGACAAAGAGAGAGAGAGAGAGAGAGAGAGAGAGAGAGAGAGAGAGAGAGAGAGAGAGAGAGAGAGAGAGAGAGAGAGAGAGAGAGAGAGAGAGTTGTATTGAGAGAGAAATTGGTTTAGCATTAACACAATTATAGACTCTTCAATAATAACCATAAAAGATTATGACACACTGTAGAAAACATAGGTCTGGAAGTTAATGTGTGAACTGGGAAAAATGATTTCAACTAGCGATTCCAAATATTTCTCAAAATATTGTCTATTCTTTATATCCCGTCTCCTTAATTTACACTCACTAAGAGTTGTAGCCGATTTTGACCAGTCCAAAATTTGAAGTTAATAGATTTATTCTCTCAATTTTAAATAGGTGTTATACATAGAGACCCAACCATCTTGTCATACTTTAATTGACCAATCGCGGTAGCCAATCGAGTAATCAGTCGGCAAATTAACCCATTCCAACACAGCAAAATTTTAGACTGGTCCAAATTGAAAGAAGCTGCAGACGACAATTTCAAGTTGGTGGAATTTTGAATTTTTCGTCTTTTTGGATAGAAAACATTGTGGATAATGAAGAAATTGCTTGTATCAAGCAATTTCTTCATTTGCTTGTATCAAGCAATTTCTTCATTTTCCACAATGTTTTTCAATTTTTTTTTCTTGATGGGCGTAAAAAGGAGGGATTGAGTTGGAATGGGTTAACAATTTAACCCATTCCAACTCAATCCCTCCTTTTTACGCCCCTCGAGAAAAAAGCTTTGGAAACCATTGTGGAAAATGAAGAAATTGCTTGTATCAAACAATTTCTTCATTATCCACAAAGTTTTCTATCCAAAAAGACGAAAACATTCAAAATTCCATCAACGTGAAATTGTCGTCTGCATCTTCTTTCCATTTGAACCAGTCTAAAATATTGCTGTGGGGGAATGGGTTAATAAGGACCACTTGTTCGTTAAATGATTTAATGCTTAAAACAAATCGACTCATTTATATGTAGATAATTCCTTCAATACATAAGAACTTCTTTTTATGGCGTAGGCATTCAATGTATTTAGTACTTAAGCCTCTAGTGGAAGTTTGTACTTGTAGAACTCTGAAAATACCTCAAAATTTTGTCGGTTAACTTAAGCTATCAAAGCTTACGCTTTGCTAGCTAAAATGTTGGTAAAAGCTATCTCTTCATTAAATTTTTTTCTACATTAATAGACAAAGATATTCTTTCTCAATCTGAAAAATGGAGTCTGCAACTGCTCTGAATTTTGACCTGTCTAAAATTTTGTCGTCTGGTAATGGTTTGAGACTATGATTTAAAGAATTTAAGGATCAGTAATTTTCAAAAAATTTCCCATCAAAAGACTACATAAAGTCTTATACCAGTCGATAAAAAATAAGACTTGTCCAAAATCAAACAAGTTACTTTTGAAAAGTTTTAGCTCTATTTGGCAAAAGCCAGAAGAGCTATATCGATGGCGGATTCCCGTCCGTCCGGCGTCTGTGCGTCCGTCCGTCAAGTCGTCCGCCCTTCAAGGCGTCCGTCCGCCCGTTAATTTTTCCTTGAGTCCACAGTTTTCAGGGAATTCTTTTCAAACTTTCACAGAAATGTTGTATCATTTTAAGGATAGTTCCTTTCTAAATTTGGTCCGATCTGTCAATAAACATAGGAAAGGGGCCGCATGAAAATTTAAATGAAACATCTATTTAAGATTCTCGTCAATACTCTAGAGTCCACAGTTTTCAATAAATTCTCTTCAAACTTTCACAGAATGCTGGTTCTATCATAAGGATCGTTCCTTTCTAAAGTGGATCTGATCCGTCAAGTATCACGGGAAAAGGGGACTTATGAAAATTTATTTTTGAAAAAATCCTCGTTAACTCTCTAGAGCCCACTGTTTTATTACGATTATCTTCAAACTGTCACAGAATGAATACGGTCTGATCCTTTAAGAGTCGCGAGAAGAGGGGCGTAATGAAAATTTCAATTAATGCAATAAAGTCCACAGATTTTATCGGATTCTTTTCATACTCTCACAGAATTATTATGCTATCCTAAGGATCGATGGGATCGAGACGAGTGAGCATTTTCTTCTTGAATGTTTAAATTATGATACTATATTAGAAACAGGCTCCTTAGCTCATAAACACATATTGGTAACAGATAATTCTCATAATAAACATTGAGGAACACCATTCACACACACACCCCACCCCCCTTCTATCTGTAAATCACTTCTATCTTTTCAAAAACGCTTTCTTCTTGCAATCATATGTATATAATGTATGTTGTCATTTATTTAATATTTAAGTAACCTATTAGAAATGTCAGGTAGTTACTCTATTGAATCACAAATAGGGAGAAGAACATTATATGCTTTCATTCTGATATTTTTTGCTTGATTTACATTTATCTGTGTCAAACTCATATGTATATGTATATAATGAAATTCGAGCAAATAAAATATGGTTAAACTAAGGATCGTTCCTTTCGAAATTTCGTCTGGTCCATCAAGTAACATAGTAAAACGGTCCATATGAAAATTCAATCAAAAAATCCTCGTTAACTTAACCCATTCCAACTCAACAAAATTTTAGACTAGCCCAAATTTAAAGACGCCGCAGACGATATTTTCAAGTTGGTGGAATTTAATTTTTTTTCGTCTTTTTGGATAGAAAACATTGTGGATAATGAAGAAATTGCTTGATACAAGCAATTTCTTCATTATCCACAATGTTTTCTACAGCTTTTTTCTTGAGGGGCGTAAAAAGGAGGGCTTGTGTGGGAATGGGTTAATGAAGCCCACCGCTTTGAATGGCTTTTGTTAAAACTTTCACAGAATGTAAGGCCATTAGAATGATTCCTTTCGAAATTGTTTCTGAACAGTTCAGAAACACGTTAAAGGCGGCCTTATGAAAATTTCGTTTAAAAATCATTGTTTCCAAGTCCACAGCTGTCATTGGATTCTCTTCAGAACTTTCACAGATTGATTGTAATATCATTACAGACGTTGATGTTGATATTAGACCTGATCCGTCAAATATCACAGGAAATTGAGCCTTCTGAAAATTTAATTTTACGAATCACAGAATGATTGTACCATTATGAGGATTGTTCCTTTCCAAAGTTGTTCAGGTAGGTCTGTCTCATGGGAAAAGGGCTGTATGAAAATTTTATAACAAAATCCTGATTAACACAAGAATGTCCTCAGTCTTTATCAGAATCTCTTCAAACTTTTGTAGAATGATTGCACCATCATTTGGATCCTTCCGTTCTAAATTCTGTCTGATCTGTTAATGATTCACTTGAAAAGGGACCTGTTGGAAATTTTATTACAAAATCGTCGATGACACAAAAAAGTCATCAGTCTTTATCATTTTCTTCAGAGTTTTAGAATGATCGGGGTTGTTCCTTTTGGGCATTTTGGGTCTGATTTGTTACGTTTCAGTGGGGCCTAATGAAAATTTTATTCAAAAATTTCTTGACACAATTAAGCCCATTGTTTTCAATGATTTTCTTTAAACTTTCACCGCATAACTACAACTTCATTGCAATTGTTCCTTTTGAAATTTGGTCTGTTCTTTAAAGTATCACAGGAAAAGGGGCCCTATGAAAATTCCACTATAAAATCCTCATTAACAGAATAAAGTCCATAGACTACACAGATTGACTGTACCATCATTACAATTGTTGATTTGACAGTTGATCGGACCCGCCAAGTATCACACGAAAAGAGGCCTTACGAAAAAATTATTTAAATGTTCTAGTCAACACAATAATGTTCACATATTTCAACAGATTCACTTCAGACTTTCACAACACTTTCCAAAGCTTTTTCAGTCGCGTGAAAAAGAGGACATTGTTTGGAAATTGGTTAAAGAGAGTTTGAACATAATAAGTTAGTGTAAAGGCATCGTAAGAAAGGAATAAACCGATTGTAATTAATCATTTTCCCCTTTTCTCTAAAATGTTTCCTTGTTTTCCTCGCCATGTTTCGTTTATATAGTTCTGGAGGGGCGCCAAAATGTGGGCCTATGAAGCCATGGTTTTAGCCATTTACACACAATCTCTTTTTTATGCCCATCGAGAAAAAGCTCGGAGAATCATTGTGAAAAATGAAAGAAAAATTCTTATTACCAGTCTTTTCTCCGTTTCTCCATTTCCCACAACATTTTCTTTCCTAAAAGACAAAGAATTTTAAAGTTCTACCAACTTAAAACCTATTCCAACGCAATGACGCTTTTTAACACCCATCATTAACACAAAGTTTTATATAAAGAAAGTTGAAAAATCTGAAATTTCATAGGATGTAAATTGTCGTCTGTAACTTCTTCGAATTTGGGCGCTTTTTAACACCCATCATTAACACAAAGTTTTATATAAAGAAAGTTAAAAAATCTAAAATTTCATAGGATGTAAATTGTCGTCTGTAACTTCTTCGAATTTGGGCGCTTTTTAACACCCATCATTAACACAAAGTTTTAAATAAAGAAAGTTAAAAAATCTAAAATTTCATAGGATGTAAATTGTCGTCTGTAACTTCTTCGAATTTGGGCGCTTTTTAACACCCATCATTAACACAAAGTTTTATATAAAGAAAGTTAAAAAATCTAAAATTTCATAGAACGTAAATTGTCGTCTGTAACTTCTTCGAATTTGGACCAGTATATTTTTTTTTCTATCTGAGAATGGGTTAAAAATCATCATGGTCTTCGTCTGTGTTCTGTTTGAATGTCCGAGCAAAACAAACACAACTAACATTGAAAACAAAACTATTCAGGGCAATTGACCAATCGCTGTGGGAGCGTGAAAAGGTCTATTGCTAATGACAAGCATTTTTTTTCTCATTTACACCGTTTGTTCCTAAAGAATTTTAAAATTACATCAACTTAAAATGTTTGCAACTTCATTCTATTTGGACCTGTCTTTTTCCGACAAGTAATAGGTTAACATTGTGCCTCTTGACAGAGTTTTTGACTGACTTATATCAAGGATTTGTCAACCGGATAAAGTCTAAATTGTCTTAACTGTTTGACTAAGAACTCTTGTATTTGGTACTTATAAGATCTTGTGCGTCACAGTCTCGATCCAAATGAGTTTCTAAACCACGTGATTCCATTGATTTGGCTCATCGCTGGCCCCACCCAATGACTCCCCATGCCCTGCCCATTTACTCTAACAGGAATTTCCGCTTCGATTTTAAGGGGTGTTATTTTTGCAAAAATCTATGACTAGGAGCATGTAACAAAAAAGTAAAATACTTGGTTGGTGACCTAAACGTCGTAACTACAGCTTGAATAAGTTAAAGTCGCCAAACCAAAAGAAATGGCTAACAAAAATGGCGGACAGTGTCGGAGTTGATAAGCTCAGGTCCGGGCTGAATGAATTATTTCATTGGTCAGTTAATTCTTTGATTGACAGCCCGGAGTGGTCATTTATCTACAGATCTTAACATTTCATGAAGAGAGTAGGAAATTGACCAAACGCCGATGTCAATCAAATCATCAGTCGATTAATCAAAGCCTTCTTTTTAACACCCGAAGTGAACATTGATCTCGAACATTGGCCGATATCTATGAGAAGCATTTTTGTTGGTTAAGGCTTATTCAAGCTGTAATCACGACGTTAAAGTCGCCAACCAAACTTTTTTGTGTTACTTTTGCAAATTACACCGTAAAATACCGAGGCGGAAATTCCTGTAGGAGTCATTACGTCTGGCCTGCTGGCTCTCAGTGGGCGTGGCCAGCGGAGTAAGTGGGTTAGGCTAGCAGAGTCAGTGGGCGTGGCCAACAGATTCAGTGGTTTTGACTAACAGAGTCAGTGGGCGTGGCAGACATAGTAAGTGGTGTGGCAAGCAGAGTCTATGGGTGTGGCCAGCAGAGTCAGATGGTGTGGCAAGAAAAGTTAGTTTGTGTTTCAAGCAGAGTCAGGGGGCGTTGCCAGCGGAGTCAGTTTGTGTTTCCAGCAGAGTCAGGGGGCGTGGCAAGCAGAAACAGTGGATGTGGCCAGCAGAGTCAGCTGGTGTTGCCAGCAGAGTCAGTGGGCGTGGCCATTAGACTCAGTGGATGTGGCCAGCAGAGTCAGTGGGCGTGGCCAACAGAATCAGCTGGTGTGGCCAGCAGAGTCAGTGGGCGTGGCCATTAGACTCAGTGGATGTGGCCAGCAGAGTCAGTTGGTAAAGCCAGCAGCGTCAGTGTGTGTCAAGCGAGGGTAGCTTTAGTCTTCAAGGTTGTTTGAACGTATATTACATGAAAAGAGCGCTACATAATTAAGTATATATCAAATGGTGCTCTCATCTACGTGTCTACCGGTCTAGTGTCTAGTGTAAAAGAAATCATCTACATAATTATTTATGTAATGTGCCTACATGTTGCTATTGTGATATTAGTGCTCAGTCCACTGAATTGTTTTAGCAATATTGATTGATTGATTGATTGATTGATTGATTGATTGATTGATTGATTGATTGATTGATTGATTGATTGATTGATTGATTGATTGATTGATTGATTGATTGATTGATTGACTTCAGTTATTCTGAGGCGACTGGGGCATTTAACCGTCGATTCATGGTATTTCTCACATCAGTACTATCACACATCTATTGCTAGCCTCCAGCTAGTCATACGATTATCCTACTATTGGCGGGGGACTAATGTCGGAAAGGATATTTGTCGCGACCGGGGATCGAACCCGGAACCCCAGACTAGGAGTCCTACGCGCTCCTAATGCGCTCAACAATATTGAATTAGGCAGTTCTGTAACCTCTATCTATCTGTGTTCTTTTTCGTAACCAACAAACCCTTAATTGTTCAAAAACTGTCGATACCACATTTAATATGGCAAACCGGCGTTGTCGTTCTACAACCTCGTAGTTACAGACTGAGTCTCCGTATTTTAGATATTGATAAAGATACGCTTTTGTTTGCGAAATTATGAAGCATAGAGTGTTCACATATAGTATCAGACCAATCTCCTAGCAGCTTTGTCGTTCATTTCTCTCACATACACCTCTGCAATGGGTTAAATGTCAAAACAAGTAATGGAAGATAAATTATTTTTTTCTTTTGATTCGTGAGAATTAAAACGGTTTGGACAAAATAAAATATGATTCAAGACGCATTATATGTGCATTTAAACTTAATAATGTACCTGTAAACCAACGAACTGCGTGACTTTTCTTTAAAATCTTCTGAATAGCTAACGTATTTATGCGTCATTTCAGGTGTTAGTAATATTTATCCCAATCTGGATAAGTGATACGGTCCCGAAGACAGGTCAATCTTCGGAGAATATGACATGCGCAGACAACGTGCTCTCCGATATTGGGACGTGTCGTCATATAAGGACCGGCTCCCCAGTCAATTCAGGTGTGTGATGAAATGATGACGTATTGGCGGTGAAAGGGAATGAACAGAGCGGGAGTCTCGTCAATAGTTGTTAAGAGTTATGCCCCATTGTTTAACGTTTGTAAACATTTGCTTAACCCATTCCCACACAATCCTCCTGTTTACGCCCCTTAATAAAACATCTTTGGAAAATGAAGAAATTGCTTGTTTCAAGCAATTTCTCTATTATCATTAATGTTTTCTATCCAAAAAGACAAAATAAATTCAAATTTCATAAACTTGAAATTGGTTTCTTGTTGTAAGGAACACATAATTTGCTTACCTTGGGACACGTTGACAACGCCCCCATCCCCCCCGAACCCACCCCAAAAATTTATACAACAGCATTAAAAATAGATGCTTCTGTCAAAGAAAAAAACAAAAACTAGGAATGGGAACGAATAGAAAATTATTATTGGAATATTCGTTTTAATTATTCGAATATATTCGATTATTCGTTTTTTATTAGGTCAAAACAGGGATTCCTAATATAGGTTATATCCAAACACTCTTCATTTTTATTTCTAAAAAGTTTCATGTTTTGTTTTGATTTTACTTTCTTAAAAAAAATCAAATACAATCTTTGTATATATGAATGTCTTAAGCACGACCAATGTAAATAAAATACGCCAAAATGTTTCACATACTAAGCTTACCGCAACTTACCATGAAAAAATATTTCGTCGGTGAGCGACAAAATTATCGCGGTAAATACAGCTTCATTCAGACCGTATTTACGATGTATCAGTCGCCGGTTTGATCATACAAATTTTATTTTTACGGGCATTTATCTTTCAAGAACCTATAATTGCAATACTTCAAAATAGAGTATTTTCATTGGCCCAAATCGTATCACGTGATCAAATCAATTGCACTTTATACCTCGATAAAAGGCAGAACTATTTTCGACAAAAATAGAAACAAACAAGGTCAGGGATTTCCGATATTGGGAATTCACTTCCAAGAAATACCAAACTTGTTTTGTTACTATTTATAGTCATCACCTTTTGAATTTCGATTTCCTCGAATTCCTTTATACTTCCATGGATTTTCAATAAATAGATAAACAAATAGTGTCCTTATAACAATTATAATGTTCGTTTTAAACATGAAGATTTCGAAAAACTCACATTTATTAGCCGTAAATCCGAGATGTCGAATCGGCTTCGTCACATCAGCATGCATCGTGTCCATGTGGTAGGTTTATATTTCTTGTCTATTACAAAGCATCTATTCATAATTCTAACTGTTATCGACCCAGATATCATAATTTACAGAGTTTAAAGTTAGTATTTCCTCATAATAATTCCAAATAAATCCAACGAATGTTCGAATTTCCATTTCAAAAAACCCAAGCGACGAAACAAAATGTCCGCCGTTACGACTCGAGCGATAAACTGTGTCAATGTATCCATACGCCTGTCAAATAAAAGTAACTCCGCCCACAGTTCGTTTATTTGTTTTTATTTTCATCTCTCTATCCGTTTCGGACTTGAAAATAGACGTATTGCAATTATATGGGCCGAGTGTATTTTTCACTGCGTTTATTGGAGTATAAAGTGCAATTGCCTTAGCACATGGCTTAAACATAACGCCCTACGGGCGTTATTTGCCATGTGCTAAGGCAATTGCACTTTATACTCCAATAAACGCAGTGAAAAATACACTCATCCCTATATTGCATGATTGACGCAGATCGCAAAAGTAACGAACTAGAATCAACAAAGAACGTCGAGAAAAGAAAAAATCCTAGCATGAATGAAGAGTAAAGCTTTAAAGAAAATGCTATGATTTAAAAGCAAATATGAAATCAGTGTGAAATTTACCAATCACAGATACTTGACATGGCTGCAAAATTCACTGTAAAATGAGCCATTTTACGCAAAATTCAAATACTAGTAGTAGCCACAAGGGAAATGATAACCAATAAAAGGCTTGCTTTCTGAAAAGAACAAGCAGTGCACTTGAAGCAGATACATCAAAAAGTATATTGTTACCATCTACTTTTTCACAGTTTATCATGGAACCCATACCAGTCAATTTAACGCCTTGCAGTCAGCCAAAATCCACAACCCCACCACTTTCTGTTTCTGGCGTCACTGGATGCAGGCAAACAATCTAAAGTTTATGACGTTTGAGTTTCGCATCCGAAAATAATCCTCAAATCATCTATACTGGATGCAGGCAAACAATCTAAAGTTTATGACCTTTGAGTTTCGCATCCGAAAATAATCCTCAAATCATGTTTATTATTCATTTAATGCAACATTTTTTTTCTTTACCATCAAATACTTGCTCAAAACTTGACTTTTCCTAATATTTCTGATTTCGACCACGGTCACTTCGAATATTTCTATGGAAGCCCTACTCTCCGCCCCTCCCCTTGGGGCAGCGCCCCTAGAGGACCGAGGGTGATGATTTTAGCAATTGTGAAAGAGGTCATTGTACTGATGCTTCATGCCAAATATCAAGGCTCTATGCCTTCTAGGTTAGGAGGAGATAATTTTTAAAGTTATCATTAAAATTTCAGTTTTGTTGCCATGGCAACCAGAGTTTTAAACGGATTTCAATTATTATAGCAATTTTGATATGGCATCACCAAAGGAACATCCCTGCCAAATTTGGTTGAAATCCGCCCAGCGTTTTGCATATGTCATTTTAAAAATCCTCCTTTATTTCTTTATAAGCCTTCCCCCCCCCCGGGGGGGGGGCTCTGCCCCTTGGGATCAGAGGATGATGTTTTCAGCAATTTTGAAAGAGGTCATTGTACTGATGCTTCATGCCAAATATCAAGGCTCTAGGCCCTCTGGGTCAGGAGGAGATAATTTTTATAGATTTCATCAAAATTTCAGTTTTGTTGCCATGACAACCAGAGTTTTTAACGGATTTCAATTCTTTTAGCAATTTTCAAAGGGCACCACCCAAGGAACATTGCTGCCAAATTTGGTTAAAATCTGCCCAGCGGTTTGGAAGGTGATGTCATTTTAAGATTGTTGACACACGCCGGACGACACACGCCGGACAGAGGACGATCAAAATACCTCACCATGAGCACTCTGTGCTCAGGTGAGCTAAAAATGCCCAAGTGACCTAATTTAGCTAAAAGTGACCCTTTATCAGATCTTAACTAGGTAATAAAAAGCAAACATTCTTACGAAGTTTCAAGGTTTTCATGTAAGAAAAGCAGCAAGCAAATTGCATAGATTTCTTAATAACATACCTAGTGACATAATTCTTACAGAATTTGGACCTGTCTAAAATTTTGTCGTCTGCTAATGGGTTAAATAAAAGTTGTACAGCATATAACAGATAACAAAAGCCACCATTTTACAAACATATCTTTAATGTTATTGCTATTTTCTGTCACAATGAAATGATGCTTTTAAAAAACGTTGTATACATACATATATATAAAGTAACTAGTGTTTTCTAAATGGTACTTAAATATCACAATGATTTAGATATATAAATTAATGAACTTCTCACATACAAAAAAGAACTAAGAAGAGTAGCAGAGAAATTTATCCAAAATAGGACTGGATTTTTTGGTTGTTGTTTCTTTTACAGTTGATATGAAATTTTGAAGAATTATGAAGCAATTTTTACCAGATAATTAAATTATAGAATTATGAGAAGTGGAGAAATTGCTTGTCACATGTAATTTCTGTTATTCTCATAATATTTTCTGCAAGCTTTTCTTCAGGAGGAGGCAAAATGAGGGATTATTAGGTAATGACTTAACCCACTATCACACTGGAAAATTTTAGACTGGTCCAAATTGGAAAGAGTTGCAGCCGACAATTTCAAGTTGACAAAATTTATGAATTTTTTAGCTTTCTGGGTAGAAAACATTGTTCAAAATGAAGAAATTGCTTGTCACAAGCAATTTCTTCATTTTTTCTTGAAGGGCTTCCAAAAGCATCTCTGTGTGGGAATGGATTAACCCATTACAAGACAACAAATTTATAGTCTCATCAAAATTCAACAGCAAATTACAACTTTAAACTGACAAAACTTTTAAAAATATTGTCTTTTAAGCCAAAAACAAATTACATGTATTGGTAATAAAGAAATTGCTTCTTACAAGCAGTTTCTTCATTTCCCTCAATGTTTTTGGGAACTTCATTTGTAAACGGTCTAACCCATTCCACCACAATGACATTTATTACGCCATTCAAGAAATAAATAGGGAAAAACAATGTGTGAAATGAAGAAATTGCTTGCTCATTTTTCACAATGTATTCTACATTTGAAAAAATCTGAAATTCTAAAAAAGATATTGAACCCCCCAAAAAATCTTTTTGCAGGAGGTGTAGACTACAGACTGCATATATGTGCAGTATTGGCCTTGTCTACACTACCTGTTTGTAAATTTCTAACAAGAATTGACTTTGAGTTTAATTTTGAATAATTTAATTTTTAGTTTCATCTATCAAAAACGAGCGTTCTGATTGGTCTAAAAATATTATTCATAACTCCACGAACAAAATTTTGAGCAAGCAGTGATTTTGTATGCTTCCGCACAAAATAGTCACATACAAAAAGGTATCAAAATTTGTAAAGATTTTGCTTTTTTCGCTCGATGCTATTAAATTATAAGAAATGAAGAGAATATTCTTTTGTTTTCATGGAGGTATGAACCGAAAAACCTAATCACACTGTATGAATCCGCTTCGCGTATTCATACAGTGTGATTAGTTTTTTCGGTTCATACCTCCATGAAAACAAAAAATATTCTCTTCATCTCTTTAAAGAAAAAATGAGCCATAAATAGTGCTTCCAGTGCTTTAGTCCCTTTTGAATTTAACCCATTCCTACACAATCGCTTTTTACGCCCCTGATCAAAAAACTTTGGAAAACATTGTGGAAAAAGAAGAAATTACATATATCAAGCATTTTCTTCATTATCCACAATGTTTTCTTTCCAAAAGGATGAAATAATTAAATATTCCATCAACTTGAAATTGTCGGCAGCTGCTGCTTACTAATTCCGACCAGTCTAAAATTGTGTTGTCCAATAATGGGTTTATTTCATTTTATTCATCATGACAAGGGTCAAAGTTCTAGGGTGACTAGTATTAGCTTATGAAAGCAATTAAAAACAACATACATAACTAGACAACTCATAGTGTTCAAAATAACATGTACACAAACTAGGCTATCACTGAATGTTATCAACCCTTTCCCACATAATGAAGCTTTTGAAAGCTCCTCAAGGAAAACAACTGGGAAAACATTTTATAAAAAGGTGAAAGGTGAAAATCTAAAATTTCATAACTTCGAATTGTCATCTGCTTCTCCTTTCAATTTAGACCAGTCAAAAGTTTCGTCATCAGGTAATAGGTTAATACCCCAAAATCAGCCCCATGTCACAGAAAAAACATTTTGTGTGTGCATTTTTACACACCAAAGAAATATAGCTTTGAAAAACATTGTTAAAAAAGAGGCAATTTCTTCTTTTCTCACACAATGTTTTCCATTTGAATGATGCTTGTTTTACAAATTAAAACCAACTTTGTTTTTTGTCATCTGCAAACTCCTTCAATTTGGACAGGTCTATCTTTTTTTTGTTTGGGAATGGGTTGAATAAGGTTTTTGAGAAACAAAAGTCTGCCTGTCTCAATACACCTAACACAAATGATTTTTTATTCTACCATGCATCATGTCCATTCACTCATTCTTAATTTTTGTCATTCACACTTTCATTGTATCTAAATTGCATAATTCAAATAAGGCGGGGTAGTGGTATGCTGTTACATTGTTTTTATATATCTTAACCCACAATCCTGCACTTTGGGCCCCTCAAAAAAAAGCTTTGGAAAGCAATGTGAAAAATGAAGAAATTGCTTATTACAAGAAATTTCTTGATTATCCACAATGTTTTATACCCCCCCCCCAAAAAGAAATATAACAGATACATACAAAATGAAAAAAAAAATCAACTTTAAATTGTTATCTGCAACTTCCTTGACTTTTTTATTGGGGGGGAGGGGGTATAGTTGTTGTTGTTTTTACTGGGTTTACAAACTAGATTGATACAAAGAAGACCTACACCTCCTTAACCCTTTCCTGTTTTACAAAATTTTAGACCACTCCAGATTCTTCAGGTGAAAATTTAACCCTTTCCTACATGGCAAAATTTTTGACAGGTCCAAATTGAAAGGATTTGTAGATGACAATTTAAAGTTTAAGGAACTTTATATTTTCAACTTTTTTGGTAGAATACATTGTGTTAAATTAAGAAATTGCTTGTTACAAGCAATTTCTTTATTTTTCACAATGTTTTCCCAATTTTTTTTTCTTGATGGGCATCAAAAAGCATCATTGTGTGGGAATGGGTTTAGTATTTTGACCCTCAAATAGCACAGTTGACCTTCAACCTACACTACCCAATATAAAAGGGCCGCACTGCGGATCATGAAGAATATTTGTATATAATTTTAAAGTCATATAGTATCCTGAAATCTGACTAAATGTGTAGTCCCAGCTTAATTGAATGCCGAGACATAAAAATGTCATTTTGAATATTCATTTGGACCAGTCAAAAATTTTGTTATCTTATAATAGGTCTCAGAACAACTCATTTCAAAAGAACAGAGTTTGAGATGGTGCGAATTTTAAAAAGTTGAAGATGACAAATTGAAAAGATAGATTTTCAAACTTTTCTATCATTTTGGGTAGAAAACATTGTGGTAGATTTTCCACAATTTTTTCCAAAGCTTTTTTAATGGAGAGGCATAAAAAAGTGAATTACTTTGGAATTAGTAAATCAGAGAGATTTTTACTTAATATGAGCAATTTCTCTTGTCTCATCACATCTATATTAACCCTTATCCTGATGAATATATACCCTTTCTTCACATAATTTTACACTTATGTAAAATTTATATCTACTTTTTGTTCAAATATTTCTTCAACACTAAAAGGAAAAGCAGGTAGTGTAGACTAAGATTAGACTGCACTTTTATGCAGGCTAATCTTAGTCTATACATCTGCTACAAATATTGTAACAACACGAATAATCCGGGATCAGCTAGACAAGGGTTAAGACACTTCTCTGGGATTTGAAAGGGCAATTTTTTTGGAATTGGTGATGATCTTCTTTTTACCCCATTCCCTGAAAATCCCACTTTTAAACATCCCTCAAGAAAAATAAAACTTTTGAAAACATTGTGGAAAATGAAGAAATAAATTGTTTCAAACAATTTCTTTATTTCCCACATTTTTTGTTCCCTGAAATTATTTCAATTGGGACCAGTCTAAAGAATATTCCATTTGGTTACGGGGTAAGCAATTTTAGGGTTTCATTCCTCAACAATGTTTCATTTCCTAAAATGTTCATCCATTGCCACATAATTCCTTGATTAGAATATCTTCAAGAATACATTGGAATAGGGGAAATAAGCTCTTTCAATTCAGACCAGTTTAGAATTCGGCACCTGTAAATTTGTTATTGGCTTTCAAGACTCAATATTGTATCGAAAGACAGTGAGCTGGTACCAGACATTTATTTCAAATATTTTTCACATTTTTCATGTATATCTATATTTAGTGTCCACAGGTCCCTCCGGCTTTTTAAAATCACCATTTTGTGGTATGAGAAAGGCCTGTTCTTGTGGTCGTTGTCTTCGGAAAAACCCACACTGAAAATAAAATAATAGATTCGTAAAACATAAATTTCTCAATGAAAGTAACTTTTTGAAAATGCAACCTTCTTATATGACTTTAACCCATTCCCACAGAATGACACTTTTGGATGCACCTAATGATAAGCAAAAGTGAAAACATTGTGAATTTATCTTGGGACATCAAAAAGCGACATTGTGTGAAAATGGGTTAACCCATTCCCACGCGATTAAATATAAGACCAGTCAAAATTCAAAGAAGTTTCAGATGACAATTTAAAGCTTATGAAAGTTTGGACCTTTTTTACCTGTAGAGTTGAAAATATTGTGGATAATGAAGAAGTTGCTTGTGGCAAGCAATCTCTACATTTTCCACTATGTTTTCCAAAGCTTTTTTACTTGGGGGCGTTTAAAAGCGTCATTAAGTGGGAATGGGTCAAAGGCTTTTGTTTTTTTAAGCCATTGACATTTAATCCCAGGTGGACTTTATTTCTACAAACTACTTTTGGAAAGGCAATGGCACTGTCGATGTGTGACTAAAACCTTCTTTGAGATGTAGTCACAACATTTTAGTCATGCATCAACAGTATAAGATGGATGTTCCTATACATGGAGAAGATATACGATCCTGTCTAACTATGATAAAATGCGCATACGGAAATGTTTTCAAGTTTTTAAAATTCTGCAGAGACCAAAAAAAAAAGATTATTATGTTGCAATCATTTCACCTCTACAGTAGCTATTGATGTTTGGGCATGTATAATGTACTGTCACACACAAATATGTGTATATTACACTATAGCCTTTACTTTGATTACAAAATAATTAATGTTGGAAACTATTAACCAATTCCAACATATTGATGAATTCTGATGCCCCATAGAAAAAAAGCTTTGGAAAACATTGTGGAAAAAAGAAGAAATTGCTTAATACACTTTTTTTTGCACAGAGAGTAAAAGAAAACTCAAATTTCATCAACTTATTTTTTACATCTGCAACATCTTTGAATTTGGACCAGTCTAAAATATTGCCATTTGTAAATGGGTTAAAACGATAAAATATGATGTGACCCTCTAGAAAAAAAGCTTTGGAAAACAATGCAGAAAATAAAGA
This sequence comes from Fragum fragum, assembly GCA_946902895.1. Lineage (NCBI taxonomy): Eukaryota > Metazoa > Mollusca > Bivalvia > Cardiida > Cardiidae > Fragum > Fragum fragum. The sequence continues at coordinate 45,068,023 of OX336377.1, read as the reverse complement.
AATGACAAATAAATTGGTTAGTTGGCATCTTAACCTATTCCCATACGATCTCTCCTTTTTACGCCTTTCAAGAAAAAGGCTTTTGAAAATATTATGGAAAATGAAGAAATTGCTTGTATCAAGCAATTTCTTCATTATACACTATGTTTTCTATCCTAAAGATGAAAAAATATCCCAAAAGATGGACAGAATTAGAAATCCATCAATCATCTTGAAATTGTCTTCTGCAGCTTCTTTCAATTTGGACCACTCTTAAATTTTGTTGTGTGGAATGGCTTAAACATTGTAACTACAGCTTGAATCAGCTGTAGTTACAATATTTCAAAACCAAGAAGAATGCGTCATATAAATGTCGACCGATGTCAGAGTTCAAAGTTTGCTTTCGGTCTAAAGGTATGATTAGAATGGTATATCAATTTTCTGATTGACACTGGCTATTGGTCAATTAATTGGTCAAATTGCAGCTGTCAATCAAAAAAACAGTCAACCAATGAAATCATTCATCTAGATCTGAAATGAGTTTTGAACTCAAACATTGTCCACCAATTTAACTTTTTTGTTGGTTTGGCGACTTAAACGTCATAACTACAGCTTATTGAAGCTGTAGTTTCGACTTTTAGGTTACCAACTAACTGTTATACTAAACCATAAATTTTGCAAAATAAAGTCGTTTAAAATTGAAGCGGGACTTCCTGTCGGAGTCGATGGGCATTGTAAATGAAGTAACTGGGCAGGGCCAATGATTTGTTAATTCCAATCAGAACTGCAATTATATTGATACTTACCCACCAAAGTAAAATAATTAGTAACAACAATAACAATAAGCCACTAGATACAGCCACGGCTATGATCCATGGCTCTATTCCTTCACGCTTTGGGTGGAGTCGCTCAGGATTTATATACGTTGAGATCTGAAAGAAGAACGTGTTTCGTTGTTAGCCCATTCCAAAACAACAAAATTTTAGACCAGTCCAAATTGCAAGAGGTTGCAGATGACAAAACAAAGATTTCTAAAATTGAAAAATATTGGTCATATGAGGTAGAAAACATACGTTAGAGAAAGAGATTACTTGTTACAAGCAATTTCTTTAAAATGTTTATATAGTTATATTTCTTGGTGCACAAAATGTAGAATGAGGCGATAATGAGTTAACCCTTTCCTGTTTAATCCCTGGTTTTTATGTCCCTGTGATTTCATAATTGAGATAATATTGTGAAACAAGATGTGTTTGTGAAACACCATGCCCCCTAAACAGGGTGATTTTTATTGGTTTTTCTTTGTTTAAGTGAAAAGGGTTAAAATTTTGACCTTGACCTTGATGAATTGACCTTCCCCAGTTGCGCCTTGTTGACACCTTTCTACATACCAAATATTAGCATTGTAACTTAATTAGGGATGAAGTTATAGGAAAATGTTTAGTTGGCAGGTTAAGTTTTTGAGGAAAGTTTTAGGGAAAAGGGTTAAAATTTTGACCTTGACAAAATGATCTTTCCAAGTTGCCCCTTGTTGAGACCTATCTACATACCAAATATTAGCATTGTAACTTAATTAGGGATGAAGTTATAGGAAAATGTTTAGTTGGCAGGTTAAGTTTTTGAGTAACGTTTTAGGGAAAAGGGTTAAAATTTTGACCTTGACCTTGATGAAATGACCTTCCCCAGTTGTGCCTTGTTGACACCTTTCTGCATACCAAATATTAGCATTGTAACTTAATTAGGGATGAAGTTATAGGAAAATGTTTAGTTGGAAGGTTAAGTTTTTGAGTAACGTTTTAGGGAAAAGGGTTAAAATTTTTACCTTGACCTTGATGAAATGACCTACCCCAGTTGCGCCTTGTTGAGACCTATCTACTTACCAAATATTAGCATTGTAACTTATTTAGGTTGGAAGTTATAGGAAAATGTTTAGTTGGAAGTTTTGCAGACAGACAGACAGACGGACCGACAGACAGACAGACGGCAGACGGACACCAGTAAAACAATATGCCCCTGATCTATCAATGCGGGGGCATAAAAAGAAGAAATTGCTTGTAACAAGCAATTTCTTCTTTTTCCACAATATTTTCTACCCTACCGAATGGTTATTTTTCAAATAAAATCAATTTTATATTGTCGTCTGCAATACAGGAAAGTGTTATTTGACAGGTTGCTGGTCAAGCTCACTGATGAGTCAGTTTGACTGAGATATTAACCCATTCCGAAATGAGTTTTTTTCAGACTGGTCCAAATTCAAAGAAATAGCAGACGACAATTTATAGTTGAGTGAATTTCGAAAAATATTTGTCTTTTGGGGTAGAAAACATTGTGAATAATAAAAAAAATTGCCTGACACAAGCAATTCCTTCATTTTCAACAATGTCTTCCAAAGTTTGTTGTGGTTTTTTCTTGATGGAAATAAAAAAGAGGAATTGAGTGGGAATGAGTTAAACAACATCATATTGTTAAAAATGCAGTTAGGGACCAAACCACAAGACTCAGCCTTTTAACGCTCCTCATTGTGAACATCGAAAAAGCAATTTCTTTATTGTTTATGGTTTTTTTTCTACCCAGAAAGACAATATATTATTATGAAATTTCATTTTTTTTGCTTTGAACGCAGTACCTGGAGCACCTAACCATGGATTCCTGGTATTTCTCATACCAGTACTTCCACTCTATACATATATTTTCCAAGCCTCCAGCTGCTCATACCACTTTGGTTTCAGATCATTTAATTCTCGTGTATAACTAGAACTTAGCCACAGTATGTGACTTAATACCCGCAAGTACTTTCAGTGTAATGAGAGCTTTAACAATACAAGGACATAGCTACTGACTTTGCTTTTCTAGAAAGGAGGAGTTCGCAACACAAAATTGGTAGTATAATTAGCTGTATATGTCTACAAAGCATAAATAATGTCTAAGTTCAAGGGGAGATGATTCTTGAACCAGGGGGAATTAAGACTTCAAAATTGCGTCTTGCAAAACTTCAATATCTTTAATCTTTGTATAAAGCAAAAATGAAGGAGGAGTTTGCCGCACAAAATTGGTAGTATTTTGTACACAGACAGATGGACACACAGACACACAGGCTGATTCCAGTATACCCCAAAAACATTTGTTTTGAGGGGGTATATCAATAGTGGAATATAATGTGAAGAAAGGAGAAATTGCTTGCAAGAAGTAATGCCATCTTTACTTTGAAGTGTGATTTCTATTAGATTCTAAACTTAATGTACAGTATAAACCAAATTTGAATTATTGTATGCAACTTCAACCCTTTACTGTTTTTTGAAAATAATAGACTTATCCAAATTCAAAGGGTTAGCAGATGACATAACAAAGCAAGTATAATTCAAAAAGTAGCCATCCTATATGTTAGTAAATATTGTGGAAAAACAAGAAATTGCTTGTTCAAATTGATAATCACTTCTCTTTAACCCTTTTCCATAATGTTTTCTCAAGTATAAAATTGCAAGGACTAAAAAATTGTGCTGGAAATGGTTACCCATTACCACACAAGAAATAATTAATACTGGTCCAAATTGAGAGGAGCTGCAGACAACATTTTAAAGTCTATGAAATTTTAGATTTATTCAACTTTCTTGGAAGAAAACATCGTGTAAAATGAAGAAATTGCTTGTGACAAGCAATTTCTTCATTTTACACAATGTTTTTTCAGTTATTTTTCTTGAAGGACATCCAATAGCGTCACCATGTGGGAATGGATGAAGACCCTTATGTTCAATATTTAGGTAAAACTGCACCAAGACCTTCTTCTTTATACAAAAAGCTTTTTACCTTTTTAGATACTAAAATATTACTAATCAATTATGTTATCTTCTATACACAAGCTACTTTTCAATGTATTGGATGACAATCTAACAGAAATTGACTGTTATAATTTGATTAACCCATGTCATGCTGGATTAAATCCTCTAAAGATTTGTTTTAAATTCAAAGGAATGAAATCACTCGAAGTACTAGTTGTTTAATATTTTTTTTTAATTTATTTTTTCTCAATCATTAGTATTTTGAAAGGGACTTAAGGGCAGACTGATCTTTGACTACACTTCCAGGTTTAGCATGACAAGGATAAAGATTTTTTCATAACCCCAAAACAGTGATTCCCTATCTTTTATAGTATGGGGAGTTATGTATTCCTATCGCTTTCACAAAGAAATTCGTACAAACATCATCCTTACCGCAAAAGTAGTTTTAGATAATGTAGATGGAGCAACTTTCATATCTGGAAAAGGCATACTTAAAACTTCAGCAGTTGCCTTGGAAACAAAATAAAATGGTTCTGTAATCTTTTTCTGAAAATAAAAATGAGACACCTTTGATACACCATAACACTGTGTACTCATACTTTTAGAAGTATTTTAAAATGTGTGAAAAAAATTGACGGAAGGAAGTTCCACTTAGATATTAAACAGCATTTTTTTGCAAGATTTATCATCATTTTCATGAATCCAAAAGGTAAAATGGTTGTTTGGCAACCTACTTTTACAAATAGTACTATGAGAAATTAAGAATCTGTTTGTGTTGAACAATATTTGTATATCCATGTGTGGCTCCTAAATGCAAAGAAGGATTTCAATCGATGTCTAAAGTGAATAAACAAGAGGACCATGATGGTCCTAAATCGCTCACCTGAGGCATCTGCAAATTACAATACTTTTTTGTATAAAAAAGACACAACTTGAGCAAAATAGATAAAACAAATATAAGATTTTGGCTTTGTATAATGCTTTAAAATGAAAATGAATGCCTTTGGCTTTATAGTTTAATTGATTACCAAACTATCCCAGAATTTGTCACCCTCAGGGAAAAAGGTTTAAAAAAAGCATTGTGATAAAGCAAGCAATTTCTCCATTTCTATTTAAGAAGAATCCTTTCAATGCGATTATGCAATTTTCAATCCCAGGAGCAGAGACATTTTTTATCCTAAGAGCATATTTTCCTGTAACATAGTACAAAATTATTTAGTCATGCTACATACCAAATATGAATGCCCTTCATCTTATATTTCAGAAGGAGAAGACTTTGAAGTTGCTCTAATTGGGTGTTTTCCAAAATTTTTGACCTCTGGGGCAGTGCCATGTTTTATCCCAGGGCTAAGATTTTAGCTAACATAGTAGAGAACCATCTGGTTATGCTATAAATCAAATATGAATGCCTTAGACTTTGTAGATTGTGAGGAGAAGACTGTTGAACATGGTCTAATTGAGCATTTTTACGAACTTTGGACACCCAGGGAAGGTTTTTTTTTAACCAACAGACATAATTTAATCAAAATTGATAGATAACAGCCAGGCTATGCTACACTCAAAATATAAATGCCCTCCGCCTTAAAATGAAGAATTTTTTTCAACATACTCAAATTTTGCGTTTTTCCAAATTTTTGGTCAGGGCCGTTTTTGTCCCTTGGATGAAAACATTTTGTGATATAGTACAAAACCATCTAGTTATGCTATATACCAAATATGAATATCCCAGACCTTGTAGTTTAAGAGGAAAAGCCTTTTGAAATTGCTCTTATTAAGAATTTTTCCAAACTTCGGACCTAAGGGGCGGAGCCATTTTTGACCCCAGAGATTAAATATTTAAAAACTTGGTAGAGAACCATATGATTAAGCTCTTTACAAAATATAAAGGCCTTTGGCCTTGTAGTCTATGAATAAAAACAACATCAAAGATTTACTAAAATTTCCAATTTTCATATGCCGCGTTTACAAGAGTTTTTGACGAAATTAAATTCTTTTAACAACTTTCAAAAGCTTCACCCAATGAACATCCATGCAAAGTTTCAGCTTGATTGGCCTTCTGGTTTAGGAGAAGAAGATTTTTAAAGATATTTAAAGAATTACTAAAGATTCCCATTTTCAAATGCCGCGGCAACCAGAGTTTTTGACGAAATTAAATTCTTTATCAACTTTTGAAGAACTTCACCCAAGGAATATCCCTGCAAAGTTTCAGCTTGATTGGCCTACTGGTTTAGGAGGAGAAGATTTTTAAAGAAATTGTGGACGGACGGACAGACAGACGGACGGACGATGGACAACGACCGATCACAATAGCTCACCTTGCACTTTGTGCTCAGGTGAGCTAAAAAAATCTGAATTCAAAACAAGAAATGCATCACAGACAAGCATGCTGAGGCTGAAGTGTTTGTCACATGACCTTCAGTTGTGACCTTGAACTTGGGTGTATCCAACAGAGCTTTACACATAATACTAGTACTCATCAATGGGAATAACTGTGCCCAGTTGGGGGAAAACTGTGCCAAGTTATTTTATTTTGAAATCCATTAACCCTTTCCTGTTCAAACCCGGGATTTTATGTTGTTGTGATTTTATTCTTGAGAAAATATTGTGGCAAAAGAAGAAATTGATTTTAACAAGCAATTTCTCCATTTCCCTCAAAATTTTATACCACAAAGGATGGTTTTGTTTCAAATTGCATCCAATTCTCTCTCATTGTTGTCTTCAGTCTTTTTTTTAATTCGGACCAGTAAAAAAACTTGAAAGGGTTAATAAGCTATGGGCAAGAACTGGACACACACAAACACAGACAGAGTCTGTTGACATTACATGATACGGGCATAAAAAAGGTCAAGATTAACCCTTTCCTGTTTTTCAAAATTTTAGACCAGTCCAATTTGATAGAAGTTGCAGACAATAATCAAAGGTGGGTGCAATTTGAAAAGGAACGGACCTACAGGTTAGATAATATTGTTGGAAAAGAAGAAATTGCTTGTCACAAGCAATTTCTTCTTTTCCAACAATGTTTTCTTAAGTATAAATTCAAAGGGACATGAAAACAAGGGATTGTACAGGAAAGGGTTAAATATTATATTTACCTGTATTAAAGTGCTTGTCCAAACTCGACCCTTTACTGTTATAGATACACTATCTTCTGGTTCTAAATAACCGACTGTACATACAATATGGGAACAGAATGCTTGCTCTGGACATCCCTGTCAATAAATTAATTGTTTTATTTAAACTATTCCCACACAGTGACGCTCTTAACCCATTACCACACAGAAAGAATTAAGTCTGTTCCAAATTGAAAGAAGTTGCAGACGACAATTTAAAGTTTATGGAATTTGGAATTGTTTCATCTTTTTGGATAGAAAACATTGTGGATAATGAAGAAATTGCTTGTGACAAGCAATTTCTTTATTTTCCACAATGTTTTTCAAAGCTTTTTTCCTTGAGGGTGTGTAAAAGGGTCTCTGAGAGGGAATGGGTTAAAAACCTCCCTAACATAAGACTTTGGAAAACATTATGTAAAATGAAGATATTGCTTGCAACAAGCAATTTCTTCATTTTACACAATGTTTTCTACCCAGAAATTTGGAAAAATCTGAAATTTCATAAACTTTAAATGCTTGTCTGCAACTCCTTTCAATTTGGACCAGTCTAAAATTTTGTCGTCTGGTAATGGGTTAACCTATTACCATATAATGACGCTTTTTGAGTCCCCCTAAGAGAAAAGGTGTTGAAAACATTGTTTAACAATGAAGAAATTGCTTGTGACGAGCAATTTCCTCTATCTCCACAAGGTTTTCTACTTAAAAGGCCAATATTTTCTTAATTCCACCCACCCAAATTTGTAGTCTCCAACTTCTTTTAGATTGGAGCAGTCTAAAATTTTATTGTGTGGTAATGGGATAACATTTTCCAAAACAATCCCACTTTATTTTTGACATATCAAGAAAAAGCAAAAACACTACAAAAAATGAAGAAATTACTTCATATAAGCAATTTCTTCATTTCTCGAATGTTTCATCCCAAAACACTAAAACTCTTTAGATTTAAACTTTTTAAAATTGTCATCTGCAACTTCTTTGAATTCTGGTCCAGTCTAAAAAATTTTGGGGTAGTAATGGGTCAACATTGGCATAAACAAGAAGCTAGTTTAAAGATCTCTTAACCCATTACCACACAGCAAAATTTTAGGCTGGTCCAAATTGAAAGAAGTTGCAGACGACAATTTAGAGCTTATACAATTTTCGATTTTTTTCACCTTTGGAATAGAAAACATTGTGAATAATGAAGAAATTGCTTGTAACAAGCAATTTCTTCATTTTCCACAAAGTTTTCCAAAGCTTTTTTCTAAGGGGCGTCTTAAAGCGTCACTGAGTGGGAATGGGTTAATAAGAAGATAAAAAAATCAAAATCTGATCCTCTTGGATCCTGTTAATCAGAACATAAATTACTGAACACTTTCTTGCAATTAACCAGAAGTTGCTATTAACAGAAGCTATTTGTTCTTTAAATCTTATGTTTTAGCATGAAGTAGATTGTGATTAAGTTGTGAATTGCTATTATCAGTGTTGAAATTTAGAGGACTCCACAATATTTTGTTTCAAACCCATTTCCACTCAATTATTTTAGACTGGTCCAAATTGAATTTTAAGTTTATGAAATTTTTGATTTTTCTCTTTTTTGAATAGAATACATTGTGGAAAATGAAGACATTGCTTGTAACAAGCAAATTTCTTCATTTCACACAATGTTTTCCTTATTGTAAAAAGCGCAATTGGGTGGAAAGGGTTAAATAAACTTAACCCATTCCAACTCAATCCCTCCTTTTTACGCCTCTCAAGAAAAAACTTTGGAAAACATTGTGGAAAATGAAGAAATTGCTTGTATCAAGCAATTTCTTCATTATCCTCAATGTTTTCTATCCAAAAAGACGGAAAAAATTTAAAATTCCATCAACTTGAATTTGTCGTCTGCAGCTTCTCTCAATTTGGACCAGTCTAAAATTTTGCTGTGTTGGAATGGGTTAAAAAGCAATGTTGAACTCCAAACTGTAAGACCATGGGCAACTCAAACTTGAAAACTACAGAAATGTAAAGCACATTCAAACTTTAGAACCAAAAGCAAAAAGATTTGGTAACATTCAGAAAAAGCTTGTTCATTCCCCACAACTTTTACAAAAGCTTTTATTTTTGAGGACCTAAAGCCAGTGTGGAAATGGGTAAATTTATCATCGACATAGAAACAATTATGATTAAAGGTAAACAGATACTGGTTAGAGAAATATATCCTCAAATAATGGAGAATGGCCAAAGAAATTAATGAATTGACCGATTGATTTGATTGATTGAAATGGATTAAACGCTACTTGTAAAAGTGTTTCAGTTAATGAGCAATGACGTACAATGAGTGATGACGATTGATTGATTGAATGGGGTTTAACGCTGCTTTTAACAGTATTTCAGTCATATTGCGGTGGCAGGAGCACCTTACAATGGATTCCTGGTATTTCTCACACCAGTACTACCACTACATCCTTTCCTAGCCTCAAGCTATCCCACTTAGGTTTACGATTATCCACCCATTGGTGAGAGACAAATGTCGGAAAGAATATGTGCCTCTGCAGGAGATCGAACCCATGACATCCCATGATTGAAGATTAGGAGTCTGACGTGCTACCGACTGCGCTATGACGGGGGATGAGTGATGATGAATAACCCATTACTAGAAGATTAGATTGTATGTTTATGAAATTTTTTATGGGTAGAAAGCATTGTGTAAAATGAAGAAATAGCTTGTTACAATCAATTTCTTAATTTTACACAATGTTTTCCCAATTGTTTTTCTTTTGGGTGTCAAAAAGCATCATTGCTTTGCGATGGGACAATTGAAGGAGAGAGAAGCAGTTATTGGAAGAAATCTGGTAAAATAAGAAAAGTCACTCACAATTCGTAAATACTCTTTCTTTGATCTTTTATCAACATCCCTCTTATCAACTTTATCGTCTGTCAGTTCCTCTGCCTCCCTTCTATGACGTGTAAATTGATTTGTGTCATGGTCGTTGTGTTTAGGGTGACGTTTTGATTTCTTTTTGTCAATAACAACAACACCGTCTCCTTCGGAATATTTCACACTTGCACCTTGTCTACTTGCCTTTAGCTTTTCAAGTTCTTCAACAGGCTATACATGAATGAAACAGTAATGTTAACCCTTTCCCAGAAGACAATAATTTAGACTAGCCGAAATTGAAAGAAGTTTGCAGAATACAATTAAAAGTTTATTGGTTTTTCAATTTTATCAACTTTTTGGGCAGTTTCTTTATTTCACACAATTTTTTTCCACTTTATCTTGAATGGCATCAAAAGCATCATTGTGTTGGAATAGTAAAGTAAGAAAAAGTCTTGAAAATCATATCATATTCATTTTTTTTTTCAACACATTTGTTTAACAGATGAAGGGAACATTTTTTTTTCATGGAGGTATGCACAGAAAAAAACTATTAACACTGTATGAATATGCGAAGCAGATTCATACATAGGTGTGAAAAGGTTTTTCGGTTTATACCTCATTAAAAACATACTCTCTTCATTTCCTATAATTCAATAGCATCTAGCAAAAAAAAAACTTTACAAATTTGGATACCTTTTTGTATGGAACTATATTGTGAGGAAGCATACAAAACTGCTGCTTGCTCAAAATTTTGCTTATGGCGATATTAATAATTTTTTGACCATTCAGAAAGCCTGTTTTTAATCGATGAAACTAACAAGATGATTTTGTGGAACACCATGCCCCCTAAACAGGAATTCTTTAGAAATAGGTGAATTTTATTGGGTTTTTTTCCTTTGTTTTAGGGAAAAGGGTTAAAATTTTGACCTTGACCTTGGTGAATTGACCTTCCCCAGTTGCGCCTTGTTGAGACGTATCTACATACCAAATATTAGCATTGTAACTTAATCAGGGTTGAAGTTACAGGAAAATGTTTAGTTGGCAGGTTAAGTTTTGCAGACAGACAGACGGAGACGGGTAAAACAATATGCCCCAATCAATCGATGCGGGGCATAAAAATTAAATTATTAGTAAAAGAAACTTTAAACCCATTACTAGACGACACAATTTTACTTGAGCATTAAAATCTATCTGTGATGTAAACCACTAATCCTCTATTTACCAAATTAATGTTTTGATGGAGGGCCATAAAAAGTGTACTTACAGAAAATGCTGATATATTATATAACTGACAACTTATATCTGGTTGTGAAACTTTTGGCTGTTCTGTTAGATACAACAAGTTTAGTCCGACAAAATCTACGCTAGGCCAGAATATCTTGATGGCGCTTGTCTTTACTGCACTCGGGCCACGGTTGTTCAGCTGTAATACAAAATATACAAACAACTCAAACACTGTGGTAATTTTATCAATGATTTAAAAGTAATAAAATGTCATCATGAAAAAGCTCTCTTTTCATCAGGACTTTTTTAAAACCCTTTCCTGGATGGCACGATTTTAGACTGGTGCAAACTAAAAGAACGCAGATGACAATTTAAAGGGAGATATCAATGTTTCTGAAACCTAGATAAGAAAAATTTGCCAATCACCTAAAAATACACTAAAAAGGATGCTTAATACTTAAGTTCGAATCAGATATTGTCTTCACGGTAATCCTAAATTCAGTTGTCCACACCGCATAACTTCATTTGCATATGACCCACTGAAAGGTTACAAATTTACAAGCGAAACAACCGATATCTTAAATTATGTCAAACCAAAATTTAAGTGCAAAACTACGGTAAGTGTCTACATTTGTATAAACACTTAACCCATTACCAGATGGCAAAATTTTAGACTAGCCGAAATTGAAAGAAGTTGCAGACGAAAATTTAAAGTGTATGTAATTTTGGATTTTTCAACTTTCTGGGTAGAAAACATTGTGGAAAATGAAGAAATTGCTTGTAACAAGCAATTTCTTCATTTTCCACAATTTTTTCCAAAGTTTTTGTCCTTAGGGGCGTTTAAAGGTGTCACTGAGTGGGAATGGGTTAAGGCAGTTTTGGTCTGATCTTTACAAAATTGAAGAATGGCTAGCAAAAATAACTCTTGGTGACATATTGACGACGTTTGTTTGAGCAGATTCCAACTGAATACGGATTCCAGCGGTTTTACGCACCATGTGAATGACCCAATATTCTTTGCAACTGTCTTTGCTCAATCTAAAAATAGATCAAGAGCCTAAATAGGCTATTAGAGAAATACCCTTGTTTATTCAGATAAAAAACCTCTGATTTTAACAGAACTACTTTCAGAATAATGTATTAAAATAGTATATGAGAAAGAATAATCAAAATCTGTGACATGAGCAACATCTATACCTACCTTTAACATTTATAAAATTTTAGATCTTTTAACTTTATAGGTAGTAAACATTGTGGAAAAGGAAGAAATTACATTTTACACAATATTTCCCAATCATTTTTCTTGAAGGGCGAAAATACGTCACTGTGTGGGAATCAGTTGAAGGAAACTCCATGTACATACCACATATTCATGAGCTACAAGAGGTCCTACTTCTTTCTGTCTGTATCTTCTTACATCTGTCTCTGTGTATATAAACTGTTCTGGCTCAGATTTTCTGGAAAATACATGACAATAATACACTTGAAACTTGTTACCTTGAAATCAGAAATCTTGAACTCTGGGATATGTCAAGGTCATAGTCAAGTCCCAACTTTCTTCCTTCTTTATTTGATATGCCGGTAAAACTGAATGTTTATATTGAACAAGTAAAACCCATAATTCCTGTTAGGTCGAGTGATTTTCCTGCCAAATTTCAAATTTTACATCAAAAGTTTGACTGAAAAGCAGGCAATTTGATTAACAAATTCAGTCAGGATTTGTGTAAAATGCTGCAAACATCAATGGTGTCTCTGAAAAGTTTGACAATGACATGCTGTAATTCCAGGCTTTTCACACCCCAGGCAAATATCAATGATTAATTCAATCAGAAAATCATCAAAATGTTTCTTTATTATAATTAAAATTGTATAATTAACAAAAGTAATTAAGATATAGAAACATTTTGACACTTTTCTGATGGTAACCCACTCCACCATCCCAACCAAAAAGTTGTATTCCACCCCTATCTCAAAATGCTTCCGAGAGACTTGTTTGACTTTTCAATGAAACGAAAAAAGTATAAGATTGTTTAACCCATTCCCACACAGTGATGCTTTTAGACGCCTCCTCAATATAAAGAAAAAGATCTTAAACAATGTTTTCCATCCAAAATGACAAAGATCTTAAAGATCTCATCAACTTAAATTTGTTATCTGCAACTTCTTTGAATTTGGACTGGTCTAATAGTTTATTGTCTTAAAATCTAAAGTTCCTTACCCTCCAATCCGTAAATTGGCAGCCTGCTGTAAAGGAATCACGGCTTCTGCTACATTATTGTCCATTGTGCCATTCTCTTGATTCGAGCTGAAATTTGTTGAAACAAAATGGTGAATATTCTTTAGGAAATAATCGAAAGGTTTTTTAAGTCATCCCCATAAAAATCATGCTATTTCACTACTCTCAAGAAAAAAAACTTTGACAAACATTGTGGATAATGAAGAAATTGCTTGTAACTAGCAGTTATTTTGGTTTTCTTTTTTTTCACAATGATTTCCAAAGCTTTTTTTCTTGGGAGCTTCTAAAAGTGTCATTGAGTAGGAATGGATTAATAGCAATGCTCTATGGTGAGAAACAAAGAAAAACATAACTGAATAAAAGTGATGCTTTCTTAATTTTGTATGAAAATTAAAATTAATAGCCTATCTTTCATTCAAATCTTGACACATTTTTTTGCAAAGAATCCCTGACATTATTTTCATAAAAAGTATATAAATTGAAAGAACATCAAATCCGCAATATAATTTTCCTCATGGCAATGCCCCCTTCTTTCTTTTCTTTTCTGGCTAACTAATTCACCCCCCCCCCAGTCAATTTAGGTGAAAGAAGTTTGTTTTAACCCTTTCCTGTTCAATCCCTGGTTTTTACGTCCCAGTGAAGTTGTAATTCTGAAAATATTGTAGGAAAAGAAGAAATTGCTTGTGACAAGCAATTTCTTCTTGTCCACAATTTTTTCTACCCTTTTGAATGGTTATTTTCAAATTAAATCCAAATTTAATTTTTGTTTGCAAAACCTTTGATTTTGGACAGGTCTAAAATTTAGCAAAACAGGAAAGGGTTAAATCTCACATCATCCTACTACACTCTATATTTTAATAAAGGGGTTCAATCCTAACAGCTATTTCTCTAGGCACAAAGTCAAATAATGCAAGCATCAAATATTTCAGAAAATGTCCAAAACTTAACCCATTACTACAAGATATTATTTTAGATTGGTTCAGAGCTACAGATAGAGAGCTTAACCCGTTCCCACTCAATAAAATTTTAGACCAGTCCAAATTCAATGAAGTTAAAGATGACAATTTAAAGTTGATGAAATCTTTAAAATCTTTGTCTATTGTGGTAGAAGTCATTGTGGATAATGAAGAAATTGCTTGTGACAAACAATTTCTTCGTTTTCCACAATGTTTTCCAAAACCTTTATATTGAGAGGGGTTTAAAAGCGCCACTGTGTGGGAATGGGTTAATTGGATTGTACATTTGAATACTTCAACAATAATGCCATTTACCCTATGTTGTAGGTACTCATTGAGCTGATTCAAATGAGTATCCACAACATAGGGTTTTGTTGAGAAGTAAGGATTTTAGAATTTGGTTACACCTTCTTATCTAGAGCTCTGCTGGTCCCAATTGTAAAAATTGTGGATAAAATGAAGAAATTGCTTCGATTTCCACTATGCTTTCCAAAGCTTTTTTCTTTGAGACGTCAAATAGCGTGATTGGGTGGAAATGGAGTGAGATAACATTAAAATTTCACAACTCAATAAAATGAACAGAATGGTGTGTCCAATTTAAATTTTATAATCATTAAACAAACACAAAATATAGAGTAACCCAGTTTGAGGTTGGGATCTTCCAGTTTAGAACTAACTACTTAGTGACTTTTATCTTTTTATAAGGATGACACAATAAAGAGACTTTTATTTCTATCAAGGGATTCCCTAATGACAAAATTTTAGACCACTCTAAATACGGAGAGGTTGAAGAGGAAAAAACTGCAACCAGCTGTAAAAAGGGCTCTGTCTGTTGGGTGTTTTTCCAAGGTAAGTAAAAAAAAGGCTTGTCTTTAACCCTTTCCCGTTTAATCCCTGTTTTTTATGTCCCTGTGATTTGATAATTGAGAAAAAATTGTAGGAAAAGAAGAAATTGCTTGTAACAAGCAATTTCTTTTTTTTCCACAATATTTTCAACTTTCTGAATGGTTATATTTCAAATTAAATCCACTTTCAATTTTGTCTGAAAAAACTTTGAATTTGGATAAGTCTAAAATTTTGAAAAACGGGAAAGGGTTAATGTCTGTGTTGATTCGCTTTGATTTTCTAAGGTTACAGAGCATCCCTTTTTCCGTGATTGATCACAAATTACAGGCAATCTTACCTTGATACTTCAGCAATGAATATCAGTTGAGGAATGGATCCATTGATGTCTTTTGGTGTAGCTTGAAGTGTGAAATTAGTCTGCAAGAACAAAAGTTAAATGTCACATAGCATGATAAGATTCATTTATTTTCTTTCAATACTTTTTTCTTGTCATTAGTCTTTTTATTAATTCATATATTTTTCCTTTATCCCATTCCCACACAATGACGCTTTTTCATGCCCCTCAAGAAATATGATTGGGAAAACATTGTGGGAAATGAAGTCATTGCTTGAACCAAGGAATTTCTTCATTTTCCACAATGTTTAATTTCTATTCAAAAATTTGAAAATTTCTATAATGTCATTCACTTAAGATTGTCATCTGCAACTTCTTTAAATTTGGATCAGTCTACAATTGGGAATGGGTCAACCAATTTCCAAGACACACACATTTTTGACTGGTCCAATGTGAAGATAATCAAATTTTACATTTTTTTTTTTTTTTTAAAGTAAAAATATGGGAAATGAAAAATTGCTTGCTACAAGTAATTTATTTATTTGTTTATTGTGGGCTATACGCTGCTTGAAACATCTTATGACAGTGAAGTAACTTATGTTAACCGACTCCCAGACAATGACTCTTCAATGCCCTCAAGAAAGTTAGTAAAAGAGCATTGTGTAAAAATGAAGAAATTGCTTGCAGCAATGTTTTCTACCAAGAAAGTTGTCTTCTCTGCAAATCCTTTCAATTTGGACCAGACATATGATAATGGGTTAACGTACATAGTTGATAATTTCATGCAGAGGCTCATATTTTCAAAATTTCATCAAATGTGACCCATCAGGCAAAAAAAAGACCTGTTCCGGCGTTGTATAAAATTAAGTATTCAAAAAGAAGTCTAATCTAACAAAAGTCAATTTCAAAAGTGACTGTAAAATAAGTTAAAGATTCACTATACATTAACCCATTCCAACTCAATCCCTCCTTTTTACGCCCCTCAAGAAAAATCTTTGGAAAACATTGTGGAAAATGAAGAAATTGCTTGTATCAAGCAATTTCTTCATTATCAACAATGTTTTCTATCCAAAGAGACGAAAAAATTCCAAATTCCATCAACTTGAAATTGTCGTCTGCAGCTTCTTTCAATTTGGACCAGTCTAAAATTTTGCTGAGTTGGGATGGGTTAAGAAAACATAGCAAGATCAAAAAGTTTCAACCCCAGAAGGCTGACCAGGCTCTATACTTTTTGCACCATTCAAGAATTCTTATTTTGTTTGATTTGTAACATAAAAAAGCTATTATTTAAAATCTTACCCTTGATTTAGCTGGTAATGGATTGCCCAGATCACAGGATATAAAACTGCTGTTGGAAGAATCACAGAATATAGGTACTTCCTGAAAGTGAAAAAACACACAATTTCTTCTATAATATAGCTTGCAAACTACATTCACTATCACCTGAAAACAAAATCTTTTACTTGTTTAACCAATCCCCAAACAACAAAATTTTAGACTTGTCCAAATTAAAGGAAGTTGCAGACAACATTTTTGAGTTGGTGAAATTTTAAAAAAAATGTTCTTTTGTTACAAGCAATTTCTTCATTTTCCACAATGTTTTCCTGAAGCCTTTTTCTTGAGGGACGTAAAAGGAGGGATTATGTGGAAATGGATTAAATTGAAAGAAGTTGAAGATGATGGTATAAAGATTGTGAAATTCAGATTTTTTTCAACTGTCTGAGTAGAAAACATTGTGGAATATAAGGAAATTGCTAGCATTTTTTTTCGTTTCACACAATGTTTTCTTAATTGTTATTCTTGAGTAGTATCAAAATGCTTCATTGTGTGAAAATGGGTTAAACCATTCCCTTAAAATTCTTCTTGTTTCCATCTGTAAAGAAAAAAGGATTTGAAAAGATTGTGGGAAAAAGTGAAAATAATGGTTACAAGCAATTCTTTCATTTACCTCATTTTTTTCTACCCTAGAACACAATTATTTTCAAAGATCTAAAATTTCTTTGAATTTGGACTGGTCAAAATTTTTGTCTTGGTGATGGTTAGGGAAATTTTTTGACAAGCCCAATTTAACCTTTTCCTGTTCTTGTAAATTATAGACTGGTTAAAATTGAATAGGTTGAGTATGACAATCAGAATTGGATGCAATTGAGATATAACCATCGTATGTGGGAGAAAAATATTGTGGGGGAAAAGGAGAAATTACTTTTTACAAGCAATTTCTTCTTTTTCCACAATTTTTTCTCAAGTATAAAATCATAGTGAAGTAAAATCCCAGGTTTTTACAGGAAAGGGTTAAAAGAAAATGCAGACATTAATTTCTAGAGCATGATCTTTCCCCTGTCTTTCAGGATAGAAACATTATGGGAAATCAAAGAAATTTGTTAAAAATGACTTCTTTTAACCCTTGTCATGCTGAACCCAGAATATTCCTATTTTGGCAGGATGTATAGACCAAGATCAGGCTGCACATAAGAGCAGTCTGATATTGGTCTACACTGCCTGCTTGTCCCCTTTCAGCAAGAGTTGTTTAAATAACCAATTTTCAAAAGAAATATTGACGCTCATTAAGACCCTCCAGAGTTGATGACATAATTACATTTATTATATACCTATAAAAGATAAGATATGGATTAAAATCTGGCTATCTAATACAACTCAACAGAAAAAAAATCATTATTCAGCGTGTACATAAAAAACGTATTTGTGGAGTACCGTTAAACACGGACTACTTTTTGTATATTGACGTTCGTTTTTTTTTTCGGAAAGTTGGTTATTTCTTAATCATTTAAAAGAATTTTCTTAATGTCATGTCCTAAAAGGTATACAATAAAAGGAATATTACAACAGTGTGTTTTTCTATTTGTTGTTATCATATACTCGAATCGTGTGTAGGTATTTTTATTGGGTTCGACCTTCGGTCTCATCCATTATAAAATACCTACACACGATTCTTGAACACGATAACAACGCATAGGAACACGATAACAACGCATAGAAAAAGACACTGTGGTAATTTTCCCTAAGTATTATGTTGTAAAACTCACCAAAAAAAGCCATTTGGGTTGTTATTGACAAATTCCCAAATGATTTGATAATGAACTGATCAATCTTGAAAGAAGTTGCAGACGACATTACAAATTGCACTAAAATTTGAAAATAAGCGCCATATAGGGTAGCAGTTACCAAGCATCATAATTATAGATTGCTCCAAATTGAAAGAAAATACACTACATCTCAATGATAGTTCTCCTTTTCTGTCAATATTTTCCTAAGTATTATTTTACTGGGCATCAAAAGGTATTATTGCGGTTAATGGCTTCACCAATCACCAGACCACTGGTCCAAATTCAAAGAAGTTACATACAGCAAATTCTAGTTTATGAAAAAAAAATCTTTGTCTCTTGGGATAGAAAACATTGTTGAAAATGAAGAAATTGCTTTAGACAATCAATCTCTTCACTATCCATAACTTTTTCCAAGGCTTCTCTTTTGTGGGTTTTACAAAAAGCAGGATTGTGTAGGAAAAAGTTAGACAAAGGTAATATTTCTCAATTTATAGCAATATTATTTAACATAGATTTATTTCACTTCCATCCTGTATGTCATATTATAATACAAAATCCTGCACAAATCACTATTTCTAGATTCTTGAGAACAATCCTTGCTAACTATAATTTTTTTCTATCAAGTAGTATATTACACACCAAAAAGAAATAGATAACTTTCAACAAGGCCTCGTAAAAATTAACTTCATGTTACTGACATATTTTCAACACTCTATAGAAGGTGAAAAAAAAAATCAGCATGGACATACATTTCTACTCTATTGATTACTTACATATTTTCTATATGCTATTTATATAATGTTACACCAGGAGGAAAGATAACTTTCAACATGGAAACATAAGAGTAATCTCCCTAATCACTTACATGTCTTTAATTTGTCATTTTATATAATCTAACTCCAGGAGAGAAGATAACCTTCAACATGGAAACATAAGAATAATCTCCCCTACTACTTACATATTTCTTATTTTATAGAATGTTACATCAAGAGGAAAGATAACTTTCAACATGGAAACATAAGAGTAATCTCCCTTATCACTTACATGTCTTTAATTTGTCATTTTATATAATGTAACTCCAGGAGAGAAGATAACCTTCAACATGGAAACATAAGAATAATCTCCCCTACTACTTACATATTTCTTATTTTATAGAATGTTACATCAAGAGGGAAGATAGCTTTCACATGGACATATATTAAGGATAAACTCCCCTACTACTTACATATTTTTTATTTGTTATTTTATAGAATGTTACGCCAGGAGGGAAGATAACTTTCAACATGGACTCATAGGAATCTTCTCCTCTATTTTCAACAAAAACTAGCAGCTCAATCTTTTTGTCTTCTCCCAAAGTGTAGGAATCTTTTACACTGTAAAAATACATCATAGATATAATAATCTGACCCTGTACCTAAATCAGAATAAAGTAATATTAACAAGATGTATTTGTGACTCACCATGCCCTTGTTAAAACCTCTGAAATATTAATCATTTTTGGTTATGTTTAGCAGAAGTTTGACCTTGACATTGTCACATAGCCTCAACCTTTGTATCTTCAGATACATACATATCAGTAAGGTCTATCGTAAATCCAAACATGAAACATGTATCTTGAATAGGCTGAAAGTAATTGTAAATGTTAAGTTTTCTGTTAATTTTTGTAGGTAGACAGAAAGACGGACAACTTTAAAACAATATGTCCCCAGTCATTTGATGGAAGGTCATAAAAATTCACGCCATATATACGTAGTATCATAAGTTTCATCATCACTATTTCATCATTTTATTCATGAGGTCAATGATGAGCACTTGAGAAAGTCTTGGGTTTTCTTGTATCCATTCAGAACACAAAAATCCAATTGAAAACGGAACCAAAACTGAGTTACTTCTAGATCAGGTTTTCAGACAATATTAGTATGAACAATCATGTGCTTAGACATGTTTTTATGACTTTCATAAACTATTTTCAATTTTTGTATTGTGTTATTAAACCCATTCCCACACAGGGTTTTCCCTCGACTTTCAAAACAGGGGGTCATTTTGCCACATAATGACCCCTATCAAATAAGATAAAGAAGGCTGTCTAGCTTTTTGGGGGGTCATTTCCAAAAAATGGGGATCAAAATTCAGAGAAGGAGAGGGTCATGGAAAAACTTGCCCACACAAGCCCTCCTTTTTATGCCCCTCAAGAAAAAAATCTCATATATGTATGTATAAAGTTTTATTACTTTTGAAACAAAATTAAAGCGTTAGTTTGCAACACAAGCTAACTTGCAAAGAGCCTTGCTTAGGAAACATTGTCTGGGGAAGTTAAGACTTCAAACAAGAGGCCCAGTGGGCCTTAACGGTCATCTGAGTAAAAGAGCATCAAGTCAAGTGATTTAGGGTTTATTAGAAAAAGATTTTTTAAGAAGTACAAAAATTTACCCCTTTCTGCCCCCGACTGGGGCCCCTTTTACCCCAAGCCCCCCAACCTCTTTTCACAAACTGGAATTGGCATCCCCCAATGATGCTTCCGACCAAGTTTTATTGAAATCCCCTCAGTAGTTCTTGAGAAGAAGATGAAAATGTTTAAAAGTTACCAAAAATGACCCCCTTTTGGTCCCCATTTCAGGCCCCCCTGACCTCCTGCCTTTTAATTTTCACAAATCAGTATAATCAGTATCCATAGATGCTTTTCACCAAGTTTGTTTGAAATTGGCTTAGTACTTCATCAGAAGAAGATGAAAATGTGAATTTTTTAACATGATGAACTTTGACCTCTGGTGTGGCCCCATACATGACCCCAGGGACATGAATTTCACAATTTATAATATACCTGTCCTAGTTGTCATGCACACAGAATATTTAAGCTCTGGCATTAACAGTTTATTAGAAGAAGATTTTTAAAGAAGTACCAAAAATTACCCCTTTTTGCCCTCTATTTGGGCCCCTTTGACCCCCAGAACCCCTTTTTTCACAAACTTGAATTGGCATCCCCCAATGATGCTTTCTTCCAAGTTTTGTTGAAATCCCCCCAGTAGTTCTTGAGAAGAAGATGAAAATGTTTAAAAGTTACCAAAAAGTACCCCCTTTTGGTCCCCATTTTAGGGCCCCCTGACCCCCCAGCCTTTTAATTTTCACAAATCCGAATAACCATTACCAAATGATGCTTTTCACCAAGTTTGTTTGAAATTGGCTTAGTACTTCATCAGAAGAAGATGAAAATGTGAATTTTTTAACATGATGAACTTTGACCTCTGGGTGTGGCCCCATACATGACCCCAGGGGCATGAATTTCACAATTTATAATATACCTGTCCTAGTTGTCATGCACACAAAATATTTAAGCTCTGGCATTAACAGTTTATTAGAAGAAGATTTTTAAAGAAGTACCAAAAATTACCCCTTTTTGCCCCCTATTTGGGCCCCTATAACCCTCAGAACCCCTATTTTCACAAACTTGAATTGGCATCCCCCAATGATGCTTTCTACCAAGTTTGGTTGAAATCTGCCCAGTAGTTCTTGAGAAGAAGATGAACATGTTTAAAAGTTAACGGATGACCGTGGACGAACGACGCACGACGGACGACGCACGACGACAGACAAACGATGATTGCAATAGGTCACCATGACCATTCAGTCAGGTGACCTAAAAAACTTTGTTGCAAAACTCAAAATGTGATTGATGTACGTAAAAGGTTTATTTCTTTTGTAGTAAAATTGTAAGATATTTGCTTTACAATTTTTTTTTAATTTTTGTACACAGACAGGCAGACAAAAACATCTGTGATAGATGGATACACAGACAGACAGGCTGATTCAAATAAACCCCTGTAACATCGTTTTACAAATATAAACCTCTACGCATATTGTTGGTTGGGAAAAGATTTTTAAATATTTCCTCATTTGTTTCCATGTAAAATGGGTGTGCCCAGGCAGACCAAGAATTGTACCCCTGGAGCATTCTTTGAACAACTTTTGTAAAGGGCATTCAGGCAATGCTACAGGCAAAACATGAAAGCTTAATGCCATATAGTTTGTCAAAAAATATTTTTGAAATTTCCTCCTTTGTTTCTAGGTAAAATAGGGTATGCAGGGGAAATCTGGAATTCAGCTTACCAGATGGCAAAAGTGTAGACTGGAAAGGCAAGGAGTTGCATGCAACAATTAAATGTTCATGAAATTTTAGATTTTTCCAACTTTCTTGATAGAAAACGTTCTGTAAAATGAAGAAAAAACTTGTTACAAGCAATTTCTTCATTTAGCAAAACATTCTTTAAAATGAAGGAATTGCTTGTAACAAGCAATTTCTTGATATTGCACAAATATTTTCACATTTGTCTTCTTAAGGGGCATCCAAAAGCGTCACCATGTGGGAATGGATTAATCAAAATACAGTCACTTACTGTAAGGCAGTTACTGCTAGGTCTGGCACACAAATGTTGTCTTTTCCACATTTCTTTAAAATATTGGCCTGAAAAGCAAATATATTCATACATAGATTTTTTTAGATGTTGTCTTTACCATATTTCTTTAGAATATTTGCCTGTAAAGTAAATATATTCATACATAGATTGTATTAGATGTTGTCTTTTCCATATTTCTTTAATATATTGGCCTGTAAAGTATACAGTTCATTCATATATAGGTTGTATTAGATGTTGTCTTTACCATATTTCTTTACCACATTAGCTTGTACAGTATATACATGTCATACACTAATTGTACTACAGGCTGTTTTTACCACATTTCATTGCCCTGTTAACATTTGCCTGTAAACATGTGTCATACATAAACTGCATTAGATGTTGATTGCCTTGACCACATTTGTTTAATATATTGGCCTGTACAGTATATTTGTATTACATATGTATTGTATTAGATGTCTTTACCACATTTCATTGAAATATTTGACTGTAAATTATATTATGTTCATAAATTGATTGTATATCATGTTTACTTTATCACATTTCTTTGATATATCATTCTTTAAAGTATACATCAGTCATACATCGATTGCATCAGATTTTTCTACATTTCTTTAATATATTGGTCCGGAAGTATATATGTGTAATACATTGATTGTATAAAGTTTAGATCATTCCTAAATAATGACAACTGCTCAAGATACTGAAAAAGATAGGTTTTGAAAAATTGTTATAAAAGGAGTAAACACACAGCTGATGACTAGGACTTTCTCAATCCATTCCCAAACAGTGACGCTATCTGACTCCCCTCAAGAAAAACAATTGTAACAAGCAATTTCTTCATTTCACACAATGTTTTTTACTCAGAGAAGTGAAGCCTGCCACTAGGTGATTCAATTTTAGTCTGGTTCCCACTGAAGGAAGTTGCAGACAAAAGTTTAAAGTGTGTTTTTATTGAATGAATGAGTGTCATACAGTGAAGAAAACATTGTTGGGAAAAAAGAAATTGCCTTCACAAGAATAATTTTTCCTTTTCCTTGAATGTTTTCCATATCAATCTTTCTTCAGTGCATCAAAATGCAGGATTATGTGGTATTTTGTTAATGTACAGAGTTTTCAAAATACATTTATTAACCCATTACCCCCAGATGACAAAATTTTAGACTGATCCAATTCTTTGACCCTTTCCTGTTTTGTTTTTTTGAAATTTCATACTGGTCCAAATCGAAAGAGGTTGCAGACAAAAATAAAAATTGGATGCAATTTGAAATGAAACCATCCTATAAGGTATAAAATATTGTGGGAAAAGGAGAAATTGCTTGTTAAAGCAATTTCTTCTTTTTCCACAATATTTTCTCAAGTATAAAATCAAAACGACGTTAAATTCTTGGTTTGTACAGGAAAGTGTTTAAGCAGTTGCAGATGACAAATTTTGAAGTTATTTGCCTTTTCCAGTAGAAAACATTGTAAATTATTAAGTAACTGCTTGTTAAAAGCAATTTTCTTATTTGCCTCAATTTTTCCAAAGCATTTTTACTCGATGGGCGTAAAGAAGCAGTCATGTGTTGGAATGGGTTAACCTACAGGATACCTTCCCATAATTTCATCATGATTCGACTGATAAGTATACACAGTAATTCCAACTTACAGTTGCCTTTGCAGTAGTTGGAATTCTTTGATTAAGCACAGGTCGTAATTCTCTCTTGTCTCTGTTCTTTTTCTCATGCAGTTCAAAGTTGAAATCAACAGTAATGGGGGTTAATTTATCTCGAACATTATTCTGAAAGAATTCAAAAGAAGATCTTAAGAGAAACAATCTAAATTACAGTCGAATCTGTGTACAGCAGCCAGTCAAGGGAGAGGGCAAAATTGGCTGCTGTTCACAGATTGGCTGCTGTTCACAGTATCCCTAGGGCGGCCATTTTGCCATATCATATTTGGTTAACTCATTTACAGAACACATAACTTTAGACTACTCCAATTTCTAAGAAGTTCTAAGCTTCCATTTTAAGTGTCTTTTAAAAAAAGAAAAGGCAATTAATACCATTTAAGATAAAAAATATTGTGACGGAAGTGAAAATATCTTGTTATAAGTAAAGTGTAAGAAGGCAAGTAAAACTCACAGAACTTGAACATAGTGGACCATATTACGTTCATTTGGCCATATGTGGTGTCTATAAACCATTTGTAACACAAATCATCAATGTTTTCAAATAAGACATTCTTTTTGACACGCTTTGAAGAAGGATCACCATTTTCATATTCCTCGAGAATTTCTCGTTTACGTTTAGCTACATTTTGAACCTGCGTACGACCTACACCGAACTCACCAACAATAACCCACGATCCACTAGAAAATGGAACCTACGTTTAGAGAGCGACATTATAGCGAGAATTGACAGCAATAGCAAATTTTCATCCATTTTAAAGACCCCAAGAAATCAGTTCGCTACATGTGTAAACAACCTGTAATGCTCAAGTTCATTGTATTTAAAAGAGACTCGACAACTCAAAAAATTCCCTATCCTTTAATCAATTATCATCACTCAAATCGACCAAATAAATATTAATGGCTAATTATACGTCAATTAATCAACTACACGGGACTAAGTCGATAGTTGGCTGTTTATATCTTGTACATTACGATAAGGCGACTTCGGCAATTACTATAGTAGTGATTATCGATTTTTTCGAACACGACTAATTAAGTTTAAGTGCGATATACTGTTGACAATAGACCAATTAAGGTGACCGCTGGCCGCATTTCAGGAGATCACGCTATTCACAGTGCAATTAAAGAAGGAATTGGCACGGGGGAAACTCCAGTGGCCGCTGTCGGCAGATTGGCCGTTGTGCATCGTTGGCCGCTAACACAGATTTGACTGTATTGTTAATGAGGAAATAAGAAAAAGATAAGTCAAAGTAACATATGTACCTCTCTGTTTCATAGTGTTTTTCATCTAATTTGATATGAGATGCATATTTAAGAAACAATTAAATTTGATGTATAGTATGGCTTGCTCAAATATCATCTTGTTAAATAAAAGCTCAAAGCTTTTGTCAAAAATTCTTCAAATCTAACTTCTAACTGACCATATTTTGTAACAAGTATATTAACTGATTGCATAAAGAAATAATATTTGCTATAAACCATTTATGACAACTCTTACTGAGCTGTAATGTGCATTGCATAAACATCTTGGTCAGATAGTTGAGCCCAAAACATTCTTCACAGAAAAAACAAACCTTGAACATAACTTACAATAAGATATGCAAACTCTGTAAAACATTCATTTCTTTCTTTAAATATAGTAACAATTTTCGTCTCTTGGCGTTTGTTCTCTTCTGGTGATATGTAAAATACTCTACTAGAATCATTCAAAGCAGAGTCCATTTTCCAAGTCAGCTCAAAGTCCAGGCTCTCTGGAACCCCAATCCCATCATACATAATACAAGCATACACGTTTATACTGTAATACACAAATTGATCAGTAATCAATCAAGTAATTATTCGAAACATTTACAATACTACAAAACAAGAGGACCATGATGGTCCTAAATCGCTCACCTGAGGCATCTGCAAATTACAGTACTTTTTTGTATAAACAAGATGTGTTTGTGAAACACTATGCCCCCGAAACGGGAATTGTTTAGAAAAGGGTAAAGGGTTAAAATTTTGACCTTGACCTTGATGAAATGACCTTCCCCAGTTGCGCCTTGTTGAGACCTATCTACATACCAAATATTAGCATTGTAACTTAATCAGGGTTGAAGTTAGAGGAAAATGTTTAGTTGGCATGTTAAGTTTTGCAGACAGACAGACAGACAGACAGACGGGCACCGGTAAAACAATATGCCCCCGATCTTATCGATGTGCAGGCATAAAAAGACACAACTTCAGCAAAATAAATAAAACAAATATAAGACTTTGGGCTTTGTATAAAGCTTTACAATAAAAATGAATGCCTTTGGCTTTATAGTTTAATCCATTACCAAACCATCCCGGAATTTGTCACCCTCAGGGAAAATAGGTTTAGAAAAGCATTGTGATAAAGGGAGTGACAAGAAATTTCTTCATTTCTATTTAAGCAGAAGAATTCTTTCAATGGGATTTACACAATTTTCGACCCCAGGCATTTTTTATCCTAAGAGTTTTTTCCTGTAACATAATACAAAATTACTTAGTCATGCTACATACCAAATATGAATGCCCTTCACCTAATATTTCAGAAGGAGAAAACTTTTGAAGATGCTCTAATTGGGTGTTTTATTAAATTTTGGACCTCTGGGGCAGTGCCATGTTTTATCCCAGGGCTAAGATTTTAGCTAACATGGTAGAGAACTATCTGATTATGCTATATACCGAAAAAGAATGCCTTAGACTTTGTAGATTGGGAGGAGAAGACTGTTGAACATGGTCTAATTGAGCATTTTTACTAACTTTGAACATCCAGGGAAGGGATTTTTTAACCTACAGGCATAATTTAATCAAAATTGATGGATAACAGCCAGACTACGCTTCACTCAAAATATAAATGCCCTCCATCTTAAAATGAAGATTTTTCTAACATACTCAAATTTTGTGTTTTTAAAAAAAAATTGACCCCTAGTGCAGGGCCGTTTTTTACCCTAGGGGGCAACTTTTAGTGACATAGTACAAAAACATCTAGATATGCTACATACCAAATATGAATATCCTAGACTTAATTGTTTAAAATGAGAAATCTTTTGAAATTGCTCTAATTAAGCATTTTTTGCAAACTTCTGACCTCAGGGGCGGGGCCATTTTTGACCCCAGAGATTAAATATTCATAAACTTGGTAGAGAACCATATGATTAAGCTCTATACAATATATGAAGACCTTTGGCCTTGTAGTCTATGAAAAACACAACAACAAAGATTTACTAAAATTTCACATTTTCATATGCTGCGGTTACAATTTTTTTCACGAAATGAAATTTTTTTAACAAATTTTGAAACTTCACCAAAGGATCATCCCTGCAAAGTTTCAGCTTGATTGGCGTACTGGTTTAGGAGGAGA
The DNA here is from genome assembly GCA_946902895.1 of Fragum fragum. Classification (NCBI taxonomy): domain Eukaryota; kingdom Metazoa; phylum Mollusca; class Bivalvia; order Cardiida; family Cardiidae; genus Fragum; species Fragum fragum. The sequence goes on along the minus strand of OX336377.1, from coordinate 45,040,204 downwards.
AGATTTTTAAAGATTTATAAAGAATAAATAAAATTTCCCATTTTCATATACTGCGGAAACCAGAGTTTTTTGACGGAATTAAATTCTTTTAACAACTTCTGTAGAACTTCAGCCAAGGAACATCCCTGCAAAGTTTCAGTTTGATTGGTTTAGGAGGAGAAGATTTTTAAAGAAATTGTTGACGGACGGACAGGTGGACGATGGACAACAACTGATCACAATAGCTCACCTCGCACTTTGTGCTCAGGTGAGCTAACAACCTGAATAATACACAATTTAACCCTTTCCCGTTCAAATATGGGGTTTTATGTTCCTGTGATTTTTTACTCGAGAAAACAATTTCTCCTTTTTCCACAATATTTTCTACCACATAGGATGGTTTGTTTTCAAATGGCATCCAGTTTTCATTGCCGTCTGCAACCTCTTTCAATTTGGACTAGTCTAAAATTTTCAAAAACGGGAAAGGGTTAAGAGACCACAGACATGAGTTTCAAGTGTGTTCAAATTGAAAAAACAAACAAGAGGACCATGATGGTCCTAAATCGCTCCCCTGAGTATGATGGTTCATGCCTTTATGATATAAACAATATAGCAAAGCCCTCTTTCTAATTATTTTGGAGAAGATGTTTAAGGATTTCTCTTTTAATCCTAGGTATATTGATGATCCCACCATATAGCACTTATTTCCTGAATAAGGTAATGCTTTGAAGTATAGATTCCAATACATAACAAGTATAAAATCTCTAGGCCTAATGGTTTAGGAGAAGAAGGTTTTCAAAGATATCATTATTTATTCCTAACTAAAAATTAGGGATTGCACAGAAAAGGGCCATTTTTTTAAGTAATTTGGTAGAGGGTCAATAGCTAATGATATGTAGGCTTTATGTTTCAGGAGAAGAAGATTTTCAAAGATTTCCTTCTTTATTTCTATGTTAAATCAGGGATCACAAAGAAAAGGGTTAATTTTCAGAATAGGTTATTCTATGAAGTATTTTGGCAGAGGGTCAATAGATGATGATGTATACCAAATATTAAAGCTCTAGGCCTGATGGTTTGGGACAAGAAAATTTTTCAAGATTTCCTTCTTTTATTCTATGTTAAATCAGGGATCACAAAGAAAAGGGCTAATTTTTAGAATATAGTAATTCTTTGAAGTATTTTGGGAGAGGGTCAATAGATGATGATTTGTACCAAATATCAAAGCTCTAGGCCTTATAGTTTAGGAGAAGAAGATTTTAAAAGATTTCCTTCTTTAATTCTATGTAAAATCAGGGATCACAAAGAAGAGGGCTAATTTTCAGAATATGGTAATTCTTTTAAGTATTTTGGTAGAGGGTCAATAGATGATGATGTATACCAAATATTAAAGCTCTAGGCCTTATGGTTTGGGACCAGAAGATTTTTAAAGATTTCCTTCTTTTATTTCTATGTAAAATCAGGGATTGCCCAGAAGAGGGTTAATTTTCATAATACGGTAAATCTTTGAAGTATTTTGGTAGAGGGTCAATAGATGATGATTTGTACCAAATATCTAAGCTCTAGGCCTTACCGCTTGGGAGATGAAGATTTTTTAAGTTTTTTCACTCCGTTGCCATGGCAACCAGAGTTCTTCATGGATTTCAATTCTTTGAAGTATTTTGAAAGAGCATGACCTAAGGATAATTTCTGTAAAGTTTTGTTGAAATTCCATGGTTAGTTTAGGAGGAGAAGATTTTTTTGTAATTGTGAACGGACGGATGGACGGATGGGTGCTCGGACAGACGGACGATGACCAATCACAAAAGCTCCCTAAGAGCACTTCATGCTCAGGTGAGCTAAAAACATACAGGATAGAAAACATTGTGACAAATGTAGAAAATTTGTTTTAACCCATATCCACTCAATGACGCTTTTGGACAACCCTTATAAAAAAACTTATGAAAACTCTGTGGAAAATGGAGAAATTGCTTGTTACAAGCAATTTCTTAATTATCAACAGTGTTTTCTACCCAAAAGTAAAAAATCTACCATTTCATGAGCTTTACATTGTCGTCTGCAGCTCCTTTCAATTTTGATAAGTCTAAAATTTGGCCCTCTGGTAATGGGTTAAACAATTTTTCCTTTGCCCTGCAATGTTTTTCTTGATAAATCTGCTTAAGTGCTCACATTACAATGCAAGATTGTGTTATTGCAGGTTAAATAAGAGAGGCTACAGATAACAATTCAAAGGATGTTCATATTGAAAAATAAGTAATAATAATGATATTAATAAAGTATTTATCTAACAAGGCATTTGTAGGGTAGAAACATTGTAACACTAGGAATCAGTCATAGACACAGATGCCCCCACTTAAATGTTTGTCACATGACCTTCAGTTGTGACCCTGAACTTGGGAGTATCCAACAGAATTTTACACAAGACACTAGTACTCTTCAAAGAGAAGAACTGTAGAAAGTAATTTTGAAAACCGTCAATATATGTAGAGGGTATGCTCTAGACAAGAAATAGTGATACACTAATACACACAAAAACACACACCCATCCACCTATGCGCACACTCACACACAAAACAAGATAACCTAGAGCGTCTAGAACAATTTTTTAAACATTCAAACACAGTTCTGAAAACTGTTTGAAAAATGATGAAATTGCTTGTAACAAGCAACTTTTTCATTTTAAAAATGTTTTCTACCTAAAAAAGTGAATAAATCTAAAATTTCACTATCTTCAAATTGTCTTCTGCAACCTTTCAATTTGGACCAGTCTGAAATATTGTTGTCTGATAAAGGTTTAATAACTATCCTTAACCCTTCCTATACAAACCCAGGATTTTACATTGTCTGATTTTATGCTTGAGAAACATTGTGAAAAAAGGAGAAATTGCTTGTGACAAGCAAATTCCCCTTTTCCCACAATATTTTCTACCTCATAGGATGGTTTCATTTCAAATTGCAGCAAATTTTCATTGTCGTCTGCAACTGGTTTAAATTTGGACTGGTCTAAAATTTAAAACAAAAGCACTGCCTACGGGTGCCTACGCTCTACTTTTGGGTGCTTGATAGTGAATAAATGCATCTAGAGTTATCCCCCTTGATAGTATAGGTCGCTCTTTCGATAGTGAATAAGTGTGCCAAGTTTCAAGTGAATGCCTTAAGTAGAACAAGAGATATCACAAAATGTCCAAGTTTTCGCACAACAAAGACGACAACAACAACAAGGAAGACATCAACAATGACACCAAGTTTATTGAAATACCTTGGTTTTTTTCCGAAATAAGCCAATCTAAAAACTGAAAAGGTTAAATCATTCAATAATGTATGAATATCAAAAGTAAACTCACCAAGTAACAGAAGTTTCCTGATCAGGCAATACACACTGTCTACTCTCCAAGGATATATCTTGAGGATCTATGGTAAGACTGTGAGCTACTCGAACAACAGGACGGCTCCTACAACAGAAAGCAAGATGTATCTGCAAATAATCTAATTTTAGATTCCTCTATCAAGATTTCAAGTGTTTTGATTGGCTGTATTTTTTTTTCATACTTTATGAACAAAATTTTGAGCATGCAATTATTTTGTATGCTTGCATATAGATCCATCAGGGGTTGACAAATACTTTGCTTCAACGGGATCCCACTGGAATCCCTACTTATTACTCTAGGGTTTCCTTCAGATAATCAGGGATCCCTCCTTCATATACATTAACTCATTCCTGCACAATCCTGCCCTTCTAAGCCCAACTTGAAAGAAAAGCTTCAGACAACATTGTGGAAAATGAAGAAATTGCTTGTTACAAGCAATTTCTTCATTATCCACTATGTTTTCTATAAAAACAAGGAAACAAAAAAATCTGGAGCATTAGCTGATACATTAAGATCTATTGTACTGGAGAAATATAACAGGATCCTGAGGGGATCCCTAGCCTGAGATTGCTGGGGTCCCTTCCAATTTTCAGGGATCCTCGGAATCCTGGGACACTGTTAGTGTCGTCCCCCTTCTATCAAAATTTGACTCAAAACAAGGAAAATATTTGCCTTGTTTTGATTGACAGCATTAAATCTAAGAATTACAAAGAAAATTTTCATTGAGGTGTGAATAATATATACATGTTTCACTTTTTCCCATTTTTGAAATTTTAGACTGGTCAAAAAATAAAGTTGCAGACAACAAAGAAATTTCTATTCAATTTGAAACGAAACTATCCTATGTGGCAGAAAATACTGTGGGAAAAGGAGAAATTGCTTGTTACAAACATTTTTTTCCCCACAATGTATACTCAAGTATACAATTACAGCGATGTAAATTCCAGGGTTTGTACAGAAAAGGGATAAACATTATAAAAAAGTTTTTTATCCCTTGCACTCTGATTCTGACCTTCATCTCAGATCTAAGATTTTAATGAAACACAACTGAAGTGTCAAACTTACCTCATGAAAATGGCTTTATTTGATTCCTGGGAACCAATAAGTAAATCTGGATACTCATTATCATCCATGTCTTTACCTCCAGCCAGGGACCAGCCAAATGTTGAAATACCTGGTAAAACATCGTCTGCTTTGATCTCCTAGAATTGAGGAACAAAAGAATTTCTTCATTTTTTAAAACCAATAGCACACAAGCATGTTTGTTGAAGAACATGGTTTGGGGAGAACATTATGGGAAAAGGAAAAATTGCTTATAACAAGTAATTTCTCCCTTTTCCTACGATGATTTTTGCCTTATTTGACACTTATATTTCATTTTTAATTGACTCTGCATATTCTTTGAATTCTTTGAAATTTGGTAATAGGTCAAAAAATACGAAAATTTAGTTCAGAAAATCTGGTTGATTTATCAAATAACCTGTTGTACATAGTCTTGAAAGTCTAGTGTATTCTGGAAGTTGAAGATTGAACTTGTAATACAAATGACAATGGGTAGATAGTAACAGGTAGTAAGTGATTAAGTAGTGTCACTATCTATACATCTTTGAGTTTTAGAACAGAACATGTAATTGGAAAGTAATACAGTCCAAAAGGCTTTCTAACCTTTGAAATCTGGCAATTCTGGCTGGAAACCCTATGATTACTTAGAATATTGGAAGTTAATTGGTTACTAAGGGCCCCATAAATTCTTAAATGGCCCAATTTTTCTCAAATCCAATTGGACATTCGTTCTCATAAATCTGACTTCTGGGCAGATCCCTTCAAATCCATGTACATTTCAACTATAGGTCACATCCTATTTTCCATGGATAATTGAGCATATATATGGGCGCGTGCGTGACATTTCCAACCAATACACATGTGCGCCAAGTAAAGACTCAGATCAGCCTGTGCATCCGCACAGTCTGATCAGAGTCTTCACTCTGCGCTCTGTAGAAAGATACTGACCCAAAGCTTCTTTAAATAATCAGCGAATATTCTAATTGCCCTAAATGGCTGTCCAGTGTGCTCAATGTGTGCAAGTCACACACATGCAAAATTGTTGGATATGTCACGCACAGGCCCATATTGTATTTCAACATGTTTCTATCCATGGCACAGAATATCCATGGAAGTTTTTCTATCCTGTATATTTACCTGTTGTATATCTTTGATTATTCAGATCAATGTTAAATATATATACAACCATGACCTAGAAAATCCATGGAAGTTTTTCTATCCTGTATATTTACCTGTTGTATATCTGTGATTATTCCATTTTGAGATCCATGGTAAATATACACAGCTCCTTTGCCATCTTCCCCGCCATATGGGGCACCAATGGCTAAATCTGGAATAAAAGGTCAAAAACTGTTACAAACAAAAATAAAAGAAAGAAACAGCTCAAATGCATGTAAGGGTAACATGATAGGATTAACCCTTTTCATGATAATTAAGTATTTTTTTCAGAAATTCATATAAATCAAAGGGCTGAAAGAACTGGAGGCACAAGTTGTGAGTGAATATTCACTTTGAAAATCTATCTTATAAAACAATGCATGTTTGAAAAGGAAAAATGGGTAGTGTAGACTAAGACTAATCTTTGTTTATTCCTTTTGCCAAAAAATTCTAGGTTCAGCAGGGCAAGAGTTAACCCTTTCCCCCACAAATCCAGGATTTTACATCACTGTGATGTTATGCTTGAGAAAATATTGTGGAAAAAGAAGATATTGCTTGTAAAAATCAATTTCTTCTTTTCCAACAATATTTTTACATATGATTTCCTTTCAAATTGCATCCAATTTTCATTGTCATCTCAAACCTCTTTCAATTTTGTCCAGTCTAAAATTTAAAAAAACAGGAAAGGGTTAAGATTATTGTGCTCATGTTAGAAAGTATAGGTCTTTGGTTTCATCAGCAAGAAAACTTTGAAGTTTAAGAAAAGATACATTTTTTTTTTTGTAAAGGCAATTATTTCTGCTGATTCAAAATTCTGTGGAAATTTAGATAGCAATGGGGGTTAAAATTCTGCATACTTTATATCTGTGCTATCATATTTTACCCATGCATAAACAAAAATTATTTTTATGTTATGCCAAGTCTAAATGAAATAATAACAAAATTTCTCTAACTGCCATGTTAGTGATTTTCACGCCATATTCAAAATATTGACTTGTAGCCATCTACCAATTGGTGGTAAATATATAATGAAGGATAGGCTTGAATTTCATAAACCTTTGCCAAACTTTAAATGACATCTTATTGTCATCTTTGCATTGACTGTGTAAGCCTCATCATGCTGAATTGAAATCCTATACAGAAGCGTTTTAAAATCAATTGACTTACAGCACTGGAAGGTCTTAATAAGGGTCAATATTCCATTGAAAATTAATTATTTAAACAACTCTGGCTGAAAGGGGACAAGCAGGAGGTGTAGACAAAGATCGGACTGCACGTATGTGCAGGCTGATCTTTGTCTTTACCTCCTGCCAAAACAGGAATATTCAGCCTTGTTCAGCATGACAAGGGTTAAGGTACAGGTATTAAAATTCATGTGTGTATCTCGTATAAGGCAACTAGAGTTAAATGTAATAAATTTCATCTCAACAACATTTTTTCATTGTAGCTTGTACCTGATCTGAATTTCAGTCTTATTCCTGACCATAGGTAGCACAGAACTCAAGTAACCCGATGAAAATATCTTTTTTACAGTATTGTATGCAATACTGCAAGTAAGACCTGAAGCATTAATAGAGTATATAAAGAAATCTTGGCCAAGTCTGACAACGGATCAATCACTAGACCCATCTACTTACTCCATTGACCCCATCCATTGACTTAGACAGAAAGTTCCACGAAGATATTTAAGGGTTTTATTTTACAATATTCATTGCCAGTAACATAAAAACAAAGAAGTAGAATAGTTGCTAGGTGACATAAACCTCATAACTACATCTTGAATAAGCTGTAGTGAAGATGTTTAACCCATTCCCACACGGTAAGATTTTAGACCAGTCCAAATTCAAAGAAGTTGATGTTTAACCCATTCCCACACGGTAAGATTTTAGACCAGTCCAAATTCAAAGAAGTTGCAGATGACAATTTGAAGTTGATGAAATCCTTAAGATCTTTGTCTTTTGGGTTCGAAAACATTGTAGATAATGAAGAAATTGCTTGCAACAAGCAATTTCTTCATTTTCCACAATTGCTTTCCAAGGCTTTCATATTGAGGGGCGTTTAAAAGCGTAAATTTGTGGGAATGGGTTAAGTTTCCTAAAATGCTTCACACAAATGGCAGGCAATGTCTGAGTTCAAAACTTACTTCTAGTCTAAATGAATGTTTTCATTGGTTGCCTAATCATTTGATTGCCAGTTCAGTTAACCCGTTCCCACACAACAAAATTTTAGACCAGTCCAAATTCAAAAAAGCTGCAGACGACAATTTCAAGTTGAAGTAATTTTAATTTTTTTCATCTTTTGGGGTAGAAAACATTGTGGATAATGAAGAAATTGCTTTATACAAGCAATTTCTTCATTTTCCACAATGTTTTCCAAAGCTCTTTAATTGAGGGGCATAAAAAGGAGGGCTTGAGTTGGAATGGGCTAACATACCATTATATCCATCATAGTCAATATCCCCTATAGCAGCCAGGGTCTGTCCATATCTTCCCTGGGTATGAGTTCCGTCTAAAATATCTCGGCGATTTCTGGAAAATTTACCCTGAAATGTACAGACAGTTAATTGTGAGAGCAAGCGCAAAACTATTGTAGGTATGTATAGAAATTCAGACACATTACATTTGTTTAGCCCTTATCCCTCATTTTTTGCTTTCTAAAACATTAAGATATAACAACAAGAGGGCCATTATACCTGGTGTGCTCACCTGAGATAAAAGCCCCTTTTCTTTCAACAGTTAAATTTTAATGTTTATGTTATGATGCAAATGGGTTTTATAAAATTATAGGCTCTGTACCTGGAGATCGGAAAGTTTAGATTTCAGCAATGTTCTTAGAATTCAAAAAATATATTCCCATTCACATATTATAAGTCTCTAGGACTTCTACGAGGAGAACACTTTTCCCTACCTTCCAGATCCAAGGGTTATAATTCTAGAAATTTGAAAGAAGACATAGAGCTGATACTTCGTGCAAAATATCAAGGCCAACTGAGTAAGGTGAAGTTTTTTTTCAAATTAAAGTTTTGTTGCCATGGCAACCGGAGTTTTTCAACAGACTTCAATTCTTTAATCTTTCTAAGTTATCAAGGACCTATGCCTTCTGAACCAGAAGTCGATTTTTACAAAGTTTTATTTTTTAATACCATTTTTTTGCCATGGTTTTCAAAGTTTTCAAAGGATTTCAATTATTTTTAGTTATATTGAATGAGGATGACAAAAGGCATATTTCTGTCAAATTTAGTTGAAATTGGCCATACAGTTTAGGAGGAGATGAGGTATTAAAATCCTTCATTGATCCTTATAGGCCCCATCCCCAACCCTTGGGGATCCACCCCTTGGGACCAAAGGGTAAATGTTTCCACAATTTTGAAAGAGGTCAGTATGCTGATATTTCATGCAAAATATCAAGTCTCTATCCCTTCTTGATCAGGGGGAGAAGTTCTCTTAAGATTTTTATAAATTTTACTTGTTACCATGGCAACCAGAGTATTCCATGGATTTCTTTTTGTTAAGCCATTTTGAAAGAGGATCACCATAGGTGGAGATGTCCTATGAAAATCCTTCCTATTTCTTTAAAGGCCCCCCCTTCCTTGTGAATCTGCCCCTAAGGACTGGAGGGTAGTGATTTAAACAATTTTGAAAGAGGTCAATATATTGAGGTTACATGCCAAACATATAGGCTGTTCTAGAGAACCATTTGAAACTTTTCATTGTTTTTAAAAAATTCAAGTCAAGTTATGTAAAATTCATAATGTAAAGTTTTCACTGTATACCATATATGGACATAACCAACCACCATAATAGCCATGTTTTTCAACCAATCAAAATTTTATTAAGGAATCTGACAAACAGTCATCTGGTTATCATTCCCATGAAAATTGGTTGAAATCCATCAACAGGTTTCTGAGAAATTTACAAAGTTTTCAGTATATACCATATATGAAAATTAGCCCTGTCCATTAAAGCCATATTATTCATCCAATAAAAATTCTTTTTCATAATCTGATAAAAGGTCACCCAAGGATTGATCCGGTAAAATTTGGTTGAAATCCATCAACTGGTTTCTGAGAAGAAGAATTTCAAAGATTTTAGTCTATATGGAAATAACCCACCCATTAAAGCCATGTTTTTCATCTGATCAAAATTCTTTGAAGGAATCTGATAAAGGTTCACCCAAGGATCTTTTCTGTGAAATTTGGTTGAAATCCATCCATGGGTTTTTAGAAGAAGATTTTCAAAGCTTTCACCATATATGGAAATTAGCCCCGTCCATTAAAGCCATGTTTTCCAACCAATCAAATTTCTTTGAAGGAATCTGCTAAAGGTTCACCATAGGATAATTTCTGTGAAATTTGGATAAAATCCATCTACCAATTTCTGAGAAGAAGATTTTCAAAGCTTTTACCATATATGGAATTAATCCCGCCCATTAAAGCCATGTTTTTCATCAAATCAAAATTCTTTGAAGGAATTTGATAAAAGGGTCACCCAAGGATCATTTTTGTGAAATTTGGTTGAAATCCTTCCACCAGTCTCTGAGAAGAAGATTTTCAAAGCTTTCACCATAAATTCAAATTAGCTCCGTCCATTAAAGCCATGTTTTTCATCCATTCAAAATTCTTTGAAGGAATCTGACAGAGGGTCACCCATGATAATTTCTGTGAAATTTGGTTTAAATCTATTAGGTACTTTCTGAGGAGAAGATTTTCAAAGTAAAAGTTTACAGACGGACAGACGACCGGGTGGACGGACACATGCATGCACGACAGACACAGCGCCATGACAATAGCTCTCTGGCTTTCAGCCAGTGGAGCTAAAAATCTATTTTTTTTTTTCAATCAAGAACCAACCTTGTTGGGGCTATGCCCCTTGGGAACTGAGGAAAGAGAGGTTAAAAGAGCTTACCCTTCCATTTTGATAATAAATGTAAACTCTGCCTGTCTCAAAAGTATTTTTCTCACTTTTATACTGAGTAAATAAAGGGGCTCCAATGATAATATCATCTTTGCTGTAATGATAATGAAAAGATCATGATAAAAATTATCTTTCTTCAAACCCATTTCCACACAATCCATCTATTTTACAACACCAAATACAAAAAACCTTTGAAAACATTTGGGAAAATGAAGGAATTGCTTGATAAAAACTGCCGTCTATAATTGGTCAATAAGAAGCCCTTGTTAGTGGAGGCGTTTTTATTTCAAATTTTTGGACTGACAATCCCTAGATTAACCCTTGTCATACTGAATTAAAAATACCATGCAGAATTGCTTTAAAATCAAAGGACTGGCAGTACTGGAAAATCTTATTGAGGGTCATTATTTCTTATGAAAATAAATTATTCAAACAACTTCGATTTAAAGGGAACAAACAGGAGGTGTATACCAAGATCAGACTGCACATATGTGCAGGCTGATTTTTGCCCATACTTCCTGCCAAAGCAAGGGTTAAGTTTAGCCTAGCTATTCTTGAAATAATACATGCATCTGCTTATGAAAGTTTTGGAGTTCACTTTATATCATCTGCAGTTATTTTTTAATTACAATTGTTAAATTATTTTGCTATCAGGCAATAATTGGTTAACCCATTCCCACAAAATGACACTTTTAAGAGCCCCTCAATATAAAAGCTTTGAAAAACATTGTGCAAAATGAAGAAATTGCTTGTAACAAGCAATTTCTTCATTATCCACAATGTTTTCTACCCCAAAATACAATGAAAGTAAGGATTTCACCTACTTACAATAGTCGTCTGCAACTTCAGACTGGTCTAAACTTTTATCATGTTGGAATGAGTTAGTTGGTTCATAATTCTGACAGCCAAAAAAATTGTTTACATACCCATCTTTATTTATGTCAGTGACCGCTACAGCATACCCAAAGTATGAACCAAACTGAAAAATAATTAAAAGATGGAGAGAATATTTTTTGTTTTCATGGAAGTATGAACCGAAAACCTTATCACACTGTATGAATACGTGAAGCAGATTCATACATTGTGTGATTAGGTTTTTCAGTTCATACTTCCATGAAAACAAAAAAGTATTCTCTTCATTTGTAATAATTTAATAGCATTGAGCGAAAAAAAAATGCTTTACAAATTTGTGTACCTTTATGTATGGGACTATTTTGTGCTGAGGCATACAAAATCGCTGCATGCTCAAAATATTGTTCATGGAGTTATGAATAATTTTTTCGACCAATCAGAACGCTTGTTTTTGATAGAGGAAACTAAAATTAAATTATTAGACAATATCCATGAAACAAGGTGTTTCAGGGTGAGAGGATGTTATCAACAAAAAGATAGTGACACCCTTTCTTGCTTATCACTTGTCAGAATATCCTGCACTTTGGTGGTTTTTAGATAGTATAGGGTTTATTGGGTTAATGTTGATTAAAACAGCATTTTAGTTATACCCTATCAGCCAGTGCACCAACCCATGGCTTCCTGTTGTTTCACACACCTGTAACACATGTCATAATGACATTTGTCAAATTTCAGACAAAATTTTGGCCATGCCAGGGTTCAAACTGAGGATCCCCTGGATTGTGAGTAAAGTGTGTTATTGCCTACACTAACTAGGCTCAGATTTGTGATCTTTAGAATAGTATCATTGAAATCATAGTGAGAAAAGTAGAAATTGTTATACAAAAAATTCTCCTTTCTTATTTTCCTTCTTCTTTCCTACCAAATATATTATTAATTTAAATAGGCATTTTAAACCAGAGGCGCTTGAGCGCCTGAAGCGCTCCATGGAACATAATGATTATTAATTTTTTCATGAATTTAAATAAATTGAATATAATGTAAATAAATCTAAGTCATTGAAATCTATGAAATAGATCTAGAGTACCATTTCAAACTTTCATTGTTTTAAAAAATTCAAGTCAAGTTATGTAAAATTCATTATGTAAAATTTTCACTGTTTCACATGTTTGGACATAACCAACCACCATAATAATTATATAAAGGAATCTGACAAACAGTCATCTGGTTATCATTCCCATAAAATTTGGTTGAAATCCATTTAGAGGTTTCTGAGAGATTTACAAAGATTTCAGTATATACCATATATGGAAATAAGCCCTGCCCATTAAAGTCATATTTTTCAACCAATCAAATTCTTTTTCATAATCTGATAAAAGGTCACCCAAGAATTGATCCGGTCAAATTTGAAAAATTTTCAGTATATACCGTATATATATATATATATATATGGAAATTAGCCCTGCCCATTAAAGAAATATTTTTCACCCAATCAAAATTCTTTTTTAAAATCTGATAAGGTTGTCCAAGGATCGATCCAGTCAAATTTGGTTGAAAATCATCCACTGGATTCTGGGAAAAGGAATTTCAAAGCTCTTACAATATATGGAAATAGGCCGGCCCATTAAAGCCATGTTTTTCATCTGATCAAAATTCTTTGGAGGAAACTGATAGAGGGTCACCCAAGGATAATTTCAGTAAAATTAGGTTGAAATCTGTGCAGTACTTTCTCAGGAGAAGATTCTCAAAGTAAAAGTTTTAAGGATGGACGGACAACCGGACGGATGCACACTAAACAGACACAACCCCATGACAATAGCTCTCTGGCTTTCAGCCAGTGGAGCTAAAAAATTATCAACTTAATTTTAGTCAAATAATTTCCCTAGTCTTCTTTGAATTTGGACTAATCTTATAATTTGTTGCTTGGTAATGCATAAACATAGATAAAGAAAAAGCTGGATAAAATGAACACCAAATACTGGCAAATTGTCTCTCTTTTTAAGTTACATCACATGAACAACACTTACACTGCAGCTCCATTATAACGCTGTTGGTGGGGTCCAAGAAATGAAACAGCGGAAGAAGTGGAGTTATTATGCTATAATGCTGTTCTCCCCCCCCCCCCCCCCCCGTAACTGAAATTTTCAACCGTCGGAATCGGAACAAAAAACCCGATAATTCGTGATAAAATTCCTGTAACAAGTTTAATTCTATACAAGTTACTAGTCGGGAAATGAAAAACAACAGCTGTAGTTACGAGATTTAGCAGAAACCGACAAAATTCAGCGTGCGGAGAATTAATTTCTAACCTTACCTTCCCGGTCTATCAGGATTGAATAATCCGTAAATTTCTACAGGTCTATAAATTGTGGTTCTCTTTCTCCCAATACTAAGAAGCTAGAACTTTTCCCGAGATATGTTTTATTTTTATGATAGTCGTCGGCATTAATCTAATTGAATTTAGTTTTACACGGACGTAAATATTTCCATCCTTAGACAAAAGGGATAAAGTCTAAGTATTCCGCATAGCGACGTCTCCTTGGAGACCGACGAGTTGTTGAACACCTGGGGTTACTGAAGCGTTGAGAAAATGTCTCGTGGATCGACCTTCGAACCTCTTTCGCGGTAATGGACTTGGTCTAATTTCATTACCATTGTTAAAATGAGGTAACAATAAACCGACAAAGAACTCTATCTGAACCTAGTCATTTACGAATCGGGAATTTAAACCGACCAGTTGTACTTATACAAAACTGGATTAAACTTTATAGCCGCTAACTTTTAATTTTAAAATTGAAGCTCATAATAATCGAAAAAAATCCGAGACGGCGGAATGTCTGGTTTCATAACGACAAGAGTAAAAAATTCGGTCAGCAAGAAATCTCACGCGGGGTACGCGTCTGGCACGTGTCAACTCCGGAAATCTCCCATAAATAGCTGAAGATCTTGCGGCGGCACCTTTGATCACCTTTCCTCCCTCAGAATAAAATAAACTTTACCCGTAAACATTGACTTCAAATTTGTCGACAAGCTTTTTGCCGTGTGTTTGTTCATACAGGATGGCATTAAATTTTCGGATTATTGAAAGAAATGCGGAAAAATAACGGTATTTTATTTTAATCTACCTATATTATCTATCCCGTTTCGGATGAGAATCTTCCGATATCGTGACCTTTACAATTCAAATTCACGTATTTTCTGTATTTAGCGAAAACGTCGCAACTACGACTGATTGTTTTCAAAGCACATTGTTGCGTTTTTATCTTGAAGCCTCTATCCTCTACGAGCTCCGGATACCAGCAAACTATGAAGTGAAATAAATAGTAGGCTCAAGTCAATTTGTCTAATTTCACACTCGCGCATTACTTTAGGAACACGTCCTACCGGGGACTGAACGTCAAGAGTGAAAAAGTCGCACCACCTTCAATGTTTGTAACTGAAGGATGCCGAGGTGCATGCCTATTCTCTATTGATTTAAAAAATATAAAATGCCTAAGGCATTGATCATCTCAATGTCAAACAGTAAGACCAAACAATCAAACTGATTTTGTAAATTGAAACAATACGCGTGTCATCAATCAAACAAAGCAATTACCTCTGAAGTAATGCATTAATGACCAGGACCGTCCACGTAAGGTGTTAAAAACTTACCTGGCTTCAGGTAATTATCGATTTTTATGTGCAACCCTTTTTCTTCGAGCGGGCCGATGACGGGATGAAAAAATCGAGGCCAAATCAGCATTAACGTCGTATCTCAGCATCTGCAACCCGAAATGCCCCCCCCCCTGAAATTTTGGGAGCCAAGCGGACCCCGCGTTATAATGGAGTCAGCGTTGTGCCCGGTAGCGTTATAGAGGAGTTGCAGTGTACTTGGAAAGTCAGGAAGTTAAGGGTCTATTTCTTTACTTCAACTGTTAAATCTAAAAGGAGTTAACTCTTCATTAACGAGAGATATTATATCTATACCTGTTCCCCTTTAATTGTCTCCAAGAGCTCTAGTGTTTGGTTGTAGATTACCACTTTACCCTGAAGTCTGTGACCCCTTGGTACTCCAACCACATAATCTGCAAAATTAAATCATAAATTGACAGCTTTAATCCATAACACACACAAAAAAAATTTAGACTGGTCCAAATTGAAAGAAATTGCAGTCAGCAATTTCAAATGAGGGATTTTTTTTCATCTTTATGGAAGAAAATTATGTGGATAAAAAGATAAAGAAATTGATTGATACAAGCTATTTCTTCATTTTCCACAAAGGCTTTTTCTTGGGGGGGGGGGGTGTTTAAAAAGGAGGGACTGTATAGGAATGGGTTAACCTAAAACTTTTCATGGTATAAGTTTTTTGCTATAACTTTCTTCATATTGTTTCTTCTTATTGTTTTTCAAAATATTCATCAACTAGCAATAATTTGAATTCATAAATTACTCCCTAGTTAGTGGAGCCTTAGATCAGACGGATGGTTTTGACGTCTCTAAGAGTAAACATTGAGAGAAAAGAAGAAAATGCTGATAATAAAATGTTCTCATTTCCTTCAATACTTTCTGTACTTTAATGTTCAATATTTCTTTATTCAATAACATTTTTCTGCAGCAAATACAAATTTGTCCTAGTCTGAATATTTTGCCGTTTCGGAAAGGGTTAACCAAATTTGGATGTATAAAGTTAGACAAGATTGAGAGACAATAAAGTTTAAAATAATCAAGGGTTATAACTCAAAAAGTGGGCATGGCAGAGTAGCAGTTCTTAAACGTGGCATTCCTCCACATTGTGATCTACAAGTGTATAAAGTTTGAAGTTGTTAGCACTTATGGTTAAGGTACTATGTTCCTGACAAAATTGTAAAGGTAAAAACAACAAAGGGCAATAACTCAAAGAAAGTGCATGACAGAGTAATAGTTCTTGTTCATGACACTTCTCCACATTCTGATCTATAAGTCTCTAAAGTTTGAAGTTGCTAGCACTTATGGTTTACGAGATATGGTCCATACAAAAGTGTAACAGTGAAAACAACAAAGGGCAATAACTCAAAAAGTGAGCATGGCAGAGTAACAGTTCTTGTTCATGACACTTCTCTACATTGTGATCTATAAGTGTATAAAGTTTGAAGCTGCTAGCACCTATGGTTTAGGAGATATGATCCGGACAAGAGAGTGATGGATGGATGGACAGATGGACGGACAGACAGACCAAATCGAGCAAACCTATAGCAGTGTTCAATCTAGAGGGGGCCATGACTAAAATGGCCCTCTAAAATCCAAAATGACCCCCTTCAAAATGAAGACTGGGCCCAAATTGCACACTTCAATGACACATTCAATAAGACTTCTCTGATTGAAGGCATGGAAATAATGGTTTGACTTTTTCTAGTAGATTTATTTTATTCAAAACAATATATTTAATATCAAATTGTTATGGTTTGTTACATTTAAACCCCTTTGATTCAATAGTTTGTATGTTTTTTTGTATCGCATGACCCCCTTGATAAAGAGCCATGGGCCCATTGGGCCGCCTATGATACAAAGCTAGATGGAACGCTGCCTATAGTCCCCCAACCTGTAACTGGTGGAGGACTAAAAATGGTGGTATAAAGCAGAAGGCTAAATAACCACATAAATACCTTCATTTTTGTCTCCATCAAAATGACCAACAGCACTTGAATATCCTGAAAAATAAAATGAACACAAACACATTTTTAACCCTTGACATGCTGTATAAAATCTTGTATTAACCCATTCCCACTCAATCCCTCCTGTTTATGCCCCTACAGATAAAAGCATTAGAAAATATTGCAGAAAATGAAGAAATTGCTTGTATCAAGCAATTTCTTCATTATCCACAATGTTTTCTATCCAAAAAGACAAAAAAATTCAAAATTCCATCAACTTGAAATTGTCGTCTGCAGCTTCTTTCAATTTGGACCAGTCTAAAATTTTGCTGTGTTGGAATGGGTTAATATCAATGGAGTGAAAGCACTTGAAGTACTAGTTATAGGTCATTATTTCTGTTGTAGAAAGATAGTAGGGACGGAGCAAGGTCCAAACCCAACCTGCTCTTTTTGTATATGCATTTGACCCAATTCTAGGATGCCCTATGGCAGCCGGGGCTCCGATTTTTTGCATGCCTGTAGGGACCTCAAATGGCTACCTCAGTACCAAGTTTGAGCTCAATCGGAGCCATAGGGACGGAGCAAGGTCCAAACCCAACCTGCTCTTTGTGTATATTATGCATGTTATAAACAGGTAGTTTATCTTCAGATCAAGCAAAGCAGATCTTTGTCTACACCTTCTGCAAATCAGGAATATTTTGGGTTCAACATGACAAGCCTGGATGGTCAAGTGGCATAGATGCTTGATTTGTGATCTGAAAGTCATGGGTTTGAGCCCCAACATCACCAGTGTGTTAATGGGTAAACCAATTAATAGCCAGACCCACTGTACCCAGCTGTAAAATTGCCATTGCCTCTCTTTCTGGGAAGTGTAAACATCTAGATTGCGTTTGAGAGCAACTACATCACACTTTTTGACCCCTCTCAAAAAGCAAGCTTTGGAAAACATCATGGAAAATGAAGATATTGCTTGTGACAATCAATTTCTTCATTATCCACAACGTTTTCTGCCCCAGAAGACAAGGATTTTTGAAATTACATCAATTTGAAATTGTCGTCTGTAACTTCATTCAATTTGGACCAGTCTAAAGTTTTCTTGTGTGGTAATTGGTTAATTATGGGCTCAAAGCAATAAGTGAGCAATTTCAACATACACCCCTGATGTACTGAAAACAAGAACAAGAATTTTCAGGGGACTTGAGAGAAGATGCCATATATGAATATCAACTTTTAATTGCTGCAAAGCAAATCTATACCCCCAACCACCCATAAATACAAACAGCATTTCGACACTCAAGTAGCCCAGTTTACCTTTGATCTAAATTACCCCAAAATCAAGGGCACCTCCTTGGGCATGGGTAACATTTATATGAAGTTTTGAAGTCCTTGGTCATATGGTTCATGAGCTAGAGTAAGGAAGGAGTTTACACTCAAAGTTAAATTGTAACCTTTGCCTTTGACCTTCCTGACCGATTCCAACACAGTAACATTTTTGGAAGCCCCTCAATAAAAACAATTGAGAAAACATGGAAAATGAAGAAATCGCTTGTAACCCAGAAAGTTGTGAACATCTAAACTTTCTTAAACTTTAAATTGTCTTCTGCAACTCTTTTCAATATAGACTGGTCTAAAATTTTACCATGAGGTAATGGTTTGATCAAAGGCAACAATTGCATGAAGTTTGATGGTTATAGGCTAGTTGGTTCTAAAGTTAGAACACAGAAACAAAAAAGTCTACCAGTGAATGGCAGATGGACAGAAGGATGAACATAAGACAGATATGGCGAAACCAACATGGGGGATGAAATTAACCAATTACCAGACAACAAAATTTTAGACTGATCCAAATTGAAAGAAGTTGCAGACAACGATTTTTAGATGATGGAATTTAAAGACTCTTTGTCTTTTTGTATAGAAAACATTGATGATAATGAAGAAATTACTTCTTTTCCACAATGTTTTCCAAAGCCTTTTTTCTTTAGGAGCATCAAAAAGGCTTCCCTGTGTGGGACTGGTTTAAGCAATGACTACTTGCTTAACTCTTTCCTGTTCTACCACTGCTTTAACCCATTAAAAAGACACTATGTATATAGTTATGGAGATATCTCTTGGACAAATAGGCTGAAAAATTACTTAGTGTCATGCTTAATTAGCCATAAATATCTCTCAAGTCAAGCGATCTTACCCATATAAGAATTGTCATCAGTTGGTCTACCTTCCCTTGTACTTCTGTACTGCCCAGGTCCATCTTCAAAGTTGAAGTTGAACAGCTGACCTGTCAAAATAAAAAAAAATACCATATTTCTCGTGATAAAGACCCCCATATAGTAGCCAAGCACCCCCCTTTTTTCTCAAACATCCCCCCCACCCCCAATTTTTCTCCAATTGGAAGATAATTCACTTTAACCCATTACCAGACAAAATTTTAGACTGGTCCGAATTAAAAGGAGTTGCAGACGACAATTTAAAGCTTATGAAATTTTGGATTACTTTAACTTTTAGAGTAGAAAACATTGTGGATAATGAAGAAATTGCTTGTAACAAGCAATTTCTTCATTTTCCACAATGTTTTCCAAAGCAAATTGTCTTGGGGGCGTCTAAAAGCATCACTGAGTGGGAATGGGTTAAACAATCCTTTAGATGTTGGCCTAGAGGGCAATATCCTCAACTTAGAGAAAAACAAAAACCAAAACATTCATTGAAAAGGATTATCAAATAGAAAAAAAGGTCCAATAAGAAAGGCAGTGATACATTTTAACAAGGAACCCTGCATGGAAAGATCATAAACTCTGAAGAATTTTATTTAAGCCATTAACAGATTGCTAAATTTGAGACTGGCCAAAACTGAAAGAACAAGATGTGTTTGTGAAACACTATGCCCCCGAAACGGGAATTCTTCAGAAACGGGTAAAGGGTTAAAATTTTGACCTTGACGAAATGACCTTTCCCAGTTGCGGCTTGTCAAGACCTATCTACATACCAAATATTAGCATTGTAACTTAATCAGGGTTGAAGTTATAGGAAAATGTTTAGTTGGCAGATTAAGTTTTGCAGACAGACAGACGGACAGACAGACAGACAGACAAGAAATGACTGAAAGATAGACTGAGGATGAAGGCCATTCCTAGAATCCCCCTCATTTTTTTTGACTTGCGATTACAAAAGCAATTTGTAATATAATATCAAAATAGCAAAATATTTTTGCACTCCCTTGTAGTAAATCAGTGTATTACCTTGCCAATACCAGCTCCCTACAGCACCAACCAACATCTGTCTGCCTTTCTATAACAAAAATAATATTACAAATATAAACTGTGCTAAATCTTACTGTCCACATCTTTTATCAAGCTCATTTCTTTAGAAATATCACAACTTTTTGGTTTGCTTTACAGAGATTGTCTTATATACTTTTTCAATTTTTTTCTCAATATTTCTAAGTTTTGAAAAACTAAAAACTTATTACTTTATCAGAAAATTAAATATTAAATTCTGTTCTTAACTCTTTATATTAAATAGAATCTGAGCCTATAGCAATTGTCTTCTACTTTGCTCTTCTGCTGAATTCACCCATTACCAGACAAAATCTTTTGAGACTGGTCCAAATTGAAAGGAGTTGCAGACAACAAGTTAAAAGTTAATGAAATTTTGGATTTTTTCAACTTTCTGGGTAGAAACATTGTGGAAAATGAAGAAATTGCTTGTCACAAGCAATTCCTTCATTTTACACAATGTTTTCCCAATTGTTTTTCCTGGAGGGGCGTCCAAGAAGCATCACTGTATGGGAATGGGTTAAACAGTCTAAGCCTCAAAGCAATGATGCAGGCACATTTCACACACAAAATTTATACCACCACCATGACTATATCCAAATAATTTCACCACAGTTATCACTGAATATGGATAAAATCAAACTTAAACACAATGTAAGACCTTTATAATTTTGATTGTAAAAAAATACAACTTATATAAATATCAATCTTTTATTTCACCTAGAAAGGTGTAACACTTTATTGAATCCAAAGAATTTGCTTATGAATCAGTTTTTTCTCTACATATATCCATTCTTTCCAATTTAATTAAGATTAAGAGTTCACAAGTTCTCAGTAAAGAGTCATATGAAATTGCAATTATGAACTCTTATATTTCTTTTATTACCCAAATGTACTTTAAACTGTCAAATCCTATTAAATAGCTTTCTACTTCAATATTATTGACTCAAAATGCACATATGCAATTTCAAAGAGGGTTGAAAACAAATTATATGAAGTATCCAGTTATCTATTTACAGGCAATACATTCAGAATTAAAGCAAGCATCAATTCAATACAAATGTTCTCAAAATGATGACCTCCTCATTTCCTCTTTTATTTCAAGTTAAAATTTTGTGATATGACTTTGAAATATCATTCATAGATACAATATATTAAAACCTTTCAACTGACACTTATTAATAAATCATTAATTCCTCTTAAATAAAAACTGAAATAAAATTGAACAAAAAATTAAGTGAATTTCAATAAAGATGTCAAAGTATATCATGCTGTATTTTTTAAGCCTCAAATAGAAACTTATTCTTGGTTCCAACCATTGGAATTACCTTTAAATGGGTGCTGGAATTAACCCTTTTTATAATTTTCAACTACATTTGTCAGGCACGACAAAAAATATTATATTTTTTTCAAATTGTCAATAGTTTCAAAACATGATTTTATACATAATTCAAATTATAATCATAAAGGCTTAACCCATTCCCACACAACAAATTTTTAGACTGGTCCAAACTGAAAGAAGTTGCAGACAACAATTTCAAACTGATGGATTTCTAAATTTTTTCATCTATTTGGATAGAAAACATTGTAGAAAATGAACAAGCAATTTCTTCATTTTTCACAACTTTTTCCAAACCTTTTTTCTTTGGGGCGTCTAAAGGCATCTCTGAGTGGGAATGAATTAAAATAGCTGAGTTTGTGGTACTAGAAAAAGGGTTAACTTCAACACACCAAAGCTCCCCACGCTACACTACAAAACTGGAAAGAAGACTGAATAAAAGCATGATACCAAAAAAATTGAAATAAGAAGAAGGCCATGGCAATACGGGTATATTTCAAATAGATAGAATTAGTTTAACCCATTCCAACTCAATCCCTCCTTTTTACGCCCCTCAAGAAAAAAACTTTGGAAAACATTGTGGAAAATGAAGAAATTGCTTGTATCAAGCAATTTCTTCATTATCCACAATGTTTTCTATCCAAAAAGACGAAAAAATTCAAAATTCCATCAACTTGAAATTGTCGTCTGCACATCCTTTCAATTTGGACCAGTCTAAAATTTTGCTGTGTTGGAATGGGTTAATACAGAAAATAGAGACATCTTAAATGATAATTGTATAAATATTTGTAAAAAAGTGAATCAATCTTTTTGAAAAGAGACATTAAAAAATTCTATCATAAGTATGATTACTTAGGTTTTGAATATTTTAAATGAAAGATGGAAAATATACATATACTTAATTTTTAAGATAAGTTGTAAGGCAGGGATATTTAGATAAAATATGGTATAAAAGAAAGTAAATGAATATATAATCAGGATTTCATTTAAAATAATTTTTAAATCTTACAAATAAAGAACATTCAGCTACTTTATAATTCTACTTCATAATTGAACCCCACCAAAATGTATGTTTAGTGAAATGATAAAATAAAACAAAGATCTTTGTTACAAACTGACTTTAACCCATTCCCACAGGATAAAATTTTAGACCAGTCCAAATTCAAAGAAGTTGCAGACGACAATTTAAAGTTGATGAAATCTTTAAAATCTTAGTCTATTGTGGTAGAAAACATTGTGGATAATGAAGAAATTGCTTGTGACAAGCAATTTTTTTCATTTTCCACAATGTTTCCAAAACCTTTAAATTGGGAGGCATTTAAAAGCGCCAATGTGGGGGAATTGGGTTAACTAATTTACTTTAATGGGTCACTTATAGATTAGTTTCGTGAACAGGGAATGGATGAAGCAAATATTTTAAGTTGTAAGTTGTATAAGTATTAAAAGGATCTAATTAGCAGTTATGTACAAACTCATTTCAATAAGAGATCACATTAATTGTAAATAAATGGTGTTAAGAGGAATTAAGAAATTAATAGAAGGTTTTTGGACAAATCATAAGAACCATTTTAGTACTTAAAACTGTTAGACCTAAAACCTAAAAAATATTTTGTAGTATTAATAACAATTAAAGTTGTAATCTTCTTTCTATGATAGCTTAAGAGTTACAAGCATAAATGGTAGTTATAAAAAAAAAGCAGTTATTGAAGTCTATTGAAAAGCTTAGATGGGAGTGTTATTCTAGTTAGCAATTGCCATGGCCACAATAGGACAGTAAGAAAGCAAGAAATAAAGAAAACCACCAGACATCCAACCAATATTTGGCAAAGAAATAGATTTGCACACTATACAACCCTTGACAAATCTCCTATGCATTTTCAGAAAAGTTTTACTACATTATAACAGGTTGTAAACTAATTTTAAAGCCAATCCGGATTTACATCTACTGATAGGTCTATACAGCAACCATTTCATCTAGATTAGAGTAATAACTCTATTTGAAGACCTCTAAATGATTTAAACTCTAAAAGCTTTTTCATAATGCAATAGCAAGAATGTGGTATGAGCAGATGAATGTATATAAATGACATTTAGACAATCCAGGAATGAAAAATTAATATCAATTAAATTCTTGTCTATATACAGAAAAGTATTTTCCTGGGAACTTTGTCAATGGTTGTGTATAAATGCAACTGTATATTTCTGTGCCTTTCTGTCTTCTGCTGATTTGCTCCGATTCATAAGATATAAAAACTCTGGGAAGATCTTAAGTCAAAGATTATTTTTATGTTTCATATATTTATATCAAAATAAAGTAATTAATCATTTCAATTCAATACAAAATGTGTTTTCTATGCATGTGTCAATTTTTTTTTTTTTCCAAATGTTTAAGAAGTGTTTTAAGCAAGAAAACCTTATGCACACACATAAACAAGAGGTGCTTGAGCGACTGTATTGCTCAACAAGCCTGAATGAACAGACTTAATTCATTCCCACACACCAGAATTTTAGACTGGTCCAAATTGAAAGGAGTTGCAGACTCTTATTTAGATTTGATAAAATTTTTGATTTTTTCAACTTTCTGGGTAAAAAACATTGTGTTAAATGAAGAAATTGCTTATCACAAGCAATTTCTTCATTTTACACTATGTTTGCCCAATGGTGTTCCGTGAGGGGCGTCAAAAAGCGTCACTGTGTGGGAATGGGTTAAAGTATTATGTTTTAAGGAATTCATTATAAATGGAATCATGTTTGCCATATCAGGGTAAATAAATCTAGTCACTTAAATCTTTTAAGTAGTTTCAGAGAAGAAGGCATGTAAAACCCATTTACTCATCAGGTGAAAGTGTATTACAATAAATAAATATGGCTTTTTAGGGCTATGTAGTGATTTAAACGCCATTTTTGTGCATATTTCACATACAAGAAAATAATAGATACAAGTAACATTTGTCAGGGGGGTTGTTACGGACGGGAGACAGTCCTGCAAGAATTTTATACCTGTTCTAGCAACATTTCCATACCATGACAGATTCTATTCCCTATCGACACCCAGAAAAGACATATTTTTCAAACATTTAATTTCTATGAAGTATCTGACATGGTCTCATCCAAGGATAATTTCCTTGTAATAGGTTGAAATCCATCATGCATATTCTGAGAAATTCTGCAATATTTTGATTATATAACATATACAGAATGTCATGTTTTTTAACCAATCAATTTTTCCAAGGATAATTTCTGTGATATTTGGTAGTAATTGTGTGAAAAGTAACTGAGAAGAAGATTTTCAAAGTTATCACAATAGACTATATGGAGATGGAGCCTGAAAATATAAACTGGGTTTTGTTTTATTGTTTGTTTTGTTTTTCATCTAATCAAATCATTTTAAGAAATCTGATTAAGGGTGACCAAGGAATCATTCCTGTTAATTTTTGGTTGAATTACAGCCAGCAAATTCATGGAACATGTTCAAGAAAAAGTTAATGGATGCATAATGGACACAACACCACAACACCAGCCTGCCGGTGAAGCTATAAATTGGTTTATATAAGTAATTAATAGAGAGTAATTTGAATGACGCAAGAGTAATATATTTCTTTTTGCACCATAATTTCTTTGACCAAAGCTTTTAGATCTCTATGTGAAGCAAATATTTTCATTTTTTTTTATGAGACAGATGACTCACATCAGAGAGAGCTACACTCATTCCTGCTTGACAGGACCCCTCACGATGCCAACCCCAAAGTTTTCCTGGAAGGGAGATAACTCTATGGTGTACATAAAAGGTAAAGAACATCATTCATTTAAGACAAATAACCATGGAGTATAATGTACTGAAACATGAAAAAACATGATTATGATGGACAGAGTGTCACAACAATACAGGCTAACAAATACATTCATATGATTTGGTTGTTGTTATAATCATGTATATATTCTAATTAATTCAAACTTACTCTAAAATCATTTATTTATTGTTTGAAATTCATAAATGCTTTTGCTTCTTTGATTTTTAGAAGATATATATACATGAAGATACATGACCAACCAAAAAAGACAGAGTGTAACTTGGTCCGAAACTAAAAGAATATATAGAATAAGAGAAAAAGAGGAGATGGCCAAACACAAATTTTTAGAAGATGATGTAACCTTTGGAAAGGTTTTTCCTCACTATTGAGATAATTGCTGGTATCTTATAATAATCTGCTTGGCCATCTCATCAAAATTATAACGAGAGTTGAGTGAAAAAGTTTTAGGACAACACAAACAAAACAGTTGCGACACCATTCTATGCTGTACAATGAATAGGTTTTCTTCAACCTATAAACACAACATGAAACAAACAAAATGAATGTTCATGATAAAGGTAACAAATAAAAGACTTTTTATATATTTCATAACAGGTATGATGGATTTCTAGAATTTTTATGAATCTACTTTCTACATCAAACATTTTTCTTAATTAATAGTACAAATTGTTAGAACTTTGAATTAATACATTTTGTCAAACTACAGCAAAATATTTTCATTGCAGAACAATTCCATAGAAATAATAGAAAAGAATTGATTTGTTTATGTTGCTAAAAATAATTTCCAATGTTGACTTTCAAGAAATCACACATACATGTACTACTTTTTCAAATGCACAACAATTTAGAATCAAAGGACTGAAAGTCCCGAGAGCAGTTTTTCTGGCTTATCAGTAATCGCGTCAATAATGCCAACATGTATCATCAAGATGAGTAAATAAATCGTACACCTAACTGAGATGAGCAGCTGGATGCTCGATAATGATGTAGTGGTAATACTGGTGTGAGAACTACCAGGAATCCATGGTTAGGAGCTCCAGCCGCCCCGATATAACTGAAATACTATCAAAAGTTGCGTTAAAACCCCATTCAATTAATCATGACTCTTTTACTTTTTACCGAAAACGATATTTTGTTTCTATCACAACGTTTCCTTTAATATTATTTCATCAGTGCGTGAAGATTTGTGGTTGTGATAAATGATAAAAGGTTAAATGATAAAAGGTAAAGCAATCAAAGCTTACAATCAATTCTTTTTGCTTTGAGTATATTATTACAATTGAAGTACAGTACTACATGTTCGTTGCAAAGATAAAGTCGATTTCGAGAGCTAAAAGGGTGATTTTTCGGTGGGGTTAAATAGGCGCTTGAATCGCGACTATAATAAGGTTGTAACTTGTAACATATGCTGTGTATACGGGGTGTAAATTAGCTCAGTCCTGCCAGGTCAAAACTAACAGACAGGGTTAGGAGTTTGTTTACATGTTTTCGCCTACTCCACTAACCACTGACCTAGATTCTATCTCGAAACGCGAGGAGATTATTTCTCTCATTGGACAGTTCATTAGACAATTTATTTGGATATATTAAGTCGAAGTTTTAAACCATTTTCCTTGATATTCACGACTAAAAGGAGGCTGTTGGCATTCAGCAGGTAAGTAATTTTCTTCATCAGCGATGAAACAATATGGAGGCGATCACATAGATTTTCTCTTCAAGTTTATGAGCATGCGTGGAAATGAGTAGAAAATTCGTGAAAACTTGTTTCCGGTTGATCGATTCGAAATACCGGTTTTGTCCTACAAAACCGCTAAAAATGAAGATTAAATACTGACACAGTCTCCAACTCATTATACTGTTAACATGGTTTGAGAATATTTGATGTAGAATGATCTTTCGTAAGGTGCAAGCAGTTCAAAGGGAAATACAGTAAATTCCCTACAAAGCTTTCTAAAATTCACATCACTCTCAATGATATGAATAGCAATCTTTCAAATATGTTTTAATAGTATACACTAGTGCATATATATGTAAAATTATACATAACTATGGCTAATTTCTGATACAGCTTAAATTTTTTATTCATGTGGTTGATTTTCAGGAAACAACTTTTTCCTTTTGAGATACACATAATTAAACAAGGTGCCAAATTGTCACAAGATACGCCCGTCACACTGCTTAGTATTAACTGGAGGTTTGAATAGAACTGAGGTTATTTTGAATGAATATTTTTTCTCAAACAAAGTATGGAAAACAACAAAGGACAATAACTCAAATTATACCCTAGGTAGAGTTATGGTTCTTGTACACTGCACTCCCCCTTGGTGAGATCTATCCATCAATGAAGTTTCAAGTTTCTAGCTATTTTACTTTTAGAGATATACTCCCGACAAGATTCAAGTATGAAAAACAACAAAGGGCAATAACTCAAAAAATAGGCTAGGTAGAGTTATGATTCTTGTACACTGCACTCCCACTTGGTGAGCTCTATCCATCCATGAAATTTCATGATCCTAGCTCTTATACTTTTAGAGATATACTCCGGACAAGATTCAAGTATGAAAAAACAACAAAGGGCAATAACTCAAAAAATAGGCTAGGTAGAGTTATGGTTCTTATACACTGCACTCCCACTTGGTGAGCTCTATCCATCCATGAAATTTCATGATTCTAGCTATTATACTTTTAGAGATATACTCCGGACAAGATTCAAGTATAAAAAACAACAAAGGGCAATAACTCAAAAAATAGGCTAGGTAGAGTTATGGTTCTTGTACACTGCACTCCCACTTGGTTAGCTCTATCCATCCATGAAATTTCATGGTTCTAGCTATTATACTTTTAGAGATATACTCCGGACAAGATTCATGTATGAAAAACAACAAAGGGCAATAACTCAATAAATAGGCGAGGTAGATTTATGGTTCTTGTGCACTGCACTCCCCCTAGGTCAGATCTATAAATCCATGAAGTTTCATGATCCTAGCTATAATACTTTAAGAGATATATTCCGGACAAGATTCAAGTATGAATAACAACATAGGACAATAACTCAAAAAATTCTCTAGGTAGAGTTATGGTTCTTGTACACTGCACTCCCACTTGGTGAGCTCTATCCATCCATGTAATTTCATGATTCTAGCTATTATACTTTTAGAGATATACTTCGGACAAGATTAAAGTATAAAAAACAACAAAGGGCAATAACTCAAAAAATAGGCCAGGTAGAGTTATGGTTCTTGTAGACTGCACTCCGTATTGATGAGAAGAATATAAATGCCAAGTTTAAAGTCAATCGGACTTACGGTTACAGAGTTATGCTCCGGACAAAGAAGTGGACACCGCCCGGACAACCGGGCGCCCGGACGCCCGGACACCACTGGTGATCCCATAATATGTCCCGTCTTTGACGGGCGTATAATTATTCATGATATGTGTATCGTGAAAATAAGAAATGAAAAATATGACCTGTATCTGAAATGCTTACCATAATCATTCTAAAGAACACCATTGCACTTGTTCTTTATATCTCTATACTGATTATAATATTTGCTATTATATAGAAATTAGATGTATAATTACACTGATGAAAAAAAAGTTAACCTCGTTAGTGCCAGCTCTTACAAATAAGAGTAAAGTAATTCTTTGAAGTATTTCGGTAGAAGGTCAATAGGTGATGATATGGACCAAATATCAAAGCTCTATGGTTTAGGAGGAGAAGATTTTTTAATAATTATTAAAGGACGGACAGATGGACATTTACCGATCACAATAGCTCACCTTGCTACACTTTTTTCCATCAATGAAAAATATGCCATGTTCTCTGAGATTGAATACTTGCAAAAAGTGTAGTCAGTCCTAATTCAGATCTTTTTTGTTGTAATCATTTTGAAATAGAGTGTGAGAAAGCTTTAGAAGGCATTGCATGTGGGTGCTTGACACCCTATCATTGGATGCAGAGGAAAGTGAGTATGAAACCTCTTAGCTAAAATAAAGAGGGCATAATATGTACAAAAATGCATTAAGGGTGATTCCCATTTGTATTAGCCTTCTCATTTTGGCTTTTGTACCCTAAGCTTCAGAACATGACAAACAATTGATGACTCAAAAAGGAAAACACTTTTACATTTTTGTACTTAATCCAAATGGCTAAAACATAAAACGTTTCTTGTTTAAGAAATGTATTGGCTAAAACATATTAAAATCCTTCTCAAACAAGTTTTATGTCTAGCAGTGCCATATCAACCTTTGCAACCATGTGTCCAAAATTTGATGTAATCAACAATGAAAATTCAGACAAATAAAAAAAGAAATAATTTGTGAAAAGAATCTCATTCCCCATCATCTAACATTTACAAAATCTTTTTCTTTGTACTTTATAACAACCATATATAAAATAGATTCTAAGAAATCTTTTAAGCTTAACCCATTACCAGATGACAAAATTTTAGACCAGTCCAAATTAAAAGGAGTTGCAGCTGACAATTCAAATTGTTGAAATTTTTATAATCTTTGTCTCTCTGTGTAGGCTCTGTGTAGGAAACTATGTAGAAAATGCACTCATCGCTTGTAACAGGCAATTTCATAATGAACCACAGTCTTGAGGGGCGTAAAGGAGGAAAAGTGTAGGAAAGGGGTTTAAAAACAAAGTATTCAGTTATCGAAGATTTCCGATAATTTTTCTTTATATCTCATACAGACTTTTTGTAACACAGATTGCAAAAAGATTGTTACAAAAACAATGCAGTTGCAAAAATGAGTATTTCCCGTGACAAATTGGAATATTTGTTTTATCAAATAATGTTTAAATTACTTTTATGTCAGAAACTAAATAATGCCTTACATATTTTCAAACAAAATTAATAACTGCACTTTTTAACAGGATAGCTATTCTGAACAATTAACACATATTTTCATGTGATTCATATAACAGTTCAATTTATATTACAACTATACCATAATAATCAGAATGGAAGTAAAACATACTTCCTCAGAATGGCTGGATACTCAGGCTGTAAAAGAACTATATTACGTGCAGAACTGGTGGTGCGCTCAGTAAAACCATCACTTATTTAAAACTTTTTGCGTGCATCCATTTTTACACTATATAATACATCTGGGTCAGCAAATATAAATAAGGACTTTTTTTTTTATTTAAATGAAAATAATTATCCTTTCTAAATTCCTTTGTACCTTGTTTTTTAACAAAGCCTATTTACAAATAAATGAGTGATGATTTTACTGTATTTTAGCAGACAGCTGTGTGACAGAAAAAATGATTCAAAGCAATTTATAGGCAAAATGAAATATTTTTCATAAAAAAAATTAATAATGAGATATTTAGTAAAAATGAAGGTAAATAACAAACACAAAGTGAAGTACGCCAACAACATAGAATGGACAAAGTAAAATATGACGACTTAGAAAATAAGAAAAAAAGTCTATTTAACCCTTGTCATGGGGAACCTATATTTTTCTGTTTTGGCAGAAGGTAAGTGCAGTCCTATCTAAGGCTTCACCTCCTGTTTGATCTTTTCAAGTCAGAGTACATTGAGAAATTTTATTCCAAAAGAATTATTAACTAACAAGTGATTCTAGTACTTTCATTCCTTTGATATTGATGCAAATCTGAAAAGGATTATATTCAGCATGACAAGGGCTAAGAAATAAACTAAGTAAAAAAAAATAATTAATTTAAAAAAAAAAAAGACAAATCACTTCATTTAGAGCTGTTACATTTTTACCTGAAAATAAAATCTACTCTTTTTCCTTGTATTTTCTCAAATAAGGTTGTTACGATCTTTGCATTTTTTCATTTTTTCATTGTGCCTACAACTTATAAAGAATGAATCATTCCAGGATATCTAGATTTAGCTTGCGTTCTTTCTAACGATAGATCTGGGCATATGACTTACGGACGTTAGAGTCGCAGAAAATCCAAGCTGGCAATAGCCTTGTTGGTGATATTGCTCCGAAACAGACGGCGAGGCATCCACACCTGCATGCAAAACATGCCAATAAAAAAGTTTTAAATCTCTTCCCAATGTTACCAATCATCCAAGTTAACAAAAGTTTTAGAGTATCAAATCTCAAATATTCATCTAAAGGTATAATATCAGATATCAGATTTTTAAACATGCAAACATTTACATAACAAGTGAGCCATTGGCCCTACAGTGCACACCTGAGTAGATGACTGCAGAAATAATCAAAGCACCAGTCAGTGGCCTAATTATTGGCCAAAAGTCACCTGTTAGAACAAGAGCTGCTCACAGTCATGTGACAAATGCCCCCAAAGTATAGGGTCAAGCATGTGGCACTTTGATTTGATTTGTAAACACAACCACATGCATTTGTGATCTATACGTCCGGGTTTTTAATAAATGAAATTTTAATACATATAATAATTTCTATAAATACAGAATGAAATCGAGAAATGCATTATGGATGGATTTTTCTGAGGTCAAAAGTAGGTCAAAGGTCAAGGTCACTAGGTCAAGGTCATGTAAAGTGGTCCACCAAATTTAAGCATCTGTAAAAATATGGAGGCAATCCATTGAAGAATAAGAGAGTAAATACAATTTAACCATTCCAGACGCAATTTAACCATTCTGGAAGCCCCTTTGACCCCAGATTGTGACCTTGACCTTTGAGATAGGAACCTGGGTCTTTTTCACGGCACATCATCTGAAGGTGGTTTAGATTTGTATGAAAGAAATTTGTACCTGCATGCATGATTTTAAGAGTTACAGAGCAGACACGGCAAAAAGTGCCAATTTTATACCTTTGACCCCAGATTGTGACCTTGACCTTTGAGATAGGAACCTGGGTCTTTTTTGCAACACGACATCTAATATGGCTTAACATTTGTATGAAAGATATTTGTACCTATGTGTATAATTATAGAAGTTACAGAGCGAACATGGCAAAAAGTGCCAATTTTTTACCTTTGACCCCAGATTGTGACCTTGACCTATGAAATAGGAACCTGGGTCTTTTTTGCAACACGTTGTCTGAAGGTCATTAACATTTGTATGAAAGAAATTTGTATGTGCATGCATTATTATAGAAGTTACAGAGCGGACAGTGCAAAAAGTGCAGAATTTTTACCTTTGACCCCAGATTGTGACCTTGACCTTTGAGATAGGAACCTGGGTCTTTTTCACAACAAGTCGTCTGAAGGTCGTTAACATTTGTATGAAAGAAATTTGTACCTGTTTGCATGATTATAGAAGTTACAGACCTTGACCTATGAAATAGGAACCTGGGTCTTTTTGCGTCATGTCGTCTGAAGATGGTGAACATTTGTATGAAAGATATTTGTACCTTCATGCATGATTATAGAAGTTACAGAGCGGACACAGAAAAAAGTGCTGATTTTTTACCTTTGACCCCAGATTGTGAACTTGATCTTTGAGATAGGAACCTGGGTCTTTTTTGCGACACGTCGTCTTATAGGGGTGAACATTTGTGCAAAGTTATATTGAAATTCACTATTGCATGTAGAAGTTACAGAGCGGACAGAAAGCAGGCTGGACGGACAGACGGACAGTTTTATTACTATATGCCTCCCTTTGGGGGCATAAAAATCTTGTATGATAATCAGAAATGAAAGGCATTCTTTCAAAGATTCACGATTTTTGTGCCTGAAAATAACCAAGTGACCTAGTTTTTGACATCAGGTGATCAAATATTAATTCTGACCAAGAATTCATGGACGCGAACATTCTGACCAATTATCAAGATATGTAAGACAAAAATATGGCCTCCAGAGTGCACACATGATTTTTCAAGATTTGACCTATTGATCTAGTTTTTGAACCTATGTGACCAAATATTGAACTTAAAGGGGAATTATAAATACAGACATGCTGTTCATACTTAAACATATTTCAGCTTAAAATTTGTCCCTCAGACTGCACACAAACTTTTCATAAGATTTGATCATGTGGCCAAGTTTTGACCCCATGTGACCCAATAGCAAACTTGAGCCAGAGTGTATGGTAATAAACATTCTGACAAGATATCAAGACATTTCATCCAAAAGGTTAGCCTCTAGAGTGCACAAGAGGTTGTGCAAAGATTCGACCAAGAGACCTGCTTATTTACAAATGTGACCTATTATCAAACTTGACGGAGATTTCATGGAATCACACATTCTGATCAAATATTAAGAATTTGGCCTCTAGAGTGTACAAAATACCTTTTCCAATATTTGACCTAGTGACCTAGTTTTTTTTACCCAATTCGACCCAATATCAAACTTGACTGAGGTTTCATAGAGACCAAGATTCTGACAAAATATCTAGATCTTTGAGCAAAGAATGTGGCCACTAGAGTGCACTCAAGGTTTTCCGATATTTGACCTAGTGACCTAGTTTTTTAACCCTTGTCATGCTGAACCCGGAATATTCCGGTTTTGGCAAGAGGTGTAGACTAAGATCAGTGTGCACGATTGTGACCTTGATATTTGGCTTAATGTCACAAATGTGACCTTGATCTTATTAAAACAAACTTTTTCATTTAGTTTTTGTCAAGTACTGCATTACTGTATGGCATAAATGGAGAAACACTCAAAACATAGTAGTAACCCTTGTCATGCTGAACCCGGAATATTCCGGTTTTGGCAAGAGGTGTAGACTAAGATCAGACTGCACGATTGTGCAGGCTGATCTTAGTCTACACCTCCTGCTCATTCTTTGCCTTCCCGAGTTGTTTATGAGGTTGATTTCTAAAAGAAATATTGTTTTTTGAACAACAAGATCTATCAGTGCTTTCAGCCCTTTGATTTTACAGCAATTTAACAAGCTGATTTATACAGCATGACAAGGGTTAACATAATTCGACCCAATATCAAACTTGACAGAGGTTTCATAGAGACCAAGATTCTGACAAAATATCTAGATATTTGAGCCAAGAATGTGGCCACTAGAGTGCACTCAAGGTTTTCCTAAGATTTGACCTCATGACCTAGTTTTTGACACAATGTGACCAAATATCAGACTTGACAGAGCTTGAAGTGTGACAATCATCATGACCAAACATCAAGACATTTCAGCCAAAAACTTGGCCTCTAGAGTGCATACAAGATATTGACCGACAACCGGCAACTCCCATCACACGACAGACAAAGAAAGATCACAAAAGCTCACCTTGAGCATGTTGTGCTCAGGTGAGCTAAAAAGATATCAAGAAAAATTCAGCTAAACTTCAAAGCATTAAGAAAAACAAGATGTCTGCAAAGAAAAAGCAGTCATTACCCCCTTCAATGTCCTAGAAAATCACACATTTCACATCTGATGTGAATGTCTGAAAAACTAAACTGAAACCAACTTCTAATTTGTTATCATTAAAATGTGCAAGGTCACTGTGACCTTGACCATTGAGAGAATGTCTCAAGAATCAAAGGGAACATCTACGACCTAATATGAATGTCTTAGCAAAGTTTGGCGAGCATTGTCAAAACTCCTGACCTCTGACTGGGGAAATAAATGACATTGTTTTGAAAAATATACATGGTCAGTGACCCACTACCAGACAGCAATTTTTTAGACTGACCAAAATTGAAAGAAGCTGCAGACGACAATTTAAAGTTAAATAAATTTTGGATATATTCAACTTTTTGGGTTAAAACATTGTGGAAAATGAAGAAATTGCTTGTAACAAGCAATTTCTTCATTTTCCACAATGTTTTCCGAAGCTTTTTTTCCTTGGGGGCGTCTAAAGGAGTCACTGAGTGGGAATGGGTTAAACAAAAAGCAAATTGTTAGTTGGAGACCTTAACGTTGTAACTACAGCTTTAAAAAGCTCTAGTTTGATCATTTCAGTCGCCAAAGAAAATGCTAATTAAAATTAAGAATGACAGAAAGCAAATTCGATCCGAGTCTAAATGAATTATTTGATTGGTCAATCGATTTTATGATTCATCATTTCCGTGTCAAACTATCATCAAGATAAGGTTTGGTCTACCAGCAGATAGACTGGCATGGTCAAAACAACATACCCTCACTCTGTCATAATAATGATAAATCAAGCAGGGCAGGAGCCCATTTTTCCTTTTTACGGCTATCTTAACATTTTACCAGTGCTTACCAAATCTGTTGAAACCTGGTGCCACATAATCCTTAGGATTTACGCCCCTCAAGAAAAAAACTTTAGAAAACATGAAATAAGAAGAAGTTGCTTGTTACAAGCAACTTCTTCATTATCCACAATGTTTTCTACCTCAAAAGACAAGAACTAGATTTCAATTTGGGCCAGTCTAAAACTTTGATGTTTATTAATGGGTTAAAGTTTTAAATTACGGATCAGGGTGACAAATTGACGAGAACAGGGTACACAAAAAGCAGCTGATAAATGAAGACGAATCTAAAAAGAAAACAAAGAAGACATTTTCACAGTTATGTAATAAGGGACAATCTTGAAACCTTGATGCAATACAAAAATTTAACCCCATTACCAGACGGCAAAATTTTAGACTGGTCCAAACTGGAAGGGGTTGCAGACAAAAATCTAAAGTTTATGAAATTATAGGTTTTTTCAACTTTTTAGGTTACAAGCTATTTCTTTATTTTACACAATGTTTTCCCAATTGTTTTTCTTGAGAGGCATCTAAAATTGTCATTATGTGGTAATGGGTTAAACAAGGTTGTTTGACTAGTAATTCTAAAGAAAGGAAATCAATGTATACATTCAGTATGACATACCATATAGAAATTATATCCACTGTTAGAAAAATCTACATTTAACAACAAATTTAACTATCAGTCTGCGCAGCCAATTCAATCTGACCAGGGTTAATACTTTATAATTTTCAAGATAGTCCCTTTAAGTGCAACATGTAATATTTGACATTAAC
Source organism: Fragum fragum (assembly GCA_946902895.1). Lineage (NCBI taxonomy): Eukaryota > Metazoa > Mollusca > Bivalvia > Cardiida > Cardiidae > Fragum > Fragum fragum. The sequence continues at coordinate 45,003,988 of OX336377.1, read as the reverse complement.
CACCACCACAAGAAAACCAGGAAATGAAGCATCAGGGGAAATAATGTTTGTTTCTACCAAGAACACTATCATAATCTAGTTATTTCCCTTGACAGGTAAATAAAACTTGGTGTTGCTAGCAATTATTAGTAGAGATTTTTATTTTAAATTAATTTGAAAATTACATCAATGACCAGTGGCATGGAATTGACTCCTTTCCAACTAAGGAGCCATGTAGGATCCAGTAATTAGCCCATTCTCGTTTTTTGAAATTTTAGACTGGTCCAAATTGAAAGAGGTTGCAGACAACAATAAATATTGGATGCAATTTAAAATGAAACTATCTTATGTGGTAGAAAATATTGTGGGAAAAAGAGAAAATGCTTGTTACAAACAATTTCTCCTTTTTACTCAATGTTTTTCTCAAGTATAAAATCATAGGAACGTTAAACCCCCAGTTTGTACAGGAAAGGTTTAACTATGACAACACAACAAAATTCTAGACTAGTCTAAATTGAAAGATACTGCAGACAACAGTTTTAACTCTTTCCTGTTTTTTTCCAAATTTAGACTAGTCCAAATCGAAAGAGGTTGCAGACGACAATGAAAATTGGATGCAATTCGAAATAAAACCATCAAATGTGGTAGAAAATATTGTGGGAAAAGAAGAAATTGCTTGTGTCAAGCAATTTCTTCTTTTTCCACAATGTTTTCTCAAGTATAAAATCACAGTGACGTAAAATCCTGTGTTTAAACAGGAAAGGGTTAATTTTAAGACATTTAGATTTTGGGGGTCTTCCTGGGTAGAAATATTGTGAGTAAAAAAATTTACTAGTTGAAAAATTTCTTTCACAAAGTTTGCCAAGGCCCTTTTCTTGAAAAGTGTCCAGAAGCCAGATTGTGTGGGAATAGGTTAAAAAAAATAACAATTTCAAACACTATAACTATTAACCTATTACCCCGCAATAATTTTTCAGACGGTCAAAATTGAAAGAATTAGCAGACAACAATTTCAAACTGATGAAATTTTAGAAATTTTTGTCTTTTTGGGCAGAAATCATTTTGAATAATGAAGAAATTGCTTGGTACATGTCTTATTGAGGGTCAATATTTCTTTTGAAAATTGGTTATTTAAACATCTCTGACTTAAAGGGGACAAACAGGAGGTCTAGACCAAGATCAGACTGCACTTATTTGCAAACTGAGCATTATCTATACCTTCCGCCAAAACAAGAATAATCATGATCTCTTTCCAAAATGCATGCTTTTCAAGAAGTTGCTGTCTGAGTCTGTTTTGTGTGACAAGTCACAATTGAATAGCCAAGAGTTCAGCTGCTGAAAAACAAATTCCATTAATCCATTACTGCATGGCATATTTTTAGACTAGACCAAAGTCAAATAAATTGCAGACTACCATACCAAGTTATTTATCACAAAAATAAAGATCCTATCACAAATACAGTATCAAAGCCAGTTGATAAAAGACAAATCTTATTAGCCCATTCCCATACAATCAGGCTTTTTTGAGCCCCAAAAGAAAAAAAAGCTTTGGAAAACATTGTTAAAAAGGAGGAAATTTCTTCATTGTCCACAATGTTCTCATCCCAAAGAAATAAGAGTTTTAAAAATCCATTATCTACAGTTTGTTGTCTCCAACTTCTTTTAATTTTGGGCTAATCAAAAGTTTTGCTGTCTAAGCAATTACTTTAACTTGTCCTCTAAAAAAAGGATCAACCCCTAGCAAAGCCTTGTTAATTATCTACAGTTCACTTGTTTAAAAATTTAGGATTTTACCCAATTTTCATCACTCATCCAAGTACCCTCCATATGCTAGTTTAATTAACCCTTTCCTGTACAAACCCTGGTTTTTACATCCATGCAATCTTATACTAAAGAAAATATTGTGAGACAAGAGCTGGTCATAGTCATGTGACAAATGCCCCCAAAGGACAGGGTCAAGCATGTGGTACTTTGATTTGTTTTGTAAACACATTCACATGCATTTGTGATCTATACGTCTGGGTTTTTAATAGATGAAATTTTAATACATATAATAATTTCTATAAATACAGAATGAAATCGAGAAATGCATTATGGACAGATTTTTCTGAGGTCAAAAGTAGGTCACAGGATCAAGGTCAAGGTCATGTAGAGTGGTCCACCCAATTAAGCATCTGTCCAAATATGGAAGCAATCAATTGAAGAATAAGAGAGTAAATACAATTTAACCATTCCGGAGGCAATTTAACCATTCTGGACGCCCTTTTGACTCCAGATTGTGACCTTGACCTTTGAGATAGGAACCTGGGTCTTTTAACCTACACGTCGTCTGAAGGTGGTTAACATTTGTATGAAAGAAAATTGTACCTGCGTGCATGATTATAGAAGATACAGAGCGGACACGGCAAAAAGTCCCAATTTTTTACCTTTGACCCAAGATAGTGACCTTGATCTTTGAGATAGGAATCTGGGTCTTTTTTGCGACACATCGTCTTATAGCGATGAACATTTATGCAAAGTTATATTGAAATCCACTTTTACATGTAGAAGTTACAGCGCGGACACGAAAGCGGGACGCACTGACTGACTGACGGACAGACAGTTGGACAGTTCGATTACTATATGCCTCCCTTTGGGGGCATAAAAAGAAGAAATTGCTTGTATCAAGCAACATCCTCTTTTATCACAATATTTTCTACCACATAAAATGGTTTCGTTTCAAATTGCACATGCTTTTCATTGTCGTCTGCAATATCTTTCAAATTGGACCAGTCTAAAATTTCGAGAAACAGGAAAGGGTTAACTTTTTTTTCTATTCATCAACATTTTTTCTTCATTAGTCCAAATAAGCTCTCCCTCCCTAATAGAAGCTCTCCCTGTGATATTAACCAAAATTGAATTCTAATCTAAGGATAATTTCCTCTTAACAATTATTTAAACCATTTTTACAAAAAATCGTGATAAATTTAGAAAGTGCTTTGCACAAGGTTTTCTTGCAGAGAGACAAAGAGATTAAAAATTTCATCAACTAAAAATTGTTGTCTACATATTCTTTGAAATTTGGACCAGTCTAAAATATTGACGTCTGGAAATGGATTAATGATAATTTGTACAAGATTATGCTGAAACTAGAGGAAATTAAGACAGACATTTCATAGCCAATTAACCCATTCCAACACTGTAAAATTTTAGACTGGTCCAAATTAAAAAGAGTTGCAGATGACAATTTATAGTTGATAAAACTAGATTTTTTCAACTTTCTGGGTAGAAAACATTGTATAAAATGAAGAAATTGCTTGTAACAAGCAATTTCTTCATTTTACACAATATTTTCCCAAATTGCTTTACTTGGGCGGTGTCAAAAAGTGTCACTGTGTGGGAATGGGTTAATAGAAGTAATTAACCCTTGTCATGCTGAACTCGGAATATTCCTGTTTTGGCAGGAGGTATAGACTAAGATCAGCCTGAACAGTCTGATCTTGGTTATACCTCCTACCTCCTGTTTGTCCCCTTTAAGACAAAGTTGTTTAAATGATCAATTTTGGAAAGAAATATTGACCCTCATTAAAACTTTACAGTGCTGTCAGTCCTTTGATTTTAAAGCAATTCTGTACAGGATTTTAATTCAGCATGACAATGGTTAAGGAACAAATAGGAGCTACCGGTAGTCTATGATTCTTATGGCTCCGAGGAGTGTGTATCAGGAGGAATTGGATAGATTGTAAAGAACAAGGTCATGGATTTTTTTTACAAGAAAATATTTCAAACATAAACATTTACTGTAATCTTTGCAAACCTTGTAAACTTTTCTTAGACCTAGTTTACATAATATCATTCTATCACTGGTGTATTGTACACTTTCCAAATTACTTTGAAAAAAAGCGCTTTCCTGTACCTCTGTATTTTAACCCTTGTCATGCTGTATAAACAATCTCACCGAATTGCTGTAAAATCAAAGGGCTGAAAGCACTGATAGAACTTCCTGTTCAAAAATCAATATTTCTTTTAGAAATCAATTTCATTAACAACTCTGGCAGGAAAAGTACAAGCAGGAGGTGTAGACCAAGATCAAACTGCACTTATGTGCAAGCTGATCTTGGTCTTCACCTCCTGCCAAAATCGGAATATTCCAGGCTCAACATGACAAGGGTTAACTCTTGTCATGCTGAATTAAAATCCTACACAGAACTGCTTTAAAATCAAAGGACTAACAGCACTTAAAAGTTTTATTGAGGGTCAATATTTCTTTTGAAAACTGATTATGTAAAACAGCCCCTGATTAAAGGTGACAAACAGGAGGTCTAGACCAAGATCAAACTGCACATATGTACAGGCTGATCTTTGTCTATACCTCCAGAAAAAACAGGAATATTCTGGAATCAGCATGATAAGGGCTAACAATTCTTGAAAAGATGACATTTAGAAAAAGGAAAAAAAATATGCTCAAAACAAAACCTGCCCTTTGATTTTAATGCATTTATTGCATGAACAAAATTTATTTAGCGTGGAAAGGTTTAATTTTCATCTTTTATTGAACCAATCTTACATTTTGTCGTCTAGAATGGACAAAAATAATCTCTTGTGTAACAAATAATAAAGGCATTTTCATCTTTTTGACACATTACCAGATGACATAATTTTTGATTGGTCCACATTAAAGATGTCGTAGATTATGACTGAACCTGTCTGAATTTCTAAAATTAATTCCCATAATGAATAAAAAATATTAACCCATTCCCACACAGCAAAATTTAGACTGGTCTAAATTGAAAAGAGTTGCTGATGACAGTTAAAGTTTATGAAATTTTAGATTTATTCAACTTTCTGAGTAGAAAACATTGTGTAAAATGAAGAAATTGCTTGTTACAAGCAATTTCTTCATTTCATGCAATGTTTTCCCAATTGCTTTTTTTTTCAGGGGCGTCAAAAAGCATCACTGTTTGGGAATGGGTTAAGTGAAAAGTTTCACGAATTTTTTTTTCTTTTTTCCCAGGGTAGAATTTCGTTGTCTGGTAACGGGTTAACAAGAATATCCACAAACATAACTTACGAGTTCTACAAGGAGAATATTCTTCGTAATAATTGGACGATGATCTGGCTACAAAACACGTTCCTACAGGTTCCCGTTTATCCATTTTGGTTGAAAAATATACATATCTTGGAGCACAGGCCTGAAACAAAAAAATGACACAAAGTGTGAAAATACAGCTAATCTTCATGATTTCTATTAGCCATTTTACAAAAAAAAAAAAACAATTTGTCACAAATTTGGGATTAAACTTCATATCAAAATATATCTATGCATTTTATTGCTGCATTAACCAATTCCAATACAATCCTGCCTTTTACTACCATCCAGAAAAGAGCTTTGAAAATCTTTGTGTATAATGAAGAATTGCTTGTTACAGGTAATTTCTTCATTGGCCACAATGTTTTCTTCCCTAAAAGACATTTAAATCTACAATTTCACCAAACTTGTCAGTTGTGACTTCGGTAAATTTCAATTTGTCTGAACTTTTGTCCTCTGGTAATGGATACAAAAAATCTTTCAGTGATATCTAGGTGAACTTACCTTAACCAATTCCCACACGACAAAATTTTAGACTGGTCCAAATTGAAAGAAGCTGCAGACAACAATTTGAAGTTGATTGAATTTTAATTTTTTTCATCTTTTGGGATAGAAAACATTGTGTAAAATGAAGAAATTGCTTGGTACAAGCAATTTCTTCATTTTCCACAAAGTTTTCTAAAACTGTTTTATTGAGGGGCGTAAAAAGGAGGGATTGAGTTGGAATGGGTTAATGTCTTGCTAATAACAGCACAAAGTTGAGAGTCTGAAATATCACAACCAGGATTCCCAAGACTTGAGTCTACCACCCTAGACACCAAGCCTGCAGGACAATAAGCACTCAAGCAAAAGAGTTCACAATTATCCAGGGCAGTATATCAAAAGAAGAAAGCCTAATTGCCTTGAGTGTGACATGCATTTCCTGCCATATTTATCATAGAGAAACCACTTCAAAATATAAATCTTACAGATATAATGTAGTCAGTAGGCATGTGAACCAACTTAGGACCAGAAATATTGTCCTCTATCCAGTAAATCTTTTGCTCAGCTAATATTTTTGAAAAATCTAAGGAAAAGTTGAATCTTCTTCATTGCAACTCCGATAATAGCAATTGACTACTTAACCCTTGCCATGCAGAACCCAGAATATTCCTGCTTTGGCAGGAGATAGAGAAAAAAATCAGCCTGCATATATGTGCATTCTAATCTTAATCTCCTTTTTGTCTCCTTCAACCCAGAGTTGTTTATAAAATTGATTTTCAAAATAAATTTTGATCCCTAACAGTTGCTTCCTTTGCTTTCAGGGATTTGATTGGGTGAGGATTTTATTCAGCATGACTAGGGTTAATCACAACTGCCTCTAACCAATTCCCACTCAATGACACTTTTAGACACCCCCAAGGAAAAAATCTTTAGAAAACATTGTGGAAAATGAAGAAATTGCTTGTGACAAGCAATTTCTTAATTATCCAAAACGTTTTCTACCCCAAAAGTAAAAAAAATCCAAAATTTCATAAGTTTTAATTTGTCGTCTGAAACTCCTTTCAATTTGGACCAGTCTAAAATTTTCTTGTGTGGGAACAAATAGCTTCTTTTAATAGCAGCTTCTTGTCAATTGCAGCAAAAGTGTTGACAAGATGAAGTTGCAATAAACAGTTTCAACTGTATTACCATTGCCTTGTTGTGTGTTTTTGTCGTCATTTAAACACTTTGAAAGTTGTAATATCTTTAGTATTACTAAAGATATTACTTTGAAATTTGGAATATATCTTACATTCAAAAGAGCTGCCTATACTATCAAGAGGGGTATTTTGTAACAATTTATTTCCCTTTCTTTATTTAGATCTTTTAATGGCTATCCAGCATAGACACCTGTAGGCAGCACTCTTATTGGCTTTATACCATCACAAATGTGACCTTGATATTTGGCTTAATGTCACAAATGTGACCTTGATCTTATTAAAACAAACTTTTTCATTTAGTTTTTGTCAAGTACTGCATTACTGTATGGCATAAATGAAGAAACACTCAAAACATGGTAGTAGTTATGAAATGTGTGATTATAATGATTGCACAGTTACACATAAATACATTTGAACAGGGGTAGCTCTTCGAGCGAGAAGTAATTGATGTCAACCCATTCCCACACAACCCTCCTTTTTACGCCCTTCAAGAAAAAAGCTTTGGAAAGCATTGTGGAAAATGAAGAAATTGCTTGTTACAAGCAATTTCTTCATTATCCACAATGTTTTCTATCCAAAACGACGAAAAAATTCAAAATTCCATCAACTTGAAACTGTCTTCTGCAGCTTCTTTCAATTTGGACCAGTCTAAAATTTTGCTGTGTTTGAATGGGTTAAAAGTTTCTTCTAACTGAATTGATGGCCTTAAAGGTTAAAGTGCTTCACTAGTGATACTTATGGTTTGAAGGAGTTCATAGGTTTGAACCCCTATGTCATCATCAACAGGATGGTTATTGGCAAGGCAGCTGTAAAATGGGTTTCAGTGAGTTAACCCATTCCAACAAAACAAAATTGTGACCGGCCTAAATTCAAAGGAGATGCAGGCCACAATTGAAAGCATATGAAACTTTAGAATTTTTCAACTCTCTAAGTAGAACACTCCTCAGTAGAAAATGAAGAAATCGCTTATTTAAAGCAATTTCTTCATTTTCGAAAATGTTTTCTCAATTGTCTTTCTTGAGGGGCATTAAAAAGCGTCAGCGTGTGGGAAAAGATTAAAATCATTGCCCCTTTATTATGTACGTGAAGATATGTGGAATGTCTTGAATTAGAGAATAACTATATAAATTTAAAGCTTTAGTTGAAAGCAAAAATTACTTTGTAACAAGCAATTTCTTCTTGTCCACAATGCTTTCCAAAGTTTTTTATATCGTGGGTGTCAAAAAGTATTTTGGTATTGGAATGAAACAATCCAAACCTTCTGTGACTGTACTCACAAGGTTTTTGTCCCTCACCCACAATTTTCCTATCTGACCAGGTGAGCTGTTCAACCAGGCCCAGATTAATTACTTATTTAATTGGAAACACATGACCTAGCAGGTACTAAAAGCTTCCATGTTCTGAAGACTCCACAATGTAAATTATTTAGATGATCATTGCTTGAAAATTTATGTAGATATCCTGGCTTTTGGTACTAAAAATCTTATTTTATGATGTTGATCAGTTTCCATGGTAACACACTCAAAATAAAACAATTTACATCTAGCTTAGACATAGACTTTGTGCTAAATTTTTTATTTGCAATCCAAATGTTTCATTAACCCTTTCATGCTTTGCAAAATTTTAGACCTGTCCAAATTAAAAGTTTTGCAGACAAACATTCAAAGTGGATTCATTTTGAAAAATAAGCATTTAGTAAGGTAGAAAATATTCTTAAAAGTAATTTCTTCTTTCTCCACAAAGTTTTCACAAGTATAAAATTAAAGGAACTTAAAAAGTATGGATTGAAGAGGATCTATGGCATTGAAATGAGGATGCAAATAACCTTTTAGACTGGCTGCAGTTGTTTTTGTGTTGGGCCTTTTGTGTATAACATATCTTTCTCAATTATGTCTTTTTAATCCAAATTTATATGTATGGCTAGTGCTGAACAAAATCTTCTTTTTGGAGCCAGGGGACTTAATTGACATCCTTGCCCAGCTATGGAAAGATTTAATTCCCTTTAAGAAGAGCCTGGTAGCCAGACTAATAACCTATTACCAGAATACAAGATTTATTATGGTTCCAAATTCAAAACAAATGCACATAAACAATAAGTTCAAAAGACAGAAAAGAAGAAATTGCTTTCCACAAACAATTTCTTTTTTTCTCATAATGCTTTCCGAAGCTGAGTAATATTTCTTTTGGTGTCAAATACACAAATGTGTAGTATAGAGTATACCTATAACCAGACAACAAAATTTTAGCCCTTTCCACCAGCCACATTCAAAATAGTTGCAGACGACAATTTTAAGTTATTCTGAATAGAAAACATGGCCGCAGCTGGAAACAAAGCAATTTTTCATTCTTTAGAATAGTTTCAAAGGGGCATCAAAATAAGGGATTATACAGGAAAGGGTTAAAGGAGATCAACAGAAAGGATAAGTATAACTCCTCTAATGTAATTGGGTTTACAGATCAGAAAATAAATAAGGAATTTAATTCCATTAAAACAATACAAACCAACAATAAATGTCCCAGCTGTTCACATAAAAGACATTGCATTTCCAACTTTTACCACTTCTGAGACTGAATAGGAAATTTCAAAATGTTGAAAAAAGATGATCAGTATTTCCTTCTTTTTCTTAAACAGTTGATATATTAACCAATTCACAAACAATGATGCTTTTTAAAAAACGCCATACCCTCCCCCCCCTCCTTCAAGAAATCAATATAAAAAAAAAGATTGTGGAATTGAAGAATTTGCTTCCAACAAACCACTTTCTTCATTTTCCACTTTGTTGTTTTCTACCAAGAAAGTTGAAAAAACCTAAGTCTTCATCAACTTTAAATTGCTGTCAGTAGGGTAGAAAACATTGTGGAAAAAGAAGAAATTGCTCATTACAATTTTATTAGTAGTAAACATTGTTGAAAAAGAAGAAATTTCTTCTTTTTCCACAATGTTTTCTCCAGTATATAAACACAGAGATGTAAAAACATAGGGATTGTACGGAAAAGGGTTGAAACCTTGAAAAGACTTTCGATCAGAATTTTTCCAATAACATTAAAGACTGACCGCTATGATTGACCCCAATTTTTATTGTTGCTCATCCATCTTTCCTCACAGTTAATATCATTTTTGATTGACATGCATTTTGGCTCACTAGGAGGAAGACCAATCAACTATTTCCATTAAAGATATTCTTCATACTTAGCATTATCTTCATGTACCATGGGTCATGACCAACCCTGAGCCACATTACAAAATGTAGTTCTTACATTTATGAACAATTCATGGTTTGCACTTTATGAACAGTCTCTTGAACACTGAATGACTAGTTCATGATGTTTGGAGTTCATGAACTTTTTGTAAATCTTTGCTATTTGTTCCATGTTTTAACTGTGTAAAGAAACTATTTCATGAACATTCCATTCACCATAAACTCTTCAATGATCAGTAGCATGGACATTTTTATTTACTGGCCATTTTGTGTTCACTGGATCATTCTTGAAATGCAGTTACCATGATTGATTGATTGATTGATTGATTGATTGATTGATTGAATGGAGTTTAACCAATTCGAATACAGCAAAATTTCAGACTGGCCCAAATTGAAATGAAGTTGCAGACAACAATTTAAAGTTTATGAAAATTTAAGGTTTTTTATCATCTTTCTGGGTAGAAAACATTGTGCAAAATTAAGAAATTGGAAAGGGTTGGGATGAAATTATTCACCTTATTAAAATATATCAAATGTGATGAAATTATGTAAACAAGAGTAATAGAATAATTAAATCAAGTTATCATAATTTCAAATAGATTTGTTACAAAGCAGATTTATACCTACACTAGCATTTTGCCACTCAAGTAGTTGACCTTAGACCTATGTTACCCCAAAAATAATAGAGAACCTCCTTTGGCTGTGGATAGCATTAGATTTTGTATTAAGTATCAAGGTCCTAGGTCAAATAGCTTATGAGTTAGAGTATGGAAACAGTTTTAAATCATAGATCTATTGTGACCTTGACCTTTGATCTGTGTGACCCCAAAGAAATCAGGAAATTCATTGGACAACAATTGTACAATGTTTCATGGTTGTAGGTCAATTTTAGTTTTCATGGAGTTTAGAGAATGAAAATAAAAGGTCTACTGATTGAACAAAAGGATAGACAGATGAACATACATTGAAACCAATAAACCCCTAAATACTTTAACCCATTCCCAGACGGCAAAATATTAGACTGGTCCAAATTGAAAGACGTTGCGGAGGACAATTTAAAGTTTATGAAAATTCAGACCTTTTCAACTTTCTGAATAGGAAACATTGTGTAAAATGAAGATATTGCTTGTTGCAAGCAATTTTTTCATTTACACAATTTTTTCTCGATTGCTTTTCCCATAGGGGTGTCAAAAAGCGTCCCTGTGTGGGTATGAGTTAAAGATGGAAGGCATAATAAATGAGTGAAGCACAAAGACTGGCCTTGTATAAGATCAGAGACTTTATGTTAACCACTGTACATGTACTTTCAAACACCATGTCTTCCAGTAATATCAACCCTTTGATTTCCAGATACTTGTGTTGATTGAAGGGACAATAATGATACCAGTCATAAATAAATGAGGGAGGATCAAGAATTGACCCCTGACTGACAGATATATGCCAGAGATACATGTCAATCATCAGAAAACATTTCTTTCATTTTTTTTCTGGCAGTGCATCATCCTGTGAGTGCTGTTGAGCATTATCTGGGGAGCAAATGTCAGAAACTTTGCCAAAACAATTAAGAAATAGAAAAAAGATGTCTTGTACTTTAGATATATGTACCTTGCTCAAACATGACCCAGTTTTGTGAGCTTCCATCACTTCTGTTTACTCAGTTTGGGTATTGGGTAGCCCAGACAACAACTTATAAATGATGGAAATTAGAAAAATTTATTCTTAGGGGTTGGAACCAATGTGGAAAATGAAAAAAAATTGATTGTAACAAGCAATTTATTTTTATGTTTTCCAAAGCTTCTTATCAGTTCTTAGGTGTTTCAAAAAGTGTTACTTTATTCGAAAAGGTTAACCCATTACCAGATGGCAAAATCTTGAACTCGCCCGAATTGAAAGAAATTGCAGACGTCAATACAAAGTTTATCAAATTTTGAATTTTTCAAACTTTCTGGGAAGAAAACATTGCTGAAAATGAAGAAATTGCTTGTAACAAGCAATTTTTTCATTTTCCACAATGTTTTCAAAAGCCCTTTTTCTTGGGGGCGTCTACAAGCGTCACTGGTTGGAAATAGGTTAAACCCTTGTCAAGCTGACTAAAATCCTTTCAGAACAGTACCTTGCATGATGGTGTATAGTAACAAACCTCTTAACCCTTGTCATGCTGATCCCGGAATATTCCTGTTTTGGCAGGATGTATAGACAAAGATTAACCTGCACATATGTGCAGTCTGATCTTAGTCTGCACTAGCTGCAATATCATAGCCCTTTTTCTGATAATCTACTGGCGAAGCTTGCCAGCAGATTATCAGAAGGAGGGCTACAATATCGCAGCTAAGTCTACACTACCTGTTGGTCTCAATCAATTAAGCTTTGTTTACATAATTAGTTTTCAAGAGAAATATTGACCAACAACTAATGCTTCCAAAGCTGTCAGCCCTTTGATTCTAATGTGATTCCCGAAAGTATTTTATTTTGCATGACAAGAGTCGACACTTGTCTTGCAAATTTGGACCTTTTGACAAATAGGACAATCTTCTTATTGTGCAAATCCAGCATCATGCAATATTTTGACAATATGAGGTGTGTTTTTATTCTCCTACTTTAACCTTGAAGATGCAGATTGCACTTGACCTTAACCCATTACCAGGCAGCCACATTTTAGACATTTTGAAAGGAGACAATTTAAAGTTTTAAGATTTTAGATTTTTCAAGTTTCTGGGTTGAAAAAATTGTGGGAAATAAGGAAATTGCTTGTTTCACAATGTTTTCTCAATTTTTTTTATTTTTTTTTTCTTGAGGGGTGTTAAAAAGCATCATTGTGTGGAAATGTGTTAAATAAGTTGTTTTCTAATTTTGACCATTATTGGTTCATATTCAATTTTCAGCCACCAAGCTGCAGCAATTGATATTTAAATGAACAGAAGAAAAATGATGATATACATGTACATATTCAAAGAAGCTAGCATATGTCTAGCCAATGGGCACCAATCTATAGCAACAAACCAGGTTTTAAACCTGTGACCTTTTACTGCTCTACAACTGACGAATTTCGGTTGTTAATCAAATAATTAGAGGACCAATGAAATCATTCATTTAGACTAGAAATGAGATTTGTATTTGGACATTTGCAGCCTTTTTTTACCCTTTTTGTCTGTTTGGCAACTTAAAGATCGTAACTTCATGCTGTAGTTAGGACCTCTAGTTTGTCAATCAACTATTCTCCTTTTCAACCAATCAAAATTATATGAAGGAATCTGACAAAAAGCCATCTGAGGATCATTCCTGTGAAATTTGATTGAAATCCATCAGCTGGTTTCTGAGAAAAAGATTTTCAAACTTTTCAGTATATATGGACATAATTCCTGCCAATTAAAACACTGTTTTTCATCCAATCAAAATCATTTGACGGTCACCAAAGGATCATTTCTTTGAAATTTGGTTGAATTCTGTTCGATACTTTTTGAGGAGAAGACAGTGACTGACAAAACGCCTTGACAATAGCTCGTTGACTTTCAGCAAGTGGAGCTAAAAAATAATTATGGTATCTATATTCAAAGAAGCTAGCAAATGTCTAGCCAATATGCACCTATGTGCAGCAGCAGGATTTCCAACCTGTGACCTTTGACTGATCTGCAATGAAGGTCAGCATCCCTGTTAACTCATTACCACACTGTAATGCTTTTTGACTCCCATCAAGAAAAACAATTGGCAAAACATTGTGTAAAATGAAGAAATTGCTTGTTACAAGCAATATTTTCATTTTCTATAATGCCTTCTAAATAGAAAATTGAAAAAATCTAAAATTTTATAAAGTTTTAAATTGCTGTCTGCAACTCCTTTTAATTAAAACCAGTTGTGTAATCTGGTAATGGGTTAACCCATTCCCACACAGTGATGCTTTTAAACGCCTTCTCAATATATACCTTTGGAAAACATTGTGGACAATGAAGAAATTGCTCGTTACAAGCAATTTCTTCATTTTCCACAATGTTTTATACCAAAAAAGTCGAACAAATCTAAAATTTCATAAACTTTAAATTGTTGTCTGCAACTCCTTTGAATTTGGACCAGTCTAAAACTTTGCCGTATTGGGATGGGTTAATTGAGCAATATAAAAACAAAAGCAGTGAGAGAAAAGCTATCAATTCATAAGTTACTTCATAAATTCCTCATCAGAATTTCTTGTTAACCCATTCTCACATAGTGATGCTTTTGGACACCCCTCAAGAAAAATGCTTTAGAAACATTTTGGAAGTTTGTCTTAATTTCTTAAACCATTCCCACACAGTGACGCTTTTAAACGCCTCTCAATATAAAGGATTTGGAAAACATTGTGGAAATTTTTTGGAAAACATTGTGGAAAATGAAGAAATTGCTTGTTACAAGCAATTTCTTCATTTTCCACAATGTTTTCCACCAAGAATATTGAAATATTCCAAAATTTGATAAATCTTAATTTGTCGTCTGCAACTCCTTTCGATTTGGACCGGTATAAAATTATGCCGTCTGGTGATGTGTTAATAGGACTGTCAGTTAAATCAGCAAAAATCTTAAAATAATGTAAAATGGTGCCAACAAGTCGTCATGGGAACAATTTCTTCAGCTATTTTGTTCTAAAAATAATATTGATAGATCATAGAGCTTGTCAATAAAGATTGAAGCATAACACTAAAATTCTGCTTGTTGTTGAGAACTTTATGCCACTTTAACTCATTCCCATACAATCTAGCTTTTCTTACAACCTCAAGGAACAGGGCTTTTTTTCTAGAAATTGGGAAGAGGCCTTAGCCTGTTCGTTTTTTCGAAATTTTTTTGCAGTTTTCAAAAGAATTGGGAAACATAAGTTTCATAAAAGAAAGTAATAAAAGTAAGATTCATGCATCATTTTCAAGATTCAATGATAAAGAACTATATTTAAGGGTCATATCAGTAATAAAATTAATAGAAATATTAAACAAAACAAATTTTAGAGAAAATACATCCATATTATGCAAAAATAAGCTGTAATTTTGGGAAATTTCTCTGCCACAAGTGGGAAAAAAAGAGCCTTTTTTGAATTAGGAAGTAACCTTTTATAGGCCCCTGTTAAAATATGAAAAAAGCCCTGAGAAAGGAGTAAACCCATTTCAACACAATCCCACATTTTTACGTGCAAAAGAAATGTAGAAATGGAAATCGTTGCAAGAAAAAAACAAATTGATTGTTACTAGCAATTTCTTCTTTTCTCAATGTTTTCTACCTCATATGGTCCTTATTTTTTCACTTTAACCCTTTCCCGTTCAAATACGGGATTTTACGTTCCTATGATTTTAAACTCCAGAAAACATTGTGGAAAAAGAAGAAATTGCTTGTAACAAGCAATTTCTCCTTTTTCCACAATATTTTCTACCACATACGATGGTTTCATTTCAAATTGCATCCAGTTTTCAATGTCGTCTGCAACCTCTTTCAATTTGGACCAGTCTGAAATTTCAAAAAACAGGAAAGGGTTAAACCAACATTGTCTTATTACCTGTAACCTCTTTCAATTTGGACCAGTCGAAAAGATTGTCACATGGGAATTGGTCAAAGAAAAAGTCAAAAATGAGAAAATTGCCTCTTCCAAGAAATTAAATTGTCTGCATCTGCTTTCAATTTGGATCAGTCTAAAATTGTGTTAGATAATGGGTTAAAACAATGAACATTATGTTTTAAATATACATCTTTGAGTACTTTCTACTACCTCATCTCCAGTACTCCCGGGCCCCAACATATCTTAACCCATTACCAAATGGCAAAATTTTAGACTGGTCCAAATTTAACAGAGTTGCAGACGACAAATTCAAGTTAATGAAATTTTAGTTTGCTTCAACTTTCTGGAGAGAAAACATTGTGTAAAATGAAGAAATTGCCTGTTACAAGCAATTACTTCATTTAACACAATGTATTCCCGATTGCTTATCTTGTAAGGCGTCCAAAAGCGTCATTACGTGGGAATGGGTGAAAAATATATATACAAATGACCAGTAGCTCTTGATTACTAATTAATAATAACAAAAAGGCTAATTGTCAGTCAAATATCAAAATTGAAGTCATCTGCAATAGATAATTTAACCCTTTCCCGTTTTTTGATATTTTAGACTGGTCCAAATTGAAAGAGGTTGCAGACGACAATGACAACTAGATGCTATTTGAAATGAACCCATCCTATGTGGTAGAAAATATTGTGGAAAAAGGAGAAATTGTTTGTTACAAGCAATTTCTTCTTTTTCCATAATGTTTTCTCAAGTATAAAATCACAGCAACGTAAAATCCTGTGTTTGTACAGGAGAGGGTTAACCCATTCCCACTCAATGACACTATGAGATGCCCCACAAGAAAAACAGGTTTGGAAAACATTGTTGAAAGTGAAGAAATTGCCTGTTACAAGCAATTTCTTCATTATCAACAACGTTTTCTACACCAAAGGTAAAATAAAGTCCAAAATTTCATAAGCTTTAAATTGTGGTCTGAAACTCCTTTGAATTTTGGTGATTCTAAAATTTTACTGTCAGGTAATTGACTAAAAGAAGACAGGAAAAACAATAGTTTTGACAATTGATTATGAAATATACTGATATCAATTTGATTTTCTATTTGCAATCAATTAGATAGAAGGTGGGAAGTTTTTGAATAAAATCGCTGAAAATTTAAGAACACCAAGTTTGGATTTACGATGCAAGTGCTGAAAAGTAAAAAATAAAACCCAAGAAACTTGCATTTGTGTGTGAAAAGATTTCTACATTTTACAAAATGTCTCTCACATTCATCCCAATTCAATTCTGATTGGTCAGCTTGTCAGTTAGCCTTGATCGTTAATCATATACTTTTTTTCTGGTAAATTATTAAGTTATCATTTTGTCATGGGAAATTATTCAACAGTGTAATTCATTGATCTGACAAAAAAGTGGTGGGAAAAAATAGATCATAATGCAGACCAGTATAAAACTAAGATCTCTCACCAAAGAAATACAGCTAGCTAGTAGACTAAATATTACAATATTACTTAACCCACTAATAACTTATAACAAGCAATTCTTCATTATCCACAATGCTTTTCAAAAGCATTTTGCTTGAGGTGTGTCATTGTGTGGGAATGGGTTTGCATCAACAATATTTGTATGATGTCATAATTACTGGAAACATCATCTGTTTACAGGACATAATCACAAGACAAATGATCATGTTGTTTTTTTCAGAAGGCACAGTTTGCAATGCTTTCAAAGACTAACTCCTCATAAAGCCTCCTGAATTGTAGGGCTAGAAAAAGAAGAATTTTCCAGGTATAAAGTGTGCTTGAGAGCACACAAGAACGTTCTTTGATGCCTTGAAGAAAAACGATTCCTTTCTGTTATAAGCAATTTCTTAATTTTCCACAATATTTTCTACCAAGAAACTTTTAGACAGCAAAATTTTTTGAAATGTGACCTTGATAGATTAGCTTGACCTTGTAAGATAAACTGACCTTGTCAAAAGACCTTGACCTCATTGTCATAAATAGGTGCCTCTGGATGTGATGTACCCTCAGCCTGTCTTGGGCCTCAAAAAGTTTAGGCTAAGATTTTGACAAGCAGACTTACAATCCAAATCCCTGTCCCTGGTCTATTTCAGGTTTTGCATAAAATTTCAAACAATTTGAAATTTCAGCCATTCTGCCAATGAATTCATGCTATTTCTTTCCAGAACACTTTACTGTATTGTGAAATTTTAGACATGTCTGAATTGCAGATGACAATCGCATATTACAATTTCTTCTTTTTCATCAATGTTAAACTCAAGTATAAAAACATAGGAGTGTAAAAAACAGAGATTGAATACTTTTTTTATACCCTTTGGGGTATTTTCCTCTATTCTAAGCCAAACATCCCCCTACTTCTGACCTTTCCTGCATTCGAAGAAATTTTTGAAAGGGTAGATCGAAACAAAGACAGATGTTTGGCTGGTTTTTACCATAATTACGTAACAGACAGTCAGACTGGAATTCACATTATGCTGTGACTGCTGCATTTATTGCATAAATCCTGGCATGATTCAGACTCCAAGACAAGGGGGGTAAAAATCAGTTATAAACCAATAGCCACTCAATCCCACTTTTTTATGACCGTTAGGAAAATTACGCAGAGAACAATTGTTGACAATGCACACAGTGTTATCTATCCCATACAAAAAAGTTCTTATAAAATTAAAACAAACTTATGAATTAGAGCATCGAGACAGTTTTCAATTAAAGTTTAATTGTGACCACAAAACAATAAAACACTTCCTTGGCTACAGATGTGTGAAGTTTCATGGTTGTAGGTCTTTTGGTTTTAGAGTTAGAGCATGGAAATGATTTTCAATCAACTTTCAATAGTGGCCTTGACCTTTGACCTATGTGACCAAAAAACAATAGTGCACTTCCTTGATTCATTGGCAACAATGGGAAGAAGTTTCATTATTATGAATCAATTGCTTCCAAAGTTTTAGCACGAAAACAAACAAGAGGCCCAGTGGGCCTTAACGGTCACCTGAGTAAAAGAGCATCAAGACAAGTGATTTTGTTTGAAAGAATTAGAAAAAGGTCCACCAAAGGAACATTCATGTGAAATTTGATTAGAATCTACCTGGTAGTTTTAAAGAATTTTGCAATCAAAATTTCTGTTAGAAATTAATTTTGTTTCCATAGCAACCAGACTTCATGGAACAAAATTATTTTTAGCAGTTTGGAAGAGGATTGTGCAAGGAACACACCTGTTAAGTTTGGTTAAAAATTGGCCCAGTATTTTCAAGATATAATTGTTTAAAGAAAAGTTTACGCATGCACAGATGCACGACGGACACAGGACCATGACAATAGCCCCGCCGGCCTTTGGTTAGTGTAGCTGAAAATGTGGACTTTATTGTGTAAACAAGAGAAATATGCAATATGGTTCCATTTCCATTACTACTTGATGGAATTTTGTTCATTTTGGTTAGCCTTCTTGCCTTCGTGTCAAAGAAACTCTGAGAAAACTTTAAAAGAATTGGGCCAAAAATGCGGACTTTATTGAGTAAACAAGAATTAACATTAAGTGTACTATGAGAATTAATCACTCAGAGTCTCAATATTTTTTTCAAGAGTTCTGAATCATTAAATCTGTCACAGCATCCCCCAATGATGCTTCCGACCAAGTTTGGTTGAAATCCCCTCAGTAGTTCTTGAGAAGAAGATGAAAATGTTAAAAAGTTACCAAAAATGACCCCTTTTTGGTCCCCATTTTAGGCCCCCCGACCTCCAGCCTTTTAATTTTCACAAATCTGTATAATCAGTACCCAATGATGCTTTTCACCAAGTTAGTTTGAAATTGGCTTAGTACTTCATCAGAAGAAGATGAAAATGTGAATTTGTTAACATGATGAACTTTGACTTCTGGGTGTGGCCCCATACATGACATGAATTTCACAATTTATAATATACCTGCCCTAGTTGTCATGCACACAGAATATTTAAGCTCTGGCATTAACGGTTTATTACAAGAAGATTTTTAAAGAAGTACCAAAAATTACCCCTTTTTGCCCCCAATTTGGACCCCTTTGACCCCTAGAACCCCTATTTTCACAAACTTGAATTGGTATGCTTTCTACCAAGTTTGGTTGAAATCCGCCCAGTAGTTCTTGAGAAGAAGATGAAATATTTAAAAGTTACCAAAAATTTCCCCCTTTTGGTCCCCATTTTAGGCCCCCTGACCCCCTAGCCTTTTAATTTTCACAAATCCGAATTACCATTACCAAATGATGCTTTTCACCAAGTTTGTTTCAAATTGGCTTTGTACTTCATCAGAAGAAGATGAAAATGTGAATTTTTTAACATGACGAACTTTGACCTCTGGTTGTGGCCACATACATGACCCCAGGGGCATGAATTTCACAATTTATAATATACCTGTCCTAGTTGTCATGCACACAAAATATTTAAGCTCTGGCATTAACGGTTTATTAGAAGAAGATTTTTAAAGAAGAACCAAAAATTACCCCTTTTTGCCCCCAATTGGGGCCCCTATGACCCCCAGAACCCCTATTTTCACAAACTTGAATTGGCATCCCCCAATGATGCTTTCTACCAAGTTTGGTTGAAATCCCCCCAGTAGTTCTTGAGAAGAAGATGAAAATGTTTAAAAGTTAACGGACGATGGACGACGGACGACACACGGCGCACAACGACGGACAAACGATGATTGCAATAGGTCACCATGACCATTCGGTCAGGTGACCTAATAATTCTATGGATTGACACGGACAGACAGACATAGTGAAACTCTAACATATCTTGTATTGACATCAAAATGTAAGCAAATAGCTTGTCAGTCTAAAATTTAGTTCATCTGGTAAAGGGTCATTGCCGCGTTAACCCTTTCCCATTTTTGGAAATTTTAGACTGGACCAAATTGAAAGAGGTTGCAGACGACAATGAAAACTGGATGCGATTTGAAATGAAACCATCCTATGTGGTAGAAAATATTGTGGATAAAGGAGAAATTGCTTGTTACAAGCAATTTCTTCTTTTTCCACAATGTTTTCTCGAGTATGACATCACAGTGACGTAAAATCCTGTATTTGAAGGGGAAAGGGTTAAAGAGTAAGCTCTCTTTTTTAGAGAAATATGAAATGGCATTTACTCAATACATCTATTGTTACAAACAACCTACCATATTAGGAAATTTGGCTGAAATTACCAGATATCATGCAAATATCAACCAATGATTGACAGTTCTTGTTGACCTTTACTGACCCCTGGATATAGGTTTCATGTGGTCAATTTGTTGGAATCAAGAAACACAATTATGATCTGGTGTTGCCAATTTACTAGAAGTTAGTGAAATCAAAGTCCATAGGAAGTAACAGAGAAACCTACTAATTCATGGTTAAATTTGGATCAATCAAACGTGAAAAAATTGCTAAGATGAAAAAGTGATTGTAAAATATTTTATATTTAAAATATTAGCTACAAAGGAGCTATTTCCTTTAACCCATTTCCAGACGGCACAGTTTTAAGACTGGCCCAAATTAAAAAGTTGCAGACGACAATTTAAAATTCATCAAATTTTTGATTTTCTCAACTTTCTAGGAAGAATACATTGTGGTAAATGAAGAAATTGCTTGTGACAAGCAATTTCTTCATTTTCCACAGTGTTTTCCAAAGTTCTTTTTCTCGCTCTAAAAGCGTCACTAAGTGGGAATGGGTTAACTTCACGCCTACCAGATAACACAATTTTAGACTCATCCAAAGAAGTTGCAGACAAAAAATTTTATTTGATGGTATCTAAAAATTATTTGTCTCTTTGGTTCAAAAACACTGTGGAAAATGAAGAAATTGCTTGTTACAAGCAATTTCTTCATTTTCCACAATGTTTTCCAAAGCCCTATTTCTTTAAAAGGCATCATTGTGTGCGAACAGGTTGACTACCTCAGGTTTGTGCAAAAGATTGTTTTGTTGTTGTTAATTAGTTAACCCTTTTACCACACATCTATCAAACTTTTTGACACTCTGAAGAACATTAGTTATTGAAAACAAAGAATGAGGGGAAATCCCTTACAATAAGCCATTTCTTCATTTTCCACAATGTTTTCCAAAGCTTTTGTATTGAGGGGCGTTTAAAAGCGTTATTGTGTGGGAATGGGTTAAGAAATGATTACTCTTTTTGTATGAATGGGGGTTTTGGGAGAAAATCTGCTATTGACAGCCAAATGGACAGACAGACATAGTGAAACCAATATACCCCCCCTCTACTTTGTAGGGGGATGGTTATAAAAATTAAAGATTGTATGATAAAGGGTTAAGCCTTGCAGGGTGCCATATAGGACAATTTAGTGAGGGCTAGGCCATCCAAAACACAGGGTTTGGTTTATGATGTTTTAACTTCCACTGGAAATCATCTGCCACCGAGGACAACATTTTGTCTGAACATTTTATTAAATAATAGAAATAATGAAATAATAAAATCTATAATAAATATAATATTTTGAAATTGGAAACATTGTGGAAAAGGAAGAGAAACACCTTTGGCCAAGTTTTGACATGTTTTGTTCGTAATAAGATTTATTTTGTTAATCCTCATTCTTTCTTGATAGGTGTAAAAATGACATATTGTGCTACTAGCTATATTTTGAGAAACCAATATCCTTTGTTGTGACTGTTTGATTATCTACTATAGATAAACAATCAATGTATTTTAGCACATATGGCCTCCAGATAAAATGGTTTCAAAAGACTTTAAATCTATTAATATTATCTTGATTATTGTTGTAATTTTATTGGAGGATTCAAATTCCTTTATCTGATTGGATATTTCCTGTTAAAAACTTTTAGATAAATAGTTGGTGAAATTTAACCAAAAAAAAGAACAGAATAGGAAAGACTTAAGTTATGCAGCGGATGCTAATATTCTAAATTTCTATTTAACACTTTATTTCAAAAGCTCTTTCATTGTTGGATTTCATTACTTGAACACTTATTTAAATTGATTAATATTTAGAAGTATATTTTGAACATTCGAACATTAATATTTGGCTTGATAATTGAAACATCAGACTGAGTTTGTTTTCATTTATTCCTGTGTTAATGTGTTTGAATGCGACCGATTGATGGGAACTACAACAACATCCACAGCTTCCTAGTTATTGGACCCTGGAGTGAATGCTAATTCCCCAAATTAAACTGAACTGCTTGCCCACACCCTGGTGCCTGCAGCTCTACCGTAGTAGCTCCAGGACAGACGGCTAGGGAGCAACCAACCATTGGACCATTGAGATTGCAACCGAGGGATACATCCAGCAACTCCACCAACGGTTGCAAGAGAAAAGCAACGCCGGTCGCAAGTGGTGGTAGAATCCTTGGTAACGACTCAGCAGATATCATAAGGAACTTTTCTTTTTACTAGTGAATCAAGTGTGAGTTTCATGGCTATGTGGACTTTGCATAATCTTTGTTCATTTTGAGGAGCAACAACATAATGCCAGGAGCTGAATGGGCTCTTCTGTCATATGAACTCTGATGAAGCAGATTCACCCATTAACCAGATGGAACCGAGAACCAACTAGGCCACAGTGGACGTTCAGCACAGAAGGAAGGACCGTTGCGAAAGATCACAGCATATATTAGAAGACCATATAGAAGTCTGGTGAGTGCAATCTTTCATTCTGCATGCCTTTCATGTTTCTGTGTATTTATGACCATTGTACTGATTTGGCCGAAACTGTTAGAGCTTAAATAATTTGGGATGTTCTTTATTTGGGTACTAAACAAGTAGCAATTAAAACATAAGTAATTTGATTACAGTATGTATCGAACATATATAGGTGCTATTTAAGATATTTTCATAAACTTACAGTGTATTAAATTATTTGTACAATTTTGTTTATTGTGTTTCACATTGAAATACAAAATGCCTTCTAAAAAGCAAGCCTGGTCCTGTTCAAAGGCAATATGCCAAACAGAATGTGCTAAAATTAAAAACAAAGGTTTAATATTAGATGTGGGCTTTAAGTTAAATGTGCATAATAACTTCATTAATATTGAAATAAACGATAATCCTCTAAAGTGCCTATTGGATTCTGGTGCAGATATCAGTGCGGTATCTAGGCGGGTTTTGAAAGAAGTCATGCCTGATGCAGTACTAAAGAGAAGTCATTTGCAGCAAATTGTTGGTGTGTGTGGTGAACGACATATAGTGCTTGGTCAGACTGAAATTACCTTTCA
Source organism: Fragum fragum (assembly GCA_946902895.1). NCBI lineage: Eukaryota > Metazoa > Mollusca > Bivalvia > Cardiida > Cardiidae > Fragum > Fragum fragum. The sequence goes on along the minus strand of OX336377.1, from coordinate 44,980,330 downwards.
ATGTAATGGTGCTATTTTTACAAACAATTTCCATGTTTTTGAACATTTGCATAGCGAAATTCTTGTTGGGTTGGACTTTTTGAAGAAATACAAAATTCAAATAAATTTTGGAGAAATTGAAGCAACCGTCCCAGCTTTCCCAGCAATGCAGACTGTAACTTTGCCTGTTACAAGTAATATTACCACGCATACAGCATTTGCTAAAATCCCTGAAGATGTCATGATTCCTGCTCATAGCGAAACTGTGATTCCAGTTCATGTAAATTTGCCACCAGAATCCATAGTGCTACTTGAACCCAATAAAACCTTAACCGATAAAAATGTTGCAGGGGGTAAAACTGTCTCTAAGGTTTTTAACTCTAAATGTGCTTACAGAGTAATTAATCCTACTAGTGCTAATGTATTTATAAAGAAAAATCAAACTATAGCTAAAGCCGTCATTATTGATAATTCTTCAATTACTGAGCTAGACAACTGTGATGAAACCTCAATTTCAAACCTTAGTGCTAAAACCCAATATGAAACTTTAAATTATGAACAAGTAGTAAAAGATTTAGGAATAAATATTGAAGATCAAGGTCTCACTAAAGAGCAAAAGAATAAATTATATAACTTTTTGGGTAATAACAGAGATATGTTTGCCAAAGACTTATCAGAGTTAGGTGAAACTAATCTGCACTCTCATGTAATTGAAACTGGCAATGCTAAACCTGTTCGTTCTCCCCCTTATCGCCAAACTCCTGCGAAAAGAAAAATTATGGAAGAGCAGCTTAAAGAAATGCTTGATGCTGGAGTCATTGAGGAAAGCAATAGTCCATGGCATAGTGCAGTTGTATTGGTTAAAAAACCAAATAACAATGAATATCGGTTTGCAGTGGACTATCGCAAATTGAATGCAGTGACTGAGCCCATGTCCTTCCCAATTCCGCATATCACTGATGTATTTGATACACTGGCAGATGCAAAAGCCTCCGTCTACTCAGTCTTTGATCTTCGCAGTGGGTTTTGGCAAGTACCTTTAGATGAATCAACTAAACATAAAAGTGCTTTTATAACTGAGCAAGGAATCTTTAATTTCAGGAAATTAAGTTTTGGTCTAGTCAATGCGCCTATGACGTTTCAAGCCGTAATGACAAAGGCACTCAAAAATCTCAACTTCAAAATTGCACTAGTGTATATTGATGATTGCATAGTATTTTCCAAAAACTTTGATGAGCACTTACACCACTTAGACTTAGTTTTTCAAAACTTAAGATCAGCAAACCTAAAGTTACATCCAGTAAAGTGTAAATTTGCAACAGACTCAGTGAAATATTTAGGACACATTGTGACAAAAGAAGGAATCAAGGTTTTACCTGAAAACACTGACAAAATTAAAAATGCAAAAGCACCAAGAAACCCAAAAGAAGTCAAACAAGTTTTAGGTCTCTTTGGGTATTACAGAAAATTTGTCAAAGATTTCGCAAAAATAGCACAACCACTTACACACTTATTAAAGAAAGACACTGAATTTAAATGGACCAAACAATGTGAACAAGCATTTCAAGAACTAAAAGACAAATTAACACAAGCACCAATACTCAGGTACCCAGACTTTGATAAACAATTTATCTTAGCCGTAGATGCATCGGAATATTCAATAGGCTATGTGCTGTCTCAGATGCACAACGGTAAGGAACATCCAGTCTGTTTTGGGGGAAGGGCATTGCGTGATGCAGAGAAACGGTGGCATATCACTGACAAGGAGGGTCTTGCTCTAGTTGAAGGTATTCAGCATTACAGACATTATCTGGTAAGTAAGAAATTTACTGTTTATACTGACAATGTTTCTGTAAAGTACCTTCAACAAATCAAGGATCAGCATGGACGACTTGGTCGCTGGAGTATCCTGTTGCAGGCCTACCAGTTTGAGATCAAACATCGCTCTGGATCTTCCAACAGAAATGCCGACTTTCTGTCAAGGCAGGAATACGACAATTCAACCCCAGCAGCCTCGACAGATCTTGCAGATCATATAGGCTCGGTAAGTGGCAACGCCAGAGAGTACACTCAGATCTCATTTGTTTACCCTGGCGAGGATGAGACGGCAGTTATGGCAGCTCTGCAGACAAAAGATGCCAATGACTCTGAAGATCTAATCTTCCCAGACATAGTTAAGGCTCAACAGGAGTGCCCCGACTTCAGAGACATTTACAACTATCTCGCCAATCGAGTAGTCCCTAATGACCAAGCCAAAGCCAGGACCATTGTTGCAGAAGCCTACAATTATGAACTGGTAGACAACATTCTTCATCACTTTTATTCCAGACGTGGAAAACAGGTGGGTAGAGAAGAACGTTTAATTAGGCAGGTCGCAGTTCCTAGGACCCTCAGGGATGAAGTGCTGAAGTCATACCACGACTGCATTGCAGGTGGAGGACATCAAGGATTTGAACGTACATATGCGGCATTACGGAACAAATACTACTGGCCTTCTATGTATGAAAACATAAGACAGTACGTAAAGACCTGTGAAGTGTGTCAGCAATCCAAACGTGCTTTCAACTCCAAACCTCCTCCGTTACACCCTCAACCAGTGGATGACATTTTCAGTCGATGGCAGATGGACATTTTGAGTGGTCTACCAACATCACCAGATAAGTATAAACATATTTTACTTGTTGTTGATAGCTACTCTAAATGGGCAGAATGTTTCCCACTAAGGACCCAGACTTGCGAAGAAGTCGCAGCACTGTTGTTCAGGGAAATAATTGCTCGTTATGGTGCCCCAAGAGTTCTGCTTAGTGATAGAGGTAAGAATTTTATGTCAAACTTGGTAAAAGCTCTTGCTGAATTGTTCAACATCAAAAGAACCTACACTTCCAGTTACCACGCAATGACTAATGGGCTTGTGGAATCTAAGAACTCCTACATTCTCCAGGCTTTTCGTGCATACTGCAAGGGTCAGCAAGATGAATGGCCAGAACTGTTACCGGGAGTACTGATGGCTTATAGGTCTACCCCAGCCACCCAGAGTACACAGTTCAGTCCCTTTTACCTGCTGTTTGGCAGAGAAATGAATCTTCCTCTTGACAACTGCCTACAGCCCAAGAACCATTTGCCTCAGAATTTCAAGGTACATCTTAGTAGAATCCTTCAAAATTTAGAAGTATGTAGGAAGTTAGCAGGTAGTAACATTGCCAAAGCACAAGAGAAGTACAAGAAGCAGTATGATAAGTATTCCAAGATACCTGAGTACTATCCAACCCAGAGGGTATGGCTGTATTGTACGAAAGTGCCTATTGGCAAGGCACCAAAACTCCACAGGAAATGGGTAGGTCCATATTACATTAGTATGATAGGTCCTAACTTTACATACAGGATTCGGCACGGTCAAACTAACAAAGAGGTAAAGTCACTTGTAAATGCAATTAGGCTAAAACCATACTTTGACCCAGAAACAAGACCGACCAATCCGCCCGATGACCTGGCAGACAATGACGAGGAGCTTGATCCTGAGGAGATCATTGATCAGCCTGATACAGGTAATGAAGTATTAGTTAAAACTAATCCAATCGTAAATAATGATAATGTAAATGCAAACAATCATAATGAAAATACACAAAACAAAAATGATACAGGGAAACAGTCCCAAAACCAAGGCTTAATAGCCAAGAATACAAATAAAAGTATACAAACAGGTAATGATAAACCAAAAGATAAAATGAATGTACCAAGGAGTACTAATGTAAATAAAGATAAAAACAAAAGAATCAAAACTAAAGATAGAAACAGCCATATCAGTGGTAAAAGTAAAAATGACAAAGGTGGGCAAAGTACCAACAATGTAAATAAGAATGAGAAGACTAAACAAACAAAGGAAATTATTGATACTTATAAAACAGCAAATCAAACAAGTCCAAATAACAAGGCTAAAAAGGACAATTGTACAGTGCAAGAGTCAAATAAAACTCAAAATGTAAATAAAAAGAAAATTATACCTGAAAATAAACAGGAGGAAAACAAACAGAATGAGGCTAAAAGAGTAAATTATGATATACTCAAAAGCCAACCTAATTTTCCAGAAGCTGAACTTCAAAAGAACAGTTCCAATGTTTGTCCTGACTGTGAAATTAACAAATGCAGACCTTTCAAAGCAGAGCACATAAAAGCAATCCTAAGAGCTGTTAGGCGTCCAGACAATATAGTTTGGTACAAAATTAAATTCCATGATAATAAGGTGCAGTGGCGCCTAGCATGCAAAGTACCAGAACAAGTTGCCAGGGAATTTCATGTTGCCAAAACTATGAATGGTAGGAAAAGAAGGAAACCTTTAAATCCAGGACATAAATTCTTTAATAAGGTCTCAGATAGCCAAGCAACACCAAAAACTGATCCAAAAATAGATACACAGCCTACACTGAATAAACAAAATCAGACTAAAATTGAAACAGGACTTAATTCAGCAACCACTTACAGTATAGATAATGCATCAAATAAACAAACTTTTGAAGAATATTTGGTTGGAATGAAATTTATAGATCAAAGAGCATATTTTGTAACACAAATAGGACACAATCCAGTTCAACTAAAGAATATTACATCAGCCTTTTGGGATGCTCAATTCCTTATTTCTTCATTAAGACAAAAATATGATGATATGATGAGACAAATCAATATTGACGCTTTAAATGCTAACAACCGACCAAGGGTAACCAAAGACCGTGATTTGTCTGTAACTGAAAAAGCAATACATGAACTCAAATTTGATCTTAACGGCAACATTAAAGTTCTGCTAGATTATAAAAACTTTCATCTTTCTCCAGAATGGAAAAATATTGAAGATGCGTCACCTGGTGTTATAATTGAACTTATAGACAAGCTGAGAGCACAATACTTGCAGTTTGTCAAAAGGAGGAAAAACATTAAACCCAATTAAACTTCAGTCAACTTTTAAACCTTATGGTTTGACAATGAATTAATCTATATAAGATTTTCTCCAAATAAATAAATCTTACTTAAGGTGGACTGACCTTGGATGCAGTAAAGGCAATCATTTACTTTATTAAATTAAAGTGTTTAGTAGTGCTATGATTGATTTGTTCTGCAGGCAAGTCTTTCAATTCAGCTTTTACTGTTTCTGACATCAGCAAAGATCGTAATACTACAATTTTAAATATCAGTTTAGATTTTTAGAAAAATAATATTTATTGTTTAAAAATGAAAAAGTTATTTGAAAAATCCACCTTGTGCATTAAAAATCAATTTAGAGAGTTTTCTTCAAAATTATATTTGTTTATAACAAAACATTAATACTGTTATAATTTTAATTATTTTTCTTCTGAACACCCCAAAGAAAAATAATCAAAACTTATGTATGTGCATAAGTACAATGGTCACATTTACAGGGTTGCATGGCGGTTATGTATGAGCAAGGGTTGCACTCAGCAGTAAATCTTATTTGTTAAAGGAACTTAAGTGTATGCAAGTGAAAAAGTGAAAAAATTCTTTAATTAAAACTAATAAAACTTTGCATGTTGCAACGAATATGAATCTAAATTTTGTACTTTTTAAAACAAGTTGTAAGAATCAAATTTAATTTGTATATATTATGTATATGTATCATGTATTTTGTTTCAGATGGATTGTGAATAACATTGAAAAAAAAAAAAAAAAAAAAAGAAAAAAAAATTTAGAAAAGGAAAGAAACATAAATAACAGTTTGTGAAAATAAATGAAGTTGCTAAATTATTAGTTCGGGACGAACTAATTTAACAAAGGGGGTATTTGCCACCGAGGACAACATTTTGTCTGAACATTTTATTAAATAATAGAAATAATGAAATAATAAAATCTATAATAAATATAATATTTTGAAATTGGAAACATTGTGGAAAAGGAAGAGAAACACCTTTGGCCAAGTTTTGACATGTTTTGTTCGTAATAAGATTTATTTTGTTAATCCTCATTCTTTCTTGATAGGTGTAAAAATGACATATTGTGCTACTAGCTATATTTTGAGAAACCAATATCCTTTGTTGTGACTGTTTGATTATCTACTATAGATAAACAATCAATGTATTTTAGCACATATGGCCTCCAGATAAAATGGTTTCAAAAGACTTTAAATCTATTAATATTATCTTGATTATTGTTGTAATTTTATTGGAGGATTCAAATTCCTTTATCTGATTGGATATTTCCTGTTAAAAACTTTTAGATAAATAGTTGGTGAAATTTAACCAAAAAAAAGAACAGAATAGGAAAGACTTAAGTTATGCAGCGGATGCTAATATTCTAAATTTCTATTTAACACTTTATTTCAAAAGCTCTTTCATTGTTGGATTTCATTACTTGAACACTTATTTAAATTGATTAATATTTAGAAGTATATTTTGAACATTCGAACATTAATATTTGGCTTGATAATTGAAACATCAGACTGAGTTTGTTTTCATTTATTCCTGTGTTAATGTGTTTGAATGCGACCGATTGATGGGAACTACAACAACATCCACAGCTTCCTAGTTATTGGACCCTGGAGTGAATGCTAATTCCCCAAATTAAACTGAACTGCTTGCCCACACCCTGGTGCCTGCAGCTCTACCGTAGTAGCTCCAGGACAGACGGCTAGGGAGCAACCAACCATTGGACCATTGAGATTGCAACCGAGGGATACATCCAGCAACCCCACCAACGGTTGCAAGAGAAGAGCAACGCCGGTCGCACATCCTTTTTTGGTTGGTATGGGAGTTTTTTTACCACAAAGTATTCACCTTTTTATGACTTTCCTCGTGAAATATGAATATACTTTTATTTATATGAATCAATAAAATGTCACCTTCTTTGAAAACATGTACATCAAACAATAATACCAGCGATACCAAAACACAACCTTAAGTTGTTATGGTCATTAACCGATGATAAAAAGTACCTTAATGAAATATTTAGTATGCCTTTGGTACTATTTCATTTAATAATTGAGATGTGTTTTATGTTTATGAGTTTATTTACATACCTTTTCACTCTGTCATTCTTTACTATAAAAAAGAGGACCATGATGGTCCTATATCGCTCCCCTGAGTATGAGACGGACGGATGCCGGACGATGACCAATCACAAAAGCTCCCGCAGAGCACTTCGTGCTCAGGTGAGCTACAAAGATATACATTTTAGATTTAACTAACCTATTACCAGATTGCAACATTTTAGACTTGTCAAAATTCAAATGAGTTGAAGACGACATTTTAAAGATTACACAATTTTAGGTTTTTTTTAGACTTTCTAAGTAGAAAACACATTGTAAAATGAAGAAATTGATTGTCACAAGCAATTTCTTCATTTTACACAATGCTTTTCCCAGTTGTTATTCTTGAAGGGCGTCTAAAAGCGTAACTGTGTATTGGAATGGGTTAACCTCTCTGGGTTTGGAAGACTTCTAGTAAAGTATTGACCTATTACCACACATTAACCCATTCCAAAACAGCAAAATTTCAGACTCGTTCAAATTGAAAGAAGCTGCAGACGACAATTTCAAGTTGATGGAATTTTAATTTTTTTTTGTCTTTTGGGATAGAAATAATGTGGATAATGATGAAATTGCTTGATACAAGCAATTTCTTCTTTTTCCACAATGTTTTCTAAAGCTTTTTTCTTGGGGGCGTTAACAGGAGGGCTTGTGTGGGAATGGGTAATGCTCTTGACAAACTTTGTGGGAAGAGAAGTGATTTCCCTTGTCTCACAAAGTTTTCTACACTTTTTGGTATTGATTTTCAAATCTCAGCGCAATTTGAAATGTTGTCTGCAACTTCTTTTAATTGGAACAGTCTAAAATTTTGTCTGGTATGAGTAAAAGGACCTATGCTAGACCATGTTTTCACCCACCCATTAAAACCATGTTTTTCATCAGATCAAATTTCTGTGAAGGAATCTGATTAAGGGTTGCAGAAGGATCATTTATGCAAAGTTTGAATGAATTCTGTTCAATACTTTCTGATGAGAAGATTTTAGAAGTAAAAGTTTTACAAACAGACAGAAGGATGCACAAACAGACACATGACAGACACGACACCATAACAACATCTTGCTGGTTTTCAGCAAGTGGAGCCAACAAGGAGTTGTCTCCCGAACCATAACAAGTTGATGACATCATTAAAACTAGTACAACAGGTGTATGGATGAAAGTAGAACAAGGGAAGATAATCACAAGGTAATGAATGACACAGCATGATTCATTTACTGGAGTTTTTACAGACTTTTTCACCTTTCATATTAGCCCTTGTCATGCTGAACCCGGAATATTCCGGTTTTGGCAGGAGGTGTAGACCAAGATCAGCCTGCACATAAGTGCAGTCTGATCTTGGTGTACACCTCCTGCTTGTTCTTTTTCTGCCAGAATTGTTTATGACATTGATTTCTAAAAGAAATATTGATTTTTGAACAACAAGTTCTATCAGTGATTTCAGCCCTTTGATTTTACAGCAATTCAGTAAGGTAATTTATACAGCATGACAAGGGTTAATTGTCTAGGCTTTTTGCTAGTTTCCTTGTTCATTTTGTTACCTAGTCATGGACTTTTAGATCTACCCCCAGTTTCAAAATTGGTTATTTTTTCCTGAATTTCATTTGCAATTAACCCTCTCCTGCGCAAACCTTTGTTTTTAGTCCCTGTGTTTTGTATTCAAGAAAATGTTGGAAAAGAAGAAATTGCTTGTTACAAGAAATTTCTTCTTTTACCACAATATTTTCTATCATATGGGTTGGTTCCTTTTAAAATTGCATCCACTTTTAATTGATGTCTGCAAATTCTTTCAAATAAGACCAGTCTAAAATTTTGAAAAATGGGAAGGGATTAAGATTCAGTAAACCAAAATTGTAAGGGCTACCCCAAAGCTTTTACAGTCAAACTTGGTTTATTTCGTTTCCACTCAATGACGCTTTTCAAATACGCCCCCTCCCCCTCCAAAGAAAGATTGTTGATAATAAAGAAATTGCTTATTACAAGCAATTTCTTTATTACCCACAATATTTTCTACCTCAAACGTAAAGGAAATTCAAAATTTCACAAGCCTTTAATTGTAGTCTGCAACTCCTTTAATTTGAAACAGTCGAAAATTCTGCCGTCTGGAAATGGAATTGATCAGCATCCTTTCCAATTCAAATATAACTACCCTTTAACCAATTCCCACATAGTGACGCTTTCTGACGGCCCTCAAGAAAAACAATTGGGAAATACATTGTGGAAAAAGAAGAAGTTGCTTGTAATAAGCAATTTCTTCATTTTCCACAATGTTTTCTACCTATAAAGTTAAAAAAAAAATCATCAACTTTAAATTGTAAGCATTTTTAATATTTCATGAATTACTTGTTTGATTTTTCTTGTTTTTTATTTGCTTTATCAATGTTCAAAACAAGTAAGGCAGAATTAACCCATTCCCACACAATGAAGCTTTTTTCATGCGCCTCAAGAAAAAATTACGGAAAGCAATGTTGAAAATTAAGAAAATTGCTTGTGACAAGCAATTTCTTCATTATCCACAATGTTTTCTACAGCAAAGAATTAAGACTTTATTGACCTAAAATTGTTGTCTCCAACTTCTTTGGACCAATCTAAGATTTAGTCATTTGGGAATGTCTTAAGAAATTCCCAAAATAGGCTCAAGATTTCCTAGCAAGAGCCATTGCACCTGTTTCAGAAGCCTTCTAACCATGATTCTAACTGTCTCAAATTTACCTTATACTTGTCTTTCTATGCTTCAAATATTGGTAAACCCATTTTCAGACAACAAAACTTTTTAATTTTAGACTGGACCAAATTCAATGATATTGCAGAAGACAAGTTTTAGTTTGTGAATTCTTAAAAGTTTTTTTACTTATGGGGTAGAAAACATTAAGGATGATGAAAAAATTGCTTGTAAAAAGCAATTGCTTTCTTTTCCACAATGTTTTTCAATGCTTGTCAAAATGAATCATTGTGTGGGAATCGGTTAACCCATTACCAGACAGCAAAACTTTAAACTGGTCCAAATTGAAAGAAGTTGCAGACAACAATTTTAAGTTAATGAAATTTTAGATTTTTTCAACTTTCTGGGTAGAAAACATTGTGGAAAATCAAGAAATTGCTTGTTAATTGCTTCATTTTTCACAATGTTTCCCCATTGTTTTTAAAAGCGTCATTGTGTTGGAATGGGTTAAGACAGCATACTCTGAGTTTCCTGTAAGTCAAGAAAATGTTGGCTTAAAGAATTTGCCATTCACATGATGTCTCAAGAATGTCTAGAAAATAGAATTATAAATGAGAGCAATATGAAATGTCAATACACTTATATTACTGTCATTTAGAAACAAATTGCCATGTAATTGAAGCAGTTCAGTTATCCCTGCACCACAAATCTGTAATATGGATTAGACATGTAAAATATTAGATTATTAACAAAAGAAAAGTCATATTTTTATAGTTCAGGAAAAATTTGTAGGAACAGGAGAAATCGCTTGCTACCTTTTTTCTACTATATTGGCGCTTGCTTATTTTCCATTTATATAGCACACTTTGAAATGTCGTCTGCAATTTTTTTCAATTTAGAATTTTGTCCTCTGGTAATGAGCTTGGAGAGAACACCTGAGTCGATCAAGAATAATTGGCTTTTGCTTAGATGAGGTTTACATGTTTATCTCATTCAAATTATAGTTCCTTAAGTGTTGCCTTTTCGAATCAAAATTTATTAGAGCCATGTGGGTCATGGCTATCCCCCACCGTAAAGGCTTAATAGTAAACTGAAGCCAATAACTCCAAAATAATGCAAGCAAGAGTTGTGGTTTGTGTGCACTGCACTTCTCCCTGCTGAGATCTATCAACCTATGAAGTTTCAAGTTGATTGTATTTATACTTTAGGAGATATGCCCCTGACAAAATCTAAGTCTTTAAAATAACAAAGGACAATAACTCCAAAATCATTTAAACAGGAGTTGTGGTTCTTGTGCACTGCACTTCTCCTCAATGAGATCTATCTACCTATGAAGTTTCAAGTTGATACCATTTTTACTTTAGGAGATATGCTCCGGACAAGATTAGTGACAGAAGGACAGAAGGACAGAATGACACACTGACACCATTACTATATCCCCTTCTCCAAAATGGCGAGGGATAAAAACTCTGAAAAGGCTGGTTTCCTTCACAGGAAACAGGTTAAAGTGTTGATGGAATCATTTCCTGAGTAAGGTTATCTTGAGTCTATCAACACCTGAAGAAATGACTTTTATAATTGGTTTGTTTTGTTTTATCTCTTCTTGTTCAGGTTGGCTCATCCTACCTGCTCTACAACACAGCATGCTGAAATAAACCTTTCCCTATTGGTTTTTATTCATTTCTGCAATTGACAGATCACTGGCCCCACCCACTTACTGCTGGCCACGCCCACTGACTCTGACAGGATATTCTGCTTTGATATTAACCCTTGTCACACTGTATTAATTACCATACTGAATTGCTGTAAAATCAAAGGGCTGAAAGCACTGATAGAACTTGTTGTCAAATGTCAATATTTCTTTTAGAAATCAATTTCATAAACAACTCTTGCAGGAAAGTACAAGCAAGAGGTGTAGACCACGATCAGACTGCACTTATGTGCATGCTGATCTTGGTCTTCCTCTCTAGCAAAAACCAGAATATTCTGGGTTCAGCATGACAAGGGTTAAACAGCATTACATTGCAAAAGCTAGGGCCAGTATCATTGCATTATCATTGACATGAATGAGTCCGACAAATCGGGTGGAAATATTTGGTTAACTCATTCCCACACAATAACATTTAATTACTACTCAAAGACAAAATGCTTTAGCAGCCGCCGTCATAGAACAGTCCGTAGAGCGTCAGACTCCTAATCTTTAATCATGGGATGTCATTGGTTCTATCCCCGGCAGCGACAAATATTCTTTCTGACATTTCTCTCTCACAAATGGGTGGATAATCGTAAACCTAAGTGGGATAGCAGCTTGAGGCTAGGAAAGGGTGCAGTGGTAGTACTGGTATGAGAAATACCAGGAATCCATTGTTAGGTGCTCCAGCCGCCAGGATATGACTGAAATACTGTTAAAAGCGGTGTTAAACCCCATTCAATCAATCAAATGGCTTTAGAAGTGATTTCTCCATTATTCATAGTGTTTTCTACCCAAAAAAGGTAAAATTTCATCACCAAAATTTTTTGTCCTTGAAATCTTTAAACCACTCTAAAATTTTGTTGTCTTGTTATTAGTTTAAATTGGAATGAAGAAATGACAATTTTCTCTTGATTTAAATCGAATGTATGATCTTTTTTATCAGTTCCCACGCTACTCTCTTTTTTATGACCACTTCCTCCACACAACAGAAAATATCTGAAAACAATGTCTATTATCCACAATAACCTCAATGTAGGAATATAACTCTAAAAAAATGATTTTTTTTTTGTCTACATCTTTCATGGATTAGTCTAACTTTTTTGTCTGGTAATAGACTAAAGCATCAAAAATGTTGAATACAGCAAGTTTCTTTTTCCCTATTAACCCATTACCAGATGGCAAAATTTTAGACTGGCCCAAATTGAAAGAAGTTGCAGACGACAATTTAAAGTTTATCAAATTTTGGATAATTTCAACTTTCTGGGTAGAAAAAATTGTGGATAATGAAGAAATTGCTTGTGACGAGCAATTTCTTCATTTTCCACAATATTTTTCAAAGCTATTTTTCTTGGGGGCATCTAAAAAGACACTGAGTGAAAATGGGTTAACCTACATGAAAATAGTTAACAAGACATAAATTATTGCTCCCCCAGAAAATACTTAACCATTATCTATCAGGTAATGATTCATAAAATATCTTTGGTTCTCTTTTCCATCAATTACACACCAAGGTCTGTATTAGATGAACCCTAGATCAAAGGTTTATTGCAGGGCTATTTAGAAACTGCTTCCTATGATACTTGCATAAAGGAAACACCCACAGCACTTTTTCATACATTTGTCACATGAAAGTAAATCACAGACATGTGATTTATAGAAAGAAAGTTATCCCATTCCCTTGCCTGTCTCCAAGGCTGTCAGTAAGTGGGGATTTGAAAGTCACTAAGGTACATCACTCATCCTTTACTACTAGTTCTATGAAATTACCTCCCTTAGGTCTCAAAACTGATCAACAAAACAGGGAGATAACAGCTAGATAAAAAAGACGCTTCTCAACAAATCATACATATCAAACAATGGGAGCCAGTCTACCTATTCCCACAAAGTCCAAAAGCAGAGTTGAGTGGGAGTGTGTTAACCAATGACACCAGAGAAAAAGATCTAGAAAACATCGTGGAAAATGAAGAAAAAGCAGTTTCTTCATTATCCACAATGGGGTTTTTTGCCCAAAGTTAAACAAAATCCAAAATTTCATAAGCATGTAAAATGTCCTTTCACTTTTTAGCGGTTTTGTAGGACAAAACCGGTATTTCACATCGATCAACCCGAAACAAGTTTTCGCGAATTTTCCACGCATGCTCATAAACTAGAAGTGAAAATCTATGTGATCGCCTCCATCTTGTTTCATCGCTTATGAAGAAAATAACTTACTTTCTGAATGCCAACAGCCTCCTCTTGGTCATGAATATCAAGGAAATGGTTTAAAGCTTCGTCTTAATATATCCATAGTAAATTGTCTAATGAACTGTCTAAATGAGAGAAATAATCTCCTCGCGTTTCAAGATAGAATCTAGGTCAGTGGTTAGTGGAGTAGGCGAATACATGTAAACAAACTCTTAACCCTATCTGTTATTTACACCCCGTATACACAGTATATGTTACAAGTTACGACCCTGTTATAGTCGCAATCCAAGCGCCTATTTAACCCCACCGAATAAAAGACCCTTTTACCTCTCGAATTCGACTTTATCTTTGAAACGAACATGTAATACTGTACTTCAATTTTAATGATAATATGCTCAAAGCAAAGAATTGAATGATAGCTTTGATTGCTTTACCTTTCATCATTTAACCTTTTACCACACAACCACAAATTTTCGCGCACTGATGAAATAATATTAAAGAAACCGTTGTGATGAAATCAAAATAGCGATTTCGGTTAACAGTAAAAGGGTCATGATTAATTGAATGGGGTTTTAACGCAACTTTAAATAGTATTTCAGTTATATCAGGGCGGCTGGAGCTCATAACCATGGATTCCTGGTAGTTCTCACACCAGTATTACCACTACATCCTTATCCAGCCTCCAGCTGCTCATCCCACTTAGGTGCACGATTTATTTACTCATCTTGATGATACATAATGGCATTATAGAATGCGGTTACTGATAAGCCAGCAAAACCGCTCTCAGGACTTTCAGTCCTTTGATTATCAGTCTAAAATTTAGTTGGATGGGAGTGTGTTAACCCTTTACCAGATGGTAAATTCTAGACTGGTTCAAATTGAAAGAAGTTCGAGACAACAATTTAAAGGTTAAGAAATTTTACATTTTTTCAACTTTCTTGGTAGAAAATATTGTGTAAAATGAAGAAATTGTTTGTCACAACCAATTTCTTCATTTTACACGTTTTCCAGAAGCAACACTATGTGGGAGTGTGTTAACCCATTCCAACACAAGCCCTCCATTTTATGCCCCTGAATAAAAAAGCTTTGGAAACTATTATGGAAAATATAAAAACTGCTTGTATGAAGCAATTTCTTCATTTTTCGAAATGTTTTCTATCCACAAAGATGAAAAAATTTAAAATGCTATCATTGGATAAATAGCTGTCTGAAGCGTCTTTCAATTTGGACCAGTCTAAAATTTAGTTGAATGGGAGTGTGTTAAGTGTATCAAAGAGCAGATAAAGGTCTGTAAATAAGTGCTACATGTAATCATGCATGTAAATTGACTTATCTAGCTCCTGGCAGCTGTTCTTTTTAGACCAAAAAAAATATTCCACTGGAAACAAAACACTTGAAGTATACAAAATGGTGTATGTTACCTTCCTTCAAGGGGTCGATTCAGATTCATTTTGTTGATCTATTACCAGATGAATAGACTTTCACACAAACAATTGATCGATTGAATGGGATTTAACACCGCTTTTAACAGTATTTCAGTCATACTGCAGCAGCTGCAGCACATAGCAATGGATTCCTGGTATTTCTCACACCAGTTCTACCACTACATCCTTTCCTAGTCTCCAGCTGATATCGCACTTATGCTTACAATTATCCACCGATTGGAAAGGATAAGTGCCGCCGCTGGATTCACACACAAGTGATACCCCAAGATTGGAAATGAACAGAATGAATGACTTGGGAATGGCTTTTTAACAGTATTTCAGTCATACTGCAGCAGCTGCAGCACATAGCAATGGATTCCTGGTATTTCTCACACCAGTTCTACCACTACATCCTTTCCTAGTCTCCAGCTGATATCGCACTTATGCTTACGATTATCCACCGATTGGAAAGGATAAGTGCCGCCGCCGGGCTCACAAACAAGTGATACCCCAAGATTGGAAATGAACAGAATGAATGACTTCGGAATGGCTTTTTCAGGTCCAATGACAGATGATGTCATTTAACCCATTCCCACATGAGAAAATTTTAGACTGGTTCAAATTGAAAGGAGTTGCAGATGACAATTTAAAGTTTATGAAGTCTTTAAATGGAACTTTTCATTCCACATTGTAACTTTGAAAACTGAGATTTAGCTTTTGTCTGGAAAACATTTTTCAAAGGGTGTCAAGTCTTGGTAAAGATCCCTTTTTTGAGCTGGCGATGCATACTTCATGACAAGCTGTAGTTACGACATTTTGCTAGTCCACTATTGATTTGGCAATCATTCTTCGCCCATTATCACACAGTGACATTTTTGGATTCCCCTCAAGAAAAATAGTTTGGGAAAACATTGTGTACAATGAAGAAATTGCTTTTAACAAGCAGTTTCTTCAATTAAAACATTGTTTGTTATCCAAAAAGTAAAAGAAATCTAAAATTTCACAACTTTAAATTGTTGTCTGCAACTCCTGTCATTTTGAACCACTACAAAATTTTGTCATTTGTGAATGGGTTAACTCATTCCAACTCAGTGACGCTTTTAGACGCTCCGAAGGAAAAAAGCTTTGAAAAACAGCAATTTCTTCATTTCTCACAATGTTTTTTAACAAAAAGTTGAAAAAATTCCAAATTTCATAAACTTTAATTTGTCGTCTGCAGCTTCTTTCAACTTGGACCACTCTAAAATTTGTCATTTGGGAATGGGTTAAGGAGCGTTATAGAACAGGACAGTTTGACCCTTACTCATATAATCACTTGCATCATATATTGTAGAATTTTATAAAAGCGAAATCATTGAGAGAAAATAAGAAACTGCTGGTCACAAGTTACAAAGTACTGTTGACCAGTCTAAAATCTTATTAATTGGTAAAAGGATTTAACTGGCAAGACTTGGGAAACCATTTCATTGATACCCTAAGAGCATGGAACAGCTGTGTTATAGAGGAACAATTGTTCTTCTTCATAAAACCCACAAATCTAGCATCATGATTTGAGGTCAACCATGAAGCATTATTCACAGCCAACTGTTTAGATCTTCCTCACAATCATTCACTCTAGTTCATGAGTTCTAGAAATTAAAGATTCCTGGATTTATATCAAAATACCTGGAATGAACGTTTTAACATACATGTATTACCAGATGGCAAAATTTTAGACTGGTTCAAATTGAAAGAAGTAGCAGACAATGAATTAAAGTCCATGAAATTTTAAAAATCTTTGTGATTGGGGTTAGAAAACATTGTGGATAATGAAGAAATTGCTTGTAACAAGCAATTTCTTCATTTTCCACAATGTTTTCTAAAAGTATTCTTCTTCTGGGGTATCAAAGAGCGTCACTCTGTGGGAATGGGCCTGCTTTTTTACACGCCTTCAGAAAAAAAGTCTACAAAAAAATGTGGATAATGAAGACATTACTAACGTCACAAGCAGTTTCTTAAAATGTTAATGCTTTTTTCCTAAACAGACAAAGAAATTTAACCCTTGTCATGCTGAACCCGGAATATTCCGGTTTTGCAGGAGGTGTAGACTAAGATCAGACTGCACTTATGTGCAGGCTGATCTTAGTCTTGACCTCCTGCTTGTACTTTATATGCCAGAGATGTTTATGAAGTTGATTTCTAAAAGAAATATTGATATTTGAACAATAAGTTCTATCAGTGCTTTCAGCCCTTTGATTTTACAGCAATTCAGTAAGGTAATTTATACAGCATGACAAGGGTTAAAATTCCATCTGGAT
Source organism: Fragum fragum (assembly GCA_946902895.1). Taxonomy (NCBI): domain Eukaryota; kingdom Metazoa; phylum Mollusca; class Bivalvia; order Cardiida; family Cardiidae; genus Fragum; species Fragum fragum. The sequence goes on along the minus strand of OX336377.1, from coordinate 44,963,070 downwards.
ATGTCTAAAATTTTTGTTGTCTGGAATATGGTTAACATGGTCTAAATGGAGTAGACATGCAGAGTGAACTTTTGAAAGGAAGGGAATCATTACATTTCATAACACAAGACATTTGTCTTAAACTGACACATTGCCAAAATCTTAACAACTTTCATGTATTTTTTTTCAATGTAATATATAGAGTGTACAGACAAAAAACACTTGAAATTATCTGTAATTCTGGCACAAGTATTACAGAAGATGATAAATCTTTCCAGGATATGTAAATCACAGATATATTGAAACTGATATTTTTGTGCCAGATTTGGGAAAAGACAAGAAATCAAATTTTCACTTATTTTCAATTTCATCAAATCACAAAATTTACATTGTAACAAAAGACCTGTCAGAGTCAAAATTACATTAACCCATTACCACACAACAAAATTTTAGACTGGTCTAAATTGAAAGAAGTTGCAGATGGCAATTTAATGTTTATGAAATTGAAAGAAGTTGCAGATGACAATTTAATGTTTATGAAATTTTCGATTTTTTCAGCTATCTGGGTATAAAACATTGTGGAAAATGAAGAAATTGCTTGTAACAAGAAATTTCTTCATTTTTCACAATGTTTACCAAGGTTGTTTCTCCATTGGGGTGTCAAAAGCATCACTGAATGGGAAAAGGTGAAAATCACAGGGCTGAAAGCGCTGTAAGGCTGGTTGTCAGAATGAATATTTCTTTTGAAAAATTAACTTTATAGACAACTCTGACACAGGTTTTGGTGACAAAGATCAGACTACATTGTAAACATAAGCTTATCTTAGTCTCCGCAGTCCAACTTAACCCATTACCACACAACAAAATTTTAGACAGGTCCAAATTGAAAGGAGTTGCAGGCGACAATTTAAAGTTTATGAAATTTAAGATTTTTTCAACTTTATGGGTAGAAAATATTGTGGAAAATGAAGAAATTGCTTGTTACAAGCAATGTTTTCATTTTTCACAATGTTTTCTCAATTGTTTTCCTTGATGGGCGTCCAAAAGCGTCACTGAATGGGAATAGGTGAAAATCACAGGCCTGAAAGCCCTGTAAGGCTGGTTGACAGCATAAATATTTCCTTTGAAAAATTAATTTTATAGAAAACTCTGACACAGATTTTGGTGACAAAGATCAGACTAAATCGTAAATGTTAGCTTATCTTAGTCTTTACCTTTTATAAAAACAGAAATGTCCTAGGCCCATTATAATAAATTTTATTGTCAAAGGTATGATAAAGCTGACACTGATTTCAAACAAATGCGAAAAAATCAGACCTCAAAATAAACAGAACTCATTTAAAGAATTCCCGCACAATGACGCTTTTTAACTCCCCAAAGGAAGAAAGATTTGGAAAACATTGTGGAAAATGAAGAAATTGCTTGACATTTTGGAAAATGAAGAAATTGCTTGTATCAAGCAAATTCTTCATTTTCCACATTTTTTTTCTACTCAGAAAGTTAAAAAAATCTAAAATTTCATAATCTTTAAATTGTCGTCTGCAACTCCTTTCAATTTGGTTTTTACCATCTGATAACGGGTTAACATGGTAACAGAATTTTTTTCTGAAAAGAACAAGAAATGAGTCAACAGATTTTTCTTCAATTTTATCACTTTCTCTCAGCTTGACCGTTTTTCGAAATTTTAGACTTGTCTGAATTCAAAGATGTTGCAGACAACAATGAAAAATGGGTGCAATTTGAAAAGTAACCAGCCCACAGAGTAGAAATATTATTGGAAAAGGAGAATTTGCTTGAATAAATCATTCTAATGTTAAATACCGACTTGAACAGGAAAGGGTTAAATCTTGACCTTGGGCAAAGCCAAACAACACTTCATATTACACTTAAATACTTCAACAGGAACAACCGTGTAAAGTTATTTTGAAATCAGTCCACAAACAGAGAACTTCAGTTCTTGACAAGGGTAATCTAGTAACTTGAACCCATTCCCGCTTTTTTTTTTAAATTTTAGACTGGTCCAATTTTAAAGAGGTTTCAGATGAAAATTGTATGCAATTCGAAATAAAACCATCCTATGTGGTAGAAAATATTGTGGGAAAAGGTGAAATTGCTTTCTCCTTTTTCCACAATGATTTTTCCAAAAAAAAATCACAGTGACGTAAAATCCCGGGTTTGTACAGGAAAGGGTTAAAGCTGTGACCATAAGAAGAGACAACTGGGACAGACTTACACATACAAACACACACAAGGACAGAGGTAACCAGGTAACAAGGACTTCCACCATTAACCTATTCCCCAAAAAATATCGCTTTTTGACAACTTTCAAAACAAGCAATAGGGAAAACATTGTGTAAAATTACTTCATTTTACACAATGTTTACTAATTAGATAGTTGGAAAAACCTAAAATTGTATTAGCTTTAAATTATTGTCTCCAACTCATTTCAATTTGGATCAGTCTAAAATTTTGGTTAAATTGTGGGAGCTTAATCCTTGGTAAGCTAGATAAAATGAACCTTTCAAAATTGAAAAAAAAAAATCCAAGGACTTATGGTACTAGTTGTGGGTCAATATTTCTTTTGAAAACTAACCTCTTAACCCATTCCAACACAGCAAAATTTTAGACCTGTCCAAATTGAAAGAAGCTGCAGACGACAATTTCAAGTTGATGGAATTTTTATTTTTTTCGTCTTTTTGGATAGAAAACATTGATACAAGCAATTTCTTCATTTTCCACAATGTTTTCTGAAGCTTTTTTCTTGATGGGCGTAAAAAAAAGGAGGAATTGAGTTGGAATGGGTTAAACAAGTTAGGTTTTAAATGGTCAAATAGGTGGTGTAGACTACCATTAGACTGCACATATGTGTAGGATGAAATGTCTATAACTCTATAACTCAGGAATATTTTGGGTTCAGACTGACAAGGGTTCATATTGAAAATATTGACATACAGAATTCTTTTCCTACAATGTTTTCAAATGATACGTTTTAGAGGAATTCATTTTTCTTTAATTGGAGGGGCAGAGAAGGATACCCATCCACAAATTGGATATTTACTGATTCTTAACCCATTCCCACATGATAAAATTTTAGACCAGTCAAAATTCAAAGAAGTTGCAGACGATGAAATCTTTCAAATCTTTGTCTATTGTGGTAGAAAACATTATGGATAATGAAGAAATTGCTTGTGACAAGCAATTTCTTCATTTTCCACAATGTTTTCCAAAAAATTCCACAATGTTTTCCAAAACCTTTATATTGAGAGGCGTTTAAAAGCGTCACTGTGTGGGAATGGTTTAAGAAGTTACAACAAACTTTCTAACCAAATTTAGAGAGCTATCTGTTTATGATTTATGAATCTATGAAATATCCTCCAGTCAGCATGTTGATTTTTAGCTGTTAGATCAACAGAGATTTGACAGATAGAGGAAATTAGCCAACACTGAATGATCACTTAGAATAACCACTTCCCACACAATAAAATTTTAGACTAGTCCAAATTCAAAGAAGTTGCTACAACTTGCAAAAGACAATTTAAAGTTGATAAAATCTTTAAAATCTTCGTCTTTTGGGGCAGAAAACATTGTGGATAATGAAGAAATTGCTTATCACGAGCAATTTCTTCATTTTCCACAATGTTTACCAAAGCTTTCATATTGAAGGGCGTATAAAAGCATGGGAATGGGTTAAATAAATTTTAAAACTCATCATCTTTTTGGGGAGAAAAAATTGTGGATAATTTGACTAAAAAAATTAGTACTTGTTGAAAGCAGAATTAACCCTCTCCAAGACGAAAAAAACCCTGTTTTTAATTAAAAAAAGTTGCAGACAACAATTTAGAGTTGGTGGAGTTTTAAAAATCTTTGTCTTTAAGGGGTGGAAAACATTGTGGATAATGAAGAAGTTACTTGAAACAAGCAAATTCTTTATTTTCCACAATGTTTCAAAAGCTTCATTCTTGAGGGGCATCAAAAAGCATCATTGTGTAGGGATGGGTTAACCTATTCCAACACGGCTAAATTTTAGACCAGTCCAAATTCAAAGGAGTTGCAGATGACAATTTAAAGTTAATGATATCTTTAAAATATTTGTCTATTGGGGTAGAAAACATTGTGAATAATCAAGAAATTGCTTGTAACAAGCAACTTCCTAATTATTCACAATAATTCCCAATGCAACAATGTAACAAGCAATTTCTTCATTACCCACAATGTTTTCCATAGATTTATATTCAGGAGGCGTTTAAAAGCATCACTGTGTGGGAATGGGTTAATCATCCTTTGGTAATAACCTAGTTGACCCATTCCCACACAGTGATGCTTTTGGACGCTGCTCAAGAAAAACAACTGGGAAAACATTGTGAAAAATGAAGAAATTGCTTGTAACAAGCAATTACTTCATGTTACACAATGTTTTCTACCCAGAAAGTTGAAAAAATCTAAGATTACATAAACTTTAAATTGCGTCTGCAACTCCTTTCAATTTGGACCAGTCTAAATTTTTCCTGAGTGGGAATAGGTAAACAAGATAGGATTTCTTGATAAAATCATTAACCGTTAACACAACCTCTCCCACTGGTCAGAAATTACAGGGGTCAAAAATAGTTGGTCAGTGTATGGTTGTTTTATGCCATTTGTGATTAGACAAAATTTGTACTGATATGAATCACACTCAACCCTTTCCTGTTTTTGGAAATTTTAGACTAGTCCAAATTGAAAGAGGCTGCAGACGACAATGACAATTGGATGCTATTTGAAATGAACCCATCCTATGTAGTAGAAAATATTGTGGAAAAAGGAGAAATTGCTTTTTACAAGCAATTTCTTCTTTTTTCAACAATGTTTTCTCAAGTATAAAATCACAGGAACGTAAAATCCCGTATTTGAACGGGAAAGGGTTAAAGAGAAGACAAACATATGTATATATAGCAGAAAATTGCAGTTTTGGTTGTTATTTTTATATCAGAAAATATCTAACTCTTGTTCAGTTCAAGAAATGTGAATTCTCTGATAATTACTCAATCTCTTTATTTGGTTCCTCTTTAACTCATTACTAAAAAAAAAATCTAACTGGTTGGAACTCATTAAGCTGCAGACGATATTTCAAAGTGCAATTGAATTGAAAAATAATTGTTGAACTTGGTAGAAACATTGTAAGAAAGGAAAAATAATTTTAATAAGCAATTTCATTGTTCAAGACATTTTCCTTCATTAAAGGGAGGTATCGATGTTTCTGAAACTTAGATAAGAAAATTTTGCCAACTGCCTGAAAATGAGTTATAATGGACGCCTAATACTTAAATTTGAGTCAGATAATATATTCGTGGTAATCTGATAGGCTAAAAGCAGCTTTATTGGTTATATAGAAAAGGTTCAATGGAATTCCAGGTTATTCTTAGATATCATGGAATTCAGTTGTCGTAACCGCATGACTTCATTTGCATATGACCCAAGGTCAACGCAAGGTAACAAATTGACAAGCGAAACAACCGATGTCCTAAATTGTGTCACAACAAATGGTTGGCACAAAAGTATAGTAAGTGTCTATATTGGTATTAAGGCTTGCGGCAGTTTTGCACTGATCTCTACAGAACCTAAGACCGGCTAGCGAACATAACTAAGATGACATATTTATGACGTTTGTTTGAGCCAATCCAAACTGAATAAGGAATTCCAACTGTTATATGAACTGCGTGAATGACCCAATATTCTTCGCAACTGTCTCGGCTTAATCTAAAATAAAATAACAGCCTACGTAGGCTATTAGGGAAATACCCTTGTCTATTCAGATAAACGTCTTCTGATTTTAGCAAAACTACTTTTCAGAATATTGTAAAAAAGTATATGAGAGGGAATGAGAATACTCAAAATCTGTGTCATGAAAAAAACATCAATACCTACCTTTAAATTCCTAGAATAGGAAGTTCTGATAGTGAAGTGAATACCATACTTTTACATATTCCATGACCCTCAACAGAAATTGTGTGGATATTTTGTTTTCCCACTATGATTTTGATACACAAAATACAATGTACTTGTTTATCAAAAGTCACTAAATCTGCAACCATTCAATTCAAAATGTTTCATCATCTGTTATTTTCTCGAAAAATTTTCAACAAACCTCTCTGAGAAAAGGTTTCAAGGCTTTTTTAATGAGAAAATCTTTTACGACATTTGACAGACATGGAATGTTTTCAAACACACAAAAAATTCCAATAAAACCCGAAATTCACAGCAGCGACCACATTATCGCATCTGGTGCACATCTGTATAACATGCTGCAGCTTGCATGTTTCCATGCACTCTGTCACAAATCATGAATAAATTAAGAACCACTTATTCCTCCTTTCCCGGACTGATATTTTTGGATCGAAGCTGATCTTTCCAAAATCAAAAGAGTAAAATTTTGGACAGGGAATTCAAACTGCATGCTGCCTGTATTCTTACCCTTTAACCCATTACCAGATGGCAAAAATTTAGACTGGTCCAAATTGAAAGGAGTTGCAGACGACATTATAAAGTGTTTGAAATTTAAGATTTTTTCAACTTTCTGGGTAGAAAACATTGTGTAAAATGAAGAAATTGCTTGGTTCAAGCAATTTCTTCATTTTTCACAATGTTTTTCCAATTGTTTTTGTTGAGGGGCGTCCAAAAGCGTCACTGTGTGGAAATGGGTTAAGCCAGGTTTTTATGTTGATGCGATCTAATACTGTTTCTCCTTTTCCCCCAATATTTTGTACCACGAAGGCTGGTTTTATTTCAAATTGCATCCAATTTCTATTGTCGTCTGCAACCTCTTTAAATTCAGAATTTCAAAAACCAGGAAAAGGTATAACCCATTGCCAGGTACGAAAATTTTAGATTCATCCAAATTGAAAGGAGATGCAAATAACTATGCAAAGTTTGATAATTTGATTTTTTCAAATTTCTGTGAAGAAAATGTTGTGAAAAATTAAGAAATTGCTCTTCAAAGCAATTTCTTCATTTTACATAATGTTCCCTCAATTGTTTTTCTCATAACACATCCAAAAGCATCATTATGTGGAAATGGGTTAACCCATTCCCACACAAGCCTGTTTTTTGACGCCTCTCAAGAAAAAAAAAACTTTGAAAAACATTGTGGAAAATGAATTAAGTAAAACGACGGCTGGGTTTTTTTCATTAAACCATCATCAGATGACAAACTTTTAGACTGGTCCATATTCAAAGAAGTTGCAGATGATAATTTTTAATTACCGGTAATCTATGTCATTTGGGGTAGAAACGAGTAATTTCTTCATTTTCCACTGAGTTTTCCAAAGCTTTTTTCTTGTATGCTTCAAAAAGACAGATTGTGTGGATATAGGTCAAGCTGTTTTGAACGATTTTTCATTTATAATTGGCAATTAGGGTACCTTGTCATGTCTACCTGTATTCAATAACCATGCATATATAGCTTTCTTCAAACTTCATGAAGAATGTTCACTCATTCCCAGGCAATCACATTTTTTATTACCCTAAAGAAAAGTGCATAGGAAATTGATATAGTTATTGGTGAACAGAGAAAATGCTTGTAACAACCAATTTCTCCAGTTTTAACATTATTTCTGCACAGAAAGACAGAGATAATCTAAAATTCTACCAATTTGCTATGCTGTCTGCAACTTTTCTTGAATTTAGACCAGTCTAAATAATTTCATCTGTAAACCCATTCCCACACAATCACACAATCAAGAAAATTGCACTGGAAAACATTATGGAAAATGCTGAAATTGCTTATAACAAACATTTCCTTTCTTATCCACAATGTTTTCTATCCTAAAAGACTTAGAAATTTAAAACTACATCAATTAGGAATTGTTGTCTGCAACTTCTTTTAATCCATTCCCACACAACAAAATTTTAGACTGGTCCAACTTCAAAGTAGTTGCAGACGACAATCAAAAGTTGATGGAATTTTAATATTTTTTTGTCTTTTGGGGTAGAAAACATTGTGGATAATGAAGAAATTGCTTGATACAAGCAATTTCTTCATTTTCCACAATGTTTTCCGAAACTCTTTAATTTGGGGGCGTAAAAAAGAGGGCTCGAGTTGGAATTAGTTAATTTAAACCAGTCTATAATTATCTCATTTGGTAATGAATTGGTAGGTTAACTAAGCCAGGTGTTTAACATACAATCCCTGGATAAACCAGTTCTAAGACAACACAATTTTAGACTGGTCTAAATTGAAAGAAGTTGCAGAGGGCATTTCAAATTGTGCTAAAATGTGGAAATAAATGACAAGTACAGTAGAAAACAATGTGAAGAAATTAGAAATTACTCCTTTCCCTACAAAGTTTTCCATGACTGTTTTTCATTAGGCCATCAGAAAGTGTCACTGTGTGGGTTAATGGGGCAGCTTATTATCCTCTGAGCTATCAGAGCTTGACATATTTTTTAAATAAATTCATATACAGTAAAACCCCTCCTTACAACCATCCCAGAAATATGGGCATCCCACTATTACGACCGAATTTTGAACAGAACTGAATTTTCGTTCTTTATTCCAATGGTCACAAACCCCTCTAAAACAGGTGACCCACTATTCCCTATTATGACCACTAAATTCAGTATCAACTATAGCTGAACCCCACTAAAACGACCAGAAACTTCACACCTTGAGACCGACCACCTGAATTTCACACTTGATATTAGAGCAATACTAATTGGGTACGAATGCATTGTAAATACAATAATGGATATTTGATTATGTGATATTGAACCCTTATTATGATAGGCGTTATTTCTATTAAATGCATTAAAGTGGCCAATCAATTTTAGAAATTATGGCTTTTATCATTTTTAATTGTTATTTGAATAAGTCACAGGTTTTGACTCAGTAATAAAGTCGAAAGTGAAAAAGTTTCCGAGAAGTTATGCTTAGCTTGATTATGGCATTCGGAACAGTTAATTAGCAATTAAATTTTGATTTCAAGTTAATTTACGCTTGGTATTCGCATTATAGAGGATATGATATCAACACTTTGAACCTGTACTTACTATAAATAATCTGAGGTTGGACTTCTGAATGAGATCAAATTGGAGAGGAGAAAGTAGAACTTATCAAAAGATTGTTAATTTGAAAATGACTTTAGATTCCACTGTAATACATGTTTTTATAGTCCTATTTTTTTTTGTGTATGTATAGTATCAATAAAGGCAAATAAAGAAGATATAATTAACACAAATTACTTGACAACAAACGACCAAACCTCAGTATTACCCGCTAGTACAACCACTTTCAGAACGTACCGCAAGTGGTCGTATTAGAGGGGGTTTACTGTACTAATCATGAAGCCAGACATTTATCCGTATTTGGATAATTTAGACTGGTCTAAATTGGCAGATGAACATTAAGTGTCAAACTAGAATTTTTGCTAAGTGAACTAGTACACACACACGCACACACACCAACACTTTGTCACTCAAGTAGAATAGTTAGTCTATGACTTTCATTACCCAAAAAGAAAATGGTTTTCGATCAAAGTTCAATTGTGACCTTGACCTTTGACCTATAAGACCCAAAAATGGTGGGGCACCTCAATTGACAGCCGCCGTCATAGCGCAGTTGGTAGCGCGTCGGACTTTCAATCTAGAGGTCCCGGGTTCGATCCCCGACGGCGGCACTCATCCCTCCCGACTATTTGTCTCTCACCAATGGGTCGATAATCGTAGACCTATGTGGGATAGCAGCTGGAGGCTAGGAAAGGATGTAATGGTAGTACTGGTGTGGGAAATACCAGGATTCCATTGTTAGGTGCTCCAGCCGCTGCGATATAACTGAAAGATTGTCGAAAGCGGCGTAAAACCCCATTCAAACAAACAAACAAAGCACCTCAATTTGTCATGGACAATATGTGTATAAAGCTTCATGGTCCTAGGTTAAATCGATTTTTAGTTAAAGCAAGGAAATAGCTTTCAATCAAAGTTCAATTGTGTTTGTTTGTTTGAATGGGGTTTAACGCCGCTTTTAACAATCTTTCAGTTATATCGCGGCAGCTGGAGCAACTAACAATAGATTCCTGGTATTTCTCGCATCAGTACTACCACTACACCCTTTCCTAGCCTCCAGCTGCTATCCCACATAGGTTTACGATTATCTACCCATTGGTGAGAGACAAATGTCGGAAAGAGTATTGCTGCCGTCGGGGATCGAACCCGGGACCCTTTGAATGATAGTCCGATGCGCTACCAACTGTGTTATGACGGCGGCAAGTTCAATTGTGACCTTGACCTTTGAGTAACATGACCCTAAAAACAAATGGTACGGTACCACTTGGGTCATAGACAACATGTGTATAGAGTTTCATGGTCCTAGGTCACATAGCTTATGAGTAAGGGCCTGAAAACAGTTCTTAATCAAAGGTCAATTGTGACCTTGACCTTTGACCTCTGTGACCCAAAAACGATAGGGCACTTCCTTGGGTCATAGCAATCTTATGAAGTTTCAAGGTTGTAGGTCTATTTGTTCTCTAGTTAGAGAATGGAAACAAAAAATCTATGGTAGGATGGATGACAGACAGACAAACATGGTGAAACCAATATACCCTCTACTTCATAGGTGGGTGGTTTAATCATGCGGAGGATATTGTGAGAAAAGAAAAAATTGCTTGTAACAATTTTTTTATTATCTTCACTGCATAAAAATGAGGGATTTGCAATAAATGGTTAAAATCATTGCAGAGGTCTAGATAAGTGGGGGTAATAGCATTCTAAAATCCTTATTTGTCAAAGAAACCCTATATTGTGGGAACTCATTTGCATCATCTCATCGAGATTATTCAAATGAGTACCAACAACATAGAGTTTATGAAAGTATTGGTGAAATATTTAAGTCTAAAATATGAATTACCATACCCCTTCTGTCTGTAGCTCTGACATAGCATTTGTGGGAAGTCAAAGTCTTGTTACTACAGCTCAAACAAAATTTTCAGTCACCCACAGAAGATATTTTACTTTACCCACAAAACATATGATAATGGGAGAGAAGGTTACAGAGTGCTGTAGACATGAAAAACATACTACCAGCAGTCACTATGGCTCATGGAATAGTTATGTCACGAAATATTACAAAACCTTGGCAAAAATCTTCCCTAGGAATGATGTATTTTCAGTGAAGCAAAACCAGTTATGATTAATCAAACATGTTACCCGGTACTCAATCTTCATTACTGATTATAAGAACTTTCTCTAATCTTTTCTCTTTTTTATTCAGCTTCAACATTTTCTATAATCATTAAAGGCTATTAACCAATTCCCACACAATGACGCTTCTTGATGCCCCTCAAGAAAAACAATTTACAATTTTACACAAAACATGTCATTGTGTGGAAATGGCTTAAATGGGCCAGGGATGTGGAAATACGGATTTTCTCTACTTGTCCATGGACAAGTAAAATTTGATTTTCTTCTTGTCCAGCATCAAAATGCACTTGCCTGTGAAAAGATGAAGAACAGATAATATTTGAGAAAACAATATTTTTAAAGAAGAAAATGCTGGAACTCAGCATTTTCTACATTAAAAACAATATTTTCTAGCCTTAGATACAAACATTACGCTCATAAATCTCTTTTATCTATTTAGTACCATTCCAAGAATATCATAAATATACTTACAACAATGACACCATTGTCTGTGCTAAATAATGATGCACCAAACCATTGGTTTGATTTGTCTTCAACGTCTCGGTAATGTGTCCCGTCATGTCGAATTCCATTTCCTAAAAATTTATTTACAAATTTATAATAACATGTTATCAACACAACTGAATCACTGCAATGGCCTGAAAATGCCACTTTTTGATGCCCTGAAGATATATAATTATGGTAAAAATCTGTTTTCTCACAATATTTTCTACCTTATTTGGCACTTATTTTCAAATTCTAAAGCACTTTGAAATGTTGTCCGCAACTTTTAATCTGTAAAAATCTAAACTTTTGTTGTCTGGTGATGGTTATTAACGCAGGAAGTAACTCATGCCACATATCGGCCATGTGGTTTATTGGATTTGAATTTCTGGAAACATATCTGAAAAGGAGTTAGCCAAGAAACACTCCCATGAAATTTGGTTGAAATCCATACAGTAGATTCTGAGAAGAAGATTTTTAAAGTTAAAAGTTTATGGACAAATTGGAGCAATGATACACTGACGGATGCCCGATGTTCCATAAGCAATGACAATTGCCTTGCTGCTCTTCAGCCAGTGGCACAAGGACTAAAAAGATCTTATCCCATTTCCAGATGGCAAAATTTTAGACTGGTCCATATTCAAAAAAGTTGGAGATAGTAATTTCAATTTGATAAAGTTTTTAAAATAAGTCTCATAGAAATTAGTAGATATTAGTGTGGAAAATGAAGAAATGGCTTGTAACAATCAATTTCTTCATATTCCACTTTGTTTGCCCAAACTATTTTTTGAAAGTAGAATTATTTTTACTATTAACCCATTCCAACTTAAAAACACTTTTAGACGCCCCTCAAGAAAAACAAGTGGGTAAAATCAATGTGTAAAATGAAAAAAATGTCTGTGACAAGCAATTTCTTCTTTTACACAAAATCTTCAAGCAAGAAAGTTGAAAAATCTAAAATTTTATAATTCTAAGATGTTGTCTGCAACTTCTTTCAATTTGGCGTAGTCTAAAAATTTGCCATCTGGTAATGAGTTAACTGAAGTGGGACTACGTGGGAATGGGTTTACTGGTATACGCACTTAGTCCCACTTAAAATTCACAGTTTTTTTCAAGTTTCTGATAAGAAAACATTGTGTAAAATGAAGAAATTACCTGTAACAATTTTCAAAAACGTCATTGTGTGGGAATGGGTTGAATGTATACATCATAACATGTACTCACTTTTCCCACTTTCTGTACAGTTCGAAACCTTCTTCAGAGAAGAGAAGTCAGAAACAAATAAGTGGTATAAGTGGAAGATCAGTTTGCTTGAAATTGTTTAAGCAAACTGATGCTTCTTAGCTATTAGAATTTTACTTGATTGTATACATTGAATAATTTAAATGCAAAACTGAAAATTGTTGAAAAATTTGTCGTTTCAAATATTCTTATTTCAATCTTGTCATAAATGACTTTTCAATGGTGCAGAACTGGAACACAATTGAATGATCATAATTTTGGAAAAAAATGTCGAGTTAGTTCTGTGCTGTCTGAGATATGAAGCTCTGAAAGCATTTTGTATCTTATGGGTTTTTGTCCATTGTGTAAGGTTTTCTCATCTTCCTGTCCGTTAAGCTATGAAAGAATAATTATGGAAAACTTTGTGGGCAAAGCTCATAACAATAAGTTACAGTTACCTTTAGTATCAAAAGGAATCTCCTGACATATACTTCCTGAATCTATTGGACATCTATATACAGCACCACCTCTGGTTACACCTGGCTGTCGAGTTTGAGTTCTTGGAGCACCAACTAACAACCTGGAAAAATTTCACATCATTCCTTACAAAAATGCTCTGAGGTTTGTTTGGTTTCTTTGCATAGCCTACTGCGAAACGACATTTGACTGTGATAATTCATACTTTTATATTGATTTAGTACGATGGTTTTAATGTTATGTTTTATAGTAAAACATTTTCTTCCGAAAACATGGTCACAAAGTATTCTTCGAAATATCTTAGGTACGAAGTAACAAATTTCTTTAAATCAATAAATCATTTTCCATTCTTTTATAATTGTGCGACTCTTTATATAATCGTTTAGAAAAGTGTTCATTATGAAGCGAGTAAGATTACAATGTTTTATGAGTGTTTCGGGTCATAAAAGTATTTTAAAATAAAAAGTAATTTCAACTTAATAGTGAAGAGTCATTTGTCACAACTCGGCCGATTCCGTAGCTACATCGGAGACTTCGAGGATCGCCCGAGAATTGCCGAATGAGTGAAGGGTTCATTTCCATTCGTCACAACTCGGCCGATTCCGTAACTACATCTATAAAGATCGGAGACTTCGGAGATCGGCCGAGGATTGCCGAATGGGTTCATTTCGTCGAGATTCTAAAGATTCTTATTTAGAATTTTATGATAAATGTTCTTTAGATTAAGTTTTTTAAGAAATAATTATTATTAAGGAATTAAAGTTTACTCGGTATTGGCTTAGACAATTAGTCTTGAGGACGTCGAATGTTTTCGTTTAAAATGTAAATAGTTCTTTAGCACATCGTTTTAGATGTAGCGAGATTCTTCATCTCGAAAAAAAGAACGCACATCTGATTTATCGTTCGATACTCCCACAATACACAATGAATAGGGATTGAACCTGGGTGGAAAAAAGTGAAGTGTAACTTGGAAAATGTTTGTTTTGTGGATCGTTGTTTTCAGAAGGTTTCAGGGGGGGGGTTAATTTGTAGTGATTTGCAAAATAGGAAACCAACAGAGAGATGAGTACTATTTGCAGTTATATAGAAGAAAGTCGACCCACTTAGAATTGAGGAACTAAATTTAGATCGAGGTCTGCATGATACAGTATGTTATCAAAAGTCGGGACACATACATGTACATTTAAGTTATAGCACATCTACAGCAGGTGTTCATGGGCTATTGCGTTTAAACAAAACAAAATTTCAGAGCTGTCAAAAATTTCAGAGAAGTTTCAGGCATTAGTTTGGGGTTTTTTCCAGGGTAGAAAACACTATGGACAATAAATATATTTGTTGTTGCCTTCGACTTTCTCATTTTATAAAATGCTTCCCAAATCTTTTTTCTTGTGTCGTCAAAAAGTGGGACTGTGGGGGTATGGTTTAATTAAAAAAGAAAAATAATCAATCGGAATAATATCAATATTACGATGTTTCTGTTTTTAGATGCCATCTGACATCTTTTGAGTTAATATCAAAACAAATTCTAAGCCTATCCATAAATCTTGTTGCTATCTAGATCTTTTGTAGAGTGTTACATATAGGTTTTCAATCCAACCCTATATCCTGGTAGTTTGATATCTGATGAATAACTCGTTTAAGGATGACAAAATCATTGTATTCATTGCTTTAATTAAGCTGTGGTTGTGATGCATTGGTCGCAAGACGACTATGTTGAGTTGCCGCCTTAGTGTTAAACGATTTTAACTATTTCGGATTGTGTTTGACTAGTGACAAAGCTTTTGACCCTCGAAAATCCGAAATATCTTCTTTTAACCATTAAAATTTCTCCCAATGTAACTCCCTTGAGAGAAATTTCTAAGTACATGTATCAAAATAATGTGTCGTAGGGTTGGTTGGTTTGTTGTGGTTGTTGTTTTTGGTCCGCAATTCTTTAATGATGTATTCTATGCACTATTTGAAATCATACAAATTAATTGCTTACTTCATTTGTTTACAAGAAGAGGTCTAGCGTGATCATCCTACCATACTATAAATATTTCCGATCTGAATTCGATCTCTGTTTTTTTGGCTTCTTCTAGATCTTATCTGCATGCTTTGTCCACGAGGTCCTTTGTATTACGGAAACCCGGGATGTCCCTTTGGATTACGGAATATCCTGTAGTCCTTTTATTGCGGAATACCCGATAGGTCCATTTATTTTACGGAATACCCGGGATGTCCCTTTGGATTACGAAATACCCGGGATGTCCCTTTGGGTTACATAATATCCTGAGGTCCCTTGATTGAGGAATACCAAAGAGGTCCATTTGTTTTACGGCATATCCGGGATGTCCCTTTGGATTACGGAATATCCTGAGGTCCCTTTATTGCGGAATACCCGAGAGGTCCATTTGTTTTACGGCAAACCCGGGAGGTCCCTTTGTTCTGCGGACACCTGTTAAGTTTCTTTAATATACGAAAAACCGGGAAGGTCCCTTTCGCCCTATTAAACTTTGCTATACTTGGGGCGCCTATTGGAATTAACTCTCTGAGGCCCGTTCGATCGAGTACCCACACCACAGCTTTATGTTGACAATGCCGATTTTAGAATTCTATTCCTAATTCCTATCTCATTTAACCAATTCCCACACAATCCCTCCTTTTTACGCCTGTCAATGAAAAAGGTTTCAAAAACGTTGTGGAAAATGAAGAAAGTGTTTGTATCAAGCAATTTCTTCATTATCCACAATGTTTTCTATCCAAAAAGGCGAAAAACAGGAATATTCCATCAACTTGAAATTGTCGTCTGCAGCTTCATTCAATTTGGACCAGTCTGAGATTTTGTTGAGTGGGAATGCTCTGAATCATAATTTTGTCTATACCATTCGCATTTACAACAAATCAATTACTACTTCGTCTGGAATGACAAAAAAAAAAGGCTGCGACAAGAAGAGGGGGTAATTATGACAAAATGCGTTTAGCTCCAGCGTGTTATCAAAGCCTTTAAACCTCTTAAAGTCTGAAACCCATCACTTTTATCTTAATTTTCCATTAAATGACTCAATACTCAGCATGGAGCTAGCTGCTTAAACCCTGTTTTAATGGAATCTGGAATGCATCTCAACGTGCACTGAATAAAAGAGCAAATTACTTCACAATACTTTTTAACCAATTCCAACACGGTGAAATTTTAGACTGGTACAAATTGAAAGAAGCTGCAAATGACAATTTCCAGTTGATGGAATTTTAAATTTCTTCGGCTTTTTGGATAGAAAACATTGTCGATAATGAAGAAATTGCTTGTTACAAGCAATTTCTTCATTTTCTACAATGTTTTCCAAAGCTTTTATTTTGAGGGGCGTTTAAAAGCGTCATTGTGTGAGAATGGGATAGGTGGTATTTTGAAGGTGATAACTACACAGAGCTCTACAAAACATGATGGAGCGGTTTTGAAATTTATAAAGGCCTTGTCCAGTACCTTTACCCATTACTAGACGGCAAAATTTTAGACTGGTCCAAATTCAAAGAATTTACATACGACAATTTCATGTTGATATACCCCTGAACGTCTCTGATTTATGGGGGGAAAAAACAAAATACTTGTATTAAGTAATTTCTTTATTTTTTTAATTTGTTTTCAAGAATGTTTTTTCATAAACGCATAAAAGGCGGGGTTGTCTATGAATGGGTTAATAGTATGACATATGGTGACAAAATCTTGAAAGGCAACACAAACGATTTAAAGGACCTTCTTTTAAACTGAGGCATTTTCTACGACAGAATTCCGGTTTTTAAAGCACCGTTTATCGGCTCAATACGGGTCGTGTGATCAAAATCTCCGAAAGAGGAAATCGATAACAAAGAGTATCATGATGGTCCTAAATTCACGCCCGGTAATCTCGGGCTCCATCTCTTTTTGGAGAACAGTACAAAAAGGAGACAATGATACTTCCGATATGGAGCCAAGGACCGGAACAGAACAGAAAAGGTAAGAAAAACAGTGCACCTCGCGCACAATTTGATCTCCCATTAACCTATTATACATTTTCCCAAAACGTCCAGAGTTTCATACCACATAGAAATGATTATTTTACCCGTTGGCGGTGATAGATTTCAAAAATAATTCCGTTTGTGAATAGAAACTTGAATCAAAGTTTTGACATCGGACCCGATCAAACACGAAAATGCGTGTTGAAATCGTTAAAATCCATGTTATCAGTAATATTCAAAGATTTAAGTGGCGATGACTGTGAAATGAATGATTAGTGTTGATATAAAATAATGTTACCATAAAGAACTGCGTTTTTCCTACCCCTTTTACGGATTTTCTTAGATGAGATGGAGACAAGGATGCAGTGCGGGAGACAAGATTCAGAGGGAGAGGCGATGCATATGAAAATGTACTGTAAAACTTCTTTTAGAACCCCATACACTTATGTAACCCCAGTCCACCTTCGAACGTCAAAACCGTCCTCTTTTCTATGATTTTCTGAAAACCTAGGCCTGTAATAAACCCCAAATCCCCAACAAATCAATGCCACAATGAATTCGATAGAGGGCGAAAATAACTGTTCTCAACCAAATGTTCAATGCTTACATAATTGATTTGCTTTAAGTTTTTCTTTATATTTAGAGGGCGCTGTATCCTAGATTATGTCAAAAGGTAAACAAATTCACTGCTACATTTAATAACACCTTGAAACTGACAATTTTTGGATGATTTGGAGATGATTTCAGAATTAAATTGAATGAGTGGGAGGAGCGACGTTTGAATGAAATTAAAGGAATGTAATCCAAAATCGCCAATTTCGTCCAAATTCTCTTTCAGAAATCCCTTGAAACAGGCACTCTCCCCCAGGTATAGACAAATGCAAACGTGACTCCACTGTCCAAGAAAGGAAAAAAGAAGATCCCTCAAATTACATACCTATATCCTTAAAATGTATACTGTGTAAAGCTCTTGAACATATTGTAGCATCAAATCTAACAAAACATTTTGAAAAAAAAAAAATTCTTTAGGACTTACAGCATGATTTCAGAGCAAGGTATTCATGTGAAAACAAGCGACTGCAACTGACCGACCATCTTGCCAGAAACCTTGCTGAAGGAAAACAAATTGATCTAGTTTTGTTAGACTTCAACAAGACTTTTGATAAAGTTAGCCACTTAAAACTTTTGTATAAATTGCAGGAACATGAAGTAAACAGTACTACCCTTTTGTGGATTAAATCTTTTCTTATAGGCAGAATACAAAACGTAGTCTTACAAGTTGGATGCTCATCCGAAGTTCCAGTCACGTCTGGAGTACCTCAGGGATCGGTGCTTGGTCCTCTTCTGTTTTTCTTGTATATTAACGACCTTCCTAATACCATCACATCCCAAGTTCGTTTGTTTGCAGATGACACTGCCGTTTACTTAGTTATAAACAACAAGCAAGACTGTATCACCATGCAAGAAGATCTAGACAAGTTAATGCAGTGGGAGAAAAAGTGGGAAATGGAGTTTAATCCCAGCAAATGCTAAATATTACTAAAAAGAAGAAAAAGATTTCTTTTGATTACAGGCTACATGGATAAGTGCTAGAGACTGTGGATAATGCTAAATACCTAAGAGTTACAATATCTGGAGATCTTTCATGGAACACACACATTGACAATATAACATCAATGGCAAATAAAACCTAAGGTTTTCTTCTCAGAAACATCCAGACCAAGAATAAGAAGATCAGAGAGACATCGTACAAAACATTAGTCAGACCCCAGGTAGAATACGCATCAACCGTTTGGAGCCCTTACACAAAAACCTCTATCAACAAAAGGGAAAAGTACAACGTAGAGCAGCAAGATGGGTTCAAAATAATTTTCATGCAGAAGGAGCTTGGCTGGCAAACTCTTCAATATAGACGAGACGTTCCCAGAGTCACCATGTTTAATAAAATCGTTAATAGTTTTGTTGCAGTGCCCGTACCAGCTTTACTTGAAAGACAAGTAAGGACCACCCGACATATGCACACAGCATCTTTCAGACAGATCCACACGAATGATTTCTTCTTTAAATATTCTTTCTTTCCCTACACAGTGATGTTTTGGAACAGCCTACCAGAAACAGCAACCTGACATTGCAGCGTTCATAAAGAGTCTCGATTCTTTTCAGATAGTGAGCCGTCCTGAATGACCAGAATATGTTTGATCAGATCTCTTAATCTAACATTCACAATACTTTTAAATATGGCACCCTAACCAATGACTAACAGTTTATATTCCAGCACAGACGCGCACCTTCCAGTCATACTCGAAAGGGGAATTAGGCAGTATATATAGATAGATGGAGATTTATTAACTCTCTGTATTAAAATATACATGCTTTTGTGTTTGTTTGTCTAATCAGACACTTTAAAACCCACAGCAGCCAATAAAAATTGTGGAAAATTGCTATCGATATGAATGAAATGCTGCTCATTTTGGAAGGTTTTTAAATGTTTTTAAAATAATTTGGGCGTTTTTAATGGTTTGGATGAGTGTATGGAATGAATGATTGGAGCGCTGTGTGAGTGATTTTGAATGGTCATTCCACTTCATGTGTGATCTCAAAGTTAAACACTAGTCAGCAGAAAAGAAACCAGTGTGTAGCAGAGTTGTGACTGAAAGTAATGAGCTCAAAGCGTGGGTTTTGTATTAATTTATTGGTGAGTTGTGTAACTCGATTCTTGCGACTTTGATATAAATATGGCTGTTCTAGAGAGTCTGACAGACACATTTACTGTGTTCAAGGGAAAGAAAAAGTGTCCTGTAATAATTGTAAAGTTACAGTCCTAGAAAATTATTCACTGTACTCTTTCATATGCATCGCCTCTCCCTCTGAATCTTGTCTCCCGCACCGCATCCTGGTCTCCTTCTCATCTAAGAAAATCCGTAGAAGGGGTAGGAAAAACGCAGTTCTTTGTGGTAACATTGTTTTATATCAACACGTTATCATTCATTTCACTGTCATAGCAACTTAAATCTTTCAGAACTGTTGATTACATGGATTTAACGATTTCAACACACATTTTCGTGTTTGATCGGGTCCGATGTCAAAACTTTGATTCAAGTTTCTATTCACAAACGGAATTATTTTTGAAATCTATCACCGCCAACGGATAATATAATCATTTCTATGTGGTATGAAACTCTGGACGTCTTGGGAAAATGTATAATAGGTCAATAGCAGATCAAATTGTGCGCGAGGTGAACTGTTTTACTTACCTTTTCTGTTCAGTTCCGGTCCTTGGCTCCATATCGGAAGTATCATTGTCTCCTTTTTGTACTGTTCTCTAAAAAGAGATGGAGCCCGAGATTACCGGGCGTGAAATTGCTCTCTTGTGTTTGATAGCTTTAAGGTTTACAGAGCTGGAAAAGGTATTAAAGATTTCAATTTGTACAATATAGTTATTAGATTTTGAAATATTTCTGAATATTTTTTAATCTAAGAGAGATAGTTTCATTCGTTTAGATTGACCATCGTAAGACAATACTGCAAGCTAAACTATTTTTGAAAGCACTAGGACTTATGTTTTGGGAGGAGAAGTAAAAACTTGTTAGTCTTTCTCCGACCTAATATCTCTCTGTGGAATGCGTGCTCCCACAACATAGGGCTAATTTTAATCTTACAGTGATTATTCACATTATGGTAGCCTTTACCATCATATGGCGATTCTACGTGCAAAAACTGTACACTCTAGGTATAATCATTTTTTTAGTAGAAGAATTTTAAAGGTTCCTCTTTGACTCATACCTCCACTACAGGAGGACATGGGGTTTTAATTGATGTTAGAGCAACAATATAGGAGTATTTTGGTTAAGGGTCATAAGGTAATACTACATTCAAAATTTGAAAGCAGTAGGTATTCCAGTGTTGGACAAGATTATAATATTAAAGATTTCTTTGCAAAATCCGGACTATCAAGTCATATGGCATTTTTCATCAAAGAGACACGATTTGATGTATCTTGATTGAGAACAATTAGGCAATGTTTAAGAGTGCATACCTATAAAATGTAGGCCTACGCGTGTGATTAAAATGCTAGTGTACACATAAAAAGAATGTGCTCACCTTCTTAGCCAGCGCACTAAAAGACTAAGCAAGCACGAGTTAACCCTTTCCTGTTCAATCACTGGTTTTTACTTCCCCATGTTTTTACTTTTCTTCCCTACTGAATGAGTATTTTTAAAATAAAATCAACTTAAAATTGTCGTCTGCAGAATCCTTGAAATTGGACCAGTCCAAAATTTTGTAGAACATGAAAGGGTTAAAATACGCATGCACGCTCATTTTTTGAAAGCACACGCTTGAATTTTACGGGCGCACTCGTGGTCAATATTATTGATGCGCGACGCCTTCTTTCATTTTTACCCGTTCAAGGTTATATTTTGCATTAAACGGCACACCATATTCAAGGCCAGTTTTCGCAACCAGATTTTGCTAGTGATGAAAAGCTTTCGGTACCTACTTCAAACGATACCGCGACAGTGCAGTTCGCCTGGAATTGGTTGAGGCAGCGCTATCAGGTTGAAAGTTATCTATCGGTGAGTGGCGATCTGAACGTCACACCTATAGATCGGATAAACTGCAGTTATGGCGAAATGATCGATCACAGACGAAATGGTTTCACTTTAGTGTCGGGGGTAATCTAGCTGCGATATCGTAGCCCTCTTTCTGATAATCTGCTGGCGAGGCAGCAGATTATCAGAAAGAGGGCTACGATATCGCAGCTAGGGATAATCATCATTGTTCTGGACAGGATGAGTTGTTCGATTGGTCAATCTATTTTACTACTGCGATCCGCCAGTTTGTGAATGTAGCAGGAAGTTGATCATCGGTTGTGATAATCACCGTATTGTGTAATCACACGTGATGCTACCAATTAACGCTCACAACTCGGAAGCAAGATAGATGTCAATATTCGGCCCCGATAAGGTCTTCAGATTTGATCTGATAAGTGCAACCATGATAGAATAATTTTGTCCCTTCCCTGTGGTATCCTTTCATGAATCTGCCATCTTGTGTCATTCTATTTGTGCGAAGAAAAATATCCAGACTTTTTAAATCTGAAAGGCATGTGTCTATTTATCATCGATACCATGTGTAAAGGTAAACAATTAAATGTAGGCAGGTCCCATGGGTGAAACTTTTCGCGGGTAGTATTTCACTTTTACGATATTTTGTCCGCCCCAATTAACACCATCAATGTGTGACAGCTACAAACGTGACAGCCGCCGAAGTTCAGATTGGGATCGAATTTCTACTTATTCTTGATGTCATCTCGTAAATAAAGCTTTTCTTTCAAATGTTATATTAGAAGCATTCCATAATGAAAATAGGTGGGGTTCAAAATACATTGATCATAGGGCTCGTGCGAGCATTTGTAATTAAAGATCCATCGACTTATTGGCTATGAAATTCTAGGGATCAAAACTGATTTTGAAAGGGTAACAACAACAAAAAAGAGGGAATCATTAGTAAAAACTTGAAGGTTTAAGTGCAAACAGACTCGTGATGATGAGAAATAAGCAATTTTCAACTGTAAATAAGTTACGGCTCGTGATGATGAGAATTAAGCAATTTTCAATTATAAATAAGTTACACCATTGAAATGCACTGGGATTAAACCCCTGATTTGACTCTAAGAAATTTCCCCCAAAGAGGTCAAGATGATCACTTGGAAGAAATTTCTAAAGTTGAACAGAGAATATTATCCGATTTTGGGGGGGTCGAAATCCTAGTTTACGCTTCAAACACGAGCAATGGAAACTAAACTGAAAGGAAACACTTTTTTGCATAGTCACATCAACCTAACAACATGGTATTTACTACTGGTTTTTAGTTCGACTGCGACGATGCAAAGTCGCTCTCGAGCACAAGATCTTTTTTTTTTTTTTTTCACGTCCCCGAGAGAGAGAGAGTGGCTCTACCCATTACCAGACAACAAAATATTAGACTGATCCAATTTGAAAAGAAGCTGCAGACGACAATTTCAAGTTGATGAAATTTTAATTTTTATAATTTTTTTGATAGAAAACATTGTGGAAAATGAAGAAATTGCTTCATACAAGCAATTTCTTCATTTTCTACAATGTTTTCCAAAGCTTTTTTCTTCAGGGGCGTAAAAAGGAGGGATTGTGTGGGAATAGGTTAAACCTTCTGCTACATGATTATACAGCTGAGGAGACTGGGGCTGGTCATCAAGTGTCTAGCACATTAACACATCCGGGTTACGGTTGGTCTCGAAACCGAAACGAGTCAAGCACTCACACCACTCGGCAGAGGCAGTCATAACCTGTAGTTACGACGTTTAGATCGGCAACCGACCAATTTACTTTTTTGTTACATGTTCAGTGGTCATAAATTTTGCTATTGACGTGGAACTTCCTGTTGGAGTTGAGCGGACGTGCTGGCGAGCGATCCGATAGTACTCTGGTGGGCCAGTTTTAACCATTTCCTAGCTGTGTTGCAAAATTCTAGACATTTCCTGTTTCAAAGATTTTACAGATAAAAAAAGATTGAAATCGGATAATAACCATTCAATAGGGTAGAAAATAGTGTGGGAAAAAATAAGAAGTTTCTTCTTTTTCTTCAATATTTTTTTCAATTACAAAATCCCAGGGATGTAAAAACCAGGGATTGATCAGGAAAGGATTAAGGAGAAGGTAGATGTAGACATAATTTTTAAAACTTTTATTTTCGAGTTTCTTGGGTCACAGCGACAATTTTTGTCCCTTTTCTTTTCATTTGAGGACAATATTCGCTTTTTTATTTCGCTCGTTAGAAAGATGATATCTCTACAGGTAATAAAAACACGTCTTGAAAATCAGTTCAAAGTAACATTCTATCTACGGGATATGTATCAGCACTTTCATCTTTTTCCTGGTCCATCTTTTTGCCATAAAAAGGTCATCTTAGCTCTATCAATACTGTTTGAAACATTTTTATACGCAAAAGCTAATCCATCGCCTCTTGACTCACCGAGGAGAAAATCCTTTCGAGAAATTGATTGTATCAAGCATTTTATTCTCTTTTAACCCTTGTCATGCTGAATTAAAAATCCTATACAGAGTTGCTGTAAAATCAAAGGACTGACAGCACTGAAAGATCTTAATAAGGGTCAATATTTCCTTTGAAAATTGATTATTTTCATAATAATCTGAAAGGGAATAAGCAGGAGGTATGGACAAAGATCAGACTGCACTTATGTGCAGGCTTATCTTTGTCTTTACCTCCTGCCAAAACAGGAATATTCCGGGTTCAGAATGACAAGGGTTGACAATGTTTGTAACCCTCTAGTGCACCAAGAGCTCGTAGGATAAGGCTAATCCATTAATACCTAAAGTTCCGCCACACAACCTGGATGTATAATACAACTAGCCATATATATCTCAATGACGGTTTCCCGTTTTACATATCGTCGGTGTGCGAGCAAAATTACGTATCTACATCTTTAATAAAGCTGTATTTCTTGACATTTCGCTCGCACACCGGCGATTTCTCCCTGCAAATTACCTCCAATATGACACCATGATAACATTCGGAATGTCCTAAGACTGACTCCCGGTCTCAACAAATATTCATCTTTTGAATATGTACGAGTTTTGTTGAAAAGTCTCTATATTCCCTATCTAGATAGATCTATTAACTCCCTTACGTCTCACAAACTGATGATCAAAACAGAGATCTGCCAACTCTCTGTTTTGCTGTTCTGTTTGTGAGAGATAAGGGAGGTTATTTTATAGAATGAAATATATTTGCATATACTGATGTACCTTGGTAACTTTAAAACCCACAACTTACTGACAGGCTGGGAGAAGGCTATAATGTCCTCTGTAGTTTTCCTTTTTGTATGAGCCAGTCTAGAATAGAACTATCGCTGGCTCCACCCACCTTACTACCTTGGCCCCTCCCATTGACTCCAACAGGAAGTTCCGCTTCGATTATTTACGGCGGGGTTTTGGGGTTTTTTTTGCGAAATTTCAGGCCAGTAGCATGTTACAAACGAGCAGAATGGCTGATTGGCGACCTAAACGTCGTAACGTTCATGTCGCCAAACCAACAAAAATATTAACATAAATGGCGGTCAATGATGGAGATCAATACTCATTTCTGGTCTCGATGAATGATTTTATTGGTAATCTGGTTATTTGATTGTCAGCCGCGATAGCAATATGTAAAGTGAGAGTGCAAATTCAAGCAGATTCACACAAGTTCTGGCGCTCAACCAAAATGTCCGTCTGTTATACAAAGCGATATCTCCCATCTAGACAAAACTTGATTGAACTTCATTCAAATGCAAAAGTATTTCCTCGCAGGTTCTTCTTGTTTTAAGTATTTGTATTTCATTTATTTGTGGAATGGTCGGTTGGTTGGTTGTTTGGTGGGCAGGTTGGTCGGTTGGTTGACGGGTAGGTGGGTGGGTATGTTGGTTTTGTTTGGTTGGATGCTCGGTCTCTCGGTTGGTTGGTATGTCAGTAGGGGTTTTTTTTATCCTTATTTCTTTATTCAAATGACGGGTTAAGGCAGAGATTATAAAAAGGCCATTAACAGATGTACAAGTTATAGTGAGTGATCAATTTGTCTACGCAGGTATAGACAAAATTGACCTTTGATCGCTCACTTTAACTTGTGCACCTTTACATTCTGGATCACCACCATTCGTAGTGAATGTTTGTGGGCGGGCTTGATCAATTATAAACGGTAAATTGTTTGTCGATTGATAGCTACCGTGGAATTCGACATATTTCCTGTTTCCCATTATTCACAACAATCAAGTTTTTGTACATTGAAATAACTCACTAGGTCACATCTTGTTGTCGATTATAAAAGATAATTGATTGTCATAGCACAACTGACCAATCGCGACTGTCAATCAAATAACCAGTCGACCAATGAAATCGTTCATTTAGACCCGAAATGAGTTTTGATCTACTACATTGGCCGCCATTTCGTCAACCCCCTTTTTTGTTAGTTTGGCTGCTTAAACGTCGTAACTACAGCTTATTCAAGTTGTTGTTACGACGTTTAGGTCGACATCTAACTGCACTACATCCTTGTTACACGCTATTGGCCATATTTTTTTCAAAGTATCGCCGTTTAAACTCGAAGCGGGACTTCCTGGTGGAGTCAATTGGTTGGGCTAACGAAGAAGTGGGAGGAGCTAGCGATTGGTTTTTTGCAGTTGACAATAATATAGACTCTTATAAATTCAAAGAGAGCATGCGCAGCGGGGTGGGGGTGGGGGGTGGGGGCTAACTAACGCGTACATATATTTTCTTACAACATTTGTGGCCTCTGGACTCTTAACTTCTACGTAAATTGTCATTAAGGCATCTTTCCTTGTTTTCTGTAGAACCTTCAATTTTCGATAAGGTCCATACTTAAGACCTAACAATCATTCTGACCAAGTTTCATCAAAATTGAAATAATATTGTGGTCCCGTAAGTGTAAATATTTACGTCAATTGGAAGCTGTTGTAGCACAAAGGACGACGCACGACGGGCATTTAAAGATCATAAAACCTAACCCTCAGCACATTGTGCTGAGGAAGGCTAAAACAAGCGTACCATGATGGCACTTTTTCCAGCAGTAGTTATCACGTTTAGGTTGCCAACTATCCATTTTACTTTTTTGATGCGTGTTGCATACCATAGATTTTCAAAATTACACCGCTTAATATATAAGTCGAACTTCCTCACGGAGCTCAATGAGTATGGACAATTAATTACTCGCTTAATTCCAAAGATGATATATTGTCTAAAAAATACAAGGTATATGATATCTAAATATCATACGTCTCATCTCCGTTCTATTGTAGAAGGGGTTTCTAGGAATGTGTAATATTTTGACTCAAACAAAGAAATCAACAGTTGATTTATAACCGTTGATATTGATTAGTGAAATATGCAAATGAGGCGTGACGTGACACCTTGCCAGCTGACGGAGCGGTTGTCATAAAGTCATGGTTCGGTAATTCAGTGTAACTTGGTATCGACAACTTTTGGAATAAGTGATTCAGCAACTTCTGAGATTACGAGAGACCTAACGTATAATGAGAGTTAACTTGTAGAATGGTATTTCTTTGTTCAGTCTACGGAGGCGACAGTTCTATTCATTGACAATTTGTAACAGAAGCTTAGTTAATATTGTCTTTATTAATAAGTTTAGTTATACACGAATTCTTTCGTTACAAAAGGACTCTTTTCGGAACAGTTCCAACAATTGACAGATCGCGTATGTCATTCAAAGAATCAATCGACCAATCAAATCATTCATTTTGGACTTGAAGTGAACTTTGAACCACAACAATGACGGACAATGTGTTCAGATTTCGTTTGGCGACTTCAATGGTGTAAATACATCTTTTGCAAAACTGTAACAAAAATGGTTAGTTGACGATCTAAACGTCGTAAATTTAGAATACTTAGCTGTAGTTGTTCGATTGATTTTGATTGGCAGCAGCTATTGACCAATCGCGGTTGTCAACCCTGGCAAGGAATTAACCGACTAATGAAATAATCTATTCGGCCCGGACCTGAGCTTTTCAACCCCGACATTGGCCGCAATTTTTGTTTATTGCTATCGTTGGTTTGGCGAATTAAACGTCGTAACTACAGCTTATTCAAGCTGTAGTTACGACGTTAAGTTCACCAACCAACCGTTTTATTTTTTTGTTACATCATACTGTCCATAAATTTTGCAAAATAACGCAGTGGCATATAAGATACATGATTGAAAAATTTAGGGATAAAACCCCTGTTTTGACTTCTTGTGCGAAATTTCTAACGGTCAAATTTGGATGGGGGCAAAATGTCCTGATTTACGAGTCAAAAACGAGCCCTTCTGCATACTCTTTTTTTTTTAAAAAAAAAAGAACGATCTTAAATTCTACAGAGAAATTATTTACTAAATGGAAGAATTCATTTTGATTGAACTTGTTTTATTTTGCTAAGATACCTCTACAAGCAAAATATTTCAATGTTTACAAAGATAAAAGGGGATAACCGTTGTTGTTTTTTTTTTTTTTTTTGAGTGAATCATGCAACATGTGGCGAAACTTATACAGTTTTTCCTTTGTTTGATCAAATCGTCATATTTCCCATATTGAATATTTTTAGAAATTAATCGAGACGCACGCTGATAACGCAGATGTTTACAAATTTTTCAATATTGACATTTCCGGTCGGGCTTGTGAATTTTCGACTGATTCCGTCGTAAATATTATAACACAAACCCTCGTTTTACGCTTCTGACGAAACGCGTAAACAGTATGACAAAAGGATAAAGTGCTTGTAACGAGTAATTTCTCCTTTCCTTACAGTGTTTTCTTAGCTACGCGGTGCGCATTTTTCTATTTCAATCTCTTTTTTTGATGTTGGCAGCAACTGCTTTGCATTTGGACCAGTCTAAATTTTTGATGTTTGGTAATAGCTTAAAGGAGATGCGCAATTTGTGATACATTTAAAGACATAGCTAATGTCTATTCAATTTGGTCTGCAATTCTTTGTCAATTAAGAATTCTGCAGACGGTATTTTGATGATTGATTGATTGATTGGGGTTTAACGCCGCTTTTAACAGTATGTCAGTCATATCGCGGCGGCTGGAGCACCTAATAATGGATTCCTGGTATTTCTCACACCAGTACTACCACTACATCCTTTCCTAGCCTCCAGTCGCTATCCCACTTAGGTTTACGATTATCCACCCATGGGTGAGAGACAAATGTCGGAAAGAATATGTGCCGCCGGACAATTTGATGATGTTAAAGTATCGTGGAGAACTGACCAATCGTAGCTGTCAGTTGAATAACCAATCAACCAATAAAATCAATCATTTAGACCGGAAATGAGTTTTGAACTACGCAATTGGCCGCATCTTTTGTTAAACTTTTTGTTGTTTTGTCGACTTAAACGTCGTAACAACAGCTTTTTCAACTTTTCTACCATTTTGTTACATGCTACTTACCAGTTATGTAAAATAACGCCGTTTTAAATCGGAGCGGGGCTTCCTGGTGGAGTCGATGGGCGTTGCAAATGGAGTAAACGGGCGGGGCCAGTGATTGGTCAATTACTTGCTGCAACATTTCTAACGTTGGGGTTTGTTGTTGTTGTTTGTGTGATTTTTTCTCCATCTTTATAATTCTAGCTGATACTCGATACCACAAGACAAAACCTCGCGATAAAACAAGAGGACCATGATGGTCCTAAATCGCTCACCCGAGGCATCTCCAAATTACAGTACTTTTTAGTATAAAAAAGGCACAACTTAGAAAGATATATAAGATTTTGGGCTTTGTACAAAACAATCCAGTAATGTTTTACAATAATAATGAATGCCTTTGGCTTTATAGTTTAATCCATTACCAAACTATCCTAGAATTTGTCACCCTCAGGGAAAATAGGTTTGAAAAATACATAGTGAGAAAGGGAGTGACAAGCAATTTATCCATTTCTCACAGTGTTTTCTACCTGTAATACTTTGTATTTAGATTTCAATCAATCTCTAATTACTGTCTGCAACTTCAATGGGTGTAATTTTAGCAACCTTGGTAGAGAACAATCTGGATGTACTATACATCAACAGGGTTCTCCCCAGAAATTTTTGAAGGCGTAGTGGCAAATGCGCGGCGTATTGTCTGTTAACATCTTGGTATGACTATACATAATAAAGGTCATTAAAAGTGCTTTTTAGCTTGATTATTGACATCTTGTTGCTTTATTGAGAGTTATTCTTGAATTATATTCTTCAACTTTTTAATTATTATAAGTTGATTTATCTATTCTGAGGCTTATTTTGATACCAACCAATTGTGACATTACTCAGCTTACTTCAACTCTCTATCCTATTTGTTGGAAAGGGCACTAAATTGTCTCATAAAAAGGATGTGAAAAGGAAAGATAATGAAAGAATATACCCAAAAGTCTCATGAGTAAAAAAAAGTGTCAAGTGCTTGTCTATTAGATAGGATTAGCTTTTCATGCTTGGCCATTTTATCAAGTCTGTCCAAAAATCATATCCTTGAGGACTCTTTAAAAAAGCATGGAGTGTTTGATTGACGAAAAATGCCCTTCATCAGTACGAAAATAGAAAATATTATCAGTAATTTCAAAAATGTATTTATAAGGTTCCTGTGTGAAATACCTGGTTTCATTTTCAAATTTTGCATCTTAAAGAGCTCCATTAGATTCTCTGTGTAAAATTTGAAATGCTCATTATTTGCCCATTCAGAAGCCTTCGACTGTCTGACACTATTACTATTCTTCTAACAGTACTTTCAGCTATTTGATTTCAATAAGTTAATAAAAAATGTATAATATATCAGCAGTGTCCAACCTTATTTCTCAAATTATAACATGAAACTTGATCAAATTTATTAAACAAGTGTCTTTACTCTTTTCTTCTTTAAGTGATTTCAGCACTTTGATTTTCAAAAGAAGATTTTGTTTTCCAAATATTATAGTGTGAATGATCTTTTCCTGAATCTAAATAATTATTAAACCATTACTTTTTATAAAAAGAAATCCCTAATTGGTCTAAGGCATTCTTTTCTTGAAGTGCTTTCAGCACTTTGATTTTTATGGGGGTATTATTTCTTTTTGGGTAAAAACCATGAGAGGATGAGATATTATTAGATGATTACTAAAAGGGTAATAATTTTTTTCATCAAACTTTTAAAAAAAAATTATTGAAAAAATGGGTTGAACAAACAAGGGTACGAATGTTTGAGATAATGCCCTCCATGTTGGATAAAGAATAAATGGACTTATTCCAGAAGATACATGTGTGTAATTATTAAACTGGGTTGAAAACAAGAGCTTAGTATAACTAGGATGGCTTCTATACAAATCTGTCTCTATTATTTTGGCAAATTCTCGTAAGGAAAAAAGATCGCGAAAAGGGTATGTTTTCAGCGATCAATGTATGAAATAAACTGACCCAATAAATCTTTCCTTCAAAAAATCAAATTTTAAACCACTGTGGCTTTAGTTTGATAGTTGTCACATCAAATAACCACATCTTTCACTTTTTAACTAGACCAATCTCAGCCGAAGTGACAATTTTCCGGAACCGGGTCGCCATTTTGAATTCATTGTTTACATATTGGTACCTATCATGCTTGGTGACTGATGGTGAGGTACCAGTGGGAAACGCGAGAAAAAATCATAAATCACCAATTAGTAAGAGTGTAAGGGTCTTATCAATAGAGATGTTATGTAATACGTGGTATACAACATTATAGATAAAGAGCCTGTCGTGTCCGCGCTTCTGCAGCCAATTTTAATGGTTTGCTTTACCCTTTCTTCTGCTTGAAATTAAGCCGTATCGGTGACCAAATTTAAGCGTATCGGCGATCTGAAGGCGTATCGGCAAACTCTCTTAATTAATGAAGGCGTATCGGGGCCGATACGCCATAATGGCCTGGGGAGAACCCTGATCAAAATATGAATGCATTACAACTTATACATGAGGAGTGGAAGATATTTGAACATGCTCTTATTAAGCGTTTTTCATATCTTTGGATGCCTTGGGAAGGGCCATGTTTGTCAAAAGGATATAAACATTGTAGATAACAATAATGTTAACCTTTGTTTTTAATGTAAATACTCCAGAACCTATATTTAAGAAGAATTCTTTCAATGCAATTTACGCAATTTTCTACCCCAGGAGCAGAGACATTTTTTATCCTAAGAGCATATTTTCCTGTTATAAAGTACAAAATTATCTAGTCATGCTACATACCAAATATGTATGCCCTTCACCTTATATTTCAGAAGGAGAAGACTTTTGATGTTGCTCTAATTGAGCGTTTTCAAAAAAAAAATTTACCTCTGGGGCAGTGCCATGTTTTATCCAAGGGCTAACATTTTAGCTAACATGGTAGAGAACCATCTGGTTATACTATATACAAAATATGAATGCCTTAGATTTTGTAGATGGGGAGGAAAAGACTATTGAAAATGGTCTCATGGAGCTTTTTTACAAACTTTGGACACCCAGGGAAGGGGTGTTTATTAACCTACAGGCATAATTTGATCAAAACTGATAGATAACAGCCAGGCTATGCTACACTCAAAATCTAAATGCCCTCCTCCTTAAAATGAAGATTTTTTTTTTAACATACTCAAATTTTGTGTTTTTCCCAATTTTTGACCCCTAGTGCAGGGCCGTTTTTGACCTTAGGAAGACAACTTTAAGTGATATAGTACAAAACCATCTAGTTATGCTCCATACCAAATATGAATATCATAGACCTTATAGTTTAAGAGGAGAAGTCTTTTGAAATTGCTCTAAGTAAGCATTTTTCCAAACTTCGGACCTCTAGGGCGGGGCCATTTTAGACCCCAGAGATTAAATATTTAAAAACTTGGTAGAGAACCATATGATTAAGCTCTATATAAAATATAAATGCCTTTGGCCTTGTAGTTTGTGAGAAAAAAGACAACATAGATTTTCTAAAATTTCCCATTTTCATATGCCACAGTTACAAGAGTTTTTCACAGAATTGAATTCTTTTAACAACTTTTGAAGAGCCTCACCCAAGGAACATCCCTGCAAAGTTTCAGCTTGATTGGCCAACTGGTTTAGGAGGAGAAGATTTTTAAAGATTTTTACAGATTTACTAAAGATTCCCATTTTCACATGCCGCAGCAACCAGAGTTTTTGACGGAATTAAATTCTTTTAACAACTTTTGTAGAACTTCACCCAAGGAACATCTCCGCAAAGTTTCAGCTTGATTGGCCTACTGGTTTAGGAGAAGATTTTACAGATTTACTAAAGATTCCCATTTTCACATGCCGCGGCAACCAGAGTTTTTGACGGAATTAAATTCTTTTAACAACTTTTGTAGAACTTCACCTAAGGAACATTCCTGCAAAGTTTCAGCTTGATTGGCCAACTGGTTTAGGAGGAGAAGATTTTTAAAGATTTTTACAGATTTACTAAAGATTCCCATTTTCACATGCCGCGGCAGCCAGAGTTTTTGACGGAATTAAATTCTTTTAACAACTTTTGTAGAACTTCACCCAAGGAACATCCCTGCAAAGTTTCAGCTTGATTGGCCTTCTGGTTTAGGAGGGGAAGATTTTTAAAGAAATTGTGGACGACGGACAGACGGACGGACGGACGACGGACAACGACCGATCACAATAGCTCACCTCGCACTTTGTGCTCAGGTGAGCTAAAAAAGCAGTCGGCGTCTTTATACTAGCTATATCCTACTCATATTAGCCGTAACTATAATTACGCACTCCATGCACTTGCGTAATATATCATATCATCTGTCGAAAATACCGTTTGCGGTTGATCATATCATCGTAACTACAGCTTATTCTAGCTATGGTTACGATGTTTTGGTAATCAAACATACGTAAAATTGATTCAAAAATTCTTCCTTTGTATCCTCTTTTCTCCCATTCTGCATATAAATTTCGAAATCCTGAAAACACCAATGCCATACATAAATAGATATCTCTTTTACAAGCAATGGTCCCCAGCTTACTTATAGGCCTATTGACCATAAAAGAATGTGTGCATCTATTCTTATTTATGTGTGTTAAATAACTGTGCTCTACTATTCTTTTTCATGTCTTCCCCATATTCCAAGTCTTGTTTTTCGTTTCGAACAAGGTCCGGAAAGAAGGGGATGCAGCCGCCATGGCACAAGACGATTGTAAATACTATTAGATCAATTGTTGTTTAAAGTTCCATGTCAGTAGAAAAAAAAAACAAAAAAAAAACAACAACAAGAGGACCATGATGGTCCTAAATCGCTCACCTGAGGCATCCGCAAATTACAGTCCTTTTTGGTATAAAAAAGACTTAACTTGA
Organism: Fragum fragum; assembly: GCA_946902895.1. NCBI lineage: Eukaryota > Metazoa > Mollusca > Bivalvia > Cardiida > Cardiidae > Fragum > Fragum fragum. Next base: position 44,928,910 of record OX336377.1, on the reverse strand, counting down.
GCAAAATAAATAAAACAAAATATAAGATTTTGGGCTTTGTACAAAACAATCCAGTAATGCTTTCCAAAAAATGAATGCCTTTGGCTTTATTGTTTATTCCATTACCAAACTATCCCAGAATTTGTCGTCCTCAGGAAAAAAAGGTTTAAAAAAGCATTGTGAGAAAGGGAGTGACAAGCTATTTCTCCATTTCTATTTAAGAATTCTTTCAATGCGATTTATGCAATTTTTGACCCCAGGAGCAGAGACGTTTTTTATCCTAAGAGCATTTTTACCTATAACATAGTACAAAATTATTTAGTCATGCTACATACCAAATATGAATGCCCTTCACCGTATATTTCAGAAGAAGAATTCTTTCAAAGTTGCTCTAATTGGATGTTTTCCAAAATTTTGGACCTATAGGGCAGTGCCATGTTTTATCCCAGGGCTAAAATTTCAGCTAACATGGTAAAGAACCATCTGTTCATGCTATATACCAAATATGAATGCCTAAGACTTTGTAGATTGGGAGGAGAAGACCGTTGAACATTGTCTAATTGAGCATTTTTACGAACTTTGGACACCCATGGGAAGGGGTAACCTACAGGCATAATTTCAATCAAAATTGATAGATAACAGCCAGGCTATGCTACACTCAAAATATAAATGTCCTCCACCTTAAAATGAAGATTTTTTTTAACATACTCAAATTTTGCGTTTTTCCCAATTTTTGGACCTCTAGTGCAGGGCTGTTTTTGACCCTGGGAGGACAACTTTAAGTGATATAGTACAAAACCATCTAGTTATGCTACATACCCAATATGAATATCGTAAACTTTATAGTTAAAGAGGAGAATTCTTTTGGAAGACGGACAGACGGACAGACGGACGGACGGACGACGGACAACGACCGATCACAATAGCTCACCTCGCACTTTGTGCTCAGGTGAGCTAAAAAAAAAACAAATCCAAACAATAACTTAATGGATTAAATTGTAAACTGGAGACCAAAACGTCATAACTGCAGCTTAACTACACTCATCGAACTGTATTCGTGATGTTTTATTCCCATTTAAATGTAATGGGCAAATGATGACAAAACTTGTTTATGCCTATTCCTTATTTCATATTTTGAATCCAAATTCCTGATTTAAGAGCATCTTTCCCTCGAATACCGGTAGTTCTAAAATTTTGCCATCCTCAAAACTCATTTTTATCCTATTGTGAAATTTACCGGAAGCTCTCAATCTAATATCACATATTTCGTTTGTATTTATTGTCCTTATTGTACCTTGTTGGACTTGGACGTTATAAAGGATATGTTCTGTTCTGTTCTGTTCTTTTCAGGTATAACATGACCTACGACTTGGGCGTTGAATATTTCTGATATAACATGGGTGCTATCCCTTTCAAATGTCAAAATGAAACTAAAAAGATCTAAATAAAAAATAAGGGTATTCATATGTGCAATTCAAAACATATCCTGCACGACCAAGCTAATAGCTCGAGCTTAGCTTTGAAACCAGGGTTTTGTACCTTAATTTCGGTGCGGGGGCTTAAAAATTCCATCAATTTAAAATTGTCGTCTGCAACTCCGTTCAATTTGGACCGGTCTAAATTTTGTTAAGTAGGAATGGGTTAAACCTCCAAATTTCTACTTACAGTTTGCTCTTTTTTGTTGTTTTGATTCAAATTCAAAATCAGTTTTGTTCCCCGAGAATTTCGTGGTCAAGAGGTCAATGACTCTGTAATTTTAATGCTTGCGCAGACTCTGAAACTCGAATCGTTTAACTTAGAAATAATTGCAATTGTAGCCTAACTCGTAAATTCTTCTTTTCCCTGCCGTAATCTGCCAATAATTCTTTAATCGAAATTTCTTCTTTTTTTTTCCCGCCGTAGGCTGCCATTTATTGTAAATCGCAATTTCTTCTTTTTTCCCCGTCGTAAGCTGCCATTTATTAACTTCTAAGTCTCAAAACGTATAGTATTTGAGAAAATACAAGCTAAAGTATGTTTTTCTTTACCAAATAAAAACTAAGAGTGCGGTTGCAATTTTCCGAAAAGGGTAGAAAATTAAAATCAATACGATGGCAGTTATAATGAACGTCCCATTCGCTAAATAGCTATAATTAATCATGGCAAGGGGACAGTGAAAGGGGCCGAATGCGGTAAAAAGACGCGCCGGCGTGCGTCATGTAATGGGTGTGACAGAACAATTTGTCATTCACAATATGGTGGTATGACGGGGTCATTGTAACAATAAATTGTATGGCGAAATATATGGGTCACTTTGACAACCCAGTTTAACAGCTTTCTGTTGGAAACCGGGACAGTTCGGACCTATTCATATATATCATCTACAGAGGTGATTAACCCATTCCCACAGTATCCCGCTTTCTACGCCCTCAAATAAAAGGCTTTAAAAACATTGTGGATAACGAAGAAATTACTTGTAACAAATAACATCATTATCCACAATGTTTTATACCGTAAAAGAGAGGGCATATTAAAATTATAATCGTCGTCTGCAACCTCTTTTAGTCTAGACCAATCTTAATATTTGTCGTCGCGTAATCGGTTAAGCCGGAATATTTTCAGGCAAGAGAACCAGGCAATTGTCTTGTTTACACCCCTGTATCAAGGCGAAGTGTAACTAGATATATCAACCTGTTGCATTATCAGTACTTTTCTTATTGATATCACAAACAAATAATCACGAAATCATAAAACTGTCCAACGAATTAGAGGGTAAACGTGAAGAAAATGAAATAAGATGGCACGATATATAATTTGTAAGATGCTCAATAAGAGACATAACAGCCAAAACTGGAATCGGAAATAGCAGAATGCTTGAAGATCGAGTGATCTAATTTCTGGGTGAGCATTCTCATTATTTGTCGACAAAACCGTATATTGGTTAAAACCGATTGGAATCAGCTTGATGAGACGGTTCCAATGGATGCCCGCAATATTTTGACTCATTGAGTATTTGTCATGATGTTCTTTAATGTTCTATCTATTAGAGATCGACGTATCTCAATTCGATCTCTCAGCTTTACGCACATGCACCTGGTTTTCAACGTCAATGAATCCATTTCAGCAGGTCATTTAACAGCAGCACGAGCGTACTCATTTAACAGAAGCACGATCGTATTCATTAAACAGCAGCACGAACGTACTCATTTAACAGCAGCACGAATGTACTCTGTCTATGGTGAATAAAAGGGTCATAATGTCTGAATTATTATTGCTAGAGTAGCAGGACTTATTCTAGCCTTTAAAATTTAGAAGTCAGTGACTCCATGGCCTGAAATTTTCCAGGGGCCAAAACTGATTTGAAGGAATCAAAATAACAAAAGAGCAAAAATGAGAGTACAATTGGGGGTTCGCGTGCCAAAATACCTTTTCTTTGTTATATTGAGTCATTTCATACATCTTTTGTTAAGAAATGAAGTAATGTAACTGTAAGGATTTCTTTTTATAATTTCCAATAGTACATAAGCCGCATCGTCGAAAATCTAAGTGCCTTGGACCTTTTTAAATTTCTTCAAAGGGGATCATCTTGCCTCCGTTGAAATACATTTCAAGGGTCAAACAAGGACATTTTCAGCTTTTGGGGGGTCAAAACCCTGGTTTACGAGTCAAAGACTAGCCCTGAGTGTACAACTAAATCACGAGAGGCAGAATAATATCAGATCTAGCCAACTATTCTAGTTTATATGAAGATCGATTTATAAGTAAATATTTGACGATAAAGACCATGCTCTCTATCCGTATAAACCGGAAGTGATCCGATTAGCTTTAAATGACATTATGTATTGAAACGGTTCTGTTTTGATATGAAGTAAACAAGATTTAAAAGTTTTTAATGCCTTAAAAGTACAATGTTTTTCATGTTGACACATGTCCTTCGAAATGAAGCAATCTGACTTAACTTAGTTGATCACTTGTGCTATCGTAAGCAGAAACCATCTTATATCGACAAATACATTCACGGCTCGAGTTTGAAGCGTAATCCAGAATTTCCAGACTCAAATTCTGTAAAAGTGCCCTTTTGGCATTCCCACAAGGGGCGGGTGTCAATATGTCCCCCAATGAAAAAATTATACGGGTCAAAACAGGGAATTTATCCCTAAAATTCAATGGGGTACTTTTGAAGATTGCACAAATTAGTTCGGTACTATTTTTACAAGGAAAGGTCAGTTGACGATGGCATCCTGAGTTTAACCTAATCCTCATTATTTGCAGTACTACTATTTTCTTTTCTTGTTGTTTTGGCAATTTTTCTAGTTCTCAAAAAAAAAAAATATCAGCGAGTCATTATATACAATATATATTATGCAAAATAAAATTAATTTCAAAATTGTCTGTTGGCATTTAACATTCAAATTTACACCCATGATTTTCCCTTTTGTTGTTTGTACCCCGTGAAAAGCAATTTTGCCCCCCGAGAGTCGACGGCTCCAAAAATTCAAAAGGTAGCACAAACCCTGGTCGAACCGCATTGCAATTGCTTTTGTTTTCACTTTTGCCCGTTTTGAATTCTATACACCGCAAGAAGATTCCTGGCATTAACTTGGGCATTCGTTAAAGTACACGGAAATTTACCACCGGTTATGTAAATAAACAGGACACTTCAAACGAAACGATAATAAAATGTGTTTTAATCCAAAGTAAATAAATACAAGTTCAATGTACCTAGCTCGCATCACTGTTTCGGAAATGAATAGCCTTTTTAATCCATTCACACGTCACACAGTGACGCTTTTTGAAGTCCCTCAAGAAAAACAATTGGGGAAAACAATGTGTAAAATTAAGAAAGTGCTTGTGACAAGCACTTTCTTCATTTTCCTCATTATTTTTCTACCCGAAAAGTAGAAAAAATATTTAAAAAATCATGAACTGTTAATTGTCGTCTACAACTCTTTTCAATTTGTACAGGTCTTAACCCGTTCCAAACGATACAATTTTAGACCAGTCCAAATTCAAAGAAGTTGCAGAATACAATTTTAGTTGGTGAAATCTTCAAATTCTTTGTCTTTTGGGGTAGAAAACATTGTGGATAATGAAGAAATTGCTTGTAACAAGCAATTTCTTCATTATCCACAATGTCTTCAAAAGCTTTCATATTGAGGGATGTTTAAAAGCGTCATTGTGTGGGAATGGGTTAAATTTAGCCGTCTGGTAATGGGTTAACCAGTATTAGTATAATTATTCATCAATACAGTCATTAACATTAAAAGGAGAAGGAGAAGAAGAAGAAACAGAAATGAGTGACAGAGTAAGTTTTTTTGTGCCGGTAGTATAAGTAGAAGAAGTAAAGACCTCCAAAAAGTGTAAAAACAGAAATCGAACGAGCACCTAAACATGAAAATCGAGATGAACGTTTTGATGTCAACCCAATGTATTTCAGGCTTGTCAAATATCGCAAGTGTAGATTTGTAAATTACTGTAAATCGAATAATTTTCGCGTCGTCTTATTTTCGCGTTAGATTTATTTAGCGAATTCATGAATTCGCGAGCGGACGTATGGTACTTCGATTTTTTCCGTAAATATCTCCGGGAATACACCGACGAAGAAAAATCAAGGTACTGTAAGCTAGCAATGCATTGTTTTGTTAAGTAGTCTTCTTTGCCAAAGCTTATTATGACAAATAAACGAGGTTAAAGTAACCAAGCAGTTAACCCATTCTCACACAATCCCTCTTTTTTTACACCAATAAGAAAATAATTCTGGAAAACAATGCGGAAAATAAAGAAAATGCTTCCGTTTCCCCATTGTTTTCTACCCAGAGAGACAATATCTTTAAAATTCCATCAACTGCTTTGAAGACTCTGATCAGAGTCATTTTGAACACGATGTGCACAGGCAGAGTTTGCAATATTCCTGAAATACATAAGAACTATTTTTACGGCGTATGAATAAGTGGTAAAGCCTCCAGTGGCGGTTTGCACTCTTTGAACTCTGAGAAGACCTTAAATTTTTGTCTGTTTACTTAAGCTATCAAAGCTGACGCTTTGCTAGCTAAAAAATTGTGCGATTACATCCCGATGCGATACCGGCTTATGATTAGAATGATTAGTCGTAATTGATTTTAAAAACATTTACCTATTCTCTAATGTCAAAGCGGACACAATGTTCATTGATTACAAACAGTTTGATCGATCGAATAATTGGATGGTTGGTTTTTGATTGATTGATTGATTGCTTACTTGATTGATTTATCGATCGAATGACTGATTGGTCCAGGGACGAATACACTAGAGGTATCACAATGATTATGAAAGTGTTATAGAAAGAAAAACAAAAACCCTTTCAAGAGAATCATTTTCTTACGGCGGGTCTCCGCTGTGCATGATTCAGTTAGCTAATTTCCTGAATATGTAGGAGCGTGGCTTTCGAAAAGTACTTATCTAACACTTATCTCTGATTTCACTCGTTTTCAACCCATATCCACACAGTGTTGCTTTGTACCGCCTCTCAAGAAAAATGTTTCTAACCCCCATATACAAAGATTTTTAACCCATTCCCACATGATCAGATTTTGAACCAGTCCAAATTCAAAGAAGTTGCAGACGACAAATTTAAGTTGATGTAATCTTCAAAATCTTTGTCTTATAGGGTAGAAAACATTGTGGATAATGAAGAAATTGCTTCTAACAAGCAATTTCTTTTTTCTCCACAATGTTTTCCAAAGCTTTCATAAATACAGGCGTTTAAAAGCATCATTGTGTGGGAATTGTTTAAGCTTTAATCAACTAAAAATTGTCGTCTGCAACTTCTTTCATTTTGGATCAGTCTTAAATTTTGTGGTCTGGTAATGGGTTAAAACGCACTAGACACTGATAGATCGCGATGTCAATTGAACAGTCAATAGACTAATCAAATCATTCCTTTAGACCGGCAGTGAACGATGAATGATTGGTTGGTTCAATCGGGTTTAACGCCACTTTTAAAAGTATTTCAGTCTTATCGTAGCGGCTGGAGCACCTAACAATGGATTCCTGGTATTTCTCACACCAGTACTATATCACTACATCCTTTCCTAGCCTCCAGCTGCTATCCCACTTAGGTTTATGGTTATCCATCCATCTGTGAAAGACAAATGTCGGAAAGGGTATGTGCCGCCGCCGGGGCTCGAACCCATGACATCCCATTATTGAAGATTAGGAGTCTGTCTCGCTACCGACTGCGCTATGACGGCGGCAGTGAACCATGAACTCCAACAATGGTAAACATTAATATGAGACATTTATGTTCGTTTTGGTCGTAACTTAAACAAATACAAAAAGAAATTTGATAAGTTCGATTGACAATAAACAGCGTCGGTTCAAATCCTGAAAAAAACTTTCAGTCGGAGGTACGTATACGTGAACAAAAAGAATGTCCAAGAACGATATTCGATCCCGTATCTACATCTAATGAGAGATAGGTCGGGCAATTCGAAGATCGCCTGAGGATTGCCGAATTGGTGCGGCATCTAAATGACTACTGTTTTAGGTAATGCAAAACAAGCTTCGTTTCCCCAAGAATAGTTCACGTGGTTCTTAACCCTTTCCCGTTTTTTTTTGTTGTTGTTGTTTTTGTTTTTAAATTTAAACTAGTTCTAATTGAAAGAGGTTGAAGATAACATTGAAATTTTGATACAATTTGAAATTAAACCATCTCAAGGGTTAGAAAATATTGTGGGAAAAGAAGAAATTGCTTGTTACAACCTCCTAGAAAATACGCACCTGAAGGTGAAGAAAAAAGAAATAAAAAGTACGATTGATTTCAAAGAACCCATAGATAACAGGGCTTGTACTGGTCTTTTTGTTAGAATTATGGAGTCATTTACTCCTTCTCAATGACAGTCTAGGGGTCAAATCTGTTTTGAAGGAGTCAAGATAATAAAAGGAGTGAATCAAATGCACAAATGTTCTTACCTTGTATCTGTTGATTCTCTTTTTCAGTATTTTATTTAGTATTTTATTCATACAATTTTCAATAGTATATTAGATGCACCACCGAAAATATACGGGATCAGAAATCCTTTGTTGTACCCTTAGAAATTCTGGGGCTCATATTTTTGAGGACCAAAATCTTGGTTTACTTAGACAAACATGGACCCTGAACAAGGATATTAACAAACAAACATAAAACAAACCAGAAGTTGGCAAGGTCTTTCACAAAGAAAAAGGAAGGTTCATGAGTCATGCATGTTTGTGTTCTCTGCTGTTTACCTTAATTCGCGGGAAATACTTATAGATTTATCATACACAATTTTGGGTAATTGAGGATGAGTTATATCTTATATTAACCCATTCCACCACAACCAAATTTTAGAATGGTCCAAATTAAAAGAATCTGCAGACGACAATTTCAAGTTGATGGAATTTTAAATGTTTTCATCTTTTGGGATAGAAAACATTGTGGATAATGAAGAAATTGCTTGTAACAAGCAATTTCTTCATTTTCCACAATGTTTTCCAAAGCTGTTTTATTGAGGGGCGTAAAAAGGAGGGATTGAGTTGGAATGGGTTAAAATACGGATCTTTTATTTGGCCTAGCCAACCAGCCTCTATAGTTATCAAATGACGTTTTCTCGCAAAAAAAGTAAAATGGTTGAGTGGCTACTTAAACGTCGTAACTACAGTTTTGATTAGCATTAGTCACGACCTTTAAAGTCGCCAAACCAACAGAAATGTTTTTAATAAATATCGGCCAGTCTCGGATTTTAAAGTTCATTTTCAGTCTTAATGTATAATTGGATCTTTGGTGGACGGAGGCGATCCGATATTTGGTCCGTTACGCGAAAAAAGGGATCACCAGAAAAGTGTAAAAAAGTATCGATCCAGATCAGATTCGAGGGTTACGCAGGCTGACCAGAATCATCCAAAACAAAGGTAACGACCTCAAGAAAAATGCTTTGGAAAACATTGCGGCAAATGAAGAAATAGAAATAGAAAAAGAATAAATGTATTATAGTACAATTCAACGGGTATCAACAACGATAGGTGACAGGATGAAGTTACTAGGTTTCCAAATATCTTCACATAAAACAAATACCCTGTTGCTAAAAGCAGACCTTAGACAATCGTAACTAGACCATTGACAAAACATATCTATAATTAATACATTACTTGAGATAGCTTTTGAAACTGAGTACTCATCGACTCAATGACCCAGGGCTCCTTTTTGCCTCGTAAACCAGGTTTTGACTCTAAAGAATCTGGGAATATCCCATTTTGACATTTAAACACTTTTCGAAGGGGGACCCCCTTGAAGGAAGTTTATAGGGGCCAAAACAAGAGGTTCATCCGCCAACTTTCCATCTTGTATACAATTGAAAATTGCACAAACTAGTACTTGCTTACTTCAATTCTTTACAAGAAAAGGTGTGTTAGAATTTAAACTTTCAAATGCCTACTTATGATTCGCTCTTTTTGTCTTATTGACTCTTTCGAAAGCAGTTTTGTACCCCAGAAATTCATGGTAAAGAAGTCAACAACTCCTTCATTTCAAACACTAGCACCAGCCCTTGTGACCATGAAATTCTGTGGATCAAAACAACAAAATTGGCCAATTATAAGTATAAACCTGAAAGTTTAAGTCCAACAGAACTTTTCTTGTTTATAGCTATGGCCATTACTTGCCGCAGAGCCCTGTTAGTACCTGTTCGATAGACATGTAATCTTAAAATAAGTTCTCTTATAATGTAATGAGTATATCCTCACTTGAAACCATATAAATTTTCTTTTATCCAACACTCCTTGTCGTTGAGCGTTACAAATGCATGGGTAAAGGGTATTATGTAACCCCTTGGGAAAGTCTGCTTTTGAAATTAACTGACGATTCAAAGAAATGTCGAGAAAACAGACATTTAGGTTAAGCACATGGTCTCAAGCTTGTAAAATTCAGTTATTGAATCATTTGTTTTTTCAGAATTTCAGCGCACATTTGTTGGTGCACATTTCATGCTTTGTCCGTGTGGTGTTTAAAATATGGAAAGAGAAACATATTTTGTTTTATTTTTGTTTAAAACATACTTCTTAGTAGGTATCTTTCTCAACACCTATAGGATTTAGCTCTGATATGGCCCGTCCACATACTCTGTTGGCTCCGCCCTCTGACTCCAATTGAAAGTTCCACTTCGATTTCCAATGGCGTTATTTTGCAAAATCTATGGCCAGTAACGCCTAACAAAAAAGTAGAATGGTTGGTTGTCGACCTAAACTTCGTAACTACAGCTGGAATAAGTTGAAGTTACGGTATTTAAGTTGCCAAACCAACGGCGGCCAATTTCTTGTCTAAATGTAGTAAATGAATGATTTCATTTGGCGACTAGTTATTTGATTGACAGCCGCGATTGGCCATTTAAAACCCATTGACTTGCACCGACACCGCACAAATCTCTGACCATTAAATAAGAGAAGTCCACTTGTACTAGAGACACCTTAACCCTTTCCCGTTCAAATACGGGATTTTACGTTCCTGTGATTTTATACTTTAAAAAACATTGTGGAAAAAGAAGAAATTGCTTGTAACAAGCAATTTCTCCTTTTTCCACAATATTTTCTACCACATAGGATGGTTTCATTTCAAATAGCATCCGGTTTTCATTGCCGTCTGCAACCTCTTTCAATTTGGACTAGTCTAAAATTTCCAAAAACAGGAAAGTGTTAAAGTTAATCCTTGAAAATATACTCAACTACATGTATCTATGACCCGTCTCACTAAAAGTCATCTTCTTGGTGACCTGTTTACCGTTTCCTATACAAGCCCGTATTTTATGTCACACTCATTCTATACTTGAGAAAAATGTGCGAAAAGAAGAAATTGCTTGTAACAAGCAATTTCTCCTTTTCGCGCAATATTTTTGGACCTGTCTAAAATTTCAAAAACGGGAAAAGTTAAATAAATACTTGAGAATGAGATTGGGTCCAGTATGGCTTGTGTTAACGTTGAAAATTGTGGAGCCATTTACTCCTTGGTCATAAAATTCTAGCAGCCAAGGCTGAAGGGTCGCTCTACATTCAGAATAAAAATACCTACATTCGAAAGTTTCAACTCGTGTTAGCATGTGTAGTCTTTCATTGTTATAGGCAGGCGTTTTCATCTAGCCTTGTCGGTCCGACTTGTTCAGTTGGTCGAGCCCTCGACTTCAAACCACGAGATCATGGGTGCGATTCCCGACGACGAATTTGTAATTCGGATGATACATTAAACCCTGTTAAGATATGTAACAAGCTACAGGACCAGGCGGTTTCGTCCTGAATCCTCGCATTAAAGCCGTAATACCATTTCTGTTGCTTTTGGGCCCTTCGAAATAAATTTTGAGCCTATAGAATCAAGGGTCAATCAGTCAATGGCTCCTAAATTTCAAATGCTAGCACAAACCTTCGATATACATGACCACATATAAAAAATCGTGCAAAACTAAAGTACAATAAGTTGAATAATAAATCGGTATATAAACTGAATATAAAAATCGTTTATTTTGGGGTTTAAAATAAATTTAAGGTAAAATGTTGCTTTCAGCAATTCCTACCAGAGATACCCCAAACAGGCCATTTAGAAAATATGAATGACAACTTCCATCGAATGATTCAAATTGCGCCAACAACGAAGATAAGGTATGAGAGGCTACACCAACATTTGCAGCAGTATGACTGTGGTGACTTGAAGCCGACAATTTCCTATATGATGTACCGTTTGGGTCAAAAGTCGTTCAAGCTAAATAGAATGCGCACGCGCGTAATTGATAAAGGTGCACCTTTAAATGTATAACTGAAGGTTGACTTTTGATCCCTTTAGTGCGCCATACTTCTATGACTATGCTACAGACCAGCACGGTCGACATCGTTTTCCTTCACAACTCAGAAGTCAACATAGTGAAGGGTAAATTAGTGAAGGCAAGTAAGTTTTCTGGTTTTACAGTGATAACCATCTTTGTAGAAGATGTAGAAGGGGTATATAATTCTCTTCGAACTAACTCATTTACATACAGAGATGTAATAAAATGAATTAATAGATAAAATAAGTTTTGGTTATATAATCTACCTTTCCGACTACAGCAAATTTCAAGCTTTGAATACAGGTATTAAGAAGCAAAGCGACGAAACGAATTACATGTGTAATTCAGAGTAAATAGCAGTTTGATACAAGAATACATTATAACGCACCAATCTATCCGTCAAAAACGAAAATAATATATGTAAAGAATAAATTTAGCTTTTCACTCCGATGATAAATTTGCTTTATTAGTTATTTCATTTTTTTTTTTTTTTTTTTTTTTTTTTGCTAAGCGGAACTGTTAAACTGCTTATTTGATAAATTATTGTATATTTGTCCATATTATACATTAATGTATTTGGATGTAAATAAAAGACATGTTCTCTTCTGTTCTGTACAACTAAATCCAATGTTAGGAGTAGAGTTCACAGGAAGCTCCTTATCTAATTCCCACACAGCGAGACGCTTTTAGACGCTACTGAAGAAAAACAATTGGGGAAACATTGGGTAAAATGAAGAAATTGCTTGCAACAAGTAATTTCGTCATTTTACACGATGTTTTATACCCAAAAAGTTGAAAAAATCTCAAATTTCATGCACCTTAAAACGTCTGCAACTCCTTTGAGTTCGGGCCAGTCTAAAATTTTGCCATCTGGTAATGGACTATCTAGATAAGCTATGCTCAGTGATCTCCACGTTATTTTCGGCTGAAGAATCAGACGACGTTAGTTTGCAGTATATGGCCAGGAATAAAATGAATGAATGAAAGAATGGTTATTAATTAATCCATTTCCTGTTTTGAAAAACTTTAGACCTGTCCAAATTCAAAGGTTTTGCAGACGAAAATTTAAAGTTGATTTTATTTGAAAAATAACCATTTAGTATGGTAGAAAATATTGTGGAAAAAGAAGAAATTGTTTGTTACATGCAATTTCTTCTTTTCCATATTGTTTTCTCAATTATTGAATCACAGGGACGTAAAAACCAGGGATTAACCAGGAAAGGGTTATATTAAGGACCGTCTACACCTATGGTAATGTTAGGCGCAATACCAGTTCATGAAAAAGTACCACAAATAAAGAATCATATAAGTTTTAACAGTAAAATTTAGACAATCAACAGCAATTCTAAAATGTCAACTTTTAGTCAGGAACATAACTAACAAAAATAAGTAGCTACGGCTTGAATAGGCTTTGATTACGATGTTAAGATGTCGAACAAAAAAACTGTTCATCATAAATATAGGGGTGATAATTCAGTTTTAGTTTGAATCAATGATCCGATTGGTCAATCAATTTTTGAAGGCGGCTACCGTTTAACTCGAAATAGTACCCACAACATAGGGTTTCGTTGAATTATAAAGAATGTAGAATATCCCTTGACTTAAACTCTGTTCTGAAATGATTAATTGAACCGTATGTGATCTACTAACAACTACACATCCCTAGGGATATGCATTCATTCACAAAACCTGCTTGTAATTAACGAGATATCTAGAAGATTAATGGCTTATCGCTCTACACTCTCTTATCTGTCGGATGGTTGGACCCCAGGGTTCTCTCTTTCCCTGCAACCTTTCTCTCTCTCCCCCCCCCCCTCTCTCTCTCTCTCTCTCTCTATCTATCTATCTCTATCACACTCACAAAAACTCACTCTTCCCCCTCTCTCTTTCACACACTCACATATACACAAACACCTCTTTCTCTCCTTCTCCTTCTCTCTCTCTCCCTCTACCTCCCCCCCCTCTCTCTCTCCCCCCCCCCTCTCTCTCTCTTTCTTCCCGAAATGGGGGATGGGTCATAGATATATCTAATATGTATTTTTTTCCTAAAAGTTTCCTTCTTTTTTTTTTGACATTTGATGATTAATTTTTTTTATTATTATTCAATGGCCTTATTTTGTGTCAAGACCGTTCTTAACTGCTTCTCAACCTAGTTTAAATTCATATCAATACTTAAAAACACTTTTCAGTTTTAAGTGGGTATTTAATTAAACAGTTGAATGACTAACATAAACAGGTGGCTTGCACTTCTCTCCATTCGTAGAAAGAACAATTAGACGCATTAGATACTATTCATAAAACTGGATCTACCTCTCGGCAATCAACAACAAATTTGGTTAGCCCGGGGTTTGAATGACTTAAAAACGTATGTTCAAACATATTTCGAAACATTCATTATTATTTATTCTTTTTATTTGGCTAATTTCTAGTTATTTTATTTACCATTGTCACGTTGAACCTGAGAAAGTCCTGTTTTGGTAGGAGATAAATACAAAGATCAGTCTGCACGTACGAGCAGTCTGATGTCTCTACATCACCCATTTAACCCTCGAAGCCAGTTGTATATCAAATCAATTTTCAAAAGAAGTTATGATCGACAATAAGTGCCTATATTGCTGTCGGGCTTAGCCCTATGGTCTTTTCTAAAGCATTTCATTCGCCACAACAAGGGTTAATATGTAAATTGTTGTTACTTCGTTGTTGTTGTTTCAATGAATTAAATGTTTTTGTTTTTTTTAACAAATTAATTGAATATATTACAAACTGAAAATATAGAAAGTCAATCTGGAATAAATGGTCCTGTTTATCTATGTCGTTTAAGAGTTGAATAAAGGTACTGAAATTTTTGGGGAGAAAAAGAAGAAAAAAGATTAAATAGCAGTGAATACCATTTTGAGCCTTGGTCTTCGTGGAAAGCAACTGTATATCCAAACATACTTCGAGTCATGCCCGAGTGAACAGTTATAGTTTCTAAATCCAAATTATAAGCGGAAATTCTATTACATAACACAGTAAGGAATAATACAAAGACACCAAAAATGTGCCTTAGACTTTTTACTACAAACATTGTGTGAAAGCCACATACACATCCAAATTTCAAACTTTTCCTCGAAGTTTCCGAGTAGTTAAACTTCATTTTATCACAGATTTCCATTTTATCTCCGGTGATGACTAAGCAATCTTCTTTCAAAACTTTTGAAAAACAATTAAAACTTATCTTCCTGGGATGAAATAAGCGATGAATAAAGACAAATTCTTTTCAGCGAAATAATCCGAACACAGACTTCTTAACAAATTCGTATCCCATAATGCACTGTTCGAATTTCTTCGCAGAACTTTTTTCTTCTCCAAGACTCGCGTGTACGTGTAAACTCTGCGAATATTACTCTATCATCCAAACGAATTCCACTTGGCTCTGATATAGCTATTTTTAGAACTCCACGGAGAAATATACCCTCTTCTTCAACACACCGCATATACATACACGCGCGAGTTAAACCGTACATCAAACAAAAACACCATCTGTAGCCGAGACGAGGCTACTTATCATTTAAGAGTGGGTAACCTTTTTTTACTACCCCACTAATCATTATGTACCCTTCTCTCTTTATCGACCGTAGTGCCTGGTGCATTTATACCGGGTTTTAGAGAGATCCGACAAAATACGGATAATACCCTTTTCCAATAATAGTTTGATAATATTATTGTTATTTAACTATCATTCTTATTACTATTACTGAAATTTGGTCATAGATTGAGATTAAAAAGAAAATCAGTGATAGATCCAATTAAAACGATTTGATAAAAAAAAAAAAAAAAAAAAGAAAAAAAATGCACGATTTCAGCAAAGGCGTCCTATAAAACCATTTCAGATAGTAACTGTTATTGTTTATTTAGTTAATTATTCGATCTCATTTGAATGTTTAAACCCTTTCCTGTTTAATTCCTGTTTTTTACGTTTCTGTAACTTTATAATTAAAAAATATTGTAGAAAAAGAAGAAATTGCTTGTAACAAGCAATTTCTTCTTTTTCAACAATATTTTCTACTCTTCTGAATGGTTATTTTAAAATAAAATCCAAATAAAATGTTTGCCTGTAAACCTTCGAATTCGGACAGGTATAACATCTTGCAAAACAGGAAAGGGTTAACTGCAACTTCTTTGAAATCGGACTAAGCTTAACCCATTACCAGACGACAAAATTTTAGATTGGTCCAAATTGAAACAACAATTTGAAGTTTGCGGAATTTCATATTTGTTCAATTTTCTTGGTAGAAAAAAAATGTGGAAAATGAACAAATTCCTTGCTGCAAACAATTTCTACATTTTACAGGCTGTTTCTCTTGAATAAATAGTGTCATTATGTGGAAATGGGTTAAAATCGATGTCTAATAATGGGCAAAATAAAATCCAATTGATCATAGAGTATATGTGATCGCGAAAGATCAAATAAAACAACTAGTCCGCCACCAAATAGCACAATTTCAGACTGGCCTAAATTGAAAGGAGTTGCAGAGGACAAATTAATGTTCAACTTTCTGTATAGACAACATTGAAGAAAAAGAAGAAATGGTTTGTTACTTTATTTTACACAAAGTTTTCCCATTTATTTTCGTTAGGGGGCGTCATAAAGCGACATTGTATGATAATGGTTTAACCCTTTCCTGTACAATCACTGCTTTTTACGTCCCTGTGATTTTATAATTGAGAAAACATTGTAGAAAAGAAGAGATTGCTTGTAACAAGCAATTTCTTCTTTTTCTACAATATTTTCTACCCAACTCAATGGTTACTTTCCAAATTAAATCCAATTTAATTTTCTGTCTGCAAATCCTTTGAAATTGGACAGGTATAAAATTTTAAAAAACGAGAAGGGGTTGATAACAAGTTAAGGGAGGCCCAAGGAGACTTTTTTCCCCATAAAACACCACGGTTATTCTCCTGTGCATTTTTTAAATCTGCCCATTACCAGAAGACAAGATTTTAAACTAGCAGACGACAATTTCAAGTTGATGAAATTTTAAAAATCTTTGGTTTTTTTGGAGTAGAACATTTTTAGACCTGTCCAAATTCAAAGGTTCTGCAGACGACAATATAAAGTAGATTTAATTTGGAAAACAATTTTCCAGCAGTGTAGAACATATTGCAGAAAAAGAATTTGCTTGTTACAAGCAATTTCATCTTTTTCCACAATACTTTCTTAAGTTATATTTCTGAAACATAAAACCACAGGGACGTGATAACCAGGGATTGAACAAGAAAGAGTTAAGTTCAGTAAATAAATAGTTACGCGAACAATTTGGTAGTTTTGACCCCCGGGCGAGCTTATATGGGTCGACAATTTAAGACAGCTGAATGTGGTCATGATCTAGATTAATGACTTTACAACGGGAGTTTACACTTGTCTGTTCTTAATTAGGACATTAGTTAGACCAGTTCCTCCATTCCCTTCTGAATAAACCCATTTCTACTCCACCCCAACCCTCTTTTCATTATCCTCAATAAAAATACGTACGAACATTGTTTACAATGGGGGAAGCTGCATGTAAAAGGCAATTTCTTTATCGACCACAATGTTTTCTATACCCTAAACGATAAATATTTTCTCATTTTTTCTGACTTAAATTATCGTCTGTAACCGTTTCTTCAATCCTGACCATTTAACCCATTCCCACATGACAAATATTTAGACTGGTCCAAATTGTAAGAAGCTGTAGACGACAATTCAAAGTTGATGGAATACTATTATGATAATTATTATTTTGTCTTTTTGATAGAAAGCATTGTAGATAATGAATAAATCGCTCGATACAAGAGGTATCAAAGAGTGCAAAAATGCCACTGGAAGCTTAACCACTGAATCCACCGTATGTCTACGCCATAAAAGTAGTTTTTATGTACTTCAGGAATGTTGCAAACTATATTCAAACTGTGGAGAACTCTTTCAAAAGCATTCTATTTAACCCATTCCCACTCAATTCCGCTTTTTAAGCATCTCAGTAAAAAAAAACTTTGGAAAACATTGTGGACAATGAAGAAATTGCTTGTAACAAGCAATTTCTTCATTGTCCACACTGTTTCCTACCCTGCCAAGCAAATGTTTTCTAATTTCCACTAATCATGATAACCTTTGACAAAGGAGATTACTTAATTAAGTCATGCTTTGCTAGCTTACAGTACTTTCAGTACTTTGATTCATTTTTATCCGTTGGATATGCAGTTATTCGTTTAATTTTCCACAGGTCGTCTCCAGTCAATACGTGCATACTTGATAATTTGCATTAATCCTTGAAAAGTTTACGTATTTGCTGTCGCCATGTTTCGGTCAGTTGACCAAGCCCGCTTCGATATTAAACAGCGTTATTTTGCAAAGTATATGGTCAGCAAAGTAAATTGGCTGTTTGGCAACCTACGACTTTTAAGTCGCCAACCCAACAAAAATGCTTCTCATATATGTCGACCTATGTTGGAGTTCAAAGGTCACTCCCGGTCTAAATGTATGATTTGATTGGTCTGCTGATTTTTATTTATATCCACGATCCGTTTATCTAATATCGTTTCTCAAGGTAGATATGTTGGTTAAGGGTTAAAATAGAGTCCATTTGATTCTGGTTTCCTACATGTATTCTCTGTTCGATTTATATCCAACTAACACATGCCTACTTGATTGATTCAGTCATTTGTTTACCCATGTGGAGTCCATTTGTCCGTTTTGGTTTGTTTGCTTTCCTCTTGAAGTCATCTGGACTCTCCGTTTTGCCTCTCACTTCTAAGCAATGAGAACAAAATGCTTAGACTTTTCCGCTTTTACGGTAAAAATAAAGTCAAAAAGCATAATAACACTTTTTGAGATGGTCATCTTTAGATGAACGGAAGCATTACTCGGCTTGAAAATCAAATCTGGCGCCTCCCGCGAAAATGAACTCGCGATCTCGGTTATATAAGAGAGAGGGAGAGAGATAGATAGAGAGAGAGATAAAGATAGATAGATAGATAGATAGATATATAGACAGATAGATAGATAGATAGATAGAAATAGATAGATAGATAGATAGATAGATAGATAGATAGATAGATAGATAGATAGATAGATAGATAGATAGATAGATAGATAGATAGATAGAAAGATAGATAGATAGATAGATAGATAGATAGATAGAAAGATAGATAGATAGATAGATAGATAGATAGATAGATAGATAGATAGATAGATAGATAGATAGATAGATAGATAGATAGATAGATAGATAGATAGATAGATAGATAGATAGATAGATAGAGAGGGGAGGGGGAGAGGGGGGGAGGGAGAGAGGGAACGAGAGAAAGACAGACAGAGACAGAGAGAGAGGAGGAGAGAAGGGGATTCCATACTTAGTGGCAGTCTGTAGCTCAAAAATCATTAATTATTACCGATGCTGGATGACTATCCCACATTCCGAGGAAAAGGCTAAAAGCGAAAAAAAAATTATCCAATGTCCTTCCTTAGCGACGAAGAGGCTCGAATCTGTGAACTCCTGATAAATTGCCAAAGGCAACAAAACAGCTGGGTAGACAAATTATATCATAAACAGTTTTCGTTTTCTCGCGACAGACAAAAATGTCAATGGGGTACAATGAAATTTCCACAACAATCTAAATCTGCAAATTAAAATCTAATTTTTACGTCACGACCGTGACATTTAAATCAGATCATTTTCTCTGATATGTGTTTTCCCATGGTGTTAGATTTCTTAAGGCTTAATCGTATAAAATCATACTGTTACACGAAAAGGGTTCTAGTACACGAGTTCAGTTATTTCCGGGTGACGGTAAGCCGCGGCGTATTTGCTCAAAGACTAACGATACAATTTCCGTCTGTAGTCCCGCGGCCCTCATGGCGCTTAACCCATCCCCACACATCAAATCTTAGATTGGTCCAAATTGAAAGGTGTTGCAGACGACGATACAAAGTTTATGAAATTTTAGATTTTTTCAACTTTCTGAATTGAAAACATTGTGGAAAATGAAGAAATTGCTTGTGACAAGCAATTTCTTCATTTTCCATAATGGTTTCCATCGCTTTTCTTGAGTGGAGTCCAAAAGCGTCACTGTGTGGGAATGGGTTAAAATCTAATTCCATCGTTGGAAGTTCGGGCTTTATTCACCCAAACGATTTGTTTCGGTGCTGCGACACCAAATGCAGCATAAGCTGCTGCTGTTTAATCCTTCCTGTTTTTGCGTAAATTTTACATGCTGTCCAAATTCAAAATTTTTGCCGACGAAATATTAAGTGGATTTGATTTGAAATAACCATTCTATAGGGTAGAAAATATTGTGGAAAAAGAAGAAATTGCTTGTTATTTCCACATTTTCATAAAGGGCACAAAAAGAAGGGATTGTGTGGGAATGGGTTAGCTCCTTGGTTACTCTCAACCGGTTCGTTTCTTCATCACGATAAAGAAGATTACTGAATAAAATCATGATGTTCTTTTCATGGAGGTGTGCAACGAATCTGTCGATGAATTAGAATGCAAGAATTTTAATAGACCATTTTTATTTAACTATAGACTGGTACCACTGTCGACTTTAATAAAGCCATTGTTAAAGTCGACGGCGGTATCGGTCTATATTCAACTATAGACTCTTTCAAATGAAATGGAGAAAGAATCCGGTAGTGGCCAATGAGATGGTTTGAGGGGAGAATCCGCACCATAAAAACAAACTAACATATCAAATAAAATGAAATAACAAATAAAAAAAGAGTAAAAAAAAAACACGCTATAACCGCAGAAACAAACAAACATATACCCCCCCCCCCAAAAAAAAAAAAAAAAAAACCCACAAAAAAACAAAACAACAACAAAAAAAACCCCACCAAAATAATCTGTGACGGGCAAGGTTTTGACCACATTCCGTTTGTGCAATCCGTGCAGCCTGGCATAGTCAATATTTTGCGCTTCTTTGGAATTTCCCTTTTTTTGCTCAAGTGGTCACAAAATATATTTTTAAGATCTATGTCCTATCTCATTTGGCATTTCAAGTCAAATACCAATACTTAGGTATCAGTACTGAATGTGATTGAACTTTTCAAATTGAAATCGACTTATACTAACGTTACCCCCCCCCCTTCACACACACTCATTTAACATATAACGTAACGTAAATATTCTGGCACCGGGGAATACCATATGACGCAACTTTTGGAATTCCCACGAGGAAAATCCTTCAGCATGCCACTAACGAAAAATATACATTTATACTCAACCTTGAGTGAAACGTCGAAGATTCTTAATTGCATCTTATCATACGATAGGTAAGTATATGTATGTGTCTTCTGATTGTTGTAGCTGACCTTATTTACTACTTCGATTAATATGTAAAGTGAATACTTTACAGGACGTAACTAGTAGCCGGATACTGTTTAACCCATTCCAACACAGCAAAATTTTAGACTGGTCCAAATTGAAAGAAGCTGCAGACGACAATTTCAAGTTGATGGAATTTAAATTTTTTTCGTCATTTGGGATAGCAAACATTGTGGATAATGAAGAAATTGCTTGTTACAAGCAATTTCTTCATTGTCCACAATGTTTTCCAAAGCTTTTTTCTTGTGGGGCGTAAAAAAGAGGGCTTGAGTTGGAATGGGTTAAATCAGTGTGTTGATCATCTTCAGCTTTATTTATTCAACATTCTATCTATCTATCTATCTATATATACTGCCCAACTTCCCTTTCGGGTATTACTGGCAGGTAATTGTATTCGAAATTGTATAACCAAGAAGCTCTCTCCGCTGAAAAATGTGCTCTGCACTCATGTGAATCTTTGTTTTAGCAGACTTGATCTTTTGAGATCAGGTCCAACAAAGAATAATCAGGGATTTTTTAAGAAGAGAATTCTTTACCAGGTAGTGTGGCTGCATACTTTCAGAAGAGCCGTTAGTGGAGATTCGTTAAGATCCCCTTCATTCATTATGTCAGGGCTTCAAAACTGATTATGAAGGGGTCAAAACTACAAAAAGAGCAGATCATGAGTTAAAACTTAAGGTTTACGAGTTCACAGACCTTTGTTTTTTATGTTTATTCATTTCTAAATACATCTCTTGTATGAAGTTTGCAATTTAATTATATAGTTTTATGAGTAAGATGTACACAGGTACATCATTGAAAACTATAGGGATTAAAATACACTGTTCTGTCCCTAAAAACTTCTCTCGGGTAGTTCTTTTGACCCAATTGAGAGAGATTTTGAAGGATTGAAACAGGATATTTTCAGACTTTTTTTTTAATTTCTAAAATTTTTCAATTGGAAAACTGAGGTTCTGAAATGGAAAAACTTGTTGTGTGTATGTGCGGGTGTGTGCATGGTTGTTTATTTATTATTTTGGCAGGGCTCCTAAGGGGCAGGGGGTACATTTCGGAAATAGTTTGTAAATTCCGGAAATTTTATACCAATGTCCCAGATTTGCTTAAAAAAAGGATGTCTGGTCAAAACCCTGGTTTATGATTGAATCCTGTAACATTATTCCCCAGGTGTTTTGTGTGGTAGCAGTATCAAAAGTGTGTAAAAGTGTTGAACTGATTCCCATTTTGATGCACGGAAGAAAATTCTTAGCAATCATTGTGTAAAAAGAATTATTTGTTTGTTACAAGCAATTTCTTGCCAAAATCTGTTTTTGCCAAATCTGTCACTTCATCAAATTTTAAATTGAACTGTGATATATTAACCCTTTCCTGCACAATCCCTTGTTACAAGCTATTTCTTCTTTTCCCACAATATTTTTCTAAACCTATAGGTTACTTACTTTTCGAATTGCACCCACTTACAAATTCTATCTTTCAATTTGGACCAGTCAAAAATTTTGTCATGTGATAATGGTTTAATTGGCTAATATCTTTTCTCTTTCAGAAAACTTGGGGACATTACTATCGACATAGAACAAAACAAGATGACAGTACAAGGCAAACATTTCCGTAAAGTCTTTATCCTACAAAACCTTTACTTGTACCCAGATACCTGTAGAGGTTTAAAATGCTGTTCTAATGGAGAGATCCATTATAGCCTTAAAGCAGAATTATCAACATATCATAGAGCTAAACCTGATGATGAAACAAGTTTTAGTCATGTGACTGCTTCTCAGATGAGATTGTCCCAGAATGAATTGGTTGATAAGATAGAGCTCTTACAGAACAAATGGTATTGCGCAATATGTCAGCAAAAATTACTGGCAGACAGATGGTATGCTTATTCATTCAACTCATTCCCATGCAACAAAATTTTTGACTCTTCCAAATTGAAAGATGATGCAGACAATATATTTAAGTTGGTGGAACTTGAGAAATCTTGAGCTGATAAGGTAGAAAACAGTTTGTACAATGAAGAAATTACTTGTGACGAGCAATTTCTTTATTATACCCCCAAAACAAATGTTTTGGGTATACTGGAATCAGCCTGTTTGTCCCTCTGTCCATGTGTCGGTCTGTGTGTCTGTCTGTGTACAAAATACTACCAATTTTGTGTTGCGAACTCCTCCTTCAGTTCAATACCATTGAAACTTTATACAACGATTAACCACATGTTGACGTTTTGCAAGACACAATTTTGAAGTCTTAATTCCCCCTGGTTCAAGAATTATCTCTCCTTAAACTTAGACATTATTTATGCCTTGTAGACATATACAGCTAATTATACTACCAATTTTGTACCCCAAACTCCTCATTTCTAGAAAAACTAAGTCAGTAGCTATGTTCTTGTTTATCAAAGCTCTCATTACACCTAAAGCACTTGCAGGGGTATTAAGTCACATGCTGTGACAAGTTCCCGTTTTAAACAGAAAAAGGTTCCTGAAGAACAAAACTTTAATTTGTCTTAGTTAAAATTGATGATTTTTTTAGTCATTTTTGTCCCCGGCCATTTCGGCAAAGAGGATATAGTAATGGTCTCCGTCCGTAATTCCATCATTAAGCTTGTCCGGAGCATATCTCCTAAAGTATAAATGCTATCAACTTGAAACTTCATAGGTAGATAGCTCTCATTGAGAATTGCAATGCACAAGAACCACCATTCTTGCTCGCATAATTTTGGAGTTATTGCCCTTTGTTATTTTAAAGACTTAGATTTTATCCAGTGCATATATTGAAAAAGTATAATAGCCATCAACTTGAAACTTCATGGGTGGATAGCTCTCATTGAGGAGAAGCGCAGTGCACAAGAACCACCACCCTTGCTTGTTTAATTTTGGAGTTAATGCCCTTTGTTATTTTAAAGACTTAGATTTTATCCAGAGCATATCTTGAAAAAGTATAATGGCCATCAACTTGAAACTTCATAGGTGGATAGCCCTCATTGAGAATTGCAGTGCACAAGAACCACCATTCTTGTTTGCATAATTATGGAGTTATTGCCCTTTGTTGTTTTTATGACTTGGATTTTGTTTGAAGCATATCTCTGAAAGTATAATAGCTATGATCATGAAATTTTATAGATGCATAGATACCATCAAGGGGAATTGCAGAGCACAAGAACTGTAAGACTTCCTTGCCTATTTTTGAGTTATTGCCCTTTGTTGTTTTTCATACTTGGATTTGTCCAGAGGACATCTCTGAAAGTATGATAGCTATGAATTTGAAACTTCATAGGTGAAGATCTTGTTGCACAAGACCCACAACTCTTGCCCGCAAAATGTTGAGTTATTGCCCTTTGTTGTTTTTAAGACTTAGATTTTGTCCAGTGCATATCTCTGAAAGTATGCTAGCTATTATCAAACTCATTGAGAAGAAATGCAGTGCACAAGAAGCCTAAATTTAACTGGCTTTGGTTTACTATCAAGCTTTTACGGCTGGGGATAGCCATGTCCGACATGGCTCTTGTTGTTAAAAGAATTTAATTCTATGAAAAACTCTAGTAACTGTGGCATATGAAAATCGGAAATTTTAGTAAATCTTTGTTGTTTATTTTCATAGACTACAAGGCCAAAGGCCTTTATATTTTGTATAGAGCTTAATCATATGGTTCTCTACCAAGTTTTTATACGCCTGTGGAAGACGAGACGTATTATGGGATCACCCGTGGTGTCTACTTCTTTGTCCGGAGCATAACTCTGTCACCGTAAGTCCAATTGACTTTAAACTAGGCAGTTATATTCTTCTCATCTATACGGAGTGCAGTGCTCAATAACCATAACTCTACCTGGCCTATTTTTTGAGTTATTGCCCTTTGTTGTTTTTCATACTTGAATCTTGTCCGGAGTATATCTCTAAAAGTATTATAGCTAGGATCATGAAACTTCATGGATGGATAGAGCTCACCAAGTGGGAGTGCAGTGAACTAGAACCATAACTCATGATAACAAGAAAAACACCAGAACCATAAGTTATCATTGTGAATTGTTACTCTTTCCTGAAATTAGACTTAAATTTTAATCCCCTTCCCCAGTCAACAACCAGTAGTGTTATGGGCGTATTTTGTGACAATTTGCCACCTTGCTGAATATGTAATCTCTGGTCTCAAAAATGGCCCCAACCCCTGAGGTCCGAAGTTTGGAAAAATGCTTAATTAGAGCAATTTTTAAAAGACTTCTCCTCTTAAACTATAAGGTCTAGCATATTCATATTTGGTATGTAGCATAACTAGGTGGATTTGTACTATATCACTACAAGTTGTCCGCCTAGGATCAAAAACGGCCCTGCACTAGAGGTAAATTTTTTTAGAAAAACGCAAAATTTGAGTATGTTAAAAAAAGAATTCTACATTTAAGGCGGAGGGCATTTTTATTTTGAGTGTAGCATAGCCTGGCTGTTATCTATCAATTTTGATTAAATTATGCCTGTAGACTAAAAAATACCCCTTCCCAGGGTGTCCAAAGTTCGTAAAAATGCTCAATTAGACCATGTTTAACAGTCTTCTCCTCCCAATCAACAAAGTCTAAGGCATTCATATTTGGTATACAGAATAACAAGATGGTTCTCTACCATGTTAGCTAAAATCTTAGCTCTGGAATAAAACATGGCACTGCCCCAGAGGTCCAAAATTTTGGAATACACCCAATTAGAGCAACTTCAAAAAAGTCTTCTCCTTCTGAAATATAAGGTGAAGGGCATTCATATTTGGTATGTAGTATAACTAAATAATTTTTTTACTATGTTACAGGAAAATATGCTCTTAAGATAAAAAAAAAAGTCTCTGCTCCTGGGGTCGAAAGTTGCGTAAATCGCATTGAAAGAATTCTTCTTAAATAGAAATGGAGAAATTGCTTGTCACTCCCTTTCTCACAATGCTGTTTTGAACCTATTTTACCTGAGAGTGACAAATTCTGGGATAGTTTTGTAATGGATTAAACTATAAAGCCAAAGGCATTCATTTTTATTGTAAAGTCAGAAATAAAAAATCTTATATTTGTTTTATTTATTTTGCTCAAGTTGTGTCTTTTTTATTCAAGAAAGTACTGTAATTTGCAGATGCCTCAGGTGAGCGATTTAGGACCATCATGGTCCTCTTGTTTTTTAGAGCTCACTAATCAACCTGAATCAAAATCCTTATCTTTCCCGTCTTCTTACAGCATTTTGTCAAGAGTTCTTCCCCTTCCATCAGAAAACTGGTCAGATTTTGCAGACATGTGGTTTTGTCATAAACCTGAAGGTGAACAGCCAATCAGAAAGCAGAGATTTCTCCCACGTCCTGGTGAATGTTATGTGGGAGAGACGTATCTGTTAATTAGGTCGATCCATGTCAAAACAGGTGCCATGAAAATTGCAAAAGATGGAACACTTTCTTGTGGTAGATGCGGGAAACAGCTTGGTGTTACACTGCAGACAGGTAAAAATGATTTACCCATTTCCAAACAATGATGTATTTTTAAGTCCTGCAAGAAATGCAATTGAGAAAACATTTTGTAAAAATTGCTTCCATCAAGCATTTTCCACAATGTTTCTTACACCCAAAAATGAAAAAAATAATTGCAATAACATAAAAACTTTAAATTGTCATCTGCTACTCTATTTGATTTCGACCAGTCTGAAATATTGTCATCTGGTAATGATTTAACTGATTTTCTAAAATTTCTGATTTTTAGCTCCACTGACTGAAAGCCAGTGTGTTATTGTCATGGCATTGTGTCGTGCGTCCATTAGTGCGTCAGTGAGTGTGTGCGTCCGTAAACTTTTACTTAAAAAATCTTCTCCTCAGAAAGTACTGAACAGATTTCAACCAAAATTCACAGAAATGATCCTTAAGTGACCCTTTATCAGATTCCTTCAAATACTACCTACCTCCTCCACCAATGGGTGGATTTCAACTAATTTTAACAGGAATGTTCATTTGATGACCCAAAAGCAGATTCCTTCAAAGAATCTTGATCGAATGAAAAACATGGCTTTAATTGGCGGGGCCAATTTCCATATAAGGTGAAATCTTCAAAAATCTTCTCAGAAACCAATGGATGGATTTCAACCAAAATTTACAGGAATGATCCTTAGGTGACCCTTTATCAGAATCCTTCAAAGAATTTTGATCCGATATAACATGGCTTTATTGGGCAAGGCTTATTTCCATATATGGTGAAATTTTTAAAAATCATCTTCTAAGAAATCATTCGATGAATTTCAACCAAATGTTACAGAAATTTTCATAGGGTGACACTTTATCAGATTCCTTTAAAGAATTAAGCTCAGTTGAAAAACATGGCTTATATGGGCGGGCTTATTTGCATATAAGGTGAAATCTTCTTCTAAGAAACCAATTGAATTTCAACCAAATTTCACTATATTTATCCTTGGGAGACTCTTTATCAGATTTGTTCAAAGAATTTTGATAGGACAGAAAACGTGCCTTAAATGGACGGGGCTAATTTCCTTATATAGTGAAAGCTTTAAGAATCTTCTTCTCAGAAAACATTAGATGAATTTCAACCAAATTTCACTAGAATGATCCTTGTTTTCGTATATGGTATATAGTTGAATTTTGAAATTCTAACTCTTACAAACTGCATGATGGTTTTTAACCAAACTTCTCAGGATGATAAGTAAATTCAGGCCGGTGGAGCGAATCAGGCACTCAAGTGCCTCTAGTTTACTGCTCTAAAGGTAAAAAAAAAAATAAATAAAAATGGATAAACATTGTTGAAAAGAAGAAATTGCTTGTATCATCTTGATGGTAATTTTATAAGACACACAGTGCAGAAACTGGGTTATAATTTATCAGAAACCAGTAAAGAAGCTGTGTTGTTTATTGTGTAGATAGGTGGTAAAATAACAGTGTTGTAAATAGTGTGTTATTTATTGTGGAGGTAGGTAGTACAGTAACAGTGTTGGAAATAGTGTGTTCTTTATTGTGGAGGTAGGTAGTACAGTAACAGTGCTGTAAATAGTGTGTTGATTATGGAGGTAGGTAGTACAGAATCAGTATTGAAAATTGTGCATTATTTATTTTGGAGGTAGGATGTACAGTAATAGAGTTGTAAATGTTGTGTTCTTTATTGTGTAGACAGGTAGTACAGTTACGTTGTTGTAAATCGTGTGTTGTTAATTGTGTATACAGGTAGTACAGTAATAGTGTTGTAATTTAGCTATGCATTTAAATTGTGTATACAGGTAGTACATTAACAGTGTTGAATTGAGCATGTTGTTTATTGTGGAGGAAGGAAGTACAGAAACTGTGTTGTAATTAGTGTTTTGTTAATTGTGTATACAGGTAGTACAGTAACAGTCTTGTAATTTAGCATGTTGTTGATTGTGTATACAGGTAGTACAGTAACAGTGTTGCAAACAGTGTGTTGTTTATTGTGCAGGTAGGTAGTTCAGTAACAGTGTTTAAAATAGTGTGTTGTTTATTGTGGAGGAAGGTAGTACATTTACAGTGTTGTAAATAGTGTGTTGTTTGTTGAGTACAAGGTAGTAAAGGTAGTACATGTATAGTAACAGTGTTGTAAACAGTGTGATGTTAATTGTTAAGGTAGATAGTACAGTATCAGTGTCGAGAATAGTGTGTTGTTTATTTTGGAGGTAGGTAGTACAGTTACAGTGTTGTCAACATAATGTTGTTAATTATGGAGGTAGGTAGTACAGTAACAGTGTTGTGAATATTGTGTTATTTATTGTGGAGGTAGGTAGTACAGTTACAGTGTTGTAAACAGTGTGTTGTTTATTGTGGAGGTAGGTAGCACAGTAACAATGTTGTAGATGGTGTGTTGTTTATTATTGTGGGGGCAAGAAGTACAGTAACAATGTGTTTAATTATGTGTTGTTTATTGTGGAGGCAGGTAGTACAGAAACTGTGTTGTAAAGTGTTTGTTGTTCATTGTGGTGGCAAGTGTTACAGAACATTGTTGTAAATGGTGTGTTGTTAATTGTGTATACAGGTAGTACAGTAACAGTGTTGGATATTATGTTTTTATTTATTGTGGAGGAAGATAGTACAGCTAAAGTGTTGTAAATTGTGTGTTGTTAATTGTGGACGCAGGTAGTACAGAAATAGTGTTGTAAATTGTGTGTTGTTTATTGTGGAGTCAGGTATGACAGTAACAGTGTTGTAAATAGTGTTTGTTTATTATTGGGGCAGGTAGTACAAAAATAGTGTTGTTAATTGTGTGTTGTTTATTGGGGAGGCAGGTAGTACAGTTACAGTGTTGTTGATTGTAGCTGTGGTGTTAACTTTCTTGCCACTTTTTACAATAGCTTTGATGTCAGTTGTGTAGACATGTGGTACAGTAGCTTTGTTGAAAATTGTGAAGACACCCGGTAAAGTATTGCCATTGTATATTGTGTACACACTATTGCTTTGTTTTCTTCTTTTCCCCAATATTTCTTTATCCTATTTCCACACAGTGATGCTTTTGGACACCCCAAAGAAAATTAATTGTGAAAACATTGTGTAAAATGAAGAAATTGCTTGTAACAAGTAATTTCTTCATTTTACACAATGTTTTCTATCAAGAAAGTTGCAAAAACTGAAATTGAATAAACTTTAAAGTGATGTTTGAAACCCCTTTTAATTCTGAGGAGTCTGAACTTTTTTTGTCTGGTAATGTGTCAAAGGCATGACAAAGTAGAACTGAGTGGTAATGGGTTGATAATAAGGATTCGGTGACAAAATGTTCATATTTTTCAGACGACTCTACAAACAGTGAAATTTACAAGTTTTACCTCCATACAATGAAGATTCAACATGACATCCCTGAAAATGGCCTCCAGAAGACTTTTAACAATAGGTCAGCCTGTTATATTTGCTTGAATACTTCTAAAATGTCATGACTACTTTTCCTTATATTTTAAAACTTATTAATTTTAGAAGATTAAGAGAACGTTTTTCGTTGAGGCATGAAAAGAAAAAAGTAATCACACTTTGAATATGTGAATCTGATTTATGTGTGATAAGGTTTTTTGTTTCATACCTCATGAAAACAAACAAACAAATAAAAAAAATATCTTCATTTCTTATATATTATGGCATCAAGCAAAAACAGCAAAGGTATGAATAATCTTTATGGGCCAATCAGACTGCCCATTTTTGATAGACAAAGCCAAAAATTACATTATTAACTAATAAAACATGGAAGTAAAGGTAAAATGGTAAGGTCAAACTCTGTCATGTTACTATTATTCAATCAAGCCAGTCTTCTTTAATCTTATGATATGAAAAATTGGTTTAAGGTTGAACATTCTTGGGTACGAATGAACAAAAAAGAAATGGTTCGTCTGCTTTTGGTACAGTATAACTTTTGAAATTTCTGTCAAATTTTGACAAACTACCACTGTTTCTATCAACAGTTCATCAGAATATCCTTCTAATGACCCATAAATGATGATTCAGTGTTTTAGAAAGGAATCACGGTAGCGGTGCCGAGATTAGAAACTGACTGAATCTGTCAGCAGAAATATACGAAAATATGCCCGAATTCGGCAATTGTATTTATCAGGAAAAAGCAAATGGCGGCCTGTTTAATTACACTTTTATGATAGAAACTCTTTTTATGGGTGATAATTGAGGTCTTCTGATGGATTATGTGATATTTTCATCGGCTCCTCCATAATACTAAGTCACGCCCACAACAAAAAATCAATACGACTCGCAGACCAATGAGCGCATTTTATTCATCTGATTGGCTGTCAATCAGAACTGTAATTAAATGTGTTAGTCTTGTGTCAGACTCGATTACATAATTGACCCGATATACAAGCACTCCAGCAATTAGACACACTTGGCCCTCGGACTTAATTTCCGGAGATTAGTCAAAGTAAATATATGTATAACAAAAACTTTTTATTTTTTGGCGCCACAAACTTTCGCCAAATGAAAAAAACTTGCGCCAGAATTTTATTTTTGTCGCATTTGGCGACAATGGCGATCGGCAGCGCGAACCCTGATATGTTCTTGGGCAAGACTCTTTAACCCATTCCCACACAATAACTCTTTTGGATGCCTCTTTAGAGAACATTGTGTAAAATGAAGAAATTGCTTGTAACAAGCAATTTCTTCATTTTACACAATGTTTCCACCCAGAAAGTTGAAAAAATCTAGAATTCTATAAACAATACAGTCGAATACCTTTACTTCGAACATCCCTTAGCCATAGTTACCCCTACGTCGAAGTTATTACAAAGTTACGATCTTTACTTCTATGTATTTGAACCTCCATATGTCGTTCTCTTTATCTCGTAAACTACCCCTTCGTCAAAACAATTGCAAATTCACGTCACTATTGTTTGCGCTTATTCACACCTCTTTAGGACAAACCTTAATCATAGAGGTAGAAATTTGCAACCAACTAAGTTTTTCACACATTTTGACTTGTCAACGTGGTTAAGAGATAAGTGCCTTACAGTATTGGATATCAATTGCTAACTTGACTTTGTTTGATTGTTTGTCTGTGATCTGATAATTTGAAAGATTGAGTGAAGTGAAGACAATGTTAGAATGGAATTTTACAATGGCAAAAGAGGCATCTGACGCCCATACCATGCAGGACTTGTTTGGTGCCGGATCTGGTCTACCTAGGGGATGGCCAGCAACTTTGACTGATGTGACGCACTAAAGGAAGGACCTGGTAACCAATCCGGGTGGATACTTGGGTAATTTCGACAGGAAAGGGAAAATTGTTGAACTGCGCAATCGACACTTAGAATAAAAAAGCAACAAGGTTTAAGCTTTAGCTACAAGTGAAAGTAATAAGAATATAAATATAAGAAATTATGATAAATTCATCGTCGTTATATCTTTTGTTCGATTAGATAATCATAACTACTACAAATCACTTTTGGCCTTATTTACTAGTTTGCCACCATTTTTGGTCGTACACGGAAAATCTTCGACTATCTACATCTAACTATCTCTACGTCGAAGTTTTCTTGTAAGTCCCCCGAACTTCGAGGTATAGGTATTCCACTGTATAAATTGTCATCTGCAACTCCTTCAATTTAGACCAGTCTATAATTTTGTCATGTGGGAATGGTTAAATAAAAGTAGTAATCAATGAACAACAATGTAAATTTCATAACATGACCTTCAGCACAAATCCATTGGTTGCTTTTTATATTACATGATTGATATTATACTAGTCAAATTTGTGGCGCAAGGGACTGAGGAATGTATACGAACTAAGCGTAGTACGAACAAAAAGAAGGGCATGTGGTTGGCTGTTTGAGATTCTTGGAATCGGACACAGTCTTGTTCTGTTCCCCATTTAGGAATTGATTCTGCATTGGTTATTTTTCAAAAAAAAAAGACCCACAGATATCAACCGAGGAAAACATAAATTAAAAATTACCCATCTTGTATTTTTATGATTTTATCTCCATGTTAACTGGGCATTTTTAAACCCAGTGCTTGAATCATATTTCTACCTCCATCAGAGCGGTTTCCCTTTGCAATGCTTTGGATCAAATCACTGGGTGAAGCATTTTAAAGTAAATTTTCGGCAATAATTACAGGAACCTTTATTCGATTAAATACCCACGTTAAAAACCAAAGAGCCCCTTTAAATTAAAGGTATAGAATAACAGATTGCATGTAATTAGACCAGCAGGTGTGAAAATCAGGGTAAGTGGTGAGTTGTGACACATTGTTAGTTTGTGATAGAATCACACCTATGAACTGAACATAGGAGTTTGTGCTATAATCATACTTTCAGGAATTAAAATGGCCTACGAACTAAGAATCACTGAAGTTCGAATTAGACAGAGTTTTCTTACTATGATAATGAAGGAAAAAGATTGGGACCCCGTAAAGTATACCTATGCACACAAACTTAAGAACCAGTTACATTCATATTAACAAGGTTCTACTGTATTTAAATTAGCCAAAATTTATAATATTGCCTTTTCGTTACCTAAAAATGATGTTAACATTATTGAAGATGATGTCTTGTTATGCATGTAATGACATCATTTTACAAACTGCATTACATTTTTTGTGTAATAATTGAAATCCATAAATTTTATAGATTCTTGAAAATAAAAGTTTATTTTGTAAATAGAATATCAAACTTGTGTTCATAAAATACTGTCTTTATTAACCCATTACCAAACAAGAAAAATTTGAACTGGTCCAAATTGAAAAAAATTGCAGACAACATTTGAAAGTTTAACGAAATTTTTGATTTTTGCTTAGCTATTTTCGGAGAAAACCCAAGGTATTGCTATAGCCTTGGTGTTGTCATCTTCGTCGTTGTCATTGTCATGCGAAAACTTGTCATTTTATGATATCTCTGGTTCTACTTTCAAGGGGGATAACTCTAGATTCATTTTGTCCACTGTCCAGCACCCCATAGTCAAACATAGGCACCTGTTGGCGGTGCTCTTGTTTAAACTTTCTGGGTAGAAAACATTGTGCAAAATGAAGAAATTGCTTGTGACAAGCAATTTCTTTATTTTCCACAATGTTTTCTCAGTTGCTTTTCTTGGGAGGCATCAAAAAGTGTCACTCTGTGGGAATAGGTTAAAATCTTCATCTAATCAGATAAAATCTGTGCAAAGCGTTTTTTTATCTGTTTATAGTTGGCTTGTTTAACCCATTCCAAGTCAATCCCTCCTTTTTACGCCCCTCAAGAAAAAAACTTTGGAAAACATTGTGGATAATGAAGAAATTGCTTGTATCAAGCAATTTCTTCATTATCCACAATGTTTTCTATCCAAAAAGACGAAAAAAATCAAAATTTCATCAACTTGAAATTGTCGTCTGCAGCTTCTTTCAATTTGGACCAGTCTAAAATTTTGCTGTGTTGGAATGGGTTAACCCATTCTGATACAATCCCTGGAAAAAGTTGCAGACAATAAATTACAGTTTATTCAATTAGAAAATTCTCCAGGGGGGGGGGGGGGGAAAGAAAGCATTGTGCATTATAAAGAAATTGCTTGTGACATGCAATTTCTTCATTTTCACAGTGTTTTCCCAAACATTTACGAGGGGCGTCAAAAAAGGTATTGAATGGGAAAGGGTTAACTGAATTTAAATTTTCTATATAAATTTGATATTTCACTATCTATAATTTTTCTACTCAGAGTCAACACAGAGCTGTTTTTCTCTCGGTTGTTACAAGAACAGTGTCAGCTGTACACAAGCTATAGATTCATCATTGAGACGTCACACAAAAATGGCTATAACAGTTCGTCACAAGGAAATGAGTTATCAACATGCTTGGTAAATACTATCTTATCAGACCCCCACACATCACACTTTTTGATGCCTACTAAAAAAACAGTTTTTAAAAACATTGTGGAAAATGAAGAAATTGCTTCTAAAAAGCAATATCTTCATTATGTAAGGTTTAGTACACCAAAAAGACATAAATCTCCTTGAAACTGTCTTCTGCATCTTCTCAATTTTAATCAGTCTTTAATTTCACTGTCTGGTATTGGGTTAACCCATTCCCACTCAGTGACGCTTTTAGATGGTAAATATTATCTTATCAGACCCCCACACATCACACTTTTTGATGCCTACTAAAAAAACAGTTTTTAAAAACATTGTGGAAAATGAAGAAATTGCTTCTAAAAAGCAATATCGTCATTTTGTAAGTTTAGTACACCAAAAAGACAAAAATCTCCTTGAAACTGTCTTCTGCAGCATCTCAATTTTAGTCAGTCTTTAATTTCATTGTCTGGTATTGGGTCAACCCGTTCCCACTCAGTGACGCTTTTAGATACCCCCAAGTTAAAAAGCTTTTGAAAACATTGTGGAAAATGAAGAAATTGCTTGTGACCAGCAATTTCTTCATTTCTTGCCAAGCAATTAGTCTTTTACACATACCGGTATTCCCCTTTTAGAATGAAACTTTAAACTCATTTAAAAACCAAGCATCAGGCCTGGAATTTCCCAGAAAATTTGACTCGCATTTTTTTGCAAGTGGCGACTCGAAAAAAGTCAAATTCACTTGCAATTTTAGTATTAGTTATTATACAGGTTTACCTATAGAAAATTAAAATCATACACAGTCAAACTTCAGTGGCTCGAACATGTCGGGGACTTGCTAATTTTGTACGCGGCTTCATTTTCAAATTTCAGTTCACCTTTTGTTCGACTGTTCCAGATGAAATATATAGTGATTTGTAATTTGGGACTTTGAAAACAGTTCGAAAGTTCGACATTCTAGGTGTACGAGTTTTCCTAGGTCGAACACTATGAATCATGAATAATTTTTGCGGGGACCAAGTTTCTTGTTCGAAATTTCCGTTGTATTCGAGAATTCCCGTGTTCATGTAAATGAAGTTTGACTGTATTATTAAATGAGTTATTCTTTTATTATGAAAAAATCTTCAAAGAAAAAATGAGTTGATATAATGTTAATTTATTTCAAGACAACACAACTTTAGACTAGTCCATATTAAAAGAGGTTGCTCACAGCTTCCAGAGCTTTCAATCCTTTGTTTTTATGCAATTATGAAAGGGATTTCGTCCAGCATGAAAAAGGTTAAAAACCTACTAAAATGATGGAGAGAGTGGTTAGTGAACACGACATCTTGAAAATTTACTTTTCTGATCAAGCTTGATATGTAGATCTCGAGAGGCATCCATTTACGCATGTATGCATTCTTTTCACTAGTCACAAAGTTTTACTTGTTAGAATATTTGACTGGGTGATGGATTGCAAAGATAATCATTTGAAGGCTCAGTTTCTGGTTTAATGCTTCAAACCTAATCATTTCCCTACACAAAACATAAAGCTTGGAAGCTAACGGGATATTGTTACCAGTATCATGCGGGAGTTGATAAAATGATCACAGACCATTGTTTCTGGTATGGTCAGTGATCAATGACTTTTTTTTAGCTCAACTGGCCGAAGGCCACTAGAGCTATAGCCATGGCTTTTTCCCGTCCGGCGTCCGTGCGTGTGTCCGTCGTCCGTCCATTAAACTTTTCCTCGTTTACGCGCTAAAGTCCACAGTTTTCATCGGATTCTCTTCAAACTTTCACAGAATGATTGTACCATCATAAGGAACGTTCCTTTCGAAATTGGATCAGATCCGTCAAGAAGCACGGGAAAAGGGGCCTATTTAGAACTTAATTAAAAAATCTTTGTTTACGCGATAAAGTCCACAGTTTTCATCGGATTCTCTTCAAACTTTCACAGAATGATTGTACCATCATAAGGATCGTTCCTTTCGAAACTGGGTATGATTCGTCAAGAAACACAGGAAAAGGGGCCTTATGAAAATTTAATTAAAAATTCAATTAAAAATCCTCGTTTACGCGATAAAGTCCACAGTTTTCTTCGGATTCTCTTCAAACTTTCTCAGAATGATTGTACCATCATAAGGATTGTTCCTTTCGAAAATGGGTATGATTCGTCAAGAAACAAGGGAAAAGGGGCCTTATGAAAATTTAATTAAAAATTCAATTAAAAATCCTTATTTACGCGAATAAGTCCACAGTTCTCATCGGATTCTCTACAAACTTTCACAGAATGATTGTACCATCATAAGGATCATTCCTTTCGAAAATGGGTATGATCTGTCAAGAAACACGGGAAAAGGGGCCTTATGAAAATTTTAATTAAAAAATCTTCGTTTACGCGATAGAGTCCACAGTTCTCATCAGATTCTCTTCAAACTTTCACAGAATGATTGTACTAACATAAGGATCATTCCTTTCGAAACTGGGTATGATTCGTCAAGAAACATGGGAATAGGGGCCTTATGAAAATTCAATTAAAAACTCAATTAAAAATCCTGGTTTACACGATAGAGTCCAGAATTTTCATCGGATTCTCTTCAAACTTTCTCAGAATGATTGTACAATCATAAGGATCGTTCCTTTCAAAAATGGGTCTGATCTGTCATGAAACAGGGGAAAAGGGGCCTTATGAAAATTTAATTAAAAATTCTTGTTAACACTCTGGAGTCAATAGTTTTCATCGGATTCCCTTCAACCTTTCACAGAATGATTGTACTATCATAAGGTTTATTCCTTTTGAAATTTGGTATGATCCTTCAAGAAAGACAGGAAAAAGGGGCCTTATGAAATGTTTAATAAAAAATTCTCATTAATAATCTAGAGCCAACAATTTTCAACGGATTCTCTTCAAACTTTCACAGAATGATTGTACCATCATAAGGATTGTACCTTTTGGAATCGGATATGATTTCTCAAGAAACATAGGAAAAGGGGCCTTATTAAAATTTAATTCAAAGATCTTTGTTAACATTCTAGAGTCAACAGTTTTCATCTGATTGACTTCAAACTTTCACAGAATGATTGTAACATCATAAGAATTGTTCCTTTCAAAATTTGGTATGATCAGTCAAGGACCACGGGAAAAAGGGGCCGGATTAAAACTGGATTGAAAAAGTCCTAGAAAACACAATAGAGTCCATAGTTTTCAACAAGTTCTCTTCAAACATTCCCAGAATGATTATTACATTAAATAGATTGTTCCTTTCAGAAGTAGGTTTGATCCATCAAGTTTCATGGGAAAAGGGGCCCTATGAAAATTTAATAAAAAAATCTTAGTTAACATGTAATGGCCCTAGATTTCACCTGATTGACTTCAAACTTTCACATAATGATTGTACCATCATAAGGATTGTTCCTTTCAAATTGGGTCTGATCCATTGAGAAACATAGGAAAAGGGGCCTTAGGAAAATTCAATTAAGAAAATCTTAATTAATGCTTGTAAGTCCACAGATGAGATGGGGTTGTCTTTATACTCAAACAGAATAATTATACTTTTGTAAGAAGAGTTCCCTTTGGAATTGGTTCAGATCCATCAAGTAAGATGGGAAAAGGGGCTATATGAAAATTCAATTAATAAAACCCTGTTAACACAATAAAGCCCACAGCTTTGATCAGATTTTGTTGAAACTTTCACAGAATGATTGGAAGGTCATAACTATCATTCTTTTCATAACAGGGTTTGAACTGTCAAGAAGCACAGGAAAAGGGGCCTTATGAAAATTTCATTTATAAATTCTTGTTACCAAGTCGAGAGCTTTCATCGGATTTTCTTTAAACATTCACAGAATAATTGTACAATAATAATGATTGTTGATGTTTGCATTAGACCTGATCCGTCAAGTATCACAGGAAAAGGAGCATTATGAAATTTAATTTTAAAATCATTGTACCACAATAAAGTCAACAGTTTTCATCAGATTCTGTTAAAACTTTCACAGAATGATTATTCCATCATAAGGATTCTTTCTTTTCAAATTAGGCATGATCTGTCTAGTATCATGGGAAAAGGGGCCTTTAGAGAATTTTATCTATAATCCTTGTAACCAAGTCCAGAGCTTTCATTGGATTTTATTCAAACCTTCACAGAATCATTGTACAATAATCATGATTGATGATGCTGACATGAGACCTGATCCTGATGCTGACATGAGACCTGATCCTTCAAGTATCACAGGAAAAGGAGCCTTATGAAAATTTTATTTTAAAAATTTGACACCAAGATAAAGTCTGCAGTTTTCATCAGATTCTGTTCAAACTTTCACAGAATGTTTGTACCATCATAAGGATTGTTTCTTTCCAAATTGGGCCTGATCTGTCTAGTATCATAGGAAAAGGGGCTGTATGAAAAAGTATTACCAAATCCTCATAAACACAACAATGCCCTCAGTCTTTATCAGAATCTCTTCAAACTTTAATAGAATGATTGTACCATCATTTGGTTTGTTCCTTTGTAAATTAGGTCTGATTGGTTAAGTGACACAAGAAAAGGGACCTTATAAAAATTTTATTACAAAACATCATTATTACAATAAAGTCCTCAGTCTTTATCATTTTCTTCAAACTATCATTAGGATTGTTCCTTTGTACATTGGGTCTGATTTGTTAAGTTTCACAGAAAAAGGGGCCTTATGAAAATTTAGTTACAAAAATTCTTGACACAATTCAGTCCACTGTTTTCATTGATTCTCTTTAACTTTTAAAGAATGATTCTACCTTCATTAGAATTGTTCCTTTTGAAATTTGGTTTGTTCTGTAAAGTATCATGAGAAAAGGGGCCCTATGAATATTTCACTATAATAAACTCATTAACACAATAAATTCCACAGATTGAACAGATTGATTGTACCATCATTCCAATTGTTGATTTTGACAGTGGATCTGACTATAGCAAGGGTCACATAAAAAGGGGCCTTATGAAAAACTTTTTTCACCGGATTCATTTCAAAATTTCACAGAATGATTGTACAAATACTTAGATGGTTCTTTTCAGAACTGGGTACAATCCATCAAGTATCATGTAAAAAGGGGCCATATGATTTTTTTTTTTTAAATATTCTAGTAAACATAATGAATTTCCAATATTTCATCGGATTCACTTTTTACTTTCATAAAACCAACAGTAAAATATCACGGAAAAAGGGGCCCTATGAGAACTTGAATTTAATATCTTTGTTAACACAATAAAGTCAACAGTTTTATTGGATTCTCTTCAAAGATGCATGGAATAATTGTGGCATTTGAAACACAGGAAAAGGGGCCTTACAGATTATCATTCAAAACATTCTTGTGTATGTGATGAAGATCACAATCATTATCAAGTTGTCTTTTAAATTTCACAGGACAATTGTCGGGTTGTAAGGAAAGTTCCTTTTGGAATGAAATTGATCCATCAGAAAACACAAGAAAAGGGGCCTTATTGATTTTCATTCAAAACAATCCTGTTTATGTGATTAAGTCCACAATTATTGTCAGATTCTGATGAAATATTCACAGAATGATTGTAGGGTCATAAGGTAACTTTCTTTTGGAAATGGAGTGGATCCGTCATGAAACATGTGAAATGGGGCCTTAAGGATTGTTGCTTAAAATGATAAAGGGGATAAAGCCCCTTTTTTTAGGTCACCTGACCGAATGGTCATAGTGACCTATTGCAATCATCGTTTGTCCGTCGTCGTGCGTCGTCCGTCGTGCGTCGTCCGTCGTTCGTTAACTTTTAAACATTTTCATCTTCTTCTCAAGAACTACTGGGCGGATTTCAACCAAACTTGGTAGAAAGCATCATTGGGGGATGCCAATTCAAGTTTGTGAAAATAGGGGTTCTGGGGGTCATAGGGGCCCAAATAGGGGCCAAAAAGGGTTAATTTTTGGTACTTCTTTAAAAATCTTCTTCTAATAAACCGTTAATGCCAGAGCTTAAATATTTTATGTGCGTGACAACTAGGACAGGTATATTATAAATTAAGAAATTCATGCCCCTGGGGTCATGTATGGGGCCACACCCAGAGGTCAAAGTTCATCATGTTAAAAAATTCACATTTTCATCTTCTTCTGATGAAGTACAAAGCCAATTTCAAACAAACTTGGTGAAAAGCATCATTTGGTAATGGTTATTTGGATTTGTGAAAATAAAAAGGCTGGGGGGTCAGGGGGCCCTAAAATGGGGACCAAAAGGGGTAAATTTTGGTAACTTTTAAATATTCATCTTCTTCTGAAGAACTACTGGGCGGATTTCAACCAAACTTGGTAGAAAGCATCATTGGGGGATGCTTATTCAAGTTTGTGAAAATAGGGGTTCTGGGGGTCATAGGGGCCCAAATAGGGGCCAGAAAGAGGTAATTTTTGGTACTTCTTTAAAAATCTTCTAATAAACCGTTAATGCCAGAGCTTAAATATTTTGTGTGCATGACAACTAGGACAGGTATATTATAAATTGTGAAATTCATGTCCCTGGGGTCATGTATGGGGCCACACCCAGAGGTCAAAGTTCATCATGTTAAAAAATTCACATTTTCACCTTTTCTGATGAAGTACTAAGCCAATTTCAAACTAACTTGGTGAAAAGCATCATTGGGTACTGATTATACAGATTTGTGAAAATTAAAAGGCTGGAGGTCAGGGGTGCCTAAAATGGGGACCAAAAGGGGGTCATTTTTGGTAACTTTTAAACATTTTCATCTTCTTCTCAAGAACTACTGAGGGGATTTCAACCAAACCTTTTTCTAATTCTTTCAAACAAAATCACTTGTCTTGGTGTTCTTTTACTCAGGTGACCGTTAAGGCCCACTGGGCCTCTTGTTTTCTCTATGCATTCTTCTTTGAGCAATTAACTTCCTTAAATATCAGATTTTTTTAACGGAAAACTTTATAACCAGTAGTGCGTCTCAGGCCCTCATGGGCCTCTTGTTCATCTTTTAGAAAATATTCAGAAATGTTAATTGACTTTTTTCCATCATTGGTTTCTGAGAAGAGGATTCTTAATAATTGATGAGTTAACAAATCACTATAGTACACTGGAATTTACCAGTACTCTGATCCTGGGAAATAATGTCATATCTAGACTTCCTGTTTAGGAAAAATGTAATCAAAACAAGATCCGAAGGAAAAACATAAACCATGATACTTGTCTCAAAGGTTAAGCACAATCATAGTGCCAAAAAAGAATGAAAAAGTAATATGACATCTTTTTGCTGCTGATCAATTTAATTCACTCGCAAAAAAATTTGAGAAACTTTGTCTGTATGTTCTTTGACTTTGGCCTAGTCTAAAATTCTGCCATCTAGAGATTGTTCTCAATGTCTATATAATTTGATTGTTAGTTTCATCAATCAAAAACAGGTGTTCTGATTGGTCGAAAAAATTATTCATACCTCTATGAACAAAATTTTGAGGACACAGCTATTTCGATTGCGCACAAAATAGTTTCATACAAAATAGTATCAAAATTTGTACTTTTTATTTTTTTCGCTCTATGCTATTAATACAGTGTGATAAGTTTTTTCGGTTCATACCTCCACGAAAACAAAAAATATTCTCTTCATCTCTTATGTATTTCAGGTATGGCTGTTAGATACTGATGTGATTGTCTATAAATCTAGTCAGAGTGCAGGCTTTGAACAGAGTATTCAGAAACACAACATCATTAAGATACTCTTTAAATGCCATCTAACTTCATCAAATGACAAAAGGTAGTTTTTGAGAGCTGCATCAAATGACCTTATAGAAATATTATGTTTACAATAAAACTTACTCAAAACTTTGACTAATTTCAATAAACAATGCAATAGACTGTGAAAGCAATAGAAATCACAGCATGTCTTAACACTTTCCAGTTCAATTCCTGGTTTTTACGTCCCTGTGTATCTATCATTGAGTAAACATTGTAGAAAATGAAGAAATTGCTTGAAGCAATCAATGTCTTCTTTTTCCACAATTTTTCCTTCCCACACTGAATGGTTATTTTTCAAATTATATCTACTTCAAATTTTTGTCTGCAAAACCTTTGAATTTATACAGGTCTAAAATTGTGCAGAATAGGAAGAGGTTAAGCTTAATTTTTTTGGCTCACCTGAGGTCAACATGCTTAGGGTGAGCTTTTGTGATACCCTGATTGTCTATTGTCTGTCAGGCATTGTCAAAAATTAAGTGTTACATTTTTGACTCAAACATGTTATGAATGGTTGTTTATTCATTAGGAAGAACCCTATTGAACATGGTGACATTTTGACCGATTTAAAGGAAAAAGGGACCTTAATGAAAATTTCCTTGTTAACACTTGACAGGTCACAATTTTGGCCCGATCTTTCTGAAAATGTTTGTATGGTAATGAGGAAGAACCCTTCTGAATGTGCCGACATTTAGAAAAATACCAAGGAAAAGGGGCCATAACCCATTACCGGATGACCAAATTTTAGACTGGTCCAAAAACAATATTGGTTCTGTGGTTCACAAACTTGCTGAAAATATCTACATAGTCAGGGTTTAATCCCTAGTTGCTGCAAATATCCTTTCTGGTATATGTGTCCCAGCAATCGGTGGATAAGCTCATGTGAGGTGAGCAGCTGGAGGCGCAGAAAGGATGTAGTGGTAGTACAGTTTGGGAAATATCCATGGTTAGGTGCTCAAATTGCCTTGATATGACTGAAATACTGTTTAACCTTTCCTGTTTTATGAATTTCAGACTGGTCCAATTTGAAAGAGGTTGCAGACAACAATGAAAAATGCATGAAATTTGAAATCTGACTATCCTATGTGGTAGAAAATATTGTGGGAAAAGGAGAAATTGCTTGTTACAAGCAATTTCTCCTTTTTCTACAATATTTTCCCAAGTATAAAATCACAGTGACGTAAAATCCCGGGTTTGTCCAGGAAAGGGTTAAAATGGCTTAAAACCCATTCAAGCAAACAGACAAACCAATCACAACCTTTTGCCATAATAGCTGTATTTTCATCAAACTTTAGTTGATTATCTGGCTTGAGAAAGTAAATTCAGGTGAGCAATCTAGGGCCATCATGGCCCTATTCTTAGTAGTTGTCACTAACAGAATAGATGAACAAGAAATAAATTGTCCTAAAGACTTTAGTAGAATAAAGCCTAGGAAACTGTAACAAATTACTAAACAACATAATTTCAGACTAGTTCAAATTCAGAGAAAGTTGCAGATGACAACTCTTTAGTATATGGGGGTTTAAAATCATTCTTCTGGATTATAAGAAAATTTAAAGTTGATGGAAATATAAATTTCGTTGCCTACAATGGTGGATAATGAAAAAAAAGCTGGTTTCAAGCAACATTCTGTGGTGTAGATTTCAGGTATGTGAAAAATTGCTTAGTTTATAATATAGCAAGTACTTGTGACTTGCCTTGCAAGAAAAAGGACCATCTCTGAACTATGACTAGAAATGTGTTGCAGACACGGTTTTCCCTGCTTGATTGATTGTCACATGACCTTCAGTTGTGACCTTGACTTTGGGAGTATCCAACAGAACTTAGTACATAACACTAGTACTCTTCAAGGGGAACAACTATGCAGTTATTTTGAAATCCATCAATTAATGTAGAAGTATTGCTCTGGATAAGATTTGGTCACACACACTAACCGATACACTAACCCACACACACTCACAGAGGTAATTGACCAATTGCAGGTGTCAATCACATAAGTGGTAGACCAATGAAATCATTTGTTGAGACCAGACATGAGTTTTGATCTCCGGCATTGGCCCCGATTTTTGTTAACCTTTTTTGTTAGTTTGGCGACTTAAATGTTGTAACTACAGCTTATTCAAGCTGTAGTTATGACATATAGGTAGCCAACCAACTTTTCTACTTTTTAGCTACATGCTACTGGCCATAAATTTTTCAAAATAAGGCCATTTAAAATCAAAATGGGACTTCTTGTCAGAGTCAATGGGTGGGGCTAGCGAAATAAGCAGTTGGGGCCAGCGGTTGGTCAATTCTACATGCTAATACAATAGTCAGACTGGATAAACTAGAGCTATGCAGACAAGGCTACCTGGATAAACTAGAGCTATGCAGAAAAGGCTACCTGGATAAACTAGAGCTATGCAGACAAGGCTACCTGGATAAACTAGAGCTATGCAGACAAGGCTAACTGCCTGATTATAGTGACAAGAAACCCCTCAATATGTACCTAATAAAGGAATAACACCTTTTTTAG
The DNA here is from genome assembly GCA_946902895.1 of Fragum fragum. Taxonomy (NCBI): domain Eukaryota; kingdom Metazoa; phylum Mollusca; class Bivalvia; order Cardiida; family Cardiidae; genus Fragum; species Fragum fragum. Next base: position 44,884,334 of record OX336377.1, on the reverse strand, counting down.
ACTTCTCTAACCCTTTCCTGGTTTGCATAATTTCAGACCAGTCTGAATTCAAAGATTTTTCGACGAAGATTTAAGGTGGATACATTTTGAAAAAAAACACCAACACATTCAGTAGGGTAAAAAAAATTGTGTAAAAAGAAGGACTTGCTTGCTACAAGTAAATTCTACAATGCTTTTTGAATTACAAAATCACAAGGATGTTAAAACCAGGGTTTGAACAAGAAAGGATTAAAAAACACAAAGGGAAATAACTCAAGAATCAAGCCAGCCAACTTATGCATAGATTTCTCCCCTGTCAGCTGTATCCACCGAAGAAATTTTAAGTTTATAGGCTTTAACTTTTTAGACTTGCGTTCTGGACAAAATTTCAATCAGAAAATGAGAAAAGGAAATAATGATAATAAAAAAAGTAAGCCAAAGTAATGGTTCCTGTATAAACAAGCTAGCAAGAGTTATCATTCTAATTCTCTGTAATTCTCCTCAATGAGATCTTTACAGCTATAAAGTTTCAAGTATATATCTGCAATACTTTTAGTGATAAGCTCTGGACAAAATAGATATTTGTAAACGTCAAAAAGAAATTTAGTAAGCCTGTGTATATTCCCACACAATCCCACTTTTTTACAGCACTCAAGAAAAAAGCAACAAGCAATTTCTTTAACCCATGCCAACACAGCAAAACTTTAGACTGGTCCAAATTGAAAGAAGCTGCAGACGACAATTCCAAGTTGATGGAATTTTGAATTTTTTCGTCTTTTTTGGATAGAAAACATTGTGGATAATGAAGAAATTGCTTGATACAAGCAATTTCTTCATTTTCCACAATGTTTTCCAAAGCTTTTTTCTCAAGGGGCGTAAAAAGGAGGGATTGAGTTGGAATGGGTTAATATTCACTCTGTTTTGTACACCAAAAGACAAGAGATTTAAAAATTCAGCTACTAATAAATGCTGTCTTCAACTTTTTTGAAAAATGGACCTGTCTAAAATTTTTTTGTGTGGTAAAGGGGTAAATTGATTGTTACTATACTTCCAGACTTGCACACTACAAATAAAGGTCTGGAAAACAACAGAATTTATACCTCAATACCTCTTATACTTACTACAAATAAAGGTCCTTTTCATGCGCATATTCTGTCAGGGATTCTGTACTTTCAGACCTACAGACTATGTGACCAAGTCGTTAATATCAATGTGGAGAAAGGACAACACTGTACACAGTATCAACTTACCCCACCCAGTTTTTCTACAGTTCATACAAACACTTGTACAGAACTGTAAAACACTTTGTTCGTCGCAGCAGTATTTAAATGGATTTCATGTGAGTACAGTTTTAGTTATCCCATTCCATCACAATGAAATGTTTTGACACCCATTAAGGAGAAGCCTTCGAAAACATTGTGGAAAATGAAGAAATTGCTTATTACAAGCAATTACTTCATTATCCACGTTTTCTATCCTAGGAGAGAAATATTTTTCAAATTTTATCAACTCAAAATCGTCGTCTTCCACTTCTTTCAATTTTGAACAGTCTGAAAAGTTGCTGTGTGGTAATGTGTTAAATGGCATCAGGTTAGACAAATCATGCAAAGAAAACCCCTTCTTAAAAATGCCTTGAAAATTTGGACATATCTGTTATGATAAAAATTGTGACCTGTGGAGTTTAACCCATTGCCAAACGGTAAAATATTAGACTGGTACAAATTAAAATGAGTTGCAGTAGGTGTGGCCTAACATTGTGAGCACATGGCCCTATTAACCCTTTCCCACACAATGACAGTTTTAAATACTCCTCAATATAAAAGCTTTGGAAATCATTGTGGAGAATGAAGAAATTGCTTGTTACAAGCAATTTCTTCATTATCCACAATGTTTTCTTCCCTAAAACACAAAGATTTTGCAGACTTCATCAACTCTAAAGTTGTCATCTGCAACTTCTTTGAATTTGGACTGGTCTAGAATTTAATGGTGTGGGATTGGGTAAATTTATCATCTCTCAAATATATTTATTTTTTGTAATTTCTTACAGGTGAGCTACCTCTCGAAGGATCAAACAGCAGTGAAATGAGCATGACATGAATTAGACATTCAGCATATACCAATTCTGACAGAAGTTTTGAAGGTTCTAAGAAAACCAAGGACTTGTTAAGATTTAAATATGGGAAAGTTTTACAAGCCTCATCCTCGATGGGATATTCGTCCAAAATTTCCATCACAGCGTTCATAAATAATCTATATGAGCCTGCAGATGACATGTATTATTTACCCGTAATAAGTTAAATAAAGGATAAATGCAATGTGATCAGAATCTTTTCTATGACCTCTGTATGTAGGTACAGTAAAACCCCTCCTTAAAACCAACCTGGAAATACAAGCTATATTCTCTATTACAACCAAATAAAACATTATTTCTTGTTCTGTGTTTCAATGGTCACAAACCATTTTAAAACGGGTACCCCTCTATTTAATATCTAAAACCACTAACTTCAGTTTGAACTTCATGTAATGCCCTTTTTTTAAAACCACCCTAATACATCCAATAAGTTAAAATAATTTCATAGCTGTAAGCTGACCATATGAATTTCATGTATGAAAAGAGCAACACTAATTGGGTGTTTGATTATTATACCAAATTTATATCACTATTACCATACAGGAACATGTTCAAAAGAGCTTTACAAAATCAAACTGAAATAAAATACACATGTTAAGGGATTACAAAACAATTATTTAACCCTTGTCTTGCTGAATAAAAATCTTGTTTAGAATTGCACCGAAATCAAAGGACTAAAATCACTGGAAGCCCTAGCTGCAGGTTATTATTTGATTTAAAACTGTTTTTATGAACAATTCTGGCTTGAAAGGGACAAGCAGGTGGTGTAGACTTAGATTAGACTGCACATATATGCAGGCTGATCTTTGTCTATACCTCCTGCTCAAACAGAAACATTCTGGGTTCAGCATGACAAGGGTTTTAACATGTAAAACGCAAAACATCTAGATACATTAGGAGGAGTTTGCTGGCCAAGAAACACTTGACCCTTTTCTGTTTTTTAGCTCACCTGAGCACAATTTGCTGAAGGAGAGCTATTGTGATCGGTTAATTTCAGACGACTGTCCATCTGTTCCATAAACATTTATTAAACAAGATGTGTTGAATTCTTTAGAAGCGGGTGATTTTTGTTTATTTTTTCTTTATTTTAGGGAAAAGGGTTAACATTTTGACCTTGATGAAATGACCTTCCCAAGTTGCGCCTTGTTGAGACCTATCTACATACCAAATATTAGCATTGTAACTTAATCAGGGTTGTAGGTATAGGAAAATGTTAATTGGCAGGTTAAGTTTTGCAGACAGACAGACAGACAGACAGACGGACACTGGTATCACAATATGCCCCCGATCTATTGATGCAGGGGCATAAAAATCTTCTCATCCTAAACCATAAGGCCTAGAAGTTTGATATTTGGTACATATTATCACCTCTTCCAAAATACTTCAAAGAATTACTGATCTCTTAAAGTTAGCCCTTTTCTGTGCGATCCCTGAATTTCCAATGCCAATCTTTGAAAATATTCTTCTCCCATACCATTAGGCTTAGAGTTTTGATATTTGGCATGTATCATCACCTTATAAACCTCTACCAAAATACTTAAAAGAATTTTCACCCACAAGAAAGTTAGCCCTTTTCTGTGCAATCCCTGATTTTACAATGGAATGAAGAGGGAAATTTTTGAAAATCTTCTTGTCCCAAACCACAAGACATAGAGCTCTAATATTTTGTATGTAAATATATCTATTGACCCTCTATCAAAAAACTTCAATGAATTACTGCACTCTGAGAATTAGTGCTTTTCTGTGCAATCCCTGTTTTACAAAGGAATAAAGAAGGAAATCTTTGAAAATCCTCTTCCAAACCATAAGGCCTAAAGCCTTGATAATTGGTATGTATCAGTGTTTTATGACCTTCATGACCAAAATATTTCAAAGAATTACCGTATTCTGAAAATAAGCTCTTTTCTGTGTGATCCCTGATTTTACAAAGGAATAAAGAAGGAAATCTTTGAAAATCTTCTTCTCCCAAATCATGAGGCCAAGAGCTTTGATATGTGGTATGTCTTAATGTTATTTGCTCAAGCTATGTCTTTTTCATACAAAAAATACTATAATTTGCAGAAGAGCAATTTAGGGACATCATAGTCCTCTTGTTTGAAAATCTAGACTGTCTACATTAAAAGAAGTTTCAGACAACAATGAAAATTTGTTGCAATTTAGGAATGAAACTATCCTGTGTGGTAGAAAATGTTGTGGGAAAAGGAGAAATTGCTTGTTACAAGCACTTTTTTCTTTATCCACAATGTTTTCTCAAGTATTAACTCTACATGGATTTGGTAAAAATCAGGTCAATTTTCATGAAATATCTATAGGGATAGTTTTACTCCTGAACAATATTTTAACCCTTGTCATGCTGAACACAGAATATTCCAGTTTTGTCAGGAGGTTTTGACCAATATCAGCCTGCACATAAGTGCAGCCTGATCTTGGTCTACACCTCCTGCTTGTACTTTTCCTGCAAGAGTTGTTTATGAAATTGATTTCTAAGAGAAATATTGATTTTTGAACAACTACAGTAAAACCTCGGTAGTTCGTAGCACAAGGGACCGGGGAAATTTATACGAATTAAGCGTAGTACGAACAAAACGGAGGGCAAGAGGTCGGCTGTTTGAGATATTCGGAATCTGACATGGTCTTGTTCTGTCCCCCAGGAATTGATTCTAAATTGGTTATTTTTCTAAACAAGACCCGCAGATATTAATTGATGAAAACATAAATTAAAAATTACTCATCTTGTATATTTTATTCTTTTATGTCTGTGTTAATTTTTGGCATTTTTAAACACAGTGCTTGTATCAAATAGTAGACTCCATCAGAGTGATTTCCCTTTACAATACATCGGATCAAATCACTCTGAGTATTCTATCATCAAATCATAAAATTAAGGACCGACGATTGTGAAGAAATCAACCCAAGAATAAAAAAAAAGTGGTTAGAATTTCTAAATGACCAATAACACTGATACTAATGGGGTTGTTTCAATTCAAAGTAAATTTTCGGCGATAATAACGGGAATCTTTATTTGATTAATTACCCACCTTACAAACCAAACAGTCCCTTTTAACTAAAGGTACATGGTAACACATTATTTGTTATATAGATCATCAGGTGTGATAAATCAAGGTCAGCGGTGACAATTAGTTTATCGCACCTACGAATTAAACATTGGAGTTTGTGCTATAATCATACTTTCGGGACTTGAATTGGCCTACGAACTACGAACCACTGACGTTCGAATTAGACAGAGCTTTCTAACAAAGCCAAAGAATGAAAAAGATCGGGACCGCGTAAAGTATACGAACGAACACATACCTACGAACCAGTGAAGTTCGAATTAATGAGGTTCTACTGTAGTTCTATCAGTGCTGTCAGCCCTTTGTAACAAGTAATTTATTCTTTTTTAATATTTTCTACCCAACAGAATGGTTATTTTTTAAATCAAATCCACTTTAAATTTTCTTCTGCAAAACCTTTGAATTTTGACAGGTCAATAATTTTGAACAAGAGGACCATGATGGTCCTACATGGCTCCCCTGTGTATGATGACTTAAGGCTTTATGATATTAACTACTACACCTTATTATTTTATAGAAGTTTTTGTTTAAAGGTTTTCCATTTACTCCTAGGTTCATTTAGAGCTGATATCCAGAGTATGGTACTTCTTTTTGGTAGAGGGTCAATAGATGATGATTTATACATAATATCAAAGCCCTAGGCCTAATGGTTTACAAGGAGAAGATTTCAAAGATATCCTTCTTTATTGCATTGTAAAATCTTAGATAGCACAGAAAATGGCTTATTTTCAGAATATGGTAGTTCTACGAAGAATTTTGGTAATGGGTCAATAGGTTTTAATATACACCAAATAATAAAGCTCTATGCCTTATGGTTTGGGGAAAGAAGATTTCCTTCTTTATTCATATGCAAAATCAGGGATCACAAAGAAATGGGCTATTCTCAGAGTATGGTAATTCTTTACAGCATTTTGGTAGAGGGTCATTAGATGATGATTTATACCAAATATCACAGCTCCAGGCCTTATGGTTTGGGAGAAATAGATTTTCAAAGATTGCCTTCTTTATTTCTATGTAAAATCAGGGATTGCACAGGAAAGGGCTAATTTTCATGCTACTGAAATTTTTTGAAGTATTTTGGTACAGGGTCAATAGATGATTTATACTAAACATGAAAGCTCTAGGCCTTATGGTTTGGGAGAAGAAGATTTCCTTCTATAAAAAATCAGGGATTGCATAGAAAAGGGCTAATTTCAAGATACGGTAATTCTTTGGAGCATTTGGTTGAGGGTCAATAGATGATGATTTATACCAAATAACAAAGCTCTAGGCCTAATGGTGTTGGAGGAGAAGATATTTAAATTTTTCAATAGGTTGCCATGGCAACCAAAGTTCTTCATGATTTTCAATTCTTTAAAGTGTTTTGAAAGAGCATGACCTAAGATCATTTCTGTGAAGTTTGGTAGAAATTCCATGGTTAGTTTAGGATTTCTTGTAATTTTGAATGGACAGATGGATGGATGGACAGACGCCGAAAGATGACCGATCACAATAGCTCACCAGGTGAGCCAAAAATAGGAACAAGAGGGTCGTTGACCCTGGAGCTTAACCTAAGATAAAGACTCTTTCTCTGTCAACAGTCTAATTTTAGGGTTAATGTTAAGGTTAGGATTATGATACAAGTTGGCCATACTTTATACATCAATAGACTATGAACCTGGGGATCCAAAAGACTAACTTAAAATTCCTAGGGTTAAGGACAAATTTGAAAGAAGGAGAAACTATTTCCTCCTTCTGGTTCCATGGATTATAAATTCAGAACAGTCAATGAACTGACGCTTTTTGCCTATAGCCCCCCCCCCCCTCGGTTCTGCCCCTTAGGATGCGAGGATCATGATTTTGGCTATTTTGAAAGAGGTCAATATACTGATGCTTCATTAAAAAATATCAAGGCTTTACGCCTTCTGGGTCAGGAGGAGAAGATTTTTAAAGATTATTTTAAAATTTCACTTTTGATGTCATGGCAACCAGTTTTCAAATGATTTCAATTCTTTGAGCAATATTCAAAGGGGACAACATAAGGAACATTTCTGCCAAATTTGGTTCAAATTGGCCCAGTGGTTTGGGAGAAGATGTTGTTTAAAAATCTATTTAAACCCTACCCCGGCTCCTGTGGATCCGAGGATCATGATTTTAGCTATTTTGAAAGAGGTCAATATACTGATGCTTCATGCAAAATTTCAAGGCTCTTTGCCTTCTAGGTCAGGAGGAGAAGATTTTTAAGGATTATTTTCACAAAAATTTCTATTTTGTTGCTATGGCAACAAGAGTTTTTAACATATTTCAATTCTTTTAGATATTTTCAAAGAAGGAATATTTCATCCAAATTTGGTTCAAATTGGCCCCGTGGTTTAGGAGAATACATTTAAGAATTTGTTGACAGACAACAGACGGACACCAGACAAAAGGTGATCACAATAGTTCTCTTATCCCTTGTCATGCTGAACCTGGAATATTCCGGTTTGGCAGGGGGTGTAGATTAAGATCAGACTGCACTTATGTGCAGAATGATCTTAGTCTATACCTACTGCTTGTACTTTTCCTGCCAGAGTTGCTTATGAAGTTGATTACTAAAAAGAAATATTGATTCTTGAACAAGTTCTATCAGTGCTTTCAGCCCTTTGATTTGGCAGCAATTCAGTAAGGTAATTTATACAGCATAACAAGGGTTAAGCACTTCTGGCTCAGGTGAGCTAAAAAGTTAAGAAGCACAGACATCTAACATGATAGTTTGAGAATGGATTAACACAGTTTCCTTGTATTCTAATTGCTCTGTATGGATATCTAGGTTGCTCAGTGCTTTTCCTTTAACACATGGAATTGATGGGTTACTAGGCATGCCCACTGACTTCGGGTAAAATATTTCAAAGGGGGTAAAACCAAATTACCAGATGGCAAAATAGATAGGTCCAAATTGAAAGGAGATGCAGATGACAATCTAAAGTTTGTGAAATTTTGATTTTTTTATGCTTTTTGGATTGAAAACATTGTGAAAAACAAGATGTGTTATTGAAACACTATGCCCCTGAAACAGGACCTTGACCTTAATGAAATGACCTTCCCCAGTTGTGCCTTGTTGAGACCTATCTACATACCAAATATTAGCATTGTAACTTAATCAGTGTTGAAGTTATAGGAAAATGTTTAGTTAGTTTTGCACACAGACAGACAGACGGACACCGTTAAAACAATATGCCCCCAATCTTATCAATTCGGGGGCATAACGAAGAAATGGCTTGGCTCAAGCTAAGCTATTTCTTCATTTTTCACGTTTTCTGAATGGTTATTTTGAGGGACATCTTAAAGTGTCATTGTGTGGTAATGGATTAAATGGCATTAGTTTGTACAATATGTTGTCATGGACGTAAAAGCTATTTCTGTTTGTTGGTCACATAGACTTCCTAACTAAGGATTGAAAGAGTTGACGATACGACATTTAAGTTGCCAAAACCTGCAAAAATGCTTAACCCATTCCCACATGACGCTTATGGAAGCCCCTCTAGGAAAACGCTTGGGAAGCCATTGTTGAAAATGAAGCAATTTCTTCACTTTAAACAATGTTTTCTACCTGGGAAGTTGAAAAAATCCAAAATTTCATAAACTTTGAATTGTCGTCTGCAACTCCATTCAATTTGGACCAGTATAGAGTTTGTTGTGTGGAAATGGGTTAATTTAAATTTCATGGGTTGAAAGTTTAGTTCCCATCTGAATGAATGATTTGATTGGTCTATTGACCCTTTGACAGCAGCAATCCATCTTTTGTGTGAGACACTGTTATGCCATGTCTCTCTGGATGCCCTTCCCTCACTTTTTGTTTCTATGCTCTGTCTCAAAGCCTTTCCACCATAATTGTTCCCAATTCCCATTGGAAAGATCCTCATTATTTTTGGATGCATAGTTCGAAGATAAAGGTCATTGTTTTAATGGTTTTTTATTGGCAAGAAACTGGAGGAAGACATTGGTCCTTTCTTTTAGCTAGTTCTTGTTTCATAAGGTGCATTGAATTAACAGAAACACGTGTTAAGCTGTCGACTTTTTACTCATTTTTGTCAAGAAAAGATTTGAAAAGAAAAATTCAACATACACTATATATAAGACAATCAAATACTGTGTACAACTAACAGAAAAAGCACATATAAAAATATACACATTTGTTTTTCAAAAGGTAAGGAAACATTGCAAAATTATTATATGTGCATATGAATCTATATACACTTACGAAAGTTATGCAATGATGCCCTTATTTGCTCTCAATTCAATATTCAAAATTTATGGTTCCTCTTCATGAATAATGCTTTAGCCCAAACCAGTAAATTAACCCATTCCCACACAATAACATTTTAGACTAATCCAAATTGAAAGAAGCTGCAGGCGACAATTTCAAGTTGATGAAATTTAAACTTTTTGTCTTTTTTGATAGAAAATATTGTGGATATTGAAGAAATTACAAGCAATTTCTTCATATTCCACAATATTTTCCAAAGCTTTGTGATGGGGGGAGGGAGGGCTAAAAAAAACGGGTTGTGTGGAAATGGATTAAATGTTAGATTTGTCCAAATAAGTCACAAGCAAATTTTTTCTCATGTTTTCTTTACAATCATGCTTTCAATTAGGACTAGTGTAAAATTTTCTACTCTGGTAATGACTTTTGTACTTGAAAAAAGTTTAGGAAACAATGTGGAAGATGAAGAAATTGTCTGTAACAAGCAATTCCTACATTTTCCACATTATTTTCTACCCAGTAAAGCAGAGAAATTGAAATTCCGTCAACCTGAAGTTGTTGTCTGTATCTTCTTTGAATTTGGACTAGTATTAAATTTTGTCGTCTGTTAATGTAATACAGTAAAATTCCACCTGTAAGTGGCCACCTGTCAAATCCTTTACAGCTACTTATGGTACATATGGTCTTAACCATTCCAACATGAGAAAATTTTAGACTGATCCAAATTGTAAGAAGTTGCAGACGACAATTTAAAAGTAATGAAATTTTAGATTCTTTCAACTGTCTGGGTAGAAAACATTGTGAAAAATGAAGAAATTGCTTGGTTCAAACAATTTCTTCATTTTACACAATGTTTTCCCAATTCTTTTTCTTAAGAGGCATCAAAAGGCGTCACTGTGTGGGAATGAGTTAAATTCATCCTTACACTGCTATTTGACCTTCCTCTTATTGTTGGTAGGTGACCTAAATATAGCTTGAATAAGCTGTGATTATGACATTTAAGTCTACCTCCGATGGAAAAGTTTAAACTAAATTTTAGAGGTCAAACTTCACTTCTCGTCTAGAAAATGATTTGATTGGTCAGTTGAATTTTTGATTGAGTATGGTGGTCTATATATTAACACATTCCCACACAACTACGCTTTTAAATGCCCCTCAATATGAAAGCTTTGAAAAACATTTGTGGAAAATGATGAAATTACTTGTTACAAGCAATTTCTTCATTATCCACAGTGTTTTCTACCTGAAAAGACGACTATTTCAAAGATTACATCAACTTAAAATTGTTGTCTGCAACTTCTTTGGATTTGGTTTGGTCTAAAATTCTATCATTTTGGAATCAGTTAACCCATTACCAGTCAACAAAATTTCAGACTGGCCCAAATTGAAAGAATTTGCAGACAATTTTTAATTTGATGAAATATTAGAAATCTGTGTTGATGTAGAAAACAGTTTAGATAATGAATTTCATCAATTCCCACAATGTTCCACAGCTTTTTTCAAGGGGAACATAAAAAGGCAGGATTTTGTATGATTAACCCATTCCCAATCAGTGACGTTTATAGATGCCCCAAAGAAAAAAAAGCTTTGGAAAACATTGTGTCACAAGCAATTTCTTCATTTTCCACAAGGTTTTCTATCCAGAAATATGAAAAATCAAAAATTTCATAATCTTTTGACCCTTTCCTGTTTTTTGAAATTTTAAACTGGTCCAAATTAAAAGAGGTTGCAGACAACAGCAAAAGTTGGATGCAATTTTGAATGAAACCATCTTGTGTGGTAGAAAATATTGTGGTAAAAGGAGAAATTGCTTGTAAAAAGCAATTTCTCCTTTTACCGCACCGTTATCTCATGTATAAAATAACAGTGCTGTAAAATCCGGTGTTTGTACAGGAAAGGGTTAATTGTTGTCTGCAACTTTTTTCAGTTTGGGCCAGTCTAATATTTTGCCGTCTGGTAATGGGTTAAGTTTGACCTTTTCTTTAAAGGATGGGTAGCTCATAAAAAATGTACAATTTTGGTATTTTATGAGCAGTTTTTATTCACTGCATTCTAACAACATTTATACAATACAAACATGTCTGCACATTTAAATCAACAGCAACTAATTATATATTCATGATTTATCATAAACCATGTCTCCCTCATAAATATGTACAAGACATCATAAATACTCATGATATCACAATATAACAATGGCATCAGAATACTTCAAAACTTTCTTCAGTAAGGAAAAATAGCCTCTTATTTTTTCTTAATGTATTAAGGAGTTAGCGCAATTAATTGATGGATCGTGGCTGTTAATCAATAAATCAATAGACCAATCATATTGTGCATTTAGACTAGAAGTAAACTTTAAGTGAACTCCAAAATTGGCTGACATTTACGTGAAGTTTTTAATGGGCTGGCGACTTAATTATTGTAAATACAGCTTATTCAAGCTGTAGTTGTGACGTTTAAGTCACCAACCAACAATTTTATTTTTTTATTACATCTAACTGGCCATAAATTTTGCTAAATAACACAGCTTGATATCGGAACTTCCTGTCAGATCTTAGTGGGCTTGGCCAGTTACCTGTTAACCCTTTTCTTTATTTAGAAATTTGGACTGGTCAAAATTGAAAGAGGTTGCAGGTAAAAAATAGGATGATATTTGAAAAGTAACCATCCTATGTGGTAGAAAATATTGTGGGAAAGGAGAAATTGCTTGTTACAAGCAATTTCTTCTTTTCCCACTATGTTTTCTCAAGTATAAAATCACAGTGACTTAAAATCCCGGGTTTGTACAGGAAACCTTTAATTGTGCAGACTGATCATGCAGTATGACCAATGTAACTCAAAAATATTTTAGTAGGGTTAACCTTTTACTGGATGAGAAAATTTAGTCTCGTCTGAATAGAAAGAAGTTGTAGAAAACAAATTTAGAACTCCTTTCAAAAATAAGAATGGACGCAAAGGACAACTTGGTGAAGCCCATTGGCCTTTAAATGTGACGTCCACTTTGAATCTACTTGAACCAATAATTCAAACAGCTAACCTACTCATGATGGACGACAATACAGAAATGCAGGAGTTATGGCCCTGACAGACGGACTGAAATTTGCACTAACTCACCAGTGTTTATTCTAGGATTTCAAACATGTGGGTTTTTTCACAAAATCTACTCAATTTAGGAATGTTTCGAATTTCATGTTCTTTATTTATAGAAAAAAATCCCCTATCAAAATTGTAAATTCCGGGTGATCTTTGGAAAAAAAAGGCAAATCCCCCAATTCTGCTGCCTAGAATAGAAAACCTGACACACAGAGATGACATTCACCAAGGCATTATTGCGAAAACTATGTCTCCCTCACTGCAAGCAATTTCTTCTCTTTTCACTATTTATTCCGTTAGATTCCCAAAGAACACTAAAGTCAGGGTTGAGTTGTTATGGTTCAACGTTTTGTAAAACCATTCTAATCAAAGAATTTAGTGTGATTTGATTGGGTAATTACCAGTGTTGTCCATGGACCTGTATTTTCATCACAATCTTGTCAAATGAAGATTGAAAAATAAACCTGACAGCCTTTAGATAAGTACTCAATTTCTTTAATATAGCTGAGATAATTTCAGACAATTCTCAACAGCCTTAGATAAGTGCTTAATTTCTTTAACCCATTCCCACTCAATGATGCTTTTAGTCATCCCTAAGAAAAAATAAGTTTTGAAAAACATAGTGGAAAATGAAGAAATTGCTTGTTACAAGCAATTTCTTTGTTCTCCATGGTGTTTTTTACCCCAAAATAATAAAAAACCAAAATTTTATAAGCTTTAAATTGACATCTGCAACTTCTTTCAAATTGGGCCATGCTAAAATTTTGCTGTCTGGTAATGGGTTAATATAGCAGAGATAATTTAAGACAATTCTCAACAGGCATCTTCTACAAAGTTTGAAGATTTGAGACCAAAGTTTTATATACATTCTTTCAAACATTTTTACAAACTCCATTTACTTAAGATATCATTATTTCTTAACCGATTCCCAAACAATGCCGCATTTAGACACCTTTCAAGAAAAAGCTTTGGGAAAATATTGTGGAAAATGAAGAAATTGCTTGTTTCAAGCAATTTCTTCATTATCCACATTTTTGTTTTACAAAAAAACACACTAAAAATTGTTATCTGCAAATTCTTTCAATCTTGGCCAGTCTAAATTTGTTGTCTGGTAATTGGTTTACCCATTACCATATAGAAAAATTTTAAACTGGTCCAAATTGAAAGCAGTTGAAGACAACTATTCAAAGCTTATGAAATATTGGATTTTTCTTTACTTTTGGGGTAGAAAACATTGTGGATAATGAAGAAATTGCTTGTCACCAGCGCTTTCTTCATATACCATCAAGTTTTCTCAAAGTTTTTTTTTTTCTTTGGGGCATCTAAAAGCATCATTGATTGGTTTTAAACTCCATTTACTGAAGAGTTCATTAGTTCCTAACACTGAAGAGTAGTTTGTTAGTTGCCTAACATCAGACTTTCACCGTTTACTGTGTGGGACTTTAATACACCATCCTCTTCGACTGTGACCGTCTCTTGACCATTCTCTACAACTCTGAAAATACGATTGAGTTCGATTTAGTGATTGAATGGAGTTTAACCCAGTTCCACAAAGTAAAATTTTAGGCCAGTCTAAATTCAACGAAGTTACAGACGGTATTTTCAAATTGTTGAAATTGTTAAAATCTTTGTTGCTCTTGGTAGAAATAAAACATGGAAAATGCAGAAATTGCTTGTAACAAGCAATTTCTACATTTTTACCTTGTTTTCCACCTTGTTTTCTTGAGGGGGCGTACAAAGGAGGTATCATGTGGGAATGGGGTTTAATGCCACTTTTAACAGTATTTCAGTCATATTGCCACCTCATTCTGATGCAAAATTGATATAATTAATGGATCATAGCTATCAATCTAAGAATCAATGGACCAATCAAATCAATTTGACCAGAAGTAGAGATTGAACTCTGACATTGGTTGATATTTACATTAAACTATTTTGTTAGTTTGGTGACCTAAATGTCGTCACTACAGCCTGAATTCCATTACCAGACAACAACATTTTAGACTGGTAGAAATTGAGAGGAGTTGCAGACGACAACTTAAAGTTTATTAAATTCTAAAAATCTTTATCTTTTGGGGTAGAATACATTGTGGATAATGAAGAAAATGCTTAAAATGAGCATTTTCTTCATTTTCCACTGGGTCTTCCAAAGGCTTAAGGCTGTTAACACATTCAGACATAATCAAACTTTTATATGCCCAATAAGAAAAAGACTTGAAAAACAGTGGCAATTGAAGAAATTGCTGTCACACGCAATTTCTTTTTAAAAACAATATTTTCAACCCCAGAAAGAAGATTTTAAAAATCCTAACTTCAAATTGTCCTTTGCAACTTCTTTACATTTGGACAAGTGTAAAACCTTTGTTGTGTGGTAATGGGTTCAAAATTTTAGTACATTTACAAAACGGATTTTAAAATTCGATGCACAATTAAATCAAAATATCCAATGGAGAAACAGCAATTTGTCGGAGAAACATGCAGCTATGCTGAATATGGAATATGAATGTCTTTTGCCAAGTAGTTTATGGAAAAAAAAACCCAACAGATTTTCAAAGATTCACTAAAATTTCCCATTCTTAAATGCTATGGCAACCAAAGATTTCATGGAATTAATTCTTTTTTTACCAATTTTTATAAAATTCAATACCGTTCACATTCCTGCCGAGTTTCAGATTAATAATATATGCCGAGAAGATTTTTAAAGAAATTGTGGATGAAAGACGGACAAGGACCAATGACTATAGCTCACCTTGCACTTTGTGCTGGGAGAGTTATAGTTCTTGTACACTCAGCATTCATGCAATGAATACAAGTACACTTGACACTCTTTATCTCAATTTTTGCCGGCCATGGCAAAAAGCTAGAGATAACTGATCAATAAAAAATATCGCCTGTTGATCCTGAAATTTTTACAATTAAGTTGGCGTTTGGCAAAGTATGTGCCGACTTTGACTTCGACTTCGTCCAGATCATTGTCTGATACATAATTTTGACACCTCATGCCCAGTTGACTTGAAACTTGATAACAAGTATCAACTGTACCAAGTTTCAAGTCAACTGGGCATGAGGTGTCAAAATTATATATCAGACAATGATCTGGACACCCCCCCCCCATGAACCCAGAGTACATCTTAAACAAGCGTATAAAAACTAAAAAATAAGTGTTTGATATGGCAGAAATCAGTGTGGGAAAAGGAGAAATTGTAGTCTTGTTTTTTACTTACTTTTTAGTGACCACCTTTTTCCCGTTCACAATCTTCGTGGATGTAGATGTTGAGCGAAAGTTGCCGCCACCACCACCACCACCGCCTCCGAATGACGTACTTGAGAATGATGTGAAGCTGAAATGATACAATCATAGGTCTAATAACCATTAAATTACTTAACCACTCATATTGATACTTAATTTTTCAGCAATATGAACTATAAACATGTCAAACACATGGATGTCCCCGCTTCAGTGCTTGTCACATTACCTTTAGTTGTAACTCGAAATAAGAATTATCAATCAGGACTTTAACCCATTCCAACACAATCCAAACTTTTTACGTCCCTCTAGAAAAATGATGCTTTTACCCGAGAAATAAAGCCCGATACTGAAATTGTCCACCGTTTGTGCACAGTTGCATGCTTAACCCTTTCCGTCGTTTGAAACAACTGACCTTTGGAAGCGATTCAGGCGAAACATTTCTTTATTGAGTAATATATTCAATAATTACTTTTGAGTACTTCATTTGAAGAAGTTGTACCTGTTTGCTAGATAATAAATCTACAAAAAATAAAGTGATGAATCGGAGTAACAAATTTACTTTTTAAATATCAAGAAAGACTTTTTATAATCAAACTAAGAAATGCCTTTTGTATTTTAATTTCGATGTGAAGTGAACCTCTTTACACGAATCACACAAACCCATATATACATAACTTCTGGAATTTTACTTGAAACAAAGTAAAATAAGGTTTCCAATAAACGATTTCAATTTCTTCCATGGATTTGAATTATATCAAACCTATGTTATCATACTTTATGTATTCTTGTAAACACCCATATGTAACCAATGCATAGTTCCATTGTTTCATAAAACTCTCTCTTCCTCTCAATGATTTTATGAGGACTATATCCAGTGGTGTGTGTTTATTGTTTTGCAAAAAATAGGGATATAAAACACACAATTCATGACATTGCCCTGTCAACTTAACTATGCACAAAACCTAACTTTTTGCATGTAAAAATAAAATACATATATCAATATAACATAGTTTTGAAAAGATGAAAAAAAAAAAAAAAATCATGTTATCAACAAGAGGCCCAGTGGGCCTTAACAGTCACCTGAGTAAAAGAGCATCAAGACAAGTGATTTAGGGTTTATTAGAAAAAGATTTTTTAAGAAGTACAAAAATTTACGCCTTTCTGCCCTCGACTGGGGCCCCTTTTACCCCAAGCCCCCCCCAACCTCTTTTCACAAACTGGAATTGGCATCCCCCAATGATGCTTCCAACCAAGTTTGGTTGAAATCCCCTCAGTAGTTCTTGAGAAGAAGATGAAAATGTTTAAAAGTTACCAAAAATGACCCCCTTTTGGTCCCCATTTTAGGCTCCCCTGACCTCCAGCCTTTTAATATTCACAAATCTGTATACTCAGTACCCAATGATCTTTTCCACCAAGTTAGTTTGAAATTGGCTTAGTACTTCATCAGAAGAAGATGACAAGAGGCCCAGTGGGCCTTAACGGTCACCTGAGTAAAAGAGCACCAAGACAAGTGATTTTGTTTGAAAGAATTAGAAAAAGGTTTGGTTGAAATCCCCCAAGTAGTTCTTGAGAAGAAGATGAAAATGTTTAAAAGTTACCAAAAATGACCCCCTTTTGGTCCCCATTTTAGGCACCCCTGACCTCCAGCCTTTTAATTTTCACAAATCCGTATAATCAGTACCCAATGATGCTTTTCACCAAGTTAGTTTGAAATTGGCTTAGTACTTCATCAGAAGAAGATGAAAATGTGAATTTTTTAACATGATGAAGTTTGACCTCTGGGTGTGGCCCCATACATGACCCCAGGGACATGAATTTCACAATTTATAATATACCTGTCCTAGTTGTCATGCACACAGAAAATTTAAGCCCTGGCATTAACAGTTTATTAGAAGAAGATTTTTAAAGAAGTACAAAAAATTACCCCTTTTTGCCCCCTATTTGGGCCCCTTTGACCCCCAGAACCCCTATTTTCACAAACCTGAATTGGCATCCCCCAATCATGCTTTCTTCCAAGTTTGGTTGAAATCCGCCCAGTAGTTTTTGAGAAGAAGATGAAATATTTAAAAGTTACCAAAAATTACCCCCTTTAGGTCCCCATTTTAGGGCCCCCTGACCCCCCAGCCTTTTTATTTTCACAAATCCGAATAACCATTACCAAATAATGCTTTTCACCAAGTTTCTTTGAAATTGGCTTTGTAATTCATCAGAAGAAGATGAAAATGTGAATTTTTTAACATGATGAACTTTGACCTCTGGGTGTGGCCCCATACATGACCCAAGGGACATGAATTTCACAATTTATAATATACCTGTCCTACTTGTCATGCACACAAAATATTTAAGCTCTGGCATTAACGGTTTATTAGAAGAAGATTTTTAAAGAAGAACCAAAAATTACCCCTTTTTGCCCCCTATTTGGGCCCCATACATGACCCCCAGAACCCCTATTTTCACAAACTTGAATTGGCATCCCCCAATGATGCTTTCTACCAAGTTTGGTTGAAATCCGCCCAGTAGTTCTTGAGAAGAAGATGAAAATGTTTAAAAGTTAACGGACGACGCACGACGACGGACAAACGATGATTGCAATAGGTCACCATGACCATTCGGTCAGGTGACCTAATAAAAGGAGAACTTGTGTTCCTTTCTATTAAAACTCGTTTGTGGAGTTTTATACAGAAGTTTTAGTAATGAAACTTACAGTATATATGACCATCAATATCGGATTATGAAATTGCCGAAGGCAAAAGGGTTAAGCGGTATACAAAATCTGGAAACTGGGCCAGGCAGATTAAGTTTTTAGCTATAATGTATGTAAGAACCCCTCTGATTGACGGTCACAGAAATCGTGTTTGACCTTTTGATTGGTTGGTTAAAAACAAATCATGCAGAAAATACCTATTCATTAGGGATATTAGAGAAAAAGATGATCTTGATATCCCTTTATGAAAGCCGTTTATGATGATTGAAGAAATAATGTGACAGGGAATTTCTTCTTTTTCAATGTTTTCTACCTTATTAAAATTTGGCAATTAATTTCCAATTTTTGCTCAATTTGTAATGTATCTGCAAGTTCTATCATTTTGTACCCGTCCTAACCCATTGCCACTCAAGGATACTTTTTACGCGTCCCAAGAAATAGAGCTTTGAAAAACATTGTGGAAAATGAAGAAATTACTTGTTACAAGCAATTCCTTCATTATTCACAATGCTTTCCACCTCAAAGGTAAATAATCCAAAATTTCATAAGCTTCTTACTGTCATCTTTATCTCCTTTCAATTAAGGCCATTCTAAAATTTTGCCGTCTGGTGATGGGTTAACCAATGGTTATTTTATTTTGTACAATAAAATTTTAGACTTGTCAAAATTCAAAGATGCTGCAAACAACAATATTTTGTTGATGAAATTATAATTCATTTTGCCTTAGAGTTACGAAAAATTGAGGGTATGAAGAAATTGCTTGTAACAAGAGATTTCCTCTTTTTTCCACAATGTTTTTTTGAATCTCTTTTCTTGAGGGGCATCAAAAAGTGTGAATGGGTTAAGTTAGGAGTATTAGTTAAATTCATCCTAACCATTCTTTATCACATATCTGGGGATCTGAAAGTCAAGATTTTAGCAATTTTCATAGAATTCTATGAACCAATTCTTAATAACAAATTTCAAGGCTGTAGAACTTCAATGTCAGGCGGGCCCTCCCCAGGACCTGAGGACTTTACCCTCTCCTGTTGTGCAAAACTTTAGACCTGTTCAAATTCAAAAGTTTTGCAGATGAAAATTGAGAGTGAATTTAATTTGAAAAATAACCAATCGATAGGGTATAAAATACTGAGGAAAAAGTAGAAATTGCTTGTTACAAGCAATTTCTACTTTTTCTACAATGTTTTCTCAATTGTAAATTTACAGGAAAGTAAAAACCAGGGACTGAACAGGAAAGGGTTAAATGAGGTCAATGAACTGATGGCTCAGTAGCAAACTATCAAAGACCAAGGCCAACTTGGTCAGGAGACTTTCTTCTTACATGGCAACAAGTTTTCAATTCTCCTAGCTTTTTTGAAAAAAGACAACCCAAGGTCCCACGGAGCAATCTTTGGTTCAAATTGGTTTAGCAATTCTAGTGGGGTGAGAGGCGTATGTTGTGCTCAGCTGAGCTGAAAACTAAATTGAAAACAAATGTTCCTTTTTTCCAGTATATTTGGTATCCTAAAAGGTACTTTGATTCAACCTTCACCTTGATTTCATCTACAACTTCTTTAAATTTGGACCAGTCTAAATATTGCTATCAAGTAAAGTTTTCAGGAAAAGATTAAGCCTTGTTATGGTGCCAGTCTACAGTTTTGATGGAAATATTCGAATTGGCCATGGTCAATTTCTCAAATAGAAGGAAAATGTCATTTTTGACTGCTGATTTATAGGTAATAGTGGAAACTGTTGTTCTAAAAGATTCTAAAACATGAAAAAGAGACTATTTGCAAATGTGAAACTAAAGGTTCATGACTTTTCAAAAGTGCACGTGTTTTCGGCTGAACCAGAAGTGCAAGGTGTTAGTTTTGCGGATTTTGGCTGTCAGTGCAGGCATTTTGGAGTGGTAGGAATAGGCATTGAGATAGTGAAAAAAGTAGCTGGAATCATGGTATTTTTGACTGCATTGGCCAGCTTTAGATTGTTTTTACTGTCCAGAAATCAAGTAGTTTGTGGGCCATCATTTCCAATTTGGCCTGTGCGGCAACTTGCGTCAGGCCGAAATTGCGCATTTACGCTCGGTTTTGTTGACCAGGCCAGATGTTGAAGAGCCTTGAGTTTTGTCCCTTTTATAGGGTATCTGTATGATATGTAGTATTTTTTTTTTTAGTATTGCATCCTATTCTGACAAAGAACATGTTTGTTCTATTGCAGATTGTTGTTTGATAGAATAGTTTAGCACAACATTCGAATAACAGGGTTGACGACAAAGGAAAGAGACGTAAAACTGTGGACTGAGACCTATACTGATCCAAAAATATTCCTGCAGTTAGTGTACTAAAAGATTAGCCTGCAAGTGTTGACAGGAAACTTATACATTTGTGTATATGTATATAGTCTGATCTTTGTCTCTACTTTTTGACTTGACATTTCTGACAGCAGGATAAGGGTTCAGTTTGCCACTGAAAGCAGCAGGCTGATCATTGTCTCTACTTTTCAGTTGACTAACCTTATTCTACAAATAGCAAGCAAGTGATCAATACAATACAACCTCTTTATTTCATGATATAGGCCTCTGGCCCATGATATTTCACAATATATTTCCAAAAACATTTTGTATCCCCTTTACATCTTATTTTTTCTTTTCTAAAAACTTACCAACTACAACAATCTTTGGTCGCCAAGTTTTAGTACAGAGGCAACAGTAAAACCTTTAACCCTTGTCATGCTGAACCCCGGAATGTTCTTGCTTTGGCAGAAGGTGTAGACCAAGATCAGCCTGCACATAAATGCAGTCTAATCGTGGTCTACACCTCCTGCTTGTACTTTACCTACCAGAGTTGTTTATAAAATTGATTTTTAAAAGAAATATTGATTTTTAAGAAACAAGTTCTATCAGTGCTTTCAGCCTTCTGATTTTACAGCAATTCAATGAGGTAATTTATACAGCATGACAAGGGTTAATGTAAACATAGCATGTAAATATAAAAGGTTATACACAACTATATGTCTTTGTATGCATGTCTTGAAACAAGCTGTAGCTGTGAGGTTTCAGAACCAAGGTGTTTCATTATTTATTCATTTGTTATATTATTCTTGACAAAATATTTCATGACCCTTTATGCAGACAGTGCCTTGATATATATCAATTTAATTGTAGTGATTTGTTGAATAGTGGAAAGGGGGCCTACCCGCCTGCAATCAACTTTTTGTACTTTTTTTGTCAATAATATTGAATATGGTTGTGCTTGGTTTTACCGAAATTAAGTGGTTATTGTTAATTTTGCTAGATTATTAGATCAGATTGTAAATTTGTGTAATGCTTGGTTTCAAAGAATGGATTATTAACAATAGCTTTAAAGTGTACAAAAATAGAAAAGTACCGTAAAAATTCTATTAAACGCCCATGCTCTAATAAACACCAACCCCCAACTTTGGACGTCAAAATCTACCATTTTTTGTTTGATTTTCGGAAATCTTGAAGCCTCTAATAAACGTTAAGTCACCAAATCATGTGTTTGAAATTCAGACACATTTTTTTATGAGTTGATTTATTGTACAAAGATTGCCTTTCATTTTTTGTCAAGGGCCTATGAAGCTTTGGTACAACATAGAAATAAAGAGAATAGAAATGTGAGTTGATCGCAAAAAACCCCATTCTTTTTGAGTCCAAAGATTTATGGAAATATGTTTATTGTCCTAAAAACGGGCAATTATGACAGAAAATATATCCAAAGATCATTTTTCATGATGCTTGATAAAAATCTTAGTCTGTAGTGCTACCAGAATTAAAACCAAAATATTTAACCCATTCCAACTCAATCCCTCCTTTTTACGCCCCTCAAGAAAAAACTTTGGAAAACATTGTGGAAAATGAAGAAATTGCTTGTATCAAGCAATTTCTTCATTATCCACTATGTTTTCTATCTAAAAAGACAAAAAAATAAAAATTCCATCAACTTGAAATTGTCGTCTGCAGCTTCTTTCAATTTGGACCAGTCTAAAGTTTTGCTGTGTTGGAATGGGTTAATAATAATATTCACTTGTTGGGATTTTCGACATGTGAAAAGGCAAGTGGTATTACTTTAAATGATATGTGATCAATAACCGGGTACTGAAGGAGCGATGTATTATTTACTAATTCAAACGTATCTATAGGAGAAAACTCTTTGAAATATGATGCAGCGATGGCAAATTCTAACGGATTAACATTGTTCTACTCAATTTTTGCAAAATAGTGAAAAATGCCACATCTGTCATAAACAGCAAACTTCCTATATTGACGCAATGTAGGTTTGTATTTTACTTTTAAAGTAGAGCTTACCTGCTGTATGAAAAATTCCCATAAGTTTTTGTACTAAATCCCAGAAAGTATGTCCACTAAAATCATACACAGAAAGACAAAGGGAAAACTTCTCATTAGACACGTGTGTCAACTTCGGTAACATGAACCGAAATAGCTGAACACCCGGCCCCTTTCATCACCTGCTCTACCCCTTGCAGTAAAATAAAGCTACCCAATCATTGCATTTATTGCCTCAAAGTGTAATTAATGGCTCATGTTTAGACTTGGTTTGGATTCAGTTTTTGGAAAATGGTGAGAAAAAGTAAATTTGCAGTAATCTTTTTGTATTTTCTTTTTGCTATCTGGCATGTTCCGAATAATTATTTCATCCTAAGAAACTGAAAAATTTTGAGCGCCAAAAAGGATAGTTAGGTTGAATAACATCTCTTCTTTTAGATGTTTTACTGAAAACAAACAATTCTGATCCCGGTTAAATTGCATAAATCTTGCAGGCTCATTGGTGTTGTAGAGTGATGTTGCCCACTTTGTTAAAGTCGACAGTGGTACCAGTTGATACTTTATTTCTTCGGACGGGTCTAAATTTTACAAGTTGGTTGTCTTAAGTTATATTGACGTGCTATTTCAGGACTAAACTTATTGGCCTGTGTTCCGACGAGATCGTACACAATATTTAGAATTTTTGCCTGCTTTTTTAACGTCTCACAAATCTACAGCCTCTGATAAACACTCACCTGTTTCTTTCATAAATTTTGTGATCTGTTAAACGCCCAAGCTCTATTAGAATTTTTTACTGTACACACGTAAATATTTATATTTTGAATATCGATATTTTGAGTGTCAATGTAAGTTTGACTTGCATGTTTATGGTTGTAAATATATATCATCAAAGCATAGCAAGTGATGTATGAAAATACACAATTTTCTTATTTTTTAATCAGATTCTGTTGCCATTAGTTGGTAGAAAACGTTCAAACTTGTCCCATCTTTATACCAAGTGAAGATTCATTACATGTATAATAAAATCATATTATTTCTTTTGATGAAATTCATGGAACAAATTTATCGAAACAAGATTTGTTTGTGAAACACAATGCCCGCAACAGGATTAAACGTTTGACCTTGGTATGTGACCTTGACCTTATCACATGACCTTGACACGAGGAGATGCGTATCATCATGCCAAATATGAGCATTATATCTTGAAAAGGCTGGTAGTAATTTGCGATGTTAAGATTTTTGGTTAAGTTTTGCAGACAGACAGACAGATGGACAACGGTAAAACAATATGCCCCCATCTTTCTATGCAGGGGCATAAAAATGGGTTGAAAAACCAGGGCGCGTATGTGCAAGATAATACCCTCAATGTTGGATAAAAATGGATTTTATCCTTAAGATGCATGTATGTAATTATAAACTGGGTTGAAAGCAAGAGCTGGGCATAACTAGGATAGCTTCTATCCACAATCTGCTTTTATATTTTGGCAAATTCTCGTAATTAAAAAAACATCGCTAAAAGTGCATGCTTCCAGCAATCAATGCATGAAATAAACTGATCAAAAAAGAGGATATCATTTTGATTTTCCATTGACCAATTTTTTTTTTTAAACTCCAGCTGAAAAATGTCGTCTACAAAACTTTTTCAAATAACAGTCTAAAATTTTGTCATCCGGTAATGGAATTTCACCTTTTTGCCTAACCTAGAGCTCTGACAAGATTTGAGTTAAGAATGCACAAAACTATTCATGTCAGATATCTGCATCATAAACTTGCTATCCACAACATGTATATAACAAAAACCTCCACAAAAACAACAATTTATCAGAAAGTTTTATGTTATGAAACAGCTGCCTTTCTCTCTTTTCCTCTTTCTTTTCTACCCACTACCACATAATCAAGTATTTTGATAGATGGTTATAAAAAATGCAATTCCTCCTTTTCTCATTATGTTAGCTACCCATTAGACACTTATTTTTTAAATTTAACCAATTACCAGACAGCGAAATTTAAGACTGGTCCAAAATTGAAAGGAATTGCAGACGACAATTTAAAGTTTATGACATTTTAGATTTTGGGAAGAAAAAATTGTGTAAAATGAAGAAATTGCTTGTCCCTAATAGCCTATGTAGGCTTAGATAACCCTTTCTATTTTGCAACATTTTAGACCTGTCCAAATTCAAAGGTTTTTCAGACAAAAATTTGAAGTGGGTTTAATTTGGAAAATAACCATTCAGTGGGATAGCAAACATTGTGGAAAAAGAAGAAATTACTTGTACAAGCAGTTTCTTCTTTTTCTACAATGTTTTCTTGGTTATAAAATCACAGGGCCGTAAAAACCAGGGTTTGAACAGGAAAGGGTTAATCTATTTTTAGATTAAGCTGAGACAGTTTCAATGAATATTAGGTCATTCATATGTTTCCTTTTACCATTGGAATACCATATTCAGTTTGAATTTGCTCAGACCCACGTCATTGCTCGTCATCATGAGTTATGTTCGCTTGCCGATCTTCAATTCTATTCAGATCGGTCAAAAATTGTCGTAAGCGTTAATGTGAATATTGACATTTACCATTATTTTGCACTAATTATTTGATGTGACTTAGATTAAATGTTTGTTGTTTCACTTGTCAATTAGTTACTTGTTAACCCTTTCCTGGACAAACCCGGGATTTTACGTCACTGTGATTTTATACTTGAGAAAACATTGTGGAAAAAGGAGAAATTGCTTGTAACAAGCAATTTCTCCTTTTCCTACAATATTTTCTACAACATAGGATGTCAGATTTCAAATTGCGTGCATTTTTTATTGTTGTCTGCAACCTCTTTCAAATTGGACCAGTCTAAAATTTCATAAAACAGGAAAGGGTTAAGTAGAATTAAATTGAGTAGTCTAAACAAGAATGTGAAATAGAATGATGGCATAATAATTGTAAAATTTGTCATAGAATTTATCCTTTTCCAGATGACAAATTTTAGACTGGTCCAAATTTAAAGAAGTTGCAGAAGACAATTTTTAGTTGATGAAATTTTAAATTTTTTGTCTAATCGGGACAGAAAACAATTGTGGATAATGAAGAAATTTTCTTCATTTTCTACAATATTTTCAGAGTATTTTCCTTTGTGTAGTGTGCAAAAGAGTTAACTTTTTACTCATAAACAGACATAACAAGAAATAGCAGATGGCAGATGACAATTCTTTATTACAAATTCTTTACTTTTCATAATGTTTTCCAATGCTTTTTTCTCGACAATGCTTTTACCAAATACAATTACACAATATGATGTCCATAAAAAAATGCAAATTGGAGAACATTGTGTAAAAAGAAGAAATTGAATGTGACAAGTGATTTTCTTCATTTTCCTCATTTTTTTCTACTCAGAAAGTTAAAAAAATCTAAAACTTAATGAGCTTTAAATTGCCATCATGAACTCTTTTCAATATGGACCAGTCTAAATTCTGTCATCTGGTAATGGGTTAAGGTGGGTAAAAATCTGAGAATATGTAGGAATGGGTGAAAGGTTCATCAATGACACAAAGTAAGCAATCATTTCATCACACATAAATACAGACTTAACCAATAGTTATCTATCTACAGTTTTATTTACCCTGAATGGAATCCAGCTGGTGACCGATGAAAGAAAGGGTCCTCAAATAGTGAATGGAACCCAAACGACATGCCTGGGAACCCAAATGGACTAAACCCAATATTTTCAATGGACTGCTGGGACCCTGCATGCCTCCGTCTCCCCGCAGACTCTGAACCACGTTCCCGTCTTCTATGTGCATGGCGTCGCCGTCTACAATGGCGTAACAGATATAGGACCCAATGCAAACTTTTCATACGTCTCTCTCTAATACTAAATGATTATATATTTTGTCAGGATATGAGATTTTCTGATATCCCCAAAATTCCCTCCAACCCAGTAATGCAAGTAAAAAAGGCAGCATGCACACTAAATAGCCATGCAAAATTTGCAACACAAAGTAATGAAACAATTCATACAAAACACCAAGTACATAATACATCCAGTGACAAACTTTTCTCTGCCAATTATTTGCAGTAGTAGAACTAGATGAAATACCAATTTGTGCGACTAGAAGACAAAATTGTGTACAGTATAAAATTGAAGCTAATCTACATTAAACAATTATGGTGCATCATCTAAATATTGCTACTTGAGGAAATTGAGATAGTTTTTATAGGTAACCCAGAGGAAGGAGTTAGTATCTTGAGATTTGTATTGAATCAGATACATACAATTCTTCAATTATTAATGATTTATGAATCCATAGGTAACTAAGAAGAAGGAGTTAGTATCTCGAGATTTGGACTGAATTGGATACATACAATTATTCAATATGAATCCATAGGTAACTCACAGGAAGAGATAAGTATCTCGAGATTTAGTTTGAATTAAATGAAATGTGAATTCATAGGAAACCCAGTGGAGTGATTAGTAAAAATTGTTTTGGTTTAATTTGGATATATATAATTCATCAATTATAAATAAAATATGAATCCATAGGAAACCCAGTTGGAGTAATTAGTAATTAGTTTTGGTTTAACCCTTTCCTGGACAAACCCGGGATTTTACGTCACTGTGATTTTATACTTGTGAAAACATTGTGGAAAAAGGAGAAATTGCTTGTAACAAGCAATTTCTCCTTTTCCCACAATATTTTCTACCACATAGGATGGTCAGATTTCAAATTGCTTGCATTTTTCATGGTGGTCTGCAACCTCTTTCAAATTGGACCAGTCTAAAATTTCATAAACAGGAAAGGGTTAATTTGGATAAATACAATTCATCAGTTATAAATAAAAATATGAATCCATAGATCAATCAGAGGATGGCTTGGTTTAAATTGGATACATACAATTCATAAATTTAATAAAATGTGAATGATTGCTTTGTCAGTGCATTACTGATTGATAAGCAATTCGACTAAACAAGTTAAAGCATAAAGTTTGCATCATTATTCATGTATATGGGAGAAACAATTTCACCCATTCCCACATAGCCCTGTTTTTCGACACTTAGCATGCCCCACCTCCCTCCCCCCCCCCAAATAACAATAAAAAATAAAAATAAATTGAAAAGCATTGCAGAAAATGGAGAAATTGCTTGTTAAAAGAAATTTCTTCATTATCTACAATGTTTTTTACCCAAATAGACAAAGATTTTTAAATTTCATCACCTAAAAATTACAATCTGCATTTTTTTTGTTCTCCAATAATGAATAAATGATTTAGTTCTTATCATAGTTTTGAAACTTTTCCAAGAGTTTTTGATTGTCTGCTTTTCAAACAAGAAAGTTCAATAGTTTACATTTATTTTTTCCATGTTTAACATCTATTGTCTTTTGTGGTAGGAAAATTTGTTGACAATGAAGAAAGCTTATTACAAGTAATTTCTTCAGTATCCACAACGTTTTTAAAGTTTTTTTCTTGAAGGGCATAAAATGGTGTTGTTTTGGAAACAGTTAAAAAAGAATGACAATTACAATATTTGAGGAAAATTTCTGTGAAATAAAAGCCAAACTGAAGTGGCTAGAGAAAAGAAAATAATAATCGCTCCCCTGAGTATGATGGTTCATGGCTTTGTGATATATGCAAAATAGCAAAGCCCTCTGCCTAATTATTTTGGAGAAGATGTTTAAGGATTTTCTCTTTTAATCCTAGGTATATTGATGATCCCACCATAAAGCGCTAATTTCCTGAATATGGTAACACTTTGAAGTATAGACATCAATACATACCAAATATCAAAGCTCTAGGCCTAATGGTTAAGGAGAAGAAGGTTTTCAAAGATATCATTCTTTATTCTATCTAAAATTAGGGATCACACAGAAAAGGGCTTATTTTCAGAATACAGTCATTCTTTGACGTATTTTGGTAGAGGGTCAATAGCTGATGATATGTACCAAATATCGAAGCTCTAGGACGAATCGTTTGGGAGAAGAAGACACGCATTAAAAGATTTCCTTCTTTATACCTTTGAAAAATCAAGGATCGCACAGAACAGGGCTAATTTTCAGATTTCTTTGAAGTATTTTGGTAGAAGGTCAATAGGTGATGACACATACCAAATATAAAAGCTTTAGGCCTTATTGTTTGGGAGAAGAAAACTTTAAAAGATTTCCTTCATTCTTCCTTAGTAAAATCAGGGATCGCACAGAACAGGGCTAATTTTCAGAGTATGATAATTCTTTTCAGTATTTTGGTAAAGGGTCAATAGATGATCATACATACCAAATATACAAGCTCTAAGCCTTATGGTTTCTGAGAAGAAGATTTTCAAAGATTTCCTTCTTTATACCTTTGTAAATCAGGAATCACACAAAAAGGGCTAATTTTCAGAGTACAATAATTCTTTGAAGTATTTTGGTAGAGGGTCAATAGATGATGATATGTAGCAAATATCAAAGCTCTAGGCCCTATGGTTTAGGAGGAGAAGATTTTTTATAATTGTTTATGGACGGACAGATGGACAGACAGACGCCAGACAATTACCGATCACAATAGCTCACCTTGAGCATGCTGTGCTCAGGTGAGCTAAAAAGCAGACAGTTTTGAAAATGTACAATTTCATTTTTGTCATCTTAATCCTGTCTATTAATTATACAATTTGATCTACCAGCTTAGAGAAAACCTGACTTTCTTAATCCCGTCTATTCATTATACAATTTGATCTTCCAACTAAGAGAAATCCTGACTTTCTTAATCCCGTCTATTCATTATACAATTAGATCTTCCAACTAAGAGAATTCCTGTTTTTCTTAACCCCGTCTTTTCATTATACAATTTGATCTACCAACTAAGAGAAATCCTGACTTTCTTAATCCCGTCTATTCATTATACAATTCGATCTTCCAACTAAGAGAAATCCTGACTTTCTTAATCCCGTCTATTCATTATACAATTCGATCTTCAAACTAAGAGAATTCCGGACTTTCTTCCACAATATTCATTATTAACCCTTGTCATGCTGAATTAAATCCAGATTTGTAAAATTGGATTGTAAAATCCAGATGTACAGATTTGCTTTAAATTCAAAAGACTAGCAGCAATATCTAAACAACTCTGGCTTGAAAAGGATAAAAAGGAGTTGTAGACCAAGATCAGACTATACTTATGTGCAGGCTGATCTAAGCCTATACTTCCTGCCAAAACAGGAATATTCCAGGTTCAGCATGACAAGGGTTAATAGTCATTATTACTAATTTTTGCTTCAATCTTGAGAACATGTTTCAGAACCTTAAAGGGCACATTAGAATTTTAACTGTAATTTGTTGATTCATTTATTCCGGTCAAATGTCTGAAGACCACCTTTTCATATGGCACCATTCACACATATTAGTTTCTATACAATAAATAGCTACAACATGATACAACAACAATTGCAATAGCATGCACTTTTCTCCTATTCACTAATCACTTCTTTAATTTTTAACCCACTCAATCCCACTTTTTTGTGATCCTCAAGAAGGAAAACTCTGAAAATATTGAGTAAAAGGAATAAATTGCTTGTATAAAGCAGTTTCTTTATTGTCCACAAAATTTCTACACTTTAAGGACAAAAATTGTTGTTACATTTTACAAATTTAGAATTGTTGTCTGCAACTTCTTCAAATTTATACAATTCTAAAATTTCATCTTCTGTAAATAGATGAACCCAAATTTTTTCGTGTATTTTCAGATAGAATACACGCTGACCAGTCAGCATAACACCTATGTCACCTTCTCATCTGTTTGTATTCGGCAGAATAATTGACGGATCACTGGTGCCAGCAACTGAGTTCCGATAGGAAGTTCGACATTGATATTAACCCATTCCAACAAGACAAAATTTTAGACTAGTCCAAATTCAAAGAAGTTGCAGACGTCATTTTTAAGTTGATGAAATTCTTAAAATATTTGTCTTTTGGGGTAGAAAACATTGTGGATAATGAAGAAACTGCTTGTTACAAGCAATTTCTTCATTATCCACAAAGTTTTACAAAGGCTTTATATTGAGGGGCATTTAAAAGCGTCATTATGTGGGAATGGGTTAAACAGTAATAATTTGCAAAAATTTATGGTAAGTAAAATGTAACATACAAGAGGACCATTAATGGTCCTATATCACAAACCTGATCCATATAGTTCTAGGATTTTCTGAGAAAGTTTGCATAATTAAGGAAAGATGCCATTAGGCAACACATTATATAAGAAGCATTCACAGTATGTTGCCAAAGTCGTGACCTCCAGAGCAGTAACAAGGAAATTGTCAATAAGGCTCCTTTTCCCTTGATATTGGTCAGAATGTCTTCATATTTTAAAGGGTTCTTCCAAATGACCATACTAGCATTTTCAGTAAGTTTGAGAAAGACTGCTGCAAAATTGTGACTTTCAGAGTGGAATTTCATAATTATTGACAAGGCACGGCAAACTACAGACAATTAAGTACCCTAACAGCTCACCATGAGCACTTTGTGCTTAGGGAGCTAAAAAGTGGTATGTTTGGTTGGGGACAGAAGTCCCTGAATAAAGCTGTAGTTACATTGTTTTTGTCTCCAAACTAAAAAAATACTTGAAATAAATGTGGGCCAATGTCATAGTTTAAGTTCACTTCCATTCTATAAGAATGGTTCAATTGGTCTATTGATGCTTTGACAGATTGCCAAGACCGGTCAACTTACAAAACTCAAGATAGAGGGAGTGATTTCCATTTCAGTAAATATCATTATTTGTCCATCAAATCATGTTACGGGTACTCATTCAAAACATTGATGAGGTCATTCAATGAGTACCTACAACATACAGTTTGGTGGATAAATTACAATTTTAGATTGTGTTCATTTGCTCTTATCTGAAACTCATGGAGTACAGCACTTTAGTTAAACATAAAATCAAAGCACATAGCACAGACACCTAAGACCATAGTTTCAAAATTTCTGATTTAAGCCATCACCAGTTGAAAATATTCAAAACTGGTTCTGAATTCAAAAAAGTTTCAGACCACAATGACCCTTTTAAGCGCTTCCTCAATATAAAGCTTTAGAAAACATTGTGAAAACAAGGAAAATTGCTTGTTACATGCAAATTCTCCATTACTCACAATGTTTTCCATCCCGAAAGACAAAGATTTTAAAAATTTCATGAACTTAAAATTATCTTCTGCAACTTCTTTGACATTGGACTTGTTTAAAATTTCATTGCGTGGTAATGTGTCATTCAGGGTAAACAACTTTATTTTCCATAACTTTTTCTTGTGGGGGTAAAAGGGGGGATTGAGTGGGAATGGTTAACCCTTTCCTGTTTCTTGAAAATTAAGACTGGTCCAATTTGAAAGAGGTTGCAGACGACAATGAAAAATGGGTGCAATTAGAAGTCTGACCATCCTATGTGGTAGAAAATATTGTGGAAAAAGGAGATATTGCTTGTTCCAAGCAATTTCTCCTTTTTCCACAATGTTTTCTCAAGTATTAAATCACAGTGAAGTAAAATCCCAGGTTTGTCCAGGAAAGGGTTAAATCTGATTTTCTGTACTAAGTTGGTATGTTTGACTGTCTGTCATGCAACAAGTGATTGGCACATGCCTAACAATGGACTATACCAATACAACTTACCATAATAGCAAAAGCACTCCCCAAATAAATAAAAATGTAACACAATCCAAAACAAAACTTATACAATGATTATGAATGATTTGCCATATTAGTTAGATGTACATTGTTCATCTATACATTAAAGCTAGGGTTTACACATTTTGAAACATTTCATTATAGGTGTCAAGTCAAAATAACTCTAAACCAATCCAGTCTGCTTCATTCTCTCACCTGTTATCATTTGGGCATATTTTTCTGAAATAAGTAAAGACTGAATTTATATTTTTACACCAAACGGACCTTATACTCACGATTTAAAAAATATCAAGAAAAGATTAGATTTACTCCAAATTTGGATTTATTTCCTGGTCTGTAATTGGTTGAAAAATGATGCATGCTGGGTAAATTGGTCATGTGACACTACTATGATTTAAATTTCTATTTATAAATAAGTTGAACAATGTAACTAGTTGTTGAAGAGTTAAACTTAGAGGATCATAAAGCTAAACAAACTTGTCAATACCAGTTAACACATTCCCACATAATCCTGCATTTGATGCCCCCCCAAGTAAAAATCTTTGGAAATCATAGTAAAATGAAGGAATTGCTTGTGACAAAATGTTTCCTACCCTAAAAGGACAATAATTTTTAAATTCCAACAATTTGAAATTGTCAGGTGCAACTTCTTTCAGTTTGTATCTGTCTAATTTTTTATTGTCTTGTTAAATGAGTAGCTACAATACTATTCTAATTACATACCTTAGAATAACATTGCACACAACAGTTATTTTTGAAAATAGAGAAAATTAAAAGATTAAAATTGTTCAAAACTTGAAACCTCAGCCTTTGGGTATTTTTTACAGAAAACAGATGCTTTAGGTGAGAACTTTGGAGTAATAATGGAATTGACTTTGTATATAAAACCATATGAACCTCTAATATGGAGATGTGACAACTTATAAAAGGATTCAGAAAAAAGCTATTTGAGGGTCAATTAGACACGGTTCTAAGTATCTCTAAATTGTATAGATTGTGAAGCAGTATCAAAATTAACCCTCATACTGCAAATACAGTTTTTAACTAAATCCTTATGTTTCAAAGTTATGTTAAAAGAGAAAAGGTAAAGTTACAGTTAGGATCAAATTTATGGTCAAGAAAATGATACATGCAAAATAAAGTACTTCTGTGTTAGATATCTAAAAGACTGTTCAGTAACTAAGAAAACAAACACAACAATGATGAAGCAGGTTTAGTTAATTACTACATGTCTATCAGTTAAACCATTCCCATACAATAAAATTTTAGACTGGTCCAAAACCAATATCTCCTGGGGTAGAAAAATTTGTGGATAACGAAGAAACTGCTTGTAACAGGCGATTTCATTATCTTCCACAATATTTTCCAAAGCTTTTTTTCTTGAAAGAGTTAAAAAGTGTGGGAATGGGTTAAGTGTTTCCTACAACTGAATGTTTAGTGGAAATTTAATCTTAGAAATGTTAATTCTTTATGTGAAAGAGTGATAGTAAATTAGAAAGCGTTTTATCGTTATATAACCACGATATATGATTGTTTAACACGTTACCACACCACAAAATTTTAGACTGGTCCAAATTGAAATGACAAAGTAACATTTATGAAATTTTTGATTTTTTTTTTCAACTTTCTTGGTAGAAAACATTTTGT
Source organism: Fragum fragum (assembly GCA_946902895.1). Lineage (NCBI taxonomy): Eukaryota > Metazoa > Mollusca > Bivalvia > Cardiida > Cardiidae > Fragum > Fragum fragum. The sequence continues at coordinate 44,850,320 of OX336377.1, read as the reverse complement.
AAAATGAAGAAATTGCTTGTTTCAAGCAATTTCTTTATTTTATGCAATGTTTTCCCAATTATTTTTTCTTGAGGGGTGCCAAAAAGTGAGAAAATAGTTCAGAGGTACATCTTTTTGCAGTGGCAAACAAAATCCTTCATATATCATCTAAAAAAATTGGAGAAATTGAGATTTGCTTATCTTTCACAGAAAAAAGGTGTGAAATTATAGCTTTTGTAGTCCACAAAATGAAAGATTTACAAGTAAAGTAAACACCTTTCAATTTGGACTGGTCTAAAATTTTGCTGTCTGTTAATGGGTTAAGGAAACAAAATAAGCAGGCTATTTGAGTAAAAGTAGTAAGAAGACCAGGCCATGTTTGCATAAAAGTCATTTTTTCTTTCTTTAATTGTGTAAGATTTATCACTTTCTAATCAGTTATTGACCTTTGTCATGCTAAACTAGGAATATTTCTGTTTTGGCAGATGATATAGAAAAAGATCAACCTACAAATATGTGCAATTCATTCTTTGTCTTCATCTCCTATTTTTCCTACTTTAACCCTTTCCCTACTTTTGAAATTCTAGACTGGTTGAAATTGAAAGAGGTTGCAAACAACAATGAAAATTGGGTGGGAATTGAAAAGAAACCATTCTATGTGGTAGAAAATATTGTGGGAAAAGGAGAAATTGCTTGTTACAAGCGATTCCTTCTTTTTCTACAATGTTTTCTCAAGTATAAAATCACAGGTTTGTACAGGAAAGGGTCAAGTCAGAATTATTTCTAAGATACTTTTTCAAATAAATATTTACCAACAATAATAATTAGTCATTCAATTGTTTCCAAACGTGTAATTCAAATGCAATTCTGCTGAGGATTAATAAATTCAGCATAACAAGTGATTAATTTACAATTATTCACTAAAAATAGTAGTAACAATTTTAGAACAGCCCATGATTTAATTTCTATGCATCAAAAGTCAGAAGTTTGTGCGAACATGGCCACAAATTTACCCATAGTGCAAGGAAAAAGCAGTGCTCCCCACCCCAAAAAGTCGAAATTCCACAATAGAAATCAAAAACAATATTTCACATTATATACATGTATTGTATTACAGCATAATTATAATTCCAGAATCATTTCCTTTATTTACTTTTAACAAATTCAGAATTTTAAAGAAAGATTTGTTTGTGAAACACTAATGTACATATATACATACATACCTTGACCAAGTCAGATGACCTAAACCGTTCACCAGAAAACACAATTTTTAGACTTTTCCAAATTGAAATAAGTTACAGACAATAATTTGAAGTTTGTGGAATAAAACAAATATGTGTTTCCGAGTAGAAAAATTGTGAAAAATGAAGAAACTTCTTGTAACAAGCAAGAACTTCATTTTCCACAGTGGTTTCCAAAGCTTTTCTCTTAATAGGTGTTTAAAAGCATAACTGTTTGAGAATGGGATAACTTGTCAATTTAGCACATTTAATTCTTAGTTTCCTCTATCAAAAACAATTTCTTCATTATCCACAAAGTTTTCTAAGCAGAAAATTGAAAGTATCTAAAATTTTATGAACTTTACAGTGTTGTCTGCAACTCCTTTCAATTTGGACTGGTCTAATATTTTGTTGTCTGGTTATGGATTACTACTTGCACATATAAAATACATGTACTAGCATTAAAGATTGTAACAAGAGACTTCAATTTGCAAGTTTAAAACAGACAGATGGACACCACTAAAACAATATTTCAATGTAGAGATAATAACCTCTTTCAAAGTCCTGCCCTTTCAAAGAATAATTTGGGTGATATTAAAGTATTCTATTTGATTTTCGGTGTAGAAAGTGCAGATAGAGTAGAAAGCCCAAAACTATTAAAAGTATACTTGTAGAAACTAAAAATTGGTTTTGGATGAACATATCTTTTCTTCATTAGAAATTATCTACTTCAAACACACACAAAATCGAACATTTTTTCTTTTTTCTCACAACTATTTAGTACTTTTTCTCCAAAGATTCATTCAGTCAAAGGATACTATTCCAAAAGTGCAGTCTGATCTTAGACTACACCTCCTTTTTGTCTTTTTCATGCCAGAGTTGATATGAAATTAAATTTCAACAGAATATTCTGGTTATGGCAAGAGGTGTGGACAAAGATCAGTCTGTACATAATTGGAGCCTGATCTTAGAATACACCTACTGTTTATCCTTTTCATACTTGAGTTGTTAATGAAATTAGATTTTGTAAGAAATATTGATGATTGAACAACAAGTACTACCATTGCTTTCATCCCTTTGGTTTTAATGCCATTCTAAAATTAATTTATTTAGCACTACAAGGGTTAAGACTATTATTGACATTATTGACAACTGATGACAGACAAAAAGCCACTTAATGCTCAGCTGAGCTAAACAAGACAAAAGTATAGACGAACAATGCATTGACGAGAGTGAAAGCGCAGGACTTCAAGAAAAGAGTTGTTGAAATATTAAGTCCGACTGATTGAAAAGAAGCAGTTTGGGTCCTATTACCTACCCTGAACTTCCGCCCCCGAATGGGTCGAAATGTGACGATGAGGAGAAAAAGGAGCTGGGGCCTGGAAACCCTGTAAAAGAATCCGCAAACAATCCATTCGAAAAACCACCATGTCTTGGTCCTAAAATAATAAAACAATATTTCAAGGAAAAAGAACAATTACTTATTTTTTGAGAAAAAAAAAAGGTAAAATTTGAAATTTAAATCCAAATACAGAAAAAAGCCTTTGTCAATGGGAGCTTACGAAGTCACTAGGGGCTTTTGACCTGCAAAATTAACCCATTACCAGACGACAAAACTTTAGATTGGTCCAAATCCCATTATGTTGCAGACGACAATTGTTTGCTGATGGAATTTACAGAATATTTGATGTTTTGGGTAGAAAATGTTGTGGATAATGAAGAAATTGCTTGTGACAAGCAATTTCTTCATTTTCCACAATGTTTTCCAAAGCCTTTTTCTTGAGGGGCATCCAAAGGCGTCACTGTGTGGGAATGGGTTAAGGTTCATTTGACCAAAATGGACAAGGCAAGGTTATATGAATCCAAAACAACAAGTTAATTTTTATTTGCTAATTTAACAGGTCTCTTAGTGAAATTATCAAACAATATTTTTGTGAGAATTCTTAATGATTCGTCAAAAGGCATAAACCCTTTACTGTTTTGCAATTTTCAGACCTGTCTAAACACAAGGCTTTGCATATGACAATTTAAAGTCCAATTTATTCCAAATATCATCATTCAATAGGACAGAAAATATTGTGGAAAAAGAACAAATTGATTGTTACAAGCATTTTTTTCTTTTTCTAAAATGTTTTCTTAAGTATATAACACAGGGGCATAAAAACCAGGTATTGAAGAGGAAAGGGTTAAAGAAATAAGCAATGTTCATGGGTGTTTAACAGATACTGCACTTATAAAACCAGTCATTCGCAAACAGATAAAATTGCAAGAGATTGAATGCTATGGACAGTTCTTTTAACACTTTCTGGTGAATTATCGATATTTTCAGTGGATTATCATTTGAAATTATCAAAATGCAAGAATTGAATGACAAAGACTCTTTTACACTGAAGATGTACTGAAATTTTAATCACATTTTGATGGTTTATTGACATTTCTTGATGGATTATTATTTAACAATAAACAAATTGATAAACTTGAAACAGTAAGGATATGTTTAGTCCAGCTTCCTGTAATGGTCTCCGTCCGTCATTCCGTCCTTCCATCACTAAACTTGTCCGGAGCATATCTTTAAAATTATAATTGCTATCAACTTGAAACTTCATAGGTCGATAGATCTCATTGAGGAGAAGTGCAGTGCACAAGAACCCCGACTCTTGCTTGTATAATTTTGGAGTTATTGCCCTTTGTTGTTTTAAAGACTTAGATTTTTTCCTGAGCATATCTCTGAAAGTATAATAACTATTATTGAACGCATTTCAGAGATATGCTCAGGAAAAAATCTAAGTCTTTAAAACAACATAGGGCAATAACTCCAAAATTATGCAAGCAAGAGTTGGGGTTCTTGTGCATTTCTTGAACGCAGTGCACAAGAAGCCTAAATCTAACTGGCTTCAGTTTACTATCAAGCTTTAACGGCGGGGGATTACCATGTCTGACATGCCTCTTGTTCACATTAAATCCACTTTCTATTTTTGTCTTCAAAACCTTTGAATTTGGACAGGTCTGAAATTTTGCAAAACAGGAAGAGCTAAGTCCTAGAAGACACATGACATTATTCCTTTTGTAGTCAAACTAGACTGGCTCTGTCAAAGACCTATCTTACCAGTGAAGAATTCTGCAAAAGGATCCCTTCCACCGAAGAACTCTCGGAAAACTTCCTCTGGGTCTCGGAAATGGTAGAATACATGGTCATCAAAGTCATTGTAATTTGTGTTACCCCTTCCTGAAAGACCCTCTTTTCCATATTTGTCATACACTTTACGTTTTTCTTCTGCAAATAAAAATTAAAATGTCAATTAACCCTTGCCATGCTGGTCCTGGAATATTCCTGTTTGGGCAGCAGGAGTAGACAGAGATCCGCCTGCACATAGTTGCAGTCTGATCTAAGTCTACACCACCTGCTTGTCCCTTTCAAGCCAGAATTGATTATGAATCCATTTTTCAAGTGAAATATTAATCTGCATCTAGCACTTCCAGTGATTTCAGTCCTCTGATTTTGATGCAATTCTAAACAGGATTTTTATTCAGCATGACAAGGGTTGAAAAAATAGTTTGACCAATCAAATCATTAATTTAGGATGAAGATGACCTCTTACATAACTGCAATACATTTTCATAGATATGCCATTTAAATATCGTAACTACAGTTTATTCCAGCTGTAATTATGACTTTGAGGTCGCAAAAAGATGGTTTTCCTTGAGCTATATGTTTCATTTCAAATATGTTACAAACTAACATTGTTTAATGAAACAGAGATCACTACTAAAAACTACATAACACTCTTAACCCGTTCCCACATATTAATGTTTTGTGATGCCCCTAAGAAAAAAGCTTTGGAAAACTTTGTGAAAAATAAAGAAATAGCTGGTTACAACATATTTTCTTATTATCCACAATGTTTTTTCAACCTCAAAAGGCAAAACAAGCTGGCCAAAATGGCCCTAAATGGCTTAAATTATTCATAATGTCTTTGCCTGATAAGCCCAGCCCTGCCACACCAAGATATTTTTGTAAATAAAGATTTCAAAAATAAGTTTTGACAAGAGTCCCCCAAATATCTTTCCTGCCAAGTTTGGTACAAACCACTGAAACCAGTCTGGTGGTTTAGGAGAAGAAGAATATCATGATTTCTCAAAGTCTGATAAACCCAGCCCTGTCAGGCTCCCTTCTTTTGCAAGAATCAAAGTTACAAACAGGTTTTTGAAAGGGTCACCAAGGAAACCTACCTGTCCAATTGATCCAAATTGGCCATGTGGTTTACCAGATAATTTTAAAGAATAATGGCATTATTTATGCCAAATTGTCCCCGAAGTTAAGGAGAAAAAAATCCTTATTTCTCCAAGTCTGATAAGAAATGTCCTGCAACTGTAAAATGTTTGCCAATCAATATGAGAATGGTCACCTATTTTTGTTTGAATGGAATTTAACACCACTTTTTGCAAGTATTTCAGTCCTAATGCAGTGGCTAAGGCACCTATTCCTAGTAATACCACTATATCCTTTCCAAGCCTCTTGCTGTTCATTGCATTTAGGTATATGATTATCCACCAATTGGCGGGAGACAATTGTCAGAGACTGAATTTGTTGATCAAACCCTTGACCTCTTGATTGAGGGTCAAGTACAGTACCAGCTTTGCCATGGCTGTGGCATCCACAACATAGGTGTTGAGTCATAACGATTTAGTGTGTCATTACCCCTTCTTATCTTGACCTGGTTCTCAAAATGAGGGATTACTGTTGTCATCTAATTGATTGGGGTTTAATGCCACTTTTAAGAGTATATCAGTCATATTGTGGCAGCTGGAGCACCTACTAGTAACCATGGATTCCTTGTTTTTTCACTGAAGTAGCACAGTTGACGTTCAATTGTGACCTTGACATACATAACCCAAAAATAATAGCGCACTCCCTAGGTCATTGACAACATTAGCTTATGGGAATATATTAAGATATGAGTAAATAAGATGCCCTGAAAGCAGCAAATTTTTAGAGAAGTTTGACCTTGATAGATGAATTTCTCATGAAAGGATACTTACGAATCAGGTGTACCTTCATCAAAACAAGAGGACCATGATGGTTCTTTATTGCTCACTGATCAATTTAGCTCTAGGCTTACCTTCATCAAAACAAGAGGACCATGATGGTTCTTTATTGCTCACTGATCACTATAGCTCTAAGATTTACTGTGATGGTTTGCTGAATTATGGAAGAATATTGAAAGGGAGTGCAATATATAGCAAGCATTTAGTTTGAAGGACTGAGGTATGATTGTAACCTCTATAGCAGTAAGAAGTAAGTTGTAAATAAAGTCCCTTTTCCCTTGATTTTATTCAGGGTACCTTTATTCAAAAGGGATTTTCCTCAATACTAAATAAATATTTTCAGCAAGTCTGAGAAAGACTGAGCCAAAATTTTGACCTCTAGAGAGGTAATAAGAGTTGTCAGTGAGGCCTGTTTTGCTGTGATATTGGTCAAAATGTAACCATACTAAATAGGATTCTTCACACTGCTTACAAACATTTTTAGCAATTTACAAATGTTTGAGCCAAAATTGTGAACTCTAGTGGTGACAAGAAAAATGTCCGTAAGGCCACTTTTCCTTTGTTAACAGTCAGAATGTCACTGTTTTCAAAAGTGTACATCCTCATGACTATACAACCATTTCCAGCAAGTTAACTCATTCCCACACAACAAAAATTTAGACTGGTCCAAATTGGAAGAAACTGCAGACGACAATTAACCCTTTCCTGTTCAAATATGGGATTTTTACGTTCCTGTGATTTTATACTTGAGAAAACGTTGTTGAAAAAGAAGAAATTGCTTGTAACAAGCAATTTCTCCTTTTTCCACAATACATTGTATTTTCTACAACATACCGGTAGGATGGTTTCTTTCAAATGGCATCCAGTTTTCATTGTTGTCTGCAACCTCTTTCAATTTTGACTAGTCTAAAATTTTCAAAAACTTGAAAGGGTTAAAATAATATGAAATTTTGGATTTTTTTCACTCTTTGGGTAGAAAGCATTGTGGACAATGAAGACATTGCTTGTTACAGCAATTTCTTCATTTTCCACAATGTTTTCCAAAGCATTTTTTCCTTGGGGTGTCTAAAAGCGTCAATGAGTGGGAATAGGTTAAAAAAAGATTGAGCCAAATTGTGACCTCTAGAGTGTTACCAATGAATTTTTATGCCAAAAAGGCCACTTTTCCCTCGATATTGTTGAATGCCACTATATTCAATAGTGTTCTTCCTGATGACTCTAAAACCATTTCCAGCAAGTTAGAAAAAGAATGAGTCAAATTTGCAACCTCCAAAGTGGTAACAAGGTATTTCTCTATAAGGCCCCTTTCCCCTTGATATAAGTCAGAATGCCAGTATATTCAAGAGGCTTCTTCCTTAAGACTATACAATAATTTCAGCACCTCTTAGAAATACAGAGCCAATATTATGACCTCTGAAGTGGTAACACTAAATTTTTTACGACAGACAATGCACCACAGACATTCAAGTATCCCAAAAGCTCTGCATGGGCATATTATGCTCAGGTGAGCTAAAGAGAGCTAGAAATCACATACATCAATACCTCCGCTTAATTCACGCACAAAAAAATTTAAGCCTTGTCTGAGTTGAAAGAAGTTGCAGACAACAATTTCAAGTTGATGGAATTTTAACTTTTTTCATCGTTTTGGATAGAAAATATTGTGGATAATGAAGAAATTGCTCGTTACAAGCAATTTCTTCATTTAACACAATGATACTAATCATTATTCTTGAGGGGCGTCAAAAAGCATCATTGTGTGGTAATGGGTTAAGTGCTCATCACATGACTTTCAGTTGTGACCTTGAACTTGGGAGTATCCAACAGAACTTTACACAAGACAATAGTACTCATAAAGGGAAACAACTAGTACTCATAAAGGGAAACAACTAGTACTCATAAAGGGAAACAACTAGTACTCATAAAGGGAAACTACTAGTACTCATAAAGGGAAACAACTGTCCCAAACTATTTTTAAGCCCATTAGTTAACCCTTTCCTGTTTTTCAAAATTTTAGAACTGTTAAGTTTAAAGCTTTTGCAGACAAAAATTTAAAGTGGATTTAATTTGAAAAATAACCATTCAGCAGAGAAGAAAATATTGTAGAAAAAGAAGAAATTGCTTGTTTCAATCAATTTCTTCTTTTTCTGCTATGTTTTCTCAATTATAAAATCACAGGGATGTATAAATCAGAAATTGAACAGGAAAGGGTTAAGATACAAGATACGGTTAAAGATTAATGACCATATTTCCAAGAAAACTTACTGTCGGAAAGAACTTCGTAAGCCTCTGCTATTTCTTTAAATCTTTTTTCAGCTTCTTCTTTTTTATCTTGATTTTTGTCTGGATGCCACTTGAGGGCCATTTTTCTGTATCTGAAAGTAAATGAGATATTGGTTTTTAACCCTTTCCTATTTCTTGAAATTTTAGACTGGTCTAAATTGAAAGAGGTTGCAGACGTCAATAGAAACTGGATGCAATTTGAAATGAAACCATTCTATGTGGTAGAAAATGTGGGAAAAGGAGAAATTGCTTGTAACAAGCAATTTCTCCTTTTCCACAATGTTTTCTTGAGTATAAAATCACAGCAACCTAAAATCCTGTTTTTAAACAAGAAAGGGTTAAGGATTACCTAAAGTGAAATGTTTTTAGAAATATGAATAATTTTGCAATAATGAACAGACATCAGAGCTCTGTGTAGCAAAACAAGCTTTAGAAAGCAATTTTAATTGTTTTAGTAAAGGTAGAGGACTACATTTTGTAGGTAGAAAAATAACTTCTTGTTGTATAAGTCTTTTTTCTTTCCTCTCATCAAAGAGTACTTTCATACTATGATTGTATAAATTCATCAAACTTCATATCCAAATCGAAGTTTGAATTGAATGCAAATTTCAGAAACTGAATCACCTAACTATGGATTCCTGGTATTTTTCAAACCAGTACTACAACAACATCCTTTCCTAGCCCCAATCTGCTTATCCTACTTAACTTTACAATTATCTAGCCATCAATGCGAGACAAATGTCGGAAAAAGTATTTGCCGCAATCAGTGATCAAACCCTGGACCTCATGGTTCATAATTTGACGCATTACTAACAGTGCTATGGTCGTGGCCATCCGTCAATATAATAGCACATCCAAAATAAATCACATGTAATGCAGTATCACAATTAACAACATACTCATCCACAAAAGACTTAAGATCTTATTTGCCAAAGAGAAAAACAAGAGGACTATGATGGTCCTAAATCGCTCACCTGAGGCAAATTATAGTACTTTTTTGTATAAAAAAGACACAACTTGAGCAAAATAAATAAAACAAATATAAGATTTTGGCTTTGTACAAAACAATCCAGTAATGCTTAAAAATGAAAATGAATGCATTTGGCTTCATAGTTTAATCGATTACCAAACTATCCCAGAATTTGTCACCCTCAGGGAAAAAGGTTTAAACAAGAGGGCCGTTGGCCCTGGGGCGCTCACCTGAGATAAAGGCTCTTTTTCTTTCAACAGTCTAATTTCATGTTAAGGTTAGGATTATGAAACAAGTGGGCCACAATTACATATAAAGACTATGAACCTGGGGATCCAAAAGTCTAAATTAAAAATTCCAAGGCCTTAGTGCTGATTTAAAGAAGGAAAAAACTTTTTCCATGGGTTATAATTTCAGAAATAAGAAAGAAGCCTGTGAACTGATGCTTCATGCCTACGGATTTCAATTCTTTTAGCTATTTTTGAAGGGGACCACCTATGCAACATTTCTGCCAAATTTGGTTCAAATCGGCCCAGTGATTTCAGAGGAGATGTCATTTAAAAAATCGTTCTTTATTTCTATATAAACCCCACCCCCCTGGGGCTCCGCCCCTGGGGATCCGAGGATCATATTTTTAGCTATTTTGGAAGAGGTCAATATACTGAAGCTTCATGCAAAATATCAAGGCTCTATGCCTTCTGGGTCAGGAGGAGAAGATTTTTAAAGATTATTTTAAAATTTCACTTTTGTTGCCACGGCAACCAGAGTTTATAATGGATTTCAATTCTTTTAGCTATTTTTGAAGGGGACCACCTAAGGAACATTTCTGCCAAATTTGGTTCAGATTGGCCCAGTGGTTTAGGAGGAGATGTCGTTTAAAGAAATTGTTGACGGACGACGGACGGACGCCGGACAAAAGGCGATCACAATAGCTCACTTGAGCACTACGTGCTCAGGTGAGCTAAAAAGCATTGTGAAAAAGCAAGCAATTTCTCCATTTCTTTTTAAGCAGAAGAATACTGTAAATGTGATTATGCAATTTTCAATCACAGGAGCAGAGACATTTTTTATCCTAAGAGCATATTTTCCTATAACATAGTACTAAATTATTTAGTCATGCTACATACCAAATTTGAATGCCCTTCATCTTACATTTCAGAAGGAGAAGACTTTGAAGTTGCTCTAATTGGGTGTTTTCCAAAATTTTTGACCTCTGGGGCAGTGCCATGTTTTATCCCAGGGCTAAGATTTTAGCTTACATAGTAGAGAACCATATGGTTATGCTATAATTCAAATATGAATGCCTTAGACTTTGTAGATTGTGAGGAGAAGACTGTTGAACATGGTCTAATTGAGCATTTTTACGAACTTTGGACACCCAGGGAAGGGATGTTTTTAACCTACAGGCATAATTAAATCAAAATTGATAGATAACAGCCAGGCTATGCTACACTCATAATATAAATGCCCTACGCCTTAAAATGAAGAATTTTTTTCAACATACTAAAATTTTGCATTTTTCCAAATTTTTGGACCCCTAGTCAGGGCCGTTTTTGACCCTTGGATGAAAACTTTTTGTGATATAGTACAAAACCATCTAGTTATGCTACATACCAAATATGAATATCCTAGACCTTATAGTTTAAGAGGAGAAGCCATTTGAAATTGCTCTTATTAAGAATTTTTCCAAACTTCTGACTTCAGGGGTGGGGCCATTTTTGACCCCAGAGATTAAATATTTAAAAACTTGGTAGAGAACCATATGATTAAGCTCTTTACAAAATATAAAGGCCTTTGGCCTTGTAGTCTATGAAAAAAACAACATCAAAGATTTACTAAAATTTCCAATTTTCATATGCCGCGGTTACAAGAGTTTTTGACGGAATTAAATTCTATTAACAACTTTGAAAAGCTTCACCCAATGAACATCCCTGCAAAGTTTTAGTTTGATTGGCCTACTGGTTTAGGAGAAGAAGATTTTCAAAGATATTTAAAGAATGACTTAAGATTCCCATTTTCAAATGCCGCGGCAACCAGAGTTTTTGACGAAATTAAATTCTTTTGATATCTTTTGAAGAGCTTCACCCAATGAACATCCCTGCAAAGTTTCAGCTTGATTGGCCTACTGGTTTAGGAGGAGAAGATTTTTAAAGATATTTAAAGAATTACTAAAGATTCCCATTTTCAAATGCCGTAACCAGAGTTTTTGACGAAATTAAATTCTTTTAACAACTTTTGAAGAGCTTCACCCAATGAATATCCCTGCAAAGTTTCAGCTTGATTGGCCTACTGGTTTAGGAGGAGAAGATTTTTAAAGATATTTAAAGAATTACTAAAGATTCCCAATTTCAAATGCCGCGGCAACCAGAGTTTTTGACGGAATTAAATTCTTTTAACAACTTTTGAAGGACTTAACCCAAGGAACATCCCTGCAAAGTTTCAGCTTGATTGGCCTACTGGTTTAGGAGGAGAAGATTTTTAAAGAAATTGTGGACGGACGGACAGACGGACGGATGGACGACGGACAACGACCGATCACAAAAGCTCACCTCACACTTTGTGCTCAGGTGAGCTAAAAAGTGATAAGAAATTAGACAATTAATCTAATTTCACAAAGTTGACCTTGTCATGCTGATCCTGGAATATTCCTGCCTTCACAATGGCTTCGGAAGGTATATGGATTAAGATCAGCCTGCACAGAAGTGCAGTCTGATCTTAGTCTATACTACCTGCCTGTCAAATTATTTCAACACTTTAAAGTATAGGATAGAGAGGATAAATATTCAGCAGGACAAGGGTTAATTTGGAGGGAAGCAATTTTCTCCTTTTCTCACACGGTTTTCTATCTAAGTGGTACTTATTTTTCAAATTCAACAGCAGTTCTGATGGTTGTCTTAGCATTCTTTCAATTAGCACAAGATTGAAGTTATTTCGTCTTGTAATGGGAAAAATAGCAATAAAAAAATAAACAAGAGCATGGCCCACAGGTGCCAACGCTCGGCTGCAGGTGCTGGATAATTCAAAAATTCTAAGTCGAAAAAGGGGCATAACTCTTACAAAACACTTTAGAGTTATCCCCCTTGAGAGTCTAGATAGCTCTTGTGATGGTCAATACACATGCCAAGTTTCATGAGGATATCTTCAATAACAACAGAGATATGACCAAGGTTAAAGTTTGTCACGCCAACGCCGACACACACGACACCAAGCTGATGACAATACCTCAGATTTTCTCCGGAAACATCCAAGCCAAAAAATAGTTTCTAGTTTTGTGGAACATATTTTTCAAATTCAACAGAAGTTCTGATGGTTGTCTGAATTCTTCCAATTCGCACAAGACTGAATTCTTTTCGCCTAGCAAAACAACAAACCAAAATGTCAAGTGAATTTCTGAATGAACATTTTTTATTTGGACAAATGGTTGCAGCTGTAAACAAAAATTTATATTTAGCTTCTATTATCTAACTGCAGCATCAATGAAATTCCAGACATTACCTGGATACAATTTCTGATCCATAATGCAAGAAAACTTGCCTTTATGCCCTTACCCTAATGAAGGAAAATTCAAAGGTTTTGATGAGATAATAATTGACTGATAAATGCTACATCCACGAAAATAGCTTTGGAAACCATTGTGGAGAATGTAGAAATTGTTTCTTACACACAATTTCTTCATTATTCACAATGTTTTCTAACCCAAAATACAGATTTTAAAAAATTAAGTCAACTAAAAATCATCCTCTGCAACTTCTTTAAATTAGGACTCTTTTAAAATTGTTGTCTGGTAATGGGCTATTTAACAAAAGTCATTGTAACTTTAAAACTTTTTATGATATTGATTTTCTTTTTCATGAATTAGAAATACAGTAAATTTTAATTTTTTAAAAGTCATTTTGGTAGGTTTTCCTGGATAACAGATAATATAATATGTAAATCCAATACCAGACAGCGATGCTTTCTGATGCTTTCTGATGCCATGAGGAAAAACAAACATGGAAAACTTTGTGGGAAAAGTAGAAATTGCTTGTGTCTAGCAAGTTTTACTTTTCTCACTATCTTTTCTACCTAATATTTAACCCATTCCCACAGAGGGACGCCTTTAAACTCCCCTCTAAAAAAAGGCTATGGAAAACATTGTGGACAATGAAGAAATTGCTTGTTACAAGCAATTTCTTCATTGTCCACAATATTTTCTATCCCAAAATATTAAGATTTTTAAAACTTCATAAACTTTTAATTGTTGTCTGCAACTCCTTTGAATTCGGACCAGTCTAAAATTTTGTTGTGTGGGAATGGGTTAATGGCATTTATTTTCCAATACTAGGTTGCCTGCAACTTCTTTCAATTTGGACGAGTCTAAAATTTTGACATCTGTAATTGAGTTTAATGTTTTGGTGCACAATCAATGAAATTCCTGACATAAATATTACCTGGATAAAATATGTGCGGCCGAGCTACTGTCCATCAGTGAACTTATTGTAAATTCAATGTTTTTCATATTTAATGTCTGTTGTATCCAGAAACATTTCACCATAGAGCCAGGACTAAACAAGAATGCTATCTTAACCCTTTCATGCTGAACCCGGAATATTCCGGTTTTGGCAGGAGATGTAGACCAAGATCAGCCTCCACATAAGTGCAGTCTGATCTTGGTCTAGACCTCCTGCTTGTATCTTTCCTGCCAGAGCCGTCATCTCAGTCAGAGACTCCATCAGACGATAATTACCAGAGTACAAAATTTGAGGCTAGTCCAAATTTTATGAAGTTACAAATAAGATTTTGTAGACAGATTAATTGATAAGTATTCTGTATGGTACAAAACATTCAGTGCATATCAAACTAATTTTAGGCCGAAATTAGAACCAAGTTAAGTTCATTTAATGTCTGTTTTCAAATGGAAGTTCACACAATGTTTTTACAACTTAACCAACGATCATCAAGTTCTAAGTTGGATGTTAACCTGATTACCAGATGGCAAAATTTTAGACGCAGTTACAGATGACAATTTAAAGCTTATCAAAATTAAGATTATTTCAAGTTTCTTGATAAAAAACATTGTGTAAAATGAAGAAATTGGTTGTTACAAGCAATGCCTTCATTTTACACAATGTTTTCCCGAATTGCTTCCCTTGGGGGGAAGCAAAAAGCGCCACTGTGTGGGAATGGCTTAACCCTTTCCTGGTTAATCCCTGGTTTTTAAGTCCCTGCGATTTTATGATTGAGAAAACATTGAGGAAAAAGGAGAAATTGCTTGTAACAAGCAATTTCTCCTTTTCCCATAATATTTTCTACCACATAGGATGGTCAGATTTCAAATTGCATGCATTTTTCATTGTCGTCCGCAACTTCTTTCAAATTGGACAAGTCTAATATTTCATAAAACAAGAAAGGGTTAAATGAGCACATTACAATCCATTTCTCTTTTTCCCTCTAATTCTTTTTCATCATTTTTCTTGTCTAAAAAGGAAACCATGAGGTAACCAGTTTACTCTTTCCCACATAACATGCTTTTTGAAGTCCTCAAGAAACATGACAACCATGATGGATCTAAATAGCTCACCTCAATGGCTTGTAAGATAAAACTGTGGCCACTAGATTGTAAACAAAGAAATTGTCATTAAGGCCCCATATTTTCCAATAGAACATTCCCATAATAAATAAGGTTCATCCTTATGACCTAACAATTATTCTAGCCTTATTTCATGAAAATTGAGTCAAAATTGTGGCCTCTAGAGCTTTAACAAAGAAATTGTCATTTAAGGGCCCTTTTATCTTGCGTTTTCCAAATGAAACTTCCCATAATCAAAAGGGTTCATATTTCTGACTAAACAATTATTCTGGCCAAGTATCATGATTTGTTTGTTTGAATTCGGATTTTACGCCGCTTTCAATAATCTTTCAGTAGTATATCCCGGCGGCTGTAGCACCTAACAATGGAATCCTGGTATTTTTCACACCAGTACTACCATTACATTCCTTCCTAGCCTCCAGCAGCTATCCCACATAGGTCTACAATTATCGACCCATTAGTGAGAGACAAATAGTCGGAAAGGATAAGTGCCGCCGTCGGGGATCGAACCCTAGACCTCTAGATTGACAGTCTGACGCACTATGACGGCGGCCCAAAGTATCATGATGATTAAGCCAAAATTATGGCATCTAGAGTGTAAACAAAGAAATGTCATTAAGGTCCCTTTTCCAATATTTCCAATGAAACCTTTCTATAGTGAACAGGGTTCATCTTTATGACCTAATAATTATTCAATCCAAGTTTCATAAAAATTGAGTCAAAACTGTTGCCTCTAGAGTGTAAACACTTAAACACAGTTGACGGCGCAAGATGGACAACAGACATTCAAAGATCACAAAAGTTCACCATTAGCATGATGCGCTTAGGTGAGCTAAAAAGCTTTGGAAAAAATTGTGGACAAAGACAAAATTGCTTGCAACAAGTAATTACTTTAATGTCACAATGTTATTGACCCTAAAAGACAAAGATTTTCTAAATTCCTCCAACTTGATATTGTTGTCTGCAACTTCTATGAATTTGGACCAATTGAATTTTTTCTTGTGTGGTAAAGCGTTAATCCATTCCCACACACAGTGACGCTTGCTGACTCCCCCAAGAAAAACAAATGGGAAACATTGTATAAAATTTAGAAATTGCTTGTAACAAGCAATTCTTAATTTTTCACAATGTTTTCTAAACAGAAAATTGAAAAAATCTAAAATTTCACAAACTTTAAATTGTTGTCCGCAACTCTTTCAATTTTGACCAGTCTAAAATTTTGTCGTCTTGTAATGGTTTAAAGACAGCGGGCTTGTTTTCAACAGACTGTTTTCAGACACTGGTTCTCTACTGTAGTAGGTAAGATGACTAAGATCAAAGTACTGCACCCACTTACATACCATCACAGCAGAAAACAAAACATACTATTTCCTGAATACTGCCTGAAAATATTGTTGTCTGAATGAAGAAAAGCAGACAACTAAATATTTCAATAAGGTAGAGCTATTTACTATTCTAAGTAACACTTGGAGAAAAAATAGCATCCATTTATCAATAACCCATTTCCAAACAAGAGGGCCATTGGCCCTAAAGCGCAACTGACAACCTGAGTCAACTGCAGAAGTAATCAAAGCACTAGAAACCTAATTTCTGCTACAAGTCTTGTATAAGAAATCAGAAACGAAAGGATGTTCTTACAATGGTACAAGATTTTGCAAGTAAAGTAGCATGAACATTATGAGGAATATTTGGGTTAATGAAGTAGATAGTGAATTAGAATAATATAGGGTGTGGGGTTGGTTGGTTTTTTTTTTTAAATATTTTTTACTGTTTCTATGTAAACAAGAAGACCATGATGGTCCTATATTGCACCCCTGTGTATGAAAGCTCAAGGCTTTTTGAATATTTACAAAATAACAAAGCCCTATGCCTATTCTTTTTGGTGAAGATTTTTAAAGAATTTTTCATTGAATCCTATGTATAATGAAGATCCCACCATATAGCACTAATCTGCAGAGTATGGTAATTCTTTGAAGTGTTTTGGTAGAAGGTAAATAGGCATATTTATACATACCTAATATCAAAGCCTTAGGCATAATTGTTTAGGAGAAGAAGATTTTTCAAGATATCTTTCTTTATTTCTTTTTAAAATCAGAAACCATCAGTGTGTTCCGAGTTTGATACACACCCACACACACCCACAGTGGCCACTACTTTACAAACCAATTCTATCAGAGGCCTGATGTACGTTCTTTTTATCAAGATGAAAAATTTAGCTAAATAAGATATTTGAGATGTCCTAACCAATGATTTTTGTTATTTTGAATTGGAAAGAAAACATTTGACCTGTCAAGGCTACTTGCTCAACCCAATGCCGAGTACGCTTAAATTCCTAAGATTCTTATTTAGGGGCTTAATATCTTAACTCCTGTCATGCTGAACCCTGCATATTCCTGCTTTGTAAGGATTTATAGACAAAGATCAGCCTGCACATACATGCAGTCTGATCTTAGTCTACACCATTTGTTTGTCTCCTTCAAGCTATAGTTATATTTAATCCTTGTCATGCTGTTTAAATTTCCTTACTGAACTGCTGTATAATCAAAGGGCTGAAAGTACTAATAGAACTTGTTATTCAAAAATTAATATTTCTTTAAAAACAAGAGGCCCAGTGGGCCTTAACGGTCACCTGAGTAAAAGAGCATCAAGACATTTAGTGATTAAGGGTTTATTAGAAAAAGATTTTTTAAGAAGTACAAAAATTTACCACTTTCTGCCCCCGACTGGGGCCCCTTTTACCCCAAGCCCCCCCCCCCCAACCTCTTTTCACAAACTTGAATTGGCATCCCCCAATGATGCTTCCGACCAAGTTTGGTTGAAATCCCCTCAGTAGTTCTTGAGAAGAAGATGAAATATTTAAAAGTTACCAAAAATTACCCCTTTTTGGTCCCCATTTTAGGCCCCCCTGACCTCCAGCCTTTTAATTTTCACAAATCTGTATAATCAGTACCCAATGATGCTTTTCACCAAGTTAGTTTGAAATTGGCTTAGTACTTCATCATCAGAAGATGAATATGTGAATTTTTTAACATGATGAACTTTGACCTCTGGGTGTGGCCCCATACATGACCCCAGGGACATGAATTTCACAATTTATAATATACCTGTCCTAGTTGTCATGCACACAGAATATTTAAGCTCTGGCATTAATGGTTTATTAGAAGAAGATTTTTAAAGAAGTACCAAAAATTACCCCTTTTTGCCCCCTATTTGGGCCCTTTTGACCCCCAGAGCCCCTATTTTCACAAACTTGAATTGGCATCCCCAATGATGCTTTCTACCAAGTTTGGTTGAAATCCCCCCAGTAGTTCTTGAGAAGAAGATGAAATATTTAAAAGTTACCAAAAATTACCCCCTTTTGGTCCCCATTTTAGGGCCCCCTGACCCCCCAGCCCTTTAATTTTCACAAATCCGAAAAACCATTACCAAATGATGCTTTTCACCAAGTTTGTTTGAAATTGGCTTTGTACATCATCATCAGAAGATGAAAATGTGAATTTTTTAACATGATGAACTTTGACCTCTGGGTGTGGCCCCATACATGACCCCAGGGACATGAATTTCACAATTTATAATATACCTGTCCTAGTTGTCATGCACACAAAATATTTAAGCTCTGGCATTAATGATTTATTAGAAGAAGATTTTTAAAGAAGAACCAAAAATTACCCCTTTTTGCCCCCTATTTGGGCCCTTTTGACCCCCAGAGCCCCTATTTTCACAAACTTGAATTGGCATCCCCCAATGATGCTTTCTACCAAGTTTGGTTGAAATCCGCCCATTTGAGAAGAAGATGAAAATGTTTAAAAGTTAATGGACAACGGACGACGGACGACGACGGACAAACGATGATTGCAATAGGTCACCATGACCATTCGGTCAGGTGACCTAAAAATCAACTTCATACACAACTCTGATAGGAAAAGTACAAGCAGGAGGTGTAGACTAAGATCAGCCTGCACATAAGTGCAGTCTGATCTTAGTCTACACCTCCTGCCAAAACTGGAATTTTCCTGGTTCAGCATGACTAGGATTAATACTAATTTTTGAAAGAAATACACACCAAAATTTGGTGCTTTCTCAAGTGCTTTCATCCGTTTGATTTCAATGCAAGTCTATGAAAAAAAATATTCAGCATGACAAGGGTTAAACTAAAGAATGCTTTATCTTAAAGAGAAAAAGTTTGTCCAAGGACATGATTTGTACAGAGAATGTGGTGCAAAGAATATCTTTTAACCCATTCCCACACAACAAAATTTCAGACTGGTCCAAATTGAAAGAAGTTGCAGAGGACAATTTATAGCTGATGGAATTCTAATTTTATTTTTTGTCTTTTGGGTAGAAAACATTGTGGAAAATGAAAAAATTGCTTGTAACAAACAATTTCTTCATTTTCCACTATGTTTTCCAAAGCTTTTTTTCCTTGGGGGGTGTTTAAAAGCTTCACTGAGTGGGAATGGGTTAAAGATCCGACCTAGTAACATACTTTCTGAACACACATGTCCATATTGGAATTTGGCTGAAGTATCATTAAGAAAAATATACTAACCAAGCAAAATTTAAGTTGGCCAAAAAATATTGCTTAGAGTACACACAATTTTTTACCAAGATTTAACCTCATGACCTACTTTCAAGATGAAAATGACCCAAATGAAAAGGATTTGCAGACAACAAATTCATAACTGTAAAAAAATTGCTTCTGCTTGTCTGATGGGATAGAAACATCGTGGGAAAAGGAGAAATTGCAAGTTGTTTGACTTTCAACTACGACCTTGACTTTGGAGGTATCACACCAAACATTTTGCATGACACTAGTGCTTATCACTAGTTATTTTCAAATCAATCCATAAATGTAGAAGTAAGTGTTATGCTCTGGACAAAGTCAGTTTTATTGTTTCACCTTCAACTGTGACCTTAGCTGGGATATCGTAGCCCTCTTTCTGATAATCTGTTGGCGAGGGCTATGAAACCCTCCTTCTTTGGCATTGTTGCAGTGCCCAGAGTGATACATTCCTGGCACTTTGAGGTCATTTATTGGAAGATGTTTAAATATTACAAACACAATTTTAATGCCAGAATGGAAATCCTAGGTATAGTTAAGATCCAACCATATAAAGCTAATTTCAAGAGTATGGTAATTCTCTGAAGTATTTTAGTAGAGGGTCAATAGGCATTGATACATACCAAATATCAAAGCTCTAGGCCTAATGGTTTAGAAGGATAAAATTTTCTATGATATTGTTCTTTATTCCCTTCTAAAATCTGGGATTGCACAGAAAATGACTTATTTTCAATATATGATAATTCTATGAAGTATTTTGGTAATATCAAGTATTTAGGGTCAATAGGTATTATAACACACCAAATATCAAAGCTCTAGGCCTTACAGTTTGGCAGAAGAAGATTTTTGAAGTTTTCCTTCTTTATGTCTATGTAAAAATCAGGGATCGCACAGAAAAGGGCTAATTTTCAGAATATGGAAAATCTTTGAAGTACTTTGGTATAGGGTCAATAGATGATGATTTGTACCAAATATCAAAGCTCTAGGCCTTATGGTTTGGGAGAAGAAGATTTTTAAAGATTTCTTTCTTTATTTCTATGTAAAATCAGGGGTGGCAACAAAAAGGGCTAATTTTCAGAATACGGTAAATCTTGTAGTATTTTGGTAAAGGGTAAACAGATGATAATTTGTACCAAATATCAAAGGTAGTATTTTGGTAAAGGGTAAACAGATGATAATTTGTACCAAATATCAAAGCTCTAGGCCTTATGGTTTGGGAGAAGAAGATTTTTTTAAGTTTTCCTTCCTTTTTACATGTAAAATCAGGGATCACACAGAAAGGACTTATTTTCAGAATATGGATATACTCTGAAGTATTTTGGTAGAGGATCAATAGATGATGATTTAAACCAAATATCTAAGCTCTAGGCCTTATGGCTTGGGAGAAGATTTTTAAAAATTTCCTTCTTTATTTCTATATAAAATTTGGGATCATACAGAAAAGGGCTAATTTTCAGAATACAGTGATTCTTTCAAGTATTTGGTAGAGGGTCAATAGGTGATGATGTGTACCAAATATCAAAGCTCTAGGCTTTATGGTTTGGTAGCAGAAGACTCTTAAAGTTTTCATTCTTTATTCCTATGTAAAATCAGGGATTGCAAAGAAAAGGGCTAATTTTCAGAATACAGTAATTCTTTGAGGTATTTTAGTAGAGGATCAATAGATCATGATTTGTACCAAATATCAAAGCTCTAGGCCTTAAGGCTTGGGAGGAGAAGATTTTTAAGTTTTCTCACTCCGTTTCCATGGCAACCAGAGTTCTTCACAGATTCCAATCCAGTGAAGTATTTTGAAGGAGCATGACCCAAGGATCATTTCAGTGAAGTTTGTTTGAATTTCTGTGCTAAGTTTAGGAGGAGTAGATTTTTCAAAATTGTAAATGGATGGACAGATGGACAGACAGATGGAGGCCAGACGATGACCGATCACAATAGCTCACCCAGAGCAATTTGTGCTCAGGTGAGCTAACAACTGTGCCAAGTTATTGTCAAATCTCTCCATAACTTTAGACTTTAACTTTAACTTTATTCGCTGGACAAAATTCTGGACAGATGCACACACACACACATGTACACACTTACAACAAAGTGAAATTGTGACAACTATGAGGAA
The DNA here is from genome assembly GCA_946902895.1 of Fragum fragum. NCBI lineage: Eukaryota > Metazoa > Mollusca > Bivalvia > Cardiida > Cardiidae > Fragum > Fragum fragum. The sequence continues at coordinate 44,828,582 of OX336377.1, read as the reverse complement.
ACTTGACAAAAAGAATGCACCTCAGGATGTAGGTGAACGTATGAGTGAATTAGCCACATGTTGCACCACAGTTTACAAATCATATTTAAAAGATTATACAAATTTGCATTCATGGATTGTCATCATCTCTTTATTGGATAAAAAAGCACAAACTGTTTGCATGTATGGACAAGGCATTTCATTTGGCAATTCAAACATCATTTTGAAAACATAGCGATTAACCACCCACACAATCTCACTTTTTGATACCTCTAAAGAAAACAGATTGGGAAAACATAGTCGTAAATGAGGAAATTGCTTATAATAAGATTATTTTTTCTAAGCAATAACACATTTAAACAAGAGGCCCATGAGGGCCTGAGACGCTCTACTGTTTATCAAGTTTTCCGTTAAAGAAATCTGATATTTAAGGAAGTTAATTGCTCAAAGAAGAATGCATAAAGAAAAAAACGAGGGCTTTATCCCTTTTATCATTTTAAGTAACAATCCTCAAGGCCCCTTTTCCCATGTTTCATGATGGATCCACTCCATTTCCAAAAGAAAGTTACCTTATGACCCTACAATCATTCTGTGAATATTTCATCAGAATCTGACAATAATTGTGGACTTTATCACATAAACAGGATTGTTTTGAATGAAAATCAATAAGGCCCCTTTTCCTGTATTTTCTGATGGATCAATTTCAATCCAAAAGGAATTTTCCTTACAACCCGACAATTGTCCTATGAAATTTAAAAGACAATTTGTTAATGATTGTGATCTTCATCACATACACAAGAATGTTTTGAATGATAATCTGTAAGGCCCCTTTTCCTGTGTTTCGAATGCCACAATTATTCCATGCATCTTTCAAGTTCAAATTCAAGTTCTCATAAGGCCCCTTTTCCCGTGATAATTTACTGTTGGTTTTATCATTCTGTGAAAGTTAAAAGTGAATCCGATAAAATATCGGGAATTCATTATGTTTACTAGAATATTTAAAAAAAAAATCATATGGCCCCTTTTTACATGATACTTGACGGATTGTACCCAGTTCTGCAAAAAACCATTTAAGTATTTGTACAATCATTCTGTGAAATTTTGAAGTGAATCCAGTGAAATCAAGGGACATCATTGTGTTAACCAGAACATTTAAGAGAGTTTTTCATTGGGCCTCTTTTTATGTGACACTTGCCATAGTCAGATCCACTGTCAAAATCAACAATTGGAATGATGGTACAATCAATCTGTTTAATCTGTGGAATTTATTGTGTTAATGAGTTTATAGTGAAATCTTCAGAGGGCCCCTTTTCTCATGATACTTTACAGAACAAACCAAATTTCAAAAGGAACAATTCTAATGAAGGTTCAATCATTCTTTAAAAGTTCGAAGAATCGATGAAAACAGTGGACTGAATTGTGTCAAGAATTTTTGTAACAAAATTTTCATTAGGCCCCTTTTTCCGTGAAACTTAACAAATCAGACCCAATGTACAAAGGAACAATCCTAATGGTAGTTTGAAGAAAATGATAAAGACTGAGGACTTTATTGTAATAATGATGTTTTGTAATAAAAATTTTATAAGGTCACTTTTCTTGTGTCACTTAACCAATCAGACCTAATTTACAAAGGAACAATCCAAATGATGGCACAATCATTCTATTAAAGTATGAAGAGATTCTGATAAAGACTGAGGACTTGTTGTGTTTATGAGGATTTGGTAATAATTTTTCATACAGCCCCTTTTCCTATGATACTAGACAGATAAGGCCCAATTTGGAAAGAAACAATCCTTATGATGGTACAAACATTCTGTGAAAGTTTGAACAGAATCTGATGAAAACTGCAGACTTTATCTTGGTGTAAAATTTTTAAAATAAAATTTTCATAAGGCTCCTTTTCCTGTGATACTTGAAGGATCAGGTCTCATGTCAGCATCAACAATCTTGATTATTGTACAATGATTCTGTGAAGGTTTGAATTAAATCCAATGAAAGCTCTGGACTTGGTTACAAGGATTATAGATAAACTTCTCAAAAGGCCCCTTTTCCATGATACTAGACAGGTCATGCCTAATTTGAAAAGAAAGAATCCTCATGATGGAATAATCATTCTGTGAAAGTTTTAACAGAATCTGATGAAAACTGTTGACTTTATTGTGGTACAATGATTCTAAAATTAAATTTTATAATGCTCCTTTTCCTGTGATACTTGACGGATCAGGTCTCATGTCAGCATCAACAATTATTATTAATGTACAATTATTCTGTGAATGTTTGAAGAAAATCCGATGAAAGCTCTGGACTTGGTAACAAGGATTTATAAATGAAATTTTCATAAGGCCCCTTTTCCTGTGTTTCTTGACAGTTCAAACCCTGTTATGAAAAGAATGATAACCCCATCTCATCTGTGGACTTACAAGCATTAAGTAAGATTTTTCTAATTGAATTTTCCTAAGGCCCCTTTTCCCATGAAACTTGATGGATCAAACCTACTTCCGAAAGGAACAATCCATTTAATGTAATAATCATTCGGGGAATGTTTGAAGAGAATTTGTTGAAAACTATGGACTCTATTGTGTTTACGAGGACTTTTTCAATTCAGTTTGTATCGGGCCCCTTTTCCCCGTGGTCCTTGACTGATCATACCAAATTTTGAAAGGAACAATTCTTATGATGGTACAATCATTCTGTGAAAGTTTGAAGTCAATCAGATGAAAACTGTGGAATCTAGAGTGTTAACAAAGATCTTTGAATTAAATTTTAATAAGGCCCCTTTTCCTATGTTTCTTGAGGAATCATATCCCATTCCGAAAGGAACAATCCTTATGATAGTACAATCATTCTGTGAAAGTTTGAATAGAATCCTTTGAAAATTGTTGGCTCTAGATTATTAATGAGAATTTTTTATCAAAATTTTCATAAGGCCCCTTTTTCCTGTGTTTCTTGACGGATCATACCAAATTTCGAAAGGAACAATCCTTATGATAGTAGAATCATTCTGTGAAAGTTTGAAGGGAATCCGATGAAAACTGTTGACTCCAGAGTGTTAAAGAGGATTTCTTAAAAGATTTTTTGATTAAATTTTCATTAGGCCCCTTTTCCCATGTTTCCTGAGGGATCTTACCAAATTCCCAAAGGAACAATCCTTATAATGGTACAATCATTCTGTGAAAGTTTAGATACAATCTGATGAAAACTGTGGACTCTAGAGTGTAAACGAGGATTTTTTAATTAAATTTTCATAAGGCCCCTTTTCCCGTGTTTCTTTACAGATCAGACCCATTTTCGAAAGGAACGATCCTTATGATGGTACAATAGTTCTGAGAAGATTTGAAGAGAAGCCGATGAAAACTGTGGACTCTATCGCGTAAACGAGGATTTTATAAGGAATTTTTAATTGAATTTTCATAAGGCCCCTTTTCTCATGAATCTTGATGGATCATACCCAATTTCGAAAGGAAAGATCCTTATGATGGTACAATCATTATGTGAGAGTTTGAATAGAATCCGATGAAAAGCTAGGACTTTATGGCGTAAACTAGGATTTTTTAATTAAGTTTTAATAAGGCCCCTTTTCCCATGTTTCTTGATTGATCATACCCAATTTCAAACGGAACGATCCTTATGTTGGTACAATCATTCTGTGAGAGTTTGAATTGGATCTGATGTAAACTTTGGACTCTAGAGTGTTAACATGGATTTTTTAATTAAATTTTCATAAGGCCCCTTTTTTTTTGTTTCTAGACGGAACATACCCATTTTCGAAAGGAACAATTCTTATGATGGTACAATCATTCTGAGAAAGATTGAAGAGAATCCGATGAGAACTGTGGACTCTATCGCGTAAACGAGGATTTTGAATTGAATTTTTAATTACATTTTCATAAGGCCCCTTTTCCCATGTTTCTTGATGGATCATACCAAATTTCGAAAGGAATGATCCTTTTGTTGGTACAATCATTCTGTGAATGTTTAAATACCATCTGATGAAAACTGTGGACTCTAGAGTGTTAACAAGGATTTTTTTAATAAATTTTCATAAGGCCCCTTTTCCCTTGTTTCTTGACGGATCATACCTATTTTCAAAAGGAACAATCCTTATGATGGTAGAATCATTCTGTGAAAGTTTGAAGAGAATCCGATGAAAACTGTGGACTTTATCGCGTAAACGAGGATTTTTTAATTAAGTTTTAATTATGCCCCTTTTCCTGTGTTTCTTGACGGATCTGACCCAATTTCGAAAGGAACGATCCTTAAAATGGTACAATCATTCTGTGAAAGTTTGAAGGGAATCTGATGAAAACTGTGGACTCTATCGGGTAAACAAGGAAAAGTTTAACGGACGGATGACGGACAGACGCACGCACGGACGCCGGACGGGAAAAAGCCATCGCTATAGCTCTAGTGGCCTTCGGCCAGTAGAGCTAAAAAATTAAATATAGAATTGTTGCAACTTCATTGAATTTTGACCAGTCTAAAATTGTGTTGTGCGGTAATAGGTTAAAGGTAGTAAACGTTTATACAGACTACAGGTACTTACCACCTTTCAGTACAGAGACGTCAGTTGCATAAAACCACGAACTAATCCATTTCTAAAAAGTTGTTGCCACATTACATTTGGCAACACTTTTTAAGGATTTGAAATGCAATAAATATTTCTCTAGTGTCTGCCTTGAAATATGCAAAGTGTGGTTCCATTGAGAGAGATAAATTTGAAACATTTCTGAAGAATATTCAATACTTATTCTTTAGTAAAGAAAGTTAAACTGCCTAAATCAAATTTAGGTTCAACCTATTACCAGACAACAGAATTTTTGAGTAGTCCAAATGCAAAGAAGTTGCATTCCATGTTTTTAATTAACTAGAGGCACTTTAGCGCCTGGATTGCTCCACAGGCATGAATGAACTGATTAAGCAAATTTTTCATGAATTCAGTATAAACTGATATAAGGAAAATAAATCTTCGTCACTTAAATAGTTATAGAGAAGCATTTCAACTTTTTCATTGTTTTTACAAAAGTCAAGTTAAGTTATGTCTAATTCATTCACTGGGGAAGATGAAAAGGTATTAACAAAATTTAAGAATTTTCATTGTATACCATATTGGACATAAGCCACAGCCATGATAGCCAAGCTTTTCAACCAAGCAAATCGTATGAAGGAATCCAACAAACAGTCATCTAAGGATTATTCCAGTGAATTTAGGTTGAAATCCATCAACAGTCCATTTTCAGTATAATACCATATATGGAAATAACCCCTGCCTATATCAGTCATATTTTTCTTACGATCAAAATTCTTTTAGATAATCTGATAAAGAGTCATTAAATGATCAATTTGGTAAAATCCATCCAATTTATTTCCAAGACAAAGAATTTCAAAGCTTTTACCATATATGGAAATTAGCCCGCCCATTAAAGCCATGTTTTTCAACCCATCAAAATTCTTTTTCATAATCTAATAAAGGTTCAGCCAAGGATCATTCCTGGGAAATTTGGATGAACTCCATCCATTGGTTAATGAGGAGAAGATTTTCAAAGCTTTAACCTTGTATGGAAATTAGCGCCGTCCATTAAAGCTATGTTTTTCATCCAATCTTAAATCTTTGAAGGAATCTGATAAAGGGTCACCCAAGGATCATTTCTGTCAAATTTTGTTGAAATCCATCAATTGGTTTCTGAGAAGATTTTAAAGCTTTCACCATATATGGAAATTAGCGCCACCCATTAAAGCCATGCTTTTCATCTGATCAAGATTTTTTGAAGGAATCTGATAAAGGGTCACCCAAGGATCATTCCTGTCAAATTTGGTTGAAATCCATCAATTGGTTAATGAGGAGAAGATTTTCAAAGTTTTCACCATATATGGAAATTAGCCCGCCCATTAAAGCCATGCTTTTCATCCGATCAAAATTCTTTGAAGGAATCTAATAAAGGGTCACCCAAGGATCATTTCTGTGAAATTTGGTTGAATTCTGCTCAATAGTTTCTGAGGAGAAGATTTTTAAAGTAAAAGTTTATGGACGGATGGATGCACGCACACACGCACAGATGCACGACTGACACAACGCCATGACAATAGCTCCTGGCTTTCAGCCAATGGAGCTAAAATCAGGAAATGGTTAAGGATTTGAATCAAAAACAAAGGGCTGAAAGCACTTGTAGTACTTGTTGAATGTTTGTAAATATTTCTTTTGAAAATTAACTTACATGCAACTCAAACAAGAACAGGACAAACAGGACGTGAAGACTTAGATCAGAGTACACTTATGTGCAGGCTGGTCTTTGTTTATACATCCTTCTAAATGCGGAACATTCAAAGTTTGGCATGATAAGGGTCATCCCTTAACAGTATAACTCTTTGTGACATCCCTTTAGAAAACCACTTGGAAATCATTGTGTAATATGAAGAAAAGGTTTGTAACAAGCAATTTCTTCATTTTTACCATTTTTACTATCCTGAAATTTGAAATATGAATATAAATTTCATAAACTTAAACCAAGTTTAAACTTTCTAGTGTGGTAATAAGTTAACCCTTTCCTGTTTTTGAAAATTTAATCTGGTCCAAATTGAAAGAAGTTGCAGACGACAATGAAAACTGGATACAATTTGAAATGAAACCATCCTATGTGTAGAAAATATAGTGGGAAAAGAAGAAATTGCTTGGTAGAAGCAATTTCTTCTTTTTCCACAAAGTTTTCTGAAGAAAACAAGATGTGTTTGTGAAACACTATGCCCCCGAAACAGGAATTCTACAGGTGATTTTTATTTTTTGTTTTAGAGAAAAAGGTTAAGATTTTGACCTTGACTTTGATGAAATGACCTTCCCCAGTTTCGCCTTGTTGAGACATATCTACATACCAAATATTAGCATTGTAACTTAATCAGGGTTGAAGTTATAGGAAAATGTTTAGTTGGCAGGTTAAATTTTGCAGACAGACAGATGGACGGACAGACAGACAGACAGACACTGGTAATACAATATGCCCCCGATCTTATCGATGGGGGGGGGGCATAAAAATGACAGGGCCGTAAAGTCCTGGGTTTGTACAGGAAAGGGTTAAAAGAATTGAAACTTACGCCTTTTTGATATCTGTTTCACTGGCATCTCGAGGCACATCGAGGATTTGATAATAGTCACTCCCCATTTTGTCAGCCTTCATAGAGGCAAATTCTGAAATTAGAAAATAATCATTTTATAAAAAAGCCAGACTACATTTGATTGTGCAGCATTTATTTTTCTTTCAACATTTTTCATAATACACTTTCACCTAATCCCACAAAATGACACTTTTGGACGCCCCTCATCAATAACAATCAGCAAAACATTGTGTAAAATGAAAAACTTGCTTTTAAATTGCAAATTCTTCAATTTACACGTTTTCTACCCAGAAAAATGAACAAACCTGAAATTTCATTAAATTCAAACTGTTGTCTGCAACTCCTTTCAATTTTGGCCAGTCTAAAATTTTGCCGTCTTGTAATGCATTAACCCTTGTCATGCTGAACCCAGAATATTCCTGTATTGGCAGGCGGTGTAGATCAAGATCAGCCAGCACATAAGTGGCATGTAGTAAGTGGGCAGGGCCAGCTTTTGGTCAATTGGTCAGCAATGTCAGTGGGCATGTTTGCAATATGTCAAATATGCATCTCGTACATAATTATATGTTAACCCATTCCCTTTGTAAGCAACCCAAACCTTGTAACTATAACATTTTCAAGTTGTAGCATTATTTTAGGCAATGGTTTTTACACAAGTTGAAGAAATCTAAAATTTCATAAACTTTAAAATGTCATCTGCAATTTCTTTCAATTTGGACCAGTCTAATATTTTGTGGACTGATAAAAGATTAACTCTCTCAGATCATTCAACACTCCCTAAGAACTTCAGTGGCTGAGAAATGTTATTGCAAGACAGTCAACTCTATCAAAGTTTTGTGTGAAAGAGTTTGAAAGACAGTTATATTCTTTCCTCAGCTAGAAGTTTTCATTCAAAAGCTGTATGATAATTACTGTATGACAGAAACACATCCTTGCTATAAGATGCCATCATACAGAAACACTCTTTAAGTGTATTATGGCAGAGGTCAAATTGTAGTTCTTATTTCATAGATTAATTTCTGTGGTTTAACACAACTTTCAACACATTCCTGCAACAGAACATGGCAGCTGATGCACAAAACAATAATTCCTGTCATCTCTCACACCAGGTCAACCACAGCCTTCTTTCAGAGCCACCAGCTGCTCATCCCACATAACCCATTACCAGACGAGAAAAATTTCACACTGGCCAAAATTCAAAGAAGTTGCACACCACAATTTTTCAGTGATGAAATTTTGGAAATCTTTGTATTTTGGAACTCATGACCTTGGAATTGGAGTACAACATGCTTCTGGCAGAGCTTACAGAGCTGGAAAATATAGGTCTTGAAGAATGATCAGTATGAATCTAGTCTCAAATTGGGCTAGTTCTATAAAAGGCTACAAATCAAGAATGATATGATTATTATCTTTCTAAACCCTTGTCATGCTGAACCCAGAATATTCCTGTTTTGGTAGGAGATAGACTGCACATATATGTATATACCTCCCGCTTGTGCTTTTTCAGTCAAAGTTGTTTATCAGATAAATTTTCAAAAGAATTATTTACCCACAATATTTGCATCCAGTACTGTCAGCCCTATGATTTTAATGCAATTCTGTAGAGGATTTTATTCAGCATGACAAGGGTTAATAGGTCAAAACCTGAGAAAAAACAGTAATTCATTTCTCCAATGAACTCTTATGATATACCTGAATATTTATTATCAACTTATTACCTGATGCCGCAAAATTTAGACTGGTCCAAATCCAAATAAGTAGCAGATGACAATTATCTTCTGATAAAATTTAAAAAATGTTTGTCTTTTAAGGAATTAGGAAACATTATGGACAAGCAATTTCTCCACTATCCACAATGTTTTCCAAAGTTTTATTCTTGGGGGGTGTACAAATTGGGAATGCAGTGGAAATGGGTTACAGAAAACTCAAGTTACCTGTTTTTATATACATCCCACAATCTTGTTAGAAGTACAACAAGTGGTGCACCTTGTTAACACTATCCTTCCTTTTATTTAGTACATTATCCCTCAATTGACACAATGAAACACCTTTAATCAGGTTTCAGTGTATGTCAATTATCAATCATAACACTACTATATAATCAAAGGAAAAGTGATACTTCCATATTTTTTCTCAAGATTTTAACCTTTGTCATGCTGAACCCAGAATATTCCGGTTTTTGCAGGAGACGTAGACTAAGATCAGACTGCACTTATGTGCAGGCTGATCTTAGTCTACACCTCCTGCTTGTACTTTTCCTGCCAGAGTTGTTTATGAAGTTGATTTCTTACAGAAATATTGATTTTTTTAACAATAAGTTCTATCAGTGCTTTCAGCCCTTTGATTTGCAGAATTCCAGTAAGGTAAATTATACAGCATGACAAGGGTTAAAGTTCTGCAGAATGGTTGATAATAACTGTTTTAAACAGAAAAAAAACAAACCGAAACACAAAATCAATTAAATAATATTGGAAAATAAGACTGAAACTAATACATAGGAATCCTCTAAATTGCACCCCTGATGATAGCAATCCACTGCTTAATTGTAACTCACTGCTTAACCCATTCCCAGACGGCAAAATTTAAGACTGGTCCAAATTAAAAGGAGTTGCAGACAACAATTTAAACTTTATGAAACTATGGATTTTTTAAACTTTCAGAGTAGAAAACATAGCGGAAAATGAAGAAATTGCTTGTAACAAGCAATTACTTCGTTTTCTACAATGTTTTCTAAAGCTATTTTCCTTGGGGGCGTCTAAAAGTGTCACTGAGTGGGAATGGGTTAATTACAACTCATATTATAAGCAAACATTAGATTGAACCCTTTCCCCTTTTTTTGTAAATTCTAGACTGGTCCAAATTGAAAGAGATTGCAGACAACAATTAAAATTACGGGCAATTTGAAATTAAACTACCCTATAATAAGGCAGAAAATATTGTGGGAAAAAGAAGAGATTGCTTGTTACAAGCAATCTCTTCTTTTTTCACAATGTTTTCCAAGGTATAAAATCTCAGCATCCTAAAATCCCAGGTTTTTACAGTAAAGGGTTAAAGAACAAACAGCAACTTCTGTTTATTTGCAACAGAAGTGTTGGCAAATTCGCGTTGCAATTAAGAGGATTCCACTGTATTCAACCCATTTACCAGAAAAAAACATGTTAGACTGATCCAGATTGAAAAATGGTGCAGACAACCATTTGATTTAACGAAACTTTACATATTATTCCCTTTTAGGGCAAAAAATATTGTGAAATATAAAGAAATTGCTTGCAACAAGCAATTTCTTTATATTTCACAATGTTTTCCAAAGCTGTTTTCTTTGGGGCATCATAACCAGGATTTTGTGCGAACGGGTTAAACTTGTTTGTAACTTTCTTTTTGGCTGTCAGAAATATCCATAACACATATTTTATCAAACACAAGCTTAATTCATTTTACACTATCTACAAGATTCACAATTTGTGTCCACTGAAACAGCGCATGACAGACTAAATGTCCTAGAGCACAATGTAAGATGACTTATGTTTCTAGGTTTAAGTGACTTTGCCAAATTTTAAAAGGTAAGAAGCCACCAATGAAAATGCTGTCTAAAAGTCACCTGATGTTAGAAATGCACGTGCCCTCTATCTCAGCTGATAATTGTAAGATAGAATTATTACAAAGAAAAAAACATATTACTTATTTCACACTATTTGTATCATGACTAATTGTTGCTAATGAAATTACTGACAGACCATAATAAATCTGAATACTTTCCACTTTCACAAAACACCTTAATCCTTGTCAAGTTTAACCCCCTATATATCTGCAGGAAATCTTGACAAAGATCAGCCTGCACATATGAGCAGCATGATCTTAGTATACAATACCTGCTTAATTGTCTCTTGTCTCTTTCAAGACAAATTGTTAATAAAACCAGTTTTCAAATGAGATATTGACCTGCAATAAGTGCTTTCAGTGATTTCAGTCCCTTTATTTTAGTGCAGTTCTAAACATTCTGCACGACAAGGGTAAATATTTAAACCACAGTTCATATTGCATTTCCAAGCCCAAGCTTCAAATTGGGCAGCGACCCATATGGTTGTAAGCTCAAAACTTGGTCTGAGATTTGACTGATCAAGCAGCATGGAAAGAGTCATTTGCAGCCCTGTCTGATTTTTGTTTCTTGACCCATTCCTACATAATCAATCTTTTTTTACTAGACCTCATGAAAAGACTTAAAGGAAAACAAGGTTGAAAAAGGAAGAAATCAATTTCTTCATTTTCAACCTGTTTTCTACCCCAAAAGACCAAGATCTTCAAAATTCTTTCTACTTGATATTGTCATCCGCAACTTTTTGAATTTGGACCAGTCAGAATTTTGCAGTCAAGTAAAGTAATATAATCAATGAATTAGTGTTAACCCTTGTCCTGCTGAACCTAGAATATTCCTGTTTTAGCAGGAGGTATAGAAAAAGACCTGCCTGCACATATGTGCAGTCTGATCATTGTCTACACCTCCTGTTTGTCTTTTAGAAACCAGAATTGGTTGAACAATAAATTTTCAAGACAGATAATAAGTCACAATTGTGCATCTATTGACGTCAGCTCTTTGAATTTGATGCAATTCTGTAGTAGATTTTATTAAGCAAAACAAGGGTTAAGAAATATAGTTGAAGTAATCTTATTTCACACGACTTTTGTCAAAGGGGGAAGGGGGCGAATGCTGATTAAAGTTCCTTCTGTCGGCAAATTTTATGTCTCACATGTGACAAATGCCCCAAAGGACAGGGTCAAGCATGTGGCACTTTGATTTGTTTTGTGAACACAACCACATGCATTTGTGATCTATACGTCTGGGTTTTTAATAAATGAAATTTTAATACATATAATAATTTCTATAAATACAGAATGAAATCGAGAAATGCATTATGGACGGATTTTTCTGAGGTCAAAAGTGGGTCAAAGGTCAAGGTCACTGGGTCAAGGTCATGTAAAGTGATTGGTCCACCCAAATAGGCATCTGTCCAAATATGGAAGCAATCCATTGAAGAATAAGAGAGTAAATACAATTTAACCATTCCGGACGCAATTTAACCATTCTTGACGCCCCTTTGCCCCTAGATTTTGACCTTGACCTTTGAGATAGGAACCTGGGTCTTTTTCGCGACACGTCTTCTGAAGGTGGTGAACATTTATATGAAAGAAATTTGTACCTGTGTGCATGATTATAGAAGTTACAGAGCGGACACAGCAAAAAGTGCCGATTTTTGACCTTTGACCCCAGATTGTGACCTTGACCTTTGAGATAGGAACCTGGGTCTTTTTGCGACACATCATCTGAAGGTGGTGAACATTTGTATGAAAGAAATTTGTACCTGCATGCATGATTATAGAAGTTACAGAGCAGACATGGCAAAAAGTGCCCATTTTTGACCTTTGACCCCAGATTGTGACCTTGACCTTTGAGATAGGAACCTTGGTCTTTCTCGCGATACATCGTCTTATAGCGGTGAACATTTGTGCAAAGTTATATCGAAATCCACTATTGTAAGCAGAAGTTACAGAGCTAACACAAAAGCGGGATGGAAGGATGGATTGACTGACGGACGGACAGTTCCATTTCTATACGCCTCCCTTTGTGGGCATAAAAAATTAACACGGACTCAAAACCTTGAAAATAACATAAGATTTAAAAAGTTTTATGTTAATAACAAACTGACTTAATGATGAGATTAATAAGTCATCTTTATTTTCAGAGGCTTCCGATTTTGTTGCCCAATCTTCCATCTTCCTCTATCATTTAGAATTAAAATATCTACATGGTCATATAAGAAACATCAAGACAGCATCTATGTTAAAATACAATCAATCAATCGATCAAAGATGTTGGTTGCAGCAAACTTCAAATCAAGTCTATTTTGAAAAGACTTAACCCATTCCCACACAGTGATGCTTTTAAACACCCCTCAGTATGAAAGCTTTGAAAAACATTGTGGAAATGAAGAAATTGCTTGTCATAAGCAATTTCTTCATTATCCACAATGTTTTCTACCCCAAAAGACAAAGATTTTAAAGATTTCATCAACTTAAAATTGTCGTCTGCAGCTTCTTTGAATTTGGACTGGTCTAAAATTTTATCATGTGGGAATGGGTTAAAATGACTAACACTATGATTGCTTTTGATGACTCATTCCCACACAGTGACATTTTTAAACACCCCTCATAATGAAAGCTTTGGAACACATTGTTGAAAATGAAGAAATTCCTTGTGACAAGCAATTTCTTCATTATCTAAATTGTTTTCTTCCAAAAAGATATAGATTTTAAAGATTTCACCAACTCAAAATTGTTGTCAGTAACTTCTTTGAATTTGGACTGGTCTAAAATTTTATTGTTTAGGAATGGATTATGAATAAAGATTTGTGAAAACATTGAGTGAAATGGAGAAATAATTGTTTCAAGCATTTTCTTCATTATCCACAATTCATTCTAACCAAAGAGACCAATAGTTTTTTTAACAATCAATCAACTAAAAATTATTGTCTGCAACTTCTTTCGAATTGGATCAATCTTGATTTTGTCATCTGTTACAGGGTTAATCAATTATTTCCTATATGACAGGTGATTGATACCACTGTTCTTTCCATTTAGCTTTCTACAAAGCTAGATACAGTTATCTAGTAACATTTCCTAGAAACACATCCATCAATGTAAGATGCCATATAGAAGAATTATTCAATTACATGTCATTGCAGCATGGTAGAGGGTGTAATCTAGCTGCAATAACATGGCCCTCTCTATGATAACCTGTTGCCGACAGATTATTGGAAAGAGGGCTACGTTATCGGTTATCACAGCTATCTGTAATCTAGTCCTGGTTAACCATCTTGTCCATATAACCGAATGACTTAATCTTTATCATGCTGAATTCTGGAATAGCTTTAGTATCAAAGGGATGATTTGAATGCACTTGTTGTGAATCAATATTTCTTTTGAAAGTCAATTTCATAATCAATTCTTAATTAAAAAGGACAAACAGGTAGTGATTACTAAGATCAGAATACACTTTTGTGCAGGCTGATCTTTGTCCATCCCTTCAGCCAAAACAGGAATGTTCTGATCTCAGCATGACAAGGGCTAATGTTTCTAAAACCGATGGCAAAAGAAAGTAAGGTCATTATCTGTCATCAAAACAGTATCTTCAAAAATTTACTATTATGGTTCTTTAATTACGTCAAAACAGGACATTATGTCACATAAAAGGACAAGCAAAGCGGTCAGTGGCCAAAAAGCAAGAATTAGTTGACCTATAAACATGGTGAAGTAATTGCCACTGTCAAATTCTCTTTGTGATTAACTAATCACAAGTTTACTCATTATCATAGGATAGAGACTTGCCTAAACTCAAGACTAAAAATCATTTGAATAGGATATCCTATCATTAGCTGTACTCATTACCAAATGACAAGATTTTTAGACAAGTCCAAATTCAAAAGGTTGAAAATGACAATAAATGATTCATTAACCTTTTTCAAAATTCTAGACTGGTCCAATATGAAAGAAGCTGCAGACAACAATTAAAAGTGGGTGTAATTTGAAAAGGAACCATCATAAAGGTAAGAAAAAATTGTGGGAAAAGAAGAAATTGCTTGTCACAAGCAATTTCTTCTTTTCCAACAATGTTTTCTTAAGTATAAAATCACAGGGACGTAAAAACACAGGATTGTACGGGAAAGGGTTAAGAAGCAATTGCTTTATTTCCTCATTTTCCACAATGATTTCCTATTTGTTTTTTATGGGTACTAAAAAAGCGGGGCTGTGTGTTAATGGGTTAATACTTACGGTATTACCAGTAAACTTGCATTGAAAGTATTATTAATCCTTCCCTGTTTAATCCCGGTTTTTTACATCCCTGTGTTTTTATACTTGATTAAACATTATGGAAAAAGAAGAAATTGTTTGTAACAACTTTCACATTGTTTTCTACCCAATTAAATGATTATTTTTCAAATAAGTTCAACTTGAAATAGTCGTCTGCAAAACCTTCAAATTTGGACCAGTCTAAAATTACTCAAGGGAAAGGGTTAAAGATATGTCAATCCTTGTCATGCTGAACCCAGAATATTCCTGTTTTGGTAGGAGGCATAGACAAAGATCAACCTGCATTTACATGCAGTCTGATCTTAGTTTACACCACCTGCTTGCTTCTGTTGAGCAGGAGTTGTTCATGAAATTAAAAGTGTAAAGAAATATTAGTTCTCTGCAAGAGCTTCAAGTCCTTTGATTTAAAACATTCCCTCTCAATGACGTTTTTAGACGCCCCCAAGAAATAAAGCTTTTGAAAACATTTTGGAAAATGAAGAAATTGAACAAGCAATTTTTTCTTTTTCCATAATGTTTTCTATACACAAAGTTGAAAAAATTCAAAATTTCATTCACTTTGTATTGTCGTCTACAACTTTTTTCAATTTGAGCCAGTCTAAAATTTTTCAGTCTGGTAGTGGGTTAACCCTTTCCTGGACAAACCCGGGATTTTACGTCACTGTGATTTTATACTTGGGAAAACATTGTGGAAAAAGGAGAAATTGCTTGTAACAAGCAATTTCTCCTTTTTCCACAATATTTTCTACCACATAGCATGGTCACATTTTAAATTGCATGCATTTTTCATTGTCGTCTGCAACCTCTTTCAAATTGGACCAGTCTAAAATTTCATAAAACAGGAAAGGGTTAAATTAATCTTTTTGATACAGATTTTATTCAGCATCATAAGGGTTAAAGATATGTTAACATTCCATTTCACTTCCTCATAGCTCCAAGTCTCAGACAAGCTTTCGATACTCTTGTGGTTTCTTGGATTAGAAATGTTTGAAATATTTCTGGTATTTGTGTTGCAAAATAATTTGTTAACCCTTGTCATGCTGAACCAGGAATATTCCTGCTTTGTCAGGAGGTATAGACAAAGTTCAGACTGCACATAAGTGCAGTCTGATTTTAGTCTACATCTCCTGATTGACTCTTCCAATACAGAGATGTTTATAAAATCAATTTTCAAATTAATTTTTGACCATAAACTAGTACTTCCAGTGCTTTCAGGCCTTTGATTTTGATGTGCATTAAGTAAGAATTACATTCAGCATGACAAGGGTTAAATTTCAAAACCTCCTTCCAAAAGCTTGCACTATGTTAATAATACAGTCAAATTTGTATGACCAGCCATACCGTATTTATAAGAGCTCCAGTGGCTGTGGTAAATAACTATAAAATGTACCTGTATTAGAGCACCGCCTGCATTACCCAACCAACAGCCAAAAATTTTGTGCCCAAGAAATATATGAACCCTTGTCATGCTGAACACAGAATATTCCTGTTTTGGCAGGTGGTATAGACAAAGATAAGCCTGCACATAATATGGTCTTGTGTAGGAACGGATCGATTCAATCTAGATTGTCATGACTGTCAGGCTGTCAATCAGGTAAAAGACGATTTATGGAATAGGGTTTAACATCACTTTTAACAGTATTTCAGTCATATTGCAGCATCTGGAGCACCTAACCATGGACTCCTGGTATTTCTCAAACCATTATTACCTCAACATCCAAACCTCTCATCCCACTTAGGTTTACGATTATCCACCCAAAGGTGGGAGACATATGTTTGAAAGGGTTTTGGCCATGGCTGGGGAACGAACCCTGCACCTCATGATCCGATACATAGACTTGATACAACAGCTACCTGTGTGTCACTTTGTATAAATCCCTGGGGTGGCTTGTTAACCCATCCCCAAACTACTGGTCCAAATTGAAAGAAGATGACATTTCAAAGCGTGTGTGTAAATTGAAAAATATGACTTGATATTGTACATAACATGGGAAAGGGGGGGGGGATTCTTTTACAATGTTTTCCAATACAGAAGCGTCAAAAAGGCATTTCTAAGGGGTAATGGATTTATATTTGAAAATGTTAAATATAATGGTATAAAAATTTTAGGAAAGGGGAAATGGCTTTTTACAATGTTTTCCATTTATTTTAGAGATCTCAAGGTGTCAAAAGACATTACTGAGTGGTAATGGGTTAATACAGTTTGTCTACTAGAACTGTGGAGCTGCTTGCCAGAATTGTCTTCTTTTTCCACAATATATTCATTTCCAGAGAAATTTGGTCTCAATGAATTCCAAAAGTATTCTCTATCCAATAGGTCACAAGATATTGGATTTTCCTACATTCATAAATCAGTGGCTTAGTGCAAATACATCATAAGTGTCTATACAAAGTATAGACACTTATGATGTTTTTACACTATGCTATCGAAATGACAAGGTAAATCTATTACCACGGTCCTCCATTTTTACGTGCTGATGAAATATGGTTTTGGAAAAAAATTGAGGTAGAGGGACAAATTGCTTGTACTATGTAATTTCTGCTTTTCTCAAATTTTTTTTACCTCATATAGCCCTTAATTTTCATTTTAAGCCAATTTGCTTTGATGTCTTTAACTTTTTCAATTTGGGCCAGTTTAAGATTTTTGTCATTTTGGAATGGGTTATTTTCATCAAAATGGGAAAAGACTTAATTGGTTGTGGGTCAATATTTCTTTTGAAAGTCATTTTCATAATAAACTCTTGATTAAAAAGGACTAACAGGTAGTGGAGACTAAGATCAGACTGCACATATGTGATGGCTGATCTTTGTTATGGTTGAAATAGCAGTTTAAGTGAAATCCACCCTCTAAATCAGCCAAGATTTAGCCCATTTTAGCACAAAAAGTTTTTCAATCCAATACCACTCTCCAATCTACATAAACTTGGAACTGTCATCTATTTTACCTCTTTGAACTTGGAAGTTTGTTTATTTGAATGGGGTTTAACACAGCTTAATAATTTTTCAGTCATGTAGAGTCGCAGCTGGAGCACCTAACAATGGTTTCTTGGTATATTTTGCACCAGTACCACCATTACATCCTTTCCTTGCCTCCAGCTGCTATCCTACTTAGGTTTATGATAATCCGTAGGAGAGACAAATGTCGGAAAGGATATGTGCCGCTGCCAAGGATAGAACCCATGACATCCAATTATTGAAGATTGGGAGTCTGATTCCCTACCAACTGCACTATGGAGGCGGCTCAAACTTGGAAGAGTCTAAAATTCAGTTGTCATGTAATGGGTTAAAACCTATTGGATGAAATGTCTCATTACCCCCATTTTTGACAGTTCAGTGTGCTATGAACTGAGCCATCCTCAGATACCCCAAGGTCTTTATTTACTCTACTACATCTATGAGCCCCAGAGAGCATATCAAACAATATTTAGGGTTCTGGCTTACTATGTTGTGAGTCGCTACATCTATGTAGGGTAGCAAATAAGAAGACCAGGGGCATCCAAGGCTAAAACTGAGCAGATCTCCAGTCAGCCTGGCAAAATCTAGGCATAAGTATATCCTCCTGTTGCTATAAAAAGGGTTAACTGGTTTATAGTTGTTCATTACCCCCCATTTATTCTGATGAAGTGTTTTATGCTTCCAATATGTCAATCCCTGGTTATCTATCTTTTATTTATGCTCCCATGGTAACCCTTTTCATTACTGGGAAATAACACACTGTAATTTGATGACTTTTTTGTTTGATTATAACCATCTGACAGTATTGTGACCCTAAAATTAGTTTTATTTTTCACTACTAGGAATTGTTGTTTCCAAAAAGGGCCAAGGTATATTTTCAAAGCCTGAATATCAACATTTTTATATTTGTTTGTATTCACAGTGGGCCGCAGCCAGTGGTAGCGTGTAGAATTCATAGTCATAAGGTCCTGGGTTCCCTGGTTGCGGCAGCTAATCTTTTTGACATTTGTCTCCCACCAATGGGTGGATACTCTTAATCTATAAGGGATGAGCAGCTGGAGGCTTGGAAAGGATACAGTGGTAGCACTTTAGAGAGAAATACCAGGAATGCATGATTAGTTACTCCAGCCTCTGCGATATGACTGAATTACTGGCAAAACCCATTCAATCAATCAAACAATTGTACTCACCATGAATAACCACAATGTGGTATTTCATGCTGCATGATACATCCAATTGTATTACTGTTGCCTTATTGCTATATATTGTATTTCATTTCCCTCCCAATATTTTATTGTAGTGATGGAAATAACATTGTGTATCATGCAGCAGTTAAGAGATGGAAATATCATACCACATATCATGTTATATACATCGCAAATGGGCTTTGTATAATCTTTTTTTCATGGCATCCTTGCTTGGTATCACCAGTACTAACCTCAAGTTCAGAAACGTCTTACCTCAGGGACATTTACCTGTGGCATAGCAGGCATTTAACCCATTCCCACTCAGTGACGCCCAATAGAAAAAAAGCAATTTCTTCATCATCCACAATGCTTTCTGCCCAATTTGTAAAACAAGGGGACCATGATGGTCCTAGATCAGTCACCTGAACAGTTTGCTGTAACTAGAGACAAATAACTATAATCAGTTTCATGAAGATTGAGGCAAAACTGTGACTTCTATTGTAAACAAAGAAATTGTCATTATGGCCCCTTTTCCTGTGTTATCCTATAGAACCTTCCCATAATCTATAAGGTTCATCTTTATGACCTAACAAGTATCCTGACCAAGTTACATGACCATTGAGCCCAAATGATGACCTCTAGAGTGGAAACAAAGAAATTGTCATTAAGGCCCCTTTTCCTGTGTTTTCAGAAAGATCCTTCTAAAAATCAATAGGGTTCATCTCTTTGACCTGATAATTATTCTGGCAAAGTTTCATGAAGATAGAGCCATATTTGTTGCCTCTAGAGTGTAATATTTGTTGCATCTAGAGTGTAAACGAAGAAATTGTCATTAAAGCCCCTTTTCCTATGTTTTCAAAAAGAAATCTCCAACAATCAATAGGGTTCATCCTCATAACCTAACAGTTATTCTAGCCTAGTTTCATGAAGTTTGAGCCTAAATTGTGGCCTCTAGACTGTAAAAAAAGTAATTGTCATTAAAGGCCCCTTTCCCTGTGTTTTCCGAAAGAACCTTTCCATAATTAATAGGGTTCATCCTTATGACCTAACAATTATCCTGAAGAAGTTACATGACGATTGAGCCAAGATTGTGGTCTCCAGAGTGTAAACGAAGAAATTGTCATTAAGGCCCCTTTTCCTGTGTTTTCCAATAGAATCCTCCAATAATCGATAGGGTTCATCCTCATGATCAAACAATTATTCTGACCAAGTTTCATGAAGATTAAGCCGAAATTGTGGCCTCTACAGTGTAAACAAAGAAATTGTCATTAAGGCCCCTTTTCCTGTGTTTTCAAAAAGATCCTTCTAATAATCAATAGGGTTCATCTCTGTTACCTAATAATTATTCTGGCAGAGTTTCATGAAGATAGAGCCATATTTGTGGCCTCTAGACTGTAAACAAAGAAATTGTCATTAAAGCCCCTTTTCCTGTGTTTTCAAATAGAACCCTCCCATAATCAATAGGGTTCATCCTCATGACCTAACAATTATTCTGACCAGGTTTCATGAAGATTGGGTCAAAACTGTGACCTCTAGAGTGTAAACACTTCAATTGTTTTTTGCACTATTTTTTCTATCCTGAAAGTTAGAAATTCTAAAATTTCATTGACTTAAAATTATCTTTTGCAACTCAATTCAATAAGGACCAGTCTAAAATTTGCTCAAGCGTTAATGGGTTAACCACACAATGACGCCTTTATATGCCTCTCTAGGAAAAAAGCTTTAGGAAGACATTGTAGAAAATAAAGAATTTGCTTGTTATAAGCAATTTCTTCATTATCCACAATGTTTTCTAGCCCAAAACATAAAGATTTTTAAAATATCATTAACTTTTAATTGTAGTCTGAAAATACTTTTAACCCATTACCAGACGACAAAATTTTAGACAGGTCCAAATGGAAAGGATTTGCAGACAACAATTCAAAGTCTATGAAATTGTAGATTTTTTTAACTATCTGGGTAGAAAACATTGTGTAAAATGATGAAATTGCTTGTTACAACAATTTTACACAATGTTTTCTCAATTGTTTTACTTGAGGGACGTCCAAAAGCGTCACTGTGTGGAAATGGGTTAATTCAGACCAGTGTAAAAATTTGTCGTCTGGTAATTGGTTAAAGGTATTTCATCAACCTTACTTGGCATGTCATCTCCTTGACCAATCTTTGTCATCAAGGTTTAACTCATTACCACAAAATCCTGCTTTTTGATGTCTCTAAATTCAAATTACCAAGAATATGATGAAATGCAGATAGAAATTGCTTGTTACAAGCAATTTCTGCATTTCAACATTTGTTTCCTAACCCTGAAAGAGAGAAATATTTGTAAATTCTATCCACTTGAATTTGTTATTTGCAAGTTCTTACACAGACATCAGTTTAAAATTTTGTTTTGGGTAAGGATCTGAAATTAAGTCTATCAACAATTCCCAGTTAAAGGTCAAGACAGTAATAAAGGCTCATTATAGTTTATGCAAGAAGCAATAAAGATTAAAAACAGGCACAATTAACTTCAACCATTATATTTTCAATGCCATTATCTTAAAGCCTTCTATTCTTGATATAGATCGATCCTTCTAGTTTTAACCCATTTCTAGACAACAAATTTGACAGCAGACAAGAAATTGTATCGGTGACATACCACATGATACGTTTGAACTGATTCCAATATTTAGATGATGTGAAAATGAGCAGAAAAGGAATTATATCAAAGTTTCATGATTCTGTAATAGTAAAATCGAAAAACCTACTTGAAGTATTACCACTTATTACAATCAAAGTACTGTAAGTACTGTAAGCTAACAAAGCATTGTGCAGTAATCTTCTTTGTCAAACGTTATCATAATAAAAGAAACAAGGTTAAAGTAACCAAGGAGTTAACCCATTCCCACACAATCCCCCCTTTTTACATCAAAAGAAAATAGTTGAAGAAAACAATGTGGAAAATGAAGAAATTGCTTGTTTCAAGCAATTTCTTCATTTTGCACAAGTATTTTCCTTGAGGGGGGGGGGGCGTCCAAAAGCATCACTGTGTGGGAATGAGTTAACACCAGTTTTAACAGTATTTCAGTGGCGGCTGGAACACCTAACAATGGATTCCTAGTATTTCTCACACCAGTACTACCACTACATCCTTTCCTAGCCTCCAGCTACTATCCCACTTAGGATTGAACAGGAATTGGACAAACACACACACACACATGCCCACCCATACACACACTCATAGACAAAGACAGTTACATCTTTATACCATTCATGGAGGGAGCATAGAAATGAGCCAACGAGATTTCTCATCTTGTGGAGGCAATACTCTTGAAAAAGTAACGCTCCACTTTATACTATGTCTGATTGTCCCACCACAGCTTGAATAGAAAATAATGAGCAGACAAGAATTTTATCAAAGGCTCATAACTCTGTAAAATATCAACAGACTGTAACAAATAGAATAGGGTCAAATTCACATGATATAGAGTCTAAGCCTGTAAAGTTTGAATCAAATCTATGCAGTAGTTGAAAACAAAATGAGAGATGATTTTCATCATTAGGCTATGATTCTGTGATGATGCACTTCTCCCCTTGATACCGAGTCTGTCTCTAAGGTCATCCTGTAGAAGATGAGAAAATGAGCAGACAAGAATTTCTTTGAGAGCCATAGCACTGAAAATTCAACAGAGTGTTATCATAATAAAATATAAACATCTTTGATTGATTCTGGGTCTATCTGTTCGAATAATGAATAGAAATGAGAACACAAGATTCTTTTTTATCAAAGGGCTATAACTCAATGGACCTGCCCCAAAATAAAATATGCACATCTCCACTTAACCCTTGTCATGCTGAATAAAATACTTCATTAGAAGTGTTAAAATCAAAGGACTCGATATGGGGGTCAATATTTCATTGGAAATTTCTTTAATAAATATGCAGGCAGTGAAGACAAAGATCAGACTGCACATATGTGCAGGCAAATCTTTGTCAATACCTCCAGCTAAAACAGAAATATTCCGGGTTCAGCATGACAAGGGTTAATACTGAGTTCATTTATGAAATCTATCCAATAGTTGATGAGAGAAAAAGCAGATAAGAACAAAATGTGTTTCTGAAACACCCTTTCCCTGTAACAGCCTCTTTTCACTATTGTGACCTTAGTAAGTTACCTTGACCTTGTCACATGACCTTGACATTGAGATCTGCAGACGTGTATCAATAAGATATATCATCATGTCAAATATGAGCATTGTATCTTGTATAGACTTAAAGTAATTGTAAACATTAAGTTTTGGACAAGTCTGTCTTTGACCAATGACTTTGACCATATCACATGATTTTGACCTTGGTATCTGCAGATGCCTATGGATGAGATCTATCAACATGCCAAATATGAGTATTGCATCTTGAATAGGCTTAAAGAAATTTCAAATATAAAGTTTTTGCAGACAGACAGAATGACCAATGTTAAATGGTAAAACAATATAAATGTGCCCAATCTTTCGATGTGGGGATACAGGGGGTTGGGGATAAAAAGTTACCTATGGACAATCTTATACACCCTTAAACACAATCTTCAGGGAGTATAATAAATTTTGTTACCATGATTGCTTACACTAAATAGCCCAAAATTTATGTAATTCTGAAATGGATGAATTTTTAAGTGAAGGGACTAGATACATGTGAAAAAATAATGACTAATTTTCAGCAGTCCTTCCTTATTCTGTTGGGAATTAACAGCTGCAAACTTCATTTAATTGCTCAAATCTTTAGTACAAATATATCTAATTTGATTGAGAACACAGAAATGCAATCAGTTCACGATTCGTACACTGGAATGTAACCCAGCATGATGATATACTGATGGATCCCTGACCACACCTACTGAACTCTGGTAGGAAGTTACGCTTAGATGTTATACAGCATTAGTTTCTAATTCCATGTTAACCCTTGTCATGCTGAATAAAATCAACTACAAAATTGTATTAAAAGTCAAAGGGCTAATGGCACTTGAATGATTTATTGTTGGTTAATATGCATTTTGAAAATTTTATCACACAAACAGCTGGGGCTTATAAGCGAAAAGCAGATGGTGTAGACTAAGATCAGACTGCACTTATGTGAAGGCTGATCTTTGACTATACCTCATGCCAAAACAGGAATATTCTGGGTTCACCATTACAATGGTTAAGTAATATGTGACAACAAAGTAAGTTGATTGGGGACCTAAACGTCATAATTAAAGCTTAAACAAGCTGTAGTTATGATGTTTAAGTTTGAGAAAAAAACAACAATAAAAGGGCCAGAATGGCCCTAAATTGCACACCTGACTAATTTATTATGATTGAAAAAAAAACTTGAAAAGAACACTTGAAAAGAACACTCCACCCTGCCTTGCCTATATTCAGGGGTCATCAAAATTTCACAAACAAGTTCTAAGAACGGTCACCCAAGGAAGATTCATGTGAATTTTGGTTGAAATTGGCCAAGTGGTTACTGAGGAGAAGAGGTGTAAAGATTTCAAAGTAAAAAACTGCCCCACCCTGCCATGCCCATATTTGGGGTTCCATCAAAATTTTGCAAACAACTTTTTAGAAGGGTCACCCAAGGAACATTTCTGTCAAGATTGGTTGAAATGGACCTAATGGTTACTGAGGAGAAGATGTTTAAAAGATTTCAAAGTCAAAAACTGCCCAGCCCTGCCTCGCCCATATTTGGGGTTCATTGAAGCAATATAGCTTTAGAGAACACAGCAGGAATAAGAGAAAAGGCTAGTTACAAGGAATTTCTCCTTTCTTCCAATGTTGTTTCTTCCTCTCACCCTAAAACAATTTTACCCAATTAACCATGTTACAACAATATATTGGTTCTGTTTCAGATACTCGCTACAGATTTAAAGAGCATCTTCTAGAGGGTTACTTTGGTTACATCTTCTACAAGAAAACTATATGAGGTTACAACAATGATATTGTTTAACCCTTGTCACGCTGATCCCGGAATATTCCTGTTTAGACAATAGCTATGGCAAATGTATAGACTAAAATCAGCCAGCACACATATATCTTAGTCAATCAAACTGCAGTGGCTTGAGCACCTAACAATGGATTCCTGGTATTTCTCACACCAGTACTACCACTATATCTTTTCCTAGCCTCCATCTGCTATCCTACTTAGGATTACGATTATCCACCAGATGGTGAGAGACAAATGCCGGAAAGAATAGGCGCCACCCCTGGGGATCGAACCCATGAAATCCCATGATTGAAGATTGGGAGTCTGGTGCGCTACCAACTGTGCTTTGATGGCGGCTTTAAAATTTTGTGAAGAATGGATAAATATTTAGCATGACAAGGGTTAAATACACCTCCTGCAGAATGCAGTCTATGAGGTGTGTTCCCTATATGCAAATTATTTTCATTTCAAATTCACTTTAAATTGTTTTCTGCAGCCTTTAAATTTGGACCAGACTAAAAATGTGTCGTCTCTTAGATGGTTAAACTCATTCTTGTAGAGTCACAGGTTTTAACAACCCAGAGATGATAAATTTAGGATACATTGTGACAAAAGGAGAAATTGCTTTCAATCAACAGTCCATTTTGCTCCAGTGACCACTTCTATTAAGAGACCACGTCCATTAAGCAACCATAATTAAAACCCTTTCTCAAAGCAAAGGCTTTTAAGAAAGCATTTTGCTAAAAAGTAAAATCACAACTAAATCCTATTTTGTTGAGACTCATTAGAAATGTCTCATTAATCCTATTTCATTGGAACTCAATAAAATTGTCTCAATCAAACGATTCTAATGAGTCCCAACAAAATAGGATTAAAAGAGAATTATGAAATAATTTATGTATGCAATCAAGTCAATCCTTCATACCTTTGGCAAAAAAAGATGTATCTAGCAACCATTCTCTTCAGTGACCACTTTTTGTTCTTAACCCTTTCCCGTTTTTCAAAATTTTAGACTTGTCCGATTTGAAAGAAGTTGTGGACGACAACTAAAAGCAAGTGCAATTTGAAAAGTAACTAACCTACAGGATAGAAGATATTGTGGGAAAAGAAGAAAGTGCTTGTTACAAGCAATTTCTTCTTTTCCCACAATGTTTTCTCATGTATAAAATCACAGGGACGTAAGAACCAGGGATTGAACAGGAAAGGGTTAATATAAGATTTACTGTAATTTCTTAATTTCCCTGCATCATAACATTTTTTCATCTGCTAATTTGAGAGACAGGGAATACTAAGGGGTGAAGACAAAAATTTGTTTTCATGGAGTTAAAAAATAAAAACAATCACTCAGTATGAACTAATGTAGCAGTTTCATACAGAATGATGTGTGACTACACTTATATTTTCATGCACACAATTATTAGAAAATGACTGCCAAAACCTTGTAACTAAATTTTGAAAAAGCTGTAGTTGGGAGAATTAGGTAATGAAAACCGAAGGTATATAAACCATCTGTTAAGTTCACAGGGAAGCCCTAATTACCAGGATATGCGGCTAATATGCCAGTGGCAATCACGGCTATGAGTTGTTATTAATCTAACCAACATCTCAGTATGTCACCCATCATTATAATAATTTTTGCCTTTCTGCAAGCAAAATCTATCCAAGTCCAAATTTGTACAAAAAATAAAACTAACCAGAATTGTACCCCCCACGGCATTTTGTCACTCAAGTTACTAGCACACTTGACCTTTGACTAATATAACCCAAGAACAATAAGGTAACCCCTTGGGTCATGGATCAACAGATTTACACTCTCACTAGCATTTTGTCACTCAAATTACTAGCACACTTGACCTTTGACCAATGTAACCCAAGAACAATAAGGTTTCCCCTTGGGTCATGGATCAACAGTCTTACATCCCCACTAGCATTTTGTCACTCAAGTTACTAGCACACTTGACCTTTGACCAATGTAACCCAAGAACAACCCCTTGGGTCATGGTTAACATTTGTTTCAAAGTCCTAGGTCAAATAGCTGGTGAGTTACAGAATTGAAATGGTTTTCAGTCGAAGTGTGTGACCTCTGACCGAGATGACCCCAAAACAATGGCACAAATTGTATAAAATTTTATGTCAAAAAGCCAACTAGTTCTTGAATTAATGCACAGATATGAAAAGTGGGTAGATGGACTGACCTATGAACAAACGGACAGACAGACATAGTGAAACCAACATACTGCCTCTACTTCGTAGTTGGGGGGTTTATCAAATCATAGTCCAGAACATAAATTCCTCTCATACCCTCACCCCAAGGAACAAGCTGTCAAATTTAAACATTTAAATATAAATGACCTTGAACTTGTCATCAGACCTTAACTAATTACCAGACAACAAAATTTCCAAACAATCCTGCATTTCGATACCCTGAAGAAATGTAGATATTGAAAACCTTGGAAAAGAGAAATCGGTTGTAACGAGCAAATTCTCAATTTCTCACAATGTTTTCTACCTTAATTGGCCCTTATTTGCCAATTTTAGCAAACTTTCATATGTAACCTGCAAGTTCTTTCAATTTGAACCAGTTCAAATATTACTGTAAGGAAATGGATAAGCCAAAGTTTATAATCGAAGCTGAGGTAACATTTTGCTTAGGTGGCCCACAAAAGATTTTTGTTTTTATGTCTGTGATCACATACATATGTAATGTCTAATGGCCATAAAACCCTTGAAACTACAGATTGAAATAGGTTTTGCACCGTCAAATTTATTGTTTTTATTGACAGTTCAGTGCAAAAACAACGTAAGTGACTACACATTGTTTATATACAATATTTTTGCACTAACCCATCCATATATTGCAAACTACCCTTGTACATACCTTGAAATCTCGTGCAAAATGCCTCAAATTGTTTGACAGCAACAAGTGTAGCTAGTGATTAGTCAATTGCAATTCTGTTGCAGCAACCTTGGTACAAACAACCTGATAACCTATTACTTGGACGACAAAATTTTAGACTGGTCAAAATTGGAAGTAGTTGCAGAAGACAAATTTCTTAAAAATCTTTAAAAGCTAGTTTGGAAAATAATGTGGATAATGAAGAAATTGCTTTTGAAATCAATTTCTTCATTGCCAACAAAATTTTCCAAAGCCTTTTTTGACTTGGGGATGTCAAAAAGCGTGTTTGTTTGGGAATGGGATAACAATGTCAACAAAGACACATCACACCCTGGTGGTCATCATGAAAAGTATCAGACAGGTACATTAATCTTGCACTCCCCCACCAAAAACTGTCAACCATGACTCATTCTAAATTTGTTTTAACCCTTGTTAATTATAAATCGGATACAGATTTTTATTAAAATCAAGGGCTGAAAGAACTGGAAGTCCCAATTGTAGGTTTATATTTCTTTTGAAAATTCATCTTACAAACAATTCTGGTTTAAAAGGGACAAGCAGGTGATGTAGACTAAGATCAGACTGAACATATTATATGCAGGCTGAATTTTATCTATACCCCATGCCTAAAACAGGAATATTCTGCAGTCAGTATGACAAGGGTTAACACACTAAAATTCCTATACAATAGTGAGAGAGATTTTGAAAACTTCCCTACGTAATAGCCTGATCAATTGGCTTTGAGGCAGCAAAAGAAGGTAATAAATCCGTTCCCACAGGATTCAAATTTAGACCAATCCAAATTCAAAGAAGTAGAAGAAATCTTTTATTTTTTTTTATTTTAGGGTAGAAAACATTGTGGATAATGAAGAAATTGCTTGTAACAAGCAAATTCTTCATTTTCCACAATGTTTTCCAAAGCTTTTATATTTAGGGGCATTTAAAAGCGTCATTATGTAGAAATGGTTTAACCCATTACCAGACGGCTATATTTTAGACTGGCCCAAATTGAAGGAAGTTGCAGATGAAAGTTTAAACTTTATGAAATTAAGGACTTTTTCAATTTTCTGGGTAGAAACCATTGGGGAAAATGAAGAAATTGCTTTGACAAGCAATTTCTTTATTTTTCACAATGTTTTCCTAAGATTTTTTACCTCAGGGCGTCTAAAAGCGTCACTGAATGGGAATCGGTAAAGGTAGAGATACTGTTGCCTGTCTATTTGTATGGTAAGATTACCTCACTTGTAGCTAAAGCAAATGTTGTCATCTTCACCAAACTATTTCTATATAACTTACTTTTTTAATCATTACCAGACTTGTCCAAATTCAAAGTAGCTGCAGAAAACAAATTAGAATGTATGAAATTTTAGATTTGTTCAACTTTCTGGGTAGAAAACATTGTGGAAAATGAAGAAATTGTTTTTCACAAGAAATTAATTCATTTTCTCCACAATTTTCTCCAAATTGTTTTTCTTCAGAGGTTCCAAAAGGTGTCGTTGTGTAAGTATAGGTTCAGCAAATGTAAAACATATACGATATAGGCAAAGAAGAAAAAAAAAAAAAAAAATTCTGCTGATCAGTTTAAAATATTAAGATTTGAGATTTAAAATTTTTTAATTGTCTAAATTGAAAGGAGTTGCAGACATCTTGAAACAAGCAATTTCTCCATTTTCTACAATGTTTTCCAAAACTTTTTACCTTGAGGGCGTCTAAAGGTGTCTCTGAGTGGGAATGAGTTAAGCTGTGACTTAGATCTTTGAGCAATCTGATGGGGTTTTTTTTGTGTGTTTTTTTTTCAAAGAGCACATCTACTCATGACTCATGACTGAGGACAATTGTGACAATTCATATTGAAATCCATCTGTACTTGAAGGAGCAATGCTCTGGACTACTTGATTCTAATGTTGGACCTTTAGCTGTGAATTTGACCTTGGAACTATATGAATATTTTTTTCAAATGGCACATCTACTCATGATAGACAACATCTGTATGAAGCTATTTCCAAACCCATCCATATTTGAAGGATCTATGTTCTAGAAATGCTAAATTTTCACATTCAACCTTGAACTATGACCTTCATCTTGGAGTTGACTGGAGATTTGTATCAAATTGCACAACTACTGATGTTAGAGAACAAGTGTGTAGAGCTATTTTGAACTCAATCCATAGTTTTAGAAGCTATGCTCCAGACATGGCTATTTTCAACATTTGACCTTGACCTATGACCTTGGAGCTATCTGATTTTTTCTAAAATGGCACATCTTTTCATGACTGAGAACAATTGTGCAAAATTATATTGAGAGCCTTGTATAGTTGAAGGAGATATGCTCTGGACATGCTTAATTTCAACTTTTGACCTTGGGATGTGACCTTGACCTTAACGCTATCTGAAGATTTGTTTCAAATTGCACATTAAATCATGCTAGAGAATAAGTGTTTAAAGTTTTTTCCAAATCCATATGTAATCGAAGGAGCTATTCTCTAGAAATGAATAATTTCAACATTTGACCTCAGCTGTGACCTTGACCTTGAAGCTATCTTGAATTTTATTTTCACATGGTACATCTATTAATGAAAGGCAATACTTATGCAATGTTATTTTGAAATCCATCTATAATTGAAGGAGCTATGCTGTGGACAAGGTCATTTTTAACTGTTGACCTTGTGACCTTGACCTTGGAGCTATCCAATCACGAGAAAAGTGCCACAGCTCAATATCATAAGCAATTCACATGTGAAGTGTCATCCAATTTGGCCCACAGTTTGTGGAGGTATTGGGGCGGACAGACAGAAAACAGAAGGATGGATAAACAGAAGAAGCAGCTGCTATATGCTAGCCCTTCCGGGAGCATTAAAACACTGTGTTAAATGAAGAAATCGCTTAGTACAAGGAATTTCTTAATTTTACACAATGTTTTCCTAATTGTTTTTCTTAAGGAGCATCCAAGTTTGTTTGGCTAAATGATAGTTTGAAAGTGAAAAAGAACTAACACTGAATCACTGAATGTGATAGATAAACCCAAAAGACTCCATGTCACAGAAAAAACATTTTGTCCTGAAAATAGAGCCTTTTTTGTACAAAGGTCCATAACACCAAGAAAAGTCAATGTACCATAACCATAAAGGAACACGCATATTTTTGGTTGATACTGATTTAACTAAGTCGGGTGAAATTTGAGTCATTTCCATTCAGTATTTGAAGCAAAAGACTATAGGCAAGAGTTTTCATAAAAGGGCTACAACTCTGTTAAAAGTAAATGGACCACAATCAAATTACAATATGCATATCTCTACTTGATACAGAGTCTCTAAAGTTTGAATTGAATCCATGTAGTATTTAAAGGGAGGTATCGATGTTTCTGAAACCTAGATAAGAACAATTTCCAAGTGCCGAAAAATAGACTCAAACGAACATTTGATACTTCAAGTCAGGTCAGGTATTGTCTTGGTGGTTATCTAATAGACCTAAAGTGGCGTTTTCTGGTTATATCTGGGAGGTTCAGCGGTATTCAAGGTTATTTTTAGATATCACAGAATTCAGCTGTCGACATCGGATGACCTCATTTGCATATGACCCAGTCAAATGAAGGTAACAAATTTACTAGTGAAACAGCCAACGTCCTAAATCATGTCACATGAAAGGACTGTTCTTTACAGACCGGCTAGCGAACATTACTCCTGATGACGTAACGATGACGTTGGTTTGATGTAATTTGAACTAGATGCAAGGTTCTAACGGTTATTCGTGCCACGTGAATGCCCTATAATCTTCGTAGCTGTCTCAGATTAATCTAAAAATAGATTAATAGCCTACGTAGGCTACTAGGGAAACACCCTGCTTTTTTCTGATAAGCGATCTCATATTTTTGCAAAACTACTTTTCTGCATATTGTTTTCAAATACTTTATGAGAGGAAATAAAAATAATTAAAATCTGTGACATGAAAAAAACATCGATACCTACCTATAAAGAGAAAATGTGCAGACAATTTTTTTCATCAAAGGGCCATGACTCTGGACCGCAATCAAATTACATTTTGTACATCTCTACTTGATAAAGGATCTGTCTGTAAAGTTTTAATCAAATCCATTCAATAAGTGCAAAGAGATGACAAGGAAAAGCTACAGATGGACCAACCAATCAACCCACAAACCAACTGACAGGCCAACAAGCTGATTCCTATGCACCTACCCCTATAAAACAAAGTTTTGTAGAGTATAAAAATGGGTTTTCATTTTGTTAATTAGGAAGAAAATTACATTCACAAAGTAATTTGTCACTCAGTCTTCCTTTAACACATACCTTAGGTGAATTGCATGGGGAAGAAATCAATTTGACTGGAATAAAGCTTGACTTATAAGGAAATGAAGATATTGTCAATTTGACACGAACAAGTAGGTTCATGAGAAATAAAGAAGTGACAATGTCAGGACTTGATAGTCTTAGGACAAACATGCTTGCAACAAAATGCATAGCTGAAAACAAAGGAAGCAGGCTAGCCTGAATTCTTTCCTGTTTTGAAATATTTTTAGACCTGTCCAAATTCAAAGGTTTTGCAGACGAAAATTCAAAGCGGATTTAATCTGAAAAATAACCATTCAGTAGTAAAGAAAATATTGTGGAAAAAGAAGAAATTGCTTGTTTCAAGCAATTTCTTCTTTTCCCACAATGTTTTCTCAAGAACAAAATCACAGAGATGTAAAATACCTGGTTTGAACAGGAAAGGTTTAAACAAATGCATACATTCACTCATTACCACTAAATGCTATTTTATGCCCTGAAAAAATATAGCCATGGAAACCATTTTGTAAAAAGGAGAAATTGCTTGTGACATACGCATTTTTTTCTTTACAAACTGTTTTTTCTACCTTATTTGAAACTTATTTCCCAATTTTGGTACAATTTGAAATGCAGTCTGCAACTTCTTACAATTTGGACCAGTCCAAAAAGGTTTTATTTGGGGAGTTAAGCAAGAAAGATTGAGGGCACTATCAACTGTTATCAAAAGAATGCTCCCTAACACAGTTATAACCCATAAACCCATTATCAAATAAGACAATTTTACACTGGTTCAAATTGAAAAAAAGTTCCAGACAACAAAGTCAAAAATAATGTAATCAATGAATTTATCAAAGTGCCAAATTAGGGTTACAAAACAATGCCAGAAAAGGAGAACTTGCTTGTTACCAGCAATTTATCCTTTTCCCACAATGTTTTCAACAGATATTTTCTACAGGTGAGGAGTCCTCCTACATCTTGGAATATTTGATTATCTGTTTTCTGTTTTGCAAAAATTTAGACCTCTCCCAATTCAAAGGTTTTGCAGAAGACAATTAAAAGTGCATTTAATTTGAAAAATAACCATTCATTGGGATAGGAAATATTGTGGAAAAAGAAGAAATTGCTTGTTCAAAGTAATTCTTTTTTTTTTTACAATGTTTTCTAAATCACAAATTCACAGGGACATTAAAAACCAGGGATTAAACAGGAAAGGGTTAAATACATGTCCAGACCACCTGTGACCACTGGGTTTGAACCGTAATTGCATTTGGAAGAAAATATGGGGAAAGAAGAAATTTCTTGTAACAAGAAATTTCTCTTTAACTCCAATATTTTCAAAATTAAATCTTAGAGTTGTGAGAAAGCCTTATTGTTTATTAACACATTTCTAATAAATGATTCTTTTTCCAGCCCTAAAGAAAACTAGATGGTTTTCCCAGGACAACTGCTGTCGAGCCCCAAAGTTTTGTAGGCATCATGCTCCTGACAAACACAATTTTAGTGTTTGACCTTGGGCTTTGACCATGAACTTGAAGCTATCCAAAAAATTCTTTCAAATGGCACATCTACTCATGATGGATAATAATCATGCCAATTTACAGTAAACCCCTCCTTACGACCACCTTGGAAATACGGGCACCCTGCTATTACAATCAAATTTTGACAGAACAGATTTTCTTGTCTTTTATTTCAATGGTCCCAAACCCCTCTACAACGGGCACCCCTCTATTCCGAATTACAACAACTAAATTCCTTACCAACTCCAGATGATACACTTTTTTGAACCCCACTAAAACAACCAGTAGCTTCACACCTTAGTACCAACCATCCGAATTTCACACTTGATAAGAGCGACACTAACTGGGTATGAATGCAACGCCTATATTGTTTATGTGATATCAAAGCCTTATTTTGTTTGGTGTTACTTTTATTAAACAGATAAAATTATAAGATCGTCTTAGAAATTACTGATTGTATAATTTTTACTTTTTATTTGTATTTGTCACGGTTTTCACCTGAGTATTTAAAAAGAAAAAGGAAATGTGTTGGAGTAGCTGTGATTGTTTTGTTTACAGTGTTCTGATTCGGATTTAGCTAATAAAAATTTGATTTCAAAACATACACCAACTTGTCATAGTGACAACTATGTCTTGCTCATCACAAGCGGCTTGGCAAAAAGCTTCTGAAAACATTGAGAAAAATAAGAAAATTGCTTGTTTCAAGCAATTTCTTCTTATCCACAATGTTTTTTTAAAAAAAATCTAAAATTTCATCAACTAAATATAGACCAGTCAAAATAATTGTCCGTTAATGGATTAACCCATTATCAGACGGCAAAATTTTAGACTGGTTCAATTGAAAGGAGACGTCAATTTAAAGTTTATGAAATTTTAGATTTTTTCATCTTTTTGGATAGAAGCAATTTCGCCATTTTACACAATATTTTCCAAATTGTTTTTCTTGGGTGTGTGTCCAAAAGCGTCACTCTGTGGAAATGGGTTAAGGGTTAACCACAATGAGATTTATGCAGGACTGTAGAAGTATTCTAGATTATCTCCAAGATAAAGAAAAATTCTTCACTAACAAGTTTCTCTCTTCGACTACCTGGCCAATTTGTGTCTGACGTTACAGTGTACTTTCAACAAAAACATAGTAATGATCAATAATTATCTATTGATTGATTGGTAAATGATGAAATAATAAAAACAATTACCATTGTAGTTCTTCACTTTGATTTGCCAACTGAACTCAAACTCCTCAATTATACACTGTATAGTTGAGATGAAAATTCAATTTGATCTCAACCCTTGTGATTCTGAAAGAAATCCTCACAAAAATTGCACGAAAATCAAAGGGCTGAAAGCACTGAAAGTATTCGCTTTTGGTCAATTATGATGGAAAAGAGACAAACAGGTGCTGTAGATTAAGATTGGATCGCACTTATATGCAGGCTGCTCTCTGTCTATACCTCCTACCAAAACAGAAATATTACGGTTCAGCATAACAAGGGTCAAAGATTTGACTGTAAAGAATTTCTGTGAACAACCAATTTGCCAAAATTTGCTAAACCTTTAGTTGAATGACCATTTCATCGACACATCATTTTGTCTTCAGGACCAGCAAATATTTTATTGTGACATTTTTTAATTAGTTTTGACAACAACTATTGTTTACAATGAGTGTACAATACTCTAATTGGGGAACAAAACTGAAAGTCAAATTTTTACACTGTTTACACAAATTGTTGTTTATAAAGCGATTTGATTGGTTAAGACATGTAAACACCAGCTTTCGTTACTGTCAATCTCGGTTGGCTGAATTGTACTTGTTCATATATTTGGCACAATGGCTTTTGACGATATGTTGTTTGACAAAATGTTATGGATCCCTCATCCCATTCACACACAATGATGCTTTTTGCACCCCTTAGGTAAAAAGACTTCGGAAAGCATTGTGGAAAATGAAGACATTGCTTGTAACAAGAACATGTTTCTATCCCAAAGATAAAATTTTTTAAAATTTCACCAGCTAAAATTAGTCATCTTTGACATCTTTCAATTTAGACCAGTCTAGGTTTTTGTCAAGTGGGAATGGATGAAAGACACGTGTTTTGAACATTTCCAAAATATTGCCAACATTTCTTCTGTTCTTGATCACTTCAGAAACACAGTCATATCACATGAACTAATTACCTGGTGACAAAATGGCTGATTTTCAGATGACAATTTTTAATAGATTAATAGATGAAAATTTTGATATTCTTGTCTTTTTGGGTAGAGAAATTGTTGGTAAAGAAAAATAGCTATTACAAACATGGTGGCATGTTTATGATTTGATCACAAGGTTTAATTAATTAATAGTAAGTATTTGTCATTATAAGGTCATTTTAGGATATGTCCAGACCAGGTATGATATTGAAGTAATTCCAGGAACACCGAGTAAGTCTCAAAAGATGAGAAATAAAACTTGTATTGGTGCTCAAATTAAAAGTTGGCATGCAGACCTTCGGGCATTTTAGATCTTTAGGAATTAAAGAAATTAAAGAGTCAGATTGAGTGCAGAAGAAAGCAGAGCATCGAATGCAGGTGCCAACTCTTGGCTGCAGGCACTTTGTAACTTAAGTACAGATAGAATAGAAAACCCAAGGTCAATAAAGCAATAAATGTAAAGGTCTTGTCACAAGTGCAGTTGAATTCTGTTAATTGGAACTCAAATTCGTCAATTTTTTCCTTGCTAGTAACCAGGTTAAAAGGAGCTTTTTTTTGTTCTTAAAATCTAACAATTGTGCATAAAGCAACTTGCAATTAAGGAGTAAAATTTCTAATATCAGGACTGCAATTAAGAGGATTCCCATGTAATAGACATGTGAAATATTATGTTCCTAAGAACACTGATAGCAGAAATAGAGAAAAATGTTAACTTCTTTGATCTTTACGCAGACGTCGATGCAAACTGCATCAGGCCGATTGCAATATCTTGAGTTTTGTCTAAAGTTTTGACAGCGCTGATGCAGACCCAGACAAGATCAGTGCAATAGCAACAGGGGTCGACACTAACAGTGTCCCTGCACCCGAGGATCCCTGAAAATAAAAGGGACCCCAGCAAATCTCAGGCTAGGGATTCTGTCAGGATACTGCAATATTTCTCCAGTACAATAGATCTTAATGTATCGACTAATGCTCCTGATTTTTTTGTTTGCTTGTTTTTGTAGAAAACATTGTGGATAATGAAGAAATTGCTTTATTTTCCACAATGTTTTTCGAAGCTTTTTTTCAAGTTGGGCTTAGAATGGTGGGATTGTGTGTGAATGAGTTATAGTATATGAAGGAGCGATTATCACTCTGAATTTCTGCAGGAATCCCTGAAGCAATAGGTAGGGATTCCTGTGGGATCCAACTGAAGCAAAGTTAGTGTTGACCCCTGAGCAATACCTCAGGTTTTCTCAATACAGCATGATTTGTTGACATGAACTCATAGCAATGTTAAACTCCACATAAAACAAGTTCAGCTGGCAAAGGTTGAAGTGTGTTCATCATATGACAGCTTGGTTCCTGGTTTATTATAGAAATAAACATTATTATATGTCTGTATACAAGACATTATAATGATACACACCTGTTCCAGGTCTATATGTGGGTAAGGTAAGGCTACTGGAGACCAATCAAACACACCTTTGTTACCAGCACGGCTCAAATAATCTTTATTTGTCTTTCTTTGATTACTGAAACCATTCCCAAACAAACACTCCTTTTTACGCCCCTCAAGGAAAAGGCTTTGGATAACATTATGGAACAAGAGCTTCGCAGAGCAGCGCATATTTTGCCTGAAGGGGCTTGCCAGTAACCTTGGCTTGTCAGTGACCTGAGCTTGAATGATAGCTAATGATTTTTGTCAAAAGAAAGATCTTATCACCTGAATAATACTGTTTACACTTGAGAAACAAGACAAGTTTGAAATAACCTATCATTCAACATTATGTACAATGGTTAAATTCTATAATTTGAATACAATTGACATAAAAAAATGACCTTAATCAATGACCTTGAAACAAGTTTCAACAGAAAGTACTCACCACAAGCAATAAAAATATGACCTTGTAAAACTGATCTTGACAAATAAACTATTACAATGGTTCAGTTTAGGTTTTTCAGAGCTCAAAATGACCTTGACATTTGAATTCAATCAATTCAAGGGCAGATAATTCAAGAAAGACCCGAGTTTTTGGAATTTCTGAAGTCTTATGCTCAACTAAATATAAGAGATACATCGGTGGCAAGATTCAGTTCAATGCAATAAGATTTATAGGAGGAATTGTGAACACACACACACAAAAACTGTAATTTTAAGGTATAATGTTAAGTAAAAGGAACAACTTGACATATCACACGAATTTTAGTCCTAAGCACAACTAAACATCATGCAGAGTCATTGTGGCAAGTTTCAGTTCATTCCCATTCAAAATGTAGGAGAAAGTGAGCTCACAAGAAATAAAGGGTTTTTTCATTCAATTCAAGGGCAAATAATTCAATATTACTCAAGAATGACTGGAGGTCAAAGGTCTTATGCGCAACTAGACATCATAGGGAGTAATTGTGCCAAGTTTCAGCTCATTCCCATTGAAAGTTTAGGGGGACAATAAATAGTGATTTTCGTTCAATTCAAGGCAATTAATTCAATATTACTCAAGAATGACTGGAGGTCAAAGGTCTTATGCACAACTAGACATCATAGGGAGTAATTGTGCCAAGTTTCAGCTCATTCCCATTGACAGTTTAGGGGGACAATAAATAGTGATTTTCGTTCAATTCAAGGGCAAATAATTCAAGATAAGTCCAGAATGACCTGAGCAATTGAATTTCTAAGGTCTTATGCACAACTAGACATCATAGGGAGTAATTGTGCCAAGTTTCAGCTCAATCCCATTGATAGTTTAGAAAGAGTTACGCACACTAAAAATTGCTGACAAACGGACAGACGTACAGACCGATGGACGACCCGGCCATAATATGACCCTTTGGGCGTACAAAAATTATTTGCTTGTATCAGGCAATTTCTTCATTAACCACAATATTTTACACCGAAAAAGAAAAGACCAACTTAAAATTATTTGCAGCTTCTTTGACTTTGGGTGAGTCTGAAAATCTGTCGAGTGAGAATGGGTTAACCCTTTACAAAGCCATTCTGCATTTTGATGCCCTAAGAAAACCTTATCAGAGAAAACATGAGGAAAGCAGAAATTGCAGTGTTTCTACACTATCTGGTACCTGTTTTTTCACTTGCATAAGATTTTAATTATTGTCTGCAGTTTCCTTCAAATTGGACCAGTTCAAAATTTTGTCATGTGCTAATAGGTTTATTCAGTTTGGGCGGTTCATTCCCATACAGTCCTGCCTATTTCAGAAAAGATCTTTTAAAACATTGTGCAAAATGAAAACAAGAGTACCATGATGGTCCTATATTGCTCCCCCGAGTATGATGGCTCAAGGCTTTATGATATAATATACAAAATATCAAAGCCCTACACCTAATCATTTTGGAGAAGAAGATTTTTTAAAGATATTGTCCTTTAATCCTAGGTATAGTGAAGATCCAACCAAATTGAGCTAATTTCAAGAGTAGGGTAAATCTTTGAAGAACTTAAGTAGAGGGTCAATAGGCATTAATACCTACCAAATATCAAAGCTCTAATGGTTTAGAACGAGAACACTTTCTATGATATCTTTCTTCTATGAAGTATTTTAGAACAGAGTAAATAGGTATTATTACATACTAAATATTTAAGCCCTTGGCATAATGGTTTGAGAGAAGAAGATTTTTAAAGATTTCTTTCTTTATTTCTATGAAAAATCCGGGATCACAAGAAAAGAGCAAGAGCTTCCCATGAGGATGATTCCTGCCAAGTTTGGATGAAATCCCTCCATGGGTTCTTAACCTTTGTCATGCTGATGCCAGAATACAGATCCCATGAGCCGTAGACAAAGATCAACCTGCACATATGTGCAGTCTAATCTTAGCCTACACCACTCGTCTGCACATCGCACAAAGCACGACACCAGACAAAAAACAAACGCAAAAGGTCATCATAACTTCGGTCAGGTGACCTAACAAAAACTCTTTAACCATTTCTCACACAACAAACTTTTAGACTGGTCAAATTCAAAGAAGATGCAGACAATAGTTTTTCAATTCTTTATTCAGAAAACTTTGTAGGAAGAAGAGAAATTACTTCACAAAGTAATATAGCACGCAGTATAATTTCTCCCGCAACTATTTACAATAACTTGTTGCAACATGGTAATGGGTTGACTCTTTCCTGTGTAATCACTGGTTTTTACATCCATGCAATTTTATGATTCAGAAAATATTGTGATAAAAGAAGAAATCGCTTGATACAAGCAATTTCTTCTTTTATCACAATATTTTCTACTTACATAGAATGGTTTTGTTTCAAATCACACTCACTTTTGATTGTCGTCTGCAAGATGTTTCAAATTGGGCCAGTCTAAAATTTCAAGAAACAGGGAAGGGTTAAGGGATTAACCCATTCCCATACAATCCCTCCTTTTTACACCCCTCGAGAAAAAAGCTTTGGAAAACATTGTAGAAAATCCAGAAATTGCTTGTATCAAGCAATTTCTTCCTCATCTACAATGTTTTCTATCAAAGAGATGAAATAATTCAAAATTATACAACTTGAAATTATCGACTGCAGTTTCTGTAAATTGGATCAGTCTAAAAGTTTGTTGTGTGGGAAAGGGTTAAGTGTTCACTGACTGTTGCACGATGGCAACTTCCAGATAAAACTTACCAAGTTGATCATTTAACCCTTTCTTGTAAAAACAAGGGTTTTTACGTTGGTGTAATTTTATACTTGAGAAAACATTGTGGAAAAAGAAGAAATGGCTTGTAACAAGCAATTTCTCCTTTTTCCATAATATTTTCTACCACATAGGAAGGTTTCATTTCAAATTTTATCCAATATTCATTGTGGTCTGCAATCTCTTTCAATTTGGAGCAGTCTAAAATTTCAAAAAACAGGAAAGGGTTTAGCTAGGTCAATGACCAGCCTTATCTTAATTTCAAGCATCAAATCACTGGACAAAGTCTTTACTCCCTTGGTTTTACCTCCCTACCTTGCAAAACATTTTGGAAAAAGAAGAAAATGCTCATGATAAGCAATTTCTTCATTTTCGATAATATTTGCTCCCCTACTGAATGATTATTTTTCTAATAAAATTGACTTTAAAAAATCATCTGCAAAATCTTTGAATTTGGGTAGGTCCAAAATTCAGCAATACAATACAGGGCCAGGTGTAACAGTTTTAGGGGAGGTAATTTGCCTTGATATACAATTGTGGAAACTTCCAGAGAAGTATATAGCTGAATCAGGGGTGTGGAAATCATATACCTGATTTGTCAGACATGGGCTTTTCTACATTTCTCGAGGCTACTTAATAATCATCGACCTAATCGAGGCCACCGGTTAATCATCGACCTAAGTGGAACTTTCTGTTTGAGCTCTGTGACTAGGGCCAGCCAATTGCAAATTCATGCCAATGTACATCTTTTTGAGATGAACATCAACTTGACTTGTTATTACCTTTTTCGAAATGCTGACATCCAATAATTAGTTGAGTGCACAATAACTGATCAGCTATCTGATAGTAGCCTAAAGATGAGCCTTCAAAGCTCTCTGCACTCTGTGCCTATTAAAATCAGACTTTTTTGTTTGTTCAACGCAACGAATTCCATGCAACATATTTCTGGAACCCCCCCTGGTATGTCTGATCACTATCTGAAACATGATATTTTGATTGTACATGGCTTTAACTTCGTAAAGCTTTGTCCATTGAAAGAAATGCAAGTTAATCATTCTGCATTGCCACCACTTCAAGAAAAAGTCTTTGGATAACAATTTCCTTATTGAACGCAATATTTTATACTCTTAAAGACAGATGTATGAAATATTATTGTCTGCACACCTTTTGCTTTAGGACAGTCTAAAATTTTGTTTAACAACCCTGGTCTAGAATTCGGTTTTATCACAAAATTTTCAAGGAAAGTGTTAACTTGGTCATTCTTTAGGGTTAATGGCCATTCTTATCAGATTTCATGGATATATTTTCTAGTTTACTGTCAGAAACCAATTTTCTAAGAAAAACAAATTCTTTCTTCACGAGAAGTACTTCCTTGTTACTCAGTTTCCAGAAGCCAAGGCCAGTTAGCTGACTTAAGCTTTTCTTTCAGTTCTGCGGTGGAGAGTTTGAACTTTGCACAGCCAATCAGGTTTAGCTCTGGCTTGAAAAAAATTGTCACCATCACTTTCGCCAAATTAAAAAAAGTTGGGGCCAAATGGAAAAAGTTTTGGCTAAATTGAGGAGTTGGGGCCAAGCTCGAGCATTTCTTAACTGCACT
Organism: Fragum fragum; assembly: GCA_946902895.1. Taxonomy (NCBI): domain Eukaryota; kingdom Metazoa; phylum Mollusca; class Bivalvia; order Cardiida; family Cardiidae; genus Fragum; species Fragum fragum. The sequence goes on along the minus strand of OX336377.1, from coordinate 44,786,464 downwards.
GTTATTTTCTTAATGTATATGCTGTTGAATAGATAATGTGCATATTAAACAGGTTTTTAATATGGCCATTTGTTTGTTGTTTTGTCTTTAATGAATGTAGCTAAGTCATACACTTACATTGATTTTCACTCATCTTTAAACAGTGCTTTCAGTACTTTGATTAGAAAATCAAGACTTTGATGAGAAAAAAGAGAGAAGGAAATAGTAATAAACCTAGTAAAATATGCTTGATTTAATAATAAAATAATGTAGACTTCTGTAATTCAAAAAAAAATCGGTTTAAGGTTGAACATTCTTGGGTACGAATGAACAAAAAAGAAATGGTTCGTCTACATTTGGGACAGTATAACTTTTAAAATTTCTGTCAAATTTTGACAAACTACCACTGTTTCTATCAACAGTTCATCAGAATATCCTTCGAATGACCCTTAAATGGTGATTCAGTGTTTTAGCAAGGAATCGCGGTAGCGGTGCCGAGATTAGAAACAGACTTAAACTGTCAGCAGAAATATACGAAAATATGCCTGAATTTGGCAATTGTATTCATCAGGAAAAGGCAAATGGTGGCCAGGTTAATTACAATTTTCTGATAGAAAGCCTATTTATGCGTGATGATTGAGGTCTTCTGATCTATTATGTGATATCCGTCAACTAAGAAGTTTCATCCGCTCATCCATAATACTGAGTCACACCCAAAACACAAAATCAATACGACTCGCTGACCAATGAGCGCATTTTATTCATCTGATTGGCTGTCAATCAGAACTGTAATTAAATTTGGTGATGTGTTAGTCTTGTGTCAGACTCAATGACATAATTGACCCGATATACAAGCCCTTAAGCAATTATACACACTTGGCCCTCGGACTTGATTTCTGGAGATTAGTCAAAGTAAAAGTATGTATATAAAAACTTCTTTTTTTTTTGGCGCCACCAACTTTCACCAAATGAAAAAAAACTTGCGCAAGAATTTTATTTTTGTCGCATTTGGCGACAATGGCGATCGGCAGCGCGAACCCTGCCAATATTATTTCTGACTTTCCACAAAAGTCATCACAACAAGGGTCAAATTACAAGAAATGAGAATGGCAGATTCTCAGATGGAATATTGTGGTTGTACTGGTGTGAGAAATGACAGGAAGCATGGTCAGGTGCATCAGCAATTGAAATATAACTGAAATATTGTTGAAACCCTTAGAATTGTTTTTAATTGAAAGGGGTTTAACGCTACTTTTAACAGTATTATAGTATTACAGTCATATCGTGGAGGCTGGAGCATTCCTGGTAATTCTCAGACAAGTACTTGCACTACACCCTTTCCGGGCCCCAGTTGGTCATCCGAATTGGACGTACAATTATCCACCCATTGGTTGGAGACACTCACTACTGTCAGTCAAACTAGTGGCTCAAACTATCCATGTATGGGTTTGATATAAAACGTGAGGGAATTCAAGTGATAAGGTTTTGTATTGACCCATTCCAACATAATGACACTTTTGATGCTGTCTAAGAAAAAGGGCATTTGAAAAAATTGTAGACAATGTAGAAATTACTTGTAAAAGTGTCCGCAATATTTTCTCTAGAACAAACTATGTACAGGTTCACTTGGAGATTTTAGATACCAAATACAAATACTTTAGGCTTTCTGGTTTTGGAGAATCAGATCTTTAAAAGTTAATTTTCTCATTTGTATCTATATCAAATAAGGTGCAACATGGACAGCACCCAATTATGAGCCAAAGGGTATCCCATGAATAAACTCTGTACAGGTCCCGTTATGAGATGCTGCCTACGAAATATCAATGATCAAGGCTTTCTGGTTTCAGACAAGATGATTTTAAAAGTTTTCCTTCTGTGTTTCTATATTAAAAGAGGGTGCAACATGGACAGCGCCCAATTATGACCCAAAGGGTATCACATGAATAAACTCTGTACAGGTCCCCTATGAGATGCTGCCTACAAAATATCAATGCTCAAGGCTTTCTGCTTTCGGACAAGAAGATTTTAAAAGTTTTCCTCCTGTGTTTCTGTGTTAAAACAGGGAGCGCCTAATTATGACCAAAAGGGTATCAAATAAACTCTGTACAGGTTAACGTGGAGTTTCTAGAGACCAAATATTTATACTCTAGGCTTTTTGGTTTAAGTGGTTTTCCTTCTTTGTTTCTATGTTAAAATAGGGTGTATCTGGGCCGAGCTCATAAATGACCCAAGAGGCATAACATGAACAAACTTAAGAGGTCCCCTAAGAGTTATTGCATACCAAATATCAATTCTGTAGGCTTTTTTATTTCAGAAAAGATTTTTCAAATTTTCCTTCTTTGTTTTAATGTAAAATGAGGAGCAGTGGGACCCAAGGGGAATCATTTGAACACACTTGATAGATAGGAGGAGCTGTATACAAAATATAAAAGCTCTTGGTCTTCTGGTTTCAGAGAAGATGATTTTTAAAATTTCCTTATTTTCCCTCTTTCTTGTTGCCATGGCCGATGCCATGAGTGGATTCCAATTGTTTGAACACTTTTGGAAGAGCTTCACCCAAGGAACACCCTTGTCAAGTTTCTTCAAAATTGGATTTCTGTAAATGTCAGGGTCACTGTTGCCAAATGCAACAAAAATGAAATTCTATTGCAAATTCCTTTTCATTGGCAAATGTTTGTGGCACCCAAAAAGCATTAACAGTTTTATTAAAGCATACATTTACTTCCAATAATCAAATCCAAGGGCTAAGTGTGTATAATTTTTCAAAGACTTGTATATTGAGTCAATTATGTTATCAAGTCTGACAAAAGACCAACACATTTCACAATTTTAATTCAGGTCTGATTGACAGCAAATCAGATGAATGAAATGCCCTCATTTGTTGGTGTATCGTACTGATTTTGTGTTGTGGGTGTGACTTAGGTTAAAGGAAAGCGTAATTAAACTGGCCACCATTTGCCAGTTCCTGAAGAATACAGATGCCAAATTTGGTCATAATTTTATATATTTCTGCTGGCAGTTTCAATCAGGTTCTAATCTCTGCACCGCTAAAACATTTAATCAGCATACATGGATACCGATGAACTGTAGATAGAAACAGTGGTAGCTTGTCAAAATTTGACAGAAATTTCAAGAGCTTGACTGTCCTAAAAGCAGACAAATCATTTCTTTTTTTTGTTCATTTGTACCAAAGAATGATTTGTTTGCATTACAGATGTCTACATTCTTTAATTATCAAATCAAGCATATTTAAGTTTGGCTTATTATTATTTCCTCCTCTCTATTTTTCTTATCAGAGACTCTATTTTCTAATCAAAGTACTGAAAGTACTGAAAGCAAAGATGACTAAAATCAGGTTAGCTGTATGACAGAGCTACATTTGTTCAAGACAAAAGTACAAATGGATGAATATGTTATGCATATGTATATTTCTTATTTTACAACAAATAAGTTAAGAAAATAAAAGTGCAGTTAAGAAATATTTGACTTTGGCACCAACTCCTCCTCAACATTTTTGATTTGGCGAAAGTGATGATGACAACTTTTTTCAAGCCAGAGCTAACTCTGCATGCATTGTACTTTTCATTCTTTGAATTTGGGCTTATCTATCATTTTGTCCTGATTTTTTACCTTTGGAGTAGAAGACATTGTAGATAATGAAGATATTGCTCAGAACAAGTAATTTCCAATTTCTTCATTTTCCACAATGTTTTCCAAAGAATTTTTCTAGGGGGGCATCCAAAAGTGTCATTTTATTTGGATGGGTTAAATAAAGACCTTGCAAAATTACTGTTTTGCAGAAAAAGATAAGCCTGTAAATATACATTTGTATGCAGTCTGGTCATAGTCTACACCATCTGCTTGTCCCTTTCAAACCTGATTTATGAGATTAATTATCAAAAGATAAATTGTCAAAGAAAATGCTACCAGTCTTTTGGTTTTTATGCAATTCTGTAAAAGATTTTATTTTGCATGATAAGGATTAAAACTTTATGTATGATCAAACACTGGGTATCTTTTGAAGCAGATAAAGTTAGCAGTTCATTAACCCTTGTCATGCTGAACCCAGAACATTCCGGTTTTAGCAGGAGGTGTAGACTACGATCAGACTGCACTTATGTGCAGGCTGATCTTAGTCTATACATCCTGCTTGTACTTATCCTGCGAGAGTTATTTAAAAAGTTGATTTCCAATAAAAATATTGATTTTTTGAACAAGTTCTATCATTGCTTTCAGCCCTTTGATTTGACACCAAGTCAGTACGGTAATTTATACAGCATGACAAGGGTTAACCCATTCCCGTTTCTCGAAATTTAGAATGCTCCAGTTTTAAAGAAGAAGTTGCAGAGTACAATTAAAATTGGGTGCAATTTGAAAAGTAACCAACCTACAGGTTAGAAAATATTTTGGGAAAAGAAGAAATTGCTTGTTACAAGCAATTTCTTTTTTATCCCACAATGTTTTCTCAAGTATAAAATCACAGGGACGTTAAAAACCAGGGATTAAACAGGAAAGGGTTAAATGACTATTGTATATCATTGAGATTAAATGTTACCTCAACTTGACTTGCCAATAAAACCAGTTTTATGTTTACTACTGTTTTATAAGGTGACCCATTTTTGAATCTATACCTATCTAACTTTCTGATGATCAATTGAATAGCTTTCACACATAATTGTAAACCATGATAGATAGTTGAAATGACAGAATTTCAGAAATTTTTATTACATTACAAGAGCAGAGAATTTTAGACTTGTCCAAATTGAAAGAATTTCAGAAATCAATTCAAAGCAAATTAATTTGAAAACTTTGTAAGTTAACCCTTTCCTGGATAAACCCGGGATTTTACGTCACTGTGATTTTATACTTGAGAAAACATTGTGGAAAAAGGAGAAATTGCTTATAATAAGCAATTTTTCCTTTTCCCACAGTGTTTTTCTACCCTATAGGGTGGTTTTATTTGGAATTGCATCCAATTTTCATTGTCGTCTGCATCCTCTTTCAATTTGGACCAGTCTAAAATTTCAATAACCAGGAAAGGGTTAAGGAGAAAAGATTTATAACCATTTTTTTTTGCCTTCTCACAATGTTTTCTGAAGCTATGATTTTGCATCCAAACAGAATGTGAAACTGAATGTTTTGATTGAACATATTAGATTTTTTCAGAATTGACATCTCTAACTTAACCCTTTCCTATTTTTCAAAATTTTAGACCTGTCCAAATTCAAAGGTTTTGCAGTCAAAAATTTAAAATGGATTTAATTTGAAAAATAACCATTCAGTACGGTAGAAAATATTGTGGAAAATGAAGAAATTGCTTGTTACAAGCAATTTCTTCTTTTCCACAATGTTTTCTCAGGTATAAAATCACAAGGATATGATTGTACAGGAAAGGGTTAATCCTTGTCCTGCTTAATATTTACCCTCTTTTCACCATATTTGAAAACTTTGAGATTAGTAGATCGATCTTGTGTTCAAAAATTTCCCCTTACAACAACAAGCAGGTAGTGAAGACTAAGATCAGACCGCACGTCTCTTCAGGCTGATCTTAATCTTTTAACTTGCAAAAGCCATTGTCAAAGCCTGGATCAGCATGACAAGGGTTAAAAGGAACAAGCAGGTGGTGTAGCCTAAGATCAGACAGTACAAATGTGAACAATTATCTTTGCCTATACCTCCTACCAAAACAGGAATAACCCAGGTTTAACCCTTTCCTGTACAAACATGGGATTTTACCTTGCTGTGATTTTATACTTGAGAAAACATTGTGGAAAAAGCAGAAATTGCTTGTGACAAGCAATTTCTTCTTTCTCCACAATATTTTCTACCCTACTGAATGTTTATTTTTCCAATTAAATCCACTTTACATTTTCATCTGCAAAAACTTTGAATTTGGACAGGTCTAAATTTTCAAAAAACAGGAAAGGGTTAATAAGTTTTAACCAATTACCAGATGATAGTTATTTGTAATTAGTCTAAATTGGGAGAAATGGCTATAGGATAGAAAATATTGTGAGAACATGATAAATTGCTGGTCAAAAGCAAGTTCTCCTCTCTGAACACAGGATTGTGTATTAATGAATAAGCCAATTATCACAGGACAATTTCTTAGACTGATCCAAATTGAAAGAAGTTGCAGATGACAATTTTGAGGTGATGAGGTCTTTGCCTCTTTGGGGAGAAAACATTGTAGAAAATGAAAAATTAGCTTTCAACAAGCTATTTCTTCATTTTTCAAAATGTTTTCCAAAGCTATTTTTCCTTGAATAGCATCAAAAGGGATTATTAACAAAGGTCTAGATAAAAGGGATAACAGTATTCTAAAATCCTTATCTCTCAACAAACCCTATATTGTGGAAACTCATTTGAATCATCTCATCAAAGAAGTACCTACAACATAGGGTTTATGGCAGTACTGGTGAAATATCTAAATCTAAAATACGAATTACGCTCTCTATCTGCAGCTCTGATTAAGTGGGAATGGGGTTAAAAGCAATTTCTCCCTTTATCCAGAGCTCCAATCAAAATACCTGTAGTTTCACAGACACATCGAAGAATGTCAGATCAGCTTCCCTAACCAACATACAACATACGTACATCCTCCCACACTGTGTCTCGAAAACACAACCAGATACAAGGAATTAATAAATACCTGCTTTGATAAACCAGCCATTGGTGTATTATTGGTATTCGCTTTTTGAAATTCCGATATTCTTAATAGATTTTGCAGGAATTTCAATCTTTACCTTTAAGTTTTCTGGAACTTGATTTGCCTTTCCAGAATTGACTGACCACAGCTGTCAATCAAGAAATCAATTGACCAATCAAATCATTCATTTAGAATGGAAGTGAACCTTTAACTCCAATATTGGTCAACATACAGTCATACATGTGAAGTATTATTGTTGGTTTGGAAACTTAAATGTCGTAACTACAGCTTATTCAATTAGGTTTAGGTTGACAACCAACCATTTTACTTTTTTTTACATGTTACTGGCCATCAATTTTGCAAGATAATGCCATTAAACCCATTCCAACACAAGCCCTCCTTTTAACAGCCCCCCCCCCCCCTAACCCCCAAGAAAAACAATTTGGATAACACTGTAGAAAATAAAGAAATTGCATGATACAAGCAATTTCTTTATTTCTACAGTGCTATCCACAATGTTTTCTATCCAAAAAGATGAAACATTCAAATTTCCACCAACTTGAAATTGTCGTCTGCAGCTTCTTTCAACTTGGACCTATCTGTAATTTTGTTGTGTTGGAATGAGTTAACCCATTTTCACATGTGAAAATTTTAGACTGGTCTGAGTAGTAAGAAGCTGCAGACGGCAATTTCAAGATGATGAAATTCTGAAAATATTTGTTGTTTCCAACAGAAAACACCATGGATAACAAAGAAATTGCTTTTTAAAAGCAATTTCTTTCTTTCCTCAAGGTTTTCCAAAGTCCTTTTCTTGAAGGGCTTCAGAATACAGGATTGCATGGCAATGGGTTAATATAAAAGTGATACTTTCTGTCGGAGAGTTTATAATATCAGTTATCAAAAGAAATATTTGACCCACAATTAGAGCCTTACAGTGATTTCAGTCCTTTGATTTTGATGTAATTCTCAATACATTTTTTATTCAGCATGGTAAGGGTTAAACCATAACCAGACAACAAAGTTTAATTTTTTCAGACTGCAGACAAAAATTTCAAGTTGAAAAATTCTAAAAAATCAGTGACTTTGGGTTGATAAAAAACATTGTGAGAAATGAAGAGATTGCTTATCATAAGCAATTTCTTAATTTTTTTACAATGCTTTCTGAAGCTATTTTCTTTAGGGGCGTTGAAAAACAGGGTATTGTGGGAATGGGTTACAGAGCCGATGGTCATTACTTTAACCCTTTCCTGTTTTGCAAAATTTTATTGGATTCAATTTGAAATATGACAGGTTAGGCAGGGTAGAAAATATTGTGGAAAATGAAGAAATTACTTGTTACAAGCAATTTCTTCTTTTTCTACAATGATTTCTCAATTATAAAATAGATAAATCCACTTTAATTTTTCTGCAAACCTTTGAATTTCGACAGGTAAAAAATTATGAAAAACAGCAAAAGGTTAAGAATTTCATCAAACTTGAATTGTTGTCTGCAATTTATTTCAAGTTGCACCAGTCTAAAAAAAATTGTTATCTGGTAACGGTTAGCACATTCCTACACACTCCTGCTTTCTTACCACACTCAAGGTAAGAGCTTTGGAAATCATTGTGGAAAATGAAGAAACTGCTTAGCTTATTACAAGCAATTTTCTTTCTCATCAATATTTTTTTCTACCCCACAAGAATTTTTTAAAAAATTGCCTCAACTTATAATTTTAGCTGCAACTTCTTTGTATTTGCATCAGTCAAAACTGTTATCTTCGGGTAAAGGGTTAAGCGATTATTTATAAGCAATGTTTAGTAAATAACTTACTTGAAATTGGGACTAATGTCCCCAATCCTTCAACTCAAAAATCATCACTGTGAAAAAATGGCAAAAATTGTTACACTCCGTAAAAAAGTATTTAGTCTCTATCACAATTTACCAAATTGGCATGTAAGTTCTCCAAATCATCACATTGCTCAAAACAAATCTATTCAATCAAATCAGGGCAGAAAATTGACAGCATGAATTAAGAATCCATTTCCGTTTCCCATCCACACAGAAGAGGGCAGACAAGCTCTAGGAGAGGGTCAGGTGTTTTTTCTCGGCAAAGTTTGGCTACTGTTACATACACACAAACAGAATAACTGGTATTTACCTGGCTGCCAAATTTAGTGCCTGAGTCATTTCTACTCTTTCAGAGCTGCAGGTAGAGGGGGTAATTTTTATTCTTTCCTATATAATTAACCCTAGTCATGCTGAACCCGGAATATTTCTGTTTTTAGCATGTGGTATTGACAAAGATCAGCCTGCACATAAATGCAGTCTGATCTTAGTCTACACCTCCATCTTGTCCCTTTTAAGCGAGTATCATTTACTAGATATAATTTCAAAAGGATTTAAACCCACAACGATTGCATCCAGTATTGTCAGACTTTGATTATAATGCAATTCTAAAGAAGATTTTGCAATAAAATTACAAAAGGTCCCTTTTCTAGTGAAAATTGACAGATCAGACCCAATTTTGAACTGAACGATCCAAATGATGGTACAATCATTCGATTAAAGTTTGAAGACAATCTGATAAAGATTGAGGAATTCTTGTGTTAATGAAGATTTTGTAATAAAATTTTCATGCAGTCCCTTTTCCCTTGATACTACATAGATTAGACCTAATTTGGAAGGGAACAATCCTAATGATTGTACGAACAGACTTAATTCTGTTAACAAGGATTACATGATAAAATGTTCATACAACCCCTTTCCCCTTGAAAGTTGACGGAACCTAGTTTCAAATGGAACACTCCTATTGAAGTTACAATCATCATGTGTAAGTTTGAAGAGAATAGGATAAAAACTATAGACTTAACTATGTTAAAGAGATTTTTTCAATGAAATCATTGTAATGCCCTTTTTCCTATGATATTTGACGGATCAGACAGAATTTGTAAAAGAACAATCATAATAATGGTACAGCCATTATGTGACAATTGAAGAGAATCTGATCGATGAACACTATTGATTTCATTATAGTACAAGGATTTTTAAAATAAAATTTTCACAAGGTTCCTTTTCCCGTGATACATGAAGGATTCTGGTCTAATGTCAACATCAACTTTGGTAATAATGGTACAATCATTCTGTGAAAGTTTGAAGAGAATTTGAAGAAAACTGTGCACTCTAAACAAACTGCCTTTCCTAATGATTTCTTGTTTGTTTGAAATGAGTTTAACCCATTACCAGACAGCTAAATTTTAGACTGGTTTAAATTGAAAGAAGTTGCAGAGGACAATTTATAGTTTATAAAATTTTTGATTTTTTCAACTTTCAGGGTAGAAACAATGTGAAAATCAAGAAATTGCTTGTCACAAGCAATTTCCTCATTTTCCACAATTTTTTTCAAATGTCTTTACCTTGGGGGTGCCTAAAAGCGTTACTGAGTGGGAATGGGTTAACACCATTTTAACAGTATTTCAGTCAGCAGCTGGATGGAGCACCAAACCATGGATTCCTGGAATTTCTCATACCAGTAGTATCCTCTTTGAATCTCCAACTAATGTTATCTTGACTTGGGGAATCAACAATGATATTTGCCAAATAGATTTCCAAAAATAAACCTTTTGTGACTCAACTCTTGGGCAATGAAAAAAACCAACTTGTTTCATTCAAGTTTCTGTAATTTAACCAGCTTGATTGGGTTAATATTTGGGTTAATATATAAAACAACTTCAGTAAATAGTTGATATAATCCTTTCCTGTACAATCCCTGTGATTATATACATGAGAAAACATTGTGGGAAAGGAAGAAATTGCTTGTAACACGCAATTTTTTCTTTTCCCACAATATTTTCTACCCTTAAGGTTTGTTACTTTTCAAATTGAACATACTTTTAATTGTCGTCAGCAACTTTCTATATAATTTCTATATAAATTTCTATAAAAACCCAACCTCCCTGAGGCCCAGCCCCCAGGGACCCCAGGATCATGGTTTTCGCTATTTTGAAAGAGGCCAATATACTGATGCTTCATGCAAAATATCAAGGCTCTACACCATCTGGGTCAGGAGTAGAAGATTTTTACAGATTATTTAAATATTTCACTTTTGTTGCCATGGCAACCAGATATTTTTTAAGGATTTCAATTCTTTTAGCTTTTTTTAGAGGGGACCACCTAAGGAACATTTCTGCCAAAATTTGTTCAAATGTGCCAAGAGGTTTGGGAGGACATGTCACTAAAAGAAATTGTTGATGGACGACACACGACAGACAGATGCTGGACAAAGAGTGAACACAAAAGCTCACTTGAGCACTTCGTGCTCAGGTGAGCTAAAAATGTTGACTATGGATGATGCAAAACGGACATTGAGTGATCCTAAAAGCTCCTCTTGAGCATGTTGTGCGCAGGCTAGCTAAATATCTAATTTTAACCCTGTCATGCTGAATAAAATTCTGTCTAGAAATGCACTAAAATAAAAAACACTGAAATCTCCTCTGGAAGTACTAGTTACAAGTCAATAATTCTTTTGAAGACTGATTTTATAAACAATTTCAGCTTGGAAGAGGTATGCGGGTGGTGTAGACTAAGATCAGACTTCACATTTATGCAGGCTTTTCTTAGTCTATACCCCCTGCCAAAACAGGAACATTCTGGGTTCAGCATAACAATTGTTAAGCAAAAGCTAGGATTACATGGAAACAAGCACAATCCATGTCACAAAATAAATTACCTGTACTTTTATAATGATCATGAAACAAGAGGCCCATAGAGCCTTATCGGTCACCTTAATCCAAAGAGCATAAAAACAAATAAAAGACCACTAGATTATGCTACATACTTAATATCAAAGCTCTAAGCCTTTTAGTTTGGGAGAAGAAGAGTTTTAAATTTTCATTATATAAGCCATATGTAAAATTTATGACGTTCCGAAATGGGCTAATTATGATCCTAGGGCCATAATTCATACCATGTTGATAGAGATCCACCAGATAATGTTACATACCAAATATCAAAGCTCTAAGCCTTTTAGTTTGAGAGAAGAAGAGTTTAAATTTTCATTATATAAGCCATATGTAAAATTCATGACATTCCGATATGGGCTATTATGATCCTAGGGCCATAATTCATACCATATTGAAAGAGACCCACCAGATAATGATACATACCAAATGTCAAAGCTCTATGCATATCTGTTTGAGACAGCATGCCCACTGGGTTTTCATTTTGGGGGTACATGTACCCCTTAGATTTTGAAATGGGGGTACAAAGAAAAATCTGAGGGTACAGTGTACCCTTTACTTTCAGAGTTAAGGGCACACCATACGGCATACGAATCTAAACCCTTTACCAAATGACAATGTTATAGTTATATCTACTTTTTGATAATCAGTAAATAAGTGTCACACGTCATCTGCCAGTTTCAAATAAATTTAGAGCGAAGGAAAGCAAAGTCGATTTTTGACAATTCTTTTTTCTTAGTTATTGGATTTTGGAAGGGCTGAATGGGATATGAGAATGATAGCTTAACAACTATAACAGGTGAATTACGAGGGCGGGGAAGGCATTTTGGAGCAGACCATACCAGGTATGTCAGCTCATTGTTAGCTCAAACTCTGGTATTGAAACAAGTCTGGTACAAAAAATATCAACTAGCCTTATCACTGTCCAAAAGTCACCATTTGTGGAGAAAGAGAATAGGTTTTTTTGTGACATTTTGCAGACAGCAAATTACGTAGCTTAAACAAAAATACAATGTTAAATAAACAGCTCCATTTTGTCATGCTCAAATTACATGTACAACGAAACTCGTGAGAGAAACTCATTAAAAACAAATCCTATTGTGCGAATTATTGTAATTATCTTGCGTTTTGTTTGAAAAATAGCGCAACTTTGGACTTATTTCAAAACAAACTGGTCAGGCCATCAAGACCTGCATTATACGAACTTTTCCAACTGCTGGTTCCCCTATTCTCTATGTAGAAAACTAGACTGGTACCACTGTCAACTTTAATGAAGCCGACAGTTATACACCTATTTTCAGTATATACACAGAAAGCCTGGCCCGTTAGGTTATTTCCTTACTAAAAATTTGGATAGGCTGCGGGATTCCCATCCAATACGATACAAATCTTCCTTTTGTAGTTTTGAAGTAGTCAGTTAACAGGGGTGTGGAATTCCCATGCCGACTTGTCCGACATGGGCTTTTCTAGGGGGCAAGTACATTTTTTGAGGCTACTTGTCCGTGGACAAGTAAATATCAGGGGAAATCTTTGAATGGTACTAAATAGATAGAAGGGATTTATGAGCATAATGTTTGTATCTAAGGCTAGAAAATACTTTTTTAATGAAGAAAATGCTGAGTTCCAGCATTTTCTTCTTTAAAATTAATGTTTTCTCAAAAATTATCTGTTCTTCATCTTTTCATGGGCAAGTCCATTTGGATCCTGGACAAGTGGAAAATCACATTTTACTTGTCCATGGACAAGTAGAGAAAATCCGTATTTCCACATCCCTGGTTAAAATTATTTTCACATCAACATTCGAAATTGTGTGCGAAAAACCTCGGAATGTCACCCTTTCATGTACAATATATGAGGCACACCGCGTTCCGCTTCCCCCATGTTGTTTACAAACAAGCCATCACCCAATCAGATTCGATGTTTGGGTTTACGTCATTAAATGTCCATCAGCCAATCTCTTGATGCAGTCTTTTGGGAACTACCTATCGGCTTTGTCGACTGCGGTACCAGTCTGTGAGAAAACAGGCCAGAAAAAAGTGATGGTTCCCGTCGAATGAAAGGGAAATCACTTGCTCCCGATGCGATTTTTGTCTACTTTGCATGCAATCTTTTGGATTTTTAGGGAAAAGTACGCATGTAGAGTTTCTCGTTTTGTACGTTAATAATTTTAAATGAACACGCACGTAATGGCATTTTTGTTTCTACGTTCATTTATTTTTCTGTACAATCATGCACGTCTTGGTGAAAGATTTGTACGTGAACCCACATATTTGTACGTGAATTACGTACTGCAGTATGTGAATAGGCACCCTGTGAGAGAAGAAGATTTTAAAAGTTTTCACTGTATAAGCCTATGTTAAATTTGTGACATCAGGGAAAGGGCTGATTTTAATCCTGAGACAATAATTTTTACAATCTTGATAGAGGCCCACAAGATGATGCTGTATACCAAATATCAAAGTTCTAGGCCCTGCTGTTTGGGAGAAGAAGCTTTTTACTAATTTCACTTTATAAACCTATGTTAAATTTGTTACATCCGGGAATGGGCTAATTTTAATCCTGAGGCAATAATTTTTACAATCTTGATAGAGGTCCACCAGATGATGCTGCGTACCAAATATCAAAGTTCTAGGCCCTGCTGTTTGGGAGAAGAAGATTTTTACAAATTTCACTATATAAGCCCTTGGTGAAACTTGTAATGTCTGGGAATGGGCTAATTCTGTCTCTTGGGCCTTGATTGATACATCTTGATAGAAATTCACCAGATGATGCTACATACCAAATATAAAAGCTCTAGGCCCTCTAGTTGGGGAGATAAGATTTTTGAAATCACACGTTGAAGCCTATGTTTAACTTGTGACGTCCAGGAACGGGCTAATTTTGACCCTGGTGTTATAATTTATACAATACTGATGGAGTTCACTAGATGATGCCACATACCAAATATCAGAGCTGTAGGTCTTTTGGTTTGGTAGAAAAAGATTTTCAAAGTTGCTATGTAAGCTTATGTATCCCCCCCCCTCCCCAGCATGGCCATTTCTTGACAGATTTTTTTTCTTGTACAAACTTGATAGTCCTTGCCCTAAAGACTTTAAATACCAAATGTGAATCTTATCTGACAGCCGGTTCATGACAAGAAGATTTTTAAAGATGTATCCTTTTTTTCCCCTTTTTGGCCCCTTATGGAGCCCCAAGGGGAGATAACTCCATGATGTGTACTAATCTGAAGCGCCTTCCCATAAGGATGCTTCCTGGTAAGTTTGGTTGAAATCTATCCAAGGGTTCATAAGATGAAGTCGAAAATGTAAAAAAGTTAACGCACAATGCATGACAATGTACAAAACAAGATTGCAATAGGTCACCATGACCTTTGGTCAGGTGACCTAAAAAAATAACAAAATGCTTAAATATGTGATGATTCAAGTCTGATTAAAGGGGAATGTACCCAATGAAATTTGGCTTGGCTGTAACTTTGAAAAGGTCCCTAATTAAAAAATGCAAAATATAAGATGGCAAAGATTTTTACCTGCCGTGTGCAAAAACAGTTCATTCTACAAAAATCTATGTAGAAAAGATACTGTGTATTTGTAAGTGGCAACTTCTGCATTTCACTTTGTTGATTTTTAGAAAAAATTCTGTTATAGAACCCTTAATTCCTATAAATCAGTTAGTATAAAAAACATAAATACAGTTGGTCTACCAGGGCTGGTGTTTGACCAGTATGCCAGGGGCTTTACCCTAATCAATCTGAAAATATCCTATTCTGACTCTTAAAGATTTCTCCCAATTTTGACCCCCTAAGGGAAATTTCTATAGATCAAAACCAGGTGTTTTGATCCCTCAATGTTTCAGTGATGTCTCTCATGTACTATTCAAAATACACAAATCAATTGCTAACTTCAAATCTTACAAGACTAGAAATGTGTCACAGACATAATTGCCCCCCCCCCCTTAAGTGCTTGTTACATGATCATCAGCTGTGACCTTAAACTAGGGAGTATCTAACACAGCTTTATACTTCACATTAGTACTCTTCATAGTGAAGAACTGTGCCGAGTTATTTTGAAATTGACCCATAAATGTAAAAAAAAATGCTCTAGACAAGAAATAGACACACAGTGTTTCCTCACAGCTTTTTATTTTTACAAGCAAATTCTTCATTTTACACAATGTTTTCCCAATTGCTTTTCTTGAAGGGCGTCCAAAAGCATCATTGTGTGGGAATGGGTTAACCCTTGTCATGCTGAATAAAATATTTTCAGAATTGTACCGGTAGTTGCTCAATGGTCGATACATCTGTTGAAAATTAATTTCATGAATACTTCCAGTTTGAAAAGAAAATGCAGGAGGTGTAGACTAAGATCAGACTGCACTTATGTGCAGGCCCATATTGTCTACAACACCTGCCAAAACCGGAATATTCCGGGTTCAGCATGACAAGGGTTAATCTTGTGTCCACTGCATCTTTTTATAAGCATAGTACAGAGGCTGAGAGTTTCATTTGAGAACACTTTCAATACCCAACTTCTAAACTAAGATGAATAACCATTTACACACTATTTGGTGCAATTCTTCAAAGCAATTAAGTACCTAAGAAGATGATACAAGTTAAAAATAAGTTCTAAAAAAAATTACAGTGTTCACAATGGTATTATTCGGTCTTATTTTTCACACAACGAATTTCTAGGATCACCCACAAAAGTGAAAAAGCCATTATATTTTGCAAGTGATCAATTTGTTTTGCATCACTTGCATTACAATCAAAGCTTTGTTTAATTTTTATGCAATTATTTATTGCAAAGATGACATTTTGCGAGATTTGAATCTAGAAAAGGGGTAAATTATTTCACATTCCTTTACAATTTTTACATGTCACTTATGATCATGGATGCATCAATAATCAATTGAGGGTGTTACAGGACTTGTGTTTGACTCGAAAATAAGGGGTTTGACCCTCAAAAATCTGAAAATACCCTATTTTGACCCTTAAAAATTTCTCCTAATCTGACCCCATTAAGAGAAATTTTTAAGGGTTGAAGCAGGGTTTATGCTTCTTTTCTTTTTTATTACACTATTGATGATAGTACAAATTAATTGCTTACTTCAGATCTTTACTTGGCACTTAAACCTTCATATTTATGCTCATGATTCACCATTTTTTTTAAATAATCAGTTTGACCCCTAGAACATTGCAGTCAAGGAATCAATGAATCCTCAATTTCAAATGCTAGCACAAGCCTTGGTGTTAATTGCCAATCATTTTTATCTTTCATAAGAGATCATTAAGATATTTAATCAAATAATCTTCAATTAATTTATTTTTCACTCCTTAAATGACATCATCTGATTATTTTCAGAATCCAACGATCAAAGTACTGAATGTGTTTTAAAAATAGACTGATTGAAATTCCGGAAGTCTGCAATTATCTTGAGAATCTGCTTTTCAGAACCCTTTGTCATCAACATTCTCAGGTCCTGATTTTTTTGTGCGTAAATTTACCTAGGAGCTTATTAATTTGAGGGTTTTATTTAACTTTTATGTGTTTCACTCACAATTTTGCATGATCAGGCATTCTGACAAACCTGCATGTGCTCACACACTATCAGAGATAACTGGTGATGGCATAAAAAGATCTGTTAGGTGTTATACATTAAAATCTATGCTCATGAATTACTTTTTTTATTGTATGACTACTTCAAAATAAGTTTTGACTCCTAGAACTTAAAGGTGAAAGCGTCAACCATACTTGATTTTAACTTGATTAGCTTAAATAACTTAAATTGCTATTACTATTAGAGGACAGATAAGAAACAGAAGATTTACTTCTTCAAGACTAATTCTTCCCTCAATCAATATTTTAATTAGTTGTTAACCTAATTCCAACAATTCCAAAAGGCTTGGGAAAACATTGTGAATTATGACGAAATTGCTAGAAAAAAAGAAATTTCTTCATTGTCCACACAGTTCTCTACCCTAAAAGACAAAATAAATTAAGTATCAAAAACTTAAAATTGCCTTCTGCAACTTATTTCAATTTGGACTAGTCTTAATATTTGTCCAGTGTTAATGGGTTAATTTATCACAGAAAATAATCCAATATGAAGCAACACAATCAATATTCAATAAATGAACAACTTAAGCTCGTCACCGAGAATCAATTACTTCACACCTAAACCAGACATGGTTTTTTTCCCGGTACCTGTTAATTTTCTTTATCTTATGTTCTGTTCTTTGTATTTAATCTAATATTGGCGTAATTAAACCGCACTAATATTTAAAGAATTGACAGGTCGATCCTCTCTCACAATGTTTAATTTCAAATTGATATATTCCTAATATTGTACAAAATATTGTACCTTGGAGAATAAAGATTATGTTATGTTATGTTATGATACTATTATGAATGTGCATTTAATGCATTTTCAATACTACAGACGTCATAAATGATTTGGTCCGAGGTTAACATCCTTCACCCAAATCCCCTAGAACCTCCCCCCCCCTTAAATAAAAGAAAAAAAAATAAAAGCTCTATTCTATGCATTTGAATTTCTATAAAAAGCTGGATGAAGAATTTGATTCAGTTCAGACTTAAATTTAGATCCAACAGTCATTTTTGTGTAGAAATTATATGACAACACATACTTTAGAACCCCTAAACCTTGAGTTAGAATCTATGTTTCACTCAAAGATAGAACTTATAAATACAGCAATTATAAGCCGTAGTGTCTAAGTTTAGATTGCCCTTTTGACAAAATCATATTCAAATCAAAATCAATTGGAAAATCAACATCTAAGCTAGTGTTTATCTTAAACTAAATCCCTCCTTTATGAAAAACAAACCAATAAGAAAATGCAAATGTTTGATATGAACAATTTCTTCTTCTCTTAATTCGAAATACATTCTATCTAAGTCCCCTGATAACACTGAAGATTTCAATACAATTCCCATCCATAGGTCAACCTGAATAAACAAAAAATTCTATGGCAGATCTAGGATTTCTGTAAAGAGGGTTCAAACTTAACAAGGTGTGTGTTAGTTTTCCTATTATCATGAAATGATAATCTACCACTGAATTTTAAGTCTTGTTTTTCTTAGAATAGATTATCTATCTATCTATATTTATACTGCCCAACTCCCCTTTCGGGTATTACTGGCAGGTAATTATTGAATCAAGTAAGGAATTTTGTGGGTAACAAACAACTTCTTCATTATCCACATTACTTTCCAGGGTCATCAAAAGGCAAAATGGTACAAAATTGTCAATAAATGTTGTTATAGAGTATTACAATAGCGGGTTCCTATCTTTCGCCAGAGCCCATTTTAGTCTGTTAGTAGAGGACATTTGCGTTGCGCTAATGTTGGAGAGCTACATAAGAACAATTGTGACTTAAGCTATGTCAAACATAAAATTACATACGTACCTAAGGACTTGTATGTTAAACGTCAATGTCAGGTGTTTTGATTCTATGTTATTCAGAAAATAAAATCTTAGAAATTTCAGGAAATCCCAGAATAGAAGACATCCGAAGCACTCCGAAAGCTAAATCATAACTTCGAACGCTTGATGAAAAATGGGCAAAATGTATCCTAATTTTTGAAGCTGAAAAACACATTATTGAGGTCTTTTTTAAATTTTGTGAACTAATATGGCAGAGGCGGAATTGGTAATAGTTGAGAACAGTATTTTTCTCGAATATATGCTAAAATTGTACCCTATGATATATTATTAATGGGTTTTCGCGCTATCTGGATACAAATTCGGACAGACATAATAACTAGGTATTTAATGTCCAAGAAAGTCTACAGGCATTCTTGCTCGTTTACACAAATGTCATACAACAAATCACCTTTCCATCCTTTATGTAACCATTTCGTAACGTAATTTCTATGGTTATTTCGTACCATAAAATGTATGTTTTGTACCAAGTGCTGGTCATTTCGTACCAAAGAATTAGTCATTTCGTACCACAAATAAATGACTAAATCAATTTGTTTGCCACTGTTTGTGATGTTGTTAGTTAGGATTAGTTAAGATTTAATTGTGGAAAGGTGAACAATTGTTAGATTGATTAGATTGGTTTTTGCCTTTAATTGTGCTGTTTTTTACATTTTTACACCCCCTAAAAAAAATGTTTGGGAAACTATTTTTGAAAATGAAGAAATTGCTGGTGACAAGCAATTTCTTCATTATCACAATGTTTACTACTTCAAAACAACAAGCATTTTTAGAATTCCACCCTTCTTTAAATTTTGACCTGTCTGAAATTCTGTAGTGGGGCTTTAGGTTAATGGTTACTTTGTCATCTTTAATTGTTCGGTAAATGATGATACAAATTTTACTGAGGCACGGTTCTGATTCTATACTTATTCTCTTCTTATAAACACTATCCCTATTTGAAAACAAAAAATAGTAATGTGCTAATACTATAACATCAAATTTCTGTTTCAGGACTGCCTTAGTTGATTTTTACTTGCTTAATGAAAGATAGAATAGTAGAGCAAAAACACAAAAATGATATTTCCTTAGTTTATTAATGTTGAAAGCATCAATTTTACCATAGTACGAAATGACTGGTACTAAATGGTTATGGTACGAAACGTCCGTAATTCACCCTAAAGATCGGTCTAAAAATAGTAATCTTGTTATAATTCCATCTTTATATGTAGATATTATGGTAATTTTCAGCAATTATTCTCAAAATACCCACCCTTCTCTTAGTTTTGGTACCAGGTAACTACACATTCTTTTGTATTCCAGTTTAAGACATTATAAAACGCAAGACTAAAAAAAGACTTTATCTTGGAAATAAATGATATACAGTATTTAATGCTGTGTATTTCCATGATGGAAACAATTTCCAAATTTTGAGAAAACAACTTTTTGTTTTCCCCAAAATGCCTGGGTTTAGACCCATCCTCAAAACTATTAGAATAATCTCTGAATATGATATAAAATCTTCTCAAAACTGGTCAATGGATTTCACTTAATTTCACTGATATAATCCTTGGAAGACCCTGATTAGATAACTTCAAGAAACTTTAATCAGATGAAAAATATGGCTTTTATGGGCCCAGCTCATTTCAATAATTATATTGTATAAATAAAACCTTTATACATTTCATATATTGTATAAATGAAAACTTTGTAAATTTCTTCCTTAGAAACTGGTTGATGGATTTCAACCAAAATCTGCAGAGATTATTATTTGGTGACCCTTAACCAGATTCCTTCAAAGAATTTTGATCAGATTAAAAAAAAATCCTTTTAAATCATTACAAAATATGGTATATCGTGAAAACTTTAAAAAAAATTCTCTGAAACTGTGTGCTGGATTTTAATGAAATTGTACCAGTATGTCCTTGGATAAACCTTTGTTAGATTCCTACAAGAAATTTTATAAGATGAAAAGTATGGCGTTAACCAATTGCTGTGAAAAAATTTAAGACTGGTTAAAATTGATAGTAGTTGCAGAAAGACAATTTTAAGTTTGTGAAATTTAAGATTTTTTAACATTCTGGATGGGAAATATTGTGGAAAATGAAGAGATTGCTTGTTGCCAGCAATTTCTTCATCTTACACAATGTTTTGCCAATTGTTTTTCTTGAGGTACTTCCAAAAGGTTCATTGTGTGAGAATAGATTAATGGGCAGGGCTAGTTCCCACAGACTGTAAACATAAGTGTCCATATTAGGTGTTTGTTTGTGTTTTCAACTTAATGGCATTGATTTATTTTGGTGCATGCTATCTTTACTACAAAATAAATTGTCTTTGTCAACTTTTTTGAAAATGGGTGTGCCTTTAAGATTATGTGCTAATTAGAGAAAACATGAAATTGCTTGCATGTTTTTCCCAACAAAGTCTAAAAGGGCATAATGCTGGATTGTGTTGAAATTGGTTTATCAGATAAACCAGGCCAATCAAGCGATACAGATGCTTAAGTACCTCCATTCAAAAGCATAATTAAGAATCGGAGATCAAGTGATCAGAGGGTTTGAGTCTCCATTTATCTTTTAATCCATTACCACTTAATCCCACTATTTCCTGCCCCTCAAAATCCTGGAAAACATTATGGATATTGTGATCAATGTATGTATAAAGTTCTATTATAACTTTTGAAGCAAAATTGTAGAAGAGTTTGCAACACAAAATTACTTGAATCAGCCATATTTATGAAAAAGGTGTCTAAATCAAAAGGGAGATAATTCCTCTTCTCCCTGGACAAGTTAGACAAGATTATCTCCTTGTCTAGAATTAAAATGAACTTGTCAGTGAAGAGATTCATTTTGACAAAACATTGTAGTTAATGAAGGGTAAGTTTTCAATATATAATGAGTTATTTCAGAGATCTGTTTTGTACCTTTCCAAGATTTTCTTTTGTTCATTCATTTTCATACAGAGAACAGAAGAGTTTCAACTTGAGAAAGAATCTGAGTTGAGGTTTGAGGTTGAATCTGGTTCATCAGTAAACTTGGAGGTGAGAGACTTTTAGCTATCGCATGGTATTAACCCACTACCACATGATAAATGATGAAAGCATTAAAAACTCTGTATTTTGGACACTGAAGAAATGCTTGTAACAAGCAATATCTTTAATTTCCACAGTATTTTCCAAATCTTTTATTTTGAGGTCAGGGGCGTTTTAAAGGGTTAATGTGTGGGAATGTATTAAATATTACAAAACCACCCTATTGCCAGACAAAATTTCAGGCTGGTTAAGATTAAACCTTTCTCACACGATCCCCTTTTTACAATCTTACGGAAAAAAAATTGGGAAAACATTGAGGAAAATGAAAGCAGGCAACTTTATAATTTCCGACGTTATTTTCTTAATAAGTAGAATAAAGAAATAAAATGAAACAAGTGAATAAAGATTTAAAGAGAAAGAAAACATTGCTTGTGTGAGCATGATTGTTTTGAAATTTGGAGAGAAGCCAAGAATAGACATATTGCTAGCCACGCCCACTGACTCCAATAATTGAACTTTACGTTTAACAGAGTAACATTTTGTGTTATTGGCCAATTACACATTACAAAGAAGTAAGATGGTTTGAAACCTAAACATAAACATGCTGATTTCAATTGCAATTCCAGTCTAAATGTATGATTGGATTGGTCGATCGATTTTTGTTTGACAGCCGCGTCCTGTCAGTTATTGGTACACTCTTGTTGCATAAAAGAAAAAATATGAATAAACATTTCAACCCTTCTTTTGCTGAACCATGAACTTTCCTCTTTTGGCAAAAGGCTTAGACAACTATCAGCCTGCACGTGTGTTCAGTTTGATCCTTGAATAGACCTCTTGTTTGTCCCTTTGATACAAGAATTGTTTATTAGATAATTTTTTGAATATTTACTAATCCAAAATTGGTGCTTTCTCTGCTATTGGCCTTTTGATTTGAATTCATTTTCATATAGGATTCTATTTAGAATAACAAGGGTTAATAAACATTCATTCTCTTAGCACTGTCTTTGCGTATATTTTTAGCTCTACTGGATGAAGGCCACTAGAGCTATTGCGATGGCTTTTTCCTGTCACGCATCCATGCCTCTGTCAGTCCGTCCTTCGTACGTCTGTTAACTTTTTCTTGTAAAACTCTAGAGTCCAAAGTTTTCATCGGATTCTCTTAAAACTTTCTCAGAATTATTGTACCATCATAAGGATCATTCCTTTCGAAATTGGGTCAGATCTTTCAAGAAACAAGGGAAAAGTGTCTAATTAAAATTTATTTAAAAAATCCTCGTTAACACTCTTTAGTCCACAGTTTTCATTGGATTCTTTTTAAAATTTCACAGAATGATTTTACTCTCATAAGGATTGTTACTTTAAAAATTGGGTGTGATCCGTCAAGAATCGTGGGAAAGGGGCCCTATGAAATTTTAATCGAAAAATTCTCATCAACACTCTAGAGTCCACAGTTTTCATTGGATTCTCTTCAAACTTTCTCAGAATTATTGTACCATCATAAGGATTGTTCCTTTCAAAATTGGGTAGGATCTGTCAAGAAAAACGGGAAAAGGGTTCCAAGTGGAATTTAATTATAAGATCCTCATTAATACTCTAGAGTCCACAGTTTTCATCGGATTCTCTTTAAACTTTCACAGAATGATTGTACTATCACAAGGATCGTTCCTTTTGAACTTTGGTATGACCCTTCAAGTAACAAGGGAAAAGGGGCTGAACTAAAATTAAATCAAAGATCCTGGCTTATACTCTTGAGTCTTGAAATTTAATTATATGATCCTCATTAATACTCTATAGAGCCCACAGTTTTCATCCGATTCTCTTCAAACTTTCACAAAATGATTGTACTATCAAAAGGATCGTTCCTTTTGAACTTTGGTATGATCCTTCAAGTAACACAGGAAAAAGGGCCTAATTAGAATTAAATCAAAGATCCTGGTTTATACTCTTGAGTCCACAGTTTTCATCGGATTTTATTCAAACTTTCATTGATAATTTTCCCATCATAAGAATCGTTCCTTTCGAAATTAGGTCAGATCTGTCAAGAAACATGGGAAAAGGGGCCCTTTGAAAAATTGATTAAAAAATCCTCATTTAAGTAAGAGTCAACAGTTTTCATTGGATTCTCTTCAAACATGATTATACCATTAAATGGATTGTTCCTTTAGGAAGTGGGTTTGAATCATAAAGTATAATGGGAAAAGGGGCCTTATGAAAATTTAATAAAAAAAAGTCTTAATTCATACATGGCCCCAGATTTCACCTGATTGACTTCAAACTTTCACAGAATGATTGTACCATCATAAGGATTGTTCCTTTCAAATTGGGTCTGATCCATCGAGAAACATAGGAAAGGCGGCCTTATGAAAATTAAAAAAAAAAAGTCTTAATTCATACTTTAAAGTTCGCGAATTTCAATGGGTCTTCATACTCAAACAGAATAATCATACTTTTTGATAGTATATCCCTTTGGAATTGGTTCAGATCCATCAAGTAACAAGGGAAAAGGGGCTATATGAAAATTTGATTAAAAAAATCCCTGTTAACACAATGAAGCCCACAGCTTTGATCAGATTTTGTTAAAACTTTCACAGGTCATAATAATCATTCTTTTCATAATAGGGTTGAACTGTCCAGAAACACAGGAAAAGGGGCCTTATGAAAATTTCATTTAGAAAGCCTTGTTACCAAGTCTAGAGCTTTACTGGGATTCACTTCAGATATTCACAGAAATAATATATATTGTTGACGCTGACATTAGACCTGATCTGTCAAGTATCACAGAAAAAGGAGCCTTATGAAATTTAATTCTAAAATCCTTGTACAACAATAAAGCCCACAGTTTTCATTGAATTCTGTTCAAACTTTCACAGAATGTTTGTACCAACATGAGTATTGTTTCTTTTCAAATTGGGCCTGATCTGTCTAGTATCATGGGAAAAGGGGCCTTTTGAAAATTTCATCTATAATCCCTGTTACTAAGTCCAGAGCTTTCATTGGATTTTCCTCAAACTTTCACAGAATGATTGAACTATAATCAGGGGTGTGAAATTCCCACTTGTCCGACAAAGGCTTTTCTACCTACATGCAAGTACATTTTTCGAGGCTACTTGTCTGTGGACAAGTAAATATCAGGGCAAATCTTGGAATGGTTCTAAAAAGATAGAAGAGATTTATGAGCGTAATGTTTGTATCTAAGGCTAGAAAATATTGTTTTTAATGAAGAAAATGCTGAGTTCCAGCACTTTCTTCTGTAAAAATAATGTTTTCTCAAAATTTATCTGTTCTTCATCTTTTCATGGGCAAGTCCATTTTGATCCTGGACAAGTAGAATATCACATTTTACTTGTTCATGGACAAGTAGAGAAAATCTGTATTTCCACATCCCTGATAATTATGATTCTTGATGTTGACATTAGACCTGATCTGTCAAGTATCAAAGGAAAAGGAGTCTTATGAAATTTAATCTAAAACACTTTGTACCACAATAAAGTCCACAGTTTTCATCAGATTCTGTTCAAACTTTCACAGAATGTTTTTTACATAATTAGGATGGTTTCTTTCCAAATTGGGCTAGATCTGTCAAGTATCACAGGAAAAGAGGTTGTATGAAAAATTATTGAATAATCCTCATAACACAAGAATGTCCTCAGTCCTTATCAGATTCTCTTCAAACTTTAATAGAATGATGTACCATCATTTGGAATAATACCTTTTAAATTGGGCCTATAAAAGCCTTATTAACACAATGAATTCAACAGATTACACAGATTGATTGTACCATCATTACAATTGTTGATTTTGACAGTGGATCTGAGAAGGCAAGTATCACATGAAAAGGGGCCTTATGAAAAACATTCTTAAATGTTCTAGATAACACAATGATTTTCCAATATTCCAACGGATTCACTTCAAAAAATTCACAGAATGATTGTACAATCGTAAGGATATTTCTTTTCAGAATTGGTTCCAAACCATCAAGTATCATTTAACCCTTGTCATGCTGAACCTAGAATAATCTGGTTTTGGCAGGAGGTGTAGACCAAGATCAGCCTGCACATTAGTGCAGTCTGATCTTAGTCTACACCGCCTGCTTGTACTTCTCCTGCCAGAGTTGTTTAAGAAATTGAATTCTAAAAGAAATATTCGTTTTTGAACAAAAAGTTCTGTCAGCACTTTCAGCCCATTGATTTTACAGCAATTTAGTAAGGAAATTTATACAGCATGACAAGGGTTAAAAAGGGGCCAGATGAATTTTAAGCTCATCTGAGCACAAAGTGCTCAAGTGAGCTATTTTGATTCCCTTTTTTTATCGTCCGACCGTCGTCCGACTTGCGTCTTCAATTTCTTTGAATAACATCTCCTCTCAAAACACTAGGCCAATTTGAACTGAATTTGTCAGATATGTTCCTTAGGCGATCCCTTTTGAAAATGGCTCAAAGAATTGAAAATCGCTAAAAACTCTGGTTGCCATGACAACAAAAGTGAAATTTTAAAATAATCTTTAGAAATCTTCTCCTCCTGAACCAGAAGGCGTAGAGCCTTGATATTTTGCATGAAGCATCAGTGTATTGACCTCTTTCAAAATAGCTAAAATCATGATCCTAAGGTTCCCAGGGGCGGAGCCCCGGGAGGGGGGCGTACAGGCATGAAGCGTCAGTCCACAGATTTCTTTCTTATTCCTGAAATTATAACCCATGTATCCAGAGGGAGGTAAAAGTTTCTCCTTCTTTCAAATTTGCCCTAAAGCCTTGGAATTTGTAATTTAGACTTTTGGATCTCCAGGTACATAGTCTATCTATGTAACTATGGCCAACTTGTATCATAATCCTAACCTTAACATGGAATAAGACTGTTCAAAGAAAAAGAGCCTTTATTTCAGGTGAACGCCCCAGGGCCTACGACCCTCTTGTTTTTTGTTTTTAATTATTCTAGTTTATATAATGAAGTCCCCATATTTCATCGGATTCACTTGAAACTTTCACAGAATGATTAAACCAACAATAGCGTATCATGTAAAAAGGGGTTTTATGAGAACTTGATTGAAATATCTTTTTTAACGCAATAAAATCAACAGTTTATATCAGATTCTCTTCAAGATGCATGGAATAATTGTGGCATTGAAAACACAGGAAAAGGGGCCTTACAGGTTATCATTCAAAACATTCTTGTGTAAGAGATGAAGCTCACAATTTTATCAGATTCCCTTTAAAATTTCACAGGACGATTTTAGGGTTGTAAGGAAAGTTCCTTTTTGAAATGAAATTGATCCATCAGAAACACAGGAAAAGGGTTCTTATGAATTTTCATTCAAAATAATCCTGTTTATGTGATATAGTCCACAATTATTGTCAGATTCTGATGAAAATTTCACAAGATGATTGAAGGGTCATATGGAAACTTCCTTTTGGAACTGAGTGGATCCATCATGTAACATGGGAAAAGGGGCCTTGATGATTGTTGCTCAAAATAATAAAGGGGATAAAGTCCAATTTGTTATATTTTTTCTTTATGCATTCTTTTTTAAGCCATTAACTTCCTTAAATATCAGAACGGAAAACTTGATAATCAGTAGAGCGTCTTAGGCCCTCATGGGCCTCTTGTTAATAACCCATTCCCACACAATAACGCTTTTTTGATACCCCTAAGAAAAACAGCCTTTTGTTAAAAGCACTTTCTTCATTAACTCAATGTTTTCAACCTAAAGAAACAAAGATTACATGATCTTTAAATGCTGTCTGCACATTATTTAATTTGGGCCAGCCTAAAATTTTGTCATCTGGTAATGTGTTAATTTTCCAATTAAATCCAATGAGGACAAAACCTTTGTAGCATTCAAATATAAATTGATTGACTGCATTTTTCAAAATATTTTGTTTATGTTTTCAGTTAATCAGTGGAAAAGCTGAAATATTTGGGAGTGAGTTGGCCATAGGAAGGAAGTATGCTTTCATATCGGGGTCAAAGGTCGCTGTGTTCACTTGGCATGAGTGTCATTTAAAGATATCCTTTGAGAATTAAAGGACCATTTTCAACAGACCTTTTTCCTGTCAATTATAGAACAGGAGAGTTTCAAAGTACAGCTCCTTATGCCCCACTTGGAAGAAAGGGGAGGGGGGAGTATACTGGCTTAACTCTGATCTGGCTTATCTCTGTCCATCCATCCATCTTTCTCACTACCTGTCCATCTGAGAGCAATATATTCTTTGTATTTTTATTTGCTATTAACCAATTCCCACTAAGTGACGCTTTTAGACACCCCAAAGAAAAAAAGTTTTGGAAAACATTGTGGAAAAGGAAGAAATTGCTTGTTAAAAGCAATTTCTTCATTTTCAACAATGTTTTTTACCCAGAAAGTTGAAAAAATTCCATAAACATTAAATTGTTGTCTGCAGCTTCTTTTAATTTGAACAGGTCTAAAAATTATGTGGGAATGGGTTGATTGTATCTCTTTGAATCTTGGTACAGAGGTTCAGCTAGGGATCATACATGGCGCTTGTCGAATTTAGGTCACCAACTTATCTACTCTTTGTTTTACAATTTATTGGTTGTGTATTTTTAGCTCACCTGAGCACAATGTGCTCAAGGTGAGCTATTGTGATCGGTAATTGTCCGGTGTCTGTCTGTCCGTCTGTCTGTCCATAAACAATTATTAAAAAATCTTCTCCTCCAAACCATAAGGCCTAGAACTTTGATATTTGGTACATATCATCACCTATTGACCCTCTACCAAAATATTTCAAAGAGTTACTGTACTCTTAAAGATAACCCTTTTCTGAGCGATCCCAGATTTTACAAAGGAAATCATAAAAAATCTTCTCCTCCTAAACCATAAGGCCTAGAGCTTTGATATGTATCATCACCTTTTG
Source organism: Fragum fragum (assembly GCA_946902895.1). NCBI lineage: Eukaryota > Metazoa > Mollusca > Bivalvia > Cardiida > Cardiidae > Fragum > Fragum fragum. The sequence continues at coordinate 44,757,786 of OX336377.1, read as the reverse complement.
ACCCTCTACCAAAATACTACAAAGAATTACCGTATTCTGAAAATTAGCCCTTTTCTGTGCAATCCCTGATTTTACAAAGGAATAAAGAAGGAAAACTTTGAAAATCTTCTTCTCCCAAGCCATAAGGTCTAGACTTTTGATATTTATTATACATCATCATCTATTGACCCTCTACCAAAAAAACTGTATTCTGAAAATTAGCCTATTTCTGGGCGATCCCTGTTTTTACATAGAATTAAAGAAGGAAATCTTAAGAAATCTTCTTCTCCCAAACCATAAGTCTTAAGAGCTTTGATATTTTTATAAAATATCATCTATTGACCCTCAACCAAAATACTTCATAGAATTACCATATTCTTAAAATTAGTCCTTTTCTATGTGATCCCTGATTTTTCATAAAAATAAAGAAAGAAAACTTTAAAAATCTTCTTCTCCCTAACCATAAGGCCCAGAGCTTTGATATTTTGTACAAATTATCATCAATTGGCCCTTTACCAAATACTTTAAAAAACTACTGTATTCTATTTCTATTTTCTCCCTAACCATAAGGCCTAGAGCTTTGATATATAGTACAAATCATCTATTGACCTTGTACCAAACTACTTCAAAGAATTACCGTATTCTGAAAATTAGCCTTTTTCTGTGCGATCCCTGATTTTAGATGGAGATAAGAAGGAAAACTTTGATTCTTCTCCCATCCATAAGGCCAAGGGCGTTAATATTTAGTGTGTAATAATACCTGTTGACCCTGTACTAAAATACTTCATGGAATTACTGTATTTTGAAAATAAGCGTTTTTTTGTGCAATCGTAGAAAGGAGTAATGAAGGGTATCATCGAAAATGTTCTCCTTTTAAACCATTAGGCCTATAGCTTTGATATTTGGTATGTATTAATGCCTATTGACCCTCTACTTAATTACTTCAAAGAATTATTGTACTCTTGAAATTAGCTCAATATGGTTGTATCTTCACTATACCTAGGATTAAAGGAGAAAATCTTTAAAAAAAACTTCCTCTCCAAAATGTTTAGGTGTAGGGCTTTGATATTTTGTATATTATCTCATAAGGCATTGAGCCATCATACTCAGGGGAGGGATATAGGACCATCATGGTCCTGTTGTTGTCACATTTTTTCTTGGCAACTATTAATTACATCCATTTGAAACTTGGTTTTGGAGATTCAGTTAGGCAGCTTGGCATGCACAATTTCTCTAATTGGTTATTTAGATTTTCATGAAATATCTGACTTCTGAATTCAAAAGTAGTTTGAATATTTAATTCTTGCATGCTTAACCTATTCCAATTCATTGATGCTTTGAGATTCCCCAAAGAAAAAAAAGCTTGTCTGGTAATGGGTTAATAAATGCTTTTTCAGAAATGCTCTGTTAGATCAGTTGTAAGCATTCTGTACTCTCCATTCTTGGGTCATGAGAGTGAATGAAACTTGGCCAACTTTCTTTTCATCTGAACATCTTTTGACTCTGATAATTAACCCTTGAACCTGGAATGTTCCTGTTTTGGCAGGAGGTATAGACAAAGATCAGACTGCACATATGTGCAGTCTGATCTTAGTCTACACCACCTGTTTGTGCTTTTCAAGCAAGAGTTGTTTGTAAATTCAATATTCAAACAAAACATTAACCCACAACAAGCGATTCCAGTACTTTCATCCCTTTGATTTTGACATAACTCTCAAAAGGGATTTTATTCAGCGTTACAAGGGTTAATGGGCCTCAGGGGACTGAGCAGCCGATGGATTTGATTGAATATTGTGGTTGTACAGAGGTGAGAAATGACAGGGGGTCATATGTTTGTTCACCAGGAGATCTGATTCAGTTTTAGTTTATACTAATTTATTTTAGTTTGATTACAACAAAAGTTTCAACGTTACAGAGTTGCAAAATTTTAGACTGGTCCAAATTGAAAGGAGTTACAGACAACAATATAAAGTTTGTGAAATTTTCTGGGTAGAAACATTGTGAAAAATTTCTTCATTTTATATGATGTTTTTTCAATTGTTTATCTCGACAATTGACCCATTCCCAAACAGTGATGCTTTTTTACGCACTCAATGATAAAAGATTTGGAAAGCAATTTCTTAATGATACACCATGTTTTCTACCCATATATCAAAACTTTTAAAAATTTCGTCAACTAGAAGTCGTCATTTGTGGCTTCTTTGAATTTGGACTAGTCTTATATTATTTCCTTTCCTGTAATAGGTTAAACCCAATACAAACAAATCAGGGTTACATTGAAATCAAAGGACTGAATGGCATAGAAGGGCTTGTTGCAGGTTAATTTTTTCTGTCAATATTTTTTTTTATTTAATTCTTCTTAAGCCTTTCCAAATTTTAGCTCACCTGAGCATGAGGTGCAAAAGTGAGCTATTGTGATCACCTTCTGACTGGTGTCTGTTCGACATGTGTCGTCTATCAACAATTTCTGTAAACGACATCTCCTCTCAAACCACTGAGGCAATTTGAATAAAATTTGGCATGAATTTTCCTAAGGTTGTCCCCTCTGAAAATAGGTAAAAGAATTGAAATTTAAAACTCTGTATGTGTATGTGTATGTGTGGTAATCTGCTAATAAATTAAAATTGTTTAACCAATCCTTAACCATGTCTTACCTAACTGGGAGAACAGAGGTGGCTTATATATCAAAAGAGACGCCAATGGTTATATACCTGAATGTCCATGTGGCCTTAGAACAGATGAGAGAAAAGGCAGAGAAAGAGTTAACCAGAGGACCAAGGGTGAGGTTAACAAACTGAATTATTATTAATATGTGTTGTTGTTTTAAAAAAAACAGTGACAGACAGATTACCTGTTTCAGACAATTTGTTTGTAGGAATAATAGAATTTAAGTTGAAAATTTGGTATTTCTAGGGAATTAGTCATTCATAGACTTCTTGTTTACTTTCACTTTTCACTGACCGTAAAACTGAATTTTGTTACTACTTGCATGACAAAGTGATGATCTTGTAAAGCGGCTATCATTATTATGTTATTACAGGTATCGTTATTTTAGCTTGCATGGGGTAAATGTCTGAAGAAAAGCATCCAACTTAGTTATAGTTGTTATATTTATGTTATTATTAATGCATAGGTGCTCAAATTTCTCCCTGACTCTCAGCAGGTGCTGGAACTGCATCCAGCACCAGTACTGTGACCTTGAAGCCGTGTGACCTAGACCTATTAAAAAAAGCTTTTAACAAATCTCCAACGATGCTTATATTTCCTAAATGTTTCTACCTAGGACCATCATATTTCACAAGGACAAATTTTTGGAAAGCTCTAAGGTCTGGGTCATACCGCAAGTCAAAAGAAGTTCAAATTGAGCTTGTCCAAAGCATATTTACTATTTTTAGCTCTACTGGCCATAGGCTACTAGAGCCATTGCGATGGCTTTTTCCCGTCCGGTGTCCGTGCGTCTATCCATCCAACCTTCCTTCGTCCATCCAATAAACTTTTCCTTGTTCACGTGATAGAGACCACAGTTTTCATCGGATTCCCTTCAAACTTTCACAGAATGATTGTACCATCATAAGGATCATTCCCTTCAGAATTGGGTATGATCCGTCATGAAACATGGGAAAAGGAGCCTAATTTATATTCCATTAAAAATCCTCGTTTACGCGTTATAGTCCACAGTTTTCATAGGATTCTCTTCAAACTTTCACAGAATGATTGTACCATCATAAAGATCATTCCTTTCTCAATTGGGTATGATCCGTCAAGAATCTTGGGAAAAGGGGCCTTATGAAAATTTAATTTAAAATTCCATTAAAAATCGGCTTTACGAGAAAGAGTCCACAGTTTTCATCAAATTCTCTTTAAACTTTCTCAGAATGATTGTACCATCATAAGGATCATTCCTTTTGACAACAGGTATGATCCATCAAGAAACATAGGGGCCCTATGAAAATTTAATAAATTAATCTTAGTTAACATATCATGGCCCTAGATTGTACAATAATAATGATTTTGTAAGTAGAGTTCCCTTTAGAATTTGTTCAGATCCATCAAGTAACATTGGAAAAGGGGCTATATCAAAATTCCATTAATAAAACCCTGTTAACACAATGAACCCTCAGCTTAGATCAGATTTTGTTGAAACTTTCACAGAATGATTGTACCATCATAAGGATCATTACTTTTTCGAAATTGGGTATGATCCTTCAAGAAATATGGGAAAAGGGGCCTTATGAAAATTTAATTCAAAATTCCGTTAAAAATCCTCGTTAATGTGATAGAGTCCACAGTTTTCATCCGATTCTCTTTAAACTTTCTCAGAATGATTGTACCATCATAAGGATTGTTCCTTTCGAAAATGGGTATGATCCGTCAAGAAACACGGGAAAAGGGGCCATATGAAAATTTAATAAAAAAATCCTAGTTAACACTCTAGAGTCCACAATTTTCATCAGATTCAATTCAAACTATCACAGAATGATTGTACCAACATAAGGATCTTTCATTTCGAAATTTTGATTGATCAATCTAGAAATGTGGGAAAAGGGGCCTTATGAAATGTCATTAAAAATTCCATTAAAAATCCTCGTTTACACGAAAGAGTCCACAGTTTTTATCAGATTCTCTTTAAACATTCGCGGAATGATTGTACCACCATTAGGATCATTCCTTTCGAAATTGGGTATGATCTGTCGAGAAACATGGGAAAAGGCCTTTTGAAAATTTGATTAAAAATTCCATTAAAAATCCTCATTAACTCTCTAGAGTCCACAGTTTTCATCCGATTCTCTTTAAACTTTCTCAGAATGATTGTACCACCATAAGGATTGTTCCTTTCGAAAATGGGTATCATCTATCAAGAAACACGGGAAAAGGGGCCTTATGAAAATTTAATTAAAAAATCCTCGTAAACAATCTAGAATCTACAGTTTTCATCAGATTGTATTTGAACTTTCACAGAATTATTGTACCATCATAAGGATTGTTCCTTTTGGAATTGGGTCAGATCTATCAGGAAACACAGGAAAAGGGGCCGTATGAAAATTTAATCGAAAAATCTTTTAAGAAATCCTCATTAACACTCTGGAGTCAACATTTTTTTTTTTGATTCCCTACAAACTTTCACAGAATGATTGTACCATCATAAGGATTGTTCCTTTGGAAATTGGGTTAGATCTATTAGGAAACACAGGAAATGGGGCCTTATGAAAATTTAATCGAATTTTTTTTTTAGAAATTCTCATTAACACTCTAGGGTCAACAGTTTTCCTCGGATTCCCTTCAAACTTTCACAGAATGATTGTACTATCATAAGGATTGTTCCTTTCGAAATTGGGTATGATCCGCCAAGAAACATAAGAAAATGGGGCCTTATGAAAATTTTAATAAAAAATCCTCATTGATAATCTAGAGCCAACAATTTTCAATGGATTCTCTTCAAACTTTCACAGAATAATTGTACCATCATAAGGATTGTTCGTTTCGGAAACGGATATGATTCCTCAAGAAACATAGGAAAAGGGGCCTTATTAAAATTTAATTCAAAGATCTTTGTTAACACTCTAGAGTCCACAGTTTTCATCTGATTGACTTCAAACTTTCACAGAATGATTGTACCATCATAAGAATTGTTCCTTTCAAAATTTGGTATGATCAGTAAAGGACCACAGGAAAAAGGGGCCCCATAAAAATTGGATCAAAAAAGTCCTCGAAAACAAAATAGAGTCCATAGTTTTCAACAGATTCTCTTCAAACATTCACAGAATGATTATTACATTAAATGGCTTGTTCCTTACGGAAGTGGGATTGATCCATCAAGTTTCATGGGAAAAGGGGCCCTTTGAAAATTTAATAAAAAAATCTTAGTTAACATATCATGGCCCTATATTTCACCTGATTGACTGCAAACTTTCACATAATGATTGTACCATCATAAGGATTGTTCCTTTCAAATTGGGTATGATCCATTTAGAAACATAGGAAAAGGGGCCTTAGGAAAATTCAATTGAAAACATCTTAATTAATGCTTGTAAGTCCACAGATGAGATGGGGTTGTCTTTATACTCAAACAGAATAATTATACTTTTGTAAGTAGAATTCCCTTTGGAATTGGTTCAGATCCATCAAGAAACATGGGAAAAGGGGCTATATGAAAATTCAATTAATAAAACCCAGTTAACACAATGAGGCCCACAGCTTTGATCAGATTTTTGTTGAAACTTTCACAGAATGATTGGAAGGTCATAACTATCATTCTTTTCATAACAGGGTTTGAACTGTCAAGAAACACAGGAAAGGGGGCCTTATGAAAATTTCATTTATAAATCCTTGTTACAAAGTCCAGAGCTTTCATCGGATTTTCTTCAAAGATTCACAGGATAATTGTACAATAATAATGATTGTTGATGTTTGCATTAGACCTGATCCGTCAAGTATCACAGGAAAAGGAGCATTATGAAATTTAATTTTAAAATCATTGTACCACAATAAAGTCAACAGTTTTCATCAGATACTGTTAAAACTTTTACAGAATGATTATTCCATCATGAGGATTCTTTCTTTTCAAATTAGGCGTGATCGGTCTAGTATCATGGGAAAAGGGGCCTTTTGAGAATTTTTTCTATAATCCTTGTAACCAAGTCCAGAGCTTTCATTGGATTTTCTTCAAACCTTCACAGAACAATAATCACGATTGTTGATGCTGACATGAGACCTGATCCTTCAATTATCACAACAAAAGGAGCCTTATGAAAATTTTATTCTAAAATCTTTAGACCAAGATAAAGTCTGCAATTTTCATTGGATTCTGTTCAGACTTTTACAGAATGTTTGTACCAGCATTAGGATTGTTTCTTTCCAAATTGGGCCTGATCTGTCTAGTATCATAGGAAAAGGGGCTGTGTGAAAAATTATTACCAAATCCTCATAAACACAACTATGTCCTCAGTCTTTATCAGAATCTCTTCAAACTTAAATAGAATGAGTGTACCATCATTTGGATTGTTCCATTGTAAATTAGGTCTGATTGGTTAAGTGACACAAGAAAAGGGACCTTATAAAAATTTTATTACAAAACATCATTATTACAATAAAGTCCTCAGTCTTTATCATTTTCTTCAAACTATCATTAGAATTGTTCCTTTGTACATTGGGTCTGATTTGTTAAGTTTCACGGAAAAAGGGGCCTTATGAAAATTTTGTCACAATTCAGTCTACTGTTTTCATTGATTCTCTTTAACTTTTAAAGAATGAGTGAACCTTCATTAGAATTGTTCCTTTTGAAATTTGGTTTGTTCTTTAAAGTATCATGAGAAAAGGGGCCCTATGAAGATTTCACTATAAACTCATTAACACAATAAATTCCACAGATTATACAGATTGATTGTACCATCATTCCAATTGTTGATTTTAACAGTGGATCTGATTATGGCAAGTGTCACATAAAAAGGGGCCTTATGAAAAACTTTCTTGAATATTCTGGTTAACACAATGATGTCCCTTGATTTCACCTGATTCACTTCAAAATTTCACAGAATGATTGTACAATCACTTAAATGGTTCTTTTCAGAACTGGGTACAATCGATCAAGTATCATGTAAAAAGGAGCCATATGATTTTTTCTTTTTTTAAATACATGTATTCTAGTAATCATAGTGAAGTCCCAATATTTCATCGGATTCACTTTTAACTTTCACAGAATGATAAAACCAACAGTAAAATATCACGGGAAAAGGGGCCTTATGAGAACTTGATTTTAATATCTTTGTTAACACAATAAAGTCAACAGTTTTATCGGATTATTTTCAAAGATGCGTGGAATAATTGTGGCATGCGAAACACAAGAAAAGGGGCCTTACAGATTATCATTCAAAACATTCTTGTGTATGTGATGAAGATTACAATCATTATCAAATTGTCTTTTAAATTTCACAGGACAATTGTAGGGTTGTAAGAAAAGTTCCTTTTATACCCATATATATTCTAGATTTTTACCCCAAAAGGCAAAAACTTTTAAATTTGTCATTAACTGGAAATTGTCAATTGTAACATTTTGAATTCTGACCAGTCTAAAATTTTGTTGTTTAGGAATGAAAAAAAAATCATAATTCTCTCAAGAAGAATATTGAAATCTCCTTTGAACATGATTTCTTCATTTTCAGATTTTAGTAGTTGGACCAACAGATGTTGGGAAATCCACTTTATGTAATATCGTCTCTAACTACGGAGTTAGACTAGGGAGGGCCCCATTGTTGGTGGACCTTGATGTTGGGCAGGTATGTTTTGCCATATCTCTTATGAAAAGAACTAAAATGTTGATTTAGTGGTCATATAGACATTACAACATCAGTTATACAGTGGAATCCTGTTATCAGCATTGTCAATTTGTGAACTTTTTTGTTGCCATTTACAAGAAGTTGCTATTCAAAGATGCTATCTGATCCTTTAATTTAATGTCTTTAGTGAATTGCTATTATCAAGGTTGCATTAAACAGGATTCCAATTTATGATCAATAACTGCTTAATTAGACCTTGGAGCCCTAATGTTAGTGGACCCTGATGTTGGACAGGTATGTTTTGCAATGTCTCAGATTAATGCTTGTCATGCAGAACCTGGCAGGAGATGTAGACAAAGATCAGTCTGCACAAATTCTAACCCGCAATCGGTACTTCCAGTGCTTCAAGTCCTTTGGCTTTATTTGCAATTTTTGAAAAGGATTTTACTTAGACTGACAAGGTTTAAGAATAGAACTGACCAGAATTCTGTCAACTAAGCTGGCCCTATAAAGACATGGCAAAACCTATTATATAAGCAATTACTATAGAGTTAGATTCAGGAATGCATAATTGTTAGTGGACCTTGATGTTTGGCAGGTAGGTACTGTTAGATAAGAGATAGAACTGACCAGACTATTATAGACTCGGGTAGGATCAGCTTGGCTCATGGCAGATCCTCTATATAGTCACTAACTATACAGTTAGTTTAAGGAGGATTGATTGATTGAATGGGTTTAATGCCACTGTTAACAGTATTTCAGTTATATTGCAGCGGTAGGGGCAGCTAGCAATGGATTCCTGGTATTTCCTTCACCAGTACTACCCCTACATCATTTCCTAGCCTCCAGCTGCTATCCCACTCAGGTTTACGATTATCCACCCATTGATGAGAGACAAATGTCTGAAAGAATATGTGCCGCCACCGGGGATGGAACCCATGACATCCCATAATTGAAGATTAGGAGTCAGATGCGCTACTGACTGCGCTTTTACGGCGGCTCTTTAGATTAAGGAGGGACCCATTGTTAGTGGACCTTGACGTTGGACAGGTAAGTACTGTTAGATAAGAAACAGAACTGACCGGACTATTATAGGCTTGGGTAGGATCAGCTTGATTCGTGACATATCTTCTATATAATTACTAACTATAGAGATAGATTAAGGAGGGTCCCATCGTTAGTGGACCTTGAATGTTTGCAGGTAGGCCCTGTTAGATAAGGCACACAACCAACCAGACTATTATAGATTTGGGTAGGATCAGCTTGTCTCATGAAAGATCCTCTATATAATTACTAACTATAGAGTTAGATTCAGGAGTGCTGCTTTGTTAGTGGACCTTGATGTAGGTAATGTATGTTTTGTCATGTCTCGGATACGGACCTGATGTTGGGAAATCGCTATATGTACTAAAGTAGATTTTAGAGAACCAAATTTATAGAAATTAGAAATTTTCACACGTTGAGGATTTAAAAAAGCAAAATTGTGTGGGAATGGATTAAAACACTTGCCTATATTTATATTACTGGTGCTTGTGCAGCTAACCATGTCTTTTTGCTACTTCTCCATTAGAACAAGCCAACAATTCAAGTCACTAGTTACTCATCCAATTTGAGCACACTACTTATTCACCCATTGGTGGGACTGAAGATGCATGTTGCAATGATTATGTCAAATGTCTGAAAGAATGATAGATTTGATGGGAATTAACGAATCATTGGCCCCACCCACTTGCTTGGTTGGCCCTACCCATCAACTCTGATAGGAATGTCGGCTTCAAATTAAATAGAATTATTTTACTTATAGCATGTATCAAAGAAATAGAATGATTGGTTGGAGACCTAAATGTCATAACTACAACTTGAGAAAGCTGTAGTTATAATGTTAAAGTCGTCTAACCAATAAAAATGTTTCACACAAATGATGACCAACTCGGGAGTTCAAATCTCAATTCCGGGCTGAATGAATTGGTCTTCTGAGTCTCTGATTGACAGCCATGATTGGACAATTGAGCACATTGAAGATTCAGTGCATTACTGACAGAGCTATTAAAGCTCAAATGAAGATTATGCTAAACAAAAGTAATTCTATGCATTACCACTTTTAGACTAGTTTTAATTCAAAGAGGTTGAATATGTCTGTTCAATCCTGCACGGCCAAATCTTAAAATTTCAACAGGTGATAGGAATAGAAGAGATATACTGAATATGGCATCATTCCTTGTTCACCTCTTTATAGACCACACAAATTTAGACTGGTCCAAATTGAAACAAGTTACAGACAACAACCCTGGCACACTCATCAGTCCAGCTTTTTCACAAGTTTTAAGAAATTTAACCCTTTCTTGTACAAACCGGGGATTTTATGTCACTATGATTTTATACTAGAGAAAACATTGTGGAAAAAGAAGAAATTGCTTATGACAAGCGATTTCTCCTTTTGCCACAATATTTTCTACTGCATAGGGTTGTTTCAATTAAAATTGCATCAGATTTTCATTGTCATCTGCAACCTGTTCCAATTTGGACCAGTCTAAAATTTCAAAAAACGGGAAAGGGTTAAGATCATAATTAATAACAAACCATTGTGAAAAACTGAGGAATTGCTGGTAACAAGCTATTTTCCAAGGTCCATGATGTTTTCAATCACAAAATGTAAAGATTTTTAAAATTCACCTACTTTGATATTGATGTTTTAAGACCTTTCATTAGACCAGTCTGAAATTTTAGTGTGTGCTAATGACTTAAGTTGCTGAAATATCATAAGTTTTAAACTTCACAGGGTATAAAATGTCATCTGTTTACAAAACAATACCTTAAAAATCAAAACATTGGCATCAGCATTGGTCTAACCAATCACAGTCTATTGGTCATTTATAGTGTGTTCTCTGTTTATAAGCTATAAAATGTTTTAACCTGCATTATTTGAGCCTAGCCTCAACATGGTCTTTGCCAGGTGACACATTATTATGGTTGAATTATCCCTTTGCTATTCAATCCCTGGCTTTTTACATTCTTGTGTTCTAATAATTGATAAAACATTGTAATTCTAACAAGCAATTTATTTACCACAACATTATACCCTACTGCATAGTTATTTTTCAAATTAATTCCACTTTAAATTTTCATCTGCAAAACTTTTGAATTTGGACAGGACTAAAATTTTGTGAAACAGGATAGGGTTATACCATAGTGTTCAGATAGAAAACTAAAGAAACAAAGACATTGTAATTCCTTCATTTTGCTTGTTTTTCCAAAGCTGTTTGTCTTTAGGGCCATAAAAAATACGTTGATAGGTCAGGTGTCTCATTATTGCTGTTCAGTTATGCCATAGATAGAAAACAAGGGAAATAAAGACATTGTTTAGTAAAAATAATTTCTTCATTTCCATGTTTTTTCAAAGCTGTTTGTCTAGAAGGTCGTAAAGAAAAATAACAGAGTGAAAGTATTGATAGATCGAGTTGAAATGTATTTTTCATACAATTTGCTATAATTAAGCCTTAGGATAATTTTTGTTCAAACTAGGGTCAAGTTTCAATACCTGGTACAATCGGCAGCTACGTAGTGGAGAGAGCAGCTGACATCGAAGAAGGATTTGACCACTGTGCACCTGTTGTGTTACATTTTGGACATGTTAGCCCAAGTAAAAACCTTACACTGTACAATCTACTAGTCTCAAGAATGGCCGATATTGTCAACATGAAATGTGATGAGAATGATAAAGGTGATGTTTTTAGCTCATCTGTTTTTGCAGTAAACTTGAGGTATTATTATACAGGGCCTTCTCCTGGTTGAATTTTCTTTTCGCCATCACTTTCGCCAAATTAAAACATCTGGAGCCAAATGTTGCGCCAAGAAGCCAAATGAATGGCCAAATATTTTGCCCAGTTTGATGCCATTGAAATCTGCTGAAATAGGAGACTATTATATGGAAAAAGTTCACCAACCATCCCCACACAAAACAAAAAAAACAAAAAAAAACTTGATAATTGATTGTTTGAACATTTTGTTCAAATGAATTTAATCAGACAAGCCAAATTTTATCAAGAAATTTCGGGATATTGGAATAAAATTTCCGTGTCGTATCCCCCCCCCCCCTGAGTACCCCACCCATCCACAGAAATTCACAATCAAGTTTTTCTTTGTCTACTCTAAACCTTTACAATTGTTGAATCTATCAATATTATATAGTGAAATGATGTTAATTATTGTTGTAAATTCCTTTTTCCAAACCTTTTTATCCAATGTTATATTTTGTAAGACCAGGGATTTACTTTAACGTAGATCAAAGTCATTGTGTTTTTCTGTCAGCAAGTTACTCTGAAATATTCTTCTGTTGATTGAAATCAATACTGAAGTCACAAAAAAGTCAGGCCTTTCAATTCTACCCTACGGGGGTGGAAGGTTGTGACGTGCATCAAAGAGACCGACGAGAGAGACTTTAGACAGTTGCTTGTGTTACACAATTCTGCCAGTAGAATTTGTGCACAAATATAGGTCATTTGTATATTTTAGTCAATTCATGACTTTTTTCATTGGAAATATATATTGGATTTATTGTTGACCCATTGAAGTAAGATTTTTGATTTTTGATTTGATGAATTAATTTGACGTAATGTACAAGAAACTGTATCAGAAACTGTCACCCGTATCATAAGTATTTCAATTTGGTTTATTGTTTGTCACACTTTGTTTATTATTTATTAAAATTCGACATGATCATCACTGTTTTAACACCTAGACTTCGATAATCTGCCTTGATTGCAGTCTGATACAAACTTTTGGTGTACAGGTGGTAATATCAAGGGTAATATAGTTTCCTCTGACTTTTTTTATTGCCAGTGTTTTGGCCAGATTCAATTTTATATTGCCACTAAACTTTAATTTTTCCATTTGGCTAAAATGGCGATCGCCAGCGAAGGCCCTGTTCTTATGATAATAGCCCAGACTGCTGTTATAAATAGAGGATATTGAATATAAAATCATGAAATACCGAGTTCATTAACCGATTACCACGCAAGAAAATTTTAGACTGGTCCAATTGAAAGAAATTGCAGATGACTATTTCAAGTTTGAAGAATTTTAGAAATCTTCATATTTGCGATAAAAAACATAGTGGATAATGAAGAAATTGCTTGTCACAAGCAATTGCTTCATTATCCACAATGTTTTCTCGATCGTTTTTCTAGAGGGGCGTTGTTGTCTGGGAATGGGTTGAACAATTCATCTAAACTTTGACAAGTTTTTATCTGTTTTATAAGACAAGATTAATAAATTTGGTGTTTCATGTACGCAAATTTGATATTCTGTTTTAAAGTATCACCTTAGTTTGTGCAATAAATCGTCATCTGGTAATGGGTGAATATCTGACATGTTGTTAACCATCTAAGATTCAATCACAAAATATATGACATATAACATTGTGCCCTAAATGCATGTAATGTTTTCTACCAGTGGGAGAATAATCGTACACGTGAGATAAGCAGTTGTAGGCTTGGAAAGGATGTAATATTAGTCCTGGTGTTAGAAATACCAAGAATCCATAGTTAGGTGCTCTAGTTGCATGATATGACTGAAATACTGTTAAAGGTGGCATTGAATCCCATTCAAAAGCATGTAATTGGTTCTCTTTGAAGGCGCAATTTGCTCAATATGATTCAAACTTCACCTATTACTAGACAACAAAGTTTTAGACTAGTCCAAATTTAAAGAAATTCTAGAAGACATTTTTTGGTTGATGAATTTTTTTCCATTTTGGGTAAGAAATTTCTTCTTCATTTACCAGAATGGTTTACATAGCTTATTTTCCTGAGGGTCATTAAAGGGGGGATTGTGTTGGAATAGGATAACTAAATATGGACATATGATAGTTAAAAGAAAACGGGACCACTTTAATCCACCAGACAAAATTTTTTGACTTGTCCAAGTTGAAATAAAGTGCAGACAACATTTTAAAGAGCCCCAAAATTAGAAAATAAGTGCTAAATGAGGTAGAACACATTTTGAGAAAAAGAGAAATAACTTTTTATGCCCCTACCACTTAATGTGTGTGTGGGGGGGGCATATAGATTTGCCTTTGTCCGTCCGTACTTCCATCCTTCCTTCCGTCCCAAAATTGTCCGGGGCATATCACTGAAAGTATAATAGCTATCAACTTGAACTTTAAAGATGGATAGACCTCATTGAGAAGAAGTGCAGTGCACAAGAACCACAACTCTTGCTTGCATAATTTTAGAGTTTTTGCCCTTTGTTATTTTAAAGACTTACATTTTGTCTGGGGCATAACTCTGTAGGTATAATAGCTATCAACTTTAACCTTCACAGGTTGATAGACCTCATTGAGGAAAAGTGCAGTGCACAAGAACCACAACAATTGCTTGCATAATTTTGGAGTTATTGCCCTTTGTTATTTTAAAGACTTACATTTTGTCCGGGGCATATCTCTGAAAGTATAATAGCTATCAACTTGAAACTTCATAGGTGGATAGACCTCATTGAGGAGAAGTGCAATGTACAACCACAACTCTTGCTTGCATAATTTTGGAGTTATTGCCCTTTGTTATTATCAAAGCTACCAGTGGGGGCATCTGTGTCCTGAAGACAAAGCTCTTGTTTCAAGCAATTTCTCTTTTTCAACAAAGTTCCTTTGGGGTGTCAAAAAGTGGCTTTGAGTGGTAATGGGGTAAACTGTTTCATATTTATATATAATAATTTTTTACTATTTTGCAGTGTAATGTTATTAAGAGAATCTACATTATCTTTAACCCATTCCAACACAGAGACGCTTGTTGACGCCCTTTCAGAAAAACAATTTGGAAAACATTGTGGAAAATGAAGAAATGTTTGTAACAAGCAATTTCTTCATTTTAAACGATGTTTTCTACCCCCCAAAAATCCAATATTTCATAATCTTTAAACTGTCGTCTGCAACTCTTTTCAACTTGGAGCTGTCTACAATTTTGCCGTCTGGTAGTGGATTATAGGCTCAAATAGGGAAAACATTTCTCACCCAAAGGAATCCTAAAATCTTTGTAAAATTGTTTATGGACCCTTCTGTAAAAAAAAATTAGAAGAGGTCACTATGAAAAGCTTTGCTGAACAGAAAACAAATATAAATTTTAATTTATTTTCATTTTTTGTACGGCAAAGGTTTCAAAGCGAGCTTATAACCTATTCTGAAATTATTTATAGAAGGGTCTGTAAACAATTTCAACGAAGATTTCTGGATTCCTTTGGGTGCCTGTTATTGTGTTTATATTGATAATTTCCAATACAAAATCATGATGCCTGAGTTAAAAATGATAGAAAGACCTGATTTAAATGATTTTTAGTTTTATTGCAAAGTTATTAAGAAAATCTATGTAACACTTTTTTACATCCCTTGTATCTGCCGGCTGTTGTATTTATATTGATACTTTCTGTCACAAGCCTTAGTTGTAATTGACTAGTCGCTAGCCCCTCATACTTACTCCGTTTGCCCCACCCATTGACACCGACAGGAAGTGTTGCTTAGATATTATATGGCGTTATTTTTTAAAATCTAGTAACAAAAAAGTAGATTAGTTGGTTGGCGACCTGAACATCCCAGCTACAGCTGGAATAAGCTGTAGTTACAATGTTTAAGTTTCCAAACCATCTAAAAGGTAAACAAAATGGCTGCCAAGGGTGTAGTTCAAAGCTCAATTCTGGGCTGAATGGATGATTCCATGTGTCAACTGGTTATTTGATTGACAGCTGTGGTTGGTCATTTGACAGATGAGCTTTGGTCAAAATGTTGTTTAGCATGGCAAGGGTATCACTTGTTCTGCTGAATTGAACAACAAGCTGGTGGTCTAGACAAAGATCAGATTGCATGTTTACGTGGGCTGATCTTTGTCTGTGCTACCTGCCATTGCAGGAACACTCCAGAATCATTATGACAAGAGGTAATTTGTATTTCAGTAAATTTCAGTGGTGTGATAGTCAATACTGGTGGTTGGATAAAGGGATCAGGATATGAGACATTAAAACATACAGCTGGGTCTTTTGAAGGTAAACTCTTAACCTATAACCAGGGGACAAAAATTTAGACTGGTCCAAATTGAAACAAGTTGCAGACAACAAATAAAAGCATAAATAATTTTATATTTATACAACTTTCTTGCTAGAAAACATTGTGCAAAATGAAAAATTGTTTGTTGCAAGCAATTTCTTCATTTTACAAAATGTTTTCTCAAATGTTTTTCTTGAAGGGCGTCACAAATGGAAATGGGTTAACCTATAACCAGACGATAAAAATGTAGACTGGTCCAAATTAAAAGATGTTGCCAATAAACTTTTAACGCTTGTCATGCTGAACCCGGAATATTACGCTTTTGGCAGGAGGTGTAGACTAATTTCAGTCTGCACATAAGTGCAGTCTGGTCTTGTTCTTCACCTCCTGCTTGTTTTTTAGCTGCCAGAGTTGTTTATGAAACTGATTTCTGAAAGAGATACAGTAAAACCCCTCTAATACGACCACTTGCGGTACTTTCTGAAAGTGGTCGTAATAGTGGGCTGGTCGTAATACTGAGGTTTGGTCGTTTGTTGTCAAGTAATTCATGTTTATCTTATTTTCGTTACTTTGAATATATTAATACTATACATAAAAAATGAAACTATATTAACATGTATTACAGCGGAATCTTATGTCATTTTCAAATTTACAATCTTCGATAAGTTCTACTTTCTCTATTCTCCAATTGGATCTGATTCAGAACTCCGACCTCAGATTATTTATTCGTAAGTACAGGTTCAAATTGTCAAACTGTCAATATAATATCTTCTATAATGCGAATACCAAACATCAATTACATTGAAATCTAAATTTAATCGCTAATTAACTGTTCGGAACGCCATAAACAAACTATTCGTAACTTCTCGGATACTTTTCGAATTTATTACTCAAGTCAAAACCTGTGACACATTCATAGTAATTAAAAAATAATACAAGCTATAATTTCTAAAAGCAAAAATTTCTGTTCTGTAAAAATTCGGTCTTAATAGCGGGGTGCTCATTTTTCCGGGGTGGTCGTAAGGAGGGGTTTTACCTTATTTACTTTTGAACAAGAAGTTTTATCAGTGCTTTCAGCCCTTTGATTACAGCATTTCAGTGAGGTAATTTATACAGCTTGACAAGGTTTAATTGATGAATTTTTAAAATTCTTCGTCAGTTGGAAACTTTGTGGAAAATAAAGAAAATACTAGTGACAAGTGATTTCTCCATTTTCCACAATGATATCCAAAGCTTTGTTTCTGAGGGATGCAAAAAAGCTTGTTAGCATGGGAATAGGTAATTGATTGATTGTTTAGTGTAATATCAATCTTGAGAACTACCAAAACTAAAGTACATATAGATTCATGCATAGAAAATGGGTGGTGGTGGTGGGGTGGGTCGTGTGTGGGGGGATATACACCAAACAGCATATTTACAGATCTTGCTTGCAAGGCAAATTACCACATGACAATAACACTGGTCCAAAATGAAAGAAGTTCTCCTTAGAAACTGCTAGACTAATTATAACCAAATTTCACAGGAATGATCCTTCAGTCAGATTCCTTGAAGAAACTTTGATGGGTTCAAAATGATGGATTTAACCCTTTCCTGTTCAAACCCGAGGTGTAAAATTACTGTGATTTAATACTTGAAGAATGATATAGAAAATGAAGAATTTGCTTGTAACAAGCAATTTCTTTATTTTGGACAATGTTTTCTACCTAGAAAGTTTAGAAAATCCAGAATTCCGTAGAATTTAAATAGTTGTCTGCAACTCCTTTCAATTTAGACCAGTCTAAAATTTTGCTGTCTGGTAATTGGTTAAACAAGGAAATTAATGCTGCTGTACCCAGTATCTAGGTTACATATTTCTTCATTTTCAACAATGTTTTCTACCTAGAAAGTTTAGAAAATCCAGAATTCCATAAAATTCAAATAGTTGTCTGCAACTCCTTTTAATGTGGACCAGTCTAATATTTTGCTGTCTGGTAATGGGTTAAACAAGGAAATTAATGCTGCTGTATCGAGTATCTAGGTTACATATCACAGGCATTTTCTTAATTTCCCATGTTTGTCAATGGAGAATAACAGGCCCTCATGCAAATTAACCCTTTCCTGTACAAACCCGGGATTTTACGTCCCTATGATTTTATTCTTTCAGAAAACATTTTGGAAAAAGAAGAAATTGCTTGTAACAATCAATTTCTCCTTTTCCCACAATATTTCCTACCACATATGATGGTTTCATTTCAAATTGCATCCAATTCTCCATTAGTCTTCAACCTCTTTCAATTTGGACCAGTCTAAAATTTCCCAAAACAGGAGAGGGTTAATGATAATGAGTGTTCTAATGGAGTTTTGATTCACATAGAAATTTCCATTATTGACTGTAAATATTAAAAGAAATTCTCATTTCAGTTGATGTTATAGCAGTACTGGACCAAGAACGATTATACAATGAATTAAAAAGAGATCTGCCCGATTTTGTGAAAATTATTCTATTACCAAAATCTGGAGGAGTAAGTGCTTTGATTTCTTTCTTAATTGTTTAACCCATTCCAACATAATCCCTCCTTTTTAAGCCCCTCAAGAAAAAAAGCTTTACAATACTTGGTTGTTTCAAGCAATTTCTTCATTTTTCACCATGATATCTATCCCCAAAAAAGGTGAAAAAATTTAAAATTGCATCAACTTGAAATTGTTGTCTGCAACTTCTTTCAATTTTGACCAGTCTAGAATTTTGTTGTGTGGGAATGGGCTAACAGTAAATGTCAGTGAAAAAAAAATTGTCAATATAGTGGAATGTTTTACAAAGGGAATATTATGTTATGGTAGAGATACAAAATCTTGAATTTGCTTTGAGCTGCAGAGGAAAATTTTCCTTCACAGCGAAAAGCAAATACAAGATGTTATATCTCATTCATAATATTATAATCCATCTATTATTAACTTCCTTTTTTTTATCAAATAAAGTAGATGAAATATTAAGAAAAGGTATTTCCCTTCTCCTGTACCATTCTGATGACTTTTATACAAATTATGACATCATCTACAGAACTAAAATGACGTTATCTTAAACTACCTTATATGGAACCTATTTGAAACTGTCAGAAATGTGTGTGATTTTGTCTGTTTGGAATGTATATATTTTACTAGACCATTTATAGGTATATAATAAATAAAATATTGTCAACATGGTAGCCACCTTCATATCTTAGTAAGTAGCCCAACAGACTCCCAATCTTCGATCATGGGATGTCATGGGTTCGATCCCCGGCAGCGGCACATATCCTTTCCGACATTTGTCTCTTACCAACATGTGGATAATGGTAAACCTAAGTGGGATAGCAGCTGGAGGCTAGAAAAGGATGTAATGGTAGTACTGATGTGAGAAAAACCCGGAATCCATTGTTAGGTGCTCCAGCAGCCAGGATATGACTGAAATACTGTAAAAAGTAGCATTAAACCCAAATCAGTCAGTCAGTTCACATGGAAAGTTTGTCTCAATAATATATTGGATAAGTTTAATATTGAGTCATATGGGGTCAAAACTAGGTCAGATAAACCTTAGATGTACTCTAGATGCTACACTTTTGGCAGATGTGTCTAGCTATCTAGTCAGAATCTTTATCACTATGATACTGTGAAAAAGTTTAATATTGGGCCCCATTTGGTAAAAACAAGGGCACTTGGTCAAATCTAAGATAATCAGAGTGTTTAGTTTGGGCAAAACTGCCTGGTTCTTTAATCCTTTCCTGGACAAACCCGGAATTTTACCTAGCCGTGATTTTATACTCCATAAAACATTGTGGTAAAAGAAGAAATTGCTTGTGACAAGCAATTTCTTCTTTAAACAAAAAATTTTCTACCACATAGGGTGGTTTGATTTAAAACTGCATCCAATTTTCATTGTCGTCTGCAACCTCTTTCAATTTGGACCAGTCTAAAATTTCAAAAAACAGGAAAGGGTCAATGTAGTTCAGTTGCATGGAGCCACAGTGTAACCTTTTTACCGAACAATAATAGTTTGTTTGCTTGGTCAGCTCCCAAATACAAGAACTATTTTAGCTTGTAGTCAATTAGCCTATTTTCATGAAATACCTGTGATTATTTTCCTAAATCAGAGTTTTGAAGTTAGGAAAAAAAAATTGCTTTTATTATCAACCCATTCCAACACAATGACGCTTCTTTATGCTTCTCAAGACAAAAACCTAGGAAAACATTGTGGACAATGAAGAAATTAATTGTAACAAGCAGTTTCTTCATTATCTCTAACGTTTTCTAGCCTAAAAGGCATAATTCAACAAACTTAGAATTGCAGTCTGTAGCTTCTTTGAATTTTGACCGTTCAAACATTTTATTGTCTGGTAATGGGTTGATATGCTATAGTGATGCTTTATATTTATCAGGTTGTAGAAAGAAGTCAGCATGCTAGAACAGATGCCAGGGATGCTAAAGTCAAGGAATATTTCTATGGCACAAAGAATAATCTATTCCCTCATACATTTGAAGTGAAATGTTCTGAAGTTAAGATCTATAAAATTGGAGGTAAGTTTACTTAAAAGCCTGAGAACTTATGTGAATTTCTTTTTTTAACCCTTCATTGAATATGAATATTAGTGTTCCAGAAATGGTTTTGCAGCTTTTTAATTCAAAGAATTTACAGACCGTTCTCAGCAATTTCGTAGGCAATCAAGAGCCCACAAATTTGACCCAATCTTCATGAAACTTGGTCAGGATGTTTGTCTGGTGACAAGGATGAAACCTATTGAAAATTGGAAATTTCTAATCGAATGACATGGGAAAGGGGCCTTAGTGATGATTTCCTTGTTAGCACTCCTGGGGCCAGAATTTTGGCCCAATCTTCATGAAACAAGGTCAGAAATTTTGTCTGGTCACAAGAATGAACCCTATTGAAAACTGGAAGGTTCTTTTGGAAAATACAGAATAAGGGGCTTTTATGACAATTTCTTTGTTAGTACTGTAGGGGCTACAATTTTGGCCCAATCTGTTTTAAACTTGGTCAAAATACTTGACAGGTCAGAAGGATGAATCCTGTCAAGAATTGTAACAATCCGTTGGAAAACATGGGATAAGGGATATTAATGACAATTTACTTGTTAGCACTTCATGGGCCACAATTATGGACAAATCTTCTTTGAACTTGGTCAGAATGTTTGTCTGAGCACAAGAATGAACCCTAATGTAAATGGGAACATTCTTTCGGAAAACAGAGGAAAAAGGGCCTTAATGACAATTTCCTTGTAAGCCCTCTAGGGGCCACAATTTTGGTTTAGTTTTCATGAATTTGGTCAGAATGTTTGGTAGATCACAAGGATGAATCCTATCGAAAATTAGAATGTTGTGTTGGAAAACACAGGAAAATGTGCCTTAACCCTTTCCTGGTTTTTGAAATTTTAGACTGGTCCAAATTGAAAGAGGATGCAGACGACAATGAAAATTAGATGCAATTCCGAATAAAACCATCCTATGTGGTTTAAAACATTGTGGGAAAAGGAGAAATTGCTTATTATAAGCAATTTCTCCTTTTTCCACAATGTTTTCTCAAGTATAAATCACAGTGACGTAAAATCCCGGGTTTATCCAGGAAAGGGTTAAATATAATTTTTGTTAGCACTCTAGCAAGCAACAATTTTTGTCAGATCTTCTTAAAACATTGAATCCTATATGTCATAAAGAAAGCCAAATAGGACCATCATGGTCCTCTTGTTCTACCCAGGATCCTTCAAGGGTCATTCAAGGTAATATTCCAGATAGTAGTTTCTGAAAAAAATATTTTCATAGTTTTCTATATATATCATATATGGAAAATTGCCCTGTCCATAAAATCTTTGCTTTTTATTCAACCAAAAGTCTTTGAAGGAATCTGATAAAGGGTCACCCAAGGATCATTCCTGTAGAATTTGGTTTCTGAGGAGAAGATTTTTAAAGAAAGAGTTGATGGGCGGACACATGACAGGCGCAAGTTGCCAACGCCATGACAATAGCTTCGCTGGCCTTTGGTTTTGTTTGTTTGTTTGAATGGGGTTTAACGCTGCTTTCAACAATCTTTCAGTTATATCGTGGCAGCTGGAGCACCTAACAATGGAATCCTGGTATTTCTCTCACCAGTACTACCATTACTTTTCCTAGCCTCAAGTTGCTATCCCACACAGGTCTACGATTATTGACCCATTGGTTTGCTGGCCTTTGGACTATAAATTTAAAAATCATGATCTACTTCTAACCTTATTTTCCATTTCTATAGCTCCTGCTCTCCCAGACTCCTGTTTACCTCTAGGAATGAAACCTCAGGATAACAAAACTAAACTAGTACCTCTTCAACCTAGTAAGTAAATTTTGCAGATCACTATTGTTGTAAAAAATTGATAAACCAATCAAATCATTCTTTTAACCCATTCCTTCAAAGTTACGCTTTTTGACGCCCTTCTAAAAAACACATTTTGGAAAACATTGTGTAAAATGAAGAAATTGCTTGTAACAAGCAATTTCTTCATTTTACACAATATTTTCTACCTAAATCTAAAATTTTATAAGCTTCAAATTGTTATCTGCAACTCTTTTCAATTTGGACCAGTCTAAAATTTTGTCATCTGGTAATGGGTTAAACGGGAAATGAACTTTGAACTCCGATATAGTTCAACATTGGTGTTAAGTGTTCTTGTTGGTTTGGTGACATAAACTTTGTAACTACAGCTTATTTATGTTATGATGTTAAGGTCCCAACCCAACAATGTTACTCTTTGGTTATATGTTTCTGTCCATAAATTTATAAAATCACGCTGTTGAACCCTTTCCTGATTTTTGAAATTTTAGACTGGTCCAAATTCAAAAGTTTTGCAGACGACAATTTAAAGTCAAATTTATGTGAAAAACAATGATTCAGTAGGGTAGAAAATATTGTGGATAAAGAAGAAATTGCTTGTTATAAGCAATTTCGTCTTTCTCCACAATGTTTTCCCAACTATAGAAACACAAGATCGTAAAAAACAGGGATTGAACAGGAAAGGGTTGATATGGAAGTCAAACTTCCTGTCGAAGTCAGTGGATGGGGGCCAGCGATCCATCAAAAAGCGTAGATTTATGATGGAAAGATTTTAAAACTTCATGGAGCCTAGGTTATCGAGAATATCACAATTCTCATGAAGTGAGGAATCAATGCATAGTCTGTCTACTTTGTGTGGTAAAAACATTTCCATCTGTATCTTCATGATGAAATAGTTTAATTTTTAGTTTCATCTAACAAAAACGAGCGTTCTGATTTGTCGAAAAAAAATATTCAAAACTCCATGAACAAAATTTTGAGCATGCATTGATTTTGTATGCTTCCGCCAAAATAGTCCCATAAAAAAAGGTATCAAAATATGTAAAGTTTTTGCTTTTTTTTCTCAATAATTTACCGTAATTTGTCCATATATTCGGACACAATTAAATAATTATTTTTTTTCGTGTCCGAATACATAGATAATTACTCAAGTCAGTGTCCGAATTTATAGATAAATCGTCGTGCGGCCGGGAACAACCATTGCTGATTTTCATAACTCACTAACTGTTTTGCTCAGACATTGAATTCATTTCAACAGTAAATAAACTTGATATGTGTTACGCATTACGTTCGTAAATTTATTTATTATTATTTTATTTTTTTCAGATTGGTTCAAGATACCGGCGAAGACGACTTGAAATTAATGATCATTCACTGATTAAAAACCTTAATAAACGATTTACTTTTCTAAAATGTTGTTTTTCTTCGTTTTAACGATTGATAGAATTCCACATATCCCCGTAAGAATACGACAAGATCGCAACTGCAGCATGTTCAAGTAAAAAAGGCCGTTTTTGACAGGAGTAAATTCTTTTTCTGTCGTTTATGTACAATCATCGTCGGTTGAGTTGAAAAAAAAGAGATATTAATGTAGAGAGCTAAACAAAATCTTCGCAAGAGATAAGAAGTAATTTGTCAGAATAAAATCACGGCATCGGTCAGTTACGACAGTTTTTCTCTGATCTGCTTCACATAAATCATCGCGTAATATTGCCCGCAAATTTAAAGTAAATGCGGTGGCCTACCTGTGAGAAAAAATCCTTTTTTAAATTATATCCGTAATGTTTTAAGAGTATTCAGACAGTTGATTAAACCATGTAAACTTTCGGCATAATGACAAGGGTAAAAATTCGGTCACCAAGAATTCTCACGGGGTACGCGTCTGGCACGTGCCAACTCCGGAAACTCTCCCAAATATAGCTGAACATCTGGCGGCGGCGCCTTTGATCACCTTTCCTCCCTCTTAGTAAAATAAACTGCACCCGAAAAACCTTGACTTTATATTTGTCGAACGAGACTTGTTACGTGTGTTTGATTGAACAGTATGAGATTAAATTTTCGGATTATTAAAAGAAGCAGGGATAAAAAAGGTAATTTATTTTAATCTACCAATATTATATCGGAGGAGAAGTTAATAATTTTGTGACAAATTAACAATTAAAATTCTCGCATTTTCCGTATTTAGTGAAAACGTTGTAGCTACGACTGATTCTTTTCAAAGCATATAATTGCATTTTTTTCTTGATTCGATACGGCCGATGACAATACCCTCGATGAGCTCCGGATACGAGGAAAGTGTAGTAAAATCGAAAGTAGGTTCAGGTCAATTAGATTAATTGATGTTGATCGTGGCCATCCTTTCAGAGCAGGTCCTGTCGGGGAAAGAAAATTAGGAAATCAGAGAGAGAAACCAAGCGTGATATTTTAATTGCATCACCTTTACGATTCGTAGCTTAAGCATATCGAGGTGCATGCCTATTCTCGGTCACTGTTATAAACAATATACACCTGTTGACACTTAACCCAGACAGTTTGGAGATACTGATCGCCAAGATTCCAAATTGCCGATAATGGATGGGGTATTTGTTAACCTGATATTTCATGTTCGTAAATTCGGTGTCCGAATTTATAGATAAACTCCAGACACCATTTGTCCGAAATTAGAGGCACAAAAATAATTATTTCATGAAATAATTAATGGTGTCCGAATTCTTGGAGTGTCCGAATATATGGACAAATTACGGTAAATTATAAGAAATGAAGAGAATATTTTTTGTTTTCATGGAGGTATGAACCGAAAAACCTAATCACACTGTATGAATACGCTTCATGGCAGTATGAACCGAAAAATCTAATCAAACAATGTATGAATCCGCTTCGCGTATTCATACAGTGTGATTAGGTTTTTCGGTTCATACCTCCATGAAAACAAAAATATTCACTTCATCTCTTAAATAGTTTTAAGAAATGTTATACTAACACAGCAGTCAAAGGTCATGGTAGAGATATTTATAGATTCAAGTTTATTGTTTGGTGCAGTTAAAAAAGCAATGTAACTAAAGAATTGTGCCTTAACTCATTACCAAAATCCCTCCTTTTTATGCCTCTCAAGAAAAAAAGCTTTTGAAAACATTTTGAAAAATGAAAAAATTGTTTGTATCAAGCAGTTTCTTCATTATTCACAATCTTTTCTTTTCCAAAAGACAATAACAAAATGAAATTCAATCAACTTGAAATTGTTGTTTCAATTTTTACCAGTGCAAGAATTCATAGAGTTGGAATTGGTTAAAGATTAATTTTAACTGTACATGTATTTTGAATTATGATTTAATTGATATGTTTTTTTTTCATCAGGTACAAGTTTACTCCATCATGTATATAGTATCAGCTGTGCCAACTCAGTAGAAGACAACATTTTAGAAACAAACATTATTGGTTATGTCATTTTGTGAGTATACAACTTAACCCATTTCCACACAGTGACACTTTAATCCTTTCCTTGTTCATCCCTGGTTTTTACGTCCCTGTGATTTTATAATTGAAAAAACATTGTGGGAAAAGAAGAAATTGCTTGTAACAAGCAATTTCTTCTTATCCCACAATATTTTCTACCATGTAGGTTGGTCACTTTTCAAATTGCACTCACTTTTAATTGTCGTCTGCAACTTCTTCGAAATTGGACAAAGCTAAAATTTTGAAAAACAGGAAAGGGTTAAGACGCCCCCAAGAAAAAAAGCTTTGGAAAACATTGTGGAAAATGAAGAAATTGCTTGTTACATGCAATTTCTTCATTATCCACAATGTTTATTACCCCAAAGGTAAAAAAATTTAAAATTTCATTAACTTTAAATTGACTTCTGCTACTCCTTTCAATTTAGACCAGTCTGGAATTTTGTCGTTTGGGAGTGGGTTGAATATAGAATTTTATAACTACATGTACTTTTATTGCTTAACGCTAAGGTCAACAAAGTAGTTTTAACCCTTTCCTGTTCAATATCTGATTTTTACATTTCTGTCATTTTATTATATAGAAAATATTGTAACAAGCAATTTCTTCATTTTCCACTATATTTTCTACCCTAGTGAATGGTTATTTTCATGCCCCCGCATCGATAGATCCAGGGCATATTGTTTTACCCGTGTCCTTCTGTCCGTCTGTCTGTCTGCGAAACTTAACCTGCCAACTAAACATTTTCCTATAACTTCAACCCTGATTAAGTTACAATGCTAATATTTGGTATGTAGATAGGTCTCAACAAGGCGCAACTGGGGAAGGTCATTTCATCAAGGTCAAGGTCTAAATTTTAACCCTTTTCTCTAAAACAAAGAAAAAAACAATAAAAATCACCCTTTTCTAAAGAATTCCTGCTTCGGGGGCATAGTGTTTCACAAACACATCTTGTTCATATTAAATCCGCTTTAAATTTTTGATGCTTAACCCTTTGAATTTGAACAGTTCAGCAAAACATTAAGGATTAAATGTAAACAATTAATTGATGAGTTTTTATCTGTCTCTGATGGTGAGTTTAATAAAATGAAATTCTATCAACAACAACCTTTTATTAACCCATTCCCACTCAATTACGCCTTTATACTACCCCAAGAAAAAATAGCTGTGGAAAACATTGTGGAAAATTAAGAAATTGCTTGTCTCAAGCAATTTTGTCTTTATCCACAATGTTTTCTACCCCAAAAGTAAAAAAACCCTCAAATTTTTAATTGTTGTCTAAAACACCTTTTGCTCTTGTGAAAAAGTGCTAGGCCTAGATTCATAATTTTGCATGTGACATTGTCTGGTTTCTCTCTACTAAAGATGATAAAATTCCTCTATTGAGAAGCCATAAGGCCTAGAGGCTTCAAATCTTGCAAGTGACATTGTCTTTTGACACTCTAAGATGTACAAATGATAGCCCATGGGTCTCATGTGGGCTCCTCCAAGCCAGTCAAATGAGTGGGCCTTACCTTTGTCTTGTGAGCGCAAACCTTTGTCTTGTGAGCGCAACTTCTTCAATTCTGGAAGGATTTTGATTAGATTTTCACAAAAATTGTCTGTCTTCATTTTACCTACTTCACAATATCAGCATTTGTGGTTCATTACTGCATCATGGCAAAAGTTTTTTTAAGTCAAAATTCTTGTTTGTGCAACTTCTCCCACAATTCTCGACAGATTTTGATGAGATTTTCACCAAATGTTTGTTATCAAGTGACATACAGCATATTACCAGTGTTTGCGAATCAACACTGTGTGGTGGAAAGGAGACTTTTTGTGAAAACTCTTTTATGTGTGCATCTACTCCTACAGATATTGGTGAAATGTTCAGAAATGTTTGTCCTCATCTGACCTACCCTATATTATCAGTGTACTGTGATTATTGACAGATTTTGATGAAGCCATTGACAACCTGGTTTTGAGATTTAACCCATTCCCACACAACATCTCCTTTTTATGCCTTTCATAATTTAATTTTTAGTTATGTCTGTCAAATACGAGCGTTCTGATTGGTAAAAAAAAATTATTCATAACTCCATGAACAAAATTTTGAGCACGCAGCAATTTTGTATGCTTCCACACAAAATAGTCCAATACAAAAAGGTATCAAAATTTGTAAAGCTTTTGGTTTTTTAGCTCGATGCTATTGAATTATAAGAAATGAAGAGAATATTTTTTGTTTTCATGGAGGTATGAAACGAAAAACCTAATCACACAATGTATGAATTCGCTTCGCCTATTCATACAGTGTGATTAGGTTTTCCAGTTCATACCTCCATGAAAATAAAAAATATTCTTTTCATCTCTTAAAATAAAGCAATTTCTTCATTATCCACTATATTTTCTACCCTAGTGAATGGTTATTTTCATGCCCCCGCATCGATAGATCCAGGGCATATTGTTTTACCCGTGTCCTTCTGTCCGTCTGTCTGTCTGTGAAACTTAACCTGCCAACTAAACATTTTCCTATAACTTCAACCCTGATTAAGTTACAATGCTAATATTTGGTATGTAGATAGGTCTCAACAAGGCGCAACTGGGGAAGGTCATTTCATCAAGGTCAAGGTCTAAATTTTAACCCTTTTCTCTAAAACAAAGAAAAAAACAATAAAAATCACCCTTTTCTAAAGAATTCCTGCTTCGGGGGCATAGTGTTTCACAAACACATCTTGTTCATATTAAATCCGCTTTAAATTTTTGATGCTTAACCCTTTGAATTTGAACAGTTCAGCAAAACATTAAGGATTAAATGTAAACAATTAATTGATGAGTTTTTAATCTGTCTCTGATGGTGAGTTTAATAAAATGAAATTCTATCAACAACAACCTTTTATTAACCCATTCCCACTCAATTACGCCTTTATACTACCCCAAGAAAAAATAGCTGTGGAAAACGTTGTGGAAAATTAAGAAATTGCTTGTCTCAAGCAATTTTGTCTTTATCCACAATGTTTTCTACCCCAAAAGTAAAAAAACCCTCAAATTTTTAATTGTCGTCTAAAACACCTTTTGCTCTTGTGAAAAAGTGCTAGGCCTAGATTCATAATTTTGCATGTGACATTGTCTGGTTTCTCTCTACTAAAGATGATAAAATTCCTCTATTGAGAAGCCATAAGGCCTAGAGGCTTCAAATCTTGCAAGTGACATTGTCTTTTGACACTCTAAGATGTACAAATGATAGCCCATGGGTCTCATGTGGGCTCCTCCAAGCCAGTCAAATGAGTGGGCCTTACCTTTGTCTTGTGAGCGCAAACCTTTGTCTTGTGAGCGCAACTTCTTCAATTCTGGAAGGATTTTGATTAGATTTTCACAAAAATTGTCTGTCTTCATTTTACCTACTTCACAATATCAGCATTTGTGGTTCATTACTGCATCATGGCAAAAGTTTTTTTAAGTCAAAATTCTTGTTTGTGCAACTTCTCCCACAATTCTCGACAGATTTTGATGAGATTTTCACCAAATGTTTGTTATCAAGTGACATACAGCATATTACCAGTGTTTGCGAATCAACACTGTGTGGTGGAAAGGAGACTTTTTGTGAAAACTCTTTTATGTGTGCATCTACTCCTACAGATATTGGTGAAATGTTCAGAAATGTTTGTCCTCATCTGACCTACCCTATATTATCAGTGTACTGTGATTATTGACAGATTTTGATGAAGCCATTGACAACCTGGTTTTGAGATTTAACCCATTCCCACACAACATCTCCTTTTTATGCCTTTCATAATTTAATTTTTAGTTATGTCTGTCAAATACGAGCGTTCTGATTGGTAAAAAAAAATTATTCATAACTCCATGAACAAAATTTTGAGCACGCAGCAATTTTGTATGCTTCCACACAAAATAGTCCAATACAAAAAGGTATCAAAATTTGTAAAGCTTTTGGTTTTTTAGCTCGATGCTATTGAATTATAAGAAATGAAGAGAATATTTTTTGTTTTCATGGAGGTATGAAACGAAAAACCTAATCACACAATGTATGAATTCGCTTCGCCTATTCATACAGTGTGATTAGGTTTTCCAGTTCATACCTCCATGAAAATAAAAAATATTCTTTTCATCTCTTAAAATAAAGCAATTTCTTCATTATCCACAAACTAGCAAAACTGCAATGTGAGTCATATTATAATAATGTATGTTGTAATCAGGAAATTCTGACCATCATCTTACAAATTCTATATTATTTTTGACTGACTAAATACAAGTACAATGTATTATAATAAGCAAAAGTAAAAATTCTTTGAAAGAAAGTAAGTATGGTTGTTACAAGTAAAAGAGAGTCTTTTTTTCATTTCAGCACTGAATTTAACCAGGAAAAACAGTCATTTACAGTGTTATCACCATCACCCCATCCACTTCCTAAAAATATACTTTTACAGACAGATTTACAGTTCATGGATATTCAATGAGAGGAGCACAACAGTCTCAAATTTTCAAGTGAAAGCTTGGATATTACTTTTAACTGTTCCAAAAGGAGAAATCTGAACACAAAATGCAATCTCTTTAATCCAGAAATATATGAACCCTTAAAGAATTGACCTATCCCTGGCCCTGCCCCCTTTTTATACCCCCCCCCATTATATTTAGGGGGTATATAAGAGTCAGCTTGTCAGTCAGTCCGTCCATCTGTCTGTAGCTTATTCCTGTCTGCTCAATTTCTCAGCAACCAAAGGATTTGATTCAAACTTCACTGATATAATCAGTATCAAGCAGAGATGTGCATATTCCAATTTGGTTACGGTCCATTGATTTTTGATGGAGTTATGGCCCTTTGGTGAATTTCTCAGCAACCATTTGACGGATTTGATTAAAATTTCACAGAAAGACTCAGTATAAGTCAGACATGTGCACATCCTATTTTGGTTATGGTCCACTTATTTTACTGATTTATGGCCCTTTAATTAAAAAGTCCGTTTTTTGTTATGGCTCTTTGGCGGATAGCACTTGTATATGTGCAAGGGCTGTTGGGGGTATTAGTCCACTTTGTAACAATATCTAGTTCCCTCTATTCCCCTCTCACTAACTCTGACAGGGGGTACAGCTTTTATATTCAAAGACCTTTTTACAAATTTTACGGCCATTAACATGTAACTAAAAGATAAAATGGTTGGTTGGCAACTTAAACATTATAAATACAGCTTGAATAAGCTGTAGTTAGGATGTTTTAGTCGCCAAACCAACAAAAATACTTCAACAAAAATGTTTGCTAGGGTTGGAGCTCAATATTTATTTCAGGTTCAAATGAATGATTTGATTGGTTGATTGACTCTTTGATTGACAGTTGGGATTAGTCAATTAACCCATTCCCACACAAAGACAATTTTAAACGCCCTTCAATATAAACCTTTGGAAAACATTGTGGAAAATGAAGATATTGCTTGTTACAAGCAATTTCTTCATTATCCACAATGTTTTTTACCCGAAAAAGACAAAGATTTTAAGGATTCCATAAACTTGAAATTGTCGTCTGCAACATCTTTGAATCTAAAATTTCACTGTGTGAGAATGGGTTAATGGCTTGCTGGCTACACCCATTGACTTACGACATGGCAGTTTGATAGTAAACAACATTATTTTGTAAAATATGTGGTCTTGGACATAGAATAAAAAACAGATTGTTGCTTAGTGACCTAAATGTAATAACTACTGCTTGAATAAGCTGTAGTTATTACGTTTATGCTGCCAAAACAAAGAAAAGTAGAGCTCTAATCTCACTTCTGGTCTAAATGAATGATATGATTGGCTTGTTGAGTTTTAGCTCCACTGACTGAAAGCTAGCAAGCTATTGTCATAGTGTTGTGTCCACTGTGGGGTCGTCAATCGGTATGAAACTTTTACTCTGAAAATCTTCTCCTCAGAAAGTACTGAACAGAATTCAACCTTATTTCACAGAAATTATCCTTTGACGAACTCTTTATCAGATTCCTCAAAGAATTTTGATTGTATGAAAAGGCTGGCTTTAATAGGCGGGGTTAATTTCCATATATTGTAAAAGCTTCCAACCCTTGTCATGCTGAACACGGAATATTCCTGTTTTGGCAGGAAGTATATACAAAGATCAGACTGCATATGTGCAGTCTGATCTTTGTATATACGTCCTGCTTGTCCCTTTTAAGCCAGGGCTGTTTATAAGACAAATTTTCAAGAAAGTTATTAACCCGCAATGTTTGCATTCAGTACTGCCAGCCCTTTGATTTTAATGCAATTCTGTAGGGGATTTTATTCAGCATGTCAAGGATTAAAACAAATTTCACTGAAATGATCATCTGATGACTCTTTTTCAGATTCAATCAATTAAATTTGATTGGTGGATTGTCATAGCTAATGTTCATATATGGTACACAATGAATTTTTAAAAAATCTTACTAATAACCTTTTTCATCTGACTTGGTAAATAAATTGACTTTTGTAAAACAATGAAAATTTTGAAACATTAAAAGATTTCATTGACAAGATTTATTTGCCATACAAGGTGAATATGATTCGGTTTATATTGAATTCCTTCACCCATTCCCTTTCATTGAGGCTTTTAGAGGTAAGAAAAAGGGAGAAAAAGCTTTGGAAAATATTGTGGAAAATGAAGAAATTGCTTGTCACAAGCAATTTCTTCATTTTCCACAACGTTTTCTGCCCCAAAAGTTAAAAAAATCAAAATGTTCAAAAACTTTAAATTGTCACTCGCTATTTCTTTCAGTTTTGGCCAGTCTAAACTAATGACGTCTGGTAATAGGTTAAAACACCATTTGATTAATCAGTACATTCATGCCTGTTGAGCAATATAAGCACTCAAGCTCCTCTTAGGACAGGTGATCCATCAATTTCAATTCGTAAAGTTAAAAATGTGGTGAAGACATCCATACAGGGTATGGATATGTCTACAAAGGACTTAGTCAAAAATTTCGTGTGCTGATGTGCAGGCTGATCTTGGTCTTTACACACATCTGATATTGTTCGAAATGTCATGAGAGGCTCCTATTTCTGTTACATTTTATTCCATTGATGTGTTATAGATATATTTTCATTTTGGAAATGTGTTAGTACCATAAATGGTTGTTTGATTAAAGGAAAAAATACAGACTAAGAATTGAATGTTGCAAAAGTATGTGTTCCTATAAGCCAAACTGTTTTGGGATAAAACAGAAAGTATTGCTAAAGCATTGATGCATTACTTAATTACCACACAATCCCACATTTTTATTTGTCAAAGAAATAGGCAATTAACTCTTTTCTCACAATGTCTTCTACCTCATATGGCCCTTTTTTTCAATTAAAACCCTCTTTCTTTTGTCATCTGCAACTTCTTTCAATTGGAACCAGTCTAAAATTTTGTTGCTTTGGAATGGGTTAATGTCAGTGGACAAAAAACTTGCATTAACATGTAAATTGGGGTAAGTGCTCACAATCAAAACAGCAGTTTGTAATAGCATGGAAGATAACTCTTTGTGTATTGGTTTAAAGAATTTTCTCTTACTTTTTCTTCAGAATATCTAAGACCTACAGCATAGAATGGCACTGATGTGATGCTATTTTAATCTGAACTCATTCTTTATTTTTCTACCATTATTTATGTAATATAAAATAGAAAAATTCTGTCCACTTTTTTCCTTTGTTTCTTTTTTATTCAGATGTTAACCCATTCCAACACAAGCCCTTCTTTTTTATGCCCCTCAGGTAAAAAGATTTGGGAAACATTGTGGAAAATGAAGAAATTGCTTGTGATAAGCAATTTCTTCATTATCCACAATGATTTCTATTCAAAAAGGTGAAAAAATTTACAATTCCATCAATTTGACATTGTTGTCTGCAGCTTCTTTGAATTTGGACCAGTCTGAAATTCAATTGAGTTGGACTGGGTTAAATTACAAGTAAACCTATTCCCACACAATGACACTTTTTGACACCCAATCTGTAAAGAAAATAAATCTTTGGAAAACCTTGTGGAAAATGAAATTGCTTGTAACATACATTTTTTTTCATTATCTACCCTAATCCAAAATTTCAACTGAATTTGTGGTCTGCAACATCTTTGAATTTAGACAGTCTTAAATTTTGTCGTCTGGAAATGGATTAAGAATACAAATAAACATTTGCTTTGATTTTGTACCTTTTCCTAATACTTACAGGTTCCTGATAATATCAAGAATTACTTTATTTTTACATTCTTTCTGTCTCCCATTTGATAGATTTCGGGAATGTACTTTTTATCCTACCTTTTATTATCTAGTTAATTTGTTTGTCCACAATAAAACTTTAAGTTTTGGGCAATATTTTGCTCACCTAAGCACAAAATGCTCAAGATGAGCTTTTGTGATCACCCTGTGTCTATGAGAAGGCATCAACAATTCTATAAAAGGAACTTCTAAACCACTGGGTCAATTAGAACCAAATTAGGTAGGAATGTGTCTTGGGTGACCGTTTTCATAATTTTTCAAAATTTTGATTCTTGAAAAATTGGGGCGTGATAGGGCTTGGCTTATCAGACGTTGTGAACTCACGATATAAATCTCTAAAAATCTTCTACTCCTAAACGCTTGGCCAATTTGGACAAAACTTGGCAAAAGTGTACACTTGGTGACCCTTTTCAAAACTTGTTCTTGACATTTTGATTTTTGACAAATATGGGGGTGTATCAGGGGGCTGTGCTTATCAGACTTAGAGATATCATGATTTGAATATCTAAAAGTCTTCCCCTAATCAACTGAGACCAGACTTGGTAAAAGTGTACATTTGGTGACCTTTTCAAAACTTGTTTAGTAAATTTTGACTTTTTAAAAAATGTGGGCATGGGGGACTTTGAAATAATTCTTTAAAAGTGTTTTCCTCCAAAACGACAAGGCCAAATTAGACCAAACTTTGCTTTAATGTTTTTAGCTCCACTGGCTGAAAGCCAGCAAGCTATTGTATGGGGCTGTGTCTGAGGTGCGTCTGTGTGTGTCTGTCTGTAAACTTTTACTTTAAAAATCTTCTCCTCAGAAAATACCTAACAGAATTAAACCCAATTTCACAGACATGACCCTAAAACAGATTTCTTCAAAGAATTTTGATTGGATGAAAAACATGGCTTTAATGGGCGCGGCTAATTTCCATATATGGTGAAACCTTTAAAAATCTTCTCAAAAACCAAATGATTGATTTTAACCAAATTTCACAGAAATGATCATTGGTGACCCTTTATCATATTCCTTCAAAGAATTTTGATCGGATGAAAAACATGGCTTTAATGGGAGCGGCTTATTTCCCTATTTGGTGAAACCTTTAAAAATCTTCTTCTCAAAAACCATAGGATGGATTTCAGCCAAAT
Organism: Fragum fragum; assembly: GCA_946902895.1. Taxonomy (NCBI): domain Eukaryota; kingdom Metazoa; phylum Mollusca; class Bivalvia; order Cardiida; family Cardiidae; genus Fragum; species Fragum fragum. The sequence goes on along the minus strand of OX336377.1, from coordinate 44,722,383 downwards.
TTTACAGGAATGATCATTGGGCCACCCTTTATCAGATTCCTTCAAAGAATTCGGTCGGATGAAAAACATGGCTTTAATGGGCGGGGCTAATTTCCATAAATGGTGAAAACTTTGAAAATCTTCTCCTCAGAAACTATTGGATGGATTTCAACCCTATTTCACTGGAATGATCCTTTGGTGATCCCTTATTAGATTGATTTGAATCGATTTGCTTTAAACATTGATTTAATGGATTGGGCTTATTTCAATATATGGTAAACAGTGAAAAGATACAATCTTCTCAGATTACAAATGATTATAAGGCTCAGATGAAATTATGGCGGGGGGGGGCTCTTGTCCATATATGGTACATAGTGAAATTTTGAAAATCTTGCAAACTGCAGGATGGTTTTCAACCACATTTTTCAGGAATTATAAGTAAATTCAGGCTGGTTGAGCAACTCAGGTGCTCAAGCTCCTCTAGTTTTATGTGACCCTATGAAAACTTGTTTGTGGACATTTGATTCTAGAAAAAATTGGGGTGTGGTTGGGCTTGGCTTATCAGACCTAAAGATAACTTGAAATATATATTTTTTACAAAATATTCTGCTTCTAAACCACTTTGTACAAAACTTGGCAAGAATTATGTTTGGGTGACCCTTTTCAGAAATTGGTTGGGAAAGCTTTGTGAAAAGATGGAGGTGTGGCAGGACTGGGCCTCTCTGTCTTAGTCATTATGAAAAAATTCTCAGGTGAGTGATTTAGGGCCATTTTGGCCCCTTTGTCTGGAAAATTAGTCTAATGTCCAAAATCTGACTGTCTACTGGGGGGGGGGAGGCATTAATTACTAGACAACAAAATTGTAGACTGGTCTAAACATAAAGAAATTTCGGATGACATTTGATAGTTCATAAGTTTGAAAAATATTAACCCGTTTCCATTTGACAAAAATTTAGACTGGTCCAAATTGAAAGAAGTTGCATTGAAAGAAGTTGCAGACAACATTTTAAGGTGTACAAAATTTAGGATTTTTTTTAACTTTCTGATTAGAAAACATTGTTGAAAATGAAGAAATTGCTTTTTTCCTTGGGGCGTCATGGCGTCACTGAGTGGGAATGGGTTAGAAGACCTTGACATTAGAACTGTCCCAAAAATTCTTTCCATTGGCATATCTACTCATGATGGAGAATAATTGTGCCAAATTATTTTGAAATCTATCCATAAATATAGGAGTTATTGTCCAGACTTATGCACATACACTGTGACAACTATGTCTCGCTCACCACCCAAGTAACATCATTGCCATGATTCAGCTTTATTAGCACAATTGTTAGGTGGAGAAGGGTCCCTCTACCTTCGCTTACTCTATTTTATATAGAAACAAGAAAATTCTTTACTAGAAAAACAAATGAACGATTGCAGCTGTCAATAATTTAACCAATCAACAAATGAAATTACTCATTTAGATCAGAAATGAGTTTTGAACTCCGACATTGGCCGCCATTTTTGTTAGTTAAGCAACTTAAACACCGTAACTACAGCTTATTTGGAGATATGAAATTAAGGTTGCCAACCAAAGAATTATTTCGTTACATTATACTGGCCATAGACTTTGAAAAATAATGACATTTAAAATCGTAGCGGGATTTCATGTCGGAGTCGACAAATGGGGTAAATGGGGTATCCGTAGTAACTGGGCAGGGCCAGTGATTGGTCAATTAGGCTAAATGTTTCCTTTAATGATGCATTAAAGTTCACAAAAGATGTCAAATTTATGATCCCAAGGTTCCATGTTGGCTTCACCTAGGTATAACTGTAATTATTTAGGTCACTTCACCAATTTTTGAAGTAACGTTTTGGATGCCCTTCAAGAAAAATAATTTGGAAAAACTTAGTGATAAATGAAGAAATTGCTTGTGACAAGCAATTTCATCATTTTACACAATGTTTTCTATAAAGACAGTTGAAAAATCTAAAATTTCATAAACTTAAAATTGTCGTCTGCAACTCCTTTCGATTTGGACCAATCTAAAATTTTGTCGTCTGGTAATGGGTTAAAGAATCTATTTTCACTGTCGGTCATATTACAACAAGAACTTGAAGTTGGGGCTGTTGGATCCTGAGTGGTTGGGGCTGCTGATTTATAATCTGGGAGGAGTAAGGGGCAGCAGGTTTTAATCCCGCCTGCATCACTGGTCACATGGGTATGCCTTTTGGCAAGATATTTCAGGGCCCCCAGCCTAGAATTGGGAATACCAAGGAGGTACATGAATAAGTGAACTTTGCTGTCATATAACTGAAATATAACATACTGTTCAAAGCAGTGGTTAACCACAAAGAAACAAACTCTTGGAAAATAAAATAAAAGTATCAAGAGGCATAAAATAGAAATAAAATGTTTTATATAAAAATACATTCCAATTGTACAAACATGATAACAAAGTAAAAGCAGTAACAGATAGTATTCTAAAAATAAGAGCACCTCCCGTTGGTGCCAAAGTTTGGCTGCAGGTGCTAGATAGTAATAAAAGAACTTGAACATCCAATAATATATTCAAAATTTGACTTTTCTCTATCACCTTTGCCAGAGCAGCCTGAATCCAGTGCAGCACATATAATCTCATAAGGATGTACAACTGTGTATAATATGAATATTTTATCACAGGATCAAGAGATATACTGGAAGGAAAGGTCAAGATTTGAACCTAAAGTTTCTGCTGTGACCTTGACCATTTCACATAATCCCAGTTTTTTATTGAAAAATCTTTTGTAAAATTATGAAAAAATTGCTTGTGACAAGCAATTTCTTCATTACCTGCAATGTTTTTAACCTCATCAGACAAATAAATTTAAGATTTAATCGACTTAAAATTGTTGTCCACAACTTCTTTGAATTTGTACTGATTAAAGCTTTATGTTTGTTTATTGGTTAACCCATTCCCAAACAGCGACGCTTTTGGACACCCCTCAAGAAAATTGATAGGGAAAACATTGTGTAGAATGAAGAAATTGCTTGTAACACGCAATTTTTTCATTGTACACAATGTTTTCTTTTCAGAAATTTGAAAAAAATCTAAGATATCATAAACTGCAACTCCTTTCAATTTGGACCAGTCTAAAATTATATGGTAATGGGTTATAGATACAGGCTAAATCAAGCAAAGCACATTTGCTCTGACAAAAGAAACATGAGTGTAAAATATGACGAGAATCAAATCATGGGATATTGACATATGCAGAGATTTTACCTAATCTGACCTTAACCTTTTGATTGGTAGTCTGAATTATGCACAAGCATACTTGCTCTATCAAAATTTATAAGTTTGTTTGATCGGATCAAAAGACTTGTGCAAGGTCAAAATTTGATCCTTGGCTGTGACCTTGACACCTTAATCAATCAAAGCTCAATAACTCTCATAAGAGACCTGAAAGTGTTTGAAATATTATTAGAAGCAAACAATAGAAAGATGTTTACGATGTCAAAATTTGACCTTCTGTTGTGTTCTTGACCTTTAACCCATTCCCAAACAAGCCCTCCTTTTTACGCCCTTTCAGAAAAAAGCCTTAGAAATCATTGTGGAAAATGAAGAAATTGCTTGTCTCAAGCAATTTCTTCATTATACACAATGTTTTCTATCCCAAAAGATAAAAGAATTCAAAATTCAATCAACTTCAAATTGTCGTCTGCAGCTTCCTTCAATTTGGACCAGTCTAAAAATTTGCTGTGTTGGAATGGGTTAATCCCATTACCAGATGGCAAAATTTAAGACTTGTCCAAATTCAATTGATTTGCTGATGGTAATTAAAATTGAGGGGCATCAAAAAGTGTCGTAGTGAGGGAATGGTTAAAGTAGGTGTCTGAATCAAATGCAGTACACTTGTTAATGTCTATCCACATGGTTCAGAGATATAGACAAGACTGCTGTGTGTAAGATGTAACAACAATAGCTTGACTTTATGTTCCAAAACAGGAGAGCCAGTAACAGTACAGAATATATACATCAGTGGTAAATTATTGTAAGAGGTTCAGGGACACTTTGCGCCATTCCAACACAATCCTGCCTTTTTACACCCCTCATGAAAAAAGCTATAAGGTTTTCTTTAAAGTCAGCAAGGCAAACTTTGGAAACTGTACCCAGGTGTGGACTATCTTTTTCAAAATGTGAGAGTGTAAGGTAAATACATGTAGTTAACTTGCAGTGCAAAGTGTTGGCAATTTGAGGTAAACAAAATCTGTATTCAATATAATATTTGAACATTGAAATTTGAGGTCCTACATTATCTGCAAAGAAAATATTAAGTTATATTACATGAGTATGTTATTGTTGATTGTGCCACAATCATATTAATATTAAATTGTGTGAAAACTAATGCTTCCGTTACAGAAATACAAAGAGCATATTCTTGAAAATCTGATATCAGATACGGAGGTATGGATGTTTCACAATCACGTTTTAATGCCCTTGAATTAAACTAGATGGTTGTCCCAGGACAAATGCTGTCGAGCCTGCAAATTTTTGTAGGCATCATGCTCTGGACAAGCACAATTTTAGTGTTTGACCTTGAGCTTTGACCTTGAACTTCAAGCTATCCAAACAATTCTTTCGAATAGCACATCTGCTTTAACTTGGAGAATAATTGAGACAATTTATTTTGAAATCCATCCATAACTTATTTCAATTTGGACCAGTCTAAAATTTTGTGATTTGATCATGGGCTTAATATAGTCCCTGACTTTTAATCTTGCTATAACCAAGATTCCATTAACTTTTCCTGCCCTGTGCTTGATGGAGCTTGAAGTAAAAGCCTTGTTTGCTCATAAGTTGACTGTGAGATCCTTCTTCTGTGACAACACCAGAACGAATCACGTAAATCTTATCAGCATTCTGTATTGTAGACAGTCTATGAGCTATCACAATACTTGTACGACCTGTGCGAGCCTGGTCTAATGCTTCTTGTACTATCTGAAATGGAATGAAAGTGTAGTATAGAGGTGACTGTGTCAGAACGAATCACAAAAATCTTCTTATCAGTGTTTTGTATTGTGGACAGTCTATGAGTATCACAAAACTTGTAGGACCTGTATGGGCCTTAGACTTATCTAAACTATACTTTCTGAAATGGAATACAAGTGTAGGGGTAAATGTGTCAGGACAAATTATGTAAATCTTATTGGCTTTGAAAGTCTATGAGCTATCAAAATACTTTTATGACCTGGGGGAGGGGGGGGGGGGTATAATGCTTCATGTCCTATCTGAAAGAAGTATAGAGGTGGCTGTCTATGAGCTATCAAAAAACAGAGCACTCCGGATATAACAAGAATTTAGGGACATAGCATTGTACCTCGCCGTAAATGGGTCCACCAAAATCACTTACTGTTTGGTGATTTATGATCACTCTGGAAGAAATCAACATCCTCTTTTTGAACAGTATATGATGGTAGATAACTCTCCCTACTTTTATGTGCAATTAATGAAATAAAATGGGAGATATGCACACTCTATATACCATATTTATTCTAATGATCATTCATATTATAATGATTGCCCATCCCCTAAACTACTGCAAAAATGCATCCTTTATTTAGTTGGTTTTCAGTAACAATAGGTGATTCTAATAAAAGTCCACCCCCTTCTCTAATCGAAAATCAACTCATTTATAACCGATGTGTTTGGACGAAATGATATGCTATTTGATTTCCAGTCTAAAAGGTTGGCAATTTATCCCTACAAAAAGGACAAAATCTCCATAATTGATCAATCACTGGTCCCGCCCACAGAGTCCCTAGGCCCTGCCCATTAACTCCGACACAAAGTTCCGCTTCTATTTTACGGCGTTATTTTGCAAAATTTATGTCGAATAAAAAGTAATAAAAAAGTAAAATGGTTAGTTGGTGACCTAAACGCCGTAACTACAGCTTGAATAAGCTGTAGTTACGATGCTTAAGTCGCCAAACCAACAAAGAAGGTAAATAAAAATGGTGGCCGATGTTGGAGTTGAAAAGCTCAGGTCTAGGCTGAATAAATTATTTGATTGGTCAGCTTATTCCTTGATTGACAGCCAAAATTAGTCAATTATCTGTCATTTGACTTGCAGACCTTACTTTTGTTATATTATTTAATCCTTTCCTGGTTATTGAAATTTTAGACTGGTCCAAATTGAAAGAGGATGCAGACGACGATGAAAATTGGATGCAATTCCAAATAAAACCACCCTATAGGGTAGAAAACACTGTGGGAAAAGGAGAAATTGCTTATTATTAGCAATTTCTCCTTTTTCCACAATGTTTTCTCAAGTTTATAATCACAGTGATGTTAAATCCCGGGTTTATCCAGGAAAGGGTTAAGGAAAGAGAAATTTGTTTCCGTCTCGTAGAATTTTGTAGATCAAAAAGAAAATATATATTTTCTTGTCATCTGACAATAGGGGAGATTTTAAACTCTGTTGTGAAGCTCTCGGTGTCTGCAAATGTGAAATTCTTGAATTGAATTTTAATTAAATAAACCTAATCATATTGAAAGAGTATGATGTTTATTTTTCAACTAAATGGTCAAATCCAAAGAGCCTTCGTTTGTAGGTAAAAAAAACAAGAGGGCCTTTGGCCCTGGGGCGCTCACCTGAGATAAGGCTCTTTTTCTTTCAACAGTCTAATTTCATGTTAAGGTTAGGATTATAAAACAAGTGGGCCACAATTACATATTAAGACTATGAACCTTGGGATCCAAAAGTCTAAATTACAAATTCCAAGGCTTAAGTGCTGATTTGAAAGAAGGAAAAAACTTTTTCCATGGGTTATAATTTCATAAATAAAAAGAAGTCTGTGAACTGATGCTTCATGCCTATACCCCACCCATCCCGGTTACGCCCCTGGAGACCCGAGGATCATGGTTTTAGCTATTTTGTAAGAGATCAATATACTGATGCTTCATGCAAAATATCAAGGCTCTACGCCTTCTGGGTCAGGAGGAGAAGATTCTTAAAGATTATTTTGAAATTTCACTTTTGTTGCCATGGCAACCAGAGTTTTAAACGGATTTCAATTCTTTTAGGTAATTTTAAGGGGGACCACCTAAGGAACATTTCTGCCAAATTTGGTTCAAATTGGTCCAGTGGTCGGGAGGAGATGTCGTTTAAAAAAAATTGTCTTTTATTTCTATATAACACCCCCCCGGGGCTCAGCCCCTGGGGACCCGAGGATCATGATTTTAGCTATTTTGAAAGAGGTCAATATACTGATGCTTCATGCAAAATTTCAAGGCTCTGCGCCTTCTGGGTCAAGAGGAGAAGATTTTTAAAGATTATTTTAAAATTTCACTTTTGTTGCCATGGCAACCAGAGTTTTTAACGGATTTAAATTCTTTTAGCTATTTTTGAAGGGGACCACCTAAGCAACATTTCTGCCAATTTGGTTCAAATTGGCCCAGTGGTTTGGGAGGAGATGTCGTTTAAAGAAATTGTTGACGCATGACGGACGACGGACGGACGCCGGACAAAAGGGGATCACAATAGCTCACTTGAGCACTACGTGCTCAGGTGAGCTAAAAAGCTACAGAGAGCTACTGATAATAGTAAGAGAGATTCAAGTAAAAAAATCACAAGTAAAAAAGTCACAAATCTTAGAATGAGCAGAGAAAGACCTTTACCATGGATGCTCCCTGTTTAAGGCGGTGAAATGAAGATACAACACAAGTGTATCAAGTTAGAGTTTTTCAATGTTTACAAGTTTAAATACCTGGATATATTATTCATCAAAATGCTAGGAAATTAGTACATGTATATAATTAAAATATCCATAACAAAAAACTTATTCTCATGATTTTCTTTAACTAAAGGGAGGTTTCTATTTTCAATAATGAAGGAAATGGAAAGAGTTGAGAAAGTTCCCGCATAGCTATATCCCTTGGTGAACAACCCGTCTGCACATTTTCTTACCCTTGTGACACGACCCTAGCAAACCTAATTCATGGGATTAATTTTAGAAAGTAAAAATATTTAATTAACTTTGGGTATGTAAGCATCAATCCCATAGTGAGATACACAATGTTTTCCCAATTGTTTGCTTGAGGGGCGTCCAAAAGCGTCACTGTGTGGGAATGGGCTAACTGGTCCTAATTAGGTAAGTAATTATATTGGTGCAGACAATGTACTATATCACAGAACCTTGTTATAAGGTGTAAAAGATATGTCTCAGGCCATCAATGATTGTATGTTATAATCTTGCTATAATCTATCTTAATGCATGTGATAAAACACAAATAAAAAGGAGAAGGGTTTTGGCAGGGACTATGTAATTTACTGGTTGTTAGCCATACCTTGTTCTAACCAATCTCATTATACATGAATTGCACTTTACTTGTACTATGTATGCATTACTGACTAAACCCATTCCAACTCAAGAAAATTTTAGACTGGTCCAAATTGAAAGAAGCTGCAGACGACAATTTAAATTTGATGGAATTTTAAATTTGCCAGTATTTTGGGGTAGAAAACATTGTGGATAATGAAGAAATTGCTTGATACAAGCAATTTCTTCATTTTCCACAATGTTTTCCAAAGTTTTTTTCTTGAGGGGCGTAAAAAGGAGGGCTTGAGTTGGAATGGGTTAAACCCATTCTCACACAATCCCTCCTATTTACACCAAACAAGAAAAAACTTTAGAAAACATTGTGGAAAATGAAGAAATTATCCACAACAAAAACAAAAAAAGATGTGTTTGTGAAACACTATGCCCCCGTAACAGGAATTCTTTAGAAACGGGTGATTTTTATTGGGTTTTTTTCTTTGTTTTAGGGAAATGGATTAAAATTTTGACCTTGACCTTGATGAAATGACCTTCCTCAGTAGCTTCTTGTTGAGACCTATCTACATACCAAATATTAGCATTGTAACTTAATCGGGGTTGAAGTTATAGGAAATCTTATCGATGCGGGGGCATAAAATAAATTCCATAAACTTTAAATTGTGGTCTACAGCTTCTTTCAATTTGGACCAGTCTAAAATTTTGTTGTGTGGGAATGGATTAATGAAATTGGAAACAAATAAAACTCAGGGGTGACAATCTAGGAATAAATCAAAAATCTATCAGCAATATAAATTGTTGATAGCTTATGAGCTATCACAATACTTCTATGACCTGTATAGGCCTGATCTTATGCTTCTTGAACTACCTGAAATAGTTAATAAACTAGAAATTGTCCAAATGCGGACTAATACCCCTCAACAGCCTTTGTCCATATACAAGTGCTAAGGGCAGTAACAAAAAATTGACTTTTTTAATTTAAGGGCCATAAACCAGTCAAAAATAAATGGACCGTAACCAAAATAGGATATGCACATGTCTGACTTATACCGAGCCTTTCTGTGAAATTTGAATCAAATCCATCCAAAGGTTGCTGAGAAATTGAGTTGACACGATTTTTCACCAAATAGCCATAACTCCGTCAACAAGAGGACCATGATGGTCCTACATTGATCACCTGAATTGTCTGCTGTTAAAAAAAATAAAACTAGAGAAAAATAACTTTAACCAGTTTCACCCAAAACTGTGACTTCTATATTGTAAACAAAGAAATTTTCATTATGGCCCCTTTTCCTATGTTTTCCTATAGAACCTTCCAATAATCTATAATGTTCATCTTTATGACCTAACAATTATCCTGAACTAGTTTCATGATGACTGAGGCAAAATTATGGCCTCTAGAAAGGAAACGAATAAATTGTCATGAAGGCCCCTTTTCCTGTGTTTTCCGAAAGAACCTTCCAATAATCTATTGGGTTCATCCTTCCTTGTGACCTAACAATAATTCTGGCCAAGTTTCTTGAAGATTGAGCCAAAATTGTTGCCTCTAGAAAGTAAACAAAGATACTGTCATTAAGGCCCCTTTTCCTGTTTTTTCCAATAGAACCTTCCCATAATCAATAGGGCTCATCCTTATGACCTAACAATTATTCTGACCAAGTTTCATGGAGATTAAGCCAGAATTGATTTTGGGGCACTCAGCTATTCTTTATGCAATACCTGAGATTTGGCCACATAAATGATTATACATTTAATTTTTCCCCAAAATATTAGATGTCCTAGCCCAGCTGTTCACGATAATCAGTCTTGCTGGTTGTCGTGAGGATCTGAATCTGGGAGATCTACCATGATCACACATCCGGCTTGTCACAATTTAGTTCTCTTGAGCCCATGATGTACTTCACACATCCGGCTTATACAAAGTCTTGACCGAGCCCAAGATGTACTTCACACATCCGGCTTATACAAAGTCTTGACCGAGCCCAAGATTTCGTGCCACTATCTATGCCAACTTCTTGCTACACATCCGGCTACACCGAGTTGAGAAGCCTCACTATCTCTTCCGGCACTTGTAGACTCAATTTGTTACAGCAAGGAGTGGTCATAGGATTTAAATTCATATAATATAGCTGAGTCTGCCCCTTTAGCCAAATTAATTGAGTTAGCTTAGTTATGGTTAGTATTTGTTTATTGAATAAATTTATATATTTCTTGTTTCATTGCGTACCATAAAATGTAACTTATTTTGATAAGTGTGGTTTATGATAGCAGTTTTTGAGACTGAACAGTTATTCTCCCAACTGTGTTAGGTGGGTCAAAACACTCGCTCTTCTCTTTCCTAATTAATATTCATGAATTCCATGGTCACTCAATTTGTGATTGGTCAATAAACACTTTGCAGACAGTGTTCTTTTAGTCTTCGTGGCATCGGCACAGAAATTTTCCAAGCAGAATCTTGTCCACCACCAACCCCGCCTTTCCTTCCAACTTAGACTATTGCTTATGGTTTCTTTATCACAATATTTGATACATATTATTACATTTTGCATGCAATTTTGACTTATATTCTACTACAATATCATTGCATGGGCAGTTCAAGCTATTTATGGTCCAACCATGCAGTCACAGGCCACATATGATTTGCAACACATTGATTATACATGGTCAGGCCTACCTGAGTTTTGGCCACATAAATGATTATACATTTAATTTTTCCCCAAAATATTAGATGTCCTAATTCTGGCCAAGTTTCTTGAAGATTGAGCCAACATTGTTGCCTCTAGAAAGTAAACAAAGATACTGTCATTAAGGCCCCTTTTCCTGTTTTTTCCAATAGAACCTTCCCATAATAAATAGGGCTCATCCTTATGACCTAACAATTATTCTGACCAAGTTTCATGGAGATTAAGCCAGAATTGATTTTGGGGCACTCAGCTATTCTTTATGCAATACCTGAGATTTGGCCACATAAATGATTATACATTTAATTTTTCCCCAAAATATTAGATGTCCTAGCCCAGCTGTTCACGATAATCAGTCTTGCTGGTTGTCGTGAGGATCTGAATCTGGGAGATCTACCATGATCACACATCCGGCTTGTCGCAATTTAGTTCTCTTGAGCCCATGATGTACTTCACACATCCGGCTTATACAAAGTCTTGACCGAGCCCAAGATGTACTTCACACATCCGGCTTATACAAAGTCTTGACCGAGCCCAAGATTTCGTGCCACTATCTATGCCAACTTCTTGCTACACATCCGGCTACACCGAGTTGAGAAGCCTCACTATCTCTTCCGGCACTTGTAGACCCAATATGTTACAGCAAGGAGTGGTCATAGGATTTAAATTCATATAATATAGCTGAGTCTGCCCCTTTAGCCAAATTAATTGAGTTAGCTTAGTTATGGTTAGTATTTGTTTATTGAATAAATTTATATGTCTTATGCTACTATTTCTTGTTTCATTGCGTATTATAAAATGTAACTTATTTTGATAAGTGTGGTTTATGATAGCAGTTTTTGAGACTGAACAGTTATTCTCCCAACTGTGTTAGGTGGGTCGAAACACTCGCTCTTCTCTTTCCTAATTAATATTCATGAATTCCATGGTCACTCAATTTGTGATTGGTCAATTAACACTTTGCAGACAGTGTTCTTTTAGTCTTTGTGGCATTGGCACAGAAATTTTCCAAGCAGAATCTTGTCCACCACCAACCCCGCCTTTCCTTCCAACTTAGACTATTGCTTATGGTTTCTTTATCACAATATTTGATACATATTATTACATTTTGCATGCAATTTTGACTTATATTCTACTACAATATCATTGCATGGGCAGTTCAAGCTATTTATGGTCCAACCATGCAGTCACAGGCCACATATGATTTGCAACACATTGATTATACATGGTCAGGCCTACCTGAGTTTTGGCCACATAAATGATTATACATTTAATTTTTCCCCAAAATATTAGATGTCCTAATTCTGGCCAAGTTTCTTGAAGATTGAGCCAACATTGTTGCCTCTAGAAAGTAAACAAAGATACTGTCATTAAGGCCCCTTTTCCTGTTTTTTCCAATAGAACCTTCCCATAATCAATAGGGCTCATCCTTATGACCTAACAATTATTCTGACCAAGTTTCATGGAGATTTAGCCAGAATTGATTTTGGGGCACTCAGCTATTCTTTATGCAATACCTGAGATTTGGCCACATAAATGATTATACATTTAATTTTTCCCCAAAATATTAGATGTCCTAGCCCAGCTGTTCACGATAATCAGTCTTGCTGGTTGTCGTGAGGATCTGAATCTGGGAGATCTACCATGATCACACATCCGGCTTGTCACAATTTAGTTCTCTTGAGCCCATGATGTACTTCACACATCCGGCTTATACAAAGTCTTGACCGAGCCCAAGATGTACTTCACACATCCGGCTTATACAAAGTCTTGACCGAGCCCAAGATTTCGTGCCACTATCTATGCCAACTTCTTGCTACACATCCGGCTACACCGAGTTGAGAAGCCTCACTATCTCTTCCGGCACTTGTAGACCCAATATGTTACAGCAAGGAGTGGTCATAGGATTTAAATTCATATAATATAGCTGAGTCTGCCCCTTTAGCCAAATTAATTGAGTTAGCTTAGTTATGGTTAGTATTTGTTTATTGAATAAATTTATATGTCTTATGCTACTATTTCTTGTTTCATTGCATATCATAAACCAGAATTGTGGCCTCTAGAGTGTGAACAAAGAAATTGTCATTAAGGCCCCTTGCCTGTGTTTTCCAAAATAACTTTCCAATAATCAACAAGGTTCACCTTTATGACCTAATAATTAATCTGGCAAAGTTTCATGAAGATTGAGCATTACTGAAAATTGGGTCAAAACTGTGGCCTCTAGAGTGTAAACATACTTCAATTGTTGACTCCGCACGACCCACGATGCATGACGGATGACAGACATTCAACGATCACAAAAGCTCACAATGAGAGCTTTGTGCTCAGGTGAGCTTAAAGTCATTGGACCAAAATAAAATATGAAAATCTCTGCTTGATATTGATTCTATCAGTGAAGTTTGAATAAATTCCATCCAATAGTTGCCGAGAAATTGAGCGGACACGAAAAATCTACAGACAGACCAACAAGCTGACTCCTATATACCCCCCCCAAACATAGTTTTGGGGGTATGATTAATAAATCTGGATATTTTTTAATCAACTTGGTGAAAGATAATAACAGATTGCTGGCATCATCCACTGACCTCCAACCTGAAAGTTCTCTTAGATATAAAATGATGTATTTCTACAAAATTTATGGCCAGTTCCATGCAACTAAAAAGCAAAAAGGTTGGCTGGTGACCTAAATTACATTAAACAAGCTTTACATATAACACTGTGAGTTTCAAAACCAAAAACATTCTTCACATAAATGTTGGCCATTGTAGGAGTTCAAAATTCAAAGAACACTTTGGGTCTAATTAAATAATTTGATTTGTCACTTGAGTCTTTGATCAACAGCTGCGAGCCATCACTTAAGGGGAAAGCACTAATTCTGAAATGAGAAGATTCTTGTGTAATATTATTACTCACTTTTTCACTTTCCGTGTCTAAGGCAGATGTTGCTTCATCAAGCAGCAGTATTTTAGGATTTCTCACTAAAGCTCTAGCTATGGCTACTCTCTGTTTCTGTCCACCACTCAACTGAGCTCCTTTCTCTCCAACATTGGTGTCATAGCCCTGTAAAGAATATAGAATATCAGTAAAGATGTAATTCTATGTAAAGGCCTACTTACAGCTACTCCCTGTTCCTCTCCATCACTCAACTGAGCTCCTTTCTCACAAACATTGGTGTAAAGACTATAGAATAATAGAACATGTATTTTCATGAAGAACCCTAGCTACAGCTAATCTCTGTTTCTGTCCACCACTCAACTGAGCTTCTTTCTCGCAAACATTGGTGTCATAACCTTGTAGAGAGTATACAGTAAGAGAACAGATAAATTTCTTTGCAGAACCCTAGCTACAGCTACTCTCTGCTTTTGTCCACTCTAAATTGGGCTCCCCTCTCTCTATATATATATACCAAATGATTTTTCTCTTCAAAATAAGTCATAACCCTATCAAGAGAATTAAATCAGTTTAACCCTTGTCATGCTGATCCTGGAATATTCCTATCTGGGAGGAAGGTATGGACAAAGATCAGCCTGCACATATGTCCAGTTTGATCTTAGTCTTCACCATCCACTTGTTCCTTTCAAGCAAGAATTGTTTATAAAATCAGTTTTCAAAAGAAATTTTGACCTTCAACTAGTTCCTCCGAAGATTTTGGTACTTTGATTTTAGTGTAATTCTAAACAGGATTATATTCAGTATGACAAGGGTTGAAGTAGGAATTCATAGTTAAGTTCTAATAATGACTACTCTCTGTCCACCACCCTACTGAGCTTTTTTCTCTCCTACATTGGTGTCACAACCCTGTAAATAGTATTCAATAATTTTAAAGTGGGAATTCATAGAAAAGACTAACAATTCTCTTTTTTTGCTGTCTACCACTCGACTGAATTTATTTTCTACCTGACATTGATTCATAACCCTGCTAAGAGTATTTAACAATTAAAAAAAGTTCATATTAGCCCATTCCCACTTTTTTGAGCCCCTCGAGAAAAGGGTTTAGAAAAAACATTGTGGAAAATGCAGAAATTGCTTGTTAAAAGTAATTTCTTCATTTCCCACTCTGTTTTCTATCAAGAAAGACAAAGATATCTAAAATTCCGTAGACTTTAAATTCACCTCTGCACCCCTTTCTGCCCCCAACTGGGGCCCCTTTTACCCCAAGCCCCCCAAACCTCTTTTCACAAACTAGAATTGGCATTCCCCAATTTTGCTTCTGACAAAGTTTGGTTGAAAACCCCTCAGTAGTTCTTGAGAAGAAGATGAAAATGTTTAACCCTTTCCTGTACAATCCCTTGTTTTTACGTCCCCGTGATTTTGTACTTCAGAAAACATTGTGGAAAAAGAAGAAATTGGTTGTGACAAGCAATTTCTTCTTTTTCCACAATATTTTCTAACCAATAGGTTGGTTACTTTTCAAATTGGACCCACTTTTGATTGTCGTCTGCAACTTCTTTCAAATTGGACCAGTCTAAAATTTTGAGAAACGGGAAAGGGTTAAAGGTTACCAAAAATGACCCCCTTAGGCCCCCCTGACCTCCAGCCTTTTAATTTTCACAAATCTGTATAATCAGTACCTAATGATGCTTTTCACAAAGTTAGTTTGAAATTGGCTTAGTACTTCATCAGAAGAAGATGAAAAGTGAATTTTTTAACATGATGAACTTTGACCTCTGGGTGTGGCCCCATACATGACCCCAGGGACATGAATTTCACAATTTATAATATACCTTTCCTAGTTGTCATGGACACAGAATATTTAAGCTCTGGCAATGACGGTTTATTAGAAGAAGATTTTTAAAGAACTACCAAAAATTACCCCTTTTTGCCCCCTATTTGGGCCCCTTTGACCCCCAGAACCCCTGTTTTCACAAACTTTAATTGGCATCCCCCAATGATACTTTCTACCAAGTTTAGTTGAAATCCCCCCAGTAGTTCTTGAAAAGAAGATGAAATATTTAAAAGTTACCAAAAATTACCCCCTTTTGGTCCCCATTTTAGGGCCCGCTGACCTCCCAGCCTTTTTATTTTCACAAATCCGAATAACCATTACCAAATGATGCTTTTCACCAAGTTTGTTTGAAATTGGCTTTGTACTTCATCAGAAGAAGATGAAAAGTGAATTTTTTAACATGATGAACTTTGACCTCTGGGTGTGGCCCCATACATGACCCCAGGGGCATGAATTTCACAATTTATAATATACCTGTCCTAGTTGTCATGCACACAAAACATTTAAGCTCTGGCATAAAAAGTTTATTAGAAGAAGATTTTTAAAGAAGTACCAAAAATTACCCCTTTTTGCCCCCAATTGGGGCCCCTATGACCCCAGAACCCCTATTTTCATAAACTTGAATTGGCATCCCCCAATCATGCTTTCTACCAAGTTTGGTTGAAATCCCCCCAGTAGTTCTTGAGAAGAAGATGAAATATGTAAAAGTTACCAAAAATTACCCCCTTTTGGTCCCCATTTTAGGGCCCCTGACCCCCCAGCCTTTTAATTTTCACAAATCCGAATAACCATTACCAAATGATGCTTTTCACCAAGTTTGTTTGAAATTGGCTTTGTACTTCATCAGAAGAAGATGAAAATGTGAATTTTTTAACATGATGAACTTTAACCTCTGGGTGTGGCCCCATACATGACCCCAGGGGCATGAATTTCACAATTTATAATATACCTGTCCTAGTTGTCATGCACACAAAATATTTAAGCTCTGGCATTAACGGTTTATTAGTAGAAGATTTTTAAAGAAGTACCAAAAATTACCCCTTTTTGCCCCCGATTTGGGCCCCTATGACCCCCAGAACCCCTATTTTCACAAACTTGAATTGGCCCACCCCAATGATGCTTTCTACCAAGTTTGGTTGAAATCCGCCCAGTAGTTCTTGAGAAGAAGATGAAAATGTTTAAAAGTTAACGGACGACGCACGATGGACAATCGATGATTGCAATAGGTCAGCATGGCCATTTGGTCAGGTGACCTAAAAAGCAGAACTTTGCCGGAAGGAAAAAAGAGTCTCATTTCAATAGGGCCCATCTTTATGACCTATCAATTAATCAGATTAATTCTCATCGAGCATGAGCCAAAATATGACCCCAGTAACAGAAATAGAAATTGTCATTGAGGCCTCTATTCAAATAATACTTTTAAGTTCTCACAATAGTTTGTCTTTAATCATTCTGATTAACCCATTCCCACACAGCAAAATTTTAGACCAGTCCATATTGAAAGGAGTTGCAGATGACAATGTAAAGTTTATGAAATTTTAGATTTTTTCAACTCTCTGGGTGGAAAACATTGTGTACAATGAAGAAATTGCTTGTTACAAGCAATTTTATACAATGTTTTCCCTCTTGTTTTTCTCGAGGGGCATCCAAAAGCGTCACTGTGTGGGAATGGGTTAAGAGTCAGCAGGATTGGACAAATATTCTAGCCCCCAGAGTGTAAACAAAGATAAAATTATCAAGGCACCTTTAAGCATATTTTCAATAAAACAATTCCATTTTGTCCACAGTTCATCTTTTTGGCCTGACAAACAACTAGAACAAATTTCATCCGAATTTGGTCAAATTGTGGCTGCTAGACTGTAAACAAAGGAAATGTCATTTCGGCGCCTTATCCAGTTTTGTTAAGGAAGCTCCTAGTATTAACCCATTCCCACACAACAAATTTTTAGACTTGTCCAAATTGAAAGAAGTTGCAGACGAACTTTCAAGTTGATGGAAGTTTAATTTTTTTTCGTCTTTTTAGGTAGAAAACATTGTGGATAATGAAGAAATTGCTTGATACAAGCAATTTCTTCATTTTCCACAATGTTTTCCAAAGCTCTTTAATTGAGGGGCGTAAAAAGGAGGGCTTGAGTTGGAATGGATTAAATGGATTAAAACATTAAAAAACATTCTGAACAAGTTTCATCAAGATTTAGTAAACATTTTAAGCCGAAGGAATCTTTATCTTACGGTGTAGAAAGCATTGTCGATAATGTTTAACAAGCAATTTCTTCATTTTCCAAAATGTTTTCCAAAGCTTTTTCTATTGGGGCGTCTAAAGGCATATTAGTGTGGGAATGGGTTAACCCATTCCCACTCAATCCCTCCTTTTTACGCCCCTCAACGAAAAAGCTTTGGAAAACATTGTGGAAAATGAAGAAATTGCTTGGATCAAGCAATTTCTTCATTATCCACAATGTTTTCTATCAGAAAAGACGAAAAAAATTAAAATTCCATCAACTTGAAATTGTCGTCTGCAGCTCCTTTCAATTTGGACCGGTCTAAAATTCCACTGTGTTGGAATGGGTTAAATCCTAGTGTAAACAAAGAAATCATCTTTAAGGCCCCTTTTCCCATGTTTTCCAATGGAGCCTTCCCCTTTTCAATAAGGTTTATCTTTAGGACCTAACAATCATTCTGACCACATTTCCTCAAGTCATATCCAAAGTTTGGCCCCTGGAGAGAAATCAAAGATACTGTCATTAAGGTGTTTCTTGTGTTTTCAACGGAACCTTCTTTTCTTCAATGTAGGTCATCCATATGACCTAGCAATCCTTTTGACTAAGTTTTGTCAAGATTCAGCCAAAATTATGGCCATTTGAATGAAACAAGAGCCGTCAGAGACGGATTATGCTCCCCGAATAAGGCTTTTGTCACAAAACTGTATGCCATTATTGGACAAAAAACTTCTTATTGAATGCAACTATAGTTTGAGATTTCAGTTCACAACAATTTTGAAAGTTTGACAAAAATTGAAGGAATCTGTTTGGCTTCACAGGCCTGATTCTAGTAAAATGCAATTTCATTAAATGGTAAAGGGTTAAATATTTTACCTTGACCATCAAAGTTATCAATGAAAAATGTCTCCATACAAAAAATGAAGACTTACTTGAGTAGTCTTGCAGAAACAATAGACTGATTTATTTTAGAGTAGGAAATATACAAAATATAAAAATTGCAATCACTTATCAGTTAGTATTTGACCTTGACCTTGACCAAGAACTTTATCTAAGTTTCTGCTGAAAGTTCTTGTCACAAGTAATAAACATAAGAAAAATGCTTAAATATGATGGCTATATCACTTACCATTGAAAAATTATGGCCAAGTTTTAATTTCCCAAATGTTGACCTTGAGAAATGACCTTGACCTTAAATGATGACCTTGAACTTGGTACCAACAGAAAGGGTTTGACACAAGCAATGCAAATGTGAAATATGAAGACTTCATCTGTAACCAATCAAAAGTTATTACCAATTTTAGTTTTTGTGGGGAAAAAAGACAGTTAACGTAAAGGTAATAACATTAAGGCCCCTTTTCCAATGACACATTTTTTTAAACGAAAATTCCCATTAGTTTAAGGTCAAGGGGATCTGATTCGCTACTCAAATATGAAATTTCATGAAATTCTAACTATTAGTCTTGGAGAAATTGGCAAAAAAAAAAGTTTTTACATTAAGGCTCCTTTTTCCATGACGCAGCCTTGAAATAAGAAAAATGAAAAAAAGGGTCTAGGAAATTTCCTAGGAAGATTATATATGAAGTTTCGTCCAATTAGGCCCAGGGGTTGCTGAGATATGACTTTGGACGGACAGACGGAAGCATAATAAATGATAATGTTATCGAATCTAGTGCTTTACTGTGGTACCTGCTTATTTTCTATTAGGTTCATTCTTACAACGTAACAATTACTTTGACCAAGCTTCAAAATTTGTCCAAATTGTGGACCCCAGAGGGTAAAGAAAGACATTGTCACCTTTCCTATATTTTCCAATGAAACCCTCCTGTTTTCATAGAATTCACAGTAGATCTCCAACAATGGTCAATCATTGTGTTATCTGGTATGTAAAAGCTCTAGTCTTTCAATGCAAAAGGCATGAATAAATTTTAGTTTTATATTTAATACAAATGTCATATAGGCTGGAAAACATTGTGAGAAAAAAAGAAACTGCTTCTTTGAAAAAAAAATCTTTTTACTGTAATCTTTTCAAAGCCAATTACTTTCAGTGCATTCAAATTCTGGATTGTAAAGTAACGGGCTAAAATCACTCACATCAGGTAAACTTGAAATAAACTGATGAATGTTGGCACTTCTCGCAGCTTGGATAATCTCATTCATAGTGACCTCCCTTGAATTATCTCCATAAGCAATATTCTCTGCAATACTTCTGTCAAACAGTATTGGCTCCTGGGATACAATACCAATTTTTGATCGTAGCCAGCCAATGTTAAGATCTGTCATTTTGTGGGAGTCTAAATACTGAAAGCATAGGATATTAAGGATGCTAAGCCATCTTACATTTCTCTACTCATGTCTTGGACTAAAATTTTGAGTTTAGCCCTTTCCAGTACAAAGTCTTGTTTTTATGTGGCTGTGATTTATACTTGAGAAAACATTGTGTAAAAAGGACAAATTGCTTGTAATAAGACATTTCTCCTTTTCACACAATATTTTAATCTCAATAGGATGGTTTCATTTTAAATTGCATCTAATTTTCATTATCATCTGCAAACTCTTTCAATTTGGATCAGTTGAGAATTTTAAAAACCAGGAAAGGGTTAATCATATTTCAAATGGAATGGAATTCTTCAGAAAAGACCACCAAATACAGAGGCCTGGTTCTGTCCATTAAAGTGTTTGTTCAATAAGTATCTTAACCTTTACCATACTGAATTGCTGTCAAATCAAAGGGCTGAAAGCACTGATAAAACTTGTTGTTCAAACATCAATTATTTTTTTACAAATCAATTTTGTAAACAACTTTGACAGGAAAAGTACAAGCAGGAGGTATAGACTAAAATCAGCCTGCACATAAGTGCAGTCTCATCTTTGTCTACACCTCCTGCCAAAACAGGAATATTCTGGGTTCAGCATGACAAGGGCTAATACTATATTTAAAACATACCACAGCACCATCCTCTGGATTATAAAATCTCTCAACGAGCTGTACTGTTGTACTTTTACCACAACCAGAACTTCCAACAAGGGCAACTGTCTGTCCTGGTGATACGGTGATATTTAACCCTTTAAGTACTGTGACATCCTTTCTTGTTGGGTATCGGAACTTAACATCAGAGAATGTCACTGCAGCTGTGTACGAGCCCTAAAACAAATAACTTATCATTCTAAGGGTTTATCTGAAATAAGTCTAAGATCTGTAATATATACTAAATACCCTAAATCATTTAGAGACAAATATTAAGACTGGTCCAAATTGAAAAGAAATTGCAGACAGCATTTCAAAGTGAGCCAAAATTTTTAGAATGAGTGCCAAATAAGGAAGAAATCTTTGTGAGAAAGGAAGGGAGAAATTGATATGAGATTGTCGAAGATTTTCAATTCAATGTCAGAACAATATAATGTTAAAATAGCCTATGTAATCAAGGCTGATGTTGAATAGAATTTTCTGTTGATCTAATTGAATAGATATTATACTGCAAACCTTGCTTTTGATAATTTGTTTTCCTTATTATGTATTCCTTCAACAAAGTTGGGGAATATTGCTTTGTTCATGGCAGTCCTTCAGTTGGTCCATCAGTAGACTAAACCTATTTTGAAGTTCATCTTAATATGTGGATAATCCTTATTGATTTACAGATCAATCTACAGGAGGTCACAGGCTGACCTTGAACTTGACCTTTGGAAGACAAAACCTTGCCAGGATTACAACTTGCCACAAAATCTTCTCCTTAGAGAGTACTGAACAGAATTCAACTAAATTTCACAGAAATGAAACTTGGGTGACCCTTTACAACAATTTGGGTCAGATAAAAAAGATGGCTTTAATGGGCTGGGCTAGATGCCATATCTGGTAAAAGCATTAAAAATCTTCTTCAGAAACCAGTTGATAGATTCACCCAAATTTTGCAGGAATGATCATGGAGTGACCCTTTATCAGATTTTTTCAAAAATTTTGGTTGGATGAAAAATACGGCTTTAATGGGCGAGTCCATTTCCATATAAAGTGAAAGCTTTGAAAATCTCAGAAACCAGTTTATAGATTTCAATCAAATTTCACAGGAATTGTCTTTGATGACTTTTCACCAGAATATTTACAAAAATATTTGACCAGATGGCAATCATAGCTGAAATAGACAAGGCTTATTTCCATATGTGGTATATAGTGAAAACTATAAAAAAAACTTTTTTCAGTAACCAGTAGATTTATTTCAACCAAATTTCAACAAAATTTCACAAGAATTATCTTATGGAGATCTTTCATCAGATTTCCTCAATAAAATTTATTAGATGAAAAACATGACTTTTTGGTGGGTGGTGGGAGGTATTTGGAATGAATTTCAATCAAACTTGTAAGAAATGATCCTAAGGTGAAATTGGTTGAAATACATGGCTTTCAGTGTCATTGCTTATGTGCATATATGGTATACAGTAAAAGTTTTGTTAATACCTTTTCATCTCACTTAATAAATGAATTAAACATAACTCAATTTGACTTGTATAATAAAGAAAAGTTTGAATGCTTCTCTAGAACTATTTCAAAGATTTCAGTGACTAGATTTATTTGCTAGATATGGCAAAGATGATTCAGTTTATATTGAAGTCCTGATAAAACAGTACATTCAGGCCTTTGGAGCAATACAGGCACTCAGGATCAATTTTTTTAGTAAAATGTCATAGGTAGACCTTGAACTTTCTTACACTGATGTATGTAAGACCAAACCTTGCCTAAATGAAAACTTAATACAGAGTTAAGATAATCAAATTTAGCACAGACATTTATCTCAGGGTGTAGAAGATCCCTATTGGCTTTCAGATCTATCATATGAAGGTCAAGGTCACAAAATGACCTTGTCCTTTGGTAAACCAAACCTTGTCCAGATGACAACTTGACACGGTTGACAGCTAGGATAAACAAAATGGAACAAAAATGTATCTCAGAGTGAAGGTGGTCTCCAAAATCATTACATTCAAACCTTTCCCATTTTTCAAAATTTTAGACTGGTCCAATTTGAATGAAGTTGCAGACGACAATTAAAAGTGAGTGCAATATGTATAGTAACAAACCTACAGGTTAGAAAATATTGTGAAAAATTATTTTTCCACAATTTTTTCTAAAGCATAAAATCAAAGGGACATAAAATCAAGGGATAGTGCAGGAGAGGGTTAAGGCCAATGACACAGGAGACCTTGAAGTCTGTTATATTGACCTTTGGTAGACTAAACCTTGTTTAGATGACAACTATACACAGTAAGGATCACCAAATTTATCTAAGGTTGTAGAAGAACCTTAATGATTTTCAGATCAATCCATAAAAGATCAAAGTCACAAGGTGGCCTTCAATTGACCTTTGGTAGACAAAGGCTCATCGGTATAATGACTTGACAAAGAATAGGGCTAGGATCACAGAATTTTGCACACACATTTTATATCTGGATGTAGATGGTCCCAAATGATTTTTAAATCAATCTGTTTAAGTTGAAGGCAACAAAGTGACCTTGAACTCTTTTATATTGTTCTTTGATAAACCAAACCTTGTCTGGATGATAACTTCACACAGAATAAAGCTAGGATCACTTAATTTGACAGTCATTTATCTCAGGGTGTAAATGATCCATTTTGATTTTTAAATCAATTTATTTAAGGTGAGGTTCAAAATATATAGATAAAATTTACCAAGCATAGTCAGGTAGATAAAATAAGCCAGAATTTTTCTTCTTTGCACAGATTTTGCACAGACAAATAGATAAGGGACTACATGATCCCTGTTATTAAGATGAATCCATTGAAGGTCAAGGTCACAGGTTGACCTTCAATTTTTCATACAATCCACAAAAGATCAATGTCAAACCTTGTTGGACACAGAATTTAGCTTAGATCACAGATGTTGGCAATTCTTGAATCCTATTTGCCTTTACCTCACAAGAAATTCACTTAATAGAAGTTCACAACAATAGTTGGCATCCACTGAACAAGAGTGCCATGGTCACAATATATGCCACCACTTTGCTGCTGTTTCACAAAAATAATTGTAGACACTACTTATTTTGACAGAACCAAATTCAAAACATTTGCAGACTACCTTTTTAAATTGTCAAGTTCAAACTTTTTTTTTATGGTTGATTGATTGAATGGGCCCAGAGACTAAGTGTCAAGGGGCATAACTCTTGCCAAAATCAAGGAACCATAAAATCCTTGATCCATGTACACCTACAAATTATGGTTATGACATTGACCAAGTTTCATTTAAATCAAGACAAAAAGTTAGGAGGAGTTGCTTTCACAAGGCTGCAACTTCAATAAGCCCCAGATACTAGGTTTTAATGGGGCATAATTCAGGGAAAATTAATGAACCATAAAATCCTTACTTCATGCATATCTACCAATTAAGGTGATAACATCCACCAAGTTTCATTTAGATCCAGCCAGAAACTTAGGAGGAGTTGCATTCACAAGGCTGCAATTTCATAAGCCCCAGAGACTAAGCTTTAAGGGGGCATAACTGAGGAAAAAAGTCAATGAACCATAAAATCCTTATTTCCTGCACATCTACCAATTAAGGTGATAACATTGACCAAGTTTCAAAAAGATCCATCCTGAAACTTAGGAGGAGTTCGGCTCACGAGAAAAGTGGAAGTACGTATGGACGGAGGGAAGGCCGAACGGTCGGACAGACGGAGAAGATGACACCAATATACGACCGCCTCCGGTGGCGTATAAAAAATAAAGCTCCCAAGTCAAATCTAGAATAGTAAAAGTTATCTAGCGAGTCATGAATTTTACTAATATATGTTTGTCTAAAAGAAAATATCATGACAGATGCTTTTTGGTTTAACCAATTACCACAAGAAAAAATTTCAGACTAGCTCAAATTCTAAGAAGTTGCAGACAACAATTCAAAGTTTATGAAATTTCGATTTTTTTCATCTTTCTGGTTAGAAAACATAGTGGATAATAAAGAAATTGCTTGTGACAAGCAATTCCTTCATTTTACACAATGTTTTCGAAAGCTTTTTCTAATGGGGCGTTTAAAAGCATAACTGTGTGGGAATGGGTTAAAGAAAATCTAAAGACAGATCATTATATATCTCAAAGAAAATCTCATGACAAATCTTCATCATATCTTCTTATCAGATATTTGTAGTAAATGCTGAAAATATCTGTGTTCCTTTTGAGAATATATTTGTTTTCAATTAAGCATGAAAACCTGATCACACTGTATAAAGTCACAAAGCAAACTCATACAGAACTGTAATTAGGTTTTATGTCTCAAGCAAAATTCTTCTTTTCAACAAAGTGTGTGGAAATAGGTAAACTGCAGCAAATTTGATCTTATCTTTGTTAATTTGACTTAACCCATTTCCACACAATGACGCTTTTAAAGGCCCCTCAATCTGAAAGCTTTGGAAAACATTGTGGAAAATGAAGAAAGCATTTTTGTAATTATCCACAATGATCTGCACTTAAGAAGACAAAGATTTTAGATATTTCATCAACTTAACCCTTTACTGTACAATCAATGTCTTTTACATCGTTGTGATTTTACACTCGAGAAAACATTGTGGGAAAAGAAGAAATTGCTTGTAACAAGCAATTTCTTCTTTTTCCACAATATTTTCTACCCTACTGAATGGCTTTTTTTCAAATCAAATCCACTATAAATAGTCATCTGCAAAACCTTTGAAATTGGACAGGTAAAAAAAAATTAAAACAGGAAAGGGTTAAAATTATTGTCTGCAAATTCTTAGAATTTGGACTGGTCTAAATAATATTGTATGGGAATGGGTTTATTTAGTTAACCAAGTTGTCATTTTATTTCCTTTGATATTTATGTCACAAATTTATAAAGACAAGTACCGACCTCTACAGGCCGTGTCCCTTCCTCTGAGTATGAATCTATTGCTGGCTCTCGGTCCAATAGTTTGAAAATTTCAATAGCAGATGCCTTGGCTTTGGCAGCATTTGGGGCAAAAGAACTTGCTTCACCTACATTCATGGCACTGAATACTAATGCTCCGAATACCCTGTAAAAACACATTTCAGTATAACTCTGATAAAAGCTTCATAGATAACTAAGAAATCATTTTGGAATTCGCTAGCATTGAAAAACTATAATGCTCCTAAAATGACACTGAACCTCAACATGTGATCTTGAACTTGAGCTATAGACTTGAGATTTGCCCAGTAATAATTTGAATTATGATGGTGGACAATCATTCGTAGTTATTTCAAAATTAATCAAAAAGAGTCAGAATTAGAGTGGACACAAATATTTTACTCAAAGTTTGAACTCTCAGTGTGACTTTGACCTTGAGACAAAAAGATTGAACATTACAAATTATCTCATGATAGTTTTGTACCTTTCAAAATTTTTGATGCCTTGTAATGTGTTAAGCACCATTGCAATTAACCCATTCCCACACATCAAAATTTTAGACTGGTTGAATTGAAAGATTTTGGAGACAACAAAACAAGCAATTTCTTGTTTTCTCACCGTGTTTTCCATTAGAATATTTTTTTGGCACGTAAAAATACGGGATTGTGTGGTAATGGGTTAAGTGGGACCAACATTATTTACAAGCAATGATCTAAATTGCAATATTTGTTAAGAGTCATTGCCACAAGTTCTCATTCTTAAATAAATTATACAGTTTCGAAGTTCTATATGGTTTCAATTACTAGCAGTTTCTGTCTGGTTCATGTTTATGTAACAAAAAGATACAGTATACAAGTTAGCATAGTGATTTAACCTTATTCAATCCTTGGTTTTTAAGTCTGTGTGAGGTTATACTTGAGAAAGCAATGTTGAAAAAGAAGAATTTCTTGTAACAAGCAGTATCTCCTTTTCCCATGAAATTTCCGACCACATGGGATGGTTTCATTTCAAATTGCATCCGAGTTATTTGCAACCTCTTTCAATTTGGACCAGTCTAAAATTTCAAAGAACGGGAAACCATTCAACCTTTATTTGCCTTTTTGACACCTCTGAAGAAAAAGAATTAAAAAAAAAAATGTTTAACATCCGATTCATTTATTTCCCACAATACTTTCTCCTCAAAAAGGACCAAAAAAAATTTTCATTAAATTGAATCTGTCGTAAACAACATCTTTCAATTTGGACCAGTGTAAAATTTTGTCATCTGGTAAAGACCCATTCCCACTCAGTGACGCCTTTAGACACCCCAAGGAAAAAAGCTTTGAAAAACATTGTGGGAAATGAAGAAATTGCTTGTTAAAAGAAATTTCTTCATTTTGCACAATGTTTTCTACCCAGAAATGTGAACAAGATTGCCATGGTCACAATATACACCGCCACTTTGCTGCTGTTTCTTAATATTATTGTATACACTACATATTTTGACAGAACCAAATTCAAAATATTTGCAGGCTACCTTTTTAAATTGTCAAGTTCAAACTGTTTGTTATGATTGATTGATTGAATGGGGCCATAGACTAAGTGTCAAGGGGCATAACTCTTGCAAAAATCAAGGAACCATAAAATCCTTGACCCATGTATACTTTCAAATTATGGTGATGACATTGACCAAGTTTCTTTTAAATCAAGACAAAAAGTTAGGAGGAGTTGTGTTCACAAGGCTGCAATTTCAATAAGCTCCAGATACAAAGTTTTAAGGGGGCATAATTCCGGGAAAATTAATGAACCATACAATCCTTGATCCATGTACATCTACAAATTATGGTGATGACATTGACCAAGTTTCATTTAAATCAAGACAAAAAGTTAGGAGGAGTTGCATTCACAAGGCTGCAATTTCAATAAGCTCCAGAGACTAAGTTTTAAGGGGGCATAATTCAGGGAAATTAATGAACCATAAAATCCTTACTTCATGCATATCTACAAATTAAGGTTATAGCATCCACCAAGTTTCATTTAGATCCAGCCAGAAACTTAGGAGGAGTTGCATTCACAAGGCTGCAATTTACATAAGCCCCAGAGACTAAGTTTTAAGGGGGCATAACTGAGGCAAAAATCAATGAACCATAAAATCCTTATTTCCTGCACATCTACCAATTAAGGTGATAAAATTGACCAAGTTTCAAAACAAGAGGACCATGATGGTCCTAAATCGCTCACCTGAGGCATCTGCAAATTATAGTACTTTTTTGTATAAAAAAGACACAACTTGAGCAAAATAAATAAAACAAATATAAGATTTTGGGCTTTGTACAAAACAATCAAGTAATGCTTTAAAATGAAAATGAATGCCTTTGGCTTCATAGTTTAATCGATTACCAAACTATCCCAGATTTGTCACCCTCAGGGAAAAAGGTTTAAAAAAGCATTGTGAGAAAGCAAGCAATTTCTCCATTTCTATTTAAGAAGAATCCTTTTAATGCGATTTATGCAATTTTCAATCCCAGGAGCAGAGACATTTTTTATCCTAAGAGCATATTTTCCTGTAACATTGTACAAAATTATTTAGTCATGCTACATACCAAATATGAATGCCCTTCATCTAAATTTCAGAAGGAGAAGACTTTTGAAGTTGCTCTAATTGGGTGTTTTCCAAAATTTGGGACCTCTGGGGCGGTGCCATGTTTTATCCCAGGGCTAAGATTTTAGCTAACATAGTAGAGAACCATCTGGTTATGCTATAAATCAAATATGAATACCTTAGACTTTGTAGATTAGGAGGAGAAAACTGTTGAACTTGGTCTAATTGAGCATTTTTACAAACTTTGGACACCCAGGAAAGGGGGAGTTTTTTAACCTACAGGCATAATTTAATCAAAATTGATGGATAACAGCAAGGCTATGCTACACTCAAAATATAAATGCCCTCCGCCTTAAAATGAAGAATTGTTTTCAACATACTCAAATTTTGTGTTTTTCCAAATTTTTGGACCCCAAGTCAGGACCGTTTTTGACCCTTGGATGAAAACTTTTTTGTGATATAGTACAAAACCATCTAGTTTTGCTACATACCAAATATGAATATCCTAGACCTTATAGTTTAAGAGGAGAAGCCTTTTGAAATTGCTCTTATTGAGAATTTTTCCAAACTTCGGACTTTTGGGGCGGGACAATTTTTGACCCCAGGGATTAAATATTTAAAAACTTGATAGAGAACCATATGATTAAGCTCTTTACAAAATATAAAGGCCTTTGGCCTTGTAGTCTATGAAAAAAACAACTTCAAAGATTTACTAAAATTTCCAATTTTCATATGCCGCGGCAACCAAAGTTTTTTACGGAAAGTAATTCTTTTAACAACTTTTGAAAAGCTTCATCCAAGGAACATCCAGGCAAAGTTGAAGCTTGATTGGCCTACTGGTTTAGGAGGAGAAAAATTTTTAAAGGTATTTAAAGAATAACTAAAGATTCCCATTTTCAAATGCCGCGGCAACCAGAGTTTTTCACTGAAAGAAATTCTTTTAACAACTTTTGAAGAGCTTCACCCAATGAACATCCCTGCAAAGTTTCAGCTTGATTGGCCAACTGGTTAAGGAGGAGAAGATTTTTAAAGATATTTAAAGAATTCTTAAAGATTCCCATTTTCAAATGCCGCGGCAACCAGAGTTTTTGATGGAATTAAATTCTTTTAACAACTTTTGAAGAACTTCACCCGAGGAACATCCCTGCAAAGTTTCAGCTTGATTGGCCTACTGGTTTAGGAGGAGAAGATTTTTAAAGAAATTGTGGACGGACGGACAGACGGACAGACAGACAGACGGACAGACGGACGGACGACGGACAACGACCGATCACAATAGCTCACCTCGCACTTTGTGCTCAGGTGAGCTAAAAATCCAGCCAGAAACTAGGAGAAGTTGCGCTCACGAGAAAAGTGGATGTACGTATGTACGGACAGACGGATGGACAGATAGATGGAGAAGATGATGCCAATATACGTCCGCCTCCGGCGGCATATGAAAAATGTTTCATTCACTTTAAATTGTCGTCTGCAACTCCTTTTAATTTGGACCAGTCTAAAATTTAACGGTCTGGTAATAGGTTAAAGAAAACCATTGCAGTCATTAACTTACTTGAAAACTTCAACATAATCCAACTCATTTTCAGTGATTAAGTAGGCACCAAAATAGAAACAAGCAGCATATGCAAAAAATAGAACACCCTGAGAAAAGGAGTACGATATTCCAATAACATGAGCTTTCTTCAGAGCACCCCTGTATGGCTGTTCCAATTCCTCCATGAATTTCTCAATGAATTTTGGTTCCTTTGTTAATGATGCAACTGTTCTGATGTTCTCAATGGATTCCACAGCAATCTTTCAAAAAGAGATTAGAAAAATTCAACCTTCATTCCATTTTTTCCATGAGGCAACAAAAAGTTATACTGGTCAAAATCAAAGAAGATGCAGACGATAATTTCAAAACTAGAATTGTCGCAAAGAGGACTAATACTCCCTACCAGTGCTTTGTCACTCAAGTAGAACAGTTGACCACGTGACTTTCATAACCCAAAATCAGAAATGATTGTCAAAGTACAATTTTGACTTAAGTGACACAAGATGATAGGGTACCTCCTTGGGTCATAAACAACATGTGTATAAAGTTTCATGGTCCTTGGTCAAATTGATTGTTACAGAATGGAAACAGTTTTTAATCAAAGTTCAATTGTGACCTCGACCTTTGATCATCGTCATCCAAAAACAATAGGGCACTTCCTTTGGTCATGGACAACATGTGAAAAAAGTTTCACGTTCCTAGGTCACATGGCTTATGAGTTAGAGCCGGGAAATAATTTTCAATAAAAGTTCAATTGTTCAATTGGATGGATGGATGGACAGACATAGTGAATGCAATATACCCCCTCTACTTTGTAGGTGGAGCTATGATTATAGAATTTCAAATATCTCTGTCTTTTCTGGATAGACAACAATGTAGAAAATGTAGAAATTACTTGTAACACGCAATTTCCAGATTCTTTTCCTTGAGGGGCGTAAAAAGAGTCATTCAGAAATTGGTGAAAAGTAAACACCTTCACATTCAGTTTATGTATACATAGCTATTGCTATATTTTTCAGCATATTAAAATGTTAGATTCAGCATATTAAAATGTTGGATTGAAAGTAATGAGTTAAACAAGTATAATTAGACTCACTTTTCCTGCAGCCTCTAAAGCTTCTTTATTCTTCCCAGCAGCCCCATGTAACATAGTCATCTGGAGAAATGCCCCGACCATGATTAATGGTACGAATCCTAATATGACAAGGGTCATCTTCCAGCTGTAGATAAAGGCTATTACTAGCCCCGCTGCTATACTTGAAAAACTCATAATAGACTGACCAATTCGGGCACCTGCTGCCTGTAAAATAAGGGCACTGCCTGCTCAACTTTAGGATTTTTGATAGTGAAAAGTGACCTCAATCTTTGATTATTGTTAACCCATTCTCACACAATGACACTTTTACACACCTCTCAATATGAAAGCTTTGGAAAACATTGTGGAAAATGAAGAAATTGCTTGTCACAAGCAATTTCTTCATTATCCACAATGTTTTCTACCCGAATAGACAAAGATTTTAAAGATTTCATCAACTTTAAATTATTGTCTGCAACTTCTTTGAATTTGGACTGGTCTAAAACTTTTTCATGTGGGAATGGGTTAACTAATATTGCCAAGGACACTTCTATTGACGATCAAGAAGAAATGAACAAATTTACATTTCTACCAGTCTATGAATATATAAGTAATGGTCCAGAGAAGAAATTGACTTCCCTCGGTTGCCTTGACCTTTAACTTAGCTGAACAGATATGTAAATTGGCACATCTTCTGATGATAAAAACAATTAACCAATTGTTGGTCCCACCCACTCACTCCTTTGGGCCAAACAATCTATTTCGATAGGAATATCCGCTTCGATATTTAATAGTGCTATTTTGCAAAAATATTTTTGTAGAATATAACAAAAAGGTTAAATGGTTGGCAACTTCAATGTTGTAAATACAGCTGTTATTACGACGTTTAAGTAGCCAAACCAACTAAAAAAACGGCGGTCAATGTTGGAATTCAAAACTTCCATCTGGTCTAAATGAATGATTTCATTAGTCGACTGATTATTTGATTAACAGATGGGATTGGTCAATTGTGCATCATTATTTTGTAACCCATCAATAAATAATTTAATTGTTAGTTTCGTCTATCAAAAACGAGCGATCTGATTGGTCGAAAAATTTAATTCATACCTCCATGAACAAAATTTTGAGTACGCAGCCATTTTGAATGCTTCTGCACAAAATAGTTCACTACAAAAAGGTATCAAAATTTGTTAAGTTGTTGCATTTTTTGCTCGATGCTATCAAATTATAAGAAATGAAGATAATATTTTTTGTTTTCATGGAGGTATGAACCGAAAAACCTAATCACACAATGTATGAATCCGCTTTGGGTATTCATACAGTGAGATTAGGTTTTTCGGTTCATACCTCAATGAAAACAAAAAATATTCTCTTCATCTCTTAATTGAGCCCTTGTATGTCATTTTCAACCATTTCACATGTGCATTCAGCAGCCTAGACAGCTACACAGTGCAAGTAGAATATTTGCTGGTTGTCTTAACCCTTTCCCGTTCAAATACGGGATTTTACGTTCCTGTGATTTTATACTCCAGACAAGAGGCCCAGTGGGCCTTAACGGTCACCTGAGTAAACGAGCATCAAGACAAGTGATTTAGGGTTTATAAGAAAAACATTTTTTTAAGAAGTACAAAAGTTTACCCCTTTCTGCCCCCGACTGGGGCCCCTTTTACCCTAAGCCCCCATAACCCCTATTTTCACAAACTTGAATTGGCATCCCCCAATGATGCTTTCTACCAAGTTTGGTTGAAATCCCCTCAGTAGTTCTTGAGAAGAAGATGAAATATTTAAAAGTTACCAAAAATGACCCCCTTTTGGTCCCCATTTTAGGGCCCCCTGACCTCCAGCCTTTTTATTTTCACAAATCCGAATAACCATTACCAAATGATGCTTTTTACCAAGTTTGTTTGAAATTGGCTTTGTACTTCATCATCAGAAGATGAAAATGTGAATTTTTTAACATGATCAACTTTGACCTCTGGGTGTGGCCCCATACATGACCCAAGGGGCATGAATTTCACAATTTATAATAAACCTGTCCTAGTTGTCATGCACACAAAATATTTAAGTTCTGGCATTAACGGTTTATTAGAAGAAGATTTTTAAAGAAGAACCAAAATTTACCCCTTTTTGCCCCCGATTGGGGCCCCTATGACCCCCAGAACACCTATTTTCACAAACTTGAATTGGCATCCCCCAATGATGCTTTCTACCAAGTTTGGTTGAAATCCGCCCAGTAGTTCTTGAGAAGAAGATGAAAATGTTTAAAAGTTAACGGAAGACGGACGACGCACGACGACGGACAAACGATGATTGCAATAGGTCACCATGACCATTCAGTCAGGTGACCTAAAAACATTGTGGAATAAGAAGAAATTGCTTGTAACAAGCAATTTCTCCTTTTTTCCACAATATTTTCTACCACATAGGATGGTTTCATTTCAAACGGCATCCATTGTCGTCTGCAACCTCTTTCAATTTGGACTAGTCTAAAATTTCCAAAAACTGGAAAGGGTTAAACCATTCCATCATGAAAAAGATTTAGACAAGTCAATATTGAAAGAAATTGCATACAAAAATTTTACATCTGTGAAATTAAAAAATATTTGTCCTGTAATAAGAATTTCTTCATTTTCCACAATGTTTTCCAAGTTTTTTCTTCAATGGTGTGAAAAAGCATGATTGAGTGGGAATGGTTTAAAGGAGCTTTGAGTGAGTATCTATCTACAGAGCACATAGTGAATTCTGATCACAATTTAATACAGCTTGATCAGATTTTTTGTTTAATATGTCTATGAAAACAAAAAATATTCTCTTCATCTATTAAAACAACCAAACTGTCGTTGTCATGATTCAAGACCTGTAAGCTGGCTCAAAAAGGATTATACTTCATACAAATTTAGTTTATGGTCACATACAATTGATAGCACAAATGCTCATTTGAAACTGAACATATATTCTGAGTTTTAAAGTAATTGCATTCAAATAAGAGATACATGTACATTGGAATCCTGTTAATTAAAACACAGATTTCGCTGCTGTCATAGCACAGTTGGTAGCACGTCTACCTGCTAATCTTCAATAATGGAATGTCAGGGGGTTTGATCCCTGTGGTAGCAAATATTATTTCCGACATTTGTCTATTACCAATGGGTGGATAATCGTAAACTGAGTGGGATAGCAGCTGGAGGCTACTAAAGGATGTAGTGGTAGAACTGGTGTGAGAAATACCAGGAATCCATTGTTAGGTGCTCCAACCACCTGATATGACTGAAATACTGTTAATATGGAATTAAACCCCAATCAATCAAAACACAGATTTAACCAATTTCTACACAATGTTGCTTTTTGACACTCCTCAAATAAATATAATTGGGAAAAGATTATGTAAAATGAAGAAATTGCTTGCAACAAGCAATTCTTTCCTTTGATGCAATGTTTTCTACCCAGAAAGTTGAAAAAAATCATACAGTTTCAATTGTTTTCTACGGCTCCAAAAATGTTGCCATCTGGTAAAGGGCTTACAACATTTTTCTTGAACAACAGAACAGAACAACAAAGTTGCAGTTGAAAGGAAGCAATTATTCTACAAATCTTTTGACATGATTGTGCTAACCCATTCCCACACAGTGAAATTGTAGACTGACCCAAATTGAAAGAAGTTGCAGACAACAATTTAATGTTAATGAAATTGTAGATTTTTTCATCTTTCTGGATAGAAAACATTGTGAAAATGAAGAAATTGCTTGATTCAAGCAATTTCTTCATTTTGCACAATGTTTTCTCAATTGTTTTTCTTGAGAGGCATCTAAAAGAGTCACTGTGTGGGAATGGGTTAAAAGACATTTTAATTTAGCAGTATTTACACCTTTTAGGGGTTGCAATTAAGAGGATTCCTCTATATCACAAAAAAATGCATATTTTTTGTATGACAACTACTTCATCAACACTGCAGCACTAAGGTAAAGGCATACCTCAATTAGTCTACAAAATATAATTTTGTAGAAAGAGGAAGATGGATAACATACTTACCCCTTGGACTTGAGCTGCATCTGTAGCTAATCTTGTTGTCAAGGCACCTACACTATTGCTATGATCATCAAAAAATGAGATGTCCTGCAAGAAACAAGAGTATCATATGTGGATGCAAACACTGGACTATTTAAGTGCTTGATAGTTGGTCATGTTTCTGAGTCAAACAAGATGTTATTGTGAAACACCATGCCCTATAGCAACCTTTTTTTGGAAAAACATGGCCTTGATAAGTGACTTTAACCTTGTTAACTGACCTTGAACTTGGTATCTGCATAAGCATATCAATGAATTCTATCATAATACCAAATATGAGCATTGTAGCTTGAATAGGATTAAAGTAATTGTAAATGGTCAAGTCTGACAGACAGACAATCAGATAGACAGACAGGCAACAGTTAAACAATATACATCCGATGTTTAACCCTTTCCTGGATGAACCCGGGATTTTATGTCACTGTGATTTTATACTTGAGAAAACATTGTGGAAAAAGGAGAAATTGCTTATAATAAGCAATTTCTCCTTTTCCCACAATGTTTTCTACCACATAGGATGGTTTTATTTGGTATTGCATCCAATTTTCATTGTCGTCTGCATCCTCTTTCAATTTGGACCAGTCTAGAATTTCAAAAACCAGGAAAGGGTTAAATGTGGGTTATAAAAGGGGCATAATTCTTTCAAAAACTATCACCCTTGTTGGTATATTTCACTCTTTTAATAATACCAGAGATATTACAAATTCACAAAGTTTTTGGACAATGATGTTTGTTTGATTTTGTTTGAATGGAGTTTTACGCGGCTTTCAACAATCTTTCAGTTATATCGCGGCGGCTGGAGCACCTAACAATGGATTCCTGGTATTTCTCACACCAGTACCACCATCACATCCTTTCCTAGCCTCCAGCTGCTATCCCACATAGGTCTACGATTATCGACCCATTGGTGGGAGACCAATAGTCGGAAAGGATGAGTGCCGCCGTCGGGGATCAAACCCGGGACCTCTAGAATGACAGTCCGACGCGCTACCAACTGCGCTATGACGGCGGCTTGGACAATGATGACGATGATGTGGAAGCAGGCAATGAGCTGGCTATAGCAATTCCTTGTGTTTTCTATGAAAACAGCTGAGCTAAGAAAGATCACTATGTAATACATACTCAAAGAAATGGCATTGCTTGCAGAAGTCCAACTTGATAGTTAACCCATTACCAGATGGTAAAATTTTAGACTGGTCCAAGTTGAAAGGAGTTGCAGATGATAATTAAAAGATCATGAATTTTGGATTTTCTTTAGTTTAAGGGTAGAAAACATTGTGGATAATGAGGAAATTGATTGTAACAAAACCTTTTTTTCTTGGAGGCATCTAAAAGCGTCATGGCTTAATGAAAAAATGTACCACATGTAGATATCATGTTCTGTCATAGGTGGTAAATAGTGAGAAATCTAGGGAAAAAATGGAGTTATCTCGTTTCACCCTTTCCTACTTTGCAAAATTTTGGACCTGTTTGCAGAGAAAAACTCAAAGTGGATTTTGATTTGAAAAATAACCATTCAGTAGGGTAGAAATGTTGTGGAAAAAGAAGAAATTGCTTGTTGCAAGCAATTTCTTCTTTTTCTTCATTTTTTTCTCAAGTATAAAATCACAGGGGCATAAAATCAAGAGGTTGAACAGGAAAGGGTTCATATCACCCCTAGCCTTGTAGTTTTACCTAATCTACCATATAAGTGGATAGAAAAGAATATAATCAAGTACAATGGCATTCTACCAATAGAAGCCAGAGCTCTGTATTTACTACTATTCAAATATTACCTGTCTAAGAATGGCTTTAAAACTCAGTGAACGTAATCGTAAGGTCAAGTGTTCTCCTGACCGTCCAAACATAGAACCCTGCAAATAGAAAATGTCAGCAATATTTCATTTAACTCATTACCAGACAACAAATTGCAAGAGACTGGTCAAACTGAATGAAGTTAAATAATACACATAAAATTGCATTTAAAAAATTAAATCTACTTTTCCCACAATGTTTTCCAAGCTATTTTGCTTCAATGGGTCAACATGTGGGATAATATGATATACAATCAAAGATAGTTTTTTAGTCCCTTTTAGCCTAATTAGAACTTGTACATATTTATATTACCAAGAAGAACAAAGTTGTTTTTTATTTAACTTTCATTGTGTGTTCGCCTTTGCAGCAAGAGTAGCCCAAGTTTAGGAGGAGAAGATGTATTCCAACACAATCCCACTTTGTTTAACAGAAAATGCTTAGATGAACAAAGTGGCCAATGAAGAAATTGCTTGACCCAATAGGTAAAGATCTTTTGAATTTCACAAACTTGAAATTGTCATCTGCAACATATTTCCATTTGGACTAGTCTAAAAATATGGTGTCTCGTAATCGATTAAGCCTTTCCTGTTCAATCCCTGTTTTTTTCATCTATGTGTTCTTATTTTCGAGAAAATAAGAAATCAAAGCCCTACACCTATTCTTTATGGGAAAAATAGTTAAAGAAAAAATTGTACAAATTGAGATATTTCTTATAATAAGAATTTTCCCATGTTCTCACAATGTTTGCTATCCTTAGAGTAATGGTTTTCGTCCGTCATTCAGTCATTAAGCTTGTCCGGAGCATATCTCCTAAAGTATCAATGCTATCAACTTGAAACTACATAGTTGGATAGCTCTCATTGAGGAGAAATGAAGTGCACAAGTACCACAACTCTTGCTTGCACAATTTTGGAGTTATTGCCCTTTGTTATTTTACAGACTTATATTTTGTCCTGGGCATATCTCTGAAAGTATAATAGCTATCAACTTGAAACATCATAGGTGAATAGATCTCATTGAGGAGAAATGAAGTGCACAAGTACCACAACTCTTGCTTGCACAATTTTGGAGTTATTGCCCTTTGTTATTTTACAGACTTATATTTTGTACGGGGCATATCTCCTAAAGTATAAATGCTATTAACTTGAAACTTCATAGGTGAATAGATCTCATTAGGGAGAGGTGCAGTGCACAAGAACCAAAACTCTTGATTGCATAATTTTGAAGTTATAGCCCTTTGTTGATTTAAAGATTAAGATATTGCCCACATTATATCTCTGAAATATAATACCTATTTTCTTGAAACGTCAAAGGTAAATAGATCTCGTTTAGGAGAAGTGCAGTGCAGAAGACCCACAACTCTTACTTGCATAATTTTGGAGTAATTGCCCTTTGTTTTCTTAAGACTTAGATTTTGTCCAGAGCATATCTCTGAAAGTTTAATAGCTACTATCAAACTCATTGACTAGAAATACAGGGCACAAGAAGCCTAAATCTAACTGGTTTCAGTTTACTATCAAGCTTTTAAGGCAGGGGATGGCAATGTCCATCATTGCTATTGTAGTACTTATTTTTCAATCTAAAAGTTTGTCATCTGGTAATGGATTAAGATGACTGAAATGTATTTTTGCTTGAAGAATCTTGGTAAAAAAACCTTCTTATCACTATTTTGCATAGATCATGAGAGCATTTATTAGGATAACTAAGATGCATACCTGTAAGAAATAGGTGACAAAGCTGATAAATCCGACCACAACCAACATGATAACCCAAAACCGAACCTCTTTTTCTTGTTTTTCAGAGTCTGTCTCAGAGAAAACCTGAAAATAAATTTGTTCATCATCTTATTTCTTTACGTTTTGAATTTGCAATCCCCTTATTACATGATATCCCAGAATCTAAGAATACCAACAAACATTTTGATGAGTACATTTCAGTTATTTGTAATCAAAATATCCTCAAAATAGTATTCCAATTAGCAGAAATCCAATGTAGTTACCACATTACTACACAATGCTGGTTTTGATATTGTGAACGAAACATATATGGAAAGTATTGTTAATTTCTTGTTTTCTCATGATTTTTTCAAACCCTTTATTTTGGACATATTTTAAAATATTGTTTGCTGCTATTCTCAACTTGGAAAAGTCTACAATTTTGTCATCTGGTTATTGTTCAAATCTTTGATAGAATTTTTAACCTACTCACCCCCAACATTTCAGCAAACATTATAGCAAAAGCAGGCATGACTCCACCATTGATCAAGCTGCCAATACAACCTAGAACTATTATGTACCATTCCGGACTATTCATTTTCATAACACGGCCAAGACCAGCATTGGCCTCCTCTTTCTTCTTTTTCTCCTCCTAAAAATCACATTATTTAAGAGATGAAGAGAATTTTTTGTTTCCATGGAGGTGTGAATAAAAAAAACTAATAACACTGTATGAATACCCAAAGAGAATTCATACATACATGTGATTAGGTTTTACATTTCATATCTCAATGAAAACATAAAATATTTTCTTCATCTCATATAACTCAATGACATCAAGCAAAATGAAGAAAGTATTTTACAAATTCGATATTTTTTGTATGGAACTATGTTGTGCAGAGGCATACAAAATAGCTGCATGCGTAAAATTTTGTTCATAGAGCTATAAATATTCTTTTTTTGGCCAATCAGAATGCTCATTTTGAGAGACAAAACTAACAATTAAATTACAAATTTATGAATTTTTAATTTAATCTATTCTCACATGACAAAATTTAGACTGGTTAAAACTGAAAGAAGCTGCAGACAACAATTTCTAATTGATTGAATTTTTTTGATAGAAAACATTGTGGATAATGAAGAAATTGCTTGTATCAAGGGATTTCTTCATTTTCTACAACTATTTACAAAGGTTGTTTCTTGAGCCACATAATTGTAAGTGATTATGTGGGAAAGGGTTAATTCAATCAATTTCCACAAAATTCAACTTTTTCATGTTCCTCAAGAAAAAAGTTTTGGTAAACATTGAAGAAAATGAAGAAATTGCTTGTAGCAAGCAATTTCTTCATTATCTAACACATTTTCTACCCAAAAAGGCAAAGATTCATAAAGTTTCATTGACTAAAATTTGTTGTCTGCAACATCTTAGAATTTGAACCAGTCTAGAATTCTGTCATCTGGTATTGGGTTAAGTAATATTCTCGGCAGTTGTATTAAACAACTTGACCCAGTCAAGCATTGGACTCCATTTTCTCCTTTTTCTGCTCCTAAAAGCATATTGTAGTTCAATGAATGTTTAATTCATTTCATTCCCACATGACAAAATTTTGGACAAGTTAAAATTCAAAGATGTTGCGGAAACACATTATTTAGTTTATGAAATTCTAAATTCTTTTGGCTTTTCTGGTAGAAAACATTGTGGATAATGAAGAAATTGCTTGTATCAAGTAATTTCTTCATTTTCCACATTTTCTAAGGCTTTATTTCTGAGGGACTCAAAAGTGTGATTATGTGGGAATGGGTTAACAACAGTATGACTGACTCGGCAGAGGTCATTCTAGGTAATAAGACAAAAAGCATTTACATGAAATCCTGGTCTGTTGCCTTTCAAAATATGACTAAGGCCAAGCACATTGTAACTAGAAAAGGTCTCTAAAAAATATTAATGTCTCCCTCCTATGTAGATAGATGGAATAAAATGGCATTCATTTTGAAACAGTCAGCAATTTTGAAAGAAAGAAAAGTGACATGCACAAGGACAGATGATAATGAACAAGTGTGTTTCATCAAAATCAGTCCAATGGTTATTGAACATTTGTCCAATAAAGAAAAAATGTCAATTTAAAAAGGTGGCTGTTTTAAAACTAGCGGCTATTAGAAAAAAGCTTTGCATGATTTATGGAGTAAAATAGTGGCTGCTTTAAATTAGTGATCATTTTGAAAAAAGAAAAGTGTCATGCACAAGTAGAGGTGATACTGAACAAGTGAGTGCAGTTTCATCAAAATTGGTCAAATGGCTATTCAGCATTCATGAGGGCAAGAAAATATTGATTTATGGAGGGGTTTTTTTTAAAAGAAAGGTGTTATGAACAAATAGAGATGATACTTAACAGGTGTGTGAAGTTTCATCAAAATTGGTGCAACGGTTACTGAGCTTTGGTCCAGACAAGAAAAAGAGGATGTACAAACAGACAGAAGGCACAGCCAAAATCAATGTCTTCCACAGAGTGGGTAAACATTATTCTTCCAATTTTTTTATTTAACCCATAACCTTAACCCAATCCCACAAAGTGACGATTTTGGATGCCTCATAAGAAAAACATTTGGGAAAACATTGTGTAAAATTGTTTTCTAACCATTCAATGACAGAGATCTTTAAAATACTCTCAACTTGAAATTATGATCAGCAACTTCTTTGAATTTGGACAAGTCTAAAATTGACGTCTGCTATTGTAACATTCAGGGCTGTTCCTGCTTGATCTTCTTACTTTCATAACCTATGACATGTAGAAATATATTTTGGAAAGCTTTGTGGGAAAAATAAAATTGCTTAAAACACCATAAGCAATTCTTAAGCAATTTCTCCTTTTCCCACAATGTTTTCTACCTTATTTTGAAGTATGGAAACCTCTTAATTGCAACCCTGATAATAGCAATTCACTGCTAAATTGCATCTGACTTAATGCACAAACCTTAGACTTAAAGAACAAATTACTCCTTTTAATAGCAACTTCTGGTTAATTGGACACATTGGTGTTGCAATTAGCAGCACTATACTTTTTTTAGTTTTACGCCTACATAATGTCATATGCAACCCCTTTCCATTTTGTTATCCCGTAATTGGGTAATATTATACCCCACAATCTGTCAATTTTAAACTTTCAAGAAATATAGGTACGGAAAACAATCAATTTCTCCTTTCTTACAATGATTTCTACCCAATCTGAAACACATAATTTAATTTTAACTTATTTTGAATTGTCTGCAACCTCTTCCAATTAAGACCAGTTGTAAATACTGTTGTTTTGTTATACCCATAGCATTGGTGCAGGGGCAAAACATTGTAAATACAGTCGTAGTTATGATATTTTGCTTGTGCAAGGATGATATATAGAATCATGCAATCTTACCTTTATTGCATCACTTTCCTCTACCTCTGTGTCCCTTGTTTTTTCCGAAATGGAAATATGTTTTGAGAGAGCTGGTGTTTGTCCAGAATAAATCTCTGCTTCTATATCTGTCAAACAAGCATAGTACATTAACCAATTATGACATGACAAAATTTTAGACTAGTCCAAATTAAAAGAAGTTGCAGATGACAATTCAAAGCTCATGAAATTTAAGATTCTTCAGCTTTCTGGGTAGGAAACATTGTGTGAAATGAAGAAATTGCTTGCAACAAACTCAGGGTTTGATTTTATTTTTTTTTTAATTTTTTGCAAATTTTAAAGAGGGACTCCTACAGGACATTCCTGAAAAATGTGGTTGAAATTTACCAAATGGACTGGGAGAAGATGTCATTCAACCCAATATCAGATGGCAAAGTTTTAGACTGGTCCATATAAAAGTAAGTAAGCTACATAGAGCATTCCAAATTGGGCTAAAATTGGAATAGGGTAAAACTTTTAGTGAAAAGGAGAAATTAGTTGTAGCAACCAATTTTTTCCCTCTACCACAAAGTTTTCCATGATTGTATTTCTTCAGAGAGCATCACTGTGTGATAAAAGATTCAAGAAACTATTGACACACAACAGACAACGCACTCAGGACAGAAGGTGATGACAAAAACTAACCTTGAGCATTTTCTTGCTCAGGTGAGCTAAAATTAGAACTTGTCATAGGAAATGACTTATACCTTTCACACATAACACCTCTTTTTTACACGCCCAAAGAAAAATTCTTTGGAAAACAAGCAATTTCTTTATTATGTACAATGTTTTCTACCCCAAAAGACAGAGAGTTTTAAAAATGCATCAACTATGAACTGTTGTCTGCGACTTTTTT
The DNA here is from genome assembly GCA_946902895.1 of Fragum fragum. NCBI lineage: Eukaryota > Metazoa > Mollusca > Bivalvia > Cardiida > Cardiidae > Fragum > Fragum fragum. The sequence goes on along the minus strand of OX336377.1, from coordinate 44,679,554 downwards.
AATTTGGACCAACTTTGTTGTTTTGGAATAGGTAAATATCCTAGCAAGGGCCTTGCTTGTATATATGTCTTATATGGAAAAGTGTCTTATTTCAAGGAGAGATAATTCTTTTGAAAGGTGTAGTTGAAACTTCAAACTAGAGGCACTTGAGCGCCCGTATCATTCCACAGGCCTGATTGTACTGATAAAACAAATGGTGTTTTCTGGAATTTAATATAAACCGAATCATATTCACCATGCGTGGCAAATAAATCTTGTCAATGAAATATTTTAATATTTCAACCTTTTCATTGTTTTATAATAGTCAAATCATTTACGAAGTCAGATGAAAAAGGAATTCACGTTTTTTTTAAAAAAATCACAGGTTACAATATATGGACATCAGCCACAACCATAAAAGCCAAATCAAAATTAATTGATGGAATCTGAAAAAGAGTTACCAAAGGATTGTGGCGGTTGGAGCAAATATTCATGGATTCCTGGTATTTCTCACACCAGTATTACCACGACAGCTGCTCATCCCAATTAGAATTACAATCATCCACCCATTGGTGGGAGACAAATGTCAGAAAGGAAATTTGCCTAGGCCAGGGATCGAAATCTACCAGTGGGAGTATAGACTTCCCAAAAAGTGTGCTGCAAAACTTCAATACAAGATAAAACTTTGCATAAAGTTTTAATTCTATGAAGCAAAATTGTAGAAGGAATTTGCTGCACGAAATTTTTTGAATTTTTGTACATTGATGACCTGAAGGACAGATACTCTGCTTGACAGGTAGACACACAAGCTGATTCCAGTATACCCCAGTAAATGCTTGTTTTTTCACAGTGACATGTGACAAAGCTTTCATACTTTCATAAGACTTTCTTAAAGTAAGACTTAGACTTTCTTACCTTCATCTGTGGTTTTTGTCTGAAAATTTAGAAAAAAAAATAAGTTACTACTACTATATTTCTGAAACAATTCTCTTGGGAGCTATGCCAGTCATTGGTTAAGAGCTTTCACATTTCTCCAAGAGTTCTTTCAAATTCTTTTGACCCCATTGTTACTTAACATTAGTCGAAATGTCTAATTATGGAGTATATGATGGGCAGTTTGAAGCCAGAAGAAAATGTCTTGCACAACTTAACCCATTCTCACACAATGACACTTTTTGATGCCCTTCAAGATAGCAATTAACATAGTGTAAAATGAAGAAATTGCTTGACACAAGCAATTTCTTTATTTTACACAACTTTTTTTTACCCATCCATTCTGTGATATTTGGTGGAATACCATCCTCCAATTTCAGAGAACATGATTTTCAAAATTTTCACTATATACCACATAAACATTAGCTTCACCCTTGTTTTTTATCCCGCAAAATTCTATGAAGGGATCTGATAAATAGTCACCAAAGAGCATTCCTGTGAAATTTGCTTGAAATCAATGAACTGGTTCCTGGGAAGAAGATATTCAAAGTTTTACTTTATTACATTTAGGGAAATAAGCTCCACCAATACAAGCCATATTTTTCAAAATCTGATAAATATCCGCCAAAGAATCATTCCTGAGTAATTTGACTGAAATCCACATACCGAGTAGAGGATTTTTAAAGTTTTCACTTTATACCAGATATTTTGTTTTCATGGAGGTATGAACCGAAAAACCTAATCACACTGTATGAATATGCAAAGCAGATTCATACATTGTGTGAGTAGGTTTTTCGGTTCATATCTCCATAAAAACAAAAATTATTCTCTTCATTTCTTATAATTTAATAGTATCGAGCGAAAAAAGCCAAAACCCTACATCTTTTGATACCTTTTTGTATGCGACTATTTTGTGCAGAAGCATAAAAAATAGCTGAGTACTAAAAATTTTCTTCATTGAGTTATGAATTTTTTTTTTCGACCAATCAGAACGCCCGATTTTGATAGACGAAACTAAATGTTAAATCATAAATGATTGAAAGTAGGACTATTAAACCTTTCAAAACCACAAGTTTATCGCTTTGACAATTTCACCTTATGAACTGATTTCTCAAGCTATAAAAACTATTTCACCTTATGAACTGATTTCTCAAGCTATAAAAACTCATGCTAGTCTTGCATCAGTAAGATGAAATATGAACTCACCTGAAGGGTCACCAGTTGGTTATAAATTCCTCCCTGTCTCATTAGCTCATCATGTGTTCCTTTTTCCACAATAATCCCATCTTTAAACCCAGCAATCATATCAGCTGTCTTGATAGTTGAAAGTCTGTGAGCTATTACTATGGTCGTTCTACCATGACTGGCCTATAATAGACAATATTTTATAAATTCTAAATAAATCAATAAACGCAAAGACTTATGAAGGGGGCTCAGATGCTTTGCCAGAATTTTGACCATTACCTATGACCTTGAATTTTGAACTTGAGTCTGAGGATTTGTGAATAACACATTTTCAGACAATGGTTAAATGTTGTCACATACGTCAGACAAATGGATGGCAAAAATAGATTACCCCAATGTTGATGTTAGATCTTAACCCACAATAATACAACTTATATGCATATTCTAGCATAATAATTATCCAGTCCAGATATGACAAAATTTTAGACTAGTCCAATTCAAGAAGTTGAAGACGACAATTTCCATTTAATGAAATTGCCTTGAAATGGGCTATAGTTTTCAAAATCCAAAATTGGCTGCCATTTAAGTGAAACATTTTTATTGGTTAAGCAAATTAAACATTGACCCACATTATAAACAAATCTGCTAAATAAAAGTTAACCCATTACCATATGACAAAATTTTAGACTGGTCCATATTGATAGAAATTGCCTATGACAATTTAAAATTTGTGAAATTTTACATTTCCTAAATCATCTGGGTAGAAAACATTGGGGAATATGAAGAAATTGCTAGTAATAAGTAATTTCTTCATTTTCCACAATGTTTTCCAAAGCTTGTTTCCTTGGAGGCATCTAAAGGCATCACTGAATGGGAATGGGTTAAGTCAAGATGTAGTAACAATGTTTAACCCATTCCCACACAATGGCCTTTTTTTACACCCCTCAAGAAAAAGCTGAAGAATACATTGTGGAAAATGAAGAAATTGCTTGTTACAAGGAATTTCTTCATTATCAACAATTTTTTCTACCCAAATAGAAAAAGAATCTTAAAACTGTTGTCTGCAACTTCTTTAAATTTGGACAAGTCTAAAATATTGTCGTGTGGTAATGGGTTAAATAACCAACCAAGCATTTTACATTTTTATAAATGTTACTTACAATAAATGAGCAAAATAGTGCTCTTTCACCCTTGTCATGCTGTATGAATTACCTTACAGAATTAATGTAAAATCAAAGAGCTGAAAGCACTGATAGAACTTGTTCTTCAAAAATCAATACTTCTTTGAGAAATCAATTTCATAAACAACTCTGGCAGGAAAAGTACAAGCAGGAGGTGAAGATCAAGATCAGACTGCACTTATGTGCAGGCTGATCTTGGTCTACACCTCCTGCCAAAACCGGAATATTCCGGGTTCAGCATAACAAGGGTTAATAATAATTGTTACTGTTCACTGGGCAGCAATCACTCAATGTTGTGAATGTCGCTGACAAATCAAACTGAAAGAAGTTGCAGATACAAAAAGAAAAAGAGCTGTCAGAGACAGATTATTCAAAAAGTATAAAATAAACAGAGAAAAAGGTTCGGACAGACCGACAGACACAGATGCAGGTATAATTATGCTGGCTATATTCCAGACATGCTAAATTTTAAAGTTTATCCTTGAGCTGTGACCTTGACCATTGGAGCTATCTGAAAATTTGTTTCATATGGGCACATCTAATCACAATAGAGAACAATTTCGCAAAGTTATTTCAAAATCAATCCATAATTTTAGGAGCTATGCTGAACCCATGCTTAATCTTAATGTTTGACCTTAAGCTGTGACCTTGAACTTTGAGCTACCCGATCTTTTTTTTCCAAATTGCACAATTATGACAATTGATATTGAAATCAATCTATAATTGAAGGAGCTATGCTCTAAATATGATTCACTCTAATGATATACCTTGAGTTCTGACCTGTACCTTGAAACTATACAAATAAATTTTTCAAACAGTACATCTACTCATGACGGACATTGATTGTGCCAAGTTATATTGAAATCCTTCTATAATTCAAAAATTGAAGGATCTATGTTCTGGAAATGCTAAATTTTCATGTTCAACCTTGAGCCTCGACATTGGAGTTATCCGAAGATTTGTTTCAAATTGCACATCTATCGATAATAGGGAACAATAGTGAAAAGTTATTTTGAATACAATCAACGATCTTAGAAACTATGCTCCAGACATGGCTATTTACAACATTGACCTTGACCTGCAACCTTGACCTTGGAGCCATCCGTTTTTTTTCCAAGTGGCACATATTCTCATGACTGAGAACAATCGTATCAAGTTATATTGAAATCCTTCTATAATTGAAGAAGCTATGCTCTGAACATGCTTAATTTAAACTTCGTCTTTTGGATGTGACCTTGACCTTGGAGCTATCTGAAAATTTGTTTAAAAATGGCACATCTACTCATGCTTGAGAATAACTGTGTTAAGTTATTTTGAAATCCATCCATAATTGAAGGAGCTATACCCTGAAAATAGTTAATTTCAATGTTTGACCGTGAACTGTGACCTTGACTTTGCAGCTATATGGTTATTTTTAAATGGTACATTTATGATAGAGAACAATTATGCCAAGTTTTTTTTTGAAATCCATCCATTATTGAAGGAGCCATGCAGTAAACAATGTTTATTTTTACCCTAGACCTTGAACTGAGACCTTGACCTTGGAGTTATCTGATCTTTATTTGAATGGTAGATCAATTCATTATGGAGGACAACTGTGCCAATTTATTTTGAAATCCATCGATAAATGAAGGAGCTATGCTGTGAACAAAGTCAATTTTGACCTATGACCTTGAAGCTATCAAAAAAACCCGGTAGTACCTCAGGCATTATCATAAGATATTCACATGTGAAGTTTCATCCAATTTGGCTGAAGGGTTGTGGAGATATCAGGGCAGACGGACGGATGCATGGAGAACAGAAGGTCAGACAGATGAAGCGGCAGCTATATGCTCGCCCTTCGGGAAACATAATAAGTAGTTTTTCCTTCTACAGAAATATTATAGAAGACAAAAATGTTATCTGAGAAAAGAGTTTTATGAAGATACAATTGTTATATTCATAATCTTCAAATATTTCATACATCAAATTAAGCTGTAACGGTATTGTAATCGAACTGCAAAAATAAGAATCTGTAAATAAAATCAGTCATACATATAATTACCTTTTCTAGCGCTTCCTGAACAATTCCCTCACTCTCAGTATCTAAAGCAGAAGTGGCCTCATCCAGTAACAAGATTTTAGGATCTCTCACAAGGGCTCTAGCAATGGCAATTCTTTGTTTCTGTCCACCACTTAACTGGGCACCTCTCTCTCCAACTAACGTTTCAAATTTCTATAAATATCAAATAGATTTTTTGTACCTAGGGTTACTTTAGGATCCCTCACAAGGGCTCTAGCAATGGCAATTCTTTGTTTTTGTCCACCACTTAATTTGGAACCTATCTCTCCAACTAGGGTCTCAAATTTCTAGATAATATGGGGTACAAAGAATCCACTTGTCCGCTCATATTTACGAGTAGGAAATCACTGAGGACGAGTGAAAATTCTGAGGCGGTCTACTGCCTGGACGAGTGAAAAAAAACATGCTGTAAAATTCATTTCAGTATGAATACAGATAGAAATACCCCAAAAACTGCATTTGTGTCAATTCAGAGATAGAAGTTTTAACTGTTTTTGGTTTTTGCATGATATGACGCGGCACTGAACACCATAAATTTAATTGATGATAAATTTAAGAAAATTATTATGCATATATAACAATAAATTTCACTTATTTTTTAAAAAAAATTTGCGTATTCTGTCCTACCAAATCATGTTCTTTGAATAATACAGGAAAAAGGCAGCGATTTTAAATGTATCAATATATTGTTTCACTTGTCCAGATCATTCTACTGGTATTCAGGACCTGGTACTAACACTTATTCTGACTCCTAGATTTTGTGTTTTTGTTTCATCTGTGCTAAAAAAATGTTGTCATCAGATATCAGAAAACTTTTCAAGTACTGAATACCAAATTACAAAATGTACTTCTTTTTAAAACACCTATGCTTATTGTAGGAAAAGTGATAGTCAATGCAGGACGTGTAACTTTTTCATGTTACTTGCCCTGCAGGACGAGTGCAATTTTTGAAATTCTTTGGACCCTGAAATATGGAAAAGCACTTTTGTAGATAGGGTTATATTGGGGCCCCTTGTGGCTCTGTCAATGGTACTTCTTTGTTTCACAACTTAACCCATTCCAATTCAGTGACACTTTTAGACACCCCCAAGGAAAAAAGTTTTGGAAAACAATTTGGAAAGTGAAGAAATTGCTTAATACAAGTTTTCTAAAAGTTCATAATCTTCAAATTGTCGTCTGCAACATCTTTCAATAGTCAGTCTAAAATTGGGTCCCTCTCACTCCAACTAAGGTCTCTCATTTCTACAACATATTGAAAAGTATTTTTGAAAATAGGGTGATTTGGGGATCCTCCACTAGGGCTCCGGCATTGTTTCACCACTTAACTGTCACCCTATTACTCCAACTAGGGCCTCAAATTTCTACAACATATCAAAAGTATTTTTGAATTAGGGCGACCTGGGGATCTTCCATTAGGGGTCTGGTAATTGCAATTCTTGGTTCATGTCTACCACTAAACATTACATCTTACTATTCAAACTAGAAATTGTCCCAAAGTGGACTAATACCTCCAACAGCATTTGTCCATATACAAGTGCTAACTGTCAAAGGGCCGTAACAAAAAATTGACTTTTAATTCAAGGGTCATAAATCGGGCAAAAATCAATGGACCATAACCAAAATAGAATATGCACATGTCTGACTTATACAGAGTCACTCTGTGAAATTTGAATCAAATCCTTCCAATGGTTGCTGAGGAATTGAGCAGACACAATTTTTCACCAAAGGGGCATGTCTCCCTCAAAAATCAATGGACCCAAAAAAATATGCACATCTCTGCTTGATACTGATTATTTCAGTGAAGTTTGAATAAAATCCGTCCAAAAGTTGCCGAGAAATTGAGCGGACATGAAAAAGCTACAGAAATATAACAAAAAATGGACTTTTTAATTAAAGGGCCATACCTCAATCAAAATTCAATGGACCGTAACCAAAATAGGACATGCACATGTCTGACTTATACAGAGTTACTCTGTGAAATTTGAGTAAAATCTGTCTAGTGGTTGCTTAGAAATTGAGCAGACATGAATTTTCACCAAAGGGCCATAACTCCCTCAAAAATCAATGGACCCTTATCCAAAAAGAATATGCACATCTCTGCTTGATACTGATTATATCAATGAAGTTTGAATAAAAATCTGTCCAATGGTTGCTTAGAAACCGACATGAAAAAGCTACAGACAGACCGATCGACCGACTGACAAGCTGACTCCTATATACCGCCTAAACATAGTTTTGGGGGTATGATAAATTTCTACAAAATACAAACCTAATGTACTAATCAAATTCCAGTGTAACTGAACAATTTTTTACGAGTATTAGATGTCAGATTGTGGGAGCCAGTCTATTTTGGACTCTTTGATGTTTTGGTCATGTTTTGATCCTAAAGCTTGATTTTGAATGGAACTTTGTTTGATTTTGACAAAGATATCATTTGATTACTTATCTATTGATTACAGGGTTCACGCTGTCGGTCGCCAAATGCGACAAAAATAAAATTCTGGCACAAGTTTCTTTTCATTTGGCAAAAGTTCGTGGCGCAAAAAATGAAAAGTTTTGTTAATACGTACATTTACTTTGACTTATTTCCCACAGTCAAGTCCGAAGGCCAAGTGTGTATAATTGCTAAAGGGCTTGTGTATCGGGTCAATTATGTCATCGAGTCTGACATAAGACCAACACATTACCAAATTTAAATACAGTTCTGATTGACAGCCAATCAGATGAATAAAATGTGCTCATTGGTAGGAGAGTCATATTGATTTTGTGTTATGGGCGTGACTTAGTATTATGGACGAGCCGATGACGGCAATCACATAATAGATCAGTAGACCTCAATTATCACATATAAATAGGCCTTCTATAAGAAAAGTGTAATTACACTGGCCGCCATTTGTCTTTTCCTGATGAGTACTTTTGCCAAATTCATGCATATTTTCGTATATTTCTGCTGACAGTTTCAGTCAGTTTCTAATCTCGGCACCGCTACCGTGATTCCTTGTTAATAAATTGAATCAGCATTTACGGGTAATAAGAAGGATATTCTGATGAACTGTTGAAAGAAACAGTGGTAGTTTGTCAAAATTTGACATAAATTCCAAAAGTTCTCCTGTTCAGAAAGGAGATCGAACCATTTCTTTTTTGTTCATTTGTACCAAAGAATGTTCAACCTTAAACTGATTTTTTTTAAAATTACAGAAGTCTACATTATCTTATTATTAAATCAAGCATATTTTACAAGGTTTATTACTTTTTCCTTCTCTCTTTTTTCTCATCAAAGTCTATATTTTCTAATCAAATTACTGAAAGCACTGATTAAAGATGAGTAAAAATCAATGTATGTGTATGATTTGGCTACATGCATTCAAGACAAAATTAAAAATGAATGGCCATGTTAAAAACCTATTCAATATGCATATTATCTATCTAACAACATATTAGAAGAAAATAACAGTGCAGTTAAGAAATGTTCCAGTTCTGCACCAACTCCTTCTCAATTTGGCCCCAACTTTTTCCAATTGGCCCCAACTTTTTTAATTTGGCGAAAAATGATGGTGACAACTTTTTTCAAGCTAGAGCTTACCCTGGATTATATCCATAATTTCAGTTTGTAAGTCATTAGTATTCGGTTTGAGGGTCTTGTTTTAGTGTCTGATTGTATTCTACATTTTCAGATCTATTTTATTTGAGTCTTCATTGACACATGTCGTCGGTTTTTGTGGTTCTGTCTGTTTACTCCTGCACACTTTAACCTATCACCAGCCAAAAGTTTTTACCTCTTATAGCATTTGTTTATAATTGTTTAGTTTTTTGGTTAAATTTTGCAGTCACTGACTACAGATAGACAACTATAAAACAATATACCTCCAATCTTTTGATGTAGGGTGGAAATATAAAAATCACAAGAGTATGTGAAATATGCAGCCAGACACCATGATTAGTGGAATTACTTACATCTGGCAGTTCCATGATAAAATCATAGGCATTAGCCATTTTTGCCGCCTCTTCAATCATTGTATCAGACACATCGTCCCCTCCATAACGAATATTCTCAGCGATTGTTGTACCAAACAGAATTGGTTCCTGGCTTACAATGCCGATATGTTGACGAATCCACCTAACATTGATGTCTTGTATATTTATTCCATCAATTAAAACCTAGAGAAGAAAAAATACCAGTAAATAAAGAAGTATGTCTGCCAAAATGATAGACATTCCTTAACCCATTTCCACACAATGATCTTTTTTGATGCCCCTCAAAAAAAGCAATATGGAAAACATTCTGTAAAATGAAGAAATTGATTGTGACAAGCAATTTCTTCATTTAAACCCATTGCAGAACAACAAAATTTTATACTGATCCAAATTGAAAGAAAATATAGGGGATAATTTCCAGTTTATAAAATGTTACATCTTTTCAACTTTCTGGGTAGAAAGGACTGGATTACAAGCAATTTCTTCATTTTCTAAAATGTTTTCCCCTACTATTTTTATTGAAGGGCCTCCAATGGCTCCATTGTCAGGAAACGGGTTAAACAAAATGTTTTTTATCCAGAAGCTTGAAAAAGTCTAAATTTTCATAGGATAGAAACTTGAAGAAGTCTAAAATTTCATAAACTTAAATTTACTGTTCACTTGCAATTTGGACCAAAGTAAAGTTTTGCTGACAGGTAATGGGTTAACAATGTCAACTAGACTATCATTTAAAGTGATTAATACCCCAAACAAGTCTATGTCACAGAAAAAGCCGAAAATAAGTCTTTCTTCAGATTTTTTAACAAAGGGCCAAATCTCGGAGAAGTGTAAATGGATACAAGCAATATAGAATACAATAATGCACACCTTTGCATTGCCTGTACTTTTGAAAATTAGTATATGAAGGTAAAATGAATAGATACAATTTTTAAACGAAGGGCCATAACTCTGATGAAAAATGAATTAAATCTAAACTAAAATAAATGTGCACATCTTAACTTGACACTGAGTGTGTATGTGAAATCTGAATCGAATCAATCCAATAGTATAACCGTTTCTAGTTCAATCCCAGGTTTTTACATCTCTGTGTTTTAATACTTGAGAAAATTTAGGAAGAAATGAAGAAATTACTTGTAACAAGCAATTTCCTCATTTTCCACAATATTTTCTACACTATTGAATTATTATTTTTCAAATAAAATCAATTTTATATAGTCATCTGCAATCCTTTGAATTTAGGCAGGTCTAAATTTTTTGCAAAACAGGAAAGGGTAATGAGAAAATTAGCTGACAATAAAAAGCTACAGAACGACCAACAGACTGACAGACCTACCGACAAATTGACTCCTATATTCCCCAAAACAGAGTTTTCTGAAAAAATAATGATCAACAAGAAAATAAAGCCAACTTTTATTTTATATTATTGTTCGAACAAATGAACATGAATCAAAGGCATGAATCAAAGGATAAACATTTAAAAAATAAATCATACCTGACCCACTTCAGGATCATAAAACCTTTGAAGCAGTTGAACAACCGTAGACTTTCCACAACCACTAGACCCCACAAGGGCTACGGTCTGACCCCTATCTATCTTCAAACTGACCCCTTTTAGGATCTGTAATATACAAAATAACACTTTAACAAGTGTATATTTAGCACCCTAAATGACATATTTTACTTCACCCATTCCCTCACAATCTCGATTTTTTATGCCCCGTAAGAACAAAGCCTTTGAAAACATTGTGGCAAATTGCTGAAGCTTTAAAACTCTTTTTTTTTTGTGGGGAGGGGGTTGGGGTGGGGACATAAAACATTGCGGATGTTAAAGAAATTGTTACAAGCAATTTCTTCAACATCCACAATGTTTTATGTCCCTCCCCCCCCCCCCCCCAAAAAAGAGTTTTAACGTTTCAGCAACATAAATTCTCGTCTGCATCTTATTTCAATTTAGACCACCCTAAAATTTTATCATCTGGTAATGGGATAAATAAAGGACAAATTTTAACAACATCTAATCTTGAATAAACTAAGTCACTTGCACACACAATTATTTATTATAAGAGAAAGTTGAAATCATGCTATACATGTTATTCTTATTTTATCCACATTGTTGCTTTACCAAATGTTGATAAATAAGGACATGCTTTTAATTCATTGCAACACATTTTCTATTCTTAAGGGACATGGTTGGTTTGATGAATGTGGTTTAACGCCGCTTTTAACAGTATTTCAGTCATATCGCGGTGACTGGAGCACCTAACAATGGATTCCTGGTATTTCTCACACCAGTACTACCACTTAATCCTTTCCTAGCCTCCAGCTCCTATCCCACTTAGGTTTACGATTATCCCCCATTGGTGAGAGACAAATGTCGGAAGAATATGTGCCGCTGCCGGAATCAAACCCATGACATCCCATGATTGAAGATTAGGATTCTGACGTGCTACCGACTGCGCTATGACAGCGGCTCTTGAGGGACATTAATAAGCAGGATAGTGTTAAATTTGGTTAATGGTTGGTAAAATTTACATTCCTTGTTTTTTTCCCATTTAAATATATTTCAGACTTCTGGCTGTATACCCTGCTTTGAAATATTTGTAGGTCCATAACTCTAACTTATTACCTTGACATCAGGCCTTGAAGGGTAGGTAAAATGTACATTCCTAAGTTCTATCGAACCATTAAATTTGTCTGGCTGTAGACCCTCTTCTGCAAAACTGTCGATTGGAGGAACCTGCAAGAGAAAACAGAACTATTGCCTGCAGATACCATGCTTTGTTATAGGTGAAGAATAGTGAAACAAAATCAGACTACAGGTGCCAGAGACTGAAACAAGAACACAGACTACAAGTGTCAAATAGTGAAACAAGACCACAGTCTAAAAGTTTCTGATCGTGAAAAAAGAGCTAGGACAACAGGTGCCAGAGAGTGAGACAAGACCACAGACTATAGGGTCCAGAGAGTGAAACAAGACCACAGACTATAGGTGCCAGAGAGTGAAACAAGACCACAGACTATAGGTGCCACAGAGTGAAACAAGACCACAGACTATAGGTGCCACAGAGTGAAACAAGACCACAGACTATAGGTGCCATAGAGTGAAACAAGACCACAGACTACAAGTGTCTGATGGTGAAAAAAGACCACAGACTACAGGTGCCAGATAGTGAAACAAGATGACAAGAAAGGTGCCAGAAAACATAAGCATAAACCAGAGATGCCAGATATTGAAAAAAGAGCAGACTACAAGTCCCTGATAGCGAAACATGAGCACAGACTACAGGTGCCAGATAGCGAAATAAGACTACAGACTATATGTGCCAGATAGTGAAAAAAGAGCTAGAACAGATGCCAGAAAACATACGCATGAACAGACTACAGGTGCCTGATAGTCAAACAAAAGCACAGACTACAAGAGCAGGATAAAGAAGACATGAACAGACTACAGCTGCCTGATAGTCAAACAAAAACATAGATTACTAGAGCCAGATGAAGATGTGAACAGACTACAGCTGCCTGATAGTCAAACAAGAGCACAGACTACAAGAGTGGGATAAAGAAGATGTAAACAGACTACAGCTGCCTGATAGTCAAACAAAAACATAGACTACAAGAGCCAGATAAAGACGTAAACAGACTACAGCTGCCTGATAGTCAAACAAGAGCACAGACTACAAGAGTGGGATAAAGAAGATGTAAACAGACTACAGCTGCCTGATAGTCAAACATAAACATAGACTACAAGAGCCAGATAAAGACGTAAACAGACTACAGCTGCCTGATAGTCAAACAAGAGCACAGACTACAAGAGTGGGATAAAGAAGATGTAAACAGACTACAGCTGCCTGATAGTCAAACAAAAACATAGTCTACAATAGCCAGATAAAGAAGACGTGAACAGACTACAGCTGCCTGATAGTCAAACAAGAGCACAGACTACAAGAGTGGGATAAAGAAGACGTAAACAGACTACAGCTGCCTGATAGTGAAAAAAAAGCACAGACTTAAGATGCTGGATAGTGAAACAAGAGTACAGATTACACGTGGATGATAGTAAAACAAGACCACAGACCACTGGTGTCTGACCCTGTAGAGTGCTTGATAATTAGTAAAACATTCTAATGAATGCAAATCTTGCCACCTATGAGGAAGGATGAACCCATTACCAGCTTTTTCACAAACCCAAAGGAATAACCTAGAAATTTACTTTGATTAGCAAGAAATGTGTCAAAGTCAAAGACTTGGATACCCCTGCTTAAGTGCTTGTCACATGACGCTTAGTTCTGACCTTGAATTTAGAAGTATCTAACTTAACTTTACCCCTAATACTAGTACTCATCAAGGGGTAAAACTATGCTAAATACTGATATCCGTCAATTAAAGTAGAGGATAATTATATTCTAGAAAAGAAATGGCCCTATATCCAAACACATACATACACACAATGTCATACACCAATAATTTAATTGTTAGTTTTGTCTATCAAAAACGAGCGATCTGATTGGTCGAAAAATTTAATTCATACCTCCATGAACAAAATTTTGAGTACGCAGCCATTTTGAATGCTTCCGCACAAAATAGTTCACCACAAAAAGATATCAAAATTTTTTCAGTTGTTGCATTTTTCGCTCGATGCTATTAAAATATAAGAAATGAAGATAAATTTTTTTGTTTTCATGGAGGTAAGAACCGAAAAACCTAATCACACAATGTATGAATCCGCTTCGCATATTCATACAGTGTGATTAGGTTTTTCAGTTCATACCTCCATGAAAACAAAAAATATTCTCTTCATCTCTTAAATGAACACCTCTGTTGACATTACATGGCAGGGGTATGAAAAAGAAAGTGATTGTAACAATAAAAGACAAGATTTTATAAATCTATGACAATTTAACTAGAACCAGTCCAGGAATTTCTTCTTTAAACACAAGGTTTTCCCTATTATTTTTCATCATAAAAAAGCATTTTGTGGGAATGGGTCAAGCCAAAGATTCCAATAAAATATTGAAATACTCATAAGGTAAATCACCTGAAATTTGTAAGTACTTTATTCCGTGTTTTTGTCACAAATTTTCCCCCTTTTTTATTCTTTGTGTACATTACATTTTGTGACGTGCTCCAGAAAAACTGGCCATTTTGACAAAACTTTGAAAAATGATTCTTTTATGGTTTCATAAATTTTGAGATCTCCCGAGACCATTGAGTTCTAAGGTGATTAATCAAAATTCTAGACATATTTTAAGTTATCAGGTATTTTGTAAAAAATGGCAATGCAAGCTGATGTTACTGCTTTTACATTGTGGAGGTTGAAAGATTACTAAGATACTAAATTTTAGTGTAATTGACTTCTTTAACCCATTCCCACACGACTAAAATTTATACTGGTCCAAATTGAAAGAATCTACAGACGACAATTTCAATGTGATGGAATTTCAATTTTTCTAGTCTTTTTGGATAGAAAACATTGTGGATAACAAAGAAATTGCTTGTGACAAGCAATTTCTTCATTCCCTACAATGTTTTCCAAAGCTTTTATCTTAAAGGGCGTAAAATTGAGGGCTTGTGTTGAATTGGGTTAACATAGCATAATCTTATTGTACAATGATCAGAATGAATTAGTATAAAAGGAATACAGTGAAATAACCAAACCAAAACTCATTCAATTGATATCCCATTTATTTTTTCTGTAAATAATCTATGACAATCTATTATCATACATTTTACCCAGACTATATCTAAATGAAGACTAAAACAAAATGCTTTTGAAATGATGTCTGAGGATGCAATCGTAATCAAAAGATTGTAATTCTACCCTTAAGAGCCTATCATGATTGAACTGGAGTATCTATGAAACTCAGTCAAATCTTCTAATGAAAGTAACCTACAGACATTTCTTTGTGCCATTCAAGATTCGAAATATCTTAAAATTTGTATTCTGTTTTTCCAATAATTTCTTGCAATGACAGTTGGCTCTGTATCTGGTGATCCAAAAGTCAAGATTTTAGCAGTGTTCAGTAGATTCTTAATGACAAATTCCATAGCTCTAGGACTTATAGTGGCATATAGTGTAGTGGCACACAACAATTTCAATTTTGTGTACTTTTTCTGACTAGAAGTAGTTATGTGGAAAAAGCAGAAAATGTGTGTTTTAACCATTTTCTTCATTTTCCACAATATTTGTGTGGGAATGTGTTAAAGATCAAATTTCTGTTACATCTAATATCTTAAAACTCAGAATAACTGAAATAAGACTGTATTTCATGGCATAAAATCATCCAAACATTTTAGGTGAAACTAACCTTTCAAATTTACTAAAAGTGTAAACATTATTAAGACATTATTCCCAAAGAGCAATAAATTCTTTTTTTCCACTGGGACTTATTTAGAATTAACCACCTGGAAATTTCCACTGTAAATAACCGGACTTAAAACCTTTAATTGTTTCTGAGTTTCTCATTGAAACAGGAAATGCATTCCAAATTTTGGGGGCTGAATAGATAAATGATTTTCTGAATATTTCAAGGTTTGGTTTCGGAATGTACAAATTTTTATTATCAGAAGACCTTAGCCTAAGATCATTGTTGATGGATTTTTTTATACATTTTGTTTGGATGTACTCTGGAGCCAAATCATTCTTTGAGGCTTTAAACATAAGTAGAGCCTTTTTGTAGTCAACTCTGTCTGAAAATTTCATCCATCTTAGACTTTTAAAGAGTGTATCTGATAGTGTATCAACAGATTGTTCAAGAATAATTCGAGCTGCATGTTTTTGAAACCTATAAACATCCTCAAGAAGATCTTTATTACAATTTCCCCAAATAATGCAACAATAATTCTTTATTTCTATACAGCCCAAACACCAAACCCCTAGGGGCATGAAGGTGATGACTTTACCAATTTTGAAGAGATCAATATACTATTGTTTCATGCCAAAAATATCAAGGCTCTATGCATTCTGGCTCAAAAGAAGAATTTTAAAGTTTTTTTTAGATTTCATTTTTGTTGCCAGGTTTGAGCAAGGTTTAAAGGGGGCCATTTATGGAGCATTTCCAACAAATTTGGTTCAAATTGGCCAAATGGTTTGGCATGAGATGTTGTTTCAAAAATCCTTCTTTATTTCATCAGACTAATGATTTTAGTTTTTTTTTGTTTTTTTTTTTTAAATTTCACTTTGGTGCCATTGCAACCAGAGCTTTCAATCAATTTCAATTCTTTTAGCTATTTTCAAAGAGGGCCCCTTAAAGGTAGGTATCAATGTTTTTTTCATGTCACAGATTTTAATTATTTTTATTTCCTCTCATAAACTATTTAAAACAATATGCCGAAAAGTAGTTTGGCAAAAATATGAGGTCGCTTATCAGAAAAAAGCAGGGTATTAAAATATTCTCTAATAGCCTACGTAGGCTATTAATCTATTTTTAGATTAATCTGAGACAGTTATGAAGATTATAGGGCATTCACGTGGCGGGATTAACCGTTAGAACCTTGCATCTAGATCAAAATACGTCAAACCAACGTCATTGTAACATCATCAGGAGTAATGTTCGCTAGCCAGTCTGTAAAGATCAGTCCTTTCATGTGACATGATTTAGGAAGTTGGCTGTTTTGCTAGTATATTTGTTACCTTCATTTGACTGGGTCATATGCAAATGAGGTCATCCGATGTCGACAGCCGAATTTTGTGATATCTAAAAATAACCTGGAATTCCGCTGAACCTTTTTCAATATAACCAGAAAAAGCCACTTTAGGTCTATTAGATTACCACCAAGACAATACCTGACCTAACTTAAAGTATTAAATGTTTGTTTGAGTCTATTTTTCGGCACTTGGCAATTTTTCTTTTCTAGGTTTCAAAAATATCGATACCCCCTTTAAGGAATATTTCTACCAAATTTAATCCAAATTGACCCAATGGTTTGGGAGGGGATGTTGTTCAACAAACCTTTTTTATTTTTATATAGACCGAAGCCCCTTTGGACTGTGCCCCTAGGGACTAGAGTATCATGATTTTAGTAATTTTGGTAAGAGGTCAAAATATTGATGTTTCAGCAAAATATCAAGGCCCTGTGCCTTAAGGTCAGGTGAAGAAGATTTAAAGATTTTGTTTAAATTTCTACTTTTGTTGCAACCAGAGATTTCAACCTTTTCAATTCTTTAAGCTATTTTCAAAGGGGGGCCCCTTAAAAAAAAATTCGACCAAATTTAATTCAAATTGGCCCAGAGGTTTGGGAGGAGATTTAGTTTAAAGAAATTGTTGACTGACACCTGGCAGCCAGACACAAAACAAAAGGTGATCACAACACCTGATGTGAGCACTTTGGGCTCAGGTGAGAAAAACATGTTAAATCCATTTCAACACAATCGAGGATTAAAATGCCGTTGGAGAAAAAAGCTTTGAAAAATATTGTGGAAAATGAAAAGAAAAATACCTTTAAAATTTTGGTAACTAAAAATTGATATCTGCAACTCCTTTGAATTTGGACCAGTCTTACCATCTTACAATGGGTTAACAATAATCAAGGATAGTTTCAACAACCTTTCGTAAAATTTCAAGTCTACTACTACATGAAACTGAGTGATTACATACCTGCTCAATCAGACTATAGATTTTGAAGGCAGCTCCTCTTGCTTTTCCTATACTTTGAATGGCTGGTGAGGCATTCCCCAGAGCAAAGGCTGCGATGACGACAGAAAAAAATACCTACAAATATCAGAGAAAATAATCATTTTCTTAACTCATTCCAACAGAGTGATGCTTTTTGATGCCCTTAAGAAAAACAGCTTGGGAAATATTGTGTAATATGAAGAAATTGCTTGAAACGAGCAATTTCTTCATTTTCACAATGTTTTCTGACCTTGTCACATTAAGTTTCTAGGATAGGGTTAATGTCATAGTTAAGGCGAGACTACGCCCCTTTTTATATGCCGTGGGGTTTAAATTGGTTGTTTTAACACATTTTCTGGTGGCTTGTAGTTTTGATTGTACATTGTGTATTTAGGGTACTTGGGTTAAGTGTGCGTGTTGAGTGAGTTTTCTTCTTAGGGTTTTGTTTAAAATCCCTGCGTTGAAATAACTCGCTGGGTAGACGATTTTTGGCATTGTAGCTGGAAAGTGAAGTTGAGATTTGTGTGTGAGAGTTGGATTCTTCTTGAGGTAAATACTTTTTAATTTACATTGATTTTATTGTGTAAATGTTTTTTATGTCTTTAGAATTTCGTGGCTTAAGTGAGCAGTCTTTTGGTATATTGAATTATCGCAAACAACGCTGGAAAATGACAAATGGCTGTTTAGTTAATTGCTCATTTTCCTGCATTGTTCTGGAATGTTGGATGGCTAGGATTGGATTCGGAGAGCTGTAACGTTGAATGTTTTGTCGGATTATCTTTAAGCCGTGGTTGAATAAGCTATTTTTTTGTAACTATCTTCAAAGAAACAAACATTGTGATAATTTGTATTCAATCGTCTGCTTAGCAGTTCATGTTTTGCAAATGCTAATGTTGTATTGTTCAAATGATATTTGGATAATGTCAAATGCAGTATAATTATATCTTAATACAGTTCAATATTTTGAATTGTTGTTTTGAGAAACATTGTGAGAAAAGATGTAAAGTATTATATTGGTCAATGTTCTGTAAATAGCTTGAGTTTGAGAAAACATTGTGGGAAAAGACGTTAGCATATTGTTTTGGTCTATGTTTTGTAATAGATTGGGTTTGAGGAAACATTGTGGGAAAAGATGCTAGCATATTATATTGTCTATGAGATGTTTGTAAAACATTGTGGGAAGTAGAGCCATTAGAGCTCTTATTATGTAGTTGCTAAAATAGTTGTTGTACTTTCAATAGGTTGCTTGCTTGTTTATAACAACCTACATTACAAACTGATGACATATAGACGCGTGTGATGCGATGACTTGAGACCTGACCAGTTCCATGTGTGAGAATATAATGTGTGTCCAGACCGGGAGACTTGGGTAGAACTTCGTGCCGGCGTCAGCGTCATAGGGGAAGGAGGTTTTGGTTGTGACGACCGGGTAACAACATATACAATAAACGGCTGGACAGACATATTATCCTAGTGAAGTTGGCGCGGTCAGGCAAAAGTTAATTTAGAAATTTGTGTCAATGATGGGTTTGGTAGTAATTTAACATTTTGCTGTTGTCTTATTTTATAAATCTTGCGAAGTGACGTAGACATTTTGGGACATTAGACCTCATCAAATAACGTGTAGTGCTAGTGGACTATGGCAATTCTTTAGAGACTTTATTGTTTGGAACATTTTGGTTTAACTTGTTTACATATAGATTGATTGGTATTTATTTATTTGTTTATGTAAATAAAATTTGGAAATGCACATCCTGACTCTTTATTGACCCGTATCCAAGCCAACCGCTCAGCCGTTCTGTGACATTTGGTGTCAGAAGTGGGATTGTTTGGTTTTGATACATTGGTTTGTCTGAGATTTTTAATTATTTCTTTGGTAAAATTGTCCAAATATTCTTAGATCCTGTGTTTGATAAAAACTTAAATTTTTTGGTTGTTAAAATTGACTAGGTTTGTATTAGATAATTATCTTATAGTACATTACATACTAGGAATTTTGATTGTCGTCTGTGTAAACCATTATTATAACATGTTGTATTTTTCTTTAAGCTAAACGTTAATAACGCTGTCAGGAGTCTACCCCCTAGCCTGTCAGGGTTGTTCAATGTTTAGTTACTATTTTTCAGTTGTGTTTTGTTAAGCAACCCCAGGAGGAAATTTTTGGTGAGATTGGTTACATTTGTGATTTTGTTGTGATCCCACTTTGGTGAGGTATCCTTTTTCATACTGTAGGTATTGTTTTATTTACATTTAGTTGTTGATTTGGGTCATGGCTGACATAAGTAAGTTGGTTGAGGCTGGGAAGGCTTTTGGTTAAGATGGGGAGGAACTAAGGGATTTTGTAAAGGACGAACAGAATAGGTTGAGAGATGAGAGGGCTCAGGAAAGAGAGTACAAGTCAGAAAAGAGAAAGTTTTTGTTAGAACAAGAGAGAGAGGCACGTGAACATGAGCTTAGAAAGATGGAAGTGGCTAAGAAATGTGGTATTTCATTGGGACAGTCAAACCCTAGGGGACCTGAGATTCCACCCTTTGACGAGGCACATGATGAGATCGATTGCTATCTGAAAAGGTTTGAGATCTATGCCACTGCACAGGGCTGGGACAAATCCCAGTGGGCCATGTATTTAGGTGCTTTGCTTAAGGGGAGGGCTTTAGACGTGTACACTTTAATTGCGGTTGAACAGTCAAGTGATTTTGAATACTTGAAGAATGCTTTACTTCAGAGATATGATTTGTCAGAGGTGTCCTTTAAACGTAAGTTTAGGAGCAGTAAGCCGGATACAGGTGAGAGTTTCGCTCAGTTTAACACTCGATTGCGTAGCTATTTCAGCAGATGGATTGAACTAGCAAAATTGGAGAAGGACTACGAAAGTTTGTTTGATTTTATGGTACGGGATCAATTTTTATTTATGTGTAACACAGATTTGAGAACGTTTCTCGCAGAGAAGAGATGCATGACATCAGACGGGATGGCAAAGATGGCAGATTGGTATTGCAATGCTAGATTTACCTCGGCAGTAAGTTTAACAAAGCAGAGTAAGAAGCCAGTGCAGAATAAGTCGGAGAATAGGACCACGGGAAGTAATCAGTCAAATCAGCCTCTGGGTCAGTCTAAGGTCAAGGCTGAAGATAGGAGATGCTTTAAGTGCAACAGTACAAGTCATTTAGCTAATGATTGTTCTAGTCCAACACAATGTTATGTTTGTAATAGGGGCGGCCATATAGCGAGGGATTGTCTGAAAAGGCATAAAGTGGCTGGTATGCTAAGCAATGAGGAGGACGACAACGACGTGGACGCGGAAGGGCCACAGGAAGGGGCATTTACTTGTGGAGCATGTACCATCGTTACTGACACGGTAACAACGTCTACTGCACCTATGTCGTCGTGCAGGGAAGAGCCCGTGACGGTAAACCTCGTTTCAGGGGTGCAGAGTTCCATGCCCGTACTTAATGGTAAGGTAGATGGTAAGGTGGTTAGGGTATCAAGGGATACAGGTTGCAGCGGCGTGGTTATACGTAGAAGTTTGGTACCAGTAAAGGCTTTCATAGGTATGTTGCAGAAGATAAGGTTAGCTGATGGGTCGGTGATTAGTGTACCGATGGCAGATGTCGAGATACAAACCCCATATTATACAGGGAAGGTAAGTGTTTGGTGCTTTGAGAACCCGTTGTATGACGTGATGATAGGAAATATTCCAGGAGCGTTAGATCCAGATAAGCCAGAACAGACGGAAATTGGGGCGGTTGAGATCAGACTACAAGCTAAGGTAAGAACACAACCCTATAAAGGACTAAAAGTACCCGAAATTATTCGGAAAGAGGTTACGAGGGAAGTGTTGGTTGCGGATCAGAAAAATGATGCTACCTTAAGAAAGATACGTGAGTTAGTAATGAGTAAAGATAATGTGTCGGAGAGTGGTAAGGCTAGATATTTTGAGAAGAGTGGTATGATATTTAGAGAATTCAAGTCGTTGACTATAGCAAATGGACAAGTGTATACACAGTTTGTGGTACCAAAACCACATAGAGAGGTAGTTATGCGTTTAGCGCATGAGTCTATTTTGGGAGGTCATTTAGGGACTAGGAAAACAGTTATGAGAGTTTTGTCTGAGTTTTTCTGGCAGGGTGTTCAGGCAGATACGAGACGATTCTGTCAAAGTTGTGATATTTCCCAGCGTACGACTCCCAAAGGGAAGACTGCTAAAGTACCGTTAAAGAAGATACCTTTGATAGACGAGCCGTTTCAATGAGTTGCTGTTGATCTGACAGGTCCAATACAGCCAGTTACGTCAAAAGGTAACCGTTATATTTTAACTTTGGTAGATTATGCAATTCGTTTTCCAGAGGCAGTACCATTACCGACAATAGAAACCGAGCGTGCTGCAGAGGCCTTAGTAGACATATTTTGTAGGGTTGGAGTTCCACGGGAGATGTTGAGTGACATGAGGACTCAGTTTGTGTCAGGTCTTATGTCTGAGGTAAGCCATTTAGTATCTATGAGGCAGTTAACGACCACTCCGTATCATCCCATGTGTAATGGTCTTGTGGAAAGATTTAATGGGACGTTGAAGCAAATGCTGAAGAGATTATGTAGCCAGAAACCGAAAGATTGGGATAAATATGTCAATGCAGCTTTGTTTGCTTATCGGGAGGTGCAGCAGGAGTCACAGGGTTTCTCACCGTTTGAGTTAGTGTATGGAAGACAGGTACGTGGGCCTATGACTATTTTGAAAGAACTTTGGTCAAACGAGTGTCGATCCTGAAGTGAAGTCTACCTACCAGTATGTGACTGACTTTCGCGAGAAGGTGGAGATTACGTCACATTTAGCCAGAGACAATTTGCGGAAAGCTGCTAACAGGTATTGTAGGTATTATGATAGGAGGGCGAGGACTCGGACGATGAAGGTGGGCGAAAGAGTATTAGTTTTGTTACCAACGGATAACAATAAGCTTCTAATGCAGTGGAAGGGCCCATTCAAGATTGTTGAGAAGTTAGGAAACGTAGACTACAGGATAGAAATGAATGGGGTATAGAAAACGTTTCATACAAATCTGCTTAAGTTATATGTAGATAGGAGTGTAGGAAGTGTAGGCAATGTAGGTTCGTTGGCCGAGATTGAATCAGAAGAAGAAAGTGACGTATGTGATCAGGTATTATCAGGACCGGTTAATGTAAGGAAGGAGTGGCCAGATGATGTTTACATATTGGACCAGCTGAATACCGTAGAAAGAGAACAAGTCAAGTCCATGCTTAGTGAATACGAAGATGTATTGTCGGATGTGCCGGGTCTAACACAGCTGTCAGAGCACAAGATAGTGACCAGCACGGAAACTCCGGTAAGACAAAAACCTTTTCCATCACCATGCGCAATGACAAAGATTGTCAAGGATGAGGTGCAGTCTATGCTAGATCAAGGGTTCATCGAACCCTCAGATAGTCTGTACAGCTCACCATATCTATTGATTAAAAAAAAGGATGGTTCTAACAGATTTTGTATAGACATGCGAGCTTTGAATAATATCACGGTGTTTGATGCCGAACCAATGCCTAATGCCGATGATATATTCGCAAAGTTGGCAGGTTGTAAGTATTTTTCGAAGTTAGACTTGTCAAAAGGGTACGTGCAGATCCCGTTGGAGAAAAGTTCAAGAGCCAAGACAGCTTTCCAGACACCATAAGGATTGTTTCATTTTGTAGTTATGCCTTTCGGTCTCGTGACAGCAGGTGCCACTTCCACGCGCATGATGCGCATATTGCTAGAGAGATTAGAACATACAGACAATTTCATTGATGATATCATGATCTTTACCACTACGTTTTCGCAGCATATGGACACGCTCAGACAACTGCTTAAGGGTTTACGTATAGCGGTCTCACAGCTAAACCTAGTAAGTGTTTCATTGCGTGCAAAGAGATAGATTGTTTAGGTCATATTGTAGGGGTTGATGGTATGTATCCTACGCCGGATAAGATTGAAGCATTCCAATCAGCGAATCGTCCTACTACCAAAAGACAAGTGCGGTCGTTTTTAGGGTTAGTAGGATTTTACAGGAGATATGTCCCTAATTTTAGCCTGATAGCGTTACCACTGTCCGATTTGACAAAGAAAGGTCAACCAAATAAGGTATGTTGGGGTGATGCTCATGAGAAAGCCTTTTATTCACTTAAGCAAGCACTAATGAAAAAACCAATACTGAAATTGCCCGATTGTGCAAGGAGTTTCATCCTTCAGACTGATGCCTCAGAGGGTGGACTAGGCGCGGTTTTGTTACAAGAAGATGGGGACGGGAAGTTACCGGTGGCTTATGCTAGTAGGAAATTAAAAGGTGGGGAATTAAACTATTCCACAATAGAGAAAGAATGTTTGGCAATTGTTTGGGCTATTCAGAAGTTTGGAAAGTATCTGTATGGGAAAAGTTTTGTTTTAGAGACTGATCATCAACCATTGACTTACTTGTCAAGTATGAAAGGGTCAAATTCCAGGTTACTTAGGTGGTCTTTGAGTTTGCAGCCCTACAGGTTTACAATTGTTGCCATTAAAGGTAGTGATAATGTTGGGGCAGACTATTTGAGTCGCTTGTGATTTTTGGAGAGAATTATCTTCCTAAAACTTAATGTGGTAACAAAGTACTGCGTACTCTTTTGGTTGGGGGAGGTATGTTACATTAAGTTTCTAGGATAGGGTTAATGTCATAGTTAAGGCGAGACTATGCCCCTTTTTATATGCCGTGGGGTTTAAATTGGTTGTTTTAACACATTTTCTGGTGGCTAGTAGTTTTGATTGTACATTGTGTATTTAGGGTACTTGGGTTAAGCGTGCGTGTTGAGTGAGTTTTCTTCGTAGGGTTTTGTATAAAAACCCTGCGTTGAAATAACTTGTTGGGTAGACGATTTTTGGCATTGTAGCTGGAAAGTGAAGTTGAGATTTGTGTGTGAGAGTTGGATTCTTCTTGGGGTAAATACCTTTTAATTTACATTGATTTTATTGTGTAAATGTTTTTTATGTCTTTAGAATTTCGTGGCTTAAGTGAGCAGTCTTTTGGTATATTGAATTATCGCAAACAACGCTGGAAAATGACAAATGGCTGTTTAGTTAATTGCTCATTTTCCTGCATTGTTCTGGAATGTTGGATGGCTAGGATTGGATTCGGAGAGCTGTAACGTTGAATGTTTTGTCGGATTATCTTTAAGCCGTGGTTGAATAAGCTATTTTTTTGTAACTATCTTCAAAGAAACAAACATTGTGATAATTTGTATTCAATCGTCTGCTTAGCAGTTCATGTTTTGCAAATGCTAATGTTGTATTGTTCAAATGATATTTGGATAATGTCAAATGCAGTATAATTATATCTTAATACTTTGAATTGTTGTTTTGAGAAACATTGTGAGAAAAGATGTAAACTATTATATTGGTCAATGTTCTGTAAATAGCTTGAGTTTGAGAAAACATTGTGGGAAAAGACGTTAGCATATTGTTTTGGTCTATGTTTTGTAATAGATTGGGTTTGAGGAAACATTGTGGGAAAAGATGCTAGCATATTATATTGTCTATGAGATGTTTGTAAAACATTGTAGGAAGTAGAGCCAATACAGCTCTTATTTGGTAGTTGCTAAAATAGTTGTTGTACTTTAAATAGGTTGCTTGCTTGTTTATAACAACCTACATTACAAACTGATGACATATAGACGCGTATGATGCGATGACTTGAGACCTGACCAGTTCCATGTGTGAGAATATAATGTGTGTCCAGACCGGGAGACTTGGGTAGAACTTCGTGCCGGCGTCAGCGTCATAGGGGAAGGAGGTTTTGGTTGTGACGACCGGGTAACAACATATACAATAAACGGCTGGACAGACATATTATCCTAGTGAAGTTGGCGCGGTCAGGCAAAAGTTAATTTAGAAATTTGTGTCAATGATGGGTTTGGTAGTAATTTAACATTTTGCGGTTGTCTTATTTTATAAATCTTGCGAAGTGACGTAGACATTTTGGGACATTAGACCTCATCAAATAACGTGTAGTGCTAGTGGACTATGGCAATTCTTTAGAGACTTTATTGTTTGGAACATTTTGGTTTAACTTGTTTACATATAGATTGATTGGTATTTATTTATTTGTTTATGTAAATAAAATTTGGAAATGCACATCCTGACTCTTTATTGACCCGTTTAAATTTAGACCAGTCTCAAATTTTCTTGTGAGGTAATGGGTGAATGCATAAATGTGTAGTCTAATGGTGTATTATTGAGATTTATAAGTGGGTTATGACATGATAATTTTATCAAAATACAAGTGAAATTCCCAAACTGATAAACAATCAGTTTTGGTAGATCTTACCTCACTTTTATTTATTTCAAGCAAGAGAATTTCATCTCAGCTAGACCAAAGAAACTGGTGACATCATCAGGTAGCCATGTAATTTAAATGCTAAATAATGTGAGTCATCAGGTTGCCATGTAATTAAAATGCTAAATAATGTGAGTCATCAGGTTGCTATGTATCTAAAATGCTAAATAATGTAAGTCATCAGGTTGCTATGTAACTAAAATGCTAAATAATGGAGTCATCAGGTTGCCATGTTATTAAAATACTAAATAATGTGAGTCATCAGGTTGCCATGTAACTTAAATGCTAAATAATGGAGTCATCAGGTTGCCATGTAATTAAAATGCTAAATAATGTGAGCTATCAGGTTGCCATGCAATTCATGACCTAGATAATGTGATTTTAGAGTTTTTCTAAAGAGAAACATAAACTTTGACTTTTTGGCAATAAAGAAAGAGAATAATCTTTTCTATTTCATGCAAGATTAACCCCTGTCAAGCTGATCTCGGAATATTCCTTTTTGGCAGGAGGTAAAGACAAAGATCAGCCTGCAAATAAATGCAGTCTGGTCTTGTGTACACCACCTGCTTATCACTTTAAACCAGATTTGTTCATAAGATAAATTTACAGAAGAAATATTAACCTATAATTGGTGCTTGAAGTGTTTCAGCCCTTTGAACTGTAGAGGATTTTAAAGTTCAGCATGACAAGTGTTAATATATCTCTTATTTTGAGAACTACGAAAGCTTTATTTCATTTGTGACTCTGCCCCTCATGAAAATTAGGTTTTGTTGTTCAATTGGTGAAAGATTAATCCATTATCCCACTAGAAAAATTTGGACTGGCTTAAATTAAAGAGAGTTGCAGAGGACAATTTGAAGTGCATTAAGTTTTAGGTATTTTTCCACTTTTCTGGGTAGAAAACATTATTCAAAATGAAGAAATTACTTGAGACATTCAATTTCTTCATTCTACACAATATTTTTTCACTTGTTTTTCTTAAGGGGCATCCAAAAGTGTCACCATGTGGGAATGTGTTAAGTCAGGTATTATTCTCCACAAACTTTTCTACAATCTCTACAATTTAATATTCTCTTCTGCAACTTATTTAATTTTGGACTCATCTAGAGTTTTGTAGTATTTTAATTGGTTAACCAATTCCCCACAAAATCCTGCTCTTTCATGCCTCTCAAGAAATTAACTCAGACAGCATTGTAGAAAATGACAAAACTGCAAAGTTTCATAGTTAAAAATTGTTGTCTACAACTTCTTTCAATTTGAAACCAGTCTAGACTTTTGCTGTCTGGTATTGGGTTTATCCTTTTCAAAAATGGATGAGTGGATTGAACATGATCCCTCCTAGAATATTGTTACAAGCAATTTCTTCTTATTTGACAGTCCATTACCTAATATGGCACTTATTCTCCAAT
The DNA here is from genome assembly GCA_946902895.1 of Fragum fragum. Classification (NCBI taxonomy): domain Eukaryota; kingdom Metazoa; phylum Mollusca; class Bivalvia; order Cardiida; family Cardiidae; genus Fragum; species Fragum fragum. The sequence continues at coordinate 44,651,867 of OX336377.1, read as the reverse complement.
TTGAATGCAATAAAAATACTGTCTGCAATTGTCTGTAATTTAACCCATTACCACACAATCCCACTTTTTGAAAAATGAAGGATGAAGAAATGGCTTGTTACAATATCTTCATTATCCAGAATTTTTTTAACCCCAAAAGACAAGGATTTCCAAAGTTTCATAGAAAAAAATTGCCATTTGCACTTTTTTTGAATTTGAATTAAAATAATGTCAAGTAGGAATGAGTTAACCTCTTTCAATTTGGTCCAATCTAAATTTGTCACATAGTAATTGGTAAACAGTTCCTCTATTACCATACCAATGTAACATTTCCAATGGTATAGGTCTCTGGTTCTTCTCTAACTTTCTTCCCTCCGTACCAATACCCAAACCCCCAGGTCAAAAAGATGGTGAGCCATACAAAGCCCAGAGCTATACCATTAACCATACCCTTCCTGATACCAATATCTCGTGCATGGGTCAAATGCTTGTCATATCTGAAGGAGAAACAAAAGGACATTGAATACTAAAACTAGGTCAAGTCACTAAAAGTGGCTAAACCCATCATTACACAATCATTCTTTTTTACTCCCCTCAGGCAAAAAGCTTTGGAAAACATTGTGGAAAATGAAAGAATTGTTTGTTACTAACACAAGAAAGAGAAAGATTTTTAACCCTTGTCATGCTGTATAAATTACCTTACTGAATTGCTGTCAAATCAAAGGGCTGAAAGCACTGATAGAACTTGTTGTTTAAACATCAACATTTTTTTTAGAAATCAACTTCATAAACAATGCTGGCAGGAAAAGTACAAGCAGGATGTGTAGACAAAGATCAGCCTGCACATAAGTGCAGTTTAATCTTTGTCTACACCTCCTGCCAAAATCGGAATATTCCGGGTTCAGCATGACAAGGGTTAAAATTTCATCAACCTATAATTGTAGTCTACATCCTCTTTCTATTTGGACCAGTGTCATGTGGTAAATGATTTCAATCCAATTACAATTTTTAAAGTGCTAAGGCACATGCATCTCAATAACTATAATTTAATCCTTGTCATGCTGAACCTGGGATATTCCTGTTTTGACAAGATAGGACAACAGAGGTGCAGTTTGATCTTAGTTTACATCTCATATGAAAGTCACTGGTTGAACTCTCTCTGTAAGGAAAATTTGCAAGTTAATTTAGTCTGTACTGCACTCAACCTGAAAGTGAGATTTCGAAGGTTCAAGCCCCAGACAGACTCCTTTTTTGTTTCTCTCTCTCTCTGGTATTTGGTACCCAATATGGGACTCAAGACTGCATTGGTTGTATGTTGATAGGTGCATAAGCAGATTTAAAACCCATCACAATACTGGGGCTCTGAAATCGGAGGACGAAAGTGAATGTAAGTGTATTTAGTTGTTGAATAAGAAAAAGATACATCTTGCTTTAACCCTTTCCATTCAATGACGCTTTTAGACGCTCCTCTATAAAACCTTTGGAAAACATTGTTAATTGTTAGGTTTATGAGCTGTAGTTATGATATTTAGGCTGCCAACAAACCATTTTACTTTTTGTTTTAAGTAACTGGTCATGGATTTGGCATAATAACACCATTTAATATCTTAACCCATTCCAACACAGTGACACTTTTAAACGCCCCTCAATATGAAAGCTTTGGAAAACATTGTGGAAAATGAAGAAATTGCTTGTTACAAGCAATTTCTTCAATATCCACAATGTTTTCTACCCCAAAACACAAAGATTTTAAAGATTTCACTTACTTAAAATTGTCGTCTGCTACTACTTTGAATTAGGAATTGTCTAAAATTTCATATTGTGAGAATGGGCTAAGTCTAACTTCCTGAGGTTAATTTTCAATATTTGATTAAGAGCATGTATTTATATGTCTTGTTAAAAAAAAACAAACAAAATTGTATGGATATATACCTTTCTGATTCCTTCTGTTGACCACTAAAAGCCACTACAGTTCTTACAGCACCTAGAACTTCTTCAGCAATCGCTCCTGCTGCGGCATACGCCTTTAATTCTGCTCCTGATGCTATGGCAACCAACTTTAATACATAAAAATACACAACTATAATACTTTTAAGTCAAACATTCAATTCCTGAGAAGGGTAAGCTCAGTCAGCAACACACTCTGCTGTCATTTCTTGGGTCATGAATTCAAACCCTGCCTCACCCCACATTCTTCTACCAAATGATAGGTAGTGCCCACGATTGGGATGAGCAGCTGGTGGGGTCAACAGATTGTTGTGGTTGTACCTGTGGGACATAAAAAGAAAGCCAAGGGTAGGTGCACCAGCCGGTTTAAAGAACCGAGGTCAAATGGCTTTTGAATACGAGCACAGAAACTGTTTTAACCAAATTTCAATTTTGACCTTGTTCTTAGAGCTAAGTAACCCCAAAACAATAGGGCATTTTCTTAGTCATTGGCAATAGTTGCATGAAGTTTCAAGGTTGTAGGTCAATTGGTTCTTGAGTAACATCATGGAAACGAATAAGTCTAAGGGTTAAGGCACAGAAACTGTTTTCATCCAAAAGTTCAATGGAGACCTTGACCTTTGGCCTTAATGATCTAAACAACAATAGGGCATCTCCCTGGGTCATGGACAACATGTTTCACTGTATCAAAGTTTCAATGGCCTAAGTCAAATGGCTTCTGAATTAGAGGACAGAAACATTTTTTAACCAAAGTTCAATTATGAGCTTGACCTTTGACTTAAATGACTCCAAAATGAAAGGGCACTTCCTTGGTCACCGACAACAATTATATGAAGTTCAAGGTTGTATGTCAATTGGTTCTTGAGTACAGAAACAAAAAAGTTTGAGGATGGATGGACGTTTGCAGAGGGTAAAATTATATTCACGAATACAAAATGATTTAATATCTAAATAACTATAGGTGCTTTAGAGATGGAAGTGGGATATAAAAAAACATGCATATGTAACATTAATAGAAAATTCTATTAAAAATATTTAGAATAACTGAATACTGACCTTAGTTGCTATGGAAGAAGCCTCCATCAAATGGATCTTACTTCTAAAGCAACAAGGGTCATTTTCTCCCAAACATAAACAAAACTAGTTTTCCTATAAAAGTAAAACCAAACAAGATGTGTTTGTGGAACACCATGCCTCCGAAACAGGAATTCTTTTTATTGTGTTTTTACTTTGTTTAAATTTTTTATTTGACCTTGAAGAAATGACCTTCCCCAGTTGCGCCCTGTTGAGACCTATCTACATACCAAATATTAGCATTGTAACTAAATTAGGGATGAAGTTATAGGAAAATGTTTAGTTGGCAGGTTAAGTTTTTGAGTAACATTTTAGGGTAAAGGGTTAAAATTTTGACCTTGACCTTGGTGAAATGACCTTCCCCAGTTGCGCCTTGTTGAGACCTATCTACATACCAAATATTAGCATTGTAACTTTATCAGGGCTGAAGTTATAGGAAAATGTTTAGTTGGCAGGTTAAGTTTTGCAGACAGACAGACGGACGGACAGACAGACAGACAGACAGATGGACATGGTAAAACAAAATGCCCAAGATCTATCAATGTGAGGGCATAAAAAACTGACAAAATAAAGCAAAACCCCTCTAATAAGACCACTTGTGGTACTTTTTAAAGGTGGTTGTAATAGCGGGGTGATTGTAATACCGAGGTTTGGTCATTCGTTGTAAAGTAATTAATGTTTAATTTATCTTAGTTATTTGAATATAATTATACTATACATACAAAAAATAAAACTATAAAAACATGTATTACAGTGGAATCTAATGTCATTTTCAAACTATCAATCTTTGATAAGTTCTACTTTCTCTCTTCATTTTGATCAGATTCAAAAGTCCGACTTCAGATTCTTCATATGTAAGTACAGGTCCAAAATGTCAAACTGTTGAAATCATTTTTTTTATAAAGTGAATACCAAACATCAATTCAGTTGAAATCAAATTGTAAAAGCTGAAAGCCATAAACAAACCAATTGCATTTTCTCTGATACTTTTCACTATCGGCTTAATAACTTAGGACAAAACCTGTGATATGTTCAAATAACAATCGAAAATAATACAAGCTATAATTTCTAAAAGAGATCAGCCACTTTAATCTATTTAATAGAAATAATGCTTATCATAATAAGGGTAAGATATCAAATAATCAAGAATCCTATATTGAATTGGCGATGCATTCCTACCCAATTAGTGTCGCTCTTATCAAGTGTGAGATTGGGATGGTGGATCTGAAGGTTTGAAGCTACTGGTCATTTTAGTGGAGTTCAAAATAGAGTATCAGCTATAGTTGGTACTGAATTTAGTGGTTTTAATTAGGAATAGCGGGTTGCCCATTTTAGAGGGGTTTGCGACCATTGAAATAAAGAACAAAAAAATTCTGTTCTATCAAAATTTGGTCGTAATAGCGGGGTGCCCGTATTTCCGGGATGGTCGTAAGGAAGGTTTTACAGTAATCAATAAAATGATAATGCAATTATGACCTTGGTTGTTATGACAGAAGGTTTTACCTATAGGCAAATTATGGTATGCAAGGATCAACTTCAAGCCTAACACAAAAATAATGAAGTTTCCTATAATGTCCCTGACCCATTGACAAATCCCTTAACCATCTTCATTCTGACATTTGTTGTTATGATAGCAGTCCCTAACAATAATTGTCTCACTGCCGTGAAAACAAGGGTCAACTCCTATCTAAATCCCTAAACTGCCTTCATACTTACCTTGGTTGTTATGGCAGCAGCTCCTACCAATAGGGGACTCACTGCTATGGTAACAAGGGTCAACTCCCAGCCATACACAAAACCAATGATGATTCCTATTACTGCACCACCAATCCATTGAAAAAAGGCGCCACATTTGTCTCCAATGCCGTCATGAATTGTTGAGATGTTTCTGTGAAAAATGAACACATTCTGGTCTTTTCATTTTTGCTTAACCCATAACCAGACAAATTTTTTTAGACTGGTCCAAATAAGAAGGGGTTGCAGACAACAATCTCAAGCCTATGAAATTTTGAATTCATTTTACCTTTTGGGTTTGTAACAAGCAATTTCTTCATTTTCCACAATGTTTTCCACAGCATTTTTTCTTTGGAGTGTCTTTAAGTGTCATTGAGTGGTTAATGGTTTACATTTCTTTGAATGGCAAGTTTGACAAATAGCTGACAAATCCTCGGCCCCACCCACTAAAATCCTGCAAGAAGTTTGACTAAGATATTAAATGGTGTTATTTTGCAAAATTCAGCAACTAAAAAGTAGAATATTTGGTTGTTGAGCTCAATCAAGCTGTAGTTATAATGTTTAACCCATTCCCACTCAGTGACGCCTTTAGACGCCTCAAGGAAAAAAAGCTTCAAAAAACAATGGGGAAAATGAAGAAATTGCTTGTTACAAGCAATTTCTTCATTTTCCACATTGTTTTTTACCCAGAGAGTTGAAATAATCCAAAATTTCATTAACTTCAAATTGTCTTCTGCAACTTCTTTCAATTTGAGCCAGTCTAGATTCTGCTCTCTGGTAATGGGTTAATATGCCAAACCAGCAAAATGTTATACATAATGTTGACTAATGTCGGAGATTAAAGTCAACTCTCTGTCTCAATGTATTATTTAATTGATCCATTCATTGTTTAACACATTTGCATACAATGACACTTTTGGACAACAATCAATTTCTTCATTTTCAACAATGGTTTTTACCATGAGAGTTGAAACAAGAGGACCATGATGGTCCTAGATCGCTCACCTGAACTGTCTGGTGTTAAAAAAATGCTACTAGAGACAAATAACTATAATCAGTTTCATGAAATTTGCGGCAAAACTGTGACTTCTATAAATTATGGCCCCCTTTTCTGTGTTATCCTATAGAACCTTCCCATAATCTATAAGGTTCATCTTTATGACCTAACAAGTATCCTGACCAAGTAACATGATGATTGAGCCAAAATGATGACCTCTAGAGCATTAACAAAGAAATTGTCATTAAGGCCCTTTTTCCTGTGTTTTCCAAAAGTATCTTCCTATAATCAATAGGGTTCATCCTGGTGACTAAACAATTATTCTGGCTAATTTTCATGAAAATTTTCATGAAAATTGAGCCAAAATTGTGGTCTCTAGAGTGTATACCAGTCCTGTCACCTGGTATTGGGTTATTATAATAGCATATCCAGTACTTAAGACATATCAATGATGAGAAGAGGTAAATTTCATGCTTCTTATATGGACCATCATTTTGTGGACCATTATTTATAAGAGGTTTTCAAACGACTGGTTTGATAATCTACTTGACAGTGTGTTATTATGAATTGGTTTGTGATTTGCCAACAAAGGGATTCATGGAAGCAACTCTAAATGAGCTGATTTTTGTTAGCCGTTTGGAAGGATCAAAATCAGTATTTCATATCAATCAAACGGAAACAAGTTTTCACTCATCTCTACGCATGCTCATGAACTTTAACCCATTACCAGACGGCAAAACTTTAGACTGGTCCAATTTGAAAGAATTCGCAGATGACAATTTAAAGTTTATGAAATTTTAGGTTTTTTCTACTTTCTGGGTAGAAAACATTGTGTAAAATGAAGAAATTGATTGTTACAAGCAATTTCTTTATTTTACACATTGTTTTTTTCAATTGTTTTTCTTGGGGGCATCCAAAAGCGTCACTGTGTGGGAATGGGTTAAGTGAAAATGTATGTGATTGGCTCCATCTTATTTCATGAAGAAAACAACTTTTTTGCTGAATGCCCACTGCCTCCTTCTAGTCATGAATAATGAGGAAAATTGTTTAAAACTTCGGCTTCATATATCCATGGTAAATTGTCTAATGAATTGTATAAATAAGAGAAATAATTTCCACAGGTTTCAAGATAGAATCTAGATCAGTGGTAAGTGGAGTTAGCGAATATGTGTAAAAAAAACTCCTAATCATGTCTGTTAGTTTTGAAATGGCAGGGCTGAGCAAATTTACAACCCTTATACACAGTACAGGTTACAACCATGTTATATTTTTACTGGCTCATGTTGGTGATACATGTTGGCATGTAGACATTATTACTGAATGTGGTTACTGATAAGCTAGCAAAACCACTCTCAGGAATTTCAGTCCTTTGATATATATCTATTTGTCTTTCCCTGCTACATGTTTAGGTCAAAATTAGAGGAAATTGGACAGCTATACTCAGACCTTAGCTCAGAATTTTGCAATCATTTTGGATTTCAATATAGTAAAACTGTATTTGGATGAAGAAATCCCACTTTAACCCAGAGTGTTGAAAAAATTGTGGAAACTAGAAATGGGTCACAGAAACAGATTCCTGACTTAATACAGTTGTGACCTAGAACTTGGTGATATATAAAACAACTTAACATATGACACTAGTGCTCTATAAGGGGAACAACTGTGCTACAGCCGTGGCCCCAAGTTATTTTGAAATCCATCAATTAATGCAGAAAATATGCTCCAGACAAGAAATGGATAGACACATATTCATGGTGGGGCATAATAAAATGTAAAAAAGGAAAGCAGGAGACTTGAGTAACAGCCAAGTATTCAGAGATCTGCAACTAGACTTAAATAGAAAATAAAATTGGAAATCAGAATGAGGAATGTCATTGAAAAGGCTTGGTATTTGGAAAAAATATCTACATTTGAAACATAATGCTGAAAACTTTGGAAATCACTAAAGTATATGAAATTTTGGATTTTTTTTGGTCCAAATTTGAAGCTGTTAAAGATAACAACTTAAGCTATTAACAGGTGGCAAAATTTTAACCTGGTCCAAATTAAAAAGAGTTGCAGACACAAATTAAATATTATGAAGTTTTAGATTACTTTGGCAATCACTAAAGTACCGTATTTATTCCAATAATCGCCCATATTCTAATAAACGCCCACCCTCTAAAATACTGCATAAAATGCGGCCATTTCTCGCCGAATTTCAGTAACAATAGGTGATTCTAATAAACGCCCACCCCCTTCAATGATCAAAAATCAAGTCATGATTAATCTGCGTATTTGAATGAAATGAACTTATATTTTATTTGAATATATAAGGTAAGTCATGTATTCCTATAAAAACGCAAAGAGATTGCCGCCGCGACCCCTTAATTATCCATTATTCAACTTGAAATGCCTATATTTTTATACGTTATTTAACTTAATTATTTTAACTTGCCAAGGTCAGTTAAAGACTGGCTGTGAACGGAAAGAAAAAATGGAGTTTGTCATTTGATCTAAAAAAAAAAAAAAAAAAAACTAAAGCAATTTATTTCCCTATCATCTGGACATAGGAGTGATTCGAAACTTTGTTATGAGGGGATCATTGTCACGGTGACCACGGGCTTGAAATTCTCATATGGAATGTTATTTGAAATTGAAATAAACCTATCAATATTAAAAAAAAATAATGTTTATTATCGAATTAAATAGCCAAATCCAAACAGTCTACGTTTTTAGGTAAAAACTACCGAGAACTACTAATAACATTGATATCATTTGCAAGTAATAACTTATTTCTGGTCTTGACAATTCTCACCTCAGTAATCAGAAAAAGCCAAGAAATCATTTATATTAAATCCGATCAGTTGCGGGTAAAAAAGAAACTCGAGTTTGAAATAGCAAAGAAAGACCTTTACGGACGCTCCCTGTCTAGGGCCGTGGACAGGAAGATATAACAAATGTATATCGAATTTTTCAACGCTAATACGTTTAAATATCCGGTAATATACAGTGAAACGCTAGAAAATAAGTATATGATTAAAATATCAATAACAAAACACTTATTATCGTAATTTTCTTTAATAGAAATGAGATTGCTATTTTCAACAATGAAGGAAATGAAAAGAGTCGGGAAAGTTCCCGCGCGGCCATATCTCCTTGGTGACCGACGCGTCTGTACTTTGTCGAGTTGAACACCTGGCACGCTTACTCATGCGTTAAGATTATTACACGATCCTACTATAACTAATTCGTCGTAATGGACTCAGCCTTGATTTTTGATTGCGTTATGATTAAATGCCTTAAACTAAACCGGGGCTTCATCAATTGATCAAGACGACAGGGGTACAAGTCTAACGTTATCGAAACTAGCTTTACGTCGAATTTCTTCAAGTCTTTCAAAAATGGATTGAACTTTTAACAGGTATATCTTTATTGTCCTGCGCATACAGAAATAACGATGATACAAGATGTTGCGAGAGTCAACTTATTTGACATTTTGAAATTCATTGCGACTATGATGAAGCGTTGCGGGATTTCCCATCTATTGGCTGTTTAATTTCCGATGCAAATGCAGAACTAAATCGACCGTTGGCTTTTAAAAAGTCGTAAATACATCCTAAATGAAAACTCATGATTTTGTACTGTTTTGTATTCCCCGATCATCTTTCATAACAGACACCTCTCTAATCGCCCACCTCCGTACCAATAAAACTCTAATAATCGCCCACCCCCAACTTTGCCGATGGTCGCTATTCTAATAATCGCCCGGGCGATTTTTCGAATAAATACGGTATGTGAAATTTTAGATTATTTTTGTCCAAATTTGAAGCTGTTACAGATAACAACTTAAGATATTACCAGGTGGCAAAATTTGAACCTGGTCCAAATTAAAAGAAGTTGCAGACACAAATTAAATATTATCTAGTTTTAGATATATGCAATTTTCTGTGTAGAAATCATTGTGGAATATGAAGAAATTGCTTGTTGCAAGTGATTTCTTCATCTTACACAGTGTTTTCCCAATTGTTCCTTTTCTTGAGGGGGATCAAAAAGTGTTATTGTTTGGGAATGGGTTCAACAATTGAAAAACACAAAATATGATGGGGGCAAAAAATAAAAATTCTGCTGATCAGTATAGCATATTGTGATGATAAAAATTTCAGACTTGTCCAAATTTGAAGCTGTTAAATATAACAACTTAACCCATTACCAGGTGGCAAATTTTAAGACTGGTCCAAATTAAAAGGAGTCGCAGACACAAGTCAAATATTATGAAGTTTTAGACATAAGCAATTTTCTGGGTAGAAAACATTGTGGAAAATTAAGAAATTGCTTGTTGCAAGTAATTTCTTCATTTTCCACAATCTTTTCCCAACTACTGCTTTATCTAAGGATTGCCAAAAAGCGTCATTGTGCAGAAATGGGTTAATACTTGTTTAAATATTTCACAAGTTTCTGTTTTCTTCTCACATTGAAATATTGACTGTAGAAATTTGAAATTGACTGTAGAAATCTGAAATTGACTTTAGAATTCTTCTTCAAAGTGGTGGGTATAAAAGCTTACGCTGAGATTCTTGTATTGAGTTCTCCTGATTCTTGAGTATCAAACCAGCCAATATTTTGTCGAAGAATGTTTCGATAGAAAAGTTTACGAATACGATGAGTTTGTCTCTCTGATGCGATCATCCACAAGGAAACTTGGAAATACCCAAACACAATCACTCCTACTCCAATGCCTGTTGAAATTATAAAAGAAAGTCTCCCTTTCGTCTATTCATTTTCTTCAGTGTATTTCATAGATGTTTTATTTGTGCACTGACTTTGGATGAAGCTAAAATTGGTATTTTCTAGCAATGGAATAACCTCTCATATCTAATAGATTTCATTTAAGAAATTCCAACCTATTTTCACATTTTAGAATTGTTGACTGTCTTGATGGCTGAGTGGTATAGTTGCTTGACTTGTGATCTGAAGGTCACAGGTTTGAGCCCAACTGACTCTGGCAAATAGGTCAGAAAGACAAGCTTACTATAGTACACAGCTGGACATAAAATGATAAAATAATACAGGGAAATAAAAAATCATTCCTTTTACAAGGATATAAAAGTTCATGAAAATACTTTACTATTACCAAGCTTGGAGGCTATGATACAAACCAATATAATAAAGAGCGAATGTTCTCAGGTATTCCAGCAAATCATTATCAATGGCTTTGTCAATTGTTCCAGTATCAATTGTGTTGTTAGACTGTGCCAAAATAGTTCCGTAGTGTGGTCTGAAAGGGAAAACAAGATGTGTTTGTGAAAACTATTTATTGAAAGTTTTACCTTGATTGCTGGCATTGCATTACAATGAGATTTACTTTAATCCATTACCAGACGCCAAAATTCTAGGCTAGTACAAATTGAAAGAAGTTGCAGACAATAGTCATTCCTCTTCTTGTAAGAACTCATTGATATTGTATTGATTAGCCCTATTCTGAGCTTTCAAATAGTACCAACAAAGAAATTTGAATTTCAAAATAGAAATGACTCTCTTAAATTGGAGCAGGAAATACTTGGCTGTGGAATTTGTTCTTTATGTAAGTGCCATTCCCAATAACTAAAATAGCTATTTAGACTAAAAAAAGTTCTCATATTTTCTAAACCTTTCATTTTATACCTTTTTGATTTAGTGTGTGAAATTGTTTCCACTTCTTTTTTAGTCATTGAATTAATTATTACAAAGATAAACAGACACTTGTTTTACTCTTGATTATGTCTTTCAATGCTTTTCAAGAAGAAGTTGCTTGTCTTCATTATTCATAATGTTTCTACCCCAATAGTAAGAAAAATATTCAGAATTTCATGAGCTTTCAATTGTTGACTGCAACTCCTCTGTCAAGGGAAAATTGTGTTTTGTAATTTTTATTTTTGTCCCGAGAAGCAAGCTGGTCATTTGGCCCCTACTGATATACTGAGTTACTCCGCTTGACCAGTTACTTCCCTTGAACTCTGGGTTGTTCCGGTCTATATTTGTACACTATTTTTATATAGGAAGATACAAGAATACCTTTGAAATTCGATGTTTTTCATCTTATAAAAAATATTGAAACTTTTCTACATCATTCTTGTAATTGTTAAAGTTCCGTGGTGAATTTATTTGAAAGCTAAAATGACATAATTATCATAAATTGCCATGATAGGTGTGACTGGCTATTGTCACCTTGTTAGTGAAATAAGCGTATATACCCCTTTCCTCAGGGTTAAACTTGCAAATACCTTTATTCCAAAACATTAAGAAATTGTAAAGTTCATAGAGTAAATTATGTTTTTGTTTGTATATGTGCTTATTCCGTATACATATAAACCGTTGTGCAATATTGGAACGGACATGGACCGGGTACATACTTGTCGATTTAATTTGGAATGGTAATAGAGTTTTTACTTTAGATTTACATATTTTTGTAAAACAAATTACATAGAACGAAATAATTTGAAAAGATGCCACCATCTTATTCGAAAGCTAAAGCACTATATTTGACAAGATTATCATAATAAGTCAATCACATCAATAGGTTTGACTGGTTATTGTCACCATGTTAATGAAATAAGCTTACCTCTTTTATATGCAGAAAATGTGCAGATATTTCAAACCATTGAGAAATTTCATAGAGTCCATAGAGTTGAAATAAGGAAGGTATGAAGTTGGAACTTGAATATGACCTCAACATATCAGGAAATTCAAGATTTTCGATCTCGAGATAAGGAGTGTTGACTGTAATTGTATATAACAAAAGATCTGAGATACTTTTGTTTAACTCAAACTGTCTAGATTAACATGATACAGTTATATTCGCCTGTTACTTAGTGATATCTCAGAATCATTTCCAAATGAATAATGAAATCATACAACTATCTGGAACATGGCGATATTCAGGACCTTCAGTCCTTTGATTAAGAAATGTGACCGTGATGAGTGACCTTGCCCTTGTCACATGTCCTCACATTTGTAAGTGCAGATGCCTATCAATGTTATCTTTCTTCATGCAAAATATTAACATTGTGTCTTAAAAAGGCTTAAAGAAATTGTAATTTTGTTGAGTTGGAATGGGTTAATTCAAACTGTCTAGATTAACATGATACAGTTATATTTGCCTGTAGCTTAGTGATATTTCAGATTCATTTCCAAATGAATAAGGAAATCGTAAACCCATCTGGAACATGGCGACATTCAGGACCTTCAGAAGAAATACGACCGTGATGTGTCCTTTACTTTGTTTCATGTCCTCACCTTTGTAAGTGTAGATGCCTATCAATGAGATCTTTCATCATGCAAAATATTAACATTGTATCTTAACCCCTCATAAAATTTTAGTCCAAATTGAAAGAAGCTTCAGGCGACAGTTTTAATTTGATGGAATTTTTATCTTATTTTGTCTTTTTGGATAGGAAACATGGTGCATAATGAAGAAATTGCTTAATACAAGCAATTTTTTAATTTTCCTCTATGTTTTCCAAAGCTTTTTCCTTGAGGGGCATAAAAAGGAGGGATCATATGGGAATGGGTTAAAAAGCTTACAGTAATTGTTGGTTTTAAGTCTTTTGGTTGAGTTTTTGAAGAAGTTTGACCTTGAAAATGACCTTGATTTTGTCAAATGACCCCAACCTTGGTATGTGCAGATGCATATCAATGAGATCTATCATCTGGCCAAGTATTAACATTGTATCTAGAAAAGGCTTAAAGCAATTGTAAATGTTGAGGTTATTGGTTAAGTTTTAAAAGAAGTTTGACCTTGAACATGACCTCAACCTTAGTATATGCAGATGAGTATCAATGAGGCTTAAAACAATTGCAAATGCAGAAAAACAGACAGACAGATAGTATGACAGAATGACAGATGGACAATAGAAAAACAATATGCCCCCTATCTTTCGATACAGGGGCATAAAAATAGAAGCAGATGTTGTGTTCTAAACCAGTACATGCTCATAAATCATATGTTTTGTTCTTCAACAAGTTCTCCTCACAAAAAGAGCTAAGTTCTATACTCTCTACCTTCTCTACACACAAGGAGAAATTTCTCATTGAAACAATTTATTTTCGCAGAGATTCAGTAGAATAATCGATCACATTTTCAATTAGATTTCAATGTCTTCTCAAATTGAAATCAACTGCAGAAATCTGAAATAAGGTAATCTATTAGATAAAATGTTTTATTATATACCTATAAATATTTCTAGTAAAAAATATACATTCCACACAGACAAAATCGGACATGACAGAAAAAAATCGATATCTGACAGGTCAAATATGGTTCAATATAATGTAGTCTAAGATGACGTCATTTTTATTCTGTATATGACGTCATCATGCAAACAAACGTAATCAGAATAGTAAAAGAGAACTGAAATACTTGTAGAAATACTCACTTTTTAATTATTATTTCATCAAATTTATTCAATAATATATATAGGTATATGATAAATGGAATTTTATATTACAATTATGATACAACATCTTGTATTTGCTTTGAGCTGTGTAGGAATATTTTGCGTCTTGTGATATCAAAATTTTTCCTACACAGCTCAAAGCAAGTATAAGAAGTACCTCCATTGTACCATAATATTGCCTATGTATTCCTTTAGTGACTTACCTAAGCAATTCAGGATCTTTGGTAACCTGTTCCTTTGTAAAACCAAGGCTTGCAAGAATACCCAATACCTGCATATCCTCTACGATATACAAATATTCTCCATTGATAACAAATATGTCAATCATTTCTCCAAACACGATAATCATGAGTGGGAACCCAGCACCGTTGATGATTGCAGAAATACTCCCCAGGATCATGAACAATACATCAGTCTTGCTGGAGTACTTGAACTGAAAAAGAAAATTCATATCATGAACAATACATCAGTTTTGCTGTAATAATTGAACTGTAAAAGAAAATCCATGCTGGCACTAAAACAAGAGGACCATGATGGTCCTATACCGCTCCCGAGTATGATGGCTCAAGGCTTTCTGATATAATATACAAAATATCAAATACCTAATCATTTTGAAGAAGAAGATTGCACAGAAAAAGACTAATTTTCAGAATACGGTAATTTTTCAAGTATTGATTTATACAGAAGTGGATTTTTTAAAGTTTTTTCACTCCGTCACAATGGCAACCACAGTTCTTAATGGATATCAATTCTTTGAAGTATTTTGAAAGAGCTTGACCTAAGGATCATTTCTGTGAAGTTTGGTTGAAATTCCATGGTTAGTTTAGGAGGAGAAGATTTTTTGTAATTGTGAATGGCTGGACGGACAGACAGACAGGCAGACAGACGGCCGGACAATGACTGATCACAATAGCTCACCCAGAGCACTTGGTGCTAAGATGAGCTTAAAACAATTAATTGACCTATCAAATAGATATTTCAGACTGGAAGTCCAAAATTTATATTTTTGGTGGTAAGAAACCTTTTCAGGCCGTAGATAGGCCATTTAGGACCCCAACCAATAATTTGCCTGTTATTCCCTGTCCACATTTTTTACAAAATAATGTTTTTTATTACCTATGTGGTATGTCGGAGGTCATTGTGCCTGGCCTGCAATAGATCAATTTCAATAACAACATGTTCTCACTGTAAAGACTAAGATCAACTTGTACATCTGCGCATGTTCAGTCTAATTAGAGTTTTCACTAATAGACCTTTTCACGCAAAGCGCCAGATGACTAAAAAGTCTACATCCGTTAGACGCTTTCAAAAAATAACAACAACAACATTTTCCCGTTGCGGGGAGTTTTTACTTCCGGTTTTAAAAACTCAATAGAAAATAAGAAGGCTCGATTCGACCCCGAACTTTAACAGTGTTAAAATGTCAGAAAACAAGTTTCTTTTTGTGAAGTCAGTGTTTACAAATCCGAACAATAGATGGGAAAATGGTTTGAAAAATGTTCCGGCCTTTGACATATCAAAATTAAAAAAATATTTACTGGAATCGCGGGACAAATCGTTTGACAAAGAAAGCGTCCGGGCCTACAAGTCGTTGAAGGCGTTTAAATACTTTGAAGAGGGATTTGTCCAGAGACTCAGTCACATTGAAAAAACTATGGAAAATACCAGCTTGTATTTAATCAGTTCCAGTGTTCTTGCTTCATACCAGGGAAAATCCTACCAAACTTACGTTACATTTTAATTGAAATCGTACCTCTCAGGGGTTTTGGCAATGCAGCATTTCGCATTCTGTCATTTCATCTGACCGCTCATATGAAATTTGAACTTCGTTCTGCATATTTCTAAGATCAATTTCTGGCAACAAAACGCGTTTCTTGGTGTAATACACGCTACAGTTTTCTTTCACAAGGGTTTCTACTGCTCCGTCATATTTGGACGATTTCATACTGGAAACAGTAGCTCTCCTTTGCCTCAATGTTACTGTCAAAGTCACCGGCAGATTCATTGTCGGTATAAAGTCCACAGACGTTGGATCATCACTTCTCTTCCCATTCACAAAATGTCGACCACAAAATAAAGAATTATTCGTTGGTGCAAATTAATTTTTTCCATGGAGGACTCTTCCAGTTGCCTTTATCCATAATTTTCTTCTAGACTCCGGTTTCTTCGGAATTCTATGGAAGTATATATTAGTTATGCCTTGTCGATCTACAATATGCCACGCAACAATTGTCATTTCCACCATCTTTTTAGGATAATATATATCCCACAGCAAAAAGTATCCACTCAAAGTTGTTAAGCGTATTCAATTTATTTTTTATTTTGGTAAAAGATTGAAATGATAATGATAAATAAATAAACACCATGCAATAATATTCCCGTGCCGATTGAAAAGGACGTCTAGTCGGATTCTTTGATTCGTCAATCAGGGCCCAGTACTTGACGGCATATCGGTTGAAACATAAAAAGACAAATTTGTTTCATCAATTCCTAAATTTTACTAATATACATAAAGAGTGTGCGGTGTTGTTTATTGGATGCTTGGTGACATGTTGCCGTCTACACATAACACCATATAGATATGTGATATACCAAAGGGAACCCTTTACATCAAGACTGTTTACCGAACAACACTCCATTATAATCATTACATTTGATTATTTCTATTTTCATTCTTTTCTTCGCACTATTAACATCGTCATCATACTACTATGATTTCTGTAATAATCCTTTTTTCGTTAATATATAGTTCTCTCAATTTTGAATTTCCATATACACTTTTTAATCGGTATATGGCATATCTAGACGAAAAGCAGATTATACAAATCAAAGAATATATTTTCTCCTTTCCTCCAACACTTCTATTACCAGAACGCTGCGAATGTCAATTTGAGAAGAAGCATATGAATACATTGTGGAAAATGAAGAAATTTCTTGGATAAAGTAATTTCTTCGGTAACCACAATATTTTCCTGTCCCATAAGGAAAAAAGAAAATAAATTAACAATTAAATTCCATTAGCTCTAAAATGTCGTCTGCAGCTTCTTTTGGAACGGTCAAAAAATTCATTCATTGGGAATGGATTAATATTGGAATGTTATTTTAGTCAATATTATATCTGTCAAGATGTTTGACACTTGTCCGTATACTGCAAGGCGGGATTTTCCATTTATCAACGTAATCATTCAGTGTTTGCGTCGAGTGTCAAACTATAACTATTTACTTTTCCTTCCTTGTATGTGTGTGAGGGGGGGGGGAGTTAAAAATATGTCCAAAATATCTTATTTCGTAGGAGATATTATTGTATGAAAGGGTAATTTTCGCAAATCTTGAGGTACGTAATGTTTCATATGGCCTAGACACCAGGTCGTTTTAAACTTAATTTTGTTACTAATACACGATAATATCACCAATATTACTCGCTACAACTAGTCTGCATATATCTGCCCACATATTGAAACCCTCTTTGCACCAAAATTTTGATTTTTAACTTTTATTTTTGCTCGTTCAAAATAGACAATTTATATAGGATTATATAGTGATAAATTATCGACTCCCCGCAATTGATCACGTGACAAAGTCTCGGGTAAATATCGCCTTTAACGAGATTCGATTTGACGCATGCGCTGTGAGACCGTGAAAAGGTCTATTGATCTATAGACAAATAAGGACTCAAAGCTTCTTCAGCCAATTTTCTAAATAGATCAATCCACTCCAACACAATGATGCTTTTTGACGCCCCTCAGGTAAAATAATGTTTTGTACCCAGAAAGTTGAATAAATCTAAAATTTCATTTATTTTGAATTGCTGTTTGCAACACCTTTCAACTTTGACCAGTCTCAAATTTTGTTGTATGGTAATGGGTTAATTTGCTATCCAGGCTACTCAACCACAATGTGCTCAAAGCACACGCAAAATTATCGGAAACAACTCAAAGGGTAGATAAGTTAAACCATTTTACCTCCAGACATTATGCTAAAACTGAAAAAGCTACAACCAAGGTCAATTCTTTTATCATTTGTACTCATATGGAGTAATTAACCATGAATTCCTGGTCTTCCTGCATCAGTACAACCCCTTCATCCTTTCCGATCCTACAGATATTCATCCCACTTAGGTTTATCATTATCCACCCATTGGTGGAGGACAAAATCGAACAAGATATTTGCAGCAAGTAGACACCGAACCCTAGACCTCATGATTGAGAGGCTGACGCACTACAAACACACTTTGGCTGCGGCCTTCCATCTGGTGTCAGCCCGATTAGCTCAGTTGGTAGAGCACTTGACTTCAAACCTCAAGATCACTGGTTCGAGCCCTGGGCTGACCATATCAACTAACTTAACTAATTGTCTTTCGGATGAGACGTTAAACCGAGGCCCCGTGTGACAATGCTATCCATCGAGCACGTTAAAGAACCAGGCTGAGCTCTCAGCAGTTTCGTCCTGTATCCTTGCACTATCCCCCGTAACAACTAACCGTCTTCTGGGGGCGTCGCTCATTTGGGCATGTGCTACGGTAGCGACGATAAATAAACGGAAATACACACACGCTTCTATCTGGGCCATTGTAAAATGATTCACTTTACTTTCATCTTTAAAGAATCAAGTCTTTTGACTGGTTGAATTTTTCTTTTCATACTAGTAGATCCATACATTTTTACTCAAAACTAAAAGAATTTTTATTTGATCTTGATGGCATTAAAGGTAGGTATCGAGTATGGAATCCTGTATTCAGTTTGAATTTGCTCAAACAACTTCATCATTGCGTCATCAATAGGTAATCAGAAGTTATATTTGCTAGCCGTTCTTCAATTCTGTAGAGGTCAGTACAAAAAAGCATTAACCCTTGTCATGCTATTTAAATTACCTTACTGTAATGCTTCAAAAGCAAAGGGCTGAAAGCACTGATAGAACTTGTTGTTCAAAAATCAATATTTCTTGTAGAAATCAATTTCATAAACGACTCTGGCAGGAAAAGTACAAGCAGTACAACTCCTGCCAAAGCCAGAATATTCCAGATTCAGCATGACAAGGGTTAATATGAATATAGACACTTACCATTGTTTTGCACTTACCATTTGATGTGACATAATTTAGGTCATTGATTGTTTGGCTTGTCAATTAGTTACCTTCTTTTGACTGGGTCATTATGCAAACAAAGTCATGCGGTGTCAACAGTCAAATTCCATGATATCTAAAAATAACCTGGAATTCAGCTGAACCTTTCCCAAATAACCAGAAAAGGCCACTTTATGCCTATCAGATTACCACGAAGACGATATCTGACTCAAATTCAAGTATTAAACGTCCGTTTTAGTGTATCTTTTGGCAATTGACAATTTTTTTCTCATCTAGGTTTCAGAAACATCGATACCTCCCTTAAAATTATAGAAAATGAAGAGAATATTTTGGTTTTCATTGAGGTATGAACCTAAAACCTTAATAACATTATTGTATAAATGCATATTCATATAGTGTGTTTTTCTTCTATATTTCTATGTACAATCAGGAATCGCACAGAAAAGGGCTTATTTTCAGATTATGGTAATTCTTTGAAGTATTTTGGTAGAAGGTCAATAGATGATGATTTATCTATATATACTGCCCAACTCCCCTTTTGGATATTACTGGCAGGTGTGCGTCTGTGCCGGAATAAAAACTGTTAGTTATTGGTTAGGGTGCCAAATTTTAAAAGTGTGTGAGTGTTAGATTAAAAGAGCTGATAAAACATATTTTGGTCATTCAGGGATGGCTCACTATCTGAAAGAATCAAAGCTCTTTTTGAACGCTGCAATATCAGGTTGCTGTACAACTGTTTCTGGTAGGCTGATTTATGCCAAATATAAAAGCTCTAGGCCTTATGGTTAAGGAAGGAGAAGATTTTTTAAATTTTTTCACTTGGTTGCCATGGCAACCTAAGTTCTTCATGGATTTCAATTCAAGTATGAAAGAGCATTCCCTAAGTATCAATTCTGTGAAGTTTGGTTAAAATTCCATGGTTAGTTCAGGATGAGAAAATTTTTGACATTGTGAGCAGATGGATGCCAGACAATGACTGATCACAATAGCTCACCCAGAGCACTTTGTGCGCAGGTGAGCTAAAAATCTTTGACTTTTGGGGTAGAAAACATTGTGGACATTGAAGAAATTGCTTGTCACAAGCAATTTCTTCATTGTCCACATTGTTTTCCAATTATGTGGAAATAGATTAAATTGAGCTAACCAAAAAGCTTACAAGTCCAATAATTTGGAATTTATTCATACAAGAGTTAACGAATATTTTGAAAGAATCATGCCCTGGAATATATATAAGTGAAAATGCCCCTTCGATTACATGTTTATTATACGCAGATGACGCTGCCCATTAAGCAGACACGGTAAACAATTTGCAGCTGCAACTGAATTAATTATCACAATTTTGCATTGATGTAAAAATTGAAGTAAATTTGTCAAAACTGAAATTATTGTTTTCCGAAATGGCGGTCCGCTACGGTCTAATGAAATCTGGGTTTTTAATGGATCAAAGATCAAAACAACTTCAGTTTATAAGTACATGGGGGTTCTATTCACTCCAAAACTATCTTGGTCGGCAGCTAAAAGCAAACTAGCTTCTCAAGCCAAAAAGGCAATATTTTCGATAGTCATATCAATATAGCTTTGGTCATTTTTCGCATGATGAATACTTCAAACTATTTGACACAATGGTTCTACCAATACTTACATTTGCGGCCGAGACATGGGGATTCGAATATTCTGATATTATCGAAAATGTTCATATACAATTTTGTCGCGTTTCTAGGAGTAAACTATAGCGTAAATAAAAGTGTAATTTTAGCAGAATGTGGTAGAAAACCTCTTTATGTAGTTTATATGACTAAAGTAATTAAATATTGGTGTAAGATTATACAAATGGGAAATCATCGATATCCAAAACAATGTTTTAATATGTTAAAAGCGCATGATGATTTAGGGAGGACGAATTGGGCAACAAAAGTGAAATACCTTCTTTTTACAAATGGTTTTGGCTTCACTTGGATATCACAAGATGTTGGTAACATAGATCAATTTGTTAAGCAATTTAAACTAAGAATAGCAGATTGCTCGATTCAGAATTTACAAGAAAGCATCAATAATTCTTCTCTCTGTGATCTATATAAAAACATTTGTTCCTTATTAAATCCAGAGAAATATCTTTGTGAAAATATTCCTTTGAATTTAAGAAGGGCCTTTGCTAAATTTAGATGCTCAAGTCAGAAGCTCCAAATTGAATTAGGACTTCATTCTAATATTGCCAGAGAAGATCGAATTTGTAGAAACTGTTTATTCAACCGTAATATTTTTGTAATCGAAAATGAATATCATTGCTTTTTTCATTGTCCCCTTTTAGATGCAGAGAGAAATTCATTATTGTTTACTTGGTATAATGGCAGGACTGATGAACAAGCCTTCTATAACCTTTTGAAAAGTAGCAGTCTGGTAGTGGTTAAAAAAATAGCTAAATATATATCAGTGATATTGAATATAAAGGATTCTGAAAATGCATAAAACAATTATATTATTTGTCTTCTTTTGGTCTCGTTAGATAGTTAATATTTGTATATGTTTGCGTAACTCCTGACATTGTTAATTGTAAATATACGATGTATTTTGGGCCGGTGGCCTTTATTTACAAATAAAAGAATTGTATTGTATTGTATTGTATTGTACAAATAGTTTCCATTTTAAACAGTTACAAAAAACTGAATTTCTCTCTTTCTTTTAAGAAGAAATTCTAAAGTGGCCTTGCAATTCTTATTTCAGATTTCCGGGGTCAATTTCCATTATGAGGAGAAAAAGACAGCAAATTCCTTGCTTTTGCCATAAAAATAGATTGTTCCAGGCAGATTCAGAGAATGTGCCTAAAAATAGGAAAAATCTTTTTTCATGTACTGCAGAACACAAGTTTACTTGAACTATAGATTTTCGAACACATTCAGGTTAATAAAGCAGATATTTTCGAACACATTCAGGTTAATCCATTCCCACTTGACAAAATTTTAGACTGGTCCAAATTGAAAGAAGATGCAGACGACAATTTCAAGTTGATGGAATTTAAAATTTTTCACCTTTTTGGATAGAAAACATTGTGGATAATGAAGAAATTGCTTCATACAAGCAATTTCTTCATTTTCCACAATGTTTTCCAAAGCTTTTTTCTTGAAGGGCGTAAAAAGGAGGGATTGAGTTGGAATGGGTTAATAAAGCAGATACTCATTGCTACTCTGCTGTTCTGCCTCTTCTGATTCTGCATTTCAGTCTAGATGTGGATCTCTGCATCCAAATACTCCACTTCTTGCGTCTGCATTCTTATTCCACATATTCATTTTGCAAGTTTTAACAATTCTGTTTAACTGTTCCCACACAATCCTGCTTTTTGATGCCCTCTTCAAGAAAAATACCTTGAAAAATGTTATGAACATTGTAGAAATTGCTTGTCACAAGCAATTACTTCATTGTTCACAAGGTTTTCTACCCTAAGAGTCTAAGATTTTTTCAAGTTTCACCATTTTGAAATGATTGCCTACAACTTTATTCAATTTTGACTAGTCTAAAATTTGCTCATATGGTAGGGGCTGCATCCTAAAATTTTGCATTTTTTGAGGGAAAAACCTGAGGAGAGTATGTGGAATTCTACAATATTTCTGGAATCTGATCTAATGGAAAATATTTGTTTAGATTTCCACAAATATTACCACACCTTCTCTGCCAATGGGGAGATAATCTGCAGATTTGTGGAAGTTCAGATGAAAAAATTGATTTCCACACAATTTGCATGTTATATCCACAAATTGAAATTGCAGTATTTATTCTAGGATTTCAAAAAGAAGTGGGATTTAAGCACAAATTGCAATTTCTTCTTTTTCCACAATGTTTTCACAATTATAAAATCCCAGCGACGTAAAGTCCCAGGTTTGTATAGGAAAGGGTTAATACAGTTGAATCCTCTTAAATGCAACCCTGATAATATCAATTTACAGCTTAACCCTTTCCTGTACAATCACTTGTTTTCACGACCCATAGGTTTTGTATTGGGGAAAACATTGCAGGGAAAGAAGAAATTGCTTGCTACAAGCAATTTCTTCCTTCCCTACAATGTTTTCTAAGCTTTACAGTGGTTATTTTTCAATTCAAATGCAATTCGATTATTCGTCTGCAGTCTCTTTCAATTTGGACTAGTCTAAAATTTTGTTGTATGGGAAAGGGTTAATTGCAATTTACTCCATGCACAAACATTAGATCTAAAGAACGAATTGCTCCTCTTAATACCAACTTCTGGTTTATTGTAATAAAAGTCTTGACAAATCGATGTTGCCATTAATAGGATTCTACTGTAGAAAAAAAGTCTCACTCCAGAATTAAAAATATCAAGTTTAACCATTGTGGCAAGCAATTTCTTCGTTATCCACAATTCTTTCTTATGAGCCTTGAGTCAAAAACAGAATTAAATGATAATTGGTGAAAAAAATTAAATAAGGGTACGAAAATATAGAGTTAAACTCATTACCAGACGAAAATAATTTACACTAGTCCAAATTAAAAGAAGTTGTAGACGACATTTTTCAGTTTAGAAAATCTTTGCTTTTTAGGGTAGAAAAAATTGTGGATAATGAAGAAATTGCTTCTGACGGGCTATTTCTTTGTTATCCACAATGCTTTCTTAAGCCTTGTGTCAAAAAACAGAAATGTATGATAATTGGGAAAAAAATTAAATAAGGGTATGAAAATATAGAGTTTACTCATTATCAGACGAAAAAAATTTACACTAGTCCAAATTAAAAGAAGTTGTAGACAACATTTTTCAGTTGAAATTTAGAAATCTTTGCTTTTTAGGGTAGAAAAAATTGTGGATAACGAAGAAATTGCTTGTGACGGGCTCTTTGTTATCCACAATGCTTTCTTAAGCCTTGTGTCAAAAATTGGAAAATATTATAATTGAAAAAAAGCTTAATAAGGGTAATAATCTGGTATGAAAGTTAAAGTCATAAATAAAGAAGGATAGTGTGAGAATGGGTAAAAAAATTAAGGGTAGAAATCTAGTATGGATATTCAAGTCATAAGTGTATTTTCCTCTAATTTGGGGGCAGTCAGCATGACACAGTATAAGGATATTAAATTTCAAAATACCTATTTTTCATCAGGTGAAGTTCTAGTATGCTTTTTTGCTTATGTTTTTTTATATTATAATCAAAGTACTGAAAGTACCATAAGCTAGCAAAGCATTGTTTCTTCTTTGCCTTTAGTAGGGTAGAAAACATACTGGACACTGAAGAAATTGCTTGTTACAAGCAATTCCTTCATTGTCCACAATTTTTTCCAAAGCCTTTTTTGGGGGGGATTCTTAAAAATCTGGTTTGAATAGGAATGGGCTGTATAGCATGCTTTTGAAGGTGTTCTCTACAATTTGAATAAAGTTAATTCATGTGGCCAGTCATTTTTTAACACTATATTCTTTAGTATACAAAAGAACTACTTTATTGGCATAGACATTCAGTGGATATAAAGGTTAAGCCTCCAGTGGCAGTTTGCACTTTTGAACTCTCAGAAGACCTCAAAATTTTGTCTGTTTACTAAAGCTATCAAACTGAGGCTTTGCTAGCCAAAATCATTAAAATGACATCCATACAGCCAAAAACATGAGATTCTGATCTGTCACACTAACAACGAACCACCAGAGATTTTCAGAAAAACAATTGAGACCCTGCGCATGATATTTCCAAAACTTCCACATGAGTGTGGAGCACAGCCGTTATGCAACCTGGATAGTCTGAATTTTATTTGAGAATAATCCCTGATTGTCTGAAGTAACTCAGAGTCGGCATCTATCTATAAATAGCAAAGCGAAGACTCGGATCATACTGTGCCGAATCAACCCATTCCCACACAGTGACACTCTTGAACGCCCTTCATGAAAAACAATTGGGCAAACAATGTGGAAAATGAAAAAATTGCTTGTAACAAGCAATTTCTTCATTGTTCACTTTGTTCTCTTCCCAAAAATTAAAAGAAAATCTAGAATTTTAAAAACTGTAAATTGTCATCAGCAGCTCCTCTAAATTTGGACAAGTCTGAAATATTGCCATGGGTTAACCTTAGACAAAGAGGCTCTCACTGAAAGGATTCAGTAAATCTTCATTGTCATTGTTTACAGACCCCTTCCTAAATATTTTCAGAATAGATCACAAGCCAGCTTTGAAAAGCTTTGCCAAAGAGTTATAGAAAATAAATTTCAAAATTATTTTGGGTTGCCAAACTCTCACTCCTTCGTGTACCAATGAAATCGTAGATTTAATCAGAAATTTCTCTTTTCATTTGCATGGCAATCAGAGTTTTTTCTCAGATGTCTTCTTTTAGCAATTTTTAAAGGTGATCACCTAAGAAACATTTCTGCCAAATTTTGTTGAAATTGACTGGTGGTGGAAGAGGAGACTTCATCCAATTAAAGAAATTGTTGACAAAAGCCAAATGTGAGCACAATAACTAACCTTGAGCACTATGTGCTCGGCTTAGCTAAAAACTAAGCAAGGTAAATTATTGTTCTTACACATATTATACAGCAAACATAACCATGAAGTTTCAGGTCAAAGGGAGTTCAGATGTCAAGGTCATGCTCTGGACTAAGAACTTGACGACAACCATCCTCACGGCTGCCAGCATGTTTTCTATGATTGATCCTACACTAAGTCAATTCTTCAATGGGTGTGAGAAAAGGAGAAACTGCTTGCTATACATAATTTCTCATTGTCCTAATGTATTCTACTTTGAATGTTTTCACACATACTTAACCCTCTCCAGCACAATCCCTTGTTTTTATGTCCCTGTGATTTTTTTACTTCTGAAAATATTGTGTGAAAAGAAGAAATTGCTTGTAACAAGCAATTTCTTATTTTCACACAATATCTTTTTACTCTGGAGGTTGGTATTTTTTCAATTTACACCCTCTTTTAATTTTCATCTGTAACTTCTAATTTTGACCAGTCTAAATATTAAAAAATGGAAAAGTGTTAAAATAATTTTAAGGAAACTAATTCTTATCATTTGGACCAGGCTAGATTTCCTTTATCTGCTAAAGGGGATAAGCTTATCTGTCAACCCTGGTCAAACTGTATGTGTAATTGACCAATTGCAGCTGTCAATTAAGAATCAATTGACCTATAAAACCATTTATTTAGACTAGAATTGAACTTTAACCCATTCCAACTCAATCCCTCCTTTTTACGCCCCTCAAGAAAATAGCTTTTGAAAACATTGTGGAATATGAAGAAATTGCTTGTATCAAGCAATTTCTTCATTATCCACAATGTTTTCTATCCAAAACGACGAAAAAGTTCAAAATTCCATCAACTTGAAATTGTCGTCTGCAGCTCCTTTCAATTTAGACCGGTCAAAAATTCCACTGTGTTTGAAAGGGTGTTGCCAACCAACTATTTACTTGCTTGTTTCATGGCCATAACTTGGGCAAAATAACACTTAATATATCAAAGAGTAACTTTCTGTCGGAGCTATTTGGAGTGGCGTGAGGAGTCAATCCGTGGGGCCAGCAATCAGTAAATTACCCAGTGAGATCACAATCAATGCTATTTAGTCCCTTTTAGCATAGTAGGTCACTAAATAACTTTACGAATTTTCATACAAAATTATTTGAGTGACGACTAAACATGAAATTCTATCCTAGCCTCAGAGTTAAACTCTTTAAAGTACAATAATGTAATTTAAGCTGTCTGGCAAAGGACCAAAGAGTTGGGAGTTTTTTAGGATAGTAATAATAGATCATAAATCTATAATGAACAAGAGATTATCTTTGACATACATTAACCCTTTTCTGTTGTAAATTTTAGACCTGTCCGAATTCAAAGGTTTTATAGACGACAAATCAAAGTCGATTTCATAATAAAATAATCATTCAGTACGGTGGAAAATATTGTCACATGCAATTTCTTCTGTTTCCAAGACATATTCTCAACTATAAAAACTAGTTGACATAATTGGGACATAAAAACCAGGGACTGAACTGGAAAAGATTAAATGTCTTCGAAGTTTTTAACCCATTCCCACACAGTCATACTTTTTGATACCCACAAGACAAAAAAGCTTTGGAAAATATTGTAGAAAAATGAAGAAATTGCTTATTGCAAAAAATGCATTATCCAATATGTTTTTTTCACCTAAGAATAAAGCAATTCAAAAGACATGAAAAAAAATTTGTCATCTATACTCCTTTGAATTTGGACCAGTCTAAGGTTTTTGTCATCTAGTATTGGGTTGTGCTAAATATTGCTGATGTGCTCTCAAGCCATTGTAATAACAAGTTTTCAAGATGTACTGAAAATTCCTGCATTTCCATTGATGCTAGAAATTGTACATGCTAAAGTTTCTTCTTAAAATGATCAGTCTAAATTTTTGTGTAATGTCGTAATGAGTTAAATGATGCTCTGAAACCATCAAATAACAAGATTTAACCAATTCCCACTCAGTGATGCTTTTAGACACCCCCAAGGAAAAAAAGTTTGGCAAACATTGTAGAAAATGAAGATTTGTTCTTTTTCCACAATGTTTTCTACCATAAAAATTCCAAAATTCCAAAATTTCATAAACTTTAAATTGCCGTCCGCAACTTCTTTCAATTTGGGCCAGTCTAAAATTATGCCATCTGGTAATGGGTTAAGCTCAGCAGGTAAAAGAAAAAGACATTTAAAATTTAGAATTTTCTGCATACTTTTACAGTATGTTTCAATTGATTTTACCTTTTCCTGTTTTGTAAAATTTAGATCTGTCCGAAACTCAAAAGTTTTGCAGATGATTATTCAAAATAAAAATAATCATTCAGTAAGGTGGCAAGTATTGTTGAAAAAGAAGAAATTGTTTGTTATAAGCAATTTATTCTTTTCAACAATATCTCCTCAAGTATACAAACATTAGGGCCTGAACAGGCAAGGGTTAATTTATTTGCTGAAGCTTCCCTGCATGTCAGTACTGCTATTAGCCTCCATGATGTCAGAAGGTCAAAAGGGCCTTATTGGTCACCTGATTCCAAAGAGCACAAAAACAGATAAAAGTACACCATATTATGCTACATACCAAATGCCAAAGCTCTATGCCTTTTAGTTTAGGAGAAGAAAATGTTGTAAAAGTATTTACTAAACAAGCCTATGTCAAATTTGTGACATCTTTGAACAGGCTAATACTGACCCTGGGGTCATAATTTGTACAAGCTTGATAGAAATCCACAATATAATGCTGTATACCAAATATCAAAGCTCTAGGCCCTTCTGTTTGGGAGAAGAAGAGTTTTAGATTTTCACTATAAAAGCCCTATGTAAAATTTGTGACATCCGGGTATAGGCTAATTATGACCCTGAGGCCATAATTCATACAATATTGATAGTGATCCACCAGATGATACTACATACCGAATATCAAAGCTCTAGGCCTATCTGTTTGAGAGTTTGAGATTCTTAAAGTTTTCAATTTATAAGCCTGTGTTAAACTTGTGACATCCGGGAATGGGCTAATTTTAACCCTGGGACAATAATTTGTACAATCTTGATAGAGGTCCACCAGATGATGCTGTATATCAAATATAAAAGCTCTGGGCCCTCCTGTTTGGGGGAAGAAGATTTTTAAATTTTTCACTATACATAAGCCCTTTGTAAAACTTGTGATGTCAGGGAATGGGCTAATTATGACCCTGGGGCCCTAATTCATACAATCTTGATAGAGGTTCACCAGATTAAAAGCAAATGGCTGAAAGCACTGACAATATATGTTGTTCCATCATCAATACTTCTTTTGAAAATTAATTCAATAAACAATTCCTGTTTGAAATTGTTAGATAATAGCTGTAGACCAAGATCAGACTGCACTTATGTGCAGGCTGATCTTTTTCAAAATATTCCTGCCAAAACCGAATATTTTGGGTTCATCATGACAAGGGCTGATATCAATATGCAAAAGAAGGGTATGAGTGTGGTTATATGGAATCTTTCTTATCAATTTCAACTGTTGTTTTGAGATCTAGTAGAATGTACTATATTCTTCAACCAAAATGTTTGCTAATCTTCAGCATTTCCTGTACGCAGGTACTGATAACTCACCTTTACAGACAATTTCATTGATTGCTGAATGTCGTCACCTAGAATTTTATCAGCTCATCTGATTTCCATTGTTATATGTGTAAAACTGTGTATAATACGTTAGGTGAACTAACTAACTGTAAGACCAGTAACTGGTTATACAATTTTGGACAATTTAAATACAATGGAGCAAACAATTTCCTCTATAATTGGTCTTATGATTTCTTCTGGCTTTGGGAGGGATTTGTCGGTAGACGACTGAAAAAAACTCGTCAAAGTTTTCTGTCTCGACATTTTGCAATGTAGTCAGTGGGAACGCCTAGTTTCACATCGCTCACGACATTAAATTAGAAAGAGATTCAATGCCGGGTACCGTCCTTGTTGACAAAAATTTCCCACGGTCTGCATTACAATGTCATGGTAAGGGACGGAAAATTAATCAGTAATTAGGGTATGCAATAACAAAGTAACAGGGATTTTTGGCAATATTTGAAATAGACGAGTGATTACATGAAATGCTACAAGAGTAAGTTCCCTTTTGTTTACACGTTCGTACCTAATGATGTCCATACACATGATTAACGGTCTGAACTTGTACGGCAATTTGCTGAAAAATATGTGTAACCAGCAAATTTATGTCCTTAAATTAGGGAAAAACAGACCTTATCTGGAGCACTGTATTCATCTAAGAATTGATTTACTCAATCTTCCAGTTACAATTAAAGATATATTTCTACTTAAATACTTAGGTAAGAGCATGAAAATAAAGGATTGTATTGAAAAAAAAAAATGACAATTATGGCTAGCTTATTACAACACAAGCCTGCTTTTCAATGCACCTTCAAGAAAAAGGCTTTGGGAAGCATTGTGGAGATCAAGAATTTCTGAATTTTCCATATTGTTTCTGAACCTGAACTACAGAAATATTTGAAATTCTATCCATTCAAAATTATTGTCTACAACTTCTTTTAACCAATTCCAACTCAATCCCTCCTTTTTACGCCCCTCTAGAAAAAAGCATTGGAAAACATTGTGGAAAATGAAGAAATTGCTTGTATCAAGCAATTTCTTCATTATCCACAATGTTTTCTATCTAACAAGACAAATTCCATCAACATGAAATTGTCGTCTGCAGCTTCTTTCAATTTGGATCAGTCTAAAATTCTGCTGTGTTGGAATGGGTTAATTTGAACAAGTCTAAATTTTTGTTGTTTGGTAATGGCCTAAAGTTGTTTTAATCAACACATTATTTGTTGAAACAAAACATTTGCTCGAAATTTATGTTTGAGTTTTGACTGCCTTGCCCTTGCAAGGACATACCAATGTGATCAAATGTGTGGTTGCGGCTCAATCTGCAACCCTTGACATCTCTTAGATTACATGTCCACCAACCTAACCTCTCAACCACTCATATCCTATTGCTGAAAGATAAACCCATTCCCACTCAGTGAAGCTTTCTGCCACCCTAACCTCTCAGCCACTCATATCCTATTGCTTAACCCATTCCAACACAACAAAATTTTAGACTTGTCAAAATTGAAAGAAGTTGCAGACGACAATTCAATTTTGTTGAAATTTTTTTTGGGGGGAAGAAAACAATGTGGAAAAAGAAATACAAGCAACTTCTTCATTTTCCACAATGTTTCCTAAAGATGTTTTATTGGAGGGCTTAAAAGGAGGGATTGAGTGGGAATAATCCATTCCTTAACAGCGACACTTTTGAATGCCCCTCAAAACAATTGGGAAACATTGTGTAAGATGAAGAAATTGCTTGTCGCATGCAATTTCTTCATTTAACACAATTTTTTTATCCAGATAGTTGAAAAAATGTAAAATTTCATAAAGTTTAAAATTTCTTCTGCAACTCCTCTCAATTTGGACCAGTCTAAAGTTTTGTTGTGTGGGAATGAGTTAAGACAAAATTATGTTGTAGTTCAATACACTCTTGTAAATATCAATTTCATTTGCACGTTCATTGCATTTTCATTTCATAATAAAACCTCTTTCAAGTTTGAACTTTTTTTTCAATTTCAAAACGTTAACATCAAGGTATCATCATCTGTTTATGACTGAATTATTGCTATTCAACATGCTGTTAGTTTACATTTCTCTACTTTTAGGACTGCCCTTATCAAACTTTAAATTCGTTGTCTGTCCCATCTTTTAGACTAGAACTTTGCTTCATCTTTTCTCAGTCCTAAATAGCCTCTTCATCATGTATTTCTATATTAACACATTCCAACATTATTCAGCTTTGTGATGCATCTAAGAATTTCTTTTTTTAAATGTTGTGGACAATGATGAAATTATTTGTTACAAGCAATTTCTTTATTATCCAGTGTTTTAATCCCAAAATGAAAGATTTATCAAAATTTATTGAATGCAAATTGTTGTCTTCAACTTCTTTGAATTGTGACCAGTCTAAAGTTTTGTCATCTGGTATTGGGTTATTCCTTTCCTGTTTTTTGAAAATTTAAACTGGTCCAAATTGAAAGATAGAACAATGAAAATCAATCTTTTTTAATGAAAAGGGTATTAACATTTTTTTTAGAATAAGCTACAATCCCAAAAGCTTTGTTCTCAACCAATCAAAATCAATTGATGGCATCTGAAAAAGAGTCCCTAGAGGATCATTCCAGTGAAATTTGGTTGAAGCCAATCAACTGGTTTCTGAGAAAAAGATTTTCAAAGCTTTCACCATATATGGAAATTAGCCAAAACAATTTAAGCCATTTTTTTTCATCCAATCAAACTTCTTTGCAGGAATCTGAAAAGGGGTCATCTGAGGATCATTGCTGTGAAATTTGGTTGAAACTGACATTCGCTGGTTTCTGAGAATAAGATTTTTAAAGCTTTCACCATATAAGGAAATTAGCCCAAACCATTAAGTCATGTTTATCATCTGATCAAAATTCTTTGGAGGAATCTGAAAAGATGTCACACAATGATCATTTCTCTGAAATTTGGTTAAAAACCATTCACTAGTTTCTGCGAAAAAGAATTTTAAAGGTTTCACCATATATGGAATTTAACCATGTTTATCATCTAATCAAAATCGAAATTCTTTGAAGGAATCTGATGAAGGGTCATCTGTAAAATTTGGTTGAAATCCATCTACTTGTTTCTGAGAAGATAATTTCTAAAGGTTTCACCATATATTGAAATTAGCCCTGCCCACTTAAGCCATGTTTATCATCCAATCAAAATTCTTTGAAGGAATCTAATGAAGGGTCATCTAAGAATCATTCCTGTAAAATTTGGTTGAAATCCAATCTCTTGTTTCTGAGAAAAAGATTTTTAAAGGTGTCAATATATATGGAAATAATTCCCCCCCCCCCCCTTTTAGCTAAAAATTGTTTGTTATAAGTTTTCACATTTTGCCTAGAGGGCTGTTAAAATAATTGGATTGTGTTGGAATGGGTTACATTGGAGATTTTGTATACAAATTCTCTACTTCTATGGTAATCATAATTTATGAGCCGTAACATAGATACCAGTTTGAATAATATACCTTGTGTCCTAGTGGTTTGTATAAAAAGAAGCTTTTTTTTATGACAAAAATAGTTAATAAGGTTATATAAATCTGTAATCCTCATCAAATTACTGTATAATATCTGTTAAAATAGAAAAATAGACAGCTTGTGGTTTCAGAAACATAGGAAACTTAATTAAAAACCGTTTTAATTTTTCACTTTTTTACATGCCTTAAGCAAAAGGCCTTGAAAAGTATTGTGCAAAACAAGAGGACCATGATGGTCCTAAATCGCTCACCTGAGGCATCTCCAAATTACAGTACTTTTTAGTATAAAAAAGACACAACTTGAGCAAAATTAATAAAAGATATATAAGATTTTGGGCTTTATACAAAACAATCCAGTAATGCTTTACAATAATAATGAATGCCTTTGGCTTTATAGTTTAATCCATTACCAAACTATCCCAGAATTTGTCACCTTCAGGGAAAACAGGTTTGAAAAATACATAGTGAGAAAGGGAGTGACAAGCAATTTATCCATTTCTCACAGTGTTTTCTACCTGAAATTCTTTGTATTTAGATTTCAATCAAACTCTTATTACTGTCTGCAACTTCAATGGGTGTAATTTTAGCAACCTTGGTAGAGAACAATCTGGATGTACTATAAATCAAAATATGAATGCATTACAACTTATACATGAGGAGTGGAAAATATTTGAACATGCTCTTATTGGGCGTTTTTCATATCCTTGGATGCCTTGGGAAGGGCCATGTTTAAATATTTAAAAAAACTTGGTTGAGAACAATATGATTGAGCTCTATATAAAATATAAATGCCTTTGGCCTTGTAGTCTGTTAAAAAAAAGACAACAAAGATTTTCTAAAATTTCCATTTTCATATGCCGCAGTTACAAGAGTTCACGGAATTAAATTCTTTTAACAACTTTTGAAGAGCTTCACCTAAAAAACATCCCTGCAAAGTTTTAGATTGATTGGCCCAATGGTTGAGGAGGAGAAAATTTTTAAAGATTTTTACAGATTTACTAAAGATTCCTATTTTCACATTCCGCGGCAACCAGAGTTTTTGACAGAATTAAATTCTTTTAACAACTTTTGTAGAACTTCACCCGAGGAACATCCCTGCTAAGTTTCAGCTTGATTGGCCTACTTGTTTAGGAGGAGAAAATTTTTAAAGATTTTTACAGAATTACTTAAGATTCCCATTTTCACATGCCGCGGCAACCAAAGTTTTTGACGGAATTAAATTCTTTTAACAACTTTTGTAGAACTTCACCCGAGGAACATCCCTGCTAAGTTTCAGCTTGATTGGCCTACTTGTTTAGGAGGAGAAAATTTTTAAAGATTTTTACAGATTTACTAAAGATTCCTATTTTCACATTCCGCGGCAACCAGAGTTTTTGACAGAATTAAATTCTTTTAACAACTTTTGTAGAACTTCACCCGAGGAACATCCCTGCTAAGTTTCAGCTTGATTGGCCTACTTGTTTAGGAGGAGAAAATTTTTAAAGATTTTTACAGAATTACTTAAGATTCCCATTTTCACATGCCGCGGCAACCAAAGTTTTTGACGGAATTAAATTCTTTTAACAACTTTTGTAGAACTTCACCCGAGGAACATCCCTGCTAAGTTTCAGCTTGATTGGCCTACTTGTTTAGGAGGAGAAAATTTTTAAAGATTTTTACAGAATTACTAAAGATTCCCATTTTCACATGCCGCGGCAACCAGAGTTTTTGACGGAATTAAATTCTTTTAACAACTTTTGTAGAACTTCACTCAAGGAACATCCCTGCAAAGTTTCAGCATGATTTGCCTACTGGTTTAGGAGGAGAAGATTTTTAAAGAAATTGTGGACGGACGGACAGACGGACAGACGGACAGACGGACAGACGGACAGACGGACGGACGGACGACGGACAACGACCGATCACAATAGCTCACCTCGCACTTTGTGCTCAGGTGAGCTAAAAAGAAATTACTTTGTAATTAATTCATTTCAAGCAAAGTTTTCTACCCAAATAGACACAGATTTTTCATCATCAACTAATAAGAGCACCAAAGTGCAGATGCCACGGCTCAAGCTGTTCAAGTGCTTGATAGTGGTTATTCCAAAAAGGGGCATAATTTGTTTAAAAAAAGTGTTCAGAGTTATCCTCCTTGTTGGTATAGATTACTCTAAGTCTTTTGATAGTTAACATATAATCTGAGTATTGAGTAAATGTGTTCAGTAATAACAGAGATATAACAGAATGTCAAAGTTTTCTGACAAGGTAGTATGTCGGGTTTTCTCTGAAATCAGCTGAGTTAAAAATTGTAAAGTTTGCTAAATTCAAACAGCTTAACCTTTCCAGCACAAACCTAGGATTCTATGTCGCTGTGATTTTATACTTTATAAAACATTGTGGAAAAAGAAACAAGAGGCCCATGAGGGCCTGAGACGCTCTACTGGTTATCAAGTTTTCCGTTAAAGAAATCTGATATTTAAGGAAGTTAATTGATATTAAGAAGAATGCATAAAGAAAAAAAAGGGGCTTTATCCCCTTTATCGTTTTAAGCAACAATCCTCAAGGCCCCTTTTCCCATGTTTCATGACGGATCCACTCCATTTCCAAAAGAAAGTTACCTTATGACCCTACAATCATTCTGTGAATATTTCATCAGAATCTGACAATAATTGTGGATCAATCACATAAACAGGATTGTTTTGAATGAAAATCAATAAGGCCCCTTTTCCTGTGTTTTCTGATGGATCAATTTCATTCCAAAAGGAACTTTCCTTACAACCCGACAATTGTCCTGTGAAATTTAAAAGACAACTTGATAATGATTGTGATCTTCATCACATACACAAGAATGCTTTGAATGATAATCTGTAAGGCCCCTTTTCCTGTGTTTCAAATGCCACAATTATTCCATGCATCTTTGAAGAGAATCCAATAAAACTGTTGACTTTATTGTGTTAACAAAGATATAAAATTCAAGTTCTCATAGGGCCCCTTTTCCCATGATATTTTACTGTTGGTTTTATCATTCTATGAAAGTTAAAAGTGAATCCGATGAAATATTGGAAATTCATTATGTTTACTAGAATATTTAAAAAAAATCATATGGCCCCTTTTTACATGATACTTGATCAGGGCTCCGGAAATCCGATAAATTGCCGGTCTGGACCGATTTTTGAATTGCCAAAAATCGAAATTTTTATCATATAGCCCCTTTTCCCATGTTACTTGATGGATCTGAACCAATTCCAAAGGGAACTCTTCTTACAAAAGTATAATTATTCTGTTTGAGTATAAAGACAACCCCATCTCATCTGTGGACTTACAAGCATTAATTAAGATTTTTTTAATTGAATTTTCCTAAGGCCCCTTTTCCTATGTTTCTCAATGGATCAGACCCAATTTGAAAGGATCAATCCTTATGATGGTACAATCATTATGTGAAAGTTTGAAGGCAATCAGGTGAAATCTAGGGCCATTACATGTTAACTAAGATTTTTTTTATTAAATTTTCATAGGGCCCCTTTTCCCATGAAACTTGATGAATCAACCTACTTCCGAAAGGAACAATCCATTTAATGTTATAATCATTCTGGGAATGTTTGAAGAGAATTTGATGAAAACTATGGACTCTATTGTGTTTTCGAGGACTTTTTCAATCCAGTTTTAATCGGGCCCCTTTTTCGCGTGGTCCTTGACTGATCATACCAAATTTTGAAAGGAACAATTCTTATGATGGTACAATCGTTCTGTGAAAGTTTGAAGTCAATCAGATGAAAACTGTGGACTCTAGAGTGTTAACAAAGACCTTTGAATTAAATTTTAATAAGGCCCCTTTTCCTATGTTTCTTGAGGAATCATATCCAAAAGATACAATCCTTATGATGGTACAATCATTCTGTGAAAGTTTGAAGAGAATACGTTGAAAATTGTTGGCTCTAGATTATGAATGAGAATTTTTATTAAACAATTCATAAGGCCCCTTTTTCCTGTGTTTCTTGAAGGATCATACCAAATTTCAAAAGGAATAATCCTTATGATAGTACAATCATTCTGTGAAAGTTTGAAGGGAATCCGATGAAAACTATTGACTCCAGAGTGTTAACAAGAATTTTTTAATTAAATTTTCATAAGGCCCCTTTTCCCCTGTTTCATGACAGATCAGACCCATTTTCAAAAGGAACGATCCTTATGATTGTACAATCATTCTGAGAAAGTTTGAAGAGAATCCGAAGAAAACTGTGGACTATGGAGTTTTCAATTGAATTTTCATAAGGCCCCTTTTCCCATGTTTCTTGATGGATCATACCCAATCCGAAAGGAACGATCCTTATGTTGGTACAATCATTCTGTGAAAGTTTGAAGAGAATAAACTTTGAACTTTTACGAGGATTTTTAATGGAATTTTCATTAAATTTTCATAAGGCCCCTTTTCCCGTGTTTCTGGACAGATCATACCCATTTTCAAAAGGAGCGATCCTTATGTTGGTACAATCATTCTGTGAAAGTTTGAAGAGAATCTGATGAAAACTGTGGACTCTATCTCGTAAACGAGGATTTTTAATTAAATTTTCATAAGGCCCCTTTTCCCGTGTTTCTTGACAGATCATACCCATTTTCAAAAGGAGCGATCCTTATGTTGGTACAATCATTCTGAGAAAGTTTGAAGAGAATCCAATGAAAACTGTGGACTCTATCTCGTAAACGAGGATTTTAATTGAATTTTTAATGAATTTTCATAAGGCCCCTTTTCCCGTGTTTCTTGACAGATCATACCCATTTTCGAAAGGAATGATCCTTATGTTAGTACAATCATTTCTGTGAAAGTTTGAAGAGAATCTGATGAGAACTGTGGACTTTATCGCGTAAACGAGGATTTTTTAATTAAATTTTCATAAGGCCCCTTTTCCCGTGTTTCTTGACAGATCATAACCAATTTCGAAAGGAACGATCCTTATGATGGTACAATCATTCTGAGAAAGTTTGAAGAGAATCCGATGAAAACTGTGGACTCTATCGCGTAAACGAGGATTTTTAATTGAATTTTTCATTAAATTTTCATAAGGCCCCTTTTCCCGTGTTTCTTGACGGATCATAACCAATTTCGAAAGGAACGATCCTTATGATGGTACAATCATTCTGTGAACGTTTGAAGAGAATCCGATGAAAACTGTGGACTTTTATCGCGTAAACAAAGATTTTTTAATTAAGTTTTAATTAGGCCCCTTTTCCCGTGTTTCTTGACGGATCTGACCCAATTTTGAAAGGAACGATCCTTATGATGGTACAATCATTCTGTGAAAGTTTGAAGAGAATCGGATGAAAACTGTGGTCTTTATCGCGTAAACAAGGAAAAGTTTATCGGACGGACGAGGGACGGATGCACGGACGCCGGACGGGAAAAAGCCTTCGGCCAGTAGAGCTAAAAATTGCTTGTGACAAGCAATTTCTCGTTTTCCCACAATATTTTCTACCCCATAGGATGGTTACGTTTCAAATTGCATCCAATTGTAATTGTCATCTGCAGCCTCTTTGAATTTAGACAATTCTAAGATTTAAAAAGAGGGCCAGAATGGCCCTAAATCTTTCACCTGACTAATTTATGATGAATGAAAAAAAAATTGAAAGAACACAGGCATGTTTGACCTTGAGCTATGACATTGAGTTTATCTGAAATTTTCTTTCAAATGGCACATCTACTCACTATTGAGATTAATTGTCACATTTCATTTTTGGCAACCAGTGACAACTTTGTCTTGGTCACAAGTAGGCTTGACAAAAAGAAAGTAATTATAATCTTAAAAGTTGACCTGCTTGTAAAACACTGGAGATCAGTTGTTGTTTCTCACTAGTTGCCCATCTCACTGACACATACCACTTGTCTTTTGCCCATTGGTGGGAGATAAAAGGTATTTGTCAAAATGATTGTGCCAAATGTCCGATGAAATTTGACAAAGTTGTTTTTAGTAATTTTACGGTCATATTGGGGAGCATTTAAAAATGGATTCCTGGTATTTCTCCCAACATTATTACCATTACATCCTTTCCTAGTCTCAAGGCTCAATAGTATTACTTTTCAAGAATTCATTAATACAAAGTAGCCAAGTGGTTATGAAGGAGATGTTTTTCCAAATTTTCAACGTCAAATAAGCATCGCCCTGCCACATCCATTTTTGGGGTCAATTAAAAATTACGAACAAGTTTTGAAAAGTGTCATCCAAGGAATATTCATGCCAAGTTTGATTGAAATTGGCCCACTGATTTGGGAGAAGAAGATGTTTAAAGATTTCAAAATTAAAATAAGCCTTGCCTTGCCATGCCCTATAGAGGGGTCAATCACAATTTCTCAAACAAGTTCTGAGAAGGATCACCCAAGGAAAATTCATGCCAAGATTGGTTGAAATTGGCCAAGTGTTTACTGAGGAGAAGAGGTGTAAAGATTTCAAAGTCAAAATAAGCCCCATCCTGCCACTTCAAAACTTTGGGGTTAATCAAAATTTCCTAAACAAGTTCGAAGGGTTACCCAAAGAATATTTCTGTCTAGTTTGGTTGAAATTGGCCAATTGGGTTACTGAGGATAATTTTTTTTAAAGATTTAAAAGGCAATAACTGTCTGACATGGCCATGCCCATGTTTGAGGTTCAATCAAAAACTTTGCCAAAAACTTGTGAGAAGGGTCACCCAAAGGACATCAATGCCAAGTTTGGTTGAAATTGGCCCAATGGTTACTGAGTAGAAGATGTTTAAATATTTCAAAGTCAAAATAAGCCCTGCCCTTTCATGCAAGTTGTTCTAGTGGTTACTGAGGAGAAGAGGTGTAAAGATTTCAAAGTTAAAACTGCCCCATCCTGCCTAGCCCATATTTGGGGGTCAATTAAAATTTTTCTAACAATTAAGAGAAGAGTCACCCTGCCAGGTTTGTTTGAAATTGGCCCAATGGTTACTGAGGACAAGATGTTTAAAAATTTCAAAGTAAAAAAACGCAATACCCAATCAAAATATTGCAAACAACTTTTGAGTAGGGTCACCTAAGGAACATACATCGCCAAGTTTGGTTGAAATTTGCCCAATGGTAAATAGGGAAAAGAGGTTTAAAGATTTTTAAGTCAAAATAAACCCTGCCCTGCCATATCCATATTTGGGGGTCAATCAAAATTTCACAAAGAAGTTCTAGGAAGGGATACAAGGCACATTTCGACCAAGTTCGGTTGAACTCGGTCCAGTGGGTACTGAGGAGAAGATGTTTAAAGATTTCAGTGTCAAAAACTGCCAAGCCAATGTTTCGGGGTCAATCAAAATATTGCAAACATCCTTTCAGAAGGGTCACCCAAGGAATATTCATGCCAAGTTTGTATGAACTGGCCCAGTGGATTCTGTGGATAAGTTGTTTAAAGATATCAAAGTCAAAAACTGCCCTACTCTGCCACCCCCATATTTGAGTGTCGATCAAAATTTCCAACAACTTTTTAGAAGGATCAGCAAGGGATATCAATGCCAAGTTTGGTTGAAATGGGCCCAGTGGTTTCTGAGGAGAAGATGTTTAAAGTATTGTTCTAAACTTTGGATGGACGACGCATGACGGACAATAGGTGATTACAACAGGAAAGGGTTAAAATGTTGGCACCTGATATCTGTTAAGACATTTGATAAAATACAGTGTCCTTGAGTCACCTAAAACACATCCTTATGAAGTCTGACAGCAGCAATCAATTTGGGGTCTTTCACTATCCTTCATATTTGACAAAAGTATTTGTGTATTCTCCGGAAAGCAACAGATGTAAAATAGGATGGACTTGTTACAAGCAATATCTCCTATTTTTATTCTGTTTTCTACCCTACTTGATGTTTACTTTACAGTTTATGTATACTTTAAAATGTTGCTTGCAGTTTCTTTCGATTTTGAAAGGTTAAAAATTTTGACATCTCAAAATGGGTTAACTCATTTCCACACAATCCCACTTTTGGGAAAGAGTTTAGGATAAAATTGTTAAAAATCATAAAATTGCTTGTTACAAGCAATTTATCCATTTGCCACAATCTTTTCTACCCAGAAAGACAAAGAATTTTAGAATTTCATCAACTTAAAACTGTTGTCTGCAAATTCTTTTAATTTGGTCCAGTCTAAAATGTTGTTGTTTAATAATGGGTAAATTAACCCTTGTCATGCTGAACCTGGAATATTCCTATTTTGACATAAGGTA
This sequence comes from Fragum fragum, assembly GCA_946902895.1. Lineage (NCBI taxonomy): Eukaryota > Metazoa > Mollusca > Bivalvia > Cardiida > Cardiidae > Fragum > Fragum fragum. The sequence goes on along the minus strand of OX336377.1, from coordinate 44,610,912 downwards.
TAGACAAAGATCAGCCTGCACATAAGAGCAGTCTGATCTTAGTCTACACCACCTGTTAATCCCAATGAAGCCAAAATTGTTTTTAGAAATTAGTTTTCAAAAGAAATATTGACCCACTATCAAGTACTGTATTTCAGTGCTTTCAGTCCTTTGATTTTGATGCAGTTTTGAGAATGCTATTCACTCAGCATTTCAAGGGTTAATATACTCAGTCAGTACACTACCCTTACCAGCTCAACGAACCCAACTACATCTTCTTTCTCCTTCTTTTTGTCCTTTTCATCTTTTTCAGAGGATGAACTACTGCTAGTTTCTCCATCAGTCACTTTTGTACCGTTTATAGGCGGGAGAGGTTCTTTTCCTGATACATAATGATATTTTTCTTCCTCTGTTGGAGAAATCACACCGGTACCTAAAAAACAGTAAAACATAATGAAAATGACTGTTACAAATAAAAAAAATCTGCTATCTGTATCCATTTACATACAACAAAACTTTAGACTGGTCCAAATTAACCCATTCCAACACAGCAGAATTTTAGACTGGTCCAAATTGAAAGAAGCTGCAGACGACAATTTCAAGTTGATGGAATTTTGATTTTTTTTGCCTTTTTGGATAGAAAACATTGTGGATAATGAAGAAATTGCTTGAGTTTTTTTCTAGAGGGGCGTAAAAAGGAGGGATTGAGTTGGAAAGAGTTAATAGAATCTGCAGACGACAATTTCAAGTTGATGGAATTTTAAAAGTTCTTTTGGAATATAAAACATTTTCATTTGCCTCATTGTTTTCCTCAGTTTTTTTCTTGAGGGGCATCAAAAAGTATCGTTGTCTGGGAATGGATTAACCTATTACCAGACTACCATTCTAGACTGGTCCAATCAATTTGTTTGCCACTATCAAAATTATCAAAATTGTTTTCAACCTCAAAAGACTACAACAACAAAAAAGACTTAATCATCTAAAAACTGTTTTCAACAACTTCTTTGAATTTAAAGAATCTAAAAATTTACCATCTGGTAATGGGTTAATACAAGTTGAATTTTAAAGTTTAACCTTGAACTTTGACATTGAACTTGGAGCAAATGAAAATTGTTTTGTTTTTTCTCAGAAAGGTCTGCATAGTACAAAACAAGTGTTTGAAATTTCATAAAAACTGATGTGCACACAGCTTCAGTGGTGTTATCTGAAAAAGTTAATTGTTGAACTTTCATTTTGAACTTTAAGAAAATTAATTTTATAATTTTTTCTTTCAAAACAAAGTTGCTTGAACCAAACAAGACAGTGACAATCAGATGAAAAGTATCAGAAATATTCTATTCCAGTCAACAATACAAGATTAAAGTTCAAAACCTATAATTATTTAGTTACACACAATGTATCATATGAGCCTATGCTCGATATTTCCAACCATTTCATATGTGCGTGACTTTCACACATTGAGCACCCTGGACAAACATTCCGGGCAATTAGAATATTCGCTGAAAGTTTAAAGAAGCTTTGGGTCAGTATCTATCTACAGAGCGCAGAGTGAAGACTCTGATCAGACTGTGTGGATGCGCTCATATTTCTACCAATGGATCTTATCAAAATTGTATCTAAACTCCAAAAATTGTAAATGCTAAACAAACCCAATTCAGAATTGAAGGTTTCACCATATATGGAAATTAGTCCTGCCCATTAAAGCCATGTATTTTTTCATCCAATCAAAATTCTATGAAGGAATCTGATAAAGGGTCACCCAAGGATCATGTCTTTAAAATTGGGTTGAATTCTGTTGTGTACTTTCTGAGGAGAAGATTTTTAAAGTAAAAGTTTAGGGATAGATGGACGCACGATGGACACAACACCCACAACGCAATGACAATAGCTTGCTGGCTTTCAACCAGTGGAGCTAAAAAATTGCTGTCTGGAACTTCTTCCAATTGGGACCATTCTAAAATTTTATGGTATGGTAATGGGTTCTCACCTGATTTATATTCCATATTGTAGACCTCAGTTACGGAAAGGACATTTCAGAATTTTTGTGTAGTCTCTGACTTGATAGCCTGAAAATGAAAAAGAAATTCAATCTTAAACCCATTACCAGACGGCAAAATTTAAAACTTGTCCAAATTGGGAGGAGTTGCAGACGACAATTTAAAGTTGATGAAATTTTGGACTTTTTCAACTTTCTGGATAGAAAACAGTGTGGAAAAAGAAGAGATTGCTTGTTACACAATGTTTCCTTGTTGTTGTTTTTTAGGGGCGTCCAAAAGTGTCATTGTGTGGGAATAGATTAAACCTATTTTCACACAAACCCACTTTTTTGGACCCTTAAGAAAGAGCTGTGGAACACATTTTGGAAAATGAAGAAATGACTCATACTAAGTAATTTCTTCAGTATTTTCCACCATCTTTTCTACCCTATAAAACATAAACCAATTCTATTTCATCAAATTAAATTTTGTCCACAACTTCTTTCAATTTGGACCAGTCTTAAATTTTGTTGTCTGGTTATAGGTTATAAACCATGTCTCCAAAGATTTAGACTGATCCAAATAAACAAATTCCCTGACAGTGACACTTTTTGACACACCTCAGGAAAAATAATTGAGAAAACATTTTTCATTTTACACAAAGTTTTCTATTGAGAAAGTTGAAAAAATCTTCAACTCCTTTCAATTTGGACCAGTCTACAATTTTAACATCTAGTAATGGGTTGATAAAGATGTTGTGAAGACTTTTCAAAGCATGTGTAAATGAGACAGCTTAACTCATTACTTAGTCTGATTTCAAAGATGTTACAGACAACATTTTAACCCATTACCCGATGGCAAAATATTAGACTGGTTCAAATTCAAAGAAGCTGTAGAAGACAACTTAAAGCTTATAGAATTTTAGATTTACTTTTTTTTCTAGGTTAAAACATTGTCGTAAGTGACGAAATTGTTTGTTTCAAGCAATTTCTTCATTTTACATAGTGTTTTCCCATTTGTTTTTCTTCAGGAGCATCAAAAAGCGTCATTGTGTGGGAATGGGTTTATTTTTATCAATTTTTACGACTGTTTAACTTTTTGGGAAGAAAACATTGTGGATTGTCCATGCCATTAGTTGCTAAATTCACCTATAAAAATAAAACTTGGAATTTTGGGGAATTGCAGTCTACAATTGGAAATATTTTTTCTTAATCGGGGAAAAAAGATACTTTTTGCCATTGGAAATGGAGCCGAAATAATTGTGGGGGGGGGGGGAGAGATACTTTTTGCCATTGGGAATGGGGCCGAAATTCAGCCCTAGATTAAGGCAAATGAGACCCTGTCTGGTAATGGGTTAACTTAAAGGTCATCAGACAATATCCTTTTTAAGGTAAAATTAAAGCAAATTAACATTATTATCAAAAATCGATCATAACTTGTGTATGGTAAGTGATAAGAGTCTTCATATCTTACATGAGTATTGCTTGTGACAAGACCTTTCTTTTGGTAACATTTCATGGTCATGTCAAGGTCAAGATATTTTTTTCGGTCATTTTTTTTTTTTTTAGATTTGTGTTATCTTCTGAATGATGATAGATAGAGCCTTGGAAATTGTCGCAAGACAAATTTTTGTGACAAGAACTTACAGTTGGTAACAATGTCAAGGTCAAAGGGTCTCCACATGGTCATTTTTATCCAAAATGAAAGTATGAGTCATAACTTTTGAATGGTAGATATACAGCCTTAGTATTTCATATAAATTCCTTAACCCATTACCAGACAACTAAATTTCAGACTGGTCAAAATTGAAAGAAGTTACGACAATTTAGAGTTAATGAAATTTCAGATTTTTCCACTCTCTGGGAAAAAAAGTGGAAAATGAAGAAATTGCTTGGTTCGATGATTTCTTCATTTTACACAATGTATTCCCAATTGCTTTTCTAGAGGGACATCAAAAAAAGATCATTGTATGTAAATGGTTTAAACCTTGTTTTCTAGTTTGTACTAAGGTCAAGGTCAACTTGTTCCTTAAGTATATTTAGACTACCTGTATATATATATATAATTCATTTCTTTAAAAATTTTGTTCCCTATGCCTAATTAGTGGATCTGTACAGATGCTCAGTCAAGTGCCTCTTAGTTTCAAGTTTAAAAAGGTTGTTGTAATCAGACTATATCGACATTGGGATACTTCCTCTATTACCCAACCATGAAACAAAAATGTTATGACTTTTTTTACAGCTTTCTGGTGCCTAAGGTATTAACCCTTTCCTGTTTTATGAAATTTTAGATTGGTCCAATTTCAAAGAGGTTGCAGACAACAATGAAAAATGCATGCAATTTGAAATCTGACCATCCTATGTGGTAGAAAATATTGTGGGAAAAGGAGAAATTGCTTGTTACAAGCAATTTCTCCTTTTTCCACAATGTTTTCTCAAGTATAGAATCACAGTGACGTAAAATCCCGGGTTTGTCCAGGAAACAGTTAAAAGTAGCATGTATGGCACTCTGGTTGATCCGTCCTGACTTGAAATTGAGTAAAATATCTGATTCATTTCTCCAGTAATTACTCTAGCCCATTACCTGTAAACAAAATTTTAGACTGGTTAAAATTCAAAGAAGCTTATGCTACAAACAGTAATTTTTTTCAATGATAATATTTGAAACAAGAGCTTTGCAGAGCGGTGCATATACGCCCGAAGGAGCTTGTCAGTAATCTTGACTTGTCAGTAACCTTAGCTTGAATGATATCTAATGATTTTTGTCAATAGAAAGATCTTATCACCTGAATCATTCTGTTTACACTTGAGAAACAAGACAGCTTTAAAATAACTTATCATTCATTATTATTTACAATGGATAAATTCTATAATTTGAATACAAGTAACATAAAAAATGACCTTGACCAATAACCTTGAAACAAGTTTCAGCAGAAAGTACTCACCACAAGCAATAAAAATATGACCTTGAAAAACCGATCTTGACAAAATATTACAATGGTTCAGTTTAGGATTTTCAGAGCTCAAAATGACCTTGACATTTGAATTAAATCAATTCAAGGGTGGATAATTCAAGAAAGACCCAAGCTTTTTGAATTTCTGAAGTCTACTGCTCAAATAAATATCAGAGATAAATTGTGGCAAGATTCAGTTCAATCCAATAGAATTTGTAGGAGGAGTTGTGCACACACTAAAAAAACCCACTGTAATTTTAAGCTATTTTGCTAAGTAAAGGGCAGATAATTCAGGAACAACTTGACATATCAAACAAATTTTAGTCCAAAGCACAACTAGACATCATACAGAGTCATTGTGGCAAGTTTAAGTTCATTATCATTCAAAATGCAGGAGAAAGTGCGCTGAAAAGAAATAATGGGGTTATTCATTCAATTCAAGGGCAGATAATTCAAGAAAAACTGGAGTGATTTAAATTTCAAAGGTCTTATGCACAACTAGACATCATAGAGAGAAATTGTGGGAAATTTCAGCTCATTGCCATAACAATGTAGGATAAGATATGCACAAAACAAACATAGTGATTTTGTTCAATTCAAGGGCAGATCATTCAAGATAACTCAAGAATGACTGGAGTGATTTAAATTTCAAAGGTCTCATGCACAACTAGACATCAAAGGGAGTAACTGTGCTTAGTTTCAGCTCATTCTGATTGATAGTTACGGAGGAGTTGTGCTCACAAAACTTAGTAATTTTCATTCAATTCAAGGGCAGATAATTCAAGTTAACTCAAGAATGACTGGAGGGATTTGAATTTCAAAGGTCTTATGTTCAACTAAACATCATAGGGAGTAATTGTGGGGTATTTGAGCTCATTGCCATAAATAATGTAAGATAAGATGTGCGAACAATAAACATAGTGATTTTCGTTGATTTCAAGGGCAGATAACTCAAGAATGACTGGAGCGATTTGAATATCAAAGGTCTTATGCACAACTAGACATCATATAGCATAATTGTTGGTAATTTCAGCTCATTCCCATGGATAGTTTAGGCGGATTTGCAGACACAAAACATAGTGATTTTCATTCAATTCAAGGCAGATAATTCAAGATAACTCAAGAATGACTGGAGTGATTTGAATTTCAAAGGTCTTATGACAACTACACATCATAGGGTGTAATAGTGGGTAATTTCATCTCATTCCCATGGATAGTTTAGGAGGAGTTGTGCACACAAAAAATTGCTAACAGATAAACAGACAGACAGATGGATGGACGACTGGGGCCATAACATAATACAACCCTTTCCGGCATATTAAATGTTTGTCTTTTAGATTAGAAAACAATTGGGATAATTAAGAAATTGCTTGCAATTAGTAATCTCTTCATTTTCCAACTAAAAATATTTAATTATGTGATTATCTGAGAATCAGTGAAAACCACCTTATGAGAAGAGAATTTTCAGCTGAATTATAAATAGAGCCAAATCTACAAGGACAGAGATCAAGAGAGCAGAAATAGGGAGTGTTTTGAGACATTTTCAGGGAATGTAATTTGCTGTGATATGCAAATTAGGAATCCTTTAGAGAGACATAGGACTATTTATGATTCACTAAAAATTAAGGATCCTTTACTCTAAATGGATAAGCTTTGTCTATTAGTTCTGCAAATTACAGTTTAATAGAGAGCAAAGAAACACATTTTAATAAAGTGAGTGTTTAAGATACAGAGTGAGCATGTTCTATAGAGAAAGTAAGGTGAAAATGGACCAGAGATAGTGGAATGTATGATGTTTGTGTTTTTAGAGACAGAGACTTGGGGCAGAGAGAGCATGTTCAAGAGAGAAGTTTAGGTGAAGATGGACAAGAGATAGATGAATGTATGGGATTTGTGTTTTTAGAGACAGAGGCTTGAGGCAGAGAGAGCATGTTCTAGAGAGAAGGTAAGGTGAAGATGGACCAGAGATGGTTGAATGTATGTGGGTCTGTGTTTAACTCATTCCCTTCTTTTTACGCCCTCAATAAAACAGCTTTAGAAAACATTGTGGAAAATGAAAAAAATTGCTAGTTACCAGCAATTTCTTCATTATCTACAATGTTTTCTATCCCAAAAGATGAAAACATTTAAATTTCCATCACCTTGAAATTGACGTCTGCAGATTCTTTCAATTTGGACCAGTCAAAAATTCAGTTGTGTTGGAATTGGAGGGTTGGGACAAAGAGAGCATGTTTTAGAGAGAAGGTAAGGTGAAGATGGATCAGTGATATTCGAATATATGGGGTTAGTGTTTTTTACAGACAGAGGCTTGGGGGACAGAGAGCGTGTTCTTGAGAGAAGTTTAGGTGAAGATGGACCAGAGATAGTTGAATGTATGTGGGCCTGTGTTTTTAGAGACAGAGTTGGGGCAGAGAGGGCATGTTCTAGAAATAAGATAAGGTGAAGATGGACCAGAGATGGTTGAATGTATGTGGACCTGTGTTTTTAGAGACAGACTTGGGGCAGAGAGGGCATGTTCTAGAGAGAAGTTTAGGTGAAGATTGACCAAAGATAGTTGAATGTATGTGGGCCTGTGTTTTTAGAGACAGAGTTGGGGCAGAGAGGGCATGTTCTAGAAATAAGATAAGGTGAAGATGGACCAGAGATGGTTGAATGTATGTGGACCTGTGTTTTTAGAGACAGAGGCTTGGGGCAGAGAGAGCATGTTCTAGAGAGAAGGTAAGGTTAAGATGCAGCAAAAATTGTTGAATGTACGGGGTTTGAATTCCCTTTCAACAACTGAGATCATAACACAAACTGGGCTAGGTTTCAAATCTCATCTTAATGACTTGAAAAGTTGATGAACAAACCAGGTTCTCTTTCTATTGCATCACCAAAATCCATGAAAAAGGGCCAGTAATTAAGGAAAATTGCAATACTAATTTGTCCTTGTTATTAATATCTAATTCTCTCTTTGTTGTTTGTTTAACCCATTCCCGCACAGTGACACTTTTTAATGCCCCTCAAGAAAAGCAATTTGGAAAAAAATGTGCAAAATGAAGTTCTTCATTTTACAAAATGTTTTCTACCCAGAAAACTTAAAAATCTGAATTTCTCAAACCTTAAATTGTTGTCTGCAACTCCTTTCAATTTGGGCCAGTCTAAATTTTGCCGTCTAGTTATGGCTTAAGTCAATGTAGGTCACAAAAAGGAAAATATTGTTTTCTAATGACTGCACAATAATTACTTTATAGTGAAATTATAATTCATTTCAGTGTATATTATAATTATTATCATAATTATTATTATTATCATTATGCTATTAAGAATATTTGCAGTAGATCTGATTAGTTTAAAGTCTTGCAGTTGTGTATAATTCAAGAGAATCTAAAAGTAAGGAAGCTAAATTTAGTTATCCTCTTGTGTTAGTTGTCCTTTTTTGAGGTGAAAGATCCTCGGAAAATATTGTGGCCTTGATCATAGGGTCTTGTCACAGTTGATTTTATTTTATTTTACTTACAGCAAAATTTTAGACTGGTCCAACTTAATAGAAGCTGCAGACGAAAATTTCAAGTTGACCGAATGTTAATTTTTCGTCTTTCATGAAAGAAAACAATGTTTTCCAAAGCTTCTTTCTTTGGGGCGGGGGGGGGGGTAGTAATAGGCTAAAACGTAAATAAATATTTACGCACCTGCCAGTTTTATCAAAAAGGGGAGTTAGGCAGTTTAAATTATATAGATAGAATCTAGTATAAAAAAAACAACTTTCTTTATAATGCTTTTACAAATATGTTTGAGTATATTCTTCTTACCAGCAATCTGTATGTCGAATTGTTATCAAGAAATTCAACAAATTAATTAAGGTAGATCAATAAATACAAAAAGTATCGTACCTGTACGCAAAAGCCGTCTGCTTGTCTATACACTGTACACTAATCGAGCACGGTTAGTCCACGGGTACTTGATTTGACGCAGGACGCGGACGCATTGTATCGATTACCCAATGTCCACGTGTTTGTGCTAAAAGTTCAACCTACCAACCGAGACACAAGAAGTAATAGACCTTAACCCATTCAAACCCAGTGGAATTTTAGACTAGTCCAAATTCAACGAAGTTGCAGACGACAATTTCAAGTTGAGGGAATTTTGAATTTTTTCGTCCTTTGGGATAGAAAACGTGGTGAAAAATGAAGAAATTGCTTGATACAAGCAATTTCTTCATTTTCCACCATGCTTTCCAAAAAGTTTTTCTTAAGGGGTGTAAAAAGGAGGGATTGTGTTGGAATGGGTTAAAGTATTTTAGGTCAGAAGGCCAAGATGAGATGGGCTAATGCAACGACACTGTGTTCTCCTTGTGTCAATCTGTTCGTACATCCGTCCAAACCTGTTCGATAGTACATTCTCAAAGGATACAAACAAATTTCAAATGAATGCTAATGAGGGATGCTTATTCCAATTCACCGGATAGGAAACTTTTGATTGCTTGTTTCAATAGGGTTTAACGCCACTGTAATTATTTCATGCACATCGCGGTGGCTGGAGCACCTAACCATGAATTCTCTGTGTTTCTCTCACCGGTAATGCCACTACATCTTCTCCGAGCCCATCCCACTTAGGTTTACGATAACTAACCCATTGAAGACAAATATCAGTTAGGATATTTACCATAACCGGGGATCGAACACTGGACCTCATGATTAGAAGTCCGACGCGCTACCAACCGCACCAATACTGCGACCGTAAAAACATTGAAGCAAATTAAGACATCTATGTTATTCGATATATATCAAGCAAATTTACGGATAGCGGCTGAGCATTGATCAGTCAAATCGTTCACTTATACCGGTTGAGACCTCAGACAATTATCATAAGTGTTTTGTTGGTCTGGCTAGCTGTAGTTACGGCGATTACGTCGCCAAAATTCCACCTACTTTCATTTCATGTTATCCCGAACGAACAAATTTTACTCAGTTTTGCCGTTATTGACGTCGGAATTTAATGTCGGAGTTCAAAGGCGTGGTCAGCGATCCGCTATTTGACGGATCGCTTGCCACGCCTACTGAGCCCCGACAGGAAGTTCCACTGATATTGTTTTTGCGAAAGTTTAACCCTTTCCTGTACAATCACTGATTTTTACCTCCTTGTGAATTTATACTTGAGAAAATATTGTGGGAAAAGAAGAAATTGCTTGTAACAAGCAATTTCTTCTTTTTCCACCATATTTTCTACCCTACTAAATGGTTATTTTTCAAATTAAATCCTTTTTAAATTTTTGTAGGCAAAACCTTTGAATTTGGACAGGTCTAAAAAGTTTTAAAACAGGAAAGGGTTAAGGCGAGTATCACTGCTGCTGGTGTAACAGAAAAAGGAAATGGTTGGTTGGTTACCTAAACGTATATCTACATCTTTAAAAAGCTCCAGTTACCACGTTTAGGTTGCCAAACCAACAAAATATACTTCACATAAATGTCGGTTGATGTCCTTAATCAAGTTGAACTTACAAAGTTTAGCTCACCAACCAAATTATTTTTTATTTATTTATTTATTGTTACATGTTACTAGGTATAAATTTTGCAAATTAACGCCATTGAATATCGAAGTGGAACTTCCTGCCGGAGTCAGTGGGCGTGGCCAGCTGAGTCAGTTGGCGGGGGGAAGCGATCCATCAACTCTACGTGTGTAATTGAGAGATCCGTGGCCTTAACCAGAGAGGAGCTGTTTAACTCTGTCCTGTTCAATCCCTAATTTTTACGCCCTTGTGATTTTGTAATTGAGAAAACATTGTAGAAAAATAAGAAATTTCTTGTAACAAGCAATTTCTTCTTTTTTTTCAGCAGTATTTCTACCCAACTGAATGGGTATTTTTTCAAATTAAATCCAGTTTAAATTTTCGTCTGCAAAAACATTAAATTTGGATATGTCCAAAATTTTGTAAATCATGAAAGGATTACTTTATCATTATTACTTATATTAACTTGCAAGCTTATGCACGTTGTCCAGCGGCATTGAAGTATTTCGATTTCTTTCCTTGGGAAAATGCGTTCAGAGTTTGACGTCATAATCAGTGCGAAAACGAGTTCTTCTTAACTCACTTGAGCACGAAGTGATCGCCTGTTGTCCATCCGTCTGTCCCCGCACAAATGTTTTCAACAATTGTTCTCCTCATAGTCTTACCAGCAGATGTCGACGAAATTTTACAGAAATTATCCTTGGGTGGTGGTCTTCCAAAAGTATACAAAGGAATCATAATCAGTTTTTAACTATGGTTGCTATGGCAACCAAGAGAATTTCTGTGTGGGGGGTGGTATTCAAACTTTGCCTGTACCATCGTTCGATGGTATTCTATCAAAACACGGTTATATTGAGAGATTTATCTTAACTATGTATCTGGAATTCAAATAGAAATAAACAACAAATTCTTTAAAATTATCTCCTCCTAAACTTACCAGATTTCAATGAAACTTTACAGGAATGATTCTAAAAGTATTTTGTCTACAAAAAAAAAAAAAAAAAAAGAAAAATAAATAAATGAATAAAAAAAATACAAACAAACAAAAATTTCGAAAATGTGAATCCATGGATAATTCTGGTTACTTTGGCAACCGAAGGGAATAATACGAATTCTTAACAAAAACACACACAAAAAAACGGGTATTCTCTTTCTAACGGTTAGGCCTAGAGGTTTCAAGTTTTGCCAATACCTAGATACTTCAGGTTATGATTTATATTAGTCCTATCTTGCGAGAGGCCTTTCGGTTTTAAATAATCAAAGCGCTGAAAGCCTGAGATATGTATACAGGAGATATATAATCTGGGCAGAAAAAGTTTGATGGTCGGATTATCGGAGGTGCCACTTTCTACCCAAATCTATTGTCGATTATGCGCAGATCTGCCAATTTGTGCGCTAGGGGACACAACCTGCCCGCAATGATTTTCATCCCGTTGAGGTATTGTAACGATATATTTACATGTATATATCGTTATATATTTTTCACCCGATCAAAATGCTTTGACGGGATCTGATAAACGCCACCCAAGGACCCTTCTTGTGAATTTTGGTTGAGTTTGGTTGAATTATGTTCAGTAATTTCTGAGAAGATTTTTAAAGTAAAAGTTGACGGATGGACGGACGAACGACGGACATCATGACAAAAACTCGTTGGCTTTCAGCCAGTGGAGATAGCGAGAGAGAGCTAGAGAGTGAGAGAGATGGGGGAATGGAGCGTGTAGCCAGGTTCGAACTAGGAGGCTCTTGCGTGCGATGTGAGTATTCTACAACACCGACCAATTTCATTATGTAAATATGCGCTTTATAATCTCCAGATAAAGAGAGCGAGAGAGGGCGTGCGGTCGTTTACCATGTTAACATGATTATGTACACCTCTCAAAAGCGGTATGTAGACGTTGCATCCTTTGGTTAGAATTCGGAGGTAAAAATATATAGACACAAAGTCCGAGCACGAGCAAACTGTTTTAAGACAGTGCGAATATGATCCTATGAATGACAAATTATTTTGTCAAACAAAACATTCCGATCGTGCGTAAAACCGACAGCTTCGCTTATCAGCTTTATACAGCAACTTCGTCTAACCGGACCGTTTTAACATTGTTACTCTAGAATAAGTAATATTATTTTGGTATGAAACAAACACCTTATTTTTTTCTTAACAATATGATATGATTATATATGTTTAATAATTTCCAATATATTATACATCTCCTTTCTTTCTTTCCATTCACTCGTCAAGTTTTAATAATTTTGCCAAATTCAGAACACTCACACGAAAGTACTGTACACCAAGCCGACAGCTTTCAATAAGTCATATCTCGCCTTCGTCTTTCTCGCCTCAATCGGGCGTATTAATTTATGGTCAGATCCGATCTACTTTTCAAGCGACAGAAGATCACATTGATTGCGCTAGATGTTTTTACCTTATGTTTTCACATTAAACTCTTCATGGTCTTGAATTTTAGCATGGTAACTTTAGCCTCAGATTGCTTACGCAATCTCAGGCTAAAACTGATGAGATACAATCAAAAGCTATACCAGAAAGGTTTTTGTATACTATGCCTTATTTCAATTAAGAACTTAGACCATTACCGGACAACTAAAAGAATAGAGAGACCATGCTGACGACGATGTAATATACAGTCGAACCTGTAGTACATGTACGCAACAAGCTAAGGTTCAGACCGAAACTGGCCACATACGACAGTTGGCCGATAACATAGATATTTTTTTCTAAAACCCCATCGAAATAGAGTAGTCAATTAAAAATTTAGATTTGTTCAACATTAAATTTCTTGGATAGAAAACAAAGTTGAAAACGAAGAATTTGCTTGCTGCAAGCAATTTCTTCATTATTCACAACAGTTTCCCATTTTTTTTTCTTTGGGGGCTTCAAAAAGCGCAGTTGTGTGGGAAGGGTTTGAGGGATCAATGAAATAAGAAGGAAGATGAGTTGATTAATTGAATGGGGTTTAACGCCGCTTTTAACAGTATTTCAGTCATATCGCGGCGGCTGGAGCACCTAACAATGGATTCCTTGTATTTCTCATACCATTACTACCACTATATCCTTTCCTAGCCTCCAGCTGCTATCCCACTTAGGTTTAAGATTATCCATCCATTGGTGAGAGACAAATGTCGGAAAGAATGTGTGCCGCCGCCGGGAATCGAACCTATGACATCCCATGATTGAAGATTAGGAGTTTGACGCGGAAGATTAGTTGAACAAAAAGAAAAAAAAAAGAACAAAAAATCACATGCAGTATCTCAGTTGACCTATCCGGGGCCTTCATGACCCTCTTGTTTAATCTTGAGGTATAGGTAATAGTGATGGGGTGCTAAATAATTGGATGCTAAACTAGGTTGGAACCCACATTCTTGAATGGCAGCCGGGGCAACAGTGGACTTGTGTGCAGGAGCATGCAATTGACCAATCGCGGCTGTCAATCAAGAAACCAATTGACCAATAGAGTTATTTATTTAACCCGGACCTGAGCTTTCTTCTCCTTGGGACCCGAGGATCGTGATTTTAGCTATTTTGAAAGAGGTCAATATACTGATGCTTCATGCAAAATATCCAGGCTCTACGCCTTCTGGGTCAGGAGGAGAAGATTTTTAAAGATTATTTCAAAATTTCACTTTTGTTGCCATGGCAACCAGAGTTTTTAACGGATTTCAATTCTTTTAGCTATTTTCAAAGGGGACCACCTAAGGAACATTTCTGCTAAATTTGGTTCAAATTGGTTCAGTGGTTTTGGAGGAGATGTCGTTTAAAGAAATTGTTGACGGACCACGCATTACGCACTCCGGACGAAAGGTGATCATAACAGCTCACTTGGGCACTTCGTGCTCAGATGAGCTTAAAAGAGTGTTGCTAGTTAGTAAAGTGATTGATTAGCGGCCTAAACATAGTAACTACAGCTAATTAGCTGTAGTTATGATGTTTAAGGTCGCAAAAAAAAAAAGGTCGGCCAATCAAAGATCTCTTCAAGTCAAATGGTTTATTTGTTTTCTGATTGACAGCAGCGATCCTTCATTTGGACAATAAGTATATTGATTGGCAGCATTGATCCATCAACTGATAAATTTCAAATATCTAGTCTAGACCAAAACGGTCATATCTAACGATTCCGAAAGCTGCTTCAATTTCTGTAGTCATTTAGAGAATACTCCTTTTTCTTCTTTTTTTAGCTTTTGAAAGACGAGGTTGGCGGCGGATTTAAGCAATGTGGTTAGTTTTTTTTTTCATTTCATTCTTAAATGAAAACTAACAAAAATCCTCTTAATCTCTGTATCCAGAAGACGATAAAGTCTTTGACTGGTCTTAATTTTAACAACGTATGATCATTCCTATACGTCCGAAATGTTGTATTGTGTTAAAGCCTCGGTCTTCCGTCTGTATGTCACAAATTTTTGTTTTCGGACGTCCCCCTTCAGTTTCAATTGGAATTATCTGAAACTTATCGCTGTGAATTGCTATTATCTCAAGCACGAGACTCAGTGTTTTGATCGTTTCAGCGTTATCTGCTATTCACTTGGCAAAGTAGCATCGGATTTTTTTTTTCGTGTGTGCAACTCCTACATTTTCAATTGAAATGCGCTGAAACTTAACACAATCAATCGATATGGTGTCTAATTGTCCACGAGACAATTTGTTTTTGATTCCTTCAGTTGTTTTGGAATCATCTGCCCTCGAGTAATGGCTTAAATATACCGTGTGTGTGTGTGTTTGTTTGTTTTTTCATTAATAATCCAATTTCGGCGTTCTAAGCTGATGAAATTTCAAAAATCTTTGTCATCTAGGGTTGGAAACATTTTGTGAAATGAAGAAAATCATTATTACGAGCAATTTCTTCATTTTGCACAATGATATCGAAAGACCTTTTCTGGGAGATCTTGAAAATGCTGCTTATTGCCCCTTTTGTCGGCAGTTCAGCTCGTTAGAATAATCACAGTTCATTGGAACTTGTTAGATTTTAATCCTCACATTCCAGCATTTTTGCGCATGGAACAAATATACCTAATGAAAACATCGAGAGAAAAGAAGAAATTGCTTGTAACAAGCAATTTCTTCTTTTCTCACAATGATTTCTTCCTGGAATGGCCCTTATTACGTCAACTTTATTTTGTTGTCCGTAGCCTTTTTATATTTGGATAAGTCTAAATTTCATAATTTGGGAACGGAACACTCTGTCCTTTTGGATAGAAAACATTGTGGATAATGAAAAAAATTGCGTCATTTTCCATGACGTTTTCAGAAGCTAATTCGGGGGTACCTAGAAAGGTTGAAATTTTGTAGGAATAGGTTAAAAAGAGGTATTCCATGAATAACTTGCAACTAGAGGCGCTTGAGCGCCTGTATCGCTCCACAGGCCTGATTGTACTGTTTGAGCCAATGGTGTTTTCAGAAATCATAATCACCTTGTGTGGCAAAAAAATCTTGTAAATAAAATCTTTTCATTGTTTTACAAATCAATTTATTTACTAAGAGAGATAAAAAAGGTATTAACAAATGTTTAAAAAAATTAACTGAATACCATATATGGACATAAGTCACAACCACAAAAGCCATGTTTTCAATCAATCAAAATTAATTAATTGAATCTTAAAAAGAGTAAAAAAAGGATCATTCCAGTGAATTTTTTGTTGAAACTCATCAACTGGTTTATGAGAAAAAGATTTTCAAAGCTTTCACCATATATGGAAATTAGCCCACCCATGAAAGCCATGCTTTTAATCCCATCAAAGTACTTTAATGGAATCTGATAAAGGGTCATCTATGAATCATTCTTATAATTTGGTTGAAATCCATCAGTCTCTGAGAAGATTTTTAAAATGTTTTACCATATATGGGAATTATCCCCGCCCATTAAATCCACATTCATCATCAGATCAAAATTCATTGAAGGATTCTGATAAAGGGTCACCTCAGGATCATTCCAGTAAAATTTGATTTAAATTCATCAAATGGTTTCTGAGAAGAAAATATTTTAAAGGTTTCACTATATATATTGAATAAGCCCCGCCCATTTAAGCCATGTTTTTCATCTGATCAAAATTCTTTGAAGGAATGTGATAAAGGGTCACCCAAAGATCATATCTGTGAAATTTGGTTGAATTCCGTTCTGTAAATTTTGAGAAGAAAATTTTTATAGTAAAAGTTTATATACGCCCGCATGACAGACACAACACCATGACAATAGCTTTGCTGGCATCTGGCCAGTGGAGCTAAACATGAGGGCCGTTGGCCCTGGAGCGCTCACCTGAGATAAAGGCTCTTTTTCTTTCAACAATCTAATTTCATGTTAAGGTTAGGATTATGAAACAAGTGGGCCATAATTACATATAAAGACTGTGAACCTGGGGATTCAAAAGTCTAAATTACAAATACCAAGGCTTTAGTGCTGATTTGAAAGAAGGAAAAAACTTTTTCCTCCCTCTAGTTCCATTGGTTATAATTTCAGAAATAAGAAAGAAGTCTGTGAACTGATGCTTCATGCCTACCCCCCCCCATGGCTCCGCCCCTGGAGACCCGAGGATCCTGATTTTAGCTATTTTGAACGAGGTCAATATACTGATGCTTCATGCAAAATATCGGGGACCACATAAGGAAGATTTCTGCCAAATTTGAATCAAATCGGCCCGGTGGTGTGGGAGGAGATGTCATTTAAAAAATCGTTCTTTATTTCTATATAAACCCCCTCCTTCCCATTGGGCTCCGCCCCTGGGGACCCAAGGATCATGATTTTAGCTATTTTGAAAAAGGTCAATATACTGATGCTTCATGCAAAATATCAAGGCTCTACACCTTCTGGGTCAGGAGGAGATTTTTAAAGATTATTTTAAGATTTCTCTTTTGTTGCCATGGCAACCAGAGTTTTTAACGGATTTCAATTCTTTTAGGTATTTTTGAAGGGGACCACCTAAGGAACATTTCTGCCATCAGTATTTCTGCATCAGTATATTGACCTCTTTCAAAATAGCTTAAATCATGATCCTCTGGTTCCCAGGGTCAGAGCCCCAGGGGGATGGGGTTTATATAGAAATAAAGAACGATTTTTTAAATGACATCTCCTCCCAAACCACTGGGCCGATTTGAACCAAATTTGGCAGAAATGTTGCTTAGGTGACCCCCTTCAAAAATAGCTCAAAGAATTGGAATTCGTTAAAAACTCTGGTTGCCATGGCAACAAAAGTGAATTTTGAAATAATCTTTAAAAATCTTCTCCTCCCGACCCAGAAGGCATAGAGCTTTGATATTTTGCATGAAGCATCAGTATATTGACCTCTTTCAAAATAGCTAAAATCATGATCCTTTGGTCCCCAAGGGCTGAGCCCCAGGGGGTCGGGGTTTATATAGAAATAAAGTTTGACTTTTTAAATAGCTAAAATCATGATCCTTGGGTCCCCAGGGGCGGAGCCCAAGGGAAGGGGGGGGGTATATAGAAATAAAGGACTTGTGCTCAGGTGAACTATAAAGGATGGAATTTGAAAAGTAACCAGCCTACAGGATAGAAAACATTGAGGTTATGATGAAATTGCTTGTCAAACTGTAATCAAGATTGACTTACTTTTGGAGAAGATGTTTTAAGTAATTTTGGAACCCAGAGTTGAAAGCAATTTCTTCATTGTCTCCAATGTTTCCAAAAGCCTTTTTTGGGGGATTCTTAAAAAGCGTGATTGAATGGGAGTGGGTAATATAGCATTCTCTTGAAGATGTTCTATACAATTTAAATAAAGTTAATTCATGTGGCCAGTCATTTTGAACACAAAATGCTCGAGTATACTCAAGAACTACTTTTTTGGCATAGCAATTCAAAGGAATTTAGTGGTTAAGCCTCCAGTGGCAGCTTGCACTTGTTTGAACTCTGAGAAGACCTAAAAATTTTGTCAGTCAACTTAAGCTCAAGCAAACAAAGCTGACGCTTTGCTAGCTAAAAAGTGTCATAATGGGTAATAATCCATGATGAAAGTAAACCATTATTCTTGAGGGAAACTTTTGTCATGGAAATATTTCTACTTTTGCAGGAGGTCTAGACTATGATCATCCTGCACATATATGCACTCTTATCTTAGTCTATATCATCCTATTTGTCCCTTTAAGTCAAAGAGCTGTTTATAAAACTAATTTCAAAGAAACAACTCCCTTCAAGTGCTTTTAGTCCGTTGGTTTTAATTCTATTGCTTAAAAGGGTTAAACAAAATTATCAAGAAGCTAAAGCCAGATCTAAATGACTTTATATAAAAATACTTTTAATTTGTATGAACAACATAAAACACAATAACAAAGTAAAAGCTATAACAGTCATTTCTTAAAATCCATTTAAAAAAATAAGGCTTATGCAACAACAAGAGGCCCATAGGGCCTTACCGGTCACCTGAGTCCAAAGAGCACAAAAACAAAAGTTCACAAGATTATGCTACATACTAAATATCAAAGCTCTAAGCCTTTTAGTTTGTTTAAAAGTTTTCACTAAACAAGCCTATATTAAACTTTGGACATCTTGGAACAGGCTTATTCTGACCCTGGGCCATAATTTATACATTCTTGATGGGGGTCCACCAGGTGATGCTATAAACAAAATATTTAAGCTCTAGGACCTCCTGTTTAGGAGAAGAAGAGTTTTCATTTTATAAGCCCTATGTAAAATTTTTGAGACCCAGGAATGGGCTAATTATGACCCTAGGGCCATAATTCATACAATATTGATAGAGATCCACCAGATGATATATATACCAAATATCAAAGCTCTAGGCCTATCTGTTTGAGAGAAGATGATTTTTAAAAAAAATCACTATATAAGCCTATGTTAAATTTGTGACATCTGGGAATGGGCTAAAATTCGTGACATCAAGAAATGGGCTAATTTTAATCCTGAGCCAATGATTTTTAAATCTTGATAGGGGTCAACCAGATGATGTTGTATACAAAATATCACAGTTCTAGGCCCTCCTATTTGGGAGAAAAAGATTTTCAAAACTTTCACTATATTAGCCCTTTGTTAAACTTGTGATGTCAGGGAATGGGCCAAATCTGTCTCTTTGGCCATGATTTATACAATCTTGAAAGAAATTCACCAAATCTTGCTACATACCAAATATAAAAGCTCTAGGCCCTCTAGCGAGAAGAAGAGTTTTAAATGTTTACTATATAAGCCTATGTTAAAGTTGTGACATCCCAGAACGGGCTAATTTTGACCCTGGGGTTATAATTTATACAATATTGATAGAGGTCCACTAGACGATGCCATATACCAAATATCAGAGCTGTAGGTTTTTGGTTTGGTAGAAAAAGATTTTAACAATGTTTTCACTTGTCACTATGTAAGCTTATGTACCCCCCACCTTTGCCCCCCCCCCCTAGCACGGCCATTTCTAGACAGATTTTTTTCTTGGCCCCTTAT
Source organism: Fragum fragum (assembly GCA_946902895.1). Classification (NCBI taxonomy): domain Eukaryota; kingdom Metazoa; phylum Mollusca; class Bivalvia; order Cardiida; family Cardiidae; genus Fragum; species Fragum fragum. Next base: position 44,591,112 of record OX336377.1, on the reverse strand, counting down.
GGAGACCCAAGGGGAGATAACTCAATGATGTGTACAAATATGAAGCGCCTTTCCATTAGGATGCTTCCCGCCAAGTTTGGTTGAAATCCAAGGTTTCTTAAGAAGAAGACGAAAATGTAAAAAGTTAACATGCGATGCACAACGCCAAACGACGGACAATACACGATTGCAATAGGTCACCATGACCTTCGGTCAGGTGACCTAAAAACATATATTAACCTATTCCCACACAAAGGCACTTTTTGACACCCAAAGACAAAACAATCAGGAAAACAATTTGGAAAATGAAGAAATTGCTTGCTACCCATAACTGAAAAAAACCTGATAATTCAAAAAGTTTGAAATGTCATCTGCAACTTCTTCCAATTAGGACTAGTCTAAAATTTTGCAATCAGGTAATGTGTTAATGATATATTTAACTTTCTTACATCAATTTGTGTATATATCACAACTAGCCTAACAAGAAGAGATTTAACTTTCTGCTGGATTTAGAATATTTCTGCAAGTATCATAAACGAAGATCAGTCTGCACATAAATGCAGTCTGGTCTTGGTTTACGCCATCTACCTGGTAAGTATGTTTAAAGAAAGCTATCTAACCCATTCCCACACAAAAATTGAAAGAAGTTGCAGACAACATTTTTTAGGTGATGAGACTTTGAAAATCTCAGTAATTTAGGTTAGAAAACATTATGGATAATGCAAGTTCTTCATTTTCCACAATGTTTTTCAAGTTGTTTTCTTGAGGTGCGTAAAAAAGCGTGATTGTGGTTGAATGGTATTCAGAAAGTCTATCTCATGAAACTAAAAAGATCTCATAAAATTGACTCTTGGAATTTAATGGATTTAACAAAATGTACTCTTGGAACTATTTGTATTTCTAAATACAGCTTTTTGCTGATAGGAATTTCATTGACTCATGGACTTAAACAAATTTCAGAATTCCTTTCAACCCATTCTTGTTATGCAAACTTTAAATTTTAGACCTGTCCACAAATTCAAAGCTTATACTGACAATAGTTTTAAGGTTGATTTTATTGGAAAAACAATCCATAAATAGGGTAGAAAATATTCTGGAAAGAGAAGAAATTGCTTGTTACAAGCAATTTCTTCTTTTTCCACAATGTTTTCTCAAGTATAAAAACACTGGGACATAAGAACCAGGGATTAAACAGGTAAGGGTTAAAGCAACTTGGGACTAACACAACTTTGAGAATACTGTCACTTGGACTAAAGTGGATATTTCAGAGATGAAGAGAATATTTTTTGTTTTCATGAAGGTATGAACCGAATTCGCGTATTCATACAGTGTGATAAGTTTTTTTGGTTCATGCCTCCATGAAAACAAAAAATATTCTCTTCACTTCAGAACGCCCGATTTTGATAGAAGAAACTAAATATTAAATTATAAGAGAAAAAACATCTCCAGCACTTAGTAAATAGTCCCTAAAGACTGACCTTAGAATATAAGAAAACACAAAAATTCTATTATTCCATTGGGACTTGAATCAGGAATCTCTCCATCACAAGTCTTATACTCAGTACAGCTAAGGTAATGTAGTTATGTGAGTTGAGTTTTTGACCGACAGAAATTGACTACAACTTCTTTGGGTTTTGATTAAACTATTTTGAATCAACTTTTCTCATAATTTACTGTTTACTCTGATTCCAATACTCCCAAAAAGTTGATGATAAATTCTTGTTAAATAGAAAGTAATTGCAAAAATATTGAAATCAAAATTAACAGTTAATCATTAATTGGTTATCCCAAACAGTATATGTGGTAATGTTTTATGGTTATCCCAAACAGTATATGTGGTAATGTTTCATGAATGAGATTCCATTAACTTTTCCTGCCCTGTGCTTGATTAAGCTTAAAGTAAAAGCCTTGTTTGCTCATAAGTTGACTGTGTGTGCCTTCCTCTGTGACAACACCAGATCGAATCACGTAAATCTTATCAGCATTCTGTATTGTAGAGAGTCTATGGGCTATCACAATACTTGTACGACCTGCACGGGCCTGGTCTAACGCTTCTTGTACTATCTGAAATGGAAATGAAAACAAAACTTATATCTTAACCAAAACAAGAACCATAAAGAATGAATCATGCTTCCCAAAAAATTTGGTGTGACATCAAAAAAAGGTAAATAAATATTGAAAACAAGAGGGCCAGAATGGCCCTAAAATCGGTCAACTGACTAATGTAAGATGATTCGAAGTTTTGAAAAGGAATATCCATTTAAGTTTAGTTGAAATTGGCCCAATGGTTACTGAGGAGATGTTCAAAGTAAAAAAACTGCCCTGCCCTGCCACGCACATATTTGGGCGTAAATCAAAATTCTGCAAACACCTTTTGAATAAGGTCACCAAAGGAACATTCATGCCAAGTTTTGTTGAAATTGGCCCAATGATTACTGAGGAGAAGATATTTTAAGATTTCTAAATAAAAAACTGCCCCAACCTGCTTCGCCCATATTTGGACGTCAATCAAATTTCACAAACAAGTTTTGAAAAAGGTTCTCCCAAGAGACATTCATGCCAAGTTTGGTTGAAATTGGCCCAATGCTTACTGAGGAGAAGATATTTAAACATTTCTAAATAAAGAAACAGCCAGTCCCATATTTGGGCGTCAATCAAATTTCCTAAACACGATTTAAAAAAGGTCACCCAAGGAACATTCATACCAAATTTGGTTGAAATTGGCCCAAAGGTTACTGAGGAGAAGATGTTTAAAGATTTCAAAGTAAAAAACTGCCATGCCCATATTTGGGCATAAATCAAAATTTCGCAAACAACTTTCAAAAGGGTCACCCAAGGAACATTCATACCAAATTTTGTTGAAATTGGCCCAATAGTTACTGAGGAGAAGATGTTTAAAGATTTCAAAGTCAAAAACTGCCACGCCCATATTTGGGCGTGAAACAAAATTCTGCGAACAAGTTTTGAAAAGGGTCACCCAAGGAACATTCATACCAAATTCGGTTGAAATTGGCCCAATGGTTACTGAGGAGAAGATGTTTGAAGATTTCAAAGTCAAAAACTGCCACGCCCATATTTGGGCATAAATCAAAATTCCACAAACAACTTTTGAAAAGGGTCACCCAAGGAACATTCATACCAAATTTGGTTGAAATGGGCCCAATGGTTACTGAGGAGAAGATGTTTAAAGATTTCAAAGTAAAAAACTGCCACGCCCTGCCATGCCCATATTTGGGGGTCAATCAAAAATCCACGAACAACTTTTAAAAAGAGTCCCCCAAGGAACATTCATGCCAAATTTGGTTGAAATTGGCCCAATGGTCATTGAGGAGAAGATGTTTAAAGATTTCTAAGTCAAAAACTGCCACGCCCATATTTGGGCATAAATCAATATTCCATGAACAACTTTTGAAAAGGGTCACCCAAGGAACATTCATGCCATGTTTGGTTGAAATTGGCCAAATGGTTACTGAGGAGAAGATGTTTAAAGATTTCTAAGTCAAAAACTGCCACGCCCATATTTGGGTTTAAATCAAAATTCCACGAACAACTTTTGAAAAGGGTCACCCAAGGAACATTCATACCAAATTTGGTTGAAATTGGCCCAATGGTTACTGAGGAGAAGATGTTTAAAGATTTCAAAGTAATAAACTGCCACGCCCTGCCATGTCCATATTTGGGGGTCAATCAAAAATCCACGAACAACTTTTGAGAAGGGTCACCCAAGGAACATTCTTACCAAGTTTGGTTGAATTCCGCCCAGTGGTTACTGAGGAGAAGATGTTTAAAGAATTGTTGACGCCTTCCGAAGCAGGACGGACAAAAGGTGATACCAAAAGCTCACCTTGAGCAAGTTGTGCTCAGGTGAGCTAAAAACTATTCTAAAGACTGCTATGTCTGCAAAAAATAGAAGACATTGTAATGAAATCTACTACATGAGAGATTTTGAATGACAGAGGTGATATTGAATGATACTAAAAATGTCTTTATTTTTTGTAAGCTGAAATTTTATAGATAGTACAAAATCATTTTGTCAGCTTTTGAAAGGATTAAGCCTAGAGAGTCTATCCTTATACAGCAATCATTATAAAATAAATTGTCACACCTTATCCTAATCAAATTCCCGAAGAATCCTGACTTTTATGCCCATCAGGAAAAATAATTTTGGAAATTGTTGAAAGTAGTCTGTAGATATGTTGCTTGTAACAAGCTATTTCTTCTTTATCCAGTATTTACTACCCCAAATGATTTTTGAAAATTCACCAATAAAACTTTTCAATTGTACCTTACTTGAATTTGGACCAGTCTGAAATTTTGTCATCTGGTAAGGGATTAACCCTTTCCTGGTTAATCCCTGGTTTTTACGTCCCTGTGATTTTATAATTGAGAAAACATTGTGGAAAAAGAAGAAATTGCTTGTGACAATTTCTTCTTATTCCACAATATTTTCTACCCTACTAAATGGTTATTTTTCAATTAAAATCAACTTTAAATTTTCATCTGCAAAACTTTTTAATTTGGACGGGTCTAAACTTTTACAAAATGGGAAAGGGTTAATTGATGTACAGCTGTGTATAGTGATAGATTTTTATATTGTTGTTCAAAAAAACTTTAGGTTGAACACTTGTAAAACTGTAAACAAGAGTTGAAGACAACATTTCAAAGTTTATAAAATTCATTTATTTTAGGGGTTTTTTGGTAGAAAACATTTTTGAAAATGAAGAAATTGTTTGGTGCATGCAATTTCTTCATTTTAAACAATGTTGTTTCAATTGTTTTTCTTGAGGGCATCAAATTGCTTCATTCATTGGTAACCAGTTAATGCAAAATGGTTCAGTTGATATCTTTCAATAACTTTTAACCCATTCCAACTCAATCCCTCCTTTTTACGCCCTTCAAGAAAAAAGCTTTGGAAAACATCGTGGAAAATGAAGAAATTGCTTGTATCAAGCAATTTCTTCATTATCCGCAATGTTTTCCATCCAAAAAGGTGAAAAAAATTAAAATTTCATTAACTTGAAATTGTCGTCTGCATCTTCTTTCAATTTGGACCAGTCTAAAATTTTATCAAGTGGGAATGGGTTAAACCTTTAGGCAAACACTTTTTTAATTAGAAACTTTGGTAATCTTTGGAAGAAAATTTTAGTAAAATTGATGAATCGACTAGGTGGTTGAGGTATATAGAAACAAAGTCTTTGCAAATTAGAATTGTTGTAAAGCGTACTAGTACCACCAATCAGCATTTTGTCACTCAAGAAGCACAGTTGACCTTTGCCATATGTTACCCCAAAACAATACAGCACCTCCTTGGGTCATGGATAATCTTTGTATAAGTTTCAAGGTCCTAGGTCAAGTAGGTTACTGGTTAGAACAGGGGAATGGACTTCAATCAAAATTAAAATTGTGACCTTGACCTCTGACCTGTATGACTCAAAAAAAATGCATGAAGTCTACAGATGGACAAATAAATTAATTAAAAACAGGCGTTCTGAGTGGTAAAAAAAATTACTCTTAACTCCATGAACAAAATTTTGAGTACGCAGCCATTCTGTATACTTACATAAAATAGTTCCATACAAAAAAGTATCAAAATTTGTGAAGTTTTTTGCTTGTTTAGCTTGATGCAATTAAATTATAGGAAATGAAGAGAATATTTTTTGTTTTCGTGGTTGTAAATTTAATGCAAGATCTGTTAACTCAAGCAGCAGAAAAATTGACAACAAAATTTTGATAAACTAATATTGAAATTAAGAAGAAGTTTCTTGAAGGTGTGATATAACTCACTTTTTCACTTTCTGTGTCCAAAGCTGAGGTTGCCTCATCAAGCAGAAGTATTTTAGGATTTCTCAATAAAGCTCTGGCTATGGCCACTCTCTGTTTCTGTCCACCACTCAACTGAGCTCCTTTCTCTCCAACATTGGTATCATAGCCCTGTAAAGAGTATAAGATAATAGTGCACATGTATTTGTATGTAAAGCTCTAGCTTCGACCAAACTGTTTCTGTACACCACTCAACTGAGCTCCGTTCTCTCCAACATTGGTGTCACAGCCCTGTAAAGATTATACAGTAATAGTCAATGTATTAGTATGTAAAGCTCTAGTTACAGCTAATCTCTGTTTCTGTATACCACTCAAATGATCTTTCTCTCCATCTTTGATGTCATTACCTTGCAAAGAGTATAAGATAATAGTAAGAATAGGAATGAAATAAACCTGTTGACTATTTTTGATATTACATGGGTGATATTATACTAGTGTAATAACTATGGAAATGAATTTGAAGCCTATGGTAACACCTTTTGGTTACAACCAAAATAACATCATAATGCATGTGATAACGTTTTTTTTACAAATGCCGTGATATATTTCACTGAATGTACTGATGATTTTTAGTGATTTATTGCAAAAATAAAGTTCAAATTGTAAATAGAATAACTAATTTGTGTTCGTAAAATCCCTAATTTATTAAACTTTTCTAGTAGAACAGAGCCTCATTTTTTATCTGTTTATAGATGACCCGTGTAATAAATTCTGTATTCCATGACCACTCATTCAATATTCTCTATTTATGTAAAATCAAGGCTTTATAATATCAAAATCTTCCCTTATAGTCTTATATGGTAAATACAGGATAATTCAAAATTGAAAGAATTCTATAAATTTTCGCCTCCTAACCCTTTCCTGGTTTTTGAAATTTCAGACTGGTCCAAATTGAAAGAGGATGCAGACAACGTTGAGAATTGGATGCAATTCCAAATAAAACCACCCTATGTGGTAGAAAACACTGTGGGAAAAGGAGAAATTGCTTATTATAAGCAATTTCTCCTTTTTCCACAGTGTTTTCTCAAGTATAAAATCACAGCAACATAAAATCCCAGGTTTATCCAGGAAAGGGTTAGGATGGAAGACAAGGTGAGGAATGAACAAAATAATTGTAACACACAGTTTCTTATTTTCTAGATTATTTCCTAAACTCTTCTCTTCAGGGTTGTTAAAAGGTGATTGTGTGGGAATCAGCTACAAGATATAAAAAATTTGACATTGACCTTAGACGTACTACCATCATTCCAGGGATACCGGGTATTGATAAAAGGGGCCTACAAACTGATAATGTGCATTTGTATTGTATTATATGAGGTTTGATGCTGATTTTATCCATATCAATTTTTTCTGTGCATGTATATGTGGGCTTTTTGTTATTCATCTATCTACTTTTGGTTAATTTGTCTCTCACCAATGGATGGATAATCCTAAGCCTAAGTGGGATATCAGTTTGATGCTAGGAAAGGATGTAGTGGTAGTACTGGTGTAAGAAATACCAGGAATCCATTGTTAGGTGCTCCAGTCGACGCAATATGACAGAAATACCATTAAAAGCGGCGTTTAACCCCATTCAATTAATCAATCAATACTTTTGGTTTGTTTGATCCAGGACAAATACTCACATCGGGCAAACTTGAAATAAACTGATGAATGTTGGCACTTCTTGCAGCTTGGATAATCTCATCCATAGTGACCTCCCTTGAATTATCCCCATAAGCAATATTCTCTGCAATACTTCTGTCAAACAGTATTGGCTCCTGAGATACAATTCCAACCTGTGATCGTAGCCAACCAATGTTCAGATCTGTCATTTTGTGGGAGTCTAAGTACTGTAAATATATATGTGATGTGATGCAAAAAAAATCTTCACTGTCAAGACCCATTGAATAAAAAAGTTTAACCCATTACAGGATGACATGACTTTAGACAGGTCCAAATTAAGAAAAGTTACAGACTACATTTTAAAGTGAGTGATTCTAGTAATATTTTTACATTTCAGCAATATCTAATTGTCTGACAATTGCTTTGTTAATCTAAGTAACACATTTAATGAAAATCTCACTAGTTTGAAATATTTACCACAATTATCAAGGGGTTAATAAAACCTCTGTAATTTGTTCTAAAATATATACACTACCATTTGGAATTAAGACTCCAAACTTGCGTCTTGAAAAACTTCAACATGTGGTTAATGTTTATATTAAGTTTCAATGGTATTGAATCAAAACTGAAGGAGAAGTTTGCGAAACAAAATTGGTAGTATTCTGTACACAGACAGATTGAGACGCGGACAGACAGGCTGATTCCAGTATATATTCGTTTTGCGGGGGTAAAATGACATGTGTGACAATTGCATTTATTCTGAGCTTGTGGTCTTGCTCGGGACTTTATAATAGAAACATCCTGTATTACATGAACCTTATAAACAAACCAGGCTTGGCGAGAGGTTATGCTTAAAAAAGATCTGTATGAAAATTGCCAAAACTAAAACAGGCATATCACTCTACTATGCCAACACAGACGTCCATCAACAGTACTTTGATTTCATACTATCCTTGGTAACTAAGTTAGGTCATACATACCACAGCACCATCCTCTGGATCGTAAAATCTTTCAATTAGCTGTACAGTTGTACTTTTACCACAGCCAGAACTTCCAACAAGGGCAACTGTCTGTCCAGGGGACACAGTGATGTTTAACCCTTTAAGTACTGTAACATCCTTTCTTGTTGGGTAACGGAACTTAACATCAGAGAATGTCACTGCAGCTGTGTAGGAGCCCTAAAACAGACAGGACATAACTTATTAACCCATTTCCACACAATGACACTTTTAAATAACTCTTAATATGAAAGCTTTGGAAAACATTGTGGAGAATGAAGAAATTGCTTGTTACCAGCAATTTCTTCATTATCCACAATGATTTCTACCCTAAAAGATAATGATTTTGGAGATTTCATCAATTAGAAATTGTTGTCTGCAACTTCTTTGAATTTGGACTAGTCTTAAATTTCATTGAGTGGGAATGGGTTAAGGCTTAGATGTAATTACTCCCAGAATGGGAAGTAAAATTGGCACAATAACCATGTATAATTAACTAAACTAGATTTAACCTTTATCACAAAACAAAATTTTTGACTGCTCCAAATCGAAAGATGTTGTAGAAAATATTTTCAAGTTGGTGAATCTACAAATTCTTTGCCTTATTGGATAGAAACATTGTGTATAAAGAAAAAAAATGCTTGTTACAAGCAATTTCTAAATTGTCCAATTTTGTTATCTATATATTTTTTCTTGAGGGGCAAAAAAAATCTTGACCTTGTGGAAAGGTATTAAATCAACTCCCCTCAATAACTACGCTCACATTTTGTTCATATATTTCTATAGTTTTATATTGAAAAGTCAAAATCTCTTTTGTTGTAGAATTTTCCTGGATTAGAATCATCCATCCTCAAATTACAGAAATCTACCTAGTACAATTAGAAAGCTATTATGGGAAACAACTCCAAAAGAAGGGACACATTGCCACTGTCTACCAAAACTCAAACAACCAGACCAATCATTTAACAGGAAGTTAAATATTTAACTCCAACATTTAAATTAAATATTTTCTCTAGTGAGCAAAGTATACATTATTGTATTTGTTTCCCTCTTTGCCTTGGCCATTTGTTTACAATTTCAGTGATAAAATAGATGAAGACTCAAATATCTATAATGAAGGATACCAACCTCTGCAGGCTTAGTTCCTTCCTCTGAGTAAGAATCAATAGCTGGTTCCCTGTCCAGAAGTTTGAATATTTCTATAGCAGAGGCCTGGGCCTTGGCTGCATCTGGGGCAAAGGAGCTTGCTTCTCCAACTGACATCGCGCTGAATACTAATGCTGAGAACACCCTGTGAAAAGAAATTTACATTAAACGCAATCGACAGTTTGCTGCCCCCTTCCACTATTAACTATAAATGTTGGCTAATGTTGGTGTTAAGAGTTCACCTCTAGTTTAATGAATAATTTGATTAGCCAATTAATTCTTTGATTGATACCACTTTCTGTCAATTATAGACAATGGTGAAAGCACAAAAGATAAATATTCTTACATTCAAAAATCGAAATGGGCAACCAGCATGATATTACAAACAATGTAACCCTTTCCCATACATTGACCCTTTTTGATGCCCCACAGAAAACAAGAAGCCCAGTGGGCCTTAACGGTCACCTGAGTAAAAGAGCACCAAGACAAGTGATTTTGTTTGAAAGAATTAGAAAAAAAATTGGTTGAAATCCCCTCAGTAGTTCTTGAGAAGAAGATGAAAATGTTTAAAAGTTACAAAAAATGACCCCCTTTTGGTCCCCATTTTAGGCACCCCTGACCTCCAGCCTTTTAATTTTCGCAAATCTGTATAATCAGTACCCAATGATGCTTTTCACCAAGTTAGTTTGAAATTGGCTTAGAACTTCATCAGAAGAAGGTGAAAATGTGAATTTTTTAACATGATGAACTTTGACCTCTGGGTGTGGCCCCATACATGACCCCAGGGACATGAATTTCACAATTTATAATATACCTGTCCTAGTTGTCATGCACACAGAATATTTAAGCTCTTGCATTTACGGTTTATTAGAAGAAGATTTTTAAAGAAGTACCAAAAATTACCCCTTTTTGCCCCCTATTTGGGCCCCTATGACCCCCAGAACCCCTATTTTCACAAACTTGAATTGGCATCCCCAAATGATGCTTTCTACCAAGTTTGGTTGAAATCCACCCAGTAGTTCTTGAGAAGAAGATGAAATATTTAAAAGTTACCAAAAATTACCCCCTTTTGGTCCCCATTTTAGGGCCCCCTGACCCCACAGCCTTTTTATTTTCACAAATCCAAATAACCATTACCAAATGATGCTTTTCACCAAGTTTGTTTGAAATTGGCTTTGTAATCTTTGAAATCTGCCCAGTAGTTCTTGAGAAGAAGATGAAAATGTTTAAAAGTTAACGGACGACGGCTGACGCACGACGGCTGACGCACGACGGACGACGCACGACGACGGACAAAACGATGATTGCATTTGGTCACCATGACCATTCGGTCAGGTGACCTAAAAAAGCTCTGGAAAAAATTGTGACTAATGAAGAAATTGCTTGTAAAAAAACAATTTCTTCATTTTTGTCAATGTTTTCCACCTCAAAAGGCAAAAAGTACACAACTCCATACACTAGAATAGTCATCTGCAACATCTTTGAATTTGGACCAGTCTAAGATTTTTTCATCTGGTAATGGGTTAAGATACAAACTGAAGCATGATTAGATCTTTAGTTATGTACCTCTATGGTGAAATTTAATTTATTTCTGTCTTTTTTGGTAGATACACAGTGGAATATAGGAATGGTGAAATTTAGTAAACCAATTACCAGATGGCAATATTTTAGACTGGTCCTAACTGAAAGGAGTTGCAGACAGCAATTTAAAGCTTATGAAATTCTGGATTCTTTTATCTTTGGGGTAGAAAACATTGAATAATGAAGAAATTGCTCCCACAATGTTTTCCAAAGCTTTTTTTCTATGGGCTTTTAAAAGGGTCACTGAGTGGGAATGGGTTAATTTCTGTCTTTTTGGGTAGATACACAGTGGAATATAGGATTAACTTTTTACAAAAAAATTCTTCATTTTTCACAATAGTTTTCTATTGGGGTTGTGAAAAAGATAGATTAAGAGATAATGAGTTTAAGAAAATAGAAAAATATTCTCTTAATCTTTACGACACAGTCTTACTTTTTGATACCCTTAAGAAATATGGTTGAGGAAGACTGTGGGAAAAGGAGAAATTGTCTGTAACAAGTAATTTCTCCCTTTCTCAGTGTCTTCTACCTTACTTGGCAATCATTTTCCAATTTTAGCCCATTTAAAATTTCGTCTTCCATTTTTTTAAACTTGGACCAGTCTGATATTTTGTTGTCTGATAATGGGTTTATATCTTTTAATTCAAAATTTACAACAGAAATTTTGTGGTAGCAGGGGAGATTGCTTGTTTCAATCAATTTCTTCTTTTTCCAAATTGCTTTTTCAATTATAAAATCACAGGCATGTAAAAACCAGGAACTGTGAAGGAAAGGGTTAAATACCAAAACTTGTCTTCCAATCATGAACTTACTTGAAAACTTCAACATAGTCCAACTCATTCTCACTAATCAAGTAGGCACCGAAATAGAAACATGCAGCATAGGCAAAGAACATAACACCCTGGGAAAAGGAGAAGGATACACCAACAACATGGGCTTTTTTCATGGCACTGCGGTATGGCTGTTCCAATTCCTCCATGAATTTTTCAATAAACTTAGGCTCCTTGGTCAATGATGCTACAGTTCTTATGTTTTCTATTGATTCCACAGCAACCTGTAAATGGAAGATAATACCTAGTTTATTTTTCCCAAAACAAAGCCTGGGATCAGTAGCATGACATAATACATGTATCAGTGACCATCTGTCTGTCTGTCTAAAAATTTACCTATACATTTTCCTCATATTTGTCATGTAGAAATCTTTCATTGATACACACCATTCATTGATACACACCATTAATTGATACACCTTTTATTGATACACACCATTCATTGATACACACAGTTCATTTATACACACAATTCATTGATACCCATCTTTCATTGATACACACCTTTCATTAATACCATCTTTCATTGATACACACCATTCATTGATACACACCTTTCATTAATACATACCATTCATTGATACACACCATTGATGCACACCATTCATTGATACACACACTTCATTGATACACAATTTCATTGATAGACACCTGTCATTGATACACATCATTGATATATAGTTTCATTGATACACATTCATTGATACACACCTGTCATTGATACACATCTTACATTGATACACACCATTGATACACACCATTGATACACATCTTACATTGATACACACCATTCATTGATACACACCATTCATTGATACATACCATTCATTGATACTCATTTCCACATAATTGTGCTTTTTACATCCCTCAAGAAAAAAGCTTTGGAAAACAAAGAAAAAATCTTTTTCCAAGCAATTTATTCATTGTCTGTGATGTTTTCAATAAACAAGCAATCTATTCCTTATACTCAATCAGGTGCGTTGCGTGGTTTTGAACATTGGGGTGGCAGACGGGAAGGGTTTGGGAGGGGTGTCCCCTCCCTGTACATAAGAATTTTTTTCGAGAAGTTAACGAAATGGCGCCATTTCCTGGACTTTAAAGCCTATTTCTGGCTTATTCTATCAATGTAGAATTAGGTGTAATACAGCGAAAAAATCTATTTCAGACTGAAGTCTGTATTATGGAAGTACTGATGGCAGCAGCTTGTGACAGTGCTTAAATTATACTGTCTGAACGACAAAATATCGAAACATTGTAATAGAAAAGATATCCGATTCGATTCAAGATAATTATTATTTTCAATAACATTGTTTAAAACTCAGGCTCTCAGTGTCATTTTATATTAAGCACCAATCCGTTTCTCCGGAAAAATATGGGTTAAACGTCTCTAAAAACGAATGGCATTTGAAATCATCAGGATAAAAAAGTGGTTACCAGCATTTTCTTCCAAATTTTCTACTTTGTGATTTTCATACCATGTATTAACGACAATAATGTTTATTCGAGCCAAAAGGAGGAAATAATGGTCACAAGCCTTCCTTCTTTTGTCTCAATGTTTCCCAAGCTTTCTCCATTTGGCATGTCAATACCAGGTCATGTTTGTGAAAGGGTAAAAATGGACTGGCCTACGATCTAAGTGTTTGGGAAAAAAGATTTGTGAAGATTAATTTAATGGAAAATGGCATATAATGAAATAGAAATACATGTAACATGGAAACATAATTTAATTAAAATCAATGGGTTGATTAGCTTTAGACATGTTTACTTTCAGAAAATATCGTAAAGAATGACATTAACTGATTTAGAAACAAAAGAAGAACATGGGTTTAATCTTTTAAAAGTTTAATAAAGAACATAATTGAACAAAATAATTATTCTTTGATGAAAGTCATCCAAAAATCGCCGAATTTTAATTTATTTGAATAACAAAAACATATTTATGTAATTATTTTGTGATCAAAAAGTTCTGGTAACCAAAACCATACAAATTATCAGTTTGTTTTCGAGTAATAGGGCCTATTTAATAAACTAGCATATTCAATCAATTAGTAAGTTCAAGAAAAGTAAAAGGTTAACCGCAAAATTATTGTAAGTGCAATTAAATTCTATATTCACCTACAATAGTCTTGCAATAATCAATGAATGTGTAGTTGAACGGGTACTGCACGCTTTCACACTTAATTAGCGATAAGGCTGTCATTTTATTGCTTTATAGTGTGACCATTTCCTTAGAAACTGATAAGAATTGAAACAGACAGATTGCCTTTTTGCCGCCCGAAACCACTAAATGCCTTTTTACTTGCCGAATTATAGGGGAAGCGCCCGCCGCCCCTGCCGCCCTGCACGCGACGCCACTGTCAATGTTTTTACCTCATATGACAATTATTTTCAAATTTCTAACAACTACAAATTGTCGCCTGCAACTTCCTTCTAATGGACCAGTCTTAAATTCAAAGTATGTTTAATGAATAGATTCAATGCCAAGGGTTTCTGACAAGGTCAAGGACAATTTTCATGGTCAAACTTCCACAAAAAATGTTATTTCAGGGAGCATCTATTCCCAAACAATGATGCCTTTTGGCTACCCACTCGAAAAAACCTTTAAAAAACACTGTGGCAAATGAAAAAATTGCTTGTTACAAGCAAATTTTTCATTATCCACTATGTTTTCTACCCCAAAAGTAAAAAAAAATAAAAAATTCCATCAGTTAAAATTTGTTGTCTGCAACGCCTTTGAATCTATACCAATCCTAAATTTTCTTGTGTGGAAATGGATTAAGATCTTTATGTACAAGTCAAAGTGGCTTAGAATCCTCTGTGTATAGGTATTCCAAACTGTCATTAATCAGATCTTATACAAATTGTACACAGTCAAAAGGCATATATTTAACCCATTCTCACACAATGAAGCTTTCTAATGCCTCCCCAGAAAAACAATTTCTTCATTCTATACACTTTTTTCTATTCATAAAGTTGAACAAGGTGCCAAATTGTCACAAGATACGCCCGTAACACTGCTTAATATTAACTGGGAGTTTGAATAGAACTGAGGTTATTTTGAATTAATATTTTTTGTCAAAGTATGAAAAACAACAAAGGGCAATAACTCAAAATATATGCTAGGTAGAGTTATGGTTCTTCTACACTGCACTCCCACTTGGTGAGCTCTATCCATCCATGAAATCTCATGATTCTAGCTATTATACTTTTAGAGATATACTCCGGACAAGATTAAAGTATGATAAACAACAAAGGACAATAACTCAAAAAATAGGCCAAGTAGAGTTATGGTTCTTGAACACTGCATTCCCACTTGGTGAGCTCTATCCATCCATGAAATTTCATGATTCTAGCTATTATACTTTTAGAGATATACTCAGGACAAGATTCAAGTATGAAAAACAACAAAGGGCAATAACTCAAAAAATAGGCCAGGTAGAGTTATGGTTCTTGTGCACTGCACTCCCCCTTGGTGAGATCTATACACCCATGAAGATTCATGATCCTAGCTACAATACTTTTAGAGATATACTCCGGACAAGATTCAAGTATGAAAACCAACAGAGTGTCAAAAAACAGAATCATGTTTGAATGTGTTAAATATATTAAAAATAGCACATTGTAATGCTTTCATGAAAAGTTGATACTGACCTTCCCTGCTGCCTCCAAAGCTTCTTTATTTTTCCCAGCAGCCCCCTGTAACATGCTCATCTGTAAAAACCCTCCTACCATGAGGAACGGTACAAATCCAAGGATAACAAGAGTCATCTTCCAGCTATATACAAAGGCGATCACTAACCCTGCCAGAATACTGGATATACTCATGATTGATTGACCAATACGGGCACCTGCTGCCTGTAATTAAAGCACATGAATCACAAAATTTTGGCTAGTTTATATGTATGGGTACAGACAAGACCATTACCAACTTGGTAGTGGAATAGACTTTGAGTCATTCAGTAACAGGTTCAAAACTTGCACTGTAACATTCTTTCCATCATTTGGCATTCTCATTTATCTATTACCAATGGCCTGTATATTATCACCTAAGACTAATTTGCAACTAAAGACTGGAAAAGGATACTGTGAAAGTACACATACTGGTGTGAGAAATTCAATGGTTAGATGTACTAGCTACAATATGACTGAAATAATGATGAAAATGGCAATGAATCTAATACATAACAATTACCCCATGTCATGCTGAACCAAGAATATTCCGGTTTTGGCAGGAGGTGTAGACAAAGATCAGCCTGCTCATAAGTGCAGTCTGATCCTGGTCTACACCTCCTGTTTGTACTTTTTCCTGCCAGAGTTGTTTATGAAATTAATTTTCAAAAGAAATATTGATGACTGAACAAAGTACTACTAGTGCTTTCAGCCCTTGGATTTTAATACAATTCTGAAATGGATTTTTACAGCATTACAAGATTTAATTAAATGTTTTTATATAGTCTTATGCTTCTTTGCCCAAAACACAAAGCCACATAAGATCCCATAAACAAAATTTTACACTTACACAAACTGGAAAGAAAATATTATGGGAAACAATTTATAGTCTTTTGAAACACAAGAACAAATCTACAGGGTCAAAAATATAGCTTCAGTTAGAAGGAAAGTAGGAATTTAAGACAAACAACAAATATTCTCTCGATCAAAGTTCGTCATTATTCAGAATGCATTTGCTTAATCGTCCGATATTTTTTTAACCAAACAAGTCTTAAAACAAAAAAGAAAATGATATAGCAGTATTTTCCTGGACTATTGTCAATGAATTTGATTGAAAATTAGGTCATACAATCTAGTTCACTTAACTGTGCATTCTTACTACTGTTATTCTAAAAATAGATTTGTACATTATACATGCTGTACATTCTTAAAATAGTTTACGGTTAACTCATTCGCACATAATAATGCTTTTAAATGGTCTCAAGAAGAAAAATCATGAAAAACACCATGGAAAAAAAAAGAAATTGCTTGTTGAAAGTAATTTCTGCATTATACACACAAAAAAATAAATAAATTGATAAAAAAATAATAAATGAATAAATTTATCAACTTTTTGGATAACTAGATGGTTGTACCAGGACAACAGCTATCGAGCCCACAAATTTTTGTAGGTATCATGCTCCAGATAAGCACAATTTTAGTGTTTTACCTTGAGCTTTGACCTTGAACTTGAAGCTATCGAAAAATTCTTTCAAATGGCACATCTACTCATCATAGAGAACAATTGTGCCAATTTATCTTGAAATCCATCCATAATATTAGGAGAAATGCTCCAGACAAGCACAATTTTAGGGTTTGACCTTGAGCTGTGACCTTGACATTAGAACTATCCCAAAAATTCTTTCAAAAGGCAAATTTACCCATGATGGAGAATAATTGTGCCAAGTTATATTGAAATCCATCCTTAAAGGTAGAAGTAATTGTACAGACAAATTTGGACGGACGGACGGATGGACTAACGCACATACACTGACTTGTCATAGTGACAACTATGTCTCGCCTACTGCAAGCAGGCTTGACAAAAATGAAAAAGTTTAAACCATTACCACACAATTCTGCATTTTGAAAAAAAGTTGTGGCAATCTCACAATGCTGTTTACCATATTTCATACTTTTATTTCCAATTTTAGATCACTCTAAATTGATTTCAATAATTGTTTCAATTTCAACTGATCTCAAATTTTGTTATCTTGTAATGGCTGAAAGTAACTTTCATAAAAAGAGAAATAAATCTCGAAAGCCTACCCCTTGGACTTGAGCTGCATCTGTTGCCAGTCTTGTTGTCAAGGCACCCACACTGTGACTGTGATCATCAAAAAATGCAATATCCTGCATTAGAAGAGAATAATATTGTTTAAAGTTCGACTTTTAAACAATGGATTTTTGAAAGACATTTCTATCTGGTTTAATCAATTCAACCATAGTGACACTTTTGGACGCCACTAAAACCAATTGGGTAAACATTGTGTTGGTATGAAGAAATTGTTTGTAACAAGCAATCTTTTCATTTTACACAATGTTTTCTATCCAGAAAGTTGAAAATTCTAAAATTTCATAAATTTTAAATAGTTGTCTGCAGAGCCTTTCAATTTGGTCTAGTCTAAAATTTTGTTGAGTGGGAATAGGTTGAACAATGGAAGACACTATCAACTACAATTCACAGAAAGCATTTTCAAAAGACATTTCTATCTGGTTCCAACAACAGAAGACACTATCAACTAAAATTCCCATAGAGCATTTCCGATAGACATTTTTATCTGGTTTAGCTATTGAAGACACTTTCAACTACAATTCACAGTAAGCATTTGGATAGAAATTTAATCTTGTTTTAAAAAAAATTGGAAGACACAATCAACTCCATTTCACAGAGAGCATTTACAAAAGACATTACTGGTTTAAACAATTGAAGACACTTTCAACAACAAATCACAGAAAGTATTTTCCAAAGACATTTCTATCTGGTTTAAACAATGGAAGACGCTGTCTACTACAATTCAAAGAGAGCATTTTTGAAAGATATTTCTATCTGGTTTAAACAGTGGAAGACACTTTCAACTTCAGTTCACAGAGAGAATTTTCTGAAGACATTTCAATCTGTTTTAAACAATGGAAGACACTTTCAACTACAATTAACAGAAAGCTTTTTCGAAGGACATTTCTATCTGGTTTAATCAATAGAAGATGCTTTCTACTAAAATTCTCAGAGAGCATTTTCGAAAGACATTTCTATCTGGTTTAAACAGTTGAAGACACTTTCAACTACAATTCACAGAGAGCATTTTCAAAAGATATTTCTATCTGGTTTTACTAAACTACTCATCTATGCTTTTAAATGATATCTGTTCCATTTTTTTTCTTGTTCATGTTCTAAAATTTTTATGTTTGTAACTTGACCCCTTTTTACAAACAAAATCAATCAAGAGATAATTTTTCATATGTATACATTGTAAATTTTGATTATTAAACATTTCTTAACCAATAGTAACAATCAATTTCCCCATTTTGTCATTATGTTTTCTAACCTAAGTAAAACTAGATATTTAGTTTTTTTATACTTTGAATTTTTTACAACCTATTTTAATTTTTGGCCAGTCTAAATTTTGTCATCTGGTTAAAGATCATATAACAAGTTGCTTTCATGGTCCTTATGGCATGTTTTTATAACAAACATCATTTACACTGATACTTGGATGTAACAGTATGTTTTCATCAAACTATTATTGAAACCAGAATTTACTGTAAAATATGTAAAGAAGTAAAGAATTAAGATCCCAATCATGGTTGCTACCTTTTTAATGACAGCATTTACTATGATGGTGTAACCACTAATGCTATTTTGTTTTTCCAGATTCTAAGTTGTGGGTTCTCATTAATTTCATGTGATCGTTTTGTCAATCAAAGAATAAATCCATCAATAAAATCATTGATTTAGACTGGAAGTAAACTTTGTTTAAACTCCAAAACAGGCCGACATTTATGCGAAGGACTTTTGTTGGTTTTGTGTCTTAAACTTTGTAACTTAACTTATTCAAGCTCTAGTTACAACATATAGGTTTTTTGTTGCAGTGAAATGTGACGGGTAACTGGCCATAAATTTGGCAAAATAACACTGTTTAATATCAAAGTGGAACTTCCTCTTGTGGGGGGTGGGGGTAGTTGAGGGGGAGCAAACTTTCAATTCCATTACATACCCACAGTATTGTGATTAGTGTAAGGAATTATGAAATTTAGCAAATTTGAAATAAAACAGAGCATTACCTGTCTAAGAATGGCTTTAAAACTAAGTGAACGTAATCGTAAAGTTAGATGTTCTCCTGACCGTCCAAACATAGAACCCTGGAAATAGAAAACGTCAAGACTAATATTTATGCACAACACCATTTCAGACTTGTCACAATTGAAAGAGGTTGCAGAAAACAATTTAAAGTTGATGAAGCCTTATCTTGTATTTTTGGTACAAATCATTATGGGAAATGAAGCATTTTTTTTTAAATGTATACAATTTTTTCCAAATTCCCATAGTTTTGGAGGATAATAAAACTTTCATTTCACGAAAGACAAAATCTCTATATACTATTTTTTGAAAAAAGCTTTTGTTGTCAACTCAATGAAAGACATTCAGGAATTGCCATAAGACATTTATTGATTTGACAACAAATATTATAAACAGGATAACATTTTTTTCAAATAGCATATCTACTCAAGATAGAGAACAATTGTGCAAAGCTATTTGAAAATCCATCTATAATATTAGAAGCTATGCTTAGGACATGCTTAATTTAATGCTTGTCCATGAGCTTTGATCTTGACCTAGGAACTATCTGAATACTTCTTTTTTAATGATACATCTAATCATAATAGAGAACAATTGGGCCAATTCATATTGAAATCCATCATTGATAGAAGGAGTTATGCTCTGGAAAAGTTTGACCTTGAACTGTGATCTTGGAGCTATCCAAAAACTGTATTGGCACAATATCATAAGGATTTCACATGTAAGACGGATGGATAGGATGGCGGACAGACAAAGCGCCAGCTATATGGTAGCCCTTTGGGGAGCATAGAAAATAGTATGTGAGCCATAGTGAGGTTAATAACTTCTCAATTGTTTTGTTTGTTTAATGCCACTTTTGAGAATTTTTCAGTCATATTGGGGCAGCTGGAGATCCTAAAAATGGATTCCTGGTATATCTCGCACCAGTACTACCATTACATCCTTTCCTAGCCTCCAGCTGCTATCCCACATAGGTTTATGATTATCCATCCATTAGTGAGAGACAAATGTCAGAAAGGATATGTGCTTCCGCTGGGGATCGTACCCATGACACCCAATGATTGAAGTTTGGATGCACTATCACTTGCACTATGACAGCAGTCCACTTCTCAATTGTAGAAGAGGTTATGATCAGTTTGTCTAATCAAAGCTGTAGATTATGTTTTCTCTCAGATAAATATTATCATTTTACCTTTAAAATTTGTTCTTAGCCTAATACCACATGTCTCTCAAGAAAAAATCTTTTGGAAAACATTACAAGTAATTTCTTCATTATCCAAAATGCTTTCTATCCTTAATAACAAAGGTACTTAAAATTCTTTCAGCTTTAAGTGTAATCTGCAACTTTCTTTTATTTCTAATTTGGATGGGTCTAAAATATTGTCAGCTGCCAATGGATTAATTGCCAAAATGAAAGGAATACAATGCCATCAAAGGTTAATCTTTGTCATGTGAATATGACTGAAATACTGCTAAGTGGCGTTAAAACCCATTTAATCAATCAATCTAGATACACAAATTATTGAGCTAACTCAGAATAAAAGTACAAATTACAATAATTTACCTGTAAAAAGTAGGTACAAAAGCTGATGCATCCTACCACCACAAACATGATAACCCAGAATCTAACCTCTTCTTCCTGCTTGTCTGGGTCTGTCTCAGAGAAAACCTGAAAATGAAGTAAATTTTGGTAGCTGTTTTGCTTTAAGCCTTTCCCATTTTTCTACATTTTAGACTGGACCAAATTGAAAGAGCATGCGGACGACAATGGAAATTGGAATCAATTTGAAATGAAATGGTCCTATGTGGTAGAAAATATTGTAGGAAAGAAGAAATTGCTTTTTATAAGCAATTTCTTCTTTGCCCACAATATTTTCACAATTATAAAATCAAAGCAATGTAAATTCTTGGTTTGTACAGGAATGGGTTAATACTGTTTTAACTCATTACAAGACAAAAATAGACTAGTCCAAGTTTAAAGAAATTGTAGATCACATTATCTAGTTGACAAAATTTTGAAAATCTTTGTTTTGGAAAATTAAGATTGTGGACTACGAAGAAATTGCTTGTAGCATTTTCCACAATGCATTCCTTTTTTTCTTTAGAAGTGTAAAAAAAAAGCAGGATTGTGTGGAAACCGGTTAAATTATTTCTCTACATATCATCAAAAATATATTCTTTTAAATGTCTTGATACCTACAGACAAGTGATAAATCTCATATTTATAACACATAACTTGTGCCTACTTAATTCTACAAGCAAAGAGTTTAAAAGAGCTTATGAGGCTCTACAGGCTCTCTGACCTTGAAACAAACCATTTCCTGTCAAAGCCAATAACCTGACGGTTGGACGGACCGACAGACACAGATGTGGCTATATGCATGCACTATTCCCGACATGTTAAATTTAAACCCACATCCTTTAGCTATGAACTTGTCCATGGAGTTATCTGAAAATTTGTTTCAAATGATACATCTTCTCATGATAGGGAACAATATTATGCAAAGTTATTTTGAAATCCATCAATGAAATTAATAGCTAAGTCCAAGACATGTTGAATTTTTATGTGACCTTGACCTTGGAGGTATCTGATTTTTTTTCTTTCAAAAAGCATATTTAATCTTTGTAAAGAAAAATTTTTCCAAGTTATATTGAAATCCCTCCTTAATTGGAGCAGATATGCTCTGTTTCAAGCAAATTCTTCTTTATCCACAATGTTTTCTCAACTATTAAAACACAGACGTAAAATCCAGGGATTGAACAGGAAAGGGCTAATGATAAAACGATGAATATGTATTCACTGTTCCATTTTCTGAAGTGTTAGACTGGTCCAAATTGAAAGAGGATGCAGACCACAATTTAATTAGGATGCAATTTGAAATGAAACCATCCTATGTAGTAGAAAATATTGAGGGAAAAGGAAAAAAATTGTGACAAGTAATTTCTTCTTTTCCAACAATGTTTTCTCAAGTATATAAACATAAATATGTATAATTGCAGGTTTGTGAAGGAAAGGGTTAAGCTACATTATCAATTATTTCATCTACGTATAAATTATTAAATACAAATTTTTAACACCTACCCCTAACATTTCCGCAAATAAAATGGCAAAAGCAGGCATGACTCCTCCATTGACCAAACTGCCAAAGCAACCAAGGGCAATAAAATACCATTCTGGACCATTGACTTTCATAACTCGACCAAGACCAGCATTGGCCTCCTCTTTCTTCTTCTTTTCCTCCTATAAACACATTGTAACTGCATGACTATTCCCTATATGGGATGAACTCAATAATCTATTCTGCTATAAGACAGCCAAGGTCAAATAACCCATTCCCACACAGTGAAGCTTTTGAACCCCCCCCCCCCCCCCTGGGAAAACAACAATGAGAAAACAATGTGTAAAATGAAGCAATTTCCTCATTTTACACATTATTTTCTATCCAGAAAGTTGAAAAAATCTAAAATTTCATAAACTTAAAATTGTCGTCTGCAACTCCTTTAAATTTGGACCAGTCTAAAATTTTGCTGTGTGGGAATGGGTTAACCAATTCATAAACAACAATGTATTGGGTCCATATTGAAAGAAGTTGCAGACAACGTTTCAAAGTATGTGCAATTTGAAAAACAATGACTGGATATGGTAGAAAACATTGTGGGAAAAGGAGAAATGACTTATTGCAAGCTATTTCTCTTTTTCTCATAATGTTTTCCTTTGTTTTATTTTTTACAGGAGCAACAAAAGCGTTATTGACTGGTAATGAATTATGTATCAATCTTGACTGTTGAATTTCCTGACGCAAACTAGCTGAGCTTTGCCTCCTCTTTTTTCATTCTTCTGGTCTTTGAAGTAAACTGTAATTCAATGCAATGTTTAATTAAATCCATCCCACACCATCCTGCATTCAATGCACTATTGTCAAAACAAGAAAAATACATTGCATAAAAGAGAAATTGCGTGTAACAAGCAATATCTCCTTTTCTGACATAAATTCAAATGAATTAAAATTCAAACAGAAAATAAGATACTAGTTTTGGTTTGCATGGAGTATAAAAATCTCAGTTTTATCACAGCACAATTAATTAATTCAGTTTCTTTCTGGGTATCATCAGAACTTGAAATTGGATCTGAAAATTTAAGTACAGACTTGATCAACATATCAGCCAGGCTTCAAACCTGTGGCATTGTCTCCTATCAAGTCACAAGATCAGAAGCAGAAACCATCGAGCATAGCAGCATCCTTAGACAACTTGACAAAGAATAAAATGCAATTTTATCATCAGATTTTAATTGAATTAAGTCTATCAACTGATTGTCTGAAATTTTTTTCTTAACCCAATGATTTTTGTTTTCCTTTTTAGTATGGAACTATTTTGCATGCTTGCCCAAAAAGTAGCTTCATTGTCCTAAATGGTTGCTATCCCAAAAGGGATTGATTTACAATTATGCAAACTTTATATTGTAGTCTGAAACATCTTTTAATTTGGACCAGTAAAATATCTTGTCATTTGGTAATCAATTAAACTATAAGAAATGAAGAGAAATTAATTTTTTTCATTGAAGCATAAAACTAAAATCCTTATCGAATATCTGTATGATTATGCTGTACAGCTTCATTAAGTGTTATTAGGATTTTAGCTTCATTCATTGAAGCAAAACATATTTTCTTCATCTATTAACATTTTACCAGACGACAAAAGTTTAAACTGCTTCATATTCAAAGAAGATGCAGGCAGCAACTTCAAGTTAATAAAATGTTAAATATCTGTCTGTTGGGGTAAAAAGAAAATATAGAAAATGAAACTAGAAGATCACTGATTAGAGCCTTTTTAACCAAAGGGCCATAACTCAAAGAAAAGTCAATGGATCATAACCAAATTACAATATGCAAATCTCTACTTGATACAGAGTCTATCTGAAACGTTTGAACAATTCCATACATTAGTTATTGAGAAATTGAGCAGTCAAGAAAAAGCTACAGACAGACGATCCAACCAACCAATGTGCCAAATGACAAGCTGTCTCCTACATACCCCTCATTCGAAGGTTTTTTTTGGGGGGGGGGGCTGGGGAGAGGGGGGGGTAAGAATTGCTTGTAATAAGCTTTTTTTCCTATTTCCAACATTATTTTTCCAGGAATCTTCTCTTTAAGGGCTTAAATAAGCGAGATGGCAGGGGTGTGGAATTCCCATGCCCAACTTGTCCGACACGGGCTTCTCTACCTGCGGGCAAGTACATTTTTTGAGGCTATTTGTCCATGGACAAGTAAAAATCAGGGCAAATCTTGGATGGTACTAAATAGATAGAGTGATTTAGGAGCGTGATGTTTGTATCTAAGGCTAGAAAATATTGTTTTTAATGAAGAAAATGCATTTTCTTCTTTAAAAATAATGTTTTCTCAAAATTGATCTGTTCTTCTTTTTTTCACGGGCAAGTCCATTTTGATCCTGGACAAGCAGAAAATCACATTTTACTTGTCCATGGACAAGTAGAGAAAATCTGTATTTCCACATCCCTGGATGGTATAGGAATGGGTTAAATGAGTCAATGTATTTTCTTTGTACCTTTTTTTCTTCACTCTCTTCCTCTTCTGTCTCCTTGGTTGTTTCTGTGACAGATATATGTTTTGACATTTGTTTCTTCAGTGCTGGTTTTGATCCGGAATAAATCTCAGCTTCTATATCTGCAATATAAAGCTATACATGTACGTGCAAAGATATTGTTATTGAGTTAACCCATTCCCACACAATGACACTTTTAGACGCCCCTCAAGGAAAAATTTCGGAAAATTTTGTTTAGAATAAAGAAATTGCTTGAACAAAGCAATTTCTTCATTTTCAACAATGTTTTCTAACCAGAAAGTTGAAAATTCCAAAATTTCATCAACTGCAATAAAAATCAGTTGGATACAAAAACAAAGGTTTGTGGTTGGATGAGCAGAAAACAGATATTACAACTAATTCCACCTTTTACTTCAAGTAACATGGAATGTCACCGTATGAAATGAGGCTTTTCTTTCATGACAATACAAGCATTCTTAGCAAGATTGAGCAAGACTGAGCCAAAAGAATTACCTCTAGAGCATTAACCCATTCCCAAACAATGACGCTTTTCAACGCCCCTCAATATGAAAGCTTTTGAAAACATTGTGAAGAATGAAGAAATTGCTTGTAACAAGCAATTTCTTCATTATCCACAATGTTTTCTACCCTAAAAGACAAAGATTTTGAAGATTAAATCAACTTAAATTTGTCGTCTGCAACTTCTCTGAATTTGGACTGGTCCAAAACTTTATTGTGTGTGAATGGGTTAAGAACGTAGTTGTCAGTAGGCCCAAGCTTGAGCCAAAATTGAGAATTCTAGAGCAGTAATAAAGTATTGTCAATAAAGTCCATTTTATTGTGCTATTAAGTAGAATATCACCATACTAAATGGCATTCTTCCTAAAGACTTCAAAATTGAGAAGATTTTCAGGAAGTGTGAGAAAAATAGAGTAAAAAATATGACCTCTGGAATGGTAACAAGGAAAATATCAAGAAGGCCCCAATTCCCTTGATATAATGTCAGAATGTCACAATATTCAATAGAGACTTTCCTCATGACTATGCAAATGTTTACAAGTTTAACCTTTTACCGAATGGCTGAGTTTTAGACTGGTCCAAATTGAAAGGAATTGCAGACGACAATTTAAAGTTTATGAAATTTTAGGTTTTTTTTAATTTCTGGGTAGAAAATATTGTGTAAAATGATGAAATTGCTTGTTACAAGCAATTTCTTCATGTCACACAATGTTTTCCCAATTATTTTTCTTTAGGGAGTCCAAAAGCGTCATTGTGTGGGAATGGGTTAAGAAAGATTAAGCCAAAATTGTGACTTCTTTAGAGGTAAAAAGGATATTGTAAGTAAGGCCCCTTTTGTTTTGGTATTAATCAGAATGTCACTATAACCAATAGGAGTCTTCCTCATGACCAAACAAGCAATGTCATCAAGTATAAGAAAGATTGAGCTAAAATTGTGAAAATTGTCAATAAGGCCCCCTTCCCTTGATATTTGTCAGAATGTCACTATATTCAATAGGGATCTTTTTCCTGACTATACAAACATTTACAACAAATTTTGGAAGATTGAGTGAAAAATTGTGACCTCTAGAATGCTAACAATGAAATTGTCAATAAGGCCACCTTCCCCTTGATATTTGTCAGAATGTCACTATTTTCAATAGGGTTCCACCTTAGTGACTTTACAAATATTTGTAGCATGTCTGCCAAAATTGTGACCTAAAGAGAGGTAACACTGAGTTGTTGACAACGGATAATTCACAACATATGACAGGCATTCAAGTATTACAAAAACTCACCATGAGCATGTTGTGCTCTGGTGATTTAAAAACAGATAATCTTTTTATGAAAATGATGTGCAAATTATTTTTTATTAACCCTTGTCATGCTGACCCCAGAATATTCCTGTTTTGGCAGGAGGTGTAGACAAAGATCAGCCTG
This sequence comes from Fragum fragum, assembly GCA_946902895.1. NCBI lineage: Eukaryota > Metazoa > Mollusca > Bivalvia > Cardiida > Cardiidae > Fragum > Fragum fragum. The sequence continues at coordinate 44,563,870 of OX336377.1, read as the reverse complement.
CACATAATTATTTGTTCCCTTTTAGCCAGACTTATTTAATATTCAGTCCTCTGATTTTAAAGAAATTCTAAATAGCATTTAAATTCAGCATGACAAGGTTTAAATTATAAAGAATATATATATTTGCATATTACCTTGACCTATAAAAAATGTATCAGTCGATGTCCAGTGTAAGCAGAGACAAGAAATAAACAAAAAGTTAGCTCAGTGAGTACAACAATATACTTGCCAATTGCAATACAATATTTAAAAAGAAGCTTTGTTATAGCCTTAGACAAAACGATCCTAAGCTTTACTGATCTAAAAATCCCTGCTGTATTTGAGCCATTGCCACAAAAATCTGCTTTTTGATGCCCCTCAAGATAAAAGCTTTGAAAGACATTGTAGAAAAGAAGAAATTCCACAAGGTTCTCTACCCCAAATGGAAAAGTTTTCAAAATTTCCTTTCCTTTGTATTTCATCTGCAAATTTGGACCTGAGCCTACAATTCTGTCATATGGTAATGGGTTAATTATGATTAGCACAATTCTAAAACAAGGTGCCAAATTGTCACAAGATACGCCCATCACACTGCTAAATATTAACTGGGGGTTTGAATAGAACTGAACTTATTTTGAATGAATATTTTTTGTCAAACAAAGTATGAAAAACAACAAAGGGCAATAACTAAAAAAATTGGCTAGGTAGAGTTATGGTTCTTGTACACTGCACTCCCACTTGGTGAGCTCTACCCATCCATGAAATTTCATGATTCTAGCTATAATACTTTTAGAGATATACTCCGGACAAGATTCAAGTGTGAAAAAAAAACAAAGGGCAATAACTCAAAAAAATAGGCAAGGTATAGTTATGGTTCTTGTACACTGTACTCCCACTTGGTGAGCTCTATCCATCCATGAAATTTCATGATTCTAGCTATTATACTTTTAGAGATATACTCCGGACATGATTCAAGTATGAAAAACAACAAAGGGCAACAACTCAAAAAACAGGCCAGGTAGAGTTATAGTTCATGAGCACTGCACTCCCCCTTGGTGAGATCTATACACCCATGAAGTTTCATGATCCTAGCTATAATACTTTTAGAGATATACTCCGGACAAGATTCAAGTGTGAAAAACAACAAAGGGCAATAACTCAAAAAATAGGCCAGGTAGAGTTATGGTTCTTGTGCACTGCACTCCTACTAGGTGAGCTCTATCCATCCATGAAATTTCATGATTCTAGCTATTACACTTTTAGAGATATACTCCGGACAAGATTCAAGTGTGAAAAACAACAAAGGGCAATAACTCAAAAAATAGGCCAGGTAGAGTTATAGCTCTTGTGCACTGCACTCCCCCTTGGTGAGATCTATACACTCATGGTGTTTCATGATCCAAGCTATAATACTTTTAGAGATATACTCCGGACAAGATTCAAGTATGAAAAACAACAAAGGGCAATAACTCAAAAAATAGGGAAGGTAGAGTTATGGTTCTTGTTCACTGCACTCCCCCTTGGTGAGATCTATACACCCATGAAGTTTCATGATCCTAGCTATAATACTTTTAGAGATATACTCCGGACAAGATTCAAGTATGAAAACAACAAAGGGCAATAACTCAAAAAATAGGCCAGGTAGAGTTATGGTTCTTGTTCACTGCACTCCCCCTTGGTGAGATCTATACACCCATGAAGTTTCATGATCCTAGCTATAATACTTTTAGAGATATACTCCGGACAAGATTCAAGTATGAAAAACAACAAAGGGCAATAACTCAAAAAATAGGCCAGGTAGAGTTATGGTTATTCAGCACTGCACCCCGTATTGATGAGAAGAATATAACTGCCAAGTTTAAAGTCAATCGGACTTACGGTGACAGAGTTATGCTCCGGACAAAGAAGTGGACACCGCCGGACAACTGGACGCCCGGACGACCGGACGACGGCCGGCCGGACACCCCGACACCACAAGTGATCCCATAATACGTCCCGTCTTCGACGGGCGTATAAAAATTGTAACTAATATAAAAATGAGTTCAGACAATTTTCTCATTCCAAGAAAACACAGGTAAAATTAATGGGCAATTCTTAGAATGAAAACTCTTATAACATGTACATCTCTAATAAATCTTTTTTTTTTTGTTCCTCTATCAAAAACAAGCATTCTGATTGGTTGAAAAAAATATACCTCCATGAACAAAATTTTGCATCAGAAACACAAAATGGTCACCACCCCTAATTAAGAGAGCCAAGACTACCCTGTGTTACATCAGGGTTGCAGTGTATATCTCATGACAAAGATAACTTTTGTTAATGTTGGCAAAATCTTCTGAACTTAGAACTTAATTGATCTAGATTGTTGTACATCTTACATAAAAGACTGTTTCAAAGACAATATCAAATAAGTAATCTTTGATAAAAATAGTGTCATTAAATAAGTTTTGTTAAGTATATGTGCATGGGAGCCTGCCTAAAAGCACTTATGTCAATACCTAGTAATTCTAGAGCAATTTACTCTTGTAAAACTTGCTAGCAATACAATATATCTAGTCCAATAAATGAATGCAATGAGCTCTGTTGAGAATGGTTACTTACTATACAATAGTAAGAAAATTGTCTTACTCAAATATGGTTATCAACAAGTACTGTAGTTTGTTATATACCAATTAAAGTTTCTAGTGAAATATATACACGCCATACCAACATAATTAGTCAGAAATAAAATTTGTATTTGATGATATCAAATAAGGTTCCATATGAGGTAACCTAAGATGACATCATTTTCATTCTACAGATGACATCATAATGTAAATAAAAATAATCAGAATGGTTAAGAAAAAGTGAAATATCTGTAGACATAAAGATTATTTTATATTATTTTATCAATTTTATCTAAACATGTAGGTATATAATAAATGGGATACGAAGTTACAATAGCGACAACATCTTGTATCTGATTCTCGCTGGGGAAAAAGTTTTGATATTCCACTCCGATTTTTGGTCTCGTGAAATATCAAATATTTTCTCCACAGCTCCAAGCAAATATAATGTTTTGTATCACTATCCCAACGTATATAATACAGAGGTTCATCATATAATCAACTTTGTTACAACCTTTGTATAATACCATGCCATATCATTATAAGTAGAGCTTACTATGCTGGGAAATTTACCATATCTAGGTAGCTCATAAACCTGAAGTGAAAATCTATGTGATCGCCTCCATCTTAATTCATCACTGATGAAGAAAATGACTTACTTGCTTAATGCCAACAGCCTCCTTTTAGTCATGAATATCAAGGAAAATGGTTTAAAACTTCAACTTAATATATCCATGGTAAATTGTCTAATGAATTGTCTAAATGAGAGAAATAATTTCCTCTCGTTTTAAGATAGAATTTAGGTCAGTGGTTAGTGGAGTTAGGGAATACATGTAAACAAATTCCTAATCCTGTCTGTTAGTGTGGGCTGAGCAAATTTACAACCCGCATACACAGCGCCTATTTAACCCCACCGAATAAAACACTTTTTACCCTGATTTCGACTCTATCTTTGAGAAGGACTGGAGTACTTCAGTTGTAATAATAATATGCTCAACGCCAAAAGGTTTGAATGTAAGCTTTGATTTCTTTACCTTTTATCATTTAACCTTTTACCACACAAGCACACATTTTCACGCACTGATGAAATAATATTAAAGAAAACGTTGTGATTGTACGATTTACTTACTCATCTTGATGATGCATGCTGGCATTATTGAGCGCGGTTACTGATAAGCCAGAAAAACCACTCTCAGGACTTTCAGTCTTTTGATTTTTGTAGAAAACATTGTGGATAATGAAGAAATTGCTTTAAACCCATACCAACAAGACAAAAATTAAAATTGTCTAACTAAAAGGAGTTGCTGATGACAATTAAAAGTTGATGAAAATTTAGATTTTTTCAAGTTTCTGGGAGGAAAATATTGTGAAAAATGGAGAAATGGCTTGTTGTGATTTCTACATTTTATTCAATTTCCCCCAAAATTATCTTTTCTGGAAAGGCATCAAAAAGCAACATTATGTGAGAATGGGCTAAAAGCAATTTCTTCCTTGTTTCAAAATGTTTTCCTACATTTTTTAGAAGCAAAAAAAACTAGAGCTGTCGCCCTCAAGGGCTGACGAGAATACCCCCCACACCGCTAAAAAGGCTTTTCTATGAAGGAGTGGAATTTGAAGCTGTTTAATCACATGCATGTCATGGTGGATGAACATTGCCAACCCTCCACCTCTTTCTGATTTTGTGTTTGTTGCTAGAGTTGACTGATTAGGAAAGGTTGGTCAATATGAGCCTAAGTTAAAGAAAACTGTGTGAGGAGATGATGACACAAAATTATATCCACGAAAAGTCAATATGAGCCGGGGGGCGGGGTCAAATTTGACCTCAGGAAATAAACCGTTCGATATTTTGTAAAGGTCAACAAGATGATGTTACTTACCAAATTTGGTAACTCCCCTTATGGTTACTGAGTTTTGCAATTTTGACTACTCCCCCCCCCCATTAAAAAGTTCAAAATGGCATAACTCTGAAACTAACGACTGGATCAAGATGAAAATTGCAGGTGCACAACTTCATATGATAGGAAACAACCTGATAAAATTTCAGCAAAATTGGTCAAAAAATGTGGGAGGAGAAGAGGACACAAAATTATGTCCACGGACGGACGGACAGACGGACGGACAACCTGATTCCAGTATACCCCCCCATAACTTCGTTATGGGGGGGTATACTGGAATCAGGTTGTCCGTCTCGTTATGGGGGGTATAAAAAAAACAGTTTGCGTTCATAAGATTGTTTTGAACCATAAGAAAGATATATTTACCTGCATCTATTGGTAGAAAATAGCATCAAAGTCCATGATGTGGGCAGCAAATAGAATGGGGATATGAAATTGAGTGATAATGGTAAGGTGTGCAATATGATAAAATTGACCAATCACGGCTGTCAATCAAGGAATAGCCCGACCAATCAAATTATCTATTCAGCCCGGACCTGAGCTTATCAACTCCGATGTTGGCACCATTTTTTTTACCTTTATTGTTAGTTCAGTTACTTATACGTCGTAACTAATGCTTATTCAAGCTTTAGTTATGATGTTTAGGTCACCAACCAACCATTTTATTTTTTCGTTACAAGCTACTGACCATAAATTTTGCAAAATAACGCTGTTAAAAATTGATGCGAGACTTCCTGTTGGAGTCAGTGGGCATGACCAATGGCGTAAATTGGTGGGGCCAGGGATTGGTCAATTGAAGAACAAAAGTGAAACAAAACTTAAAGAAGATAAGTAATAGAAAAATACTAGGTTGAAATGTCTAAAATTTATAAATAAATTTGGTAGTACTGGTTAGACAAATCCATATTGATACAGAGACCAATATGGCATATGGAGATGTTATAAGAGTAAAGTAAATGTTTATGAATGCCACTGGACAAACAAACTGTGAGGACACTTGGCTGCTTTGCTCACTCCCACACAATGTCACTTTTTGACAACCCGCAAGTAAATGCTTTGGAAGACTAAGCGGTTTTTACATTTTTTCCAAATGATTTCTATACCTAAAGACAAAGCGTTTCCAATTTTCACTAACTTGAAAATACAAGTTGCAAGTTCTGATATTTTTGACTCGTCTGAAATTTTGTAGTCTGGTTTCCTTGTTTGAATGGGGATTTACACCAATTTTAGCAGTATTTCAGTCACAGCAGCTTTAGTACCTAGCAATGGATTCCTGGTATTTCCACCAGTACTACCCCTACATCTCCAGCTGCTCATCCCACTTAGGAGTACAATTATCCACCCAGTGGTAGGAGACAAATGTGGCGAAGGATATTTGCAGTAACAGGGGATCAAACCCTCTACCTCATGATTGAGAGACTGAGGCACTACCAACTGGGCTATGGCTAAGACCTTTGATATCTGGCAAAAGGTTAACTGCTTTGTGACCAGAAAAGCTTTACTTTTGGTGCCTATGTTAGTATGTGTATTACTACACTACAAATCAAACATTTTTATGATTAATGTGCTTAATAAATAATGGTACATTTTCTAACAAACAAAAAGGTGAAAAAAGTATCTCTGTTGGAATAAAAATTCCTACCTTCATCTGTTGACTTTGTCTAAAAATAGAAAAAGAAAAGATGTGTTTTTGAAACATCATGCCCCTGCAACAGCTTTTATTTTGTCAATTCTGACCTTGATGATTTTGACCTTGTCACAAGACCTAAACCTTGGTGTCTGCAGTTGCATATAGATGAGATCTATCATCATGCCAAATATGAGCATTAATTCTTGAATAGGCCTTAAGTAATTGTAAAGTTAAGGTTTAGGTTAAATTTGCATACAGATAGACTGTAAAAGGACAACTGTAAAAATAATTCCCATCCAATCTCCAATTCGGGGCCATAAAAGAATAGCACTTCTACTGCACAAAATCAAGGTAGTTTTTCTGAGATATCAATTAGCAGATTGTGTGGTTTGAGACATGAAATAAAAGTAAAAGAGCAATGAGTAACCTAAATATTGTCATTACAGCTTTAATATGCTGTAGTTGCGATGCTTAAGTCACCAACTTACTGAAATATATTTCATTAACCCTTTCCCGTTCAAATACAGGATTTTACGTTCTTGTGATTTTATACTCAAGAAAACATTGTGGAAAAAGAAGAAATTGCTTGTAACAAGCAATTTCTCCTTTTTCCACAATATTTTCTACCACAAACGATGGTTTCATTTCAAATGGCATCCAGTTTTCATTGTCGTCTGCAACCTCTTTGAATTTGGACTAGTCTAAAATTTCCAGAAACAGGAAAGGGTTAATGTAAGAGGTCATCATTGCACTGTCAGTCTAAACTAGAGATTGTCACAGTAGGTGACTTAATACCCAGCCAGAGTCTTGTTTATGAACAAGAGGGGTCGTTGACCTGGGGAGCTCACCTGAGATGAAGGCTCTTTTTCTTTCAACAGTATAATTTTCCTGGACAAACCCGGGATTTTACGTCTCCGTGATTTATACTTGAGAAAACATTGTGGAAAAAGGAGAAATTGCTTGTCACAAGCAATTTCTCCTTTTCCCACAATATTTTCTACCACATAGGATAGTCAGATGTCAAATTGCATGCATTTTTCATTGTTGTTTGCAACCTCTTTCAAATTGGACCAGTCTAAAATTTCATAAAACAGGAAAGGGTTAAGGTAAGGATTATGATACAAATGGGTCATATTTACATATATAGACTATGTACTTGGGGATCCAAAAGTCTAAATTACAAATTCCAAGGCTTCAGGGCAAATTCAAAGAAGGAAAAACCTTTTCCTCCCTCTGAATCCATAGGTTATGATTTAAGAAATAAGAAAGAAGTTTGTGAACTGAGGCTTCATACCTTTACCCCCCCCCCTCTGGGACCAGCGGATCATGATTTTATCTATTTTAAAAGACTTCCATATACTGCTCCTCCATGCAAAATATCAAGGCTCTACCCTGTCTGAGTCAGGAGGAGAAGATTTTTAAAGATTATTTTAAAATTTCACTATTGTTGCCATGAGTTTTTAACGGATTTTTATTCTTTTAGTTATTTCAAAAGGGACCACCTAAAGAACATTTCTGTCCAATTTGGTTTAAATTGGCCCAGTGGTTTGGGGGGAGATGTTGTTTAAAAATCTTTCTTTATCTCTATATATACCCAACCCCCTTGGGGCTATGCCCCTCTGGACCCGAGGATCATGATTTTAGCTATTTTGAAAGAGGTCAATATACTGATGCTTCATGCAAAATATCAAGGCTCTACACCTTCTGGGTCAGGAGGAGAAGATTTTTAAAGATTATTTTAAAATTTCACTTTTTTTGCAACTGCAACCAGAGTTTTAGCAGATTTTAATTCTTTTAGCTCTTTCAAAGGGGCAAACCAAGGAACATTTCTGCCAAATTTGGTTCAAATTGGCCCAGTGGTTTGGGAGGAGATGTTGTTTAAAATCATTCTTTATTTCTATATAAATCCAACCGCCCTGGGGACCCAAGGGTCATGTTTTTAGCTATTTTGAAAGAGGTCAATATACAGATGCTTCATGCAAGATATCAAGGCTCTAAGTCTTCTGGGTCAGGAGGAGAAGATTTTTAAAGAATATTTCAAAATTTCACTTTTGTTGCCATTGCAACCAGAGTTTTTAACTGATTTCACTTCTTTTAGCTACTTTTAAAGGGGACCACATAAGAAACATTTCTGCCAAATTTGGTTCAGATGGGCCCAGTTATTTTGGAGGAGATGTTGTTAAAAGAAATTGTTGATGGACAAAGCACGACTGAAGGATGCCGGACAAAAGGTGATCACAATAGATCACTTGAGCACTTCATACTCAGGTGAGCTAAAAAGTGTCTAATATGAAGGGGAGAAATTTTTTCTGCTAGGAGGAGTTGAGATTTCTATGAATTGTTTTGATAAACTTCAATATGTTATCAATGTATGTATATAATTACTTTTGAAGCAAAATTGTAGGAGAAATTTGCAACACAATATTACTTGAATCAGCCATCAACTGCGAGAAGATGTTTAAAAAAAGCTTATTGCAAAACTTCAACATGTGTTCAGTGTATGTATAGAAGTTTTATTACTTTTCAAACAAATCATTCGTGACACACAATTACTCAATTGAACCTTGTTTATAACTAAAAGCTGTCACAGGACAGCAACGCTTGACTTTTCTGAGTCCTGGATAGTAAAAACAATTCAATGTTGACAATAGGCATAATACTCAAATAGTAATAGAGACAAAAAATATATCAATCAAAATTTTAAGTCAAACAATAATGGGTTAAAACTCTACTAAGATGAATGACTGAGGAATGAATCTTTGCTTAGAACATATTATGCGGGTCACAAAGAATTGTGTAAAGTTTCAGAGCAATAGCATTGGTAGAGGGAAAGTTATCAAATGTATATGACAGTTGCATGTACGGTTTAACCAAGATTTTCTAAGTCTATAATGGGTCAAAATTCCACTGACATGAATGAAAGAGTAATGAATCTGTGTCTGATGTTACTTCACAAAGCATCTGCAAAGTTTCAAATGTAAAACATTGGTAGAAAGAGAGTTATTAAAGATATATGGCAGTTGCACATAAGGTTTAATCAAGAATTGCAAGAAGTCCAAAAAAGTTAAAACTACACTATAATAAATGTAATTGTAATGAATCTTTGCCTGGAAGATGATATGATAGCAACAAAGTCCTTAAACAAGTCTCAGAGGAAAAGCATTGGTAGAAATTGAGTTATTAATGATATATAACAGCAGTTTGTAAGGTTTAACAAAGAAGTCTACAAAGAGTTAAAATTCCACTAAATGAATGTCAGAGTATTGAATCTGTGTCTAGAGGCTGATATTATTGTTGCAAAATTCTATTCAAGGTTTCAAAGCAATAGAATTAATAGAATGAGAGCTATTAAAGATATATGGCAGTTGCATGTATGGTTTAACCAAGATTGTCTAAGTCTATAATGGGTTAAAATTCCACTGAAATGAATGAAAGAAGAATGAAAGAAGAATGAATCTGTGTCTGATGTTATTGTTACAAAGCATCAGCAATGTTTCAAATTAAAAATATTGGTAGAAAGAGACTTATTAAAGATATATGACAGTTGCATTCAAAGTTTAACCAAGAATTTCTAAGTCTTAAGGTTAAATCTCCACTATAATAAATGTAATTGTAATGAATCTTTGCCTAGGAGATGATATGGTGGTCAGAAAAGTATGTGCAAAATTTAAGACCAATAGCATTGGTAGAAAGTGAGTTATAAAAGATATATGACAGTGAAAGCAAGGTTTAACCAAGTCTACAAAGGGTTAAATCCCACTACTAGAGGCGCTTGCATGTCTGATTCACTCCACCAGCCTGAATTTAATTATGATTTGGTTGAAAACCAAACTGTACATTGTAGGTTTTCACTGTTTACCATATATGGAAATAAGACCAATCTAGTAAAGTAATGTTTACAGCCAATCAATTTATTATTTAGCAATTTAATAAGGGGTCACCAAAGCATCATTCCAGTGAAATTTGGTTGAATTCTATCAATTGTTTCCGAAGAAGATTTCAAAAGTTTCACCATATATGGATACACCCCCCAAAAAAATTAAAGCAACGTTTTCTGTCCTATCAAATTCTTTGAAGAAATCTTATAAAGGATCACCTAAGGGTCAATCCAGTGAAATTTGGTTGAAATCTATCCATTGGTTTCTGAGAAGAAGATTTTCAAAGACTTTATCATATATGGAAATTAGCCCTGCCCATTAAAGCCATGTTTTTCATCTGATCTTATTTCTTTGAAGAAATCTGTTGAAGAGTCACCAAGTGATCATTCCTGTAAAATTTGGTTGAAATCCATCCATTGGTTTCTGAGAAGAAGATTTTTAAATGTTTTACCATATATGGAAATAAGCCCCATCCATTAAAGCCATGTTTTTCATTCCATCTTAATTCTTTGAAGAAATCTGATACAGGGTCACCCAACAACCATTCATGTAAAATTTAGTTGAAATCCATTCATTGGTTTCTGAGAAGGTTTCTAAAGATTTCTTCATATATGAAAATTAGTCCTTAAAAATGAATGTCAGAGTATTGAATCTGTGTCTAGAGGCTGATATTACTGATACAAAAGCATGTGCAAAATTTGAGAGCAATAGCATTAGTAGAAAGTGAGATATGACGTAAGTTTTAACCAAATCACTATGCCAACACCAATGCCCTCGTGACAGGAATAGCCCCCTATTTTTCAAAAAGTCGAGCTAAAAAAACGACTTAAAAAAATTGTTTACAAATGGAAGGAGGGACAATGATAACCATTATCACCCTTTCTTCTTCCAAACCTGGGTGAAAATATTTTTTTTACAAAGTTGTATACCATAACAATGCAAGTAGGAATGGATAATAACTGATATTTTCACTACCCTCACTGTTGAAAGAACATATTTGAAATGATTTTATTGTATGTTTCTATTTCCAGCTGCATTTATTCCTTTCCTGTACAATCACTGATTTATACGTCCTTCTGATTTTATACTTGAGAAAACATTGTGGGAAAAGAAGAAATTGCTTGTAACAAGCAATTTCTTCTTTTTCCACAATGTTTTTCTACCCTACTAAATGGTTATTTTTCAAATTAAATCCTTTTTAAATTTTCGTCTGCAAAACCTTTGAAAATGGACAGGTCTAAAAAGTTTTAAAACAGGAAAGGGTTAAAAGCACAGTTTCATTTGACATATTGCAGCTGTCAATCAAATAGTCAATGGAACTATCAAAATACAAATTGACCAGAAATGAACTTTGAACTCCAAAATTGGTCAACATTTAGGTGAATCATTTTGTTGGTTTAGCAATTTAATGTTGTAACTGCAGAGAATTCAAGTTGTTTTTACAGTGTTTCGGTCAATCACCAATCAATTCATTTTTTTGTTAAATGTTACTGACCATTAATTTTGTCTGAATGCAACACATTTATAAAAAAAAATTGGTATTTATAAAGTAAATCACCTGCAGAGTGACCAGTTGGTTATAAATTCCTCCCTGTCTCATTAGCTCATCATGTGTTCCTTTTTCAACAATAACTCCTTCTTTAAATCCAGCAATCATATCAGCTGTCTTGATGGTTGAAAGTCTGTGAGCAATTACTATGGTTGTTCTACCATGACTGGCCTATAATAGAAAATTCAGTAAATTCTTAACCATTGTCATGCTGAACCCGGAACAATCTGTTTTTGGCAGGAGGTGTAGACTAAGATCAGATTGCACTTATGTCTATACCTGCTTGTACTTTTCCTGCCAGTGTTGTTTATGAAGTTGATTTCTAACAGAAATATTGATTTTTGAACAAGTTCTATCAGTGCTTTCAGGACTTTGATTTGATAGCATTTCAGTAAGGTAATTTATACAGCATGACAAGAGATAAATTGCTAACCAGAAGAATCTCAACCAGTTTGGTGCATTCCTTTTTTCACAATACTCTACCTTTAAATTCCTGGTTTTTACGTCCCTGTGATTTTGTAATTGAGAAAACATTGTGGAAAACGAAGAAATTGCTTGTAACAAGCAATGTCTTCTTTTCCACAATATTTTCTACCCTACTAAATGGTTATTTTCCAAATAAAATCCACTTTAAAATTTCATCTGCAAAACCTTTGAATTTGGACAGGTCTAAAATTTTGCAAAACAGGAAAGGGTTAACCCATTCCCACACAATGACACTTTCGAGCGCCTCACAATATGACAACCTTGGAAAACATTGTGGAAAAAAGAAGAAATTGCTTGTTACAAGCAATTTCTTTATTATCCACAATGCTTTCTACCTCAAAAGTCGAAGAATTTAAAGATTTCATCAATTCTAAATTGTTGTCTGCAACTTATTGGGACTGGTCTAAAATTTTGTGCAGGAATAGATTGAAATACAAACAATCATCATAGCAGCAGTTAACATTACTACAGTTGTTCTACCATCACTGACGTGAAAGGGATTTTATTTTTTGACTGACATTGATTCGATATTCAGAAGTGTATGTACCCAATCACAATATTCTGTCATTTTTTTGCATAAGTAACTTTTTACTAAAGTAGCTTTATCAGATAATCAAAAAGCTTTCAAACACAAGAACAGAATAATTTACAAAGAGGAAGTCAATATTTTTGAAAAACATGACCACTGCTTTAGGTGCCTTAGTATTGGCTGTTGCATTTTTTGAAGTGGACAGAAAAAAAAAAAAAAAACTGGAACAAGAGCCATGTCGAACATGGCCTTCCCCCGCCGTAAAAGCTGGATAGTAAACTGAAGCCAGTTAGATTTAGGCTTCTTGTGCACTGCATTTCTTCTAAATTAGTTTCATAATAGCTATTATACTTTCAGAGATATTCTCAGGACAAAATCTAAGTCTTTAAAATGACAAAGGGCAATAACTCCAAAATTATGCAAGCAAGAGTTGTGGTTCTTGTGCACTGCACTTCTCCTTAATGAGATCCATCCACCTATGAAGTTTCAAATTAATAGCTATTATACTTTCAGAGATATGCCCTGGACAAAATCTTAGTTTTTAAAATCTAAAAGGGCAGTAACTCCAAAATCATGCAAGCAAGAGTTGTGGTTCTTGTGCACTGCACTTCTTCTGAACAAGATCTATCCACCTATGAAGTTCAAGTTGATAGCAATTTTACTTTCAGAGATATGCTCCGGTCAAGTTTAGTGACGGAAGGACGGAATGACAGAAAGACGGACGGAGACCATTACTATTTCCCCTTTGCTGAAACAGCGGAGAATAACAATATGAATGACACATATGAGAATGCAACAACCATATCTTGTCTGCTCTACAAACAAATAAGCTAAAAAGAATTCAATTTATGCACGGAGGCAACTCATGTAACAGCATTACTCAGTCCAAAAACATTACCTTCCTAGCTAGTACTAAACAATACAAGTGAGACTCATGCAAGAAACCCTCAGTAGGAGTAGCATTACCCCTTTGTAATACTTTTAGGAGAATATTTCAAAGTTCACACACAATACGTATATATCATATAATAATATATGAGAATTTCTAAAAGGAATCTGGTCATAGGTCACCAAATGAACATTCCTGTAAAATCTAGTTGAAATCCATTCAGTAGTTTCTGAGTAGAATCTTTATTAAATGTTCACAGACTAACACATGGACTATTCTTTCACCCATTCTTTATAACCCAATTTGTTAATGCCCCTCAAGAAAACAAGAGGGGGAAGATGGCGCTAGATTGCTCACCTGAGTTCCCAAATGTAAAACAGCATCATACTGATAATTCCTAATAATCATTCTGACCAAGCTTAACCCTTTCCCACACAATAAAATTTTATCCCAGTCCAAATTCAAAGAAGTCACAGAAGTCAATTTAAAGCTGATGAAATCTTTAAAATCTTTGTCATTTGGGGTAGAAAACATTGTGGATAATGTTTTCCAAAGCTCTCATACTGAGGGTGTTTAACCCATTCCCACACAGTGTTGCCTTTAAAGGCCCCTTATGAAAAAACTTTGGGAAATATCATGAAAAATGAAGAAATAGCTTGTTGCAAGCAATTTCCGCATTTTCCACTATATTTTCTACCCAGAAAGTTGACAAAATCCAGAATTTCATAAACTTCAAATTGTTGTCTGCAACTTCTTTCAATTGCGGCAAGTCTAAAATGTTGCATCTGGTAATGGGTTAAAATCATCAATGTGTTGGAATAGTCCTGAGAGTGTAAACAGAGACCCTTTTCCAGTGTTTTCCAATAGAATCTCTGCATTTTCAAAAGGTGCTCATTAATTCTTATGACCAGCCAATCTTTCTTACCAACTGTTTTCAAGATTGCACAACGTTGTTGCCCCTAGATTGTTAACCAAGCTAACAAAGAAATTATCATTTTCGTCCCTTTTCACATTTTTTCCAATGGAACCTTCCCATTATCAATGAAGTGCATCAAATAAACCTATCAATCATTCTGACCTAAATTCATTAATATTGTGTCAATTGGTAGTAAGGCTCCTTTTCCCTTGTTTTCCAATAAATTTTCAATACAGTTCCTCCTTATGACCTAGAAATCATTCTGACCAAATTTCATCAAGAATGAGACAAAACTGCAGCCACTTAAGAGTGATAACAAAGAAATAGTTGATGTTGGATGACAGACGACACACATGGGATATTAAAGGATCACGAAAAGCTCACCATGAGCAAGTTGTGCTCAGGTGAGCTAAACAGTTGTAAAAATGAAGTAATTGCTTGTTAACAAAAATATGCATTTCAAACATTGTTTCCTATCCAGAGATATTTTAACTTGTGTGCACTTGAAATTGTGGTCTGTAACTTTTTTTAATTTGGACCAGTCTAAAACTTGTTGTCTGAGTTGACTTGATGCTCTTGATTACCTTTTCTAGTGCTTCCTGAACAATTCCCTCACTTTCAGTATCTAAAGCAGAAGTAGCCTCATCCAGTAACAAGATTTTAGGATCCCTCACAAGGGCTCTAGCAATGGCAATTCTTTGTTTCTGTCCACCACTTAACTGGGCACCTCTTTCTCCAACTAGGGTCTCAAACTTCTATAAAATATTAAATAGATTTTTTGTACATAGGGTTATTTTAGGATCCCTCACAATGGCTCTAGCAATGGCAATTCTTTGTTTCTGCCCACCACTTAACTGGGCACCTCTCTCTCCAACTAAGGTTTCAAATTTCTGAAAATATGGAAAAAATCTTTTGTAAATAGGGTCTTTCTTTCTTTCTTTCTTTCTTTATCTTCATTTCCTGCATTATAAAGATTGATATGGCAACAGTGGAACAATTACATGACAACGAACATACACTCAAAAATATATTCAAACACATAAGTACATGTAAAGCAAAAAGAAAAATGTGAAGGCAAATGGAACAAGGGAGAGAGAAATTAGTACATAAGGAGAAGTAGACAAAAGAGAACTCAAGAGGAAAAAGGTCTACAAGTGGTATTGAAGACTTTTACAGTTTTAATTCTATAGCCCATCACTTTGTACTCGAAGTTGCAGCTTGTTTCAAGCATACAAATATGAGAATTCTTTCCTTTTCACGAGATAGATTTTAGTTGCATATTGGTTGCAATAAGAACTTGAGGGGCTTTAGTGCCTGAATTGCTCCACTATTCTCAATTTATAGATCATTTAGGAGACAACTCATTTTAGAAAGATTTATGTTTTTACAATTCACTTCCCTGGATGCAAGCTTGCTTTAATGCATCATTAAACAATTGCTGCCAGCAATCAAGCAGTTGACTATGAAATCATTCATTAAAACTAGAATTCAGTTTTGAACTCAAACACTGGCCGCCATTTTGTTAACCTTTTTTGTTTGGCTACTGAAACATCAATACTACAGCTTATTCAAGCTGTAGATGCCACATTTAGGTCACCAACCATCCACTTTTTTGTAACTTGCTATTGGCCATTAAAATTGAAAAATAACGCCATTTAGTATCATCTGTTAATAACATAATAATAACAGATTGAAATTCTTTGAAGTAATCTAAAAATGAGTCAAAACTAGTTTCTGAGATTTAAAGTTGTTTCTAAATGAAAATAAATGGAAATTAGCATGGCCCATAAAAGCCATGTTTTTCATCTGATCAAAATTCTCTGAAAGAATCTGATCATGTGTCATCAAAGAATTATTTGAGTGACCTTTTGTTAAAATCGATACACTGGTCTCAAAGAAGAATTTCAAAGTTTTCACTTTTCAAAAGGGGTGGGAATGAATGGCAAAATGAATGTTCTGAATATTCTTTTTGTTTATTCAAATTTATTCCAATATGCGTTTTTTATTAGGTCAAAACCAGATGTCCGAATATAAATCATATCTAGGCATTCTTCTGTCTGATGGTTGACAATTTTTTTATTATTTCTAAATGCGTTTTGAATGTAACTATTTCATGTTTGACTTTTAAGACAACGCTGCATGAGTTATCGGTCAAGAGAAGATTTGCAAACTGTCATTATCATTTATTTTTCCAATGCCTTCTTAACATGTCAATTCTGTATACAATGGAATATGATAACACTATAAATCTTCTCGATATTAGAAATATTCCCTTATGTTTGAAATTTAGATCTATGTATAGAGAGAAATATTGAATGAAAATGATTCTTGTCTTAAAATAAATTACGAATAATCTAATTTGTAAATCAGATTCAAATATTCGCGGTAAAAACAATATTCGAATATTTGTTCCCATCCCTACTTTTTATGGAAATTATCAATCTTTTATCTAATCAAAATTCTATGAAGGAGTCTAATTAAGGGTCACCCATGAATCGTTTTTGTGACATTTAGTTGAAATTTGTGCTCTACTTTTTGAGACCATCTTTATAGTAAAAGTTTATGGACAGATGCAGTCAAGAATGCATGACAGACACTATGCCATGACAATAGCAGCCAGTGGACCTAAAATGAACTTGACTTATTTTTTGACCAACACTTTCAATATAGTTAGGGATTCTGTGCAAAAGTATTGTGATTGCAAAAAACCTCCGTGTGGCCCTAGCACTTACATCTGGCAGTTCCATGATAAAATCATAGGCATTAGCCATTTTTGCTGCCTCTTCAACCATTGTATCAGACACATCATCCCCACCATAACGAATATTCTCAGCGATCGTTGTACCAAACAGAATTGGTTCCTGGCTTACAATGCCGATATGTTGACGAATCCATTTGACATTGATGTCCTGCATATCAATTCCATCGATTAAAACCTGGAAAGGACAACAATGTGTAAACCAATTTCCACACAACAGAATTCTAGCTTGGTCTAAATTTAAAGAAGTTGCCAACAACAGATTTAAGTTGATGAAATTGTAAAAATTGTTGTCTTTTCAGGAAGAAATCATCATGAATAATGAAGAAATTGCTTGAAACAAGCAATTTTTTCATTTTTTGAAATCTTTTCCATACTATTTACTGTAGGAGTGTAAAAAAAATGAGATTGTGCTAGAATGGGTTAAACAAACAACAAAATGCTGCAAAAAACCCCACTTACTCTCACAAAAGTTTCAAGTTTTCAAGTTATGAAATACCTGCAAAAAAAATATATTTTTTTAGCTATCATTATAGTTTCTACAGACTGTGCTTAAAGTAAGCATTAATCTAAAGTCCCTACAGTACTTTTTCTGATATCATATTCTAGGATACCAAACAATTAACATTATTAATTGGCAAAGGCTTAACGCACAATCCTGAACTTTGATGTGCAGAAGAAATATAGCTGCACACAACATTGCCAGGGTTCGCGCTGCCGATCGCGATTGTCGCCAAATGCAACAAAAATAAAATTCTGGCGCAAGATTTTTTCATTTGGCGAAAGTTCGTGGCGGCAAAAAAATAGAAAAGTTTTTGTTATACATACTTGTACTTTGACTAATATCCGGAAATCAAGTCCGAGGGCCAAGCCTGTCTGATTGCTCGAGGGCTTGTATATCGGGTCAATTATGTCATCGAGTCTGACACAAGACTAACACATCACCAAATTTAATTACAGTTCTGATTGACAGCCAATCAGATGAATAAAATGCGCTCATTGGTCGGCGAGTCGTATTGATTTTGTGTTGCGGGCGTGACTTAGTATTATGGATGAGCCGATCAAGCTTCTTAGTTGACGGCTATCACAAAATCGATCAGATTACGCATAAATAGGCTTTCTATAAGAAAAGTGTAATTAAACTGGCCGCCATTTGCCTTTTCCTGATGAATGCAATTGCCGAATTCGGGCATATTTTCGTATATTTCTGCTGACAGTTTCAGACAGTTTCTAATCTCGGCACCGCGATTCCTTACTAAAACACTGAATCATCATTTATGGGTCATTAGAAGGATATTCTGATGAACTGTTAATAGAAACAGTGGTAGTTTGTCAAAATTTGACAGAAATTTCAAAAGTTATACTGACCCAAAAGCAGACAAACCATTTCTTTTTTGTTCATTCGTACCCAAGAATGTTCAACCTTAAACTGATTTTTTTTAAATAACAGAAGTCTACATAATTTAATTATTAAATCAAGCATATTTTACTAGGCTTATTACTATTTCCTTCTCTCTTTTTTTCTCACCAAAGTCTCGATTTTCTAATCAAAGTACTGAAAGCACTGATTAAAGATGAGTAAAAATCAATGTAGGTGTATGACTTAGCTACATTCATTAGAGACAAAACAACAAACGAATGGCCATATTAAAAACCTGTTTAATATGCACATTATCTATTTAACAGCATATAGGTTAAGAAAATAACAGTGCAGTTAAATGCTCGAGCTTGGGCCCAACTCCTCAATTTGGCCCCAACTTTTACCATTTGGCCCCAACTTTTTTAATTTGGCGAAAGTGATGGCGACAACTTTTTTCAAGCAAGAGCTAACCCTGATTGCAGGAAATTAATACATTGTAACAAGCAAGTTTCCTTTTCTCACACTATTTCATTCCCTATACACCCTTTATTTTGTCATATTTTGGAACATACAGAGTTTTCAACCAAAACCTTTTGAAAGCAGAGCTAAAAAAATTGCATATAAAACTTCAACTGTACCACTTCCAAAGACTTATGCCTAGCAAACTTAGAATTCTCTGGCTTGAAATAAAATTATACCTGTCCCATTTCTGGATCATAAAACCTTTGTAACAGTTGAACAACTGTAGACTTCCCACAACCGCTGGACCCAACTAGGGCTACAGTCTGGCCCCTCTCAATTTTCAGATTGACCCCTTTAAGAATCTGAAATATACAAATGGAAAATGTATTTTTTATCTACAAATGCCCCAGCAACAGCCAAATTCCAGAATGTGACCATGATATTTGTTTGTCTTTCCACAATTAATACACATTGAAAAGCTCTATAATACTTACCACTGAAAATTTCTTGTCATTGTTGGAACTATTTCAGATAAATCTGACTTTCAACAATTTGACTTTTAGATTGCTGATGACCTTAAGCCATTACAGACAGAAAATTTTAGAATGGTCAAAATTGAAAGGAGTTAAAGATGGCAGTTTAAAGTTAACAAATTTTGCAATTTTCTGGCAAAAATTGAGGAAAATGTAGAAATTGCTTGTTGCAAGCAATTTCTTCATTTTACACAATGTTTTTCAATAATTTGTAAGGGGTGTCAATTAGGGTCACTGCGTGGGAGTGGGTTAGAGTCTAATCATAAATAAAAACACATGTAAAAAAGAAACAAGTACTTCTTAGTATTTAAGAATAATGGCAAATAAAAAAGTGTTTCTGATAGATAAAATGATCCTAAACAAGATGTCTTTCTGAAACAAAAAAATCCCTGAATCAGCAATTGTCTCAGAAGTTTGAACATGATGGATGACCTTAATGGTTTCAGAAAAAGTGTAGAAATTTTTACAAGCAATTTCTTCATTTTCCAAATAGTTTTTACTGAGACCGAGAGAGTTGTTTGACATTCTTGCAGGTTTAAATTGTCATATGCAATTCTTTGAGTTTGAACCAGTCTCAATTTTGTTTTCTGGTAATGTGTAAAGTTTGCCTAGCTCAACCATGAAAACCTTTACAATAGTATCAGGCCTAGAAGGGTAGTTCATAAAATGTGCATTCCTTAATTCAAATGTACCATAATATCTACCAGGCTATATATTGACCCATTAAGGTCTACACTTGTAATTTATTACCTTGACATCAGGCCTTGAAGGGTAGGTAAAATGTACATTCCTAAGTTCTATAGAACCATTAAATCTGTCTGGCTGTAAACCTTCTTCAGAGAAACTATCAATTGGAGGAACCTGCAAGAGAAAAATAAATCATGTTAACCTATTCCCAAACACTGATGCTTCGGGATGCCACTAAGAAAAAAGCTTTGGAAAAGATTATGGAAAATGGAGAAATTGCTTATTATAAGATATTTCTTCCTTTCCCATAATTTTTTCTACACCTTAACCCTTTCCGTTCAAATACAGGATTTTACGTTCCTGTGATTTTACACTCGAGAAAACATTGTGGAAAAAGAAGAAATTGCTTGTAACAAGCAATTTCTCCTTTTTCCACAATATTTTCTGCCATACAGGATGGTTTCATTTCAAGTAGCATCCAGTTTTCATTGTCGTCTGCAGCCTCTTTCAATTTGGACTAGTCTAAAATTTCCAAAAACGGAAAAGGGTTAAGGCAGATTTTTAAAATTTCACAAATTTAAAATTGTTATATGCATCTTCTCTGACATTTGACCCGTCTAAAATTTCTTTATCTGGTAACGGTTAAACAAACATTTATATACTATTGCATTATTATTACCAGAGATCAAAATTTCAGACTAGTCTGAATGCAAAGAAGTCATAGTTTGACAATTTATAGCTGATAAAAAAAAGTGTTTTTCAGGAAGAAAACATTAATTGCTGATTTGAAGAGCTATTCTACACATATATAAAACAGCAATATTCCTAATGGCTATTCACTAAAGAAAAATAAAATAGTAGAAAGACAGACTTATAACCCCTACCTGAAATTTGTTGCTAAAGTAGCCCAGTTAACCTTTGACTTATTTCCCCCTGAGACAATAGGGAAACTGTGAGGGTCATGCGTAACATTTGTATAACTTGTCAAGATCCTAGGCCAAATGGCTTATGAGTTAGGACACAGAAAACTGTTTTCAATCAAAGTTCAATGATGGCCCTGACCTTTGACCTACATGACCCCAAAACAAAAGGGGACTTCCTTCCATCATTGGTACCATTGTATCAAGCTCTATAGAGGAAGTTGAATTGTTTATGGCCGTTTATCTGCAGAAAACAAGGACAGTTAATAATTACAAAACTGAATAAAGAGTAGAAACAGATATGTTTGAAAAAAGAATGTCCCTCCTCACTGCGTAATTGCTGAGATGAGACAAAGATATATATGAAGAAGAATAGATGTAATACCTGCTCAATTAAACTATAGATTTTGAAGGCAGCTCCTCTCGCTTTTCCTATACTCTGAATGGCCGGTGAGGCATTTCCAAGAGAAAAGGCTGCTATGACAACAGCAAAAAATACCTGGAAATATATGATAAAAAAAATATATATAGTGTTCCTACATTTTAAAAGACTTACATACAATATCTTAAAGAAAAGGATGTGGTAGAAAAGAAATAGCTTTCAACAAAACTTTCTACCTTTTTGATGCCTATATCTGTTCTTATCAACAAAGTTTCCTACCGATTTATACCTACCGAGAAATCTAACGAATTAAACCTTTACAATATAATCCTTGATTTTTACATGCCTGTGATATTTCTTCTTTTCCTCAATATTTTTTACAATTCAGGATGTTACTTTTCTAACCGAAGTTACTTATAATGTCGTCTGCTATCTCTTTGATTTGGATAAGTAAAAATTCATAAAAACCAGTAAATAAAAGTCTGAATGATCTATGAAAAATTTCCTTCAGAGACCATTTCTGGTCGTATATATGGTGGTTGCTTAAATCAAAACCAGATGGAATGGTCCTAAATGAAACAAGGTGCTGGTACAAATTTAGCAAGAGCATCGCCCACTGTGCAACGCTCGGCTGCAGGTGCTGGATAATGCAAGAATTCTAAGTCAAAAAAGGGGCATAACTCTTACAAAAATACTTTTAGAGTTATCCCCCCTTAATAGTCTAGATAGCTCTTGTGATGGTCATCCACATGCCAAGTTTCATGAGGATATCTTCAATAACAACAGAGATATGACCAAGGTTAAAGTTTGTCATGCCAACGCCAACTCTGATGCGAACGAAGCCCAGTTGATGACAATACGTCGGGTTTCTTCCAAAATTAGCCGAGCTAAAAATCATGAAATTTTAGATTTTTTTCAACTCAATGACTAGAAAAAAATGTTGAAAATGAATAAATTATGCTCGTCTTCCCAATTGACCAATTGGGGCTGTCATTCAATAAATCAGATGACTGATCAATTTATTCATTTAGACCAGATAAGAGTTTTGAATTCTGACATGGGCCCCCATCTTGTTAAGCTTTTTAGTTGGCTTTGCGACTTAAATGTTATGACCACAGCTTATTCAAGCTGTAGTTACTACATTAAGGTGGCCAACCAACTATTCTTCTTTTTTGTTACATGCTACTGGCCATAAATTTTGCAAAATAACGTCGAAGTCAGTGGGCGGGCCAATGGAGTAAGTTGGCAGGGTCAGCAATTAGTCAATTGTTTTTTAACCCTTTCCTGTTTTGCAAAATTTTAGACCCGTCTAAATTCAAAGGATTTGCAGACGAAAATTCAAAAGTAATTTTATTTGAAAAATAACCATTCAGTAGGGTAGAAAATATTGTGGAAAAAGAAGAAATTGCTTGTTACAAGCAATTTCTTCTTTTTTCACAATGTTTTCTCAATTATGAAATCATAGGGACGTAAAAACCAGGGTTTAACCAGGAAAGGGTTAAAGAGCATCAAAAAGCGTTATTGTGTGGGAATGGCTTTAAAAAAAGTTTTATTGTATTGATTAGTTGCTGTGAAAGCATTTAAGAATTTTCCTACTGAGTAAAACTATAATTAGGTAGTTCAAACAAATGTAAAACAGCATGTAAGACTGGTTGATCTTTGTCTATACTGCTTGATAAATCAGAAATATTCCTTGATTGTTGAGAGAAAGGTCAAATCTTACCAGAGTGACATTGCCAATGGTATATTCATCCGGATCTTCTCTTATCTTCTTGGCGCCATACCAGAACCCAAACCCGTAAGTCACAAAGATTATCAGCCATACAGAGCCCAAGGCAACACCGTTGATCATACCTTTCTTGATGCCCATATCTCGGGCATGGGTCAGATGTTTGTCATATCTGAAGAGAATTTGTTGGATTTTGGAGTACCATCCTAATTAACACATTACCAGAAGGTGACATTTTAGACAAGTCAAAATTGAAAAGAGATGCTGACGACAATTTAAAGTAAATGAAATTTTAGATTCTTTCAACTTTCTGGTTAGAAAACATTGCGTAAAATGAAGAAATTGCTTGTTGCAAGCAATTTCTTCATTTTACACAATATTTTCCCAACTATATTTCTTGAGGGGCATAGAAAGCGTCATTGTGTGGTAACAGGTTAAGTATATCAAAGGGTGAGTACAAGAGTATAGGCGGACACTTCAATGACATGAATATTTTTTTCAAATAACAAATGTCATACATAACATATCCAGTAAAGCTTACAAAATCAAAATAAATGAATTTTGTTTAGCTGGCATTTTATAAACTTTGTTTTATGATAAGGTTTCATTAAAATGCACAGTTTGTTTACTATTTTTTTCCACTTGCAATTAGTGTAAAGGGCTAAGATTAAAAAAAACATTCAAGGTGTGAGAGATTTTTTCCAAATTAACCCATTACCACTCAACAAAAATTCAGACTTGCCCAAATTGAAGGAAGTTGAAAATGACAAATGTGCATGAAAATTTGAATAATCTTTGTCATATATGGTAGAAAATATTGTGCACATTGAAAAAATTGCTTATTACAAGCAACATCTTAATTGTTCAAAATGATTTATTTAGCTTTTTTCCTTGATGGGTATAAAAATGAAGGATTGTGTGGGAATGGATTAAAAGGTATGATATTCTCATAACAACACATACATAGCCAACTGTCAAAAAACTTAAATGCAGCCTCCTAGCAAGAGAAAAGCTACTGTCATGTGCAATTACAATAATTTAGTCTTACAAATTCCATTGCTTCTTACAGAATAATATTATGTGGTCAGAAATTCACTTTTCAAACTCTCAAAAAGGCTAAAATTTCTATTTTGCAAATGTTTCCTTTTATATGGTAATCAGTAGCTATTCAATTGGAAACCAAGTGAATTCATTCACTCACCTCATGATGCACAGGGGCATGAATAAGGACAAATATTTCTGATCCTGAATGATCAGGGCTTGAAAATTTCCTAGAAATTTAACTAGCCCTGCTCAATGAAAAAATATAGTCTAACATCAACCCATTCCCACTCAATGTTTTTTTTGGCGCCTCTAAAGAAAATCAATTCGGAAAACATTGTGTAAAATGAAGAAATTGCTTGAGCTTGATTGATTAAATGATGAAACTTTTAACGGTATTTCAGTCATTTTGCAGCGGCTGGGGCACCTAACAAAGGATTCCTGGTATTTCTCACACCAGTACAACCACTACATCCTTTTCTAGCCTCCAGCTGCTATCCAACTTAGGTTTCCAATTATCCACCCCTTTGTGTTGGAAAGGATGTGTGCCTCTGCCAGGGATCAAACCCATGACATCCAATGGTTGATGATTGGGTGTCTAATGCGCTACCGACCGTGCTATGACGGCGGCTCACCTATGAGCTTAAAATTGACAGACTGTTGGTCATGTCCACTGAGCTCTATCATGGCAGTTCAATGTAATTATTTTTGAAATATGCGGTAAGGGGCAGAAATAAAAAGGTAATTGTTGATTGGCAACTAAAATGTCACAAGTACAGCTTGAATAAGTTGTAGTGACCACACCAACAAAAATGCTATCCAAACAAGATGTGTTTGTGAAACACCATGCCCCCGAAACAGGAATTCTTTAGATATGGGTGATTTTTATTGTTTTTTTTTCTTTGTTTTAGGGAAAAGGTTAAATTTTGACCTTGACCTTGATGAAATGACCTTCCCCAGTTGAGTCTTGATGAGACCTATCTACATACCAAGTATTAGCATTGTAACTTAACTAGGGATGAAGTTATAGGAAAATGTTTAGTTGGCAGGTTAAGTTTTGAAGACAGACGGACGGACAGACAGACAGACACCGGTAAAACAATATTCCCCCATCCTATCAATGCAGGGGCATAAAAAGCCAAGCTTAAACTATATCCTATTACTTTGAATATCAGGTATGTTTCCTTTAGTGCGTACAGATGGTTACAGAACATGAAAAAATGATCATCACAATATGACCAAAGTATTGTTGAAGATACCTGCAAGAATATGGATATATACCTTTCAGATTCTTTCTGTTGACCTCCAAATGCAACCACAGTTCTTATAGCACCCAGAACTTCTTCAGCAATAGCTCCTGCTGATGCATATGCTTTTAATTCTGCTCCTGATGCCATGGCAACCAACTTGAAAACAGGAAAACAAATAGTATTTACATTTTTGCTGGCTGAATCTTTAATAATCATAGAAGGTGAATTTGTAACTTCACGACAATTAGAACAGGTATATTGGCAAAATAGACAAAACTTTGTCTCCCTAATAAAATCAAGACATATTATTGAATGATATCATTTTAAGCTATGACCCATGTTTCCTTGCATGGTTTCCTAAGTTCGAGGCTTTGATTGAAATCAAATCTTATGTTACAAGAACGATTTGAAAAAATGAAGTAAAGATTAAAGTCAAGACCTTTGTTACCTCCTTGGGTCATGGATAACATTTGTTCAAAGTTTCATTAGTCCTTGGTCAAATGAGTTAGGGCACAGGGCACAGAACTGGTTTTCAAAAAAAGATCAATTGTGACTTTGACCTTTGACTTATGTGACCAAAAAACAACATGGTACTTCCTTGGATAATTTGCAGCAATCATATGAAGTTTCATAGGCATAGGTATAGTAGTTCTAAAATTAATACGGAATCAAAAATGTCTACAGATGGACAGACAGACATACTGACATGTTGAAACCAACCAATTTACCCCTACTGTAATTTGTATAAATACAAATATATTTATTTGAATACCGACCTTGGTTGTTATGGCAGCAGCCCCTACCAACAACGGACTCACTGCTATGGTAACAAGGGTCAACTCCCATCCATACACAAAACCAATAATGATTCCTATAATAGCACCACTGACCCACTGACAAAAACTACCACATTTATCTCCAATACCATCATGGATTGTTGAGATGTCTCTATAAGAATATAAGTAACCTTAGAATTTTTAAAGTTTATCATAATGCAGCTTATTTTGCTCTATACAGTTTAAAAATTGAATGTAACATCAATTTAATCCATTACTAGATGGCATGAATATTAGAAAGTTCCAAAGTGAAAGTGTTTAAAGGCAATATTTAAAAGTTAAGTATTTTGCATCAAAGAACAAGAGTCCTTTTCAATAGAAAACACTGTGTCAACAGAAAAAAATGCTTGCAAAAAGCTCCTTTTGTCACAACCTTTTCTCATTTATCATTCAAGGCATCAAAATTTTGGATTGAGTTGTAAATGGTTAAAGTCTTTAAGTCATAAATGATATCAGCCTTGAATATTCTAACAAACCACCTTTCAGAACTGAGGAATTGCCATCAAAGAGGGTTTGGCTAATACAGTTTAACCCTTTCCCGTTCAAATACGGGATTTTACGTTCCTGTGATTCTATACTCGAGAAAACATTGTGGAAAAAGAAGAAATTGCTTGTAACAAGCAATTTCTCCTTTTTCCACAATATTTTCTACTACATAGGATGGTTTCATTTCAAATGGCATCCAGTTTTCATTGTCGTCTGCAAACTCTTTCAATTTGGACCAGTCTAAAATTTCCAAAAACAGGAAAGGGTTAACCAAGATACCAGACAAAATTGGTGTTTCTCTGAGGACATAACAAAAGAAAGACATTGGTATGGGACCTAAATGTTATATGTAAAGTTTGGATAAGTTGTGATCATTCGTTATTTATCAAAATTCATCTTAAATGTAAATATCTATAATAAATGTGCTCACTTTATACAAAAAAAGGATATTGGGAGAAAAGGAGAAAATGCTTGTTACACCAACTTTCTCTTTTTCTAACAGTTTTTCATAACCTTATTCCTACAAGATGTCTAAAGACATACTTGTGTGGTAATGGCTTCATTTACCCAGAGATTCTTGTATTGAGTTCCCCCGATTCTTGAGTATCAAACCAGCCAATATTCTGTCGAAGAATATTCCGATAAAAAAGTTTACGAATTCGGTGGGTCTGTCTCTCAGAAGCTATCATCCACATGGACACTTGGAAATATCCCAGTACAACAACACCTCCTCCTATAGCTGAAAAAATTGAAAAGGAAATTTACCCATTACCAGACATCAAAGTTTTAGACAATAAGTTGCAGCTGACAATAAGTTGCACAGATTGATCAGAGTCTTCACATTATGCTCTATGTATTGATTCTAATTCAAAATTTCTTTTAATGATCTGAAAATATCTTAAATGCACTCTGTGGCTGTCCCTTCTGCTCATTGCCCATGCATCACATACATATTCTTTCCAAAAATTGTCTCTCACCATGGTGGATAATCGCAAACCTAAGTGGGATAGCAGCTGGAGGCTAGGAAAGGATGTAGTGGTAGTACTGGTGTGAGAAATACAAGGAATCCAGCGTTAGGTGCTCCAGCCACTGCGATATAACTGAAATACTGTTAAAAGCAGTGTTAAACCCCATTCAAACAAACAAACAAACTTTAATATTCTTTAAAATGATTTCATTATTTATGGAATAGATCCTTATCAGGCAACATAACTATACATCCATGTTAGACAGATGAAAAAACAGGCTGACATGGTGAAACCCCCCTCTACTTCATAGGTATGTGTGTGTGTGGGGGGGTGTATGAAAAAAATTCCCGAACTTATTGTTATGCTTTTTTAATGCTTTAATTTTACTCCCCTATTTCAGAAAATAAGTATTTCAAAGTTTTCTTTTTATGGCATTTTTACTAAAAAAAAATGCTTAAATATTTGGTTCTACTTCTTTAATGCTTTAATCCTGGATCATTATTGTTCTTGATACGAATTCGCACAAGAAAATGGTATTATTTCATTAATTTGTTCATAAATGAACATTTCCTTATTTGGAATTTTTCCCCCGTAGAAAGGACCTGTTACCCTTTACCTGACTTCAAGAAAAACCCTGTTGGATGTTATAATACAGACCTATATAATAGATGGCATATCTCCTCATGACCTCAAGTAAGTCATTGTCAATAGCTTTATCAATCGTGCCAGTATTAACTGTGTTGTTGGACTGGGTTAAAATAGTCGCATAATGAGGTCTGGAAAGGAAAAGAACATGATTCTCATTCTTCTTTTAATGCATTTCCAAACAATAAAAATTAGACTGGTCCTAATTGAGAGACTGGTTGCAGACAAAACCGAGTTTATATATATTGGAAAATAAGGGCTATATAGAGTAGAAAACATTGTGAGAAAAGAAGAAATTGCTTGAAACAAACTACTTTCTTTCTACCATGCGTAATAGAGTGGGATTGTGTGGTAATAGCTTAACCCTTTCCCATTTCTCAAAAGTTTAGACTGGTTCAATTTGAAAAAAGAAGAAATTGCTTGAAACAAACTACTTTCTTTCTACCATGCGTAATAGAGTGGGATTGTGTGGTAATAGCTTAACCCTTTCCCATTTCTCAAAAGTTTAGACTGGTTCAATTTGAAAAAAGTTGCAGGCAACAATTAAAAGTGGGTGCAATTTGAGAAGTAACTAACCTACAGGTTAGAAAATATTGTGGGAAAAGAATTTTCTTCTTTTCCCACATTATTGTCTAAAGAATAAAATCACAGGGACATAAAAAAAGTGATTGTACAGGAAAGGGTTAAAGACAAATAAAGAAAGAGGCTACTATTTTTTAATCAGATCAATATTATGGCCAATATAAAAGGAAAATTACAACAGTGTCTGTTTCTATTTATTGTTATCGTGTCTGAAAATCATGTTTAGGTATTTTTTATTGGATGAGACCTTTGGTCTCATCCAATAAAAAATACCTACGCTCGATTGAAGAACCCGATAACAACAAATAGAAAACACACTGTTGTAATATTCCTTTTATTACATACCTTTAGGTATATAACATTAAGAAAACTCTCTTAAATGATTAAGAAATAACAAACTTTCCGAAAAAACACGAAAAAGTAGTCCATGTGTAACTGTACTTGACGAATACCAATTTTCTTTTCTGTTGAGTTATATTAGACAGCCAGATTGTAATCCATATCATTTATAGGAATATAATAAAAGTCAGTGTGTGACATATCAAACGGTTTCAATTATGCCTGAAGAACAGATATTGACCAGCCTGGGCACCAAGAAAGCATATTTACCAATTCCTAGGTGACTAAATTTAAGAATAGTCAAAATTGAAAGGAATTGCAGACAGCAATTTCAAGTTTATGGAAATTTAAATTTGCTCCCCTTTCTGGGTGGAAAATATTGTGGAAAATGAAGAAAATGCTGGTTTAAAGCAATTTCTTCATTTTCCACACTGTTTTCTCAAACAACAATGCTTTTGGGAACACATGAAGAAATTGCTTGTAACAATTTTTTCTACCTACAAAAGTGGAAAAATCTAAATTTTCATACACTTTAAATAGTTGTCTGTAACTCCTTTCAATTTGGACTAGTCTAAAGTTTTGCCATCTGGTAATGGGTTAACAACTACATTCAGGCCTTATACCAATCTGGGCTATATCTGATTTAGAAGAGAATTACTTGAAACCATTCAACCTCAAAATATAGAGGATTACTCTTTGGTCAGAGTGAGATTAATACTTGTACAACAAAAACTATTTTATCGGATTTAGTACATCAAAATGAAAGAAAAAAATGTATTGTACTTGAGAAAACATTGTGGAAAAAGAAGAAATTGCTAGTGAAAGGCAATTCTCCTTTTCCCACAATATTTCTACCACACAGGATGGTTTCATTTTAAATTGCATCCAATTTTCATGGTTGTCTGCAACTCCTTTCAATTAGGATGATTGATTGAATGGGGTTTAATGCTTGGGATCGAACTCTTTCAATTTGGACTAGTGAACATTCTAAAATTCAAAATAGATTGATTACTATTGAAGTGGAACTTCCAGTCGGAGCGCAGTGGATTGGGACAGTAATCTATCTATTCACCAATAAAATAATCAACTATAAATCAATGATTTTCATTTTTCAGACATATTTCAGTATCAAAATTACTGGTATCATTCATTAACCCATTCCCACACAATGACATTTTTTGACACCCCTCAAGAAAAAAATAGGAAAACAATTTCTTCATTTTACACAATATTATCTACTCAGAGGGTTGAAAAAATCTAAAATTTCATTAAGTTTAAATTGTCGTCTTCAATTTCTTTAGATTTGACCAGTCTAAAATTTTCTTGTGTGGTAATGGGTTAACTTACTTTAGGAGTTCTGGATCCTTGATGACTTGCTCCACTGTAAAACCAAGACTAGCCAGAATACCCAGTGATTGCATGTAATCTACTACAGTTGCATATTCTCCACTTATAACAAAAATGTCGATCATTTCTCCGAATACGATGATCATTAGCGGAAAAGCTGAACCATTGATCATAGCAGAAATGCTACCCAGGATCATAAACAATACATCTCTCTTGCTTGAATACTTGAACTGAAAAAGAAAAATAAGGTAAATGTTATAAATACATCATTAAGTCCATCAAAATTAATCCGAGACAAATTAATTATCATTGGCCATCACTGTTAATTGACCAATTACTTGCCCTACACACTTACGCCATTGGCCCCAGTAATTGAATCAGACAGGAAGTTCTGTGTTAATTTGCAAAAATTCATGGCCAGTAGCATGTAACAAACAAGAGGACCATGATGCTCCTATAAAGCTCACCTGAGTATGATGGACCAAGGCTTTATCATATATACAAAATATCAAATCTTTACTCCTAATTGTTTTGGAGAAGAAGATTTTTGAAGATTTTCACCTTTAACCCTAAGTATATCAAGGATCCCACATCATGGGGCTAGTTTTCAGAGCATGATCATTCTTTGAAGTATTTTATTAGAGGGTCAATAGAAATTGATAAATACCAAATATTAAAGCTCTAAGCCTAATGGTTTAGGAGAAGAGGATTTTCATTGATTTCCTACTTTATTCCTATCTAAAATCAGGGATTGCACAGAAAAGGACTAATTTTCAGAGAACATGATTCTTTGAAGTATTTTGATAGAGGGTCAATAGATGATGATACCATATATTAAAACTCTAGGCCTTATTGATTTGGAGAAGAGGATTTTCATAGATTTCCTACTTTATTCCTATCTAAAATCAGGGATTGCACAGAAAAGGGCTAATTTTCAGAGTATTGTAATTCATTGAAGTATTTTTGTTGGGGATCAAGCCAAATATTTAGGCTCTAGGCCTTATGGTATGGGAGAAGAAGATTTCAAAGATTTCCTACTTTATTCCTTTCTAAAACAAGGAAACGCTCATAAAAGGGCTAATTTTCAGAGTACAGTAATTCTTTGAAGTATATGTTAGAGGGTCAATAGATAATGATATATACCAACTATTAACCAAATATTAACCAAATATTAACCCAATACCATAAGACTGGTCCAAATTGAAAGAAATTGCAGATGATATTTCAAATTGCATTTAAATTGGAAAAGAAGCACCAAATGGGGTTGAGAACTTTGTGAGTACAGGAGAAATTACTTGCCACAAGAAATTTCTCCTTTCCTAAATAGTTTTCCATTATCTTAATTCTACAGCACTTCAGAAAGTGTCATTGTTGAGTAATGGGCTAAAGCTCTAGGCCTTTATACCTGTAAAATCAGGAAACACAAAGAAAAGGACTAATTTTCAGAGTATTGTAATTCATTGAAGTATTTTGGTTGATTAGGGCCTTATGGTTTGGGAGAAGATTTCAAACATTTCATACTTTATTCCTATCTAAAACCAAGATTCGGTCATAAAAGGTCTAATTTTCAGAATACAGTAGTTCTTTAAAGAATTTGTTAGAGAGTCAATAATGATATATACCAAATATTAACCCATTATCACATGAAAAAATTTAAGACTAGTCCAAATTAAAAAAAGTTGCAGACGACATTCCAAATTGGATAAAAAATGGAAAAGAAGTACCAAATAGGGTAGAATACTTTGTGAGTACAGAAGAATTTACTTGTCACAAGAAATTTCTCCTTTCCTAAATAGTTTTCCATTAACTTATTTCTACAGGACTTCAGAAAGTGTGATTGTTGAGTAATGGGTTAAAGCTCTAGGCCTTTTGGTTTAATAGAAGATTGTATATTGATATCCTCCTTTATTCCTATGTAGAATCAGGGATGTCACAGAAAAGGGCTAATTTTTTTCGAATTATGTAAAAGATGGCAAAGATGGAAAACAGCACTTTTTGCTTGATGATGTTTACAACCTCATCCTCTCCAAACCAGTTCAGGATAAGAAACATATAAACACACAAAGGAACAAACAAAGTTTTATAGCATCAAAGTTTTTTAATCAGTGGTTTTTAACTGATTAGAGGGCTAATTCAACCACTCAGAGCAAACAGACAGACAGAAGGACAATGCTAGAATAGTATCCCCCCTCCCCTATCTGGTCATTGATGCAATTATCAGGTAGTATCTATCGTAATAGATATCAAGTGTAAGGCTGTCTATATCATTAATTTCATTTATCTGAGCTGGCTGAAAGAGTCTTGAATGCTTCATAGACCCTACTATTGGCCTCTGTTCACCAACCTGTTTGTGATGTCATAGAACGAAAATTAATTTGAAATAAGCATTTCAAAACTTGTGTCAGATAGGGTAGAAAAAATTGTGGGACAGGGATAAAATCTTGTTGCAATCAAATTCTCTTATACTCACAATATTTTTGCAAGTTATATTTTATATTGTATCAAAGTGAGGGATTTAGTGGCAACTGTATAGCCCATTTCCTCCCAACAAGATTTTTTAACACCTCTAAAGATAACAACTTTGTAAAAACTGTTCAAGCGAAAATGGTGAAATCACTTATTACAGGCAATTTCGTCAATGTCCAGAATGTTTTCTACCTCAAAAGACAAAGATTTTCAAAATTTCGACAGCCAGAAATTATTGTCTGCAACTTCTTTGAATTAGGACCAGTCTAAACTAGACTTGGATGCCATTTGTAATGGCACAAATATCCCAACTTGGTTCTTTGTTATAGAGGTATGGGTACAAGTACAGTAATATGATGCTACAGGAACTCAAAAATATTGTGACATACTCTATACTAATTTCTATGTTAAATCAGGTATATTCAGTCGAATCAGGGGCAATAACTCATTTATTCTTCATAGAATTAGCACATCAGACAATGTAGAAGTTGACAAGATTTTTATAAGCGTTTTCAAGTCAAATCAGGGCATTGACTCAATAATTCTTGACAGAATTTTGTGAATATTGCATCTTGCACAACTACAGCTCCTAATGAACATTTCCACATATGTATATAGCCAATCAGACTGAAACTATAGGAGGAGTTGACAAGATTTTGCAGACAGACCTTCATACCCAACCTCCCTTTGACCAACCAGCTGATTTCAGTAAAAACCCTTATCTGCATTTGTGGGGGTATAAAAATTGTTGTCTGGTAATGGGTAAAGTAACCACCATCTTCAAAAAACTATAATTCTTTAGCAGGTTGCATAGTTTGTAAAGAGTCACAAAATGGAATAATAGTGTTAAGTAGTTGTTAATCTTTATGCAAGCAACACCTGCAAAACAAGGTCAAATATGATTCAGTATATACATGTTTTTAGCTACTTATGGAAAGTCATAATTCAACAGTGGACCATAAAAACGGCCTAACTACCACACAGTTCCTCCTAAAATATAGTATAATTACAACAACGGAAATCATTTTGGAATAAGAGCTTTGCAGAGTGGCCCATATACACCTGAAGGGGCCTGTCAGTGGAATGATAATATTTCACCATAAATTTTCATGATAAAAATGACTGTAAAACCTGACCTTTACAAATAAGATTAAACTTGATATCAACAAAATGGCAGTACCCAAAAGAATTCCATTGCGACTCGTCTTAAAAGAGGAAAATCTTGAAAGTGTAAAAAATTGCAACCTCATCAAATGCACAAATTGTGCAGGCTGAGCGGGGTTGGAACTTTCACTTTTGGAATATCTTTTGAATCTAGAATGGAGACACCAAATACTAAAGAACTGAAGAACAAGTACACATAATGGACAATCATTGTAGTAAATTCCAATTATTTTCTATCAACACTAGGCACAAGGTGTTACTATTTTAAGAGTTGCTTACACTAGAAATAAGGCAATTTTTTCAATTCAAAGGCAGATAGCTGGAGTTATCTTAATTCAAAGGTTTAATACACCACTATGGACCATGCAGATTCATTATGCAAATTTACAACTTCTTTTGATTGAAACTGTTGGGCACAAAAGAAATATGGTAATTTATTTCAATTCAAGGGTACATAATTCAAGAAGGAATGGAGTGATTTGAATTTCAAAGGTCTTTTGCACAACTAGACATCAGAGAGATACATTGTAGCAAGTTTCAGTTCGTTCCCATTGATACTTTAGGAGGAGTTGCGCACACATGAAATATAATGATTTTTTTTTCAATACAAGGGCAGATAATTCAAGATAATTTTAGAATGACTTGAGTGATTTGAATTTCAAAGGTTTTATGCACAACTATATATCACAGAGATACATTGTAGCAAGTTTCTGTTTGTACCCATTGATACTGTAGGAGGAGTTTCACACACATGAAAATAGAGATTTTTTTTTTCAATTCAAGGAAAGTTTATTCAAGATAATTGTAGAACGACCATAGCCATAACATAATACAGACTTTTGGACATATAATTTGAGACCAGGAATTTGGAATAGCTTAAATAAAATTTGAATGGAATTGGGTTACTTATAGATAGCTTTGGAAGCCCACCAATGATCAAAAATTTATATAACCCCATTACCAGATGTCAAAATTTCTTTTCAAAATGTTTTCATGTTGCAAGAAATTTCCTATCCTTGTAATTTTC
Source organism: Fragum fragum (assembly GCA_946902895.1). Lineage (NCBI taxonomy): Eukaryota > Metazoa > Mollusca > Bivalvia > Cardiida > Cardiidae > Fragum > Fragum fragum. Next base: position 44,528,531 of record OX336377.1, on the reverse strand, counting down.
TCCAAAGCTTTAAAATTGAGGGGCATGAGAAAGGGATTGTGTGGGAACAGGCTTTTAGAAATACAATAATTTTGGAGGGTGTTATTTTCAATAAATTGAAGATAAATTAACACATTCCCACAAAATCTATTTGATGCCCCTCAAGAAAAAAGCTTTGGAAAACATTGAGGTAAATGAAAAAAATTTACTTGTTAACAGCAATTTCTTCATTATTCACAATATTTCTACCACATCAGACAAATATATTTTAAATTCCATCAACTGAAAATTGTCAATTGCAACTTCTTTCAAACTGGACCAGTCTAAAATTTTGCCATCTGGTTATGCATTAAAGGGACAACTCCAGGATGAACCATTTCCTGTTTTACAAAATTTCAGACCTGTCCAAATTTAAAGGTTTTGCAGACAAAAATTCAAAGTGGATATTATTTTTAAAAGATAACCATTCAGTAGGGTAGAAAATATTGTAGAAAAAGAAAAAAATTGCTTGTTACAAGCAATATCTTCTTTTTCCACAATATTTTCTCAATTATAAGATCACAGGGACATAAAAACCAGGTATTGAACAGGAAAGGGTTAATCTATATTTAATAAAACAGAATGTTAAGGAAAACAAGAGCACCGCCTACGGGTGCCTACACTCGGCTGTTAGGTGCTGGATACTGGATAAAAAATCTAAGTAAAAAAAGGGGCATAATTCGCACAAAATGCATCTAGAGTTATCCCCTTTGATATTATAGGTTCCTCTTCTTATCATGAACATGTGTGCCATGTTTCTAGTGAATGCCTTCAGTAGAACCAGAGATATCACAAAATTCAAAGTTTTTGTACGACAACGTCAACAACGACGACAATAACACCAAGGCTATCGCAATACCTCGGGTTTTCTCCAAAAACAGCTGAGCTTACAATCAAAACTGCATATTGAAAATAATGAAACTTGCACCCTTCTTATTTGTATAACTTTAAAGTAATTAAAAGAGTGAGGTTAAAAGTTCAAATAATCCAAGTTTTTAGTCCTATTTTGGAAAAATAAATTTGCTTTTGCTATTTATTCAAACAGCCAGCTCATGGTTGTAATACAAGATTGATCTATTGGAAAACAGACAGTCTTTGATTAACCCTTCACTGTTCTAAAAAAATGCACTTGTCCAATTAAAGAGGGTAGCAGACGACATTACAAAGTAAGTACGATTCAAAAAGTAGACATCAGATTTGATAGAAAACATTGTTGAAAAGAAGAAATTGCTTGTTATAAGAAATTTCTTCTTTTTCAAGAAAGTTTTCTCAAGTTTAATATTACAGGGTTATAAAAAGTAGGAATTGAACAGGAAAGGGTAAGTACCAGACAATCAGTTGATATCACAACTCTTGGAACAATTTTCTTCCTTCCTTCAAATAGATTGCCTCATCCTTTATATTTATAACTTGCTGTCTACTGTTTAAGTTTGAAAATTTTAGCAATTATTTTTAGCAAAAGATTAAAATGAGGTAATCACCTAGAATCAATTTCAAATATTCTATCTAAATTAAGAGGCACATCATGACTTGGAATAAAATTTCTTATTAACCCTTGTCATGCTCATGGAATACTCCAGTTTTTGGCAGGAGGTGTAGACCAAGATCAGCCTGCACATAAGTGCAGTCTGTTCTTGGTCTACACCTCCTGCTTATATTTTTCCTGCCAGAGTTGTTTATGAAGTTGATTTCTAAAAGAGATATTGATTTTTTAATAACAAGTTCTATCAGTGCTTTCAGGTCTTTGATATTGCAGCAATTTAGAAAGGTTATTTATGCAGCATGACAAGGGTTAACAGGTGAGGTTTTTGCATGTACAGTAAATGTTTTCGTTCTTTTAAAATTTATTACTAAACAGTTACCAGATGACAAAATTTTAGAATGGTTGTAGACAACAATTTTTCTTGAAAAAATCTTTGTCTCTTGGGGTATAAAGTATTGCTGATAATGAAGAATTTTCTTGTAACAAGCAATTTCATTGTATTGCAAAATGTTTTCCAAAACATTTTTCTTTGCAGGCATCAAATATGTGGACTGTGTGGTATGCTAACAACCTTTCAAAAGATATAAATCTATTTTCGCGATTTTGTTCCTAGTTTAACCCTGAACTGCTGAATAGGATACCCTTTACAAATTTGTAGGGGATCCTATTCAACAAGTCAAGGGTTAAACCAGGAACAAAATGAGTTCCTGTTCTTCAAGCACTTTGAGTTAGTGGTAAATATTTCTTTTGAAAATTAATTTCATAAACAGATTTACGAAAAGTCCAAAATGAACAAGCTAAAGGGGACAATGCAACATGGATGGAATTTCAGAAATAACTATTTTTTCAATTCAAGTTCACAATGTTTTCTAGCCTTGAAAATTTCATCAACTAAACAGTTTTCATCTGTAACTTCTTTGAATTTGGATCAGTCTGAAATTTTGTTGTTTGGTAAAACAAAAGTCACTAGTATTCTAGCTTTGCTACATAAAATCATTCCACCAAGAAGTAAGTCTACAATAGTAGCGATACTCTAAGACATGGGCAATTATACTTTGTGTAAGGAGTAGTACACAAATCTCAAATGAACAAAATCAAAAGAAGCAAATGGATTCCCTTTTTAGCTAGTAAAGCATCAGCTTTGATAGCTTAAGTTAACAGACAAAATCTTGAGTTCATCTCAAAGTTCAACGAGTGCAAACTGCCACTGGAGGCTTAACCACCAAATCCATTGAATGCCTATGCCATAAAAAGTAGATCTTTTGTATTTCAGGAATATTGCAAACTCTGTTCAAATTGTAAAGAACTCTGTCAAAGGCATGCTTTTTAACCGATTCCCACCCAATTCCCCTTATTAAGCATCTAAAGAAAAAGCTTTGGAAAACATTGTGGACAATGAAGAAATTGCTTGTAACAAGCAATTTCTTCAATGTCCACTATGTTTTCTATCCAACTAGGGAAATATTTTCTAAATCCAACCATGCTTTGCTAGCTCACAGTACTTTCAATACTTTGATTTAATTCCATTTTAAATAGAATTTTGACTTCAGTTTCCATGTCTTTTATAATAATCAAATGGTAGGCAAGCATGTGCAAAGGTTGTTTAGTAGCAATCTCTTAAATGATCGCTGCTACTGATAGATTGCTGGTCCAACCCTTTAAACATTGACTAGGTTGTTCAACTGAGATATCAAGCAATGCCAGTTTACATACTTTAAGGTCAGGAAAAAAACAAAAAAGCAAAGCATAAATAAAGTTACCTATACTTCATATCTTTAGCCTGAATCTGCTGTAGTCACAACGCTTCCGTGGTCAAACCAACAAAAATGTTTTTCATAAATGTAAAAGTTCAAATCTGGTCTATATTAACCCTTGTCATGCTGTATAAATTACCTTACTGAATTGCTGTTAAATCAAAGAGCTGAAAGCACTGATAGAATTTGTTGTTCAAAAATAATAATTTCTTTTAGAAATCAACTTCATAGACAACTCCGTCGGGAAAAGTACAAGCAGGAGGTGGATATTTTCAAATAAAATCAACTTTAAATTGTAGTCTGCAAAACCTTTGAATTTGGACAAGTCTAAAGTTTTGAAAAACAGGAATGGATTAACCCATTACCACACAAACAAAATTCTGACTTGACTTTTAACTGAAAGCTCTAAGCCATTTAGTTTGGGAGAAGAAGAGTTTTAAATTTTCATTATATAAGCCATATGAAAAATTTGTGACGTCTGGGAATGGACTAATTATGACCCTAGGGCCATAATTCATACCATATTGATAGAGATCCATCAGATGATGTTACATACCAAACATCAAAGCTCTAGGCCTATCTATTTGAGAGAAGAAGATTTTTAAAGTTTTCACTAAATAAGCCTATGTTAAATTTGTGACATCCTTGAATGAGCTTATTTTAATCCTGAGGCAATATTTTTTACAATCTTGATAGAGGTCCACAAGATGATACTGTATACCAAATATCAAAGTTCTAGGCCCTCCTGTTTGAGAGAAGAAGATTTTTACAAATTTCACTATATAAGCCTATGTTAAATATGTGATGTCAGGGAATGGGCTAATTCTGTCTCTTGGGCCATGATTTATACAATCTTGATAGAAATTCACCAGATGATGCTACATACCAAATATAAAAGCTCTAGGCCCCCTAGTTTGGGAGAAGAAAATTTTTGAAATTTTCACTATATAAGCCTATATTAAACTTGTAACGTCCTGGAACGGGCTAATTTTGACCCTGGGGTTATAATTTAAACAATATTGATAGAAGTCCATTAGATGATACCACATACCAAATATCAGAGCTGTAGGTCTTTTGCTTTGGTAAAAAAAGATTTTCAAAGTTGTAACCATGTAAGCTTATGTACCCCCACACACACACACCTTTGCCCCCCCCCCCAGCACAGCTATTTCTTGACAGGTTTTTTTTTTTTCTTGTACAAACTTGATAGTCCTTGCCCAAAAGACTCTAAATACCAAATGTGAATCTAATCTGACAGCCGGTTCATGACAAGAAGATTTTTAAATATGTACCCTCTTTGGCCCCTATTTGGCCCTTATGGAGCCCCAAGGGGAGATAACTCCATGACGTGAACAAATCTGAAGTGCCTTCCCATGAGGATGCTTCCAGCCAAGTTTGGTTGAAATCCATCCAAGGGTTTTTAAAAAGAAGTTGAAAATGTAAAAAATTTAAACATGACGCACAATGCACGACGCAAGACAACGGACAAAACACGATCGCAATAGGTCATCATGAATTTCGGTCAGGTGACCTAATAAATATGGTAATTCTGAGAAAATGGAAATGGTGTAGAGTTTATTCAGGCAGTGATAAAGCAGACTAGTAGGTTTTCAAGCAAATTTTATTTCATTGTGTGCAAGGAACTAGCAAGTATCAAACAAAAGTCATAAATCCACTTCAAACTCGCACAAAAACTGTACTCCACAATTAAACCTACCAATTCGAAGAACCCTGTCACTTCTTCCTCTGATTTTTTCTTTTCTTCCTTTTCATCAAATTCTGAGGCTTGGTCTTTTCCTTTAGGTGGGATAGAATCCAAAATGACTCCATTGGGTCCATTTGAAAATCCTTGCTTTTCTTTCATTGGTTCCTTCAATTCATGAATTTTTGAGCAAGTTAATGTTGTATTACTTTAAGAAAAAAAGGGCCTTTCATTGAACAATACTTGTTTTACTGAACACTAATAAGGAATTTCTTGAAATGTAAAGAAATAGAGCTTTATGTTTCAAGATGAAGACAGAAGTCATCATAGTAGAGACAAACTTAAATGAATATTGCCTTACAGCCAAACAATTATCGAATTCAATTTCATACCATCAACAAAATTACGATCAAACTGGAACCATTGTCAAATTTCAGACTTTCACCTGATGAGCCTTGTATTCATAAGCTATTTACCACTGAGTTATTCCTCTTCAACAAGGTGCCATTATTATCCTTCTTCTCATGTGTTTTTGTTTGTTCTTTTCCCGTCTTCTTCTCATTGTCTGTCCCATCCTTTAGACCAGATACAATATAAGGGACATAGTATGGCATATTTTTATCTGTATCACCTTTGTTTGTTTGACAGTCCTGTTCCATCTCATTGACTTCTTCATCTAATATCTTGATTACATCCACAGATGACATGTTACTGTGGTTAGTTTGTTCTTTCTGGTCCTTTAATTCATTATGATATTTACTGTAAACGATTCATTTCTAATTCAGGACTAACTTTCTATATGTTGTAATCCAAATTAAAACAATAGGAATATGCTATTTATTGCTGTTGCATTAAATAAGAGAACAGCAAATGGTTCAAACACATTGTCATATTTTCCTAATTGATGGTGAAAGCAACTATTCTACTAATTAGAAAGCTTCACAGACACAGATGTCCCCGCATGGTTGTTTGTCACATGACCTTCAGTTTTGACCTTGAAATTGGGAGTATCTAAAGCAACTAAAAGCATGAGATAAGTTGTCTTAAAGGGGAACAACAGGGCAAAGTTATTTTTGAAATGCATCGATTAATGTAGAAGATATACTCCAGACAAGAATTGGACACACACACACACACATAAACACACAAACACACATACCTATCAAACCCTCACACACTCACACTTAGAAAGAGGTAACTCTTGATGCCCATGGGCCATCGCATGGTGTGTGTGTGTGTGTATGTTGTGAGTAACCATTTCATGGCATGTGCATAAAAAGTCACAACTCTCTAAAACAGCACATACTGTCTTAAGCAATGAGACAAAAGTTCACCTTTTCAAAGTAAAACTATGCATCCAATGACTACAATGGTCTTGAAAAAAGTCTTTGTGACCCAAAGAAATGTCATTTGTCTAATCAAATCATTATTATAGACCTGGAGTGAGTTTTGAACACTGGCATTGATGCTAAGCATTTTTGTTAGGTTATTGGTTTTGTGACTTAAACGTTGTAACTGCAGCTTATCTAAGCTGTATATACAATATTTAAGTTGCAAACCAGCCATTTCATTTTTTTGTAACATGTTACTGTCTGGGGGCCAGCAATCCTTCAACTCAATGGAGAAAGGAAATATGGATTTTTCAGATTTTCTTCTAGTTTCTTTGTTCAAACAGAGTGCACTGGTGTGGAGCCAAAATATGACACAGAGGGCATAATATGAACAAATTTGATAGAAGTCCCCTATAAGATGTATCAGTGCCCTAGACTTTCTCTTCTAAAGTTTTTTCTTATTTGTTTATAAGTTTAACCCATTACCAGACAGCAAAATTTTAGACTGGTTCAAATTGAAAGGAGTTGCAGACAACAATTTAAAAGCTTATGAAATTTTAGAATTTTTTCAACTTTCTTGATAGAAACTATGGTGTAAAATGAAGAAATTGCTTGTTATATCTTACACAATGTTTCCTAACTAAAAGCGTCACTGTGTTGGAATGAGTTAAATAAGATGCGCCTGGGTAGAACCAAAATATGACAGAAGGGGCATCGTATGAACAAACTTGATAGAGGTCCCGTATGAGATGCTGCATACCTAATATCAATGTTGTATTTTTAAAATAAATCTTCATTGTTTCTATGTTTAAATAAGATGCACCTGGACAGAGCCCAAATATGACCCAAAGGGCACCATATGAATACATTTGATAGTAAAAAACACTTCCTTTATACCTCAGTCCAATGTTTTGCTTCCCTTTTTAAACCTTGCCATGATGAATAAAATCCTTTTTAAAATTGCCTTAGAATCAAAAAGCTGAAAGCTCTGGAAATCCTGGTTGTAGTCACAATTTCTTTTGAAAATTTTTCTCATAAACAGATCTGCCTTGAAAGGAATAAACAGGTGGTGTAGACTAAGATCAGACTGCACAGTCTGTACAGGCTAATTTTCATCTATTCCTCCAGCAAAACAGGGATATTCCAGGTTCAGCATGACAATGGATAATACAAGTCCATGTATCACACAAATATTTGATATTTTAAAGTTGTTTAATAAAAAAGTTTTGAAATTTTGAAAAGTGGTTGCAGATAACAACACTTGAATAATATGCTAATAACAGGGCTGTTACTATATTGTAGATTGTATTCATGGTCATCTAGAAAGTTTGGATGATAACTGAAACAGCTACTTTACCTCATTTAACCCTTGTCATGCTGAACCCGGAATATTCTGGTTTTGTCAGGAGGTGTATAGCACAATCACCCTGCTCACAAGTGCAATCTGATCTTGTCTACACCTCCTGCTCTTGTACATTTCCTACAAGAGTTGTTTATGAAATTGATTTATAAAAGAATTATTGATTTTTCAACAACAAGTTCTGTCAGTGATTTTAACCCTTTGATTTTACAGCAATTCAGTAAGGTAATTTATACAGCATGGCAAGGGTAAGGAATGACATAGTCATTTGATTTGATCTGCTCTGCCATGTCAAAAAGTAACAAAGAATACATGTCTACATAGCATCTAGATCAACCCATTATAAGACAAAATTTTAGAAATGTTTAAAAAGAAAAAGTTGCATGAGACATTTCTAAGTAGGTGTTTAATGAAAAGTAAATGCCAAATGGACTGTAGACATCAGGGAGAGAGAAGGCAATTTATTCCTTTTCCTCTATGTTTACCTTAGCTATTTTCATTTAACCCATTCCCACAAAACAAAAATTTTAGACTGGTCTAAATTGAAAAAAGCTGCAGATGACAATTTGAAGTTGGTGGAATTTTATTTTTTTTTTTTTTTGTCTTTTAGGACAGAAAACATTGTGGCAAGCAATACAAGCAACTTCTTCATTTCATACAATGTTTTCCAAATCTTTTTATTGGAGGGGTGTAAAGAGGAGGGATTATGTCGGAATGGAATTAAGCATAAAAAGGTGTGATTTAGCAGTAATGGCTTAGACAAGAACAGCATTATATAACTTTTGCATTAACCTAAATATCATGAAGTACAGTATTTAATATTTATATTTCAGTAATCTTCTTATTGAACTTACAGGGTCACATAAAAATGAATTTCAAAAATAAATATTTGAACGAAAAATATGATATATGACCGAGGTCAAGAGGTTAGATTAAAGTCACCCTTGTTATAGAAATATTGAAGACAGAAACAAAAGCTTAACCCATTACCCAACAAGAAAAAGGTTTAAGAAAACACTGTGAAAAATGAAGAAATTGCTTGTTACAAGCAACTTCTGCATTTTCCTTTTTGTTTTTTTACTCAGAAAGACAGTTGTTTGGTTGAATTGGGTTTAACACAACGACTCTTTTAACAGTATTTCAGTCATATTGCAGCGGCTGGAGCACCTGACAATGGATTCCTGGTATTTCTCATACCAGTACTGTCAATACATCCTTTCCCAGCCTCCAACAGCTATCCCACTTAGGTTTACTATTATCAGCCCATTGGTGAGAGAAAAATTCAGAAAGATAGAGCTTTTTAAAATTCTGTCAAGTTGGAATAGTCATTGGCAATGCCTATTAATTTGGACCAGTCTAAATTTTTGATGTCTTGTAATGGATTAATACAGGTAAAACCTAACCAAGATTTTGCATGATTGCTCACCTGAGCTCTTACCCATTATCAGATGATAAAATTTTAGAATGGTCCAAATTGAAAGAAGTTCCAGATGACAATTATCTGAAATTGGGTTAATTGGGTTAAATACACAAATTAACATAAAACTGAAACTTAATTCAAAGTCAGTCTAATTCATGAAGACACAATATGTATTTACACTTAATTTTTTACACTAATGTTGATCAAGGTTTAAATAAAACCTACTTTTTTATGTTTCATATGGAACGGTATCATTTTTTTATTCGATTCATCCCATTTTGCTAAGAGCTCATCCTTACAACCTTACACTCAATCTCATCAAGTTCTGTCCAGATTGAGTAAAAATTGTGGTCTATAGATTGTTTACATTGAAACTGTCAATAAGGCCCCCTTTTTTGTAAGTTTTATGAAAGAATATTCCCATTTCAAGTTGGGTTCATCCTTATGATCAGAAAAGCATTCTCATTTCAAGTGGTCCCAGCCATGCCAAATCATTTGTTTCTTGGCTTAGAAAGGTAATAGTCAATCAGACCTAACCATTCAGCAGTGTGGTTGCTTTTACAGTACTAAACTCATGGTAATTTTTTAGTAACAATTTTACTCCAACCTAAGATTTAATCATAACACTGGTCAAAAGATTAAAATTTTATCATTCGACCCAAGTAAATTCTCCTAATCTAAGATGTACATATAAAGAAGAAATAAAATAGTACAACTGTGTGCACCATGTATGGATGTCAAGGCAAATCTTAATATCATTAGAGAAAATAGGATGTACCAAAAAGAGCACCGCCTATGGGTGCCTACGCTTGGCTAATCGGTGCCGGATAGTGGATAAAAGCACAAAATGTATCTAGATTTATCCCACTTGATAGTATAGGTTGCTCTTTTGATAGTAAACAAGTGTGCCAAGTTTCAAGTGAATGCCTTTAATTGAACCAGATATAACAAAATGTCAAAGTTTTCGCACGAAGACGACGACAACAAAGACAACGACACCAAGGTTATAGCAATATCTCGGGTTTTCTCCGAAAACAGCCAAGCTAATAAAATTCAGATTTGCCTTTTGAAACAAAATATTTAGAAAATAAAGCGATTTCATAGGTCCAAAAAGTTTTTAGAAAATTTTATGAAGATCAAGCCAAATTGAGGCCATGAGAGTATAAACAATGAAATTATCATTCAGACCATATTTCCTGTGTTAATCCAATGCAACATTTTTGATCAGGGTTCATCCTTATGACCCTTTCCTCTTTAGCAATTCTGGTAAATTTCAATCAACCTTGTCACTCTATTCTTTCTTCATCTTATTTTATTAAGCACATCAAGATGCCAGATTTTGTGGTAATATGCTAAAAAACATAGGGATATACAAAACTGATCAATCCCTCACCAACAATTTGTCACTTATGTAGCAAAGCTGACCTTCGACATTTGACCTACATTACCCAAAGACAAAATGGAACCTGCTTTGACCGCATAACAATTGTATAAAATTTCAAGTTTCTAGGTAAAAAAGCTTATGAGTAAAGTTCAAAAAAGTTTTTAATCAAAGTTTGATTGTGACCTTGACCTATACACAACAATTGCATGAAGTTTCATGGTTGTAGGTCAGTGATTGATGATTGAATGGGGTTTTACGCCGCTTTTAATAGTATTTCAGTCATATCGCGGCGGCTGGAGCATCTAACAAAGGATTCCTGGTATTTTTCACACCAGTACTACCACTACATCCTCCCCTTGCCTCCAGCTGCTATCCCACTTAGGTTTGCGATTATCCACCCATTGGTGAGACAAATGTCGGAAAGAGTATGTGCCGCCGCCGGGGATCGAACCTTTGTAGGTCAGTCAGTTCTAGATTTAGAGTATATAAACAAAGGAGTCTATAGACAGATTGACAGACAGACAGACAGACATGGTGTGTATGTCACGTAAATATTCTGTTAAATCCAAAAATATTGAAAATTTTAATTGCAATTTATACATGGCCTGATTTTCAAAAACAAAATGATAGACTGAGGATCTCTACTGAATGAATGATGAAACCTTTTACGTACGGGAAAGGTGAAAATGGCGGGGGTATTCGTTTTTGCCGGCGGAGGGGGGGGGGGGAAATGTTCCGGACCGATTTGAATTTCCAAATTTCCGGAGCCCTGCTTGCTATAGATCAAGCTCCTGCAGATATTTAGCCCGTTCCCACACAGCAAAATTTTCAGACTAGTCAAAATTCAAGGGAGCTGCAGATAATAATTCTAAGTTAATGAAATTTTAGATTTTTTCAACTTTCTGGGTAGAAAACATTGTGGAAAATGAAGAAATTGCTCATACAAGCAATTTCTTCAATTTATTCACCGGTAATGTTTTTCCGGTAGCTTTTCTTTAGGGGTGTAAAAAAGCATTATTGTGTGGGAATTGGTTAACAAAAGTGTCAGTCACAACATATTCTGCCACATGAAGGTCCCCTTTTCAGTGACACAGCCTAAAATGTTAAAACCTTGACATTATGCACAAATCTGTATAGAAATTGAGGAGTAGATGCACTACCAAGAAATTTTGCATGAAGGCCTATTTTTCTGTGACGCAGTCTAAAATGGCAAACCCGAATCAATGTGCACAAGGTCAGATGCAAAGGAATGTTCTGTTAAAATTTCATGCAAATCTTTCCAAAATGAATGAGGAGATATATTAACTAGTTATTTTTCATTAAGGCCTATTATTTTGGTGATGCAGCCTCAAATGGCAAAACCTTGACAATATGTCCAAGGTAAGGTGACTAGGAACATTGCGCATTAATTTCATTTCAATTTATCAATTAATTCAATGTAGAATTTTTGTTTCCAACAAGATGTGGATGAACCATTGGAAGAACTGCTATATGGACTTCAGGCCCGATGCACACAAGATGATACCCATATATACGTCCACCTTTGGCAGCATATAACTAGAGGCACTTGAGCACCTGTAACTCTCCACATACCTGAATGTACAGATTAACCCTTTACTGTACAATCACTGGTTTTTATGTCCTTGTGATTTTACACTTGAGAAAATATTGTCGGAAAAAAAGAAATTGCTTGTAACAAGCAATTTCTTCTATTTCCACAATATTTTCTACCCTACTGAATGGTTATTTTTCAAATTAGATCCACTATAAATTGTTGTCTGCAAACCCTTTGAAATTGGACAGGTCTAAAAAAAAATTCAAAACAGGAAAGGGCTAAGCAAATGATGTTTTTTAGGAATTCAATTTAAACTGAATCATCTTTGATATATCTGGCAAATAAATCATCTAGTCACAGAAATCTTTGAAATAGTTCTAAAGAAGCATTTCAAACTTTTCCTTGTTTTACAAAAGTCAAGCCTAGTTATGAAAAGTTCATTTACAAAGTCAGATGAAAAGGTATTAACAAAATTTTCACTGTATACCATATTATGGACATAGCTTACAACCATAAAAGCCATGTTTCTCACCCAATCCAAGTAAGATAAAAGAATCTGACAAAGATTCAACTGAGGATCATTCCATTGAAATATGGTTAGTCCATCTCTAGGTTTCTGAGAAGTTTTTCAAACTTTCAGCAAATATTGTATATGGAAAATCCCCTGACTCCAAAAAAGCCATTGTTCATCAAATAGATATCATTGAAGAAAACTGATAAAAGTTTTAAATTGAGTTGAAATCTTCAACTGTTTTCTGAGAAGAGGTTTTTCAAAGCTTTGACCATATATGGAAATTAGCCATTCCAAATAAAGCCATGTTTTTCATCTGATCAAAAATCTTTAAAGGAATCTGATAAAAGGTCACTCATGGATCATTCATGTGAAATTTGGTTGAAATCCATCGACCTGTTTGTGAGAAGAAGTTTTTCAAAGCTTTCACCATTATATGGAAATTAGCAATGCCCATTTAAGACATTTTTTTTCATTCTATCAAGGAAGGAATCTTGTAAAAGGTCACCCAGGGATCATTCCTGTGTAATTTGGTCGAATTCTTATCAATACTGTTTTAGAGGAGATTTTTAAAATAGAAGTTTATGGATGGACTAATGGACAGACGCACACAGACACAACAAATAACACATCATGACAAAAGCCCTGCTGCCTTTCAGCCAGTGGAGCTAAAAATCCTGCATCAAGCCAATAAATAAGACAAATTTAAGCCTGCTGTCTTAGCAGTCTGAGTGATCCCTGGCCAAGTCTTCCAACCACAGACATGGCAGTTTGTGCAATATTTCTAGCAAAATTGGATTGCAAAAAATATGATGGTGGATATAGACTAAACAACATTCATTAGTGACATAACTATAGATGTACTGGTTATTGTGAGTGATCACTCACTATAACTTGTACATCTATACAGTTTCATTTAGTTGTAGTTACATTTTTTAACCCATACGCACTCAATGATGCCTTTGACACCGCCAAGAAAAACAATTAGGAAAACATTGTGGAAAATGAAGAAATTGCTTGTTACAAGCAATTTCTTCAGTTTTCACAATTTTTTCCAACCAGAAGTTGAAAAAATCTAAAATTTCATAAATAATAAATTGTCGCCTGCGACTCCGGGCAGGGATGTGGAAATACGGATTTTCTCTACTTGTCCATGGACAAGTAAAATGTGATTTTCTACTTGTCCAGGATCAAAATAGACTTGCCAATGAAAAGATGAAGAACAGATAAATTTTGAGAAAACATTATTTTAAAGAAGAAAATTGGAGGAAAACATTGAATGAATTATTTGATCGTTCAACCTTTTCTTTTTTGCTGAACAGCTTTGATCCATCAATCATTTGTAACAAGTAATACTTTTATATTCCCAGAATGATATTCCATTTCATCAGACACACATTTTTCAGGATATTGCTTGTTCCAAAGGTTTTCTGATATACACTCTGAATTTGGACCAGTCTAAATTTGTAGATTTAGAGATTAAACCAAAGTTTTAGACTAGTTCAAATTCAAGGACTTTTAGGAGATGAAATTTTAAAAATCTTTGTCTTTCAGGGTAGAAAACATAGCAGATATTGAAGAAAATCTTACAGCAACATTTTCTTTTCTATCCCAAAACATTTTTAAAAGTTTGTTTTAAGCTTCGTAAAAACACTGAGTTATGAGTGTAAGATACGAACCAGCCATTAACAAGTACATTGTGTATAGATTTTTCCATATTTAGAGTGAATATGAGAGACCAGGTCATGACTGATTATTTATAGTTTACTAGATTAATCAACATAGTTCACCATTTCTTTGTGCAAAGCATATTTAAGTCATTCCCACACAATGACGCCTTTGGACGCCCCTCTAGAAAAGCAGTTGGGAAAACATTGTATAAAATGAAGAAATTGCTTGTAAAAAGCAATATCTTCATTTTCCACAATGTTTTCCACCAAAAAAGTTTTAAAAATTTCATAAAGTTTGAATTGTCATCTGCAACTCTTTTCAAATTGGACCAGTCTAAAATATTTCTATATGGTAATAGGTTAAATGAGACAATTCATGCAAAGAAGGACGTCTACAAAGTCTAATAGTTATCACACAAGGTTAGCCCATTACTGCACAATGCCACTGTTGACACCCTGAAGAAATATGATCATGGAAACTTTTGAGAGAAAAGAAGAAATTGCTTGCAACAATTAATCAGAATGTTTTCTACCCTATATGGCTCTTATCTTTAAATTTCTCAATTTAAAATAATGTTTGCACCATCTTACCATTTGGACCAGTCTCAATTTTTGTTATCTGCTATGGGTTATTCATGCATTTTAATGCACTGAATAAAATAGCTTTTTGACAAACATTGCTGAAAAGGAGAAATCAATTGTAACAAAAATCTCCTTGTCTCTGAGTGTTTTTTTTTTAAACTAACTGTTGAATTTTAGCTCTCTTTGAGGTGTTATCTTCAACCTTTTTTGAAACCAGTCTAGAGTTTTGTTAATTATGGGTTTAACTGTGTTGATTCACAAGGGTCAAAACTATTTGTTTTCACTTTACTTTCATTTTCAAGATAGGTGCAGCACCTAATATCTATAGATCTGAAATCTTTGTTGTATTAAGTTCCAAGATGGTGCCCTTTAGCTTGATGGGTAAAATATTTTTTCCTCTGTTTTTTTTTTACAAAAATTGAAAACAGACTTTGTTTGAATGGGGTTTAATGCCACTTTTAACATTATTTCAGTCATATTTTTCCAACTAGAGCACCTAATCATGGATTCCTGGTATTTTTCACACTAGTACTACCACTGCATCTTTTCTGAGCCTCCAGCTGCTCATCCCACTTAGGTTTACACTTATCCATCCATTGGTAGGAGACAAATGTCAGAAAGGATATTTGTCACTGCCAGGGTTCAAACCTTGGACCTCATGACTGAGAGTCTGATGGGCCACCAACTGCGCCATGGCCGCAGTGCTTGAAAACAGGAAGTAGACTCAATCTTTTATATTCACTTTGTCCAAAACAACAAGAAATTTCATAACTTTATAAAAGAAACTTTTGTCTTTTCCTGGAGGGTTGTTAAATAATGGAATATCATATAATGCTTAAGTTGTTCTAAGCTTAAAAACTTAATGATTGAAAAACAAACTTTTCATTTTAACCATTACCAGTCTAAAATTTGTAATCTTGTAATGGTTTAAGAAGTCAATTTAAAGCTTATTAAATTTTAGATTTTTTCATCTTCATGGGTAAAAATACTGTGGAAAGTGAAGAAATTGCTTGTTGTTTCCAATTTGTTTTTCTTTAGGGGCGTCAAAAAGCATTATTGTGTGGGAATGGTTTAAAAATCTAAATCTATGATAAAAGGAACAATTTGTAGGTCAATATTGTAGTTTGAAATAAATTAGCATCGACCACCCTTTTTACATGACAAGTGGGGCAATAAACAGAATATTTGTACAGTAACACTTTATATATTTCACCACTACCCTTTCATTGTAATCAAGGAAAGGTATCCTAGAAACCAATTTAATCCTACACCATGTCATGGTGATTTGTAACAAAGGAAGAAATAAATTGCAAAATATATGGTATATATATATAACAATGTTCATACTTTCCTCATTAAATTTCAGAATCATTACCACATTATGTTCTGCATTTCAGTTTTCTAACAACCTTTTCTTGCAGTATTAAATTAATCTACCACAAATTATCCACAATCAGTCTTATTTATAATCTAATAGGGGTGTGCACGAACACCTGGTGCCAGTCCACAGGCTCTTATCCAGTCATTCACTGGTTTTCATGAAACACAGATTTCAAATAAGGGAAAACAGTGTGGGAAAAGAAGAAATTGTTTGTAACATTAGTTTTCACTTAACTCTTAACACTACCGGTATTCACTAATACACCTTGTCATGCTGAATGAAATCCTCTTCAAAATTGCATTCAAATCAAAGTTAATTATAGGTTAATAATTTATTTGAAAATTTGTCTTACAAACAACTCTAGCTTTAAAGGGACAAACAGAATATGTAGACTAAGATCAGACTGCACACATGTTGATCTTTACCTATACCTTCTGCCAAAATAGGAATATTCAGCATGACGAGGGTTTATTTCAAAATACAAGTACTTTTATCATTCATAAAATGATGATAGATTTTACAGATCTTCAATCGCAGAGGTAGACCTGTAAATGTTGGAATGAACTGCAGCTACAGGCCTGTGGTACACTTCAGTTAATTTCAAACCCTGCATAACACTTCAGTTTTGTCTGATTGTTGGTGATTCTAATCAGTACAAACAGAACACTGAACTAACCATTCACAGAATGGGACTAATACTTTAACCCTTTCCTGATTTTGGAAATTTAGACCTGTCCAAATTCAAAGGTTTTGCAGACGATATTTTAAAGTGGGTTTAATTTGCATGATAACCATTCAATAGGGTAGAAAACATTGTGGAAAAAGAATAAATTGCAGAAAAAATCACAGGAACGTAAAATCCCGTATTTGAACGGGAAAGGGTTAACATACTTTTCCATTCTTTAATTAATTTCTAAAATGCCTTGTTTTTTTGTACATCATTAACATATATAGACTTTGTAAATCTGCAGAGGCCCACAGGGAAGACTGGGTTATCCCAACTGTGTTGCCTCGTTAAATAAAGACTTTATCATAATTATTATACCCCCTAACTATCCACGTCATAGAAAAAACATTTTGTAATCTTTTCTTTTCTTTAAAGAAAATCTGTAGCAGAACAGCTTTAATAGTTCATTCAAACCATTACCAGACAGCAAAATATTTGACTGGTCTAACTTAAAGGAGTTGCAGACGACAATTAAGAATTAATGAAATTTTAGATTATCAACTTTCTGGGTGGATAACATTGTGGAAATTTAAGAAATTGCTTGTCACAAGCAATTTCTTCATTTTCCACTATGTTTTTCCAATTGATTCCTGTGAGGGGGGTCAAAAGGGTCATTGTGTAGGAATGAGTTAAACCATCTCATTCAGACAACTTTTATGAGTACAAATAACAAATGGCTTAATTTCAAATTGCTATCTTATTATTAAACAGTTGAAAGAGATCTTGATTATAAGAGGCGTCAGCAATGCCATCATATACTGTTTGTAACCTCAACATATGGTTATTAGTAAAGTACATAAATTTTCTGTTCACATTATTGAGCCCTTGTCTGACATTTCAAACTGTTTAACCCATTCCTACACAATGAAATTTCAGACTGGTCCAAATAGAAAGAAGTTGCGGACAACAAATTCAATTGTTCATATTTGCGAAATGTTTGTATCTTTGGGTCGTATACAATGTGGAAAAAAATAAAAATTGCTTGTAACAAGCAATTTCTTCATCCTCCACATTTTTTCCCAGAACTATTTCCTTTAGGGAACAAAATAGGGGGATTGTGTGGGAATAAGTTAAGATGTGAATGAAATGCAGAAAATAAGCAGCATGGACAGGCAAAACAGGCATTTAGAATATTTACTGACTGCATTTTGAGTAAGAGTTAAGGATTTTGTGTTAGTATCTGTTTGTAAAGCACAAAGTGAAGACTCTGT
The DNA here is from genome assembly GCA_946902895.1 of Fragum fragum. Taxonomy (NCBI): domain Eukaryota; kingdom Metazoa; phylum Mollusca; class Bivalvia; order Cardiida; family Cardiidae; genus Fragum; species Fragum fragum. Next base: position 44,510,442 of record OX336377.1, on the reverse strand, counting down.
CTTTACTTGGCACACATAATTATGTACTGGTTAGATTTGTCACATGTTCATTCAAATTTTTCAATCAATATGTATGTACAGCCTTTATCTTTACATTACTCAGGGCTGGTCTTTGAATGATAAATCAAGAATTTGACCCTCAAAAGCCTGAAATATCTTGTTTAGGCTTTTTTACTTGGTTGGAAATATCACGCACAGGCTCTGTCAAGTTTTGCAATCAAAACAGCCCAAGCAGGGATCATTTTGGGGTGAGACATTGAGATTCTCTCATTTTTCTGTCAGAAATCTCATTGATACTGGCTTAATGAGAGAAAAATCTCAAAGCAAAATGTAATTTAGAGAAGGATTTTGTAGAATTTCTTTATTTCTCATATGATTCAGATAAATAAGATATTTTTGAACATGATATTCTGAGCCAGAATTATCCTAATCTTACTCTAGGCTAGTGTTTGACCTTAAAAGCATCAAAATATCTCGTTCAGACTCTTAGAAATGTCTTTCGGGGTGGGTCAAAATGTCCCCTCCTGAGAGAAATCTCTAAGAGTCAAACAGGTTACTCAGTCCACTAAAATCATCGTAAAACTATTCAAAATATTGTAAATTTTACGTTTGTCTGTTGGGTATGTTGACATTAGTCCTGTGCCTTCAAATTTAAACTCCTGAATTGCACTTTTTGTTGTTTTGACCCCCATCTTAAGTTTTTACGCATAGAATTTCATAGTGAAGGAGTCAATGACTCCTAAATGTCAAAGGCTAGCACAAGGTCTGATAACTCTTACCAGTTCAAAGAACCCAACCACTTCTTCCTTTTCCTTCTTCTTGTCCTTATCATCTTTATCTGTAGATGAGCTACTGCTAGTTTCTCCGTTCGGCAGTTTTGTATCATTTATAGGTGGGAGAGGCTCCTTGCCTGATATATATTGATACTTTTCATCCTCTGTTGGAGAGATTTTACCTAGAAAACAGACATACATGGGAATACAGACTTTCTACACTTGTCCTCAGACAAGTAAGACATTATTTTCTACTTGAACCCAGCATCGCCTTCATAAACAACAATGTTTTCTACCCCTTGATATGGACATCTTTGAGATCTATTTTATACCATTTTAAAGATTTACCCTGTTATTTGCCTGTCCCCTGACATGTTTTCTTGAAAAATGGGTTTTTCTACTGCCCAAGTAAAAAAAACCATGACAAACAACAAAGGCTTTGGAATCCAACTGCCCTGTACATGGTTACGTAGAAAAATGGTTTTCTTGAAAAATGGGTTTTTCTACTGCCCAAGTAAAAAAAAACATGACAAATAACAAAGGCTTTGGAATCCAACAGCCCTGTACATGGTTACGTAGATAACAATATTACCGTAAAAATTCTAATAGATGCCAGGGCGTTTATTAAAATCATGAACTTTCCAAAAGAAGGGGGTGGGCGTTTATTGGAGGCTATAGATTTGTGAGACTTTAAAAAAGTGGCCAAAGATTACAAATACTGTATACGATCTTGTTTGAATACCGGGATAAAAGTTTATTCCTGATATGTCTTGTCATTATGATGACCAATTTGTAAAATTTAGACCCGTCCGAACAAATTAAGTATCAAGATTTATGCAAGCTGACTGGGCTCAGAAGTGTTCATTTAAAAGGAGAGATTTCAATGTACCAATCTACCTTTTTTAAAATCGAAATTATCTTATACCTTGGTATGATATGAATATTTGCAACAAGCCAGACAACAAAGAGAAAATAAAAAGATTTCCAGATATATACATTTTTTCTCTCCCGATATTCCAAAAATTAAATCCAATCCTAAGCGATAAATTAACATTTTGAGGGGAACAGGTAAATGCCACAATCGGGTAACCTAATTTTACTGCGAGGGGTAAAGCAGGTGATCAAAAGAGCCGACACAAGGTATTAAGTAATTTCCGAGTCGAGTTTTCGGAGTTAACACGTGTGTCTCCTGAGAAGTTAGACCCTTGTCATTCTGTGTATAATTTTAGTGGACAAACTCTCTGGGATTTTGTGCAAAAACTCAAGAAATTTTTTCATGCAACAGGTAAACCTTTAAAAGTTAAAGACACACATCTGCATTGCATTTATATGCCGTCAATGACAGATGGTACTTTTGTCAATAATACAATATTCGAGTGGAACAATGTTAATCCGTTTGAATTTGCCGATGTTGTATATGTCAATCATGTTTTCGACAGTTTTCTCCTCCTAGATAACATTTCACTTCTTTAGTTCCCGGTTAGGGATCAATTATCATTTAATGTACGACCACAATTTTGTCTTACTTTTTCAATTGTTGAATTTCGACAGATTAATCCATTTCCACACAAGCCCTCCTTTTTACACCCCTCAAGAAAAAAGCTTTAGAAAAGATTGTGGAAAATGAAGAAATTGCTTGTATCAAGCAATTTCTTCATTATCCACAATGTTTTCTATCCTAAAAGACGAACAATTTTAAATTTCATCAACTTGAAATTGTCATCTACAGGTTCTTTCAATTTGGACCAGGCTCAAATTTTGTCTTGTGGGATTGGGTTAACTAATGAATTAGATAAATTAATACTTTGAGGGGAACACTGACATTCATGAATGCAATCCGGTACCCATGGAAATACCAAATTATTCCTGAATTACCAAATTGATACCAAATTAATCTCATTATGGCGATAAATATGTTGTGCAATGTTTAAAGAGTTTTTTTTAATGCTTATGTGACAATTCAGAAATAATTGAAATTCATTTTGCGCAAAAAAATGTGTTGTTGTCATTTATTACCATTTCATTTAATACGGTGAATTACCTTATCAAATTGACCAATCACTGGTTCTTCCCCCCCCCCCCGACTCCCTATTCCCTAGGCTGCGCCCATTAACTCCGACAGGAAGTTTTGCTTCGTTTTTTAATGGTGTTATTTTGAAAAATTTATGGCCAGTAGCATGTAACAAAAAAGTGAAATGGCTGGTTGGCGAGGTAAATGTCGTAACTACAGCTTGAATACTCTTTAGTCACGATGTTTCAGTTGCCAAAACAACACAAATGTTCAAACATTCAAATCAGCCAATTATTGAAATCGACGTTCCCGACAGTTGCACTTCGAACAGAAGTTTTTACCAAACATCATGACTTGTAATTTTGAGATATATCTTCTGTCATAATTTCCTGATTTTATCGGGCAATAGACAAATTTTTCTATAAATCTTTGGACTCAAAACGCATTTTTTCGCCATCAACTTAAAATATATTCTTCTTTGTATGCACTACCTAAGCTTCAGCGGCACCTGACAAAAAGTGATAGTCAATACTTGTACAATAAATCAACTCTTCAAAAATTTGTCTCCTGATTTCAAACACATGAATTCGTGACTGGGCTTTTATTACAGGCTTCAAGATTTCCAAAAATCAAACAAAAAATGGTCAATTTTGACGCTTGAAGTAGGGGTGGGCGTTTATTAGAGTGTGTGGTGTTTATTAGAACTTTTACGGTATATTCAGTTATTCTGTTACAAGAAAAATGCTTTCACTTTAAATAATCTGTCTAAAATTTTGCCGTCTTGTAATGGGTGTCTAGATAAGAGGGAGTAATGATAACCTACATCTGTTATTTCTATTTCAATGAGTCCTAAAAAAATAGGGTTTTACTGACAAATGATAAATTTTAACCCTTTTCATGCTGACATATGGGTGGTTACAACTGTTTCATGCTGAACCATCAAATTCTGGTATTAAAGGGTCAAGTAGCAGTCTAGACAAAGATCTGACTGCACATTCATGTAGCTTCATCTTCCTATAGCCCCTTTGCATAGACATGAATATTTCAGATTCTTTATGACAAGGGTTAACATTAAAAAATATCAAAATCACCCCCACTTAGACTGACTTGAAACAGTCATTACCCCTTTCCTGTTTCGCAAGATTTTAGACCTTCCCAAATTCAAAGGTTTTGCAGATGAAAATTTAAAGTAGATTTAATTTGAAAAAAGATTATCCAATAGGGTAGAAAATATCGTGGAAAAGGAAGAAATTGCTTGTTATAAGCAATTTCATCTTTTTCTACAATGTTTTCTTAATCATAAAAATTGCATGGTATTAAAAACCAGGGATTGAACAGAGGGATACTTTTTGTTCTTAGAAGTAGATCCTTTTTTGCATACTTAAGCTATACAAAATCTTTTATCTGAAATTTTTCACATGGCCATTATCGTTGAGAACTCATATAAACCACTTGAAAACTTAAGTATGAAGGATGACTTACCCGATTTATGTTCCATGTTAATGTTTTAATCCCTTGGCCAAATTATTGAACTTACATAACAGCAGTCTGTGACTTAACAACCTGAAAATGGAATGGAAATTGATGCTTTAATAATAAAACAGCTTAATGAAAACTCCTTTACCCACCTGCTAAGACCTTGAGATAAAACATCAAGGAAAAAATTTTAGAAACAGGATAAATTGATTGACACATTACCACACAAAATTACTTTCTGATGCCCTGAAGAATTACAATCATGGAGAACTTTGTAGGAAATGGAGAAACTCCTTTCAACAAGCAATTTCTCTTTTTCTCACAATTTATTCAACCCTATTTGGCACTTATTTTCCAATTAAAGCACAATTTGAAATGATGTCTGCAACGTTTTCAACTTGGACCAATCTAAAATTTCTTTGTTTGGTAATGGGCTACATTGGGAAGTTTACCCTAACAGATAATTCTTATCAGTTTGAATCCATTCTGAATTGTTAACTGAAAGTGATTTGAATTTTATGGAATGTTATATGGAAGCTTCAGATCTATGACTTGTCTAAATTGAAAGGAGTTACAGAAAAGTACCTAAAGTTTATGAAATTTTAGAGTTTTTATTTTTTGGTAGAAAACATGGTGGAAAATGAAAAAATGTCTTACAACAAGCAATTTCTTCATTTTCATAATGTTTTACTTATAGTTTATTTTTATCAAAAAGTGTCTTGTGGGAATGGGTTAAGCTTCATGTGTTAGGCTCACACTACCATGCACTGTGCTGGAAGGTAGGAAAGCTGGATAGAAAAGAAGAATTTCGAACAACTTTATTGGCGCAGTATTTTCAAATTGCGTTTCAAAAAGATCACCAGCGGATTACAAGCATTACAATCGTATTTTTAAGAACTATCAAGATCTAGATCTTACCATCAATAAGAAAAATTCGTCTGCAATAGTCCTCTTACACTTTTTATAGACTAAGAACTAATCGAACACGGCTATTTATATGGGGTACTTGATCTGACGCATTGTATCGATTTTGTCTTACCGTACTCAATGTTCACATTGTGTGCTAGAAGTTCAACCCGACAACCGGTTCACGAGAAATGTGTCTTTCGTTCTTTGACCCGATGTGAAAGTTTTTTTTATTGTTTAGGGTCGAATTTTTATTTTTCAATATCCGGCCCCTTTTTATTAGGTTTATCCACAGGAATCAATAAAACTACTGTATTTAAGTGTACGATATTCACACTGTACAAAACATCCATATAAATAAGTAAACCTATATCTAAGTAGGCAGGGATGCTGATGCTGCTGCACGCAGTGGTATTGGGTGATTTCTGTCTAACAGGTACATAAAATATCGTTTACTTTTCATATATCATTAGACAGAAATCGCGTAACCCCCACTGTGTCTACACACGTAGAATAAGAGTTTTAGCATATATCTTTCATTCTCTTCATTTTGGATTCTGTTGATGAATTAACTCACCATAGGTTGTCGGAAACTCTATTGGTTACGTTAATCGTATATCCCAAACTGTGCAGATAGGTGTAGTGGTAGCTATTTTGAAATCGTTGAAAATTTTGAAGAAAGGAAAGTGACGTGCATATTTAATGAGCAAGTGTGTGAAATTTCATCAAAATCGCTTTAATGGTTACTGAGCATTCGTCTGTACCGGAAAACGTCGATTGACGAAAAAGTCTGTGCAAAAGTAGATGTGATATCCAAGAAGTGAGTGATATTTCACCAAAATCTGTCAAACCGTTACTTAGCATTTGTCCAGACTGGAAAATGTCGATTTACGGAGTAAAATGGTGGTCGATTTAAAATTGGTGACCATTTTGAAAAAAAGAATGGTGTTGTGCACAATATAGCTGATACTTGACAGATGTCTGAAGTCTCTTCAAAATTGACAAAAATGTTTACTAAACATTCGTCTGGATATTAATCGAGTAAATGTCGGCCATTTTGAAAAAGAAAAGTAGCGGTGATGCTGAACAAGTGTGCGCAGTTTCATCAAAGCCAGCCTTGTGGTTATTGAAAATTCGCACGGACAAAGTTATGTTGATTCACAGAGTGAAGTGACCTTCATTTTTTGAGGACGGGTGCCGGTTTGGAAAAAGGGACAGCTTAGTGCACAACAAGAGTTGATACAAACAAGAGTGTGAAGTTTCAACAAAAACCGTTCCACAGTTACTGGGTGAATGGCTGGCAATTTATAAACGTCAGCAATTCTGAAAAAAGGAAAATGTCATGCACGACTAACAGGTTTTACTGAACAAGCGTGTGAAGTTTTATCAAAATAGGTCAAGTGGATGTCGAGCATTCGTTCGGACAAGAAAATGCTAATTGCAGAGAAAAATTGCGGCCATTTAGAAAACGGTGGTCATTTCAACAAATAAAAGCTGCCATACACAACCAGAGGTGATACCAAACAAGTGTGTGAAGTTTCATCAAAATAGGTCCCAAGATTACCGAGCAATCGTCCAGTCGAGAAAATGTCTATTTACCGAGCAAGATGGCAGCCATTTTGAAAAAAAGATGATGCTGAATAAGCGCGTAGAGGTTCATCAAAGTTGGTCAAGCGACTACCGAACACTCGTCTGTACAAGAAAAAATGAGTGAACGGACAGACGGAGATACGGCGCAGACAAAAAAATGTTCTAATAAGTAACTGTTGACACTTCATAAACACTCCACGGTGGGAATGCCTAGAACCCTAACTGAGCGATATTTGGGTCTCTGCTGATAGATGCGATTATAACATGGTTGAGAAAAGCATATTTTTGCACAAAGGTCGAACATTTCTTCGGATCGCTCAATAACGGAAGTCTTTCTACGCATCGACAGCTATTGTCATTTGGCGCTTAATCATTTCATATGACATTACAAAATAATGAAAAAGAAGAAGAAGAAAAAAAGATAATTAATGATATCAGGTCGCAACAAACACAGCGGCTATGGCAGAGACCTAGTCATTTTAACACATTACCAGACGACATAATTACAGACTGTTCGAAATTGAAAGAAGACAATGTTTTTAAGTTGATGGTATATTATTATTATTATTTTTTTTTCTTAAAGCATAGAAAACATTGTGGACATGAAGAAATTGCCTGTGACAAGCAATTTCTTAATTTTCCAAAGTGTTTTCCCAAGCTGATTTCTTGAGGGGCGCGAAAAAGTGGGATTGTTACGGAATGTTTTAAAAATACCTTTTTGGTCCCAGTGGTTGTAACTAGATGGCCAGCACAGCGTAAGCGGGTCACAATCTGATCGCGATTATTTCCCTCTTTTTTTTTACCCTTTCCTTTTTTGCAAAATTTTAGACTTGTCCAAATTCAAAGGTTTTGCAGACGAAAATTTAATTTGTATTTTATTTGAAAAATAACCATTTAGAAGGGTAGAAAAAATGTGGAGAAGGAAGAAATTGCTTGTTACAAGCAATTTTTTTCTACAATATTTTCTCGATTATTAATTCACGGGGACGTAATAATGATTGGTTGAACAGGAAAGGGTTAAATCGTGATCACACAAGGTGATCAGTTCGGGGGAAAAACAAACTCGCAAGAAACACAGAAAAGGCTATAGAATTAAGATAAAAAAAAGTTTGAAAATTATCTATTAATTAAATAAATAAATAACGTAATACAATACAATATAATAAACATACCTCCTACTTCATCAACGCAGTTTACCCGTGTATGTAAAACTTCTATTGGATCATTTTGCCGATAAGCTATTTTCAAACGCATTTCTTAATTGTTATCGCAAATCTAGAATATAAATTCCTATCGATCAACGAACTAACCGTCCAATCAAATCATTTATTCAGTCCGGACCTTAGCTTTCAACTCCAACATTGACCGCCATTTTTGTTAACCTTTTTTTGTTGGCTTGGCGAATTAAACGTCATAACTACAGCTTATTCAAGATGTAGTTACGACGTTTAGGTCACAAACCAACCATTTTACTTTTTTGTTACAAGATACTGGTCATGAATTTTGCAAAATAACTCCGTTAAAAATCGAAGCGGAACTTGCTATTGGAGGTAATTGGGTTCGGTCAAAGGAGTCAGTGGACAGGACCAGCGATTGGTCTATTAAGAAAATTTTGTGGAGAGGTCAGAGGGCGATTCATCGTTTCCGAAATTCCTGTACTGGTAAGTCAAGAGATGAACCACTTAACCCATTCCCACACAATAAAATTTTAGACCGGTCAAAATTCTTTTTAAAAAATGCGGACGACAATTTTAAATTGGTGTAATTTTAATTTTTTTTTTCTTTTTTTTTTTTTTTTTTTTTTGATAGAAAAATTGTGGGTAATGAAGAAATTGCACTTGCTTGATGCAAGTAATTTCTTGATTTTACACATTTTTCCCTAAGCCTATTTTCTTGAGGGGCGTTAAAAGGGGGGGGGGGCTTGAGTGAGAATGGGTTAGTCACATTGTATGGAAACGCAGAGTAGATTTACACATTAATGTGATTACGTTTTTAGGTTCATATCACAATGAAAACAAAAAATGTTCCTTTCATTTCTTATAATTTTAGCATATTCTTCGAAGCAGGGGTATAATCATATTATGATGTTATGATGAAAATATTTCCGAATCACAGAAAATATTCATTTCAATTACATACAATTTGAAAAGTGATTCTTATCAAATTTTGGGTAGTATAATATACAATGTAGATTCGATCTGGTTAACCTATACCCACAACAATAACACTTTTTTACGCACCTCAAGATAAATATTATGAAAGCATTGTGAAAAATGAGAAAAATGAAGACATTGTTTGTAACAAGCAATTTCTTCCTTATCCAAAATGATTTCTATCCAAAAAAAAAAAAAAAAAAAAAAAAGATTTTTAAAATCTAGGTTACTTGAAATTTTCGTCTGCAACTTATTTGAATTTCGCCAGCTTAAAATTTTGTTGAGTGGGAATGATTTAAGGCACTCTTTCATTGAAAAAAAAACAACCCACGTTTAATACGCTTTCCTTATTCACCACACACTGATCCTTCTTGACGCCCCCTGGCAGTATATTCGTTGAAAACTTTGTGGAAAAAAGAAAAAATGCTTGTAATAAGCATTTTCTCATTTTATAACATAGTTCCCAATTCTATTTGGCACTTATTTTCAAAGAAAAACGCAAATTGCATTTTCGTCTGCAACTTTTTTTTCTAATTTGGACGATTTTTAATGTGATGGGCTAAAAGTTATACACGTGTGCCAGACTCGATTTCATCAATGTATGACTCATTGCGCGAGGAGGGCCTAATTGGAAAATACATAAACAAAATCTGGGCCCTTTTGGTTCTTGTCAAGTCCCTAGACCGGTACCGCCGTCGACTTTACTTTTTTGTTAAAGTCGACAGTGGTACCAGTCTAGTCAAGTCCCGGGAACTGTGCGAAGAGTATTCGTCATCTCACCCCAAGAGAATCAACACTAAGTGATCATTCTTTCTTATTAACCCATTCCAACACAAGCCCTCCTTTTTACGCCCCCCAAGAAAAAAAAAAGCTTTGGAAAACATTGTGGACATAGAAGAAATTGCTTGGTTCAAGAAATTTCTTCAATGTCCACAATGTTTTCTACCGCAAAAGACAAAGAAATTTAGAATTCCATCAGCCTGAAATTGTCGTCTGCATATTCTTTCAATTTGGGCCAGTCTAAAATTTTCTCATGTCGAAATGGGTTAAATATTCATATATAATTAATACCACATCCAGAGAATAGGAAAAGATGCATCGGCTCGACAAATTGCAGAAGTGTGACTTACATTGTAAATGTATTTTTTTTTGCGAAATTTATGGCCAGTTACAACAACGACAACAATAAGAACAACAACAACAGAATGGTTGGTGGCTAAACATCGTGACTAAGGCCTAATTTAGCTGTAGTTTTGACGTTTATGTCGTCAAGAAAACAAAAGTACTTCACATTAATGTCTGCTATGTCGGACTTGCGGTATAAAAGAACAATTTGATAATGATTGGTCATTCCATTTTTTGATTGACAACCACTATCCGCTAATTGGTATACAAATAGCCAAAGTTTCCGTCATACAGCACAATTATATCTTCCACAAGAAAACTAATCAAGTGTAGAGCAGAAACACCTCACTGCATAGGAACGTAGTTGTCGGAGAGTGAAGTCTTGACTACAATCTTCGAGTGATGGGTCATAATTCAGGGAATTGAGTGTATTTGTTGAAGATCGATTTTGGTTATAAGCTTCGATACCTTTAAATGTTAAGGCTATAATTAACACTGTCCCCAAGATGTCCTCATTTTTACGCCCCTAAAGAAAAAAAAAAAACACTGGAAAACACTGTGGAAAAGGAAGAAATTGCTTGTATCTATCAAATTTGTTCAATATCCACAATATTTTCTATCCAAGGAGACAGAAAAAACTAAAAGTCAATCAATTTGAAATTGCCTTCTGTAGCGTCTTTGAAATTGGACCAATCTAAAATTCTGTTGTGTTTGAATGCGTTAAAACAATTAGATCATAGCGATCTATCGGGGGAATTCAGTTATGTCTCATCGAACGTATTGAACTCGAGTACAGGAAATCCCCTAATCAATTTCTATGATCGAAGACATTATTTGACCAAATTCATTGTTTTCAAAGATCGATGTTTTAGTAATGGCTTATTATAAATGTCTACATAAACATGGATACTTAAAACAGTCTTACGGTTACTTCTCTAGATGAAATGTCTTATTGTTTTCTTCATTTCTATTACAAATAAGAACTTAACATGAGGGCCGTTGGCCCTGGTACGCTCACCTAAGATAAAGGCTCTTTTTCTTTCAACAGTTTAATTCAATGTTAAGGTTAGGATTATGATACAAGTGGGTCTGACCGTTCTTTATACATATACATGTATTAGCTCTGTACCTGGGGAATACAATTGTCTTAATGACAAATTTCAAGACGTTGGGACTTGTATGAAATGCGGAGAACACGTTTTCATCCCCTCTGGATTCATAGATAATTTTAGCAATAAGAAAGAAATTAATGAACTGATACTCCATGCTAAATATCAAGGCTGAAATCAACAGGGTCAGGAGGAGAAGATTCTTTCGTTGTTATTGCAATTTTAGCAATAAGAAAGAAATTAATGAACTGATACTACATGCTAAATATCAAGGCTGAAATCAACAGGGTCAGGAGAAGAAGATTCTTTCGTTGTTATTGCAACAAGAGCTCTTCCACTGGATTTGTAAAATTAAAGTTACTGTGAAAGAGGAGCACCTATGGAACGTTTTTGTCAAATTAGGTTCAACTTAGCTCAATTGTTTGAGAGATGTTTTAAAAAAATCTTCTATAATTTTTATATAAACCCCACCCTTAGTGGCTCTTCCCTATGGACCCGAGGGTAATGATTTCAGCAATCCTAAGAGGTCAAACTACAGATGTTTCGTGCAAAATATCAAGGCTCTAAGCCTTCTTGGTCAGGGGAAGATTTTTAAAGATTATTTTAAAGTTTCATCTTTCTTGCCATGGCATTTACGGTATATTTTAATTCTTTAAGCTATTTTATAGGGGACCGACCATTTCTATCAGATTGAAATTGAAATTGTAGACAGGTGACTGACGGCGACAGACACCGGACAAAAGGTGATAAAAAAAAAAAAAAAAAAAAAACTCACTGTAAACTGTGTGTTTTTGTAATCTCGCCTGGAAAGTTATCACGTGATTTCTTTAAAAACTCGCGGACCGATATTAATTTCTTTTTAGTCTTTTTCTCATGTAACCCTTTCCGCACTCTAGAATTGGGCGTATAAAAGAAATGTATATTTGAGTAAGAGAAGGTCTTTGTAATTTAATATTTAGTGATCTCAACATACCTGGAATTTTCGAAGCAGAATTAGAGATATGTTCTCGCCACCTACCGTCAGTAGAAAATGTAATTTCAAGATATTGTGTGCCTCAATAAACTGGATTTGTACATACTGAAATATCAAATTTGGGTGATTACCATCTTTACTGAAGAAATGCATAGCAACACTTATAGAGGTATTGGATATTACTAACAATAGACAAGAAAGAGTTAACAAATTTTCTGTGATATCATGGACACAAACAAGAAAAAGAAATGGACCGAGAACACAGCCCTATGGAATGCCCGCATTTATTGACATTTGTAAGTCAAAGAATTAGTTTTGCTACCTAAACTTCGTAACTACAGCTAATTCAACCTGTAGTTGCGACGTTAAGGTCGCCAACGAACCATTGTACTTTTTTGCAACATGGTACTGACAATAGATTTAGCAAAACAATGCTGGTGAACTTCTAAGTGGAACTTCCTAATTGATTGATTGAATCGGGTTTAACGCCGCTTTTAACAGTATTTTAGTCATATCGCGGCGGCTGGAGCACCTAACAATGGATTCCTGGTATTTCCCACACCAGTACTACCACTACATCCTTTCCCAGCCTCCAGCTGCTATCCCACTTAGGTTTACGATTGTCCACCCATTGGTGAGAGACAAATGTCGGAAAGAATATGTGCCGCCGCCGTGGATCGAAACCGTGACATCCCATGATTGAAGATTAGGAGTCTGACGCGCTACCGACTGCGCTATGACGGCGGCTGGAACTTCCTGTCGGTGCTCAGTATGCGTTGGCAGGGACCCGTTAATTACGATTTGTTCTTGTCATCTAAAATCTAGCCAAGTTGGTAGAGCGATCGACTTCAATCATCGATATCACGGGTTCGATCGAAACTAAAAGTACTTGTCTTTCAGATGAGATGTTAAACCAAGGCCTCGTGTGACAGTGCTCTCCATCGAGCACGTCAAAGAAACCATTAGGGATCTCAGGTTTTTCGTCCCGTTTCCTCGCACGATCCCTTGTAGCAACTAACCGTCTTTTAAGACGTTTCTATTATACGACAGAGGCTATAAATAAACGGAAATGCACGCCTCAAATACAGTACATATGTATTGTTGTTTCAAAGAACAATTAATGCCGCTGTCTATGAGCTGGGGTTGCATAATTAGTATGTTTTATTTACTATTAACAGTACGGCGTATATTCGGTTGGAGCGATATATCCTTGTCGATCTAACAAAAATCTCAAAAGAAAATGTAAGGATCTTGCAGAACAGCAAATCCCCCAAAGGAATCCCTAACATACCCCGGAGACGTTCGAAAAGTCCCAAAAGAATTAGTTGAATCCATAAACCAAATTTATCAATCTATTCTTTGGTGAGTGTTTGCTATGTGCGTAGCATCTATCAAGTAAGAGTGTTTACACTTTCGTCTGATCACATTTGTTTTTCTGTGCCCGTTGGCCCTTGTGCGCTCATCTGAGATAAAGAACTGTCAAATCTAATGTTAAGGTTAGAATTATGATACAAGTTGGCATAACCGTATTAGTACTTTATACATATATAGACTTTGTACCTGGGGATCCAAAAGTCAAGATCATAGAATTCGATAAACAGATTCTAAATGACAAATTTAAAAGCCCAAGGACTTGCATATTTGGAAGAGAACTCTATTGCCGATCCTCTGGATCCATTTGTAATACATGTAATTTTCGAAATACATTTGTAAAATATCAAGGCATAGGACCAACTGGTTCTTGAGAATTTTTTTTTCAAATTAAGTTTACGTTGCCGAGGAAACCAGGGTATTTCAACTGATTTCAAGTATTTTAATTTTTTGCTAAGGACTTCCTAATGAACGTTTCTGAAAAAGATTTGGTTGAAGTTGGTCCAGTTGTTTAAGAGGAAATATTGTTAAAATATTGTTCTTTATTTCTATACAGCCCTTTCTCCAATGCCAAGCCACTCGGGGCCCCTCTGGTAATGATTTTAACAATTTCAAAGAGGTAAATGTACAGATGTTTCATGCAAGATAAAAAGGCTCTACGTCTTTTGGCCCAGGAGTAGAAGATTTTTAAAGATTAGAAAAAAAAACAACAAAAAAACCCCAAACTTTTTTTGCAATAAAAACCGCAGTTTTCAACGGGTTTCTACAATTTTAGCTATTGTGCAAGATGATCACATAAGGAACATTTCTGGTCAATTTGGTTGAAATTGATCCAGTTGTTTGGGAGATGTCATTTTAAAAGTTCTTTATTTTTTATGGGCCCATCCCCCTTATTTCAGCAATTTAGAAAGAGGTCAGTATACATGTACTAGGTTTCATGCAAAAGATATCAAGACTTTACACCTTCTGGCTCAGAAGGAGAAGATAATGAATTTATTTTAATTTCACTTTTGTCTACATGCCAGCGAGAATTTTCACGCAATTTCTATTCTCTTAGCTTCTATGAAAAAGGACCAGCCAAGGAACATTAATGCATTAATGCCATACTTGGTTGAAACTGGCCAAATGGTTTGGGAGGAGATGTTCTTTAAAGACCTTCTTTATTTCTATGTAGAGCCCACCGCTTTGGTCTACGCCCCTAGCAACTCGAGGGTAATGGGAAGAGATCAACAAAATGATGTTTCATCCAAAATTTCAAGGCTTTTCGGTCAGGAGAAGAGTTAAAGCTTTTCATTAAATTTTACTTTTGTTGCCATGGCAACCAGAGTTTTCAACACATGCATTTTATTTCAACTCTTTTCAAAGGAGGGTACCTAAGGAACAATTCTGGTAAGGTAAAATTAGGTCCAAATTGACCTGACGGTTTGAGAGGAGATGTCTTTAAAACCCTCCCTTATTTCGATACTGACACCAACCCCCTGGGGCTCTGCCCAGTCGACCAAAGGATAATATGTTTCCCTATTTTGAAAGAGGTTGATACACTGATGTTTCATGCAAAATATCAAGGCTCTAGTTTTTATGGGTCAGGAGGAAAAGATATTTCAAGTTTTTTTGTTTTTCAATTTCACCTTTGTTGCCATGGCAATCGGAATTTGCAAAGTATTTCAATTCTTTTAGCAATTACATTACTACCAAATTTGATTGAAATTTGCCCAGTGGTGGTGAATATGTTGATGTTGACGGAAGATGGACAGACACCGGGTGATCAAAATAGCTCACTTTAGCACTGTGTTCGTTTATTGTAAAACAATTATAACATCAAACTTTATAAACAAATGCAGTATTTGATGATTAGGCATTTAGATTAGGTTTCCAATTTGATTTGGCTTTATCATTACGAATTCCAATCTACTTGAAGACTCAATATTTAATGTTTTTACATTTTAGCCCAACTGAGCGTAAAGTGCTCTACGTGAGCTATAGGTGAGTTTAGATGATAAGTCTGTCGTCCTTCCACAGTTGCAATAAATATATATCTGAAAACAATGAGGGACATTTCCCAGAGGACTCACCTGAGTCAATGAATACAATAGTACAAAATCCAAAAAGACCTCATTTTGGCCAAACATGATCCATTATCAAATATTGTCTTGAAATCACGAGCAAGCATTCTTACAAAGTTTCAAAATAATTGAGCCAGAAAAGTAGCATGTAAATTACGAAGAATGAGAGATTGTAGGATCATGAGTTACCCTTACTTTAGTCTTGATTCTTAGATTCATCCACTTCCACAGGGAAAAGGTTAAGAAAAAAACAACTTTCCATTTTATATAAAAATATTTACTTCCTTTTATACATTTTAACTAATTTACTAGATATATATAACAAACAACTAATAGACATTTAACAAAAACACCCAGTACAAAGCAGTATAACAACAGTAAATGTGATTTTTTCCCCTGAAACTGATATGTTTAGTGTGATAAAAGTACTTTTAATGCAATATGCATATGATAGGAGAAATAATATTCAATGACAGCATAGCATGTCAATGGGTTAGTACAAAGCTGTTGTAACTGCCAATTAAACAGGCACACTAACAACATTTTTGCACTTGCACCTTAACCCTTGACATGCTGAACCCGGAATAATCCTGTTTGAGCAGGAGGTATAGACTAAGATCAGACTGCACAGATGTGCAGTCTGATCTTAGTCTACACCACTTATTTGTCCCTTTCTAGCCTGAATTGTTCATTAAATCAGTTTTCAAATCAAATATTGACCTGCCACTAGTGCTTCCAGTGATTTCAGTCCTTTGATTTTGGTGCCATTCTAAACAGGATTTTTATTCCGCATGACAAGGGTTAATATTGATATTGCTGCCGGAGGTGTAAATGTAAACACAGTTGTAAAAGAGGTTGTATGATCACTTAACCCATTCCCACACAATCAAGCTTTTGACGCATCCAAGAAAAAAAGATTTAGAAAACATTGTGGATAACAAAGAAATTGCCTGTTACAAGCTATTTCATCATTATCCACAATGTTTTCTACCAAAAAAGGCAAAGATTTTTGAAATTTCATCAACTAAAAAGTGTCATCTGCAATTGCTTTGAATTTAGACGAATCTGAAAGTTGGTTGTCTGGTCAAGGTGATATACAACCTGTGAAATATGGTTCTTTTCTAAAACAGGGATATGCATGTCAACAGTAGGTATTCTCATGAAGCATATAATTAGTTAAATGTATCACCAAACAACAATAGAAAAGGAGCATTTCTTTTTATTTTTTTCGTAAGATCAGCAAAATCAATGTTGAATTATGGGCTATGTATGGAATGACTGGCCCTGCCATTCTTAATAACGATGATTGTCGACTTGTGATTGGGTCACTGAGTAGAAGCAAAAATATCTTAATATTTTCTTTGATGCTTTTACAATGAAATGTGGAGATTTCTGGGGTCAACTAGATCTATCCTTTAACCCATTCCCACTTGATCAAATTTTGGATCAGTCCAAATTCAAAGAAGTTGAAGACGGCAATTTTAAGTTGATGAAATCTGCAATATCTTTGTCTTTTGGAGTAAAAAAGATGTGTTTGTGAAACACTATGCCCCCTAAACAGGAATTCTTTAGTCACGGGAAAAGGGTTAAAATTTTTACCATGACCTTGATAAAATGACCTTCCCCAGTTGCGTCTTGTTGTGACCTATCTACTAAACAAAATATTAGCATTATAACTTAATGAGGGTTGAAGTTATAGGAAAATGTTTAGTTGGCAGGTTAAGTTTTGCAGACAGATAGATGTACAGACAGACAGACACTGGTAAAACAATATGCCCCCGATCTTATCGATGTGGGGACATAAAAACATTGTGGAAAATGAAGAAATTGCTTGTGACATGCATTTTCTTAAATGCCCACTGTGATTTCTATTCCAACACACAAAGATTTTCCAGATTCCAATTTTAAATTGCCACATGCAACTTTTTCCAATTTGAACCAGTCTAAAATTTTTGTGTTAGGTAATTGGTTAATTGTGTTTGAGATTCCTAAATATTTATATTGCCATACTTCCGAATAAACAGTACATAATGGAAATGAACCACATTTAAGGTTGATTAAATGATCAAATGCTTTAAACAGTCTTTCGTTTATATCAAAGCAAAATTCATGAATTCATATACTTGAATGGGAAGTTGCAAGAAAAGTGTCGCAAACATTGATGCCTTTTTAACTAAAGTCTCAGGAATCTGCCCAAGTTTTGAAAGCAAGGGGACATTGTCCCCATAGTCTAAAAAGATTGGGACATTTTACAAAATTAATGGACCACCCTAATAATCTAGCTATCACAGCTGAAGACCCTAGGGAAAAGTGTCCTAATGGTCTTAAAAAAAAGGGGGACATGACTGTATGTTTTTTTTTTTTGTCACAATGGTGCGGAAATGCAGCCTTAGCGGATAGCTATCAATTCCGACAGAGCAAACAATTAAATTTCATCTCTAAAAGTACCAAACATTTAGAGTCCCAGTTTCACTTAGATAAAATTATATAAAAATATTACTGTAGTCACAAATGAATACTTATTTAACCCATTACCAGACTGCAAAATTTTAGATTGGTCCAAATTGAAAGGAGTTGCAGACGACATTGCAAAGTTTATGAAGTTTTTAGATTTTTTCAACTTTCTGGGTATAGTGTAAAATGAAGAAATTGCTTGTTTGATAGCAATTTCTTCATTTTACACAATGTTTCCTAATTATTTTTTCTAAGAGGCGTCCAAAAGGGTAATTGTTTGGGAATGGGTTAAGTGGCAAATCTCTTTCAGTTTAAGATTCATCAACCTTTGTAACCCATTCCCACAGAATAACATTTTTTGACTCCCTGAAGAGAAAAAGCTGAGATCCACATTTTGGACAATGAAGAAATTGCTTGTTACAAGCAATTTCTTCATTGTCCACAATGTTTCCTACTCTATCATCCAAACAATAAAAAATTTATCCACTCAGGATTGTCATCTGAAAATTCTTTCAATTTTGACTGTCTAAAAAATTTTTTATCTAGTATTGGGTCAATAAAGTGTTATACACAACAACTTTATGACTATTTGTCATTCCAGCATAGGTCATGTGATATCTTCTATTTTCAAATTAAAAAACAAAACTTTTTGAATAAATGTTGTCAATAATATGTAAAACATATGATGTTGGTATCTTTCATATTATTCTGTTGGGGAAAAAGTGATACAGGGCCATTTACAAATTCTTTTCTCTGATGTTTATCTTGAGTTAACCCATTAAAACTATATACAGGTCCAAAATGAAAGAAGTTACAGATGACAATTAAAAATTAATGAAATCTTATATTTTTTTGCCTTTTGGGTAGAAACATTGTGGGAAATGAAAAAATTGCTTGCAACAAGTAATGTCCTCATTTTCCTCAATATTTTTCAAAGCATTTGTTCTTGGGGCGTCAAAAAGTGTCATCACGTGGGAATGAGTTAGAACAACAGTTCAATGTAGGACCTTTACAAGTAATACAGTGAAGCCTTGTTCATTACATCTCCAATTCATCAAGATATTTGTAATAAATAACAAGAAATTTCCATTTTAACCCGTTTCCACACAACAAATTTTTAGACTGGTTCAAAATGAAAGAAGTTATAGACGACAATTTCAATTTGATGAAATTTTGATATTTTTGTCTTTTTAGGTAGAAAACATTGTGGATAATGAAGAAATTGCTTGATACAAGCAATTTCTTCATTATCCACAATGTTTTCCAAAGCTTTATGATTGAGGTGCGTAAAAAGGAGGGCTTGTGAGGGAATGGGTTAAAGGAGATATTTGTTCTACATTTTTGTGTGTATAAAACCAGTTGCAATTAAGCAGTAAATTGCTAATACCAGGGAAGCAAGTAAAATGATTTTACTGTTATAGGATGTCCTTTGTTTTCTAAAGCACACAGATTTGAGTGTATTGCATGCATTATACACAAGTTTAAACAATACAATATACCGGTACACAGCATGAAATAACCACAATAATTTAACAAACAACAACAGACAAAGGTTTTCTTTGATATGTATACATATATTGATACAATCCCTGATAAAATCAAGAATCCTGCTCTCACTTGGTAAAGGGTACTTTGTCCAAACCATTCTCACACAGTGAGATTTTAGACTGGTCCAAATTGAAAGAAGCTGCAGACGACAATTTCACCAAAAGCGTCACTGTGTGGGAATGGGTTAAAATATTCTTGATGAAAATTCAACATCCTTGATGAAAATACGACATTAGTTCTTTAATTGATCTTTTCCACATTTATCATTCTACCATAATCATGCTTTTTAAACACTCCGCCTGAATAAAGCTTTGAAAAAGATGGTTGAATCTGAAGAAATTGCTTGTCACAATCAATTTTTTTCATTATCCTAAATGATTTTCAAAGAAAAAGAACAAGCTTTTTGAAATTCCATCAACTAAAAATTGTCGTCTGCAAATTTTTTCAATATGTACCGGTCCAAAAATTTTACTTGTATTTCTGTAACAACTAGAACTTGTCACAGTATGTGACTTAATACCCCATTCGTTTTGCGGGGATATAAAAAGGAAAAATAATTCACTTGAGGTTAACCATTTCAGAAAAAGCTTGGCTTATTTTGATTAGCTGTAACTTATGGCAAACTGTAAACTTCCCAGAATTAGTGTACACTCATAAGGAAAATGTGGTTATTAAGGGAATCAAAATATATGTAATATTCAGGAAAACATTTATACAGAATTCACTGATAGAGTCTAGTGTATGCTAATGCATGAAATAAATTCAATTGTTGCTTTCTTCATCATTTATGATACCATGGTGCACCTTTTGTCAGGTCTGAGTTCATATATTTTCTGGTTTTTAAAACCTATTTATCTATGGCAACCGGCAACCATTATTAATGTGCCTACTTTTTACGAGCTTGTGCCATATTCAACTTGTAATAAAAGCCTTGATGATTCATCAGTTCTGAATGTGTTCCCTCCTCCGTGACAACTCCATGTCGAATTACGTAGATTTTGTCTGCGTTTTGGATGGTTGATAACCTATGGGCTATAACTATACATGTGCGGCCCTCCCTAGCTTTATCTAAAGCCTCCTGTACAATCTGAAATATACAGACAGTGCTCAATAAGAAGGATGAATCACAGCTGAAACATCAATGGAACAATCAAATACTACTTCCTTTTGGAGCAGCATTGTTTATCAGTGACTATCTCTAAAACAAATATGTCAGGGTTAAAAACATCACACCAAAAAGCTTTTTTGGAGGTGCAGTTATGATTGTTAGGTGGCAAAGCAATGGTTTACGAATTGTCAAAAGTTTCACTACATACAAAATAAGGAATTTAGCCCGCCTACAAGACCCATGATTTTATCCAAACAAAATTCTTGGAATGTATCTAACAAAGGGTCACTCAAGGATTATTCCAGTGAGATTTGGTTAAATCTATGCAGTAGTTTATGAGTAATAGTAACACATTGATACAAGCAAAAAAGTTGCTGATAACAATTCAAAATTGATAGAATTTTATATAACTCTATCTTTCTTGGAAGAAAACTAAGTGAAAATAAAGAAATTGCCTGTAACTAGCAATTTCTTCATTTCCATACTGTTTTCCTAAACTCTTTCTTGAAGGCAGTAAAAAACAACAAAGAAATTGTCAGTTAAATGGTTAAAAAATTATCCATTTAAGATTTGCATCTACCTTTTCACTTTCTGTATCTAAAGCTGAGGTTGCTTCATCTAACAACAAAACCTTTGGATTTCTCACTAAAGCTCTAGCTATGGCTACTCTCTGTTTCTGTCCACCACTCAACTGAGCTCCTTTTTCTCCTACATTGGTGTCATAGCCCTGTAAAGAGTATAGAATATCAGTAAAGATGTGTTTCTAGGAAAAAACTCTAGGAATGGCAACTATGTTTCTGTCCATTGCTCAATTGATTTCCCTTCTCTCCTACATTGGTGTTGTAACCTTGTTTGAAGTACGAAGCAAAAGTAAACCATTACCTGACAGCAAAATTTTAAACTGGTCCAAATTGAAAGAAGTTGCAGATAATTTTTTAAGGTCTGTGAAATCTTAGATTTCTTTAACTTTCTTGTTAGAAAACAGTGTGGAAAAATAAGGAAATTGCTTGTTGCAAGCAATTTCTTCATTTTACACAATGTTTTTCCAATCAAAATGTGTCACTGTATGGGAATGGGTTAAAGATGTATTTCCAGGTAAAGCTCTAGCTATGGTTACTCTCTCTTTCTGTCAACTGCCAACTGAGGTCCTTTCTCTCCTACTTTGGTGTCATAACCTCCTTGGGTCATGGACAACATGTGTATAAAGTTTCATGGTCCTAGGTCAAATCGATCATGAGTTAGAGCACAGAAACAGTTTCCCATCAAAGTTCAATTTTGACCTTGACCTTTAAGCTATGTGACCCAAAATTGATAGGGAACATCCTTGAGTCACAGATAACTTGTAGATATAGATTCAAGGTTCTAAGTTATATGGCTTAGAGCATGGAAACATTTTTCAATCAAAGTTCAATTGTGACCTCTGACCTCAGTTACCCAAAAACAATAGGGCACATCCTTCGGTCATTGATAACAACTGTATGAACATGAAATTGTTGTCTGCAAGCTCTTTGAATCTGGAGTGGCATGTGGTAAGACAAAAGGTACAATGTTAGAGTACAGAATATCTTATGGACTTACATCAGGTAAACTGGATATAAATTGATGAATGTTTGCCTTTCTTGCGGCAGCAATAATCTCATCCATGGACACAATCCGTGAGTTATCTCCGTACGCAATATTTTCAGCAATACTTCTGTCAAACAAAATTGGCTCCTGCGATACAATACCAATCTGTGATCTTAACCAGGATACATTAAGGTCAGGCACTCTGTATCTGTCTATGCACTGAAAGAAACAATAAGATTTCCTTCTTTATCACAACAGAATGCTGGAACCTAAATAAATATATCTATCATTCTCTTGCAACCCTGATATAAACAATCCACTGCTTAATTGAAACTCTCATTTTGCACAAACAATAGATTTATAGAATAAACAGCTCCTTTTAATAGCAACTTCTGCTTAATTGCAACAAAGGCTTTGACAAATTTGTGTTGTGATTAACAGAATTCTACTGTATCAAGTTATCAGTCAAAGCATTATAAGATGAAGGTGCATGCAAAGTTCTAGTCTAAATACTACTTAGGGAGATGAATTTGGTAAAAAAAAATTCCCCTTTGTCTCTATGTTAAATCTTGAATAATGAAACAAGGAGCTTATATATCATTTTTGGGTACACTTATTTTGATTTAGACTTTTCTTGTTCTGTAATAGGTTAACCCTTTACCAGATAACAAAGTTTAGACTGGTCCTGGTTAAAAGAAGTTGCAGAGGACAATTTTAAGTATCAAACAGAACTTAACGCATACACTAGTACTCTTAAAGATGAACAACTGTGCCAAACTCTTTTGATATCCATCAATTAATCCTTGTCATACAGGAACTTGAATATTCCTGTTTTTGCAGGAGATATTGACAAAGATCAGCCTGTACATATGAGAAGGCTGATCTTAGTCTACATCACCTATTTGTCACTTTCAAACCAAAGATGTTTATAAAATTCAATTTCAAAACAAAATATTAACCCACAACTACAGCTTCCAGTGTTTGGAGCCCTATGTTTTTAATGAAAGTCTGAAAAGGATTTTATTCAGCATGACAAGTATTAATGTAGATTGATTGATGAGATGGGATTTAATGCCACTTTTAACAGTTTTTCTTGGTTCGATCCCCGGAAGCAGCACATATTCTTTCTGACATTTGTCTCTCTCACCACGATATGACTGAAATACTGTTAAAAGTGGCATTAAATCCCATTCAATCAATCAATCATTTTAACAGTATTTTAGTCATATCATGATGGCTGGAGAACCTAACCATAGAATTCTGGTATTTCTGACACCAGTACTAGCACTACATCCTTTCCAAGCCTCATGCTGCCTATCCCACTTAGGTTTACGATTATTCCACCCATTGATCGGAGACAATTGTCAGAAAGAATGCCACAGCCGGGCATTGAGCCTGGGACCCTATGATTAGGAGTCTGAAGCCCTAACTCCTGTACTATAGCCACAGCAAGGATTAACCCATTCCAACTCAATCCCTCCTTTTTACGCCCCTCGAGAAAAAAGCTTTGGAAAACATTTTGGCAAATGAAGAAATTGCTTGTATCAAGCAATTTCTTCATTATCCACAATGTTTTCTATCCAAAAAAAACGAACAAATTCAAAATTCCATCAACTTGAAATTGTCATCTGCAGCTTCTTTCAATTTGGACCAGTCTAAAATTTTTCTGTGTTTGAATGGGTTAATGTAGAAAATATGCTCCAGACAAGAACTGGACACCCACAGAAACACATCTACACACTCTGACACAGACATACAGACAGCGGTAACTGTACATACCTGTCCACATTACATAGTAGGGACAGGGGCATTAAAACCCCATCATTTCTTATAATAAATAAATAACATTATCAATCCATATACACTATCAAGACATCAAATAAGCAAATATTTCTAACAATTTGAGATAGTCTTGATATGGAATTATTTTGGGCATAATGCTATGGAAATGCCTTATTCAATCAAAATATTATGATTAAACACATTCAAACACAATCCCGCTCCTTTTTGCCCCTCAAGAAAAATGCTTTGGAAAACATTATGGGAAATGAAGAAATTTCTTGTCCCAATTCTATATTTTCCATGATATTTTGCACTCCACAAGACAAAGATTTTTAAAAATTTCATTAACTAGAAATTTTTGTCACTATCTTCTTTCATTTTAAATGAGTCTAAAATATTGTCTTCTGATAATCAGTTGTAAGATGGTATTTATCAGTAAACATTTATCAGTTACCATGACAATATCACTTACCACATCTCCACTTTCAGCATCGTAAAATCTCTCAATCAGCTGCACAGTTGTACTTTTACCGCAACCAGAACTACCAACCAGGGCCACAGTCTGTCCAGGAGACACTGTGATATTCAGACCGTTCAGGACTGTGACATCCTTTCTAGTTGGGTAACGGAACTTTACGTCAGAGAAAGTCACAGAGGCAGTATAGGAGCCCTAAAACAATACAATTTTAGGTAGGTGTCATTTTTATCAGTTTAACATATTTTTAAACAATTCCACACCTTAACAGACTCACGAAATATATATATAGAAAGTAATGTGAGGAAAGGAGAAATTGCTTGCTACAGGAGAATCCTCTTCATTGCAACATCAATTTGTCAGATCTTTTGTTGCAATTAAAGAAAAGTTGCTATTAAAGGAGCTATTTATTCTATAAGCCTAATGTTTGTACAAAATGTGAGTTGCAATTAAGCAATTGCATTGCTATTATCAGGATTGCAAGAGGATTCGGCCGTAATTGTTTAACGCTTTACTGTTTTTCAACTTTTTATACTAGTCCAAATTCAAAAGGGTAGCAGATGATATTATAAAGTGTAATACAAAAAGTAGAAACCTTATATGATAGAAAATATTGTTGGAAAAGAAAAAAAATGCTTATTACAAGCAATTTCTTCTTTTTACACAATGTTTTCTCAAGTTAAATGTGACAGGGATGTAACAAGCAGGGATTGTAGAGGAAAGGGTTAATATACGAGTCAATATGTTGTCATAAAATAAAAGGCTGGTTAACCCTTGTCAAGCTGAACCAGGAATATTCCTGTTTGGGCAGGACAAATAGACAAAGATCAGCCTGCACGTATATGCAGTCTGATCTTTAATCTACACCACCTGCTTATCCAGTTCATAACAGAATTGTTTATGAAATCAGTTTTCAAATGAAAAATTGACCTAGAATTAGTGCTTCCAGTCATTTCAGTCCTTTGATTTTAGTGCAATTCTGAGCAGGATTTTATTCAGCATGCCAAGGGTTAATTCATCAAACAATTTAATGATTTAAGGTGACAATCTGTCAACATTTTTGCAAAAAACAAGAAGCAATCTATGAGTGATTTCTTGAAAAGAAAATTTCTACTTTAAATTTTACTTCTAATTTCTCAATTCCAATTTTGCTATAAGAATTACACTTATCTGGCTCTGACGAAGGCAACTCTGTTGTCTACAAAGTTTAACCCATTACCAGACAGCTAAATTTTAGACTGGCACAAATTGAAAGGAGTTGCGGACGACAATTTAAAGTTTATCAAATTTTTTCTTTTTTCATATTTCTGTGAAAATAACATTGTGATTAATGAGGAAATTGCTTGTAACAAGCAATTTCTTCATTTTCCACAATATTTTCCAATGCCTATTTTCTTGGGGGCATCTAAAAGTATCACTGAGTAGAAATGGGTTAAACCCTTGTCTAGCTGAATAAAATTCTGTTCAAAATTGTACTTAAATCAAAGGACTGAAATCACTAGGAACACTATTTACTGGTCAATTTTCGTTTGAAAAATGATTTTATAAATAATTCTGCACATATGTGCAGTCTGATCTTTGTCTATACCTCCTGCCCATACAGGAATACCATGGGTTCAGCATGACAAGGGTTAAGATCTATTTAAGCAATTACCATATGGAAAAAGTTCAGAATGGTCCAAATTGAAGGAGTTAAGGATGACAAATCAAAGTTTATAAAATTTTAGATTTGTTCTACCTTCTTGATGAAAAAACTGTGGTATTGTAAAAATCACTTGCTGCAAGCAATTTCCTAATTTCCCACTATGTTATCTGAATTGCTTTTCTTGAAGGGCTTCAAAAAGCATCAATGTGTGGAATAGGTTACAAAGACCTTTCTCACCTCCGATGGTTTGTTTCCCTCTGTGGAGTATGAATCTATACTTGGAATAGAGTCCAACAGTTTGAAAATTTGTTCTGCGGATGTTTGGGCTTTGGCAGCATCAGGGGCGAAAGAACTGGCCTGACCAATAGACATGGCACCAAAAACAATGGCTGAAAATACCCTGCAAACATATGATGAATAATACAGTTGACCTTTGGATATCCATCATCAGACAAAAAAATGTTAGGTACAAACTGAAAAAAGTAAAAGACAACATTTCTTATTGCAATAAATTGGAACAAGAAAAGAACCTAACCTCTTTCTAAATTAGAAGATGTTGTAGGCTACCATTTTAGGTTTATGGAATTTAAAAAATCTTTGCCTTTTAGGATAGAAAAATTGTGGACATTGAAGAAAATGCTTGTTACAAGCAATTTCTTCATTGTCCACAATGTTTTTCAAAGCTTTTTTCTTGAGGGGCATAAAAAAAAATGGGATAGTGAGGGAAGGCAGTTTGCCTGAATAAGAAACACAATTTGTCGTAGCCCATTATCACACGGCAGAATTTAGGACCAGTCAAAATTGAAAAAGTTGCAGACAATATTTCAAAACTTGTGAAATTTTGGATTTTTTTTACTTTCAGCATTGTTGATAATGAAGAAATTGCCTGCGACAAGCAATTTCTCCATTTTCAAAAATGTTTCCCTAAGCTTTTTTCTTGAGGGCGTCTTAAAATGCTATTGAATGAGAATTAGCTAATCTTAATCTACAATTTATTAGGTGAATGAATGATTGAATGAATGGGGTTTAACGCCGCTTTTAACAGTATTTCAGTCATATCGCGGCGGCTGGAGCACCTAACAATGGATTCCTGGTATTTCTCACACCAGTACTACCACTATATCCTTTCCTAGCCTCCAGCTGCTATCTCACTTAGGTTAACGATTATCCACCCATTGGTGAGAGACAATTGTTGGAAAGAATATTTGCCGCCGCCGGGGATCGAACCCATGACACCCATGATTGAAGATTAGGAGTCTGGCGCTCTACCGACTGCGCTATGGCGGCGGCTGTTTATTAGGTGAAATATATCCATGTTTGTCCTATAATAGATCTAATCTTAAAAATAAAACGATTTGAGTAAAATCTAACCAAATTTGATTTCCAAGCTTTTTGTTTAGGGTGTTTATTTATTCCATCATTATAAGACATATTATTTCGTTCCTATAGTTGATCTTTTCCTGCTTTCCAAAAATTTAGACCTGTCCGAATTCAAAGGATTTGCAGAAAAAAAATTATTAGTATGGTAGAAACTAGAACTTGTCACAGTATGTGACTTAATACCCCCGCAAGTGCTTTCAGTGTAATGACAACTTTATCAGTACAAGGACATAGCTACTGACTTTGCTTTTCTAGAAAGGAGGAGTTTGCAATACAAAATTGGTAGTATAGTTAGCTGTATATGTCTACAAAGCATAAATTATGTCCAAGTTCAAGGGGAGATAATTCTTGAACAAGGGGGAATTAAGATTTCAAAATTGTGTCTTGCAAAACTTCAAAATGTGGTTAATCTTTGTATAAAATTTCAATGGTATTGAAGCAAAACTGAAGGAATAGTTCTCAACACAAAATTGGTAGTATTTTGTACACAGACAGGCTGATTCCAGTATACCCCCGAAAACATCCGTTTTGCGGGGATATAAATATTGTGGAAAAAGAAGAAATTGTTTTTCTGCAATATTTTCTCAGTTATGAAATCACAGGGATGTGAAAACCAGGGATAGAACAGGAAAGGGTTTATATTTTTACACTAAACTTACTTGAACACTGCTACATAAT
Source organism: Fragum fragum (assembly GCA_946902895.1). Taxonomy (NCBI): domain Eukaryota; kingdom Metazoa; phylum Mollusca; class Bivalvia; order Cardiida; family Cardiidae; genus Fragum; species Fragum fragum. Next base: position 44,482,256 of record OX336377.1, on the reverse strand, counting down.
CAATCTCTCTATCCTGTACAAGTTTGGCGCCATACCAAAATGCAGCTGCGTAGGCAAAGAAAATAATTCCCTGAGTAATAGAGAATGAGATTCCAATAACATGGGCTTTCTTCAATGATGTTTCATAAGGTCCCTTGAGTTCATGAATAAATTTGTCATAAAATGTTTTCTCTTTAGTTAATGAGGCTACTGTGCGTACATTCTCAATGGATTCTACAGCAACCTGAAAGAAAATGAGGATTCTAACTTTAACCCATTTCCAACTTGACAAAATTTTTAGACTGGTCCAAATTGAAAGAAGCTGCAGACACATATTTCAAGTTGATGGAATTTCAATTTTTTGGGTCTTGTTTGATAGAAAACATTGTGGATAATGAAGAAATTGCATCGGATAAAGCAATTTCTTCATTTTCCACAATGTTTTCCAAAGCTTTTCTCTAGAGGGGCGTTAAAAGGAGGGATTGTTTGGGAATGGGTTAAACATCTAAATCAACAGACTGCACTTTATTTATTGAACCTTTAAAACATAGATATATCTTAAAATAATAGTCAACATGTGCAGCAAGCATCTTGAGCTCGGAGTAAAAGGTTTTTTTTCTTTTTCTTTTTTTAAAAAAATATCAAATTTCAACTACAAAACATTGGCTTTTTTTTGTATTTCAGTTGAGTCATGTTGGCTGGAGCACCTGACCATGGATTCCGGTATTTCTCACATCAGTTCTACCACTAAATCCTTTTCTAGCCCCCAGCTGCTTATCCCACTTTAATTTATGATTATTCACCCATTGGTGGGAGACGATGTAAGAAAGTATTTGCTTTGACTTGGGATCAAACCCTGGACCTCATGATTGAGACTCTTACGTGCTACCAACTGCGCTATGGCCAGGGTGCTATTTTGTAGAAATTCAAAATCCAACTACAAAGGTGTCACAGACACTGTTGTCCCTGCAAACAATGGCATTTGTCCCAAATACCAGATGCAAAGTAAGAAGTACAAAAGATAAAGTAACCTGTGAAGTCAGTTTTGAAATTGACCTTAAATTGTAACCTAGACCTTAGACCAATAAAATTATACTTTTTTAAACAAGCAATTTCTATTTGTCCACAATGTTTTCAACAACCAAATAGCATGGCACTTGCAGGTTTCAAGTAGAACAACTGCACAAAAATATTTTCAAATCTATTAAAAAATGCACACAATTATGCTCCCTATAAGGTCAATCTTTTGAGTTGCCCTAAATTATATCATTGACCTTTGGGCATATATCAACATGTCAAACATTTTGCATGACACAATTTTTCTCATAGGTAAATAAATACTTTCATCGCAAACTTCAGTAAAGTATCTCCTTATTCCTATAACGAGGAAAGATTGAACTTTTTACCAAAGAAAGGCTGTTTTCACTGCAATATAAGCTATAAAATCTTTCCCTTACCTTTCCTGCAGCTTCCAGTGCTTCTTTATTTTTTCCTGCAGCCCCATTCAACATTTGCATTTGTAGAGCGCCCCCAACCATAATGAAAGGGAAGAAACAAAGGATGACCAGTGACAGTTTCCAACTGTAGATGAAGGCAATGATTAGACCGATTAGGATACTTGATACACTCAAGATGGCAGAACCAAGTCGAACACCAGATGCCTGGAAGAATAAAAGTCATGACTCTTACCTAATTATCAGACAAAAATGACCTCATAACTATGTATTCCTCACCTGTTTACATACAGAGGCAAACATTTTAACCCAATACCAAATGACAAAGATTAAGACTAATCCAACTAGGAAAAAGTTGCTAGGAAAAGGTTGCAAACAATATTTTTTAGAAGATGGAATTTATTAAATCTTTGTCTTTTTTTAGCGGGGTGTCAAAAGCAGGATTTTGTGGTAATTGGTTGAATGCACTATAGAGGATATTTTGTGACAACTTTGGCAGACACAAACATCTTAACATTAAAGCTCTTGACAGTTAATGAAATTTAAAAGATTTCACTCATTATGATAACTCTTGTCAGGCGGTAATTGGTATTTTTCTGATCTAGCAGGATTTACAGACTAAGATCAGCCTGTCAGATTGCATAGAAAAGGAATAATTTTCACAGTTGGGTGATTCTTAAATGTTTTTTCGTAGAGGGTCAATAGATGATGAATAATACAAAATATCATAGCTCTAGGCCTTAATGATCGGGAAAAGAAGATTTTCAAAGATTTTCTTCTTTATTTGTATGTAAAATCAGGGATTGCACTGAAAAGGGCTAGTTTCAGAGTATGGTAATTCTTTGAAGTATTTTGGTAGGGGGTCATTAAATGAAAATATATACCAAAATCAAACCTCTAGGCCTTATTGTTTGTAAGGAAAAGATTTTCAAAGATTTCCTTCTTTATTCGTATGTAAATCAGGGATTGCACAGAAAAGCGCTAATTCTCAGGGTACAGTAATTCTTTTAAGTATTTTGGTAGAGGGTTCATAAATGATGATATAAAAAAATATCAAAGCTCTATGCCTCTAGTTTTGAGGAGAAGATTTTTTAAGTTTTTTCACTTTTCACCATAATTCTTCATGGATTTCAATTCTTTGAAGTATTTTGAAAAGGCATGACCTAAGGATTTTTTTGTGAAGTTTGGTTGAAATTCATTCTTTAAATGAGAAGAGAAGATTTATTTGTAATTTGTGAACGGATGGATAGACAGATGGTCAGACGAATGGACAGACAGCTGGACGCCTGATGACGACCGGTCACAATGTGTACTTTGTGCTCAGGTGAGTTAAAAGAAGAAAATTATTGGCCCACAATATCAGGGCCTTTAAAAGCTTTCAGTTTTTTTTATTTTAATGCATTTTAACCCATTCCAACATAGTCACGCTTTTAAATGCCCCCAAATATAAAAGACTAAGAAAACATTGTGGAGAATGAAGAAATTGCTTGTTACAAGCAAATTCTTCATTATCCACAATGTTTTCTACCCTATTAGACAAAGATTTTGAAGATTTCATCAACTTAAAAACTGATGTCTGCAAGTTCTTTGAATTTGGACTGGTCCAAAACTTAATCATGTGGGAATGCCTTAATGCATTGGATGTTGTCCTGCATGACAAGAGATAAAATTTGGACCCTACAACATAAGTCAATCATAACCCATTCCCACTCAGTGACGCATTTAGACACCCCCAAGAAAAAAAAAAGCTTTGGAAAATATTGTGGAAAATGAAGTAATTTGATTGTTACAAGCAATTTCTTCATTTTCCACAATGATTCTACCCAGAAAGTTGAAACAAGAGGACCATGATGGTCCTAAATCGCTCACCTGAGGCATCTCCAAATTACAGTACTTTTTTGTATAAAAAAGACACAACTTGAGCAAAATAAATAAAAGATATGTAAGATTTTGGGCTTTGTACAAAACAATCCAATAATGCTTTACAATAATAATGAATGCCTTTGGCTTTATAGTTTTATCCATTACCAAACTATCCCAGAATTTGTCACCCTCAGGGAAAACAGGTTTGAAAAATACATAGTGAGAAAGGGAGTGACAAGCAATTTATCCATTTCTCACAGTGTTTTCTACCTGAAATTCTTTCTATTTAGATTTCAATCAAACTCTAATTACTGTCTGCAACTTCAATGGGTGTAATTTTAGCAACCTTGGTAGAGAACAATCTGGATGTACTATAAATCAAAATATGAATGCATTAAAACTTATACATGAGGAGTGGAAGATATTTGAACATGCTCTTATTGAGCGTTTTTCATATCTTTGGATGCCTTGGGAAGGGCCATGTTTATCAAAAGGATATAAACATGGTAGATAACAATAATGTTATCCTTTATTTTTAATGTAAATGCTCTGGAACCTGTATTTAAGAAGAATTCTTTCAATGCAATTTACGCAATTTTCGACCCCAGGAACAGAGACATTTTATATCCTAAGAGCATATTTTACTGTTACGTAGTACAAAATTATTTAGCCATGCTACATACCAAATATGTATGCCCTTCACCTCATTTTTCAGAAGGAGAAGACTTTTGATGTTGCTCTAATTGGGTGTTTTCAAAAATTTTGACCTCTGGGGCAGTGCCATGTTTTATCCCAGGGCTAAAATTTTAGCTTACATGGTAGAGAACCATCTGGATATGCTATATACAAAATATAAATGCCTTAGACTTTGTAGATTGGGAGGAAAAGACTATTGAACATGGTCTAATTGAGCATTTTTACAAACTTTGGACACCCAGGGAAGGGGTGTTTATTAACCTACAAGCATAACTTGATCAAAACAGATAGATAACAGCCAGGCTATGCTACACTCAAAATATAAATGCCCTCCTCCTTAATTTTGGACCCCTAGTGCAGAGCCGTTTTTGACCTGAGGAAGACAACTTTTAGTGATATGGTACAAAACCATCTAGTTATATTCCATTACAAATATGAATATCCTAGACCTTATAGTTTCAGAGGAGAAGTCTTTTGAAATTGCCCTAATTAAGCATTTTTCCAAACTTCGGACCTCAGGGGCGGGGCAATTTTTGACTCCAGAGATTGAATATTTAAAAAAACTTGAATGAGAACCATATGATTAAGCTCTATATAAAATATAAATGCCTTTGGCCTTGTAGTCTGTGAAAAAAAAGACAACAAAGATTTTCTAAAATTTCCCATTTTCATATGCTACAGTAACAACAGTTAACGGAATTAAATTCTTTTAACAACTTTTGAAGAGCTTCACATAAGGAACATCCCTGCAAAGTTTAAGCTTGATTGGCCTACTGGTTTAGGAGGGAAAAATTTTTAAAGATTTTTACAGATTTACTAAATATTCCCATTTTCACATGCCGCGGCAACAAGAGTTTTTGACGGAATTAAATTCTTTTGACAACTTTTGTAGAACTTCACCCAAGGAACATCCCTGCTAAGTTTCAGCTTGATTGGCCTACTGGTTTAGGAGGAGAAAATTTTTGAAAGATTTTTACAGATTTACTTAAGATTCCCATTTTCACATGCCGCGGTAACCAGAGTTTTTGACGGAATTAAATTCTTTTAACAACTTTTGTAGAACTTCACCCAAGGAACATCCCTGCAAAGTTTCAGCTTGATTGGCCTACTGGTTTAGGAGGAGAAGATTTTTTAAAGATTTTTACAGATTTACTAAAGATTCCCATTTTCACAAGCCGCGGCAACCAAAGTTTTTGATGGAATTAAATTCTTTTAACAACTTTTGTAGAACTTCACCCAAGGAACATCCCTGAAAAGTTTCAGCTTGATTGGCCTACTGGTTTAGGAGGAGAAGATTTTTAAAGATTTTTACAGATTTACTAAAGATTCCCATTTTCACATGCCGCTGCAACCAGAGTTTTTGACGGAATTAAATTCTTTTAACAACTTTTGTAGAACTTCACCCAAGGAACATCCCTGCAAAGTTTCAGCTTGATTGGCCTACTGGTTTAGGAGGAGAAGATTTTCAAAGAAATTGTGGACGGACGGACAGACGGACGGACAGACGGACAACGACAGATCACAATAGCTCACCTCGCACTTTGTGCTCAGGTGAGCTAAAAATCCAAAATTTCATAAACTTTAATTTGTTGTCTGCATCTTTTTTCAATTTGGACAACTATAAAATTTTGCTGTCTAATAATGGGTTAAACCCCAAAAACGTAAAATGGTTCATCCTTCTTCATTTTGCATAGAACACAACTAGACATTCTTACATTGAACATAAAACCTCTTTACCAATCCCATAAAAACCTGTTTTCTGACACCCCTCAATAAAAGAGAGTAAAGAAAAAACTGTCGAAAATGAAGATATTGCTTCTAACAACCTTTCTTCAGTTCTCACATTGTTTTCTATCCAAAATAAGAAAAATTTTAAGGTTTCATCAAATTTAAACTGTGGTCTCTAACTTCTTTCCATTTGGACTAGTCTAAAATTTTGTTCTGTGGTAATGTCTAATACGGATTTTTTGAATAATTTTTCAAGAGATCAATTCAACAATGTCACATTTCAAATATGAACAATACCTTGTCTCGCAGTTTTGGACAGGAAGATTTTGAGAAAATTCCTTATCAAGTCGGTAATCCAAAAACCAGCCAGGTATCATAATGTGAAAAAGGCTTCTAGAGCTATTTTTCTGTAGTGTTTACAAAAGGGAGATTAAATTGAAAAGTGTAAACTCATTACAAAATGACAAAATTTTGGACCTGTCCAAACACAGATAAGTTGCAGATAACGATTCGATTTGATGAATCTTTAAGAATCTTTGTCTTTGTGGGTAGAAAACATGGTTCAAAATGAAGAAACTGCTTTAAACTCTTCATTGTTTTGCAAAGCTGTTTTCTGGATGGGCATCAAAAAGCATAATTGTGGTCAATAAAGGATAGGTGGAATCTTTATCTCTTTGAAATTAACTAATGATTATTGAAAGAAATCTTGATAATTCACTGAAAAATATTAAAGAAACCTGTACTTACTCCTTGCACCTGAGAAGCGTCAGTTGCCAATCTAGTGGTTAAAGCTCCAACAGTGTTGTCATGGTTATCAAAATACCCAACGTCCTGAAATATACAAAACACTCTTAACCCATTCCAACTCAATCCCTCCTTTTTATGCCCCTCAAGAAAATAGCTTTTGAAAACATTGTGGAAAATGAAGAAATTGCTTGTATCAAGCAATTTCTTCATTATCCACAACGTTTTCTATCCAAAACGACGAAAAAGTTCAGAATTCCATCAACTTGAAATTGTCGTCTGCAGCTTCTTTCAATTTGGACCAGTCTAAAATTTTGCCGTGTGGGAATGGGTTAAAATGGGAATGTCTAATGGCTTGAGCATTAAGCCTTGTCAAGCTCAACCCAAAATATCCCTGAAATGGCAGGAGGTACAGACTAAGATCAGCCTTCACATAAGTATTGTATAGACACTTGGAATAGTACTTCAATTAACACTTGATTTGTTCTCTTCAAGACATGTATAAGAGTAAAATATTATGAAAATCTTACCATAGTTACAAATTATAGACAAAGTAATAATCTAACCTTCACCCTTTACTGTGACCTCAGTCTGTAAGGTAGGAGACAGATTTATGTGCAGTACTCTTGTGTGGGTAGTGTGAACTGTTCACAGGGAGTAGGCAATCAGACTATAGGTTCAAGAGGAATAAGCAGTCAAAAGATCTTCTATTTCTGTTATCTTGCATATAATATCTGATGGTCTAAAAAAGCAGAATAGTGCAGAATTGGGTTAAACAAAATTACCTGTCTTAACATGGCTTTAAATGACATTGCTCTGAGCCTCAAGGTCAAATATTCTCCAGATCTTCCAAACATGTAACCCTGAAATCAGAAATTGAATTTCAGATTACTAACATTTTCCCATAGAAATCTGCCAAAAACTTCCCTGCATCAATATAAGACATATTTTTGTCAAACCACATGCACCTGAAATGTTACACAAGCTCTTAAGAAGAATACACTCAGATTGATTACATATTGGTAAAATTGAAGGCATATAAAATATTGTTTATGTGATGATATAATGAGTAAATTCATGAATTTCATAGGTACACATGCCAGTAATATGGCAAGGGTTAACCAATTACCACACTGTGGACAGACAGATGGACGCCAGTAAAACAATCTGTCCCTAATCTTATTGATGTGGGAGCATGGCCATGGACACTGAATCGCATGGCCCCTGAAGTAAACAAGAGGCCTATAGGGCCTTATTGATCACCTGAGTCCAAAGGGCAGGAAAAATATGGACAACTAGATAAGGCATGTACTACATTCCCCATAAGTATATGGAATATAGAGCAAAAGAAGTATAATAGACACCAGACAAAATACGACCATAATAGATCACCAATAGCAAAGTTCAGGAGAACTGAAAACTGATCATTATGAAAGTCAAGACGTTGAGCCATGGCAACAGCTCATATGATATTTATATGATTCACTGATTTAATCTCGAAAAATTTTATAGAAGATTCAACTTCACACATCAGATAAAATCACATTTTTTGTTATACACAAAGGTGAAGATCAGGTGCTCCTCAAAAAAAACACATTTCTGAGAAGAGGATTTTTTAGTTTTCACTATATATGCCCATGTAAATCTTGTGATCCCTGGGGACATGCAAATTTTGACCCTGGGGCCATTATTTGAACAAACTACATGTATATAGAGGTCTACTAGATGCAGCTTTCAATTTAGCTTTGTATCATAGGGGGCCCAATGGGCCCTTGGCTCTTGGTCAAGGGGGTCATGCGATATAAATACATAGACAAGCTATTGAATTACAAGGTTTTAAATGTAACCAACCATATCAATTGATAATAAATATATTGTTTTGACCAAAATAGATCTATTAGAAAAAGTTAAGGCATTATTACCATGACTTCATTCAGAGAAGTTTAATTGAATGGGTGATTGAAGTGTGCCATTTGGGCCCAGTCTTCATTTTGAAGGGGGTCATTTTGGGTTTTAGAGGGCCATTTTAGCCATGGCCCCCTCTAGATTGAACACTGCTAGATGATGCTAAATACTAGATATTAAAGCTATATGCTTTCTGTTTTGGAGAAGATCGTTTAGTTTTCAGATTTCACTATACAAACCTATGTAAAACTTGTGCCCATTGGGGACGGGCCAATGTTTACCCTGGGGCCATAATTTTTACATTCTTGACAGAGGATTCTGTATACCGAATATGACAGCCTTGCTGTTTGGAAGATCTTTTTACGTTTTCACTATAAAAGATATAAGCCTATGTAAACCTTGTGACCCACCCAGGGAGCCCAATTATGACCTGAGGTGGAGAGGCATAATTTGAATAATTTTGGTAGAGGTCTACTAAGATTTGAACTTGTGACCTAAGGTTTTTTCCCCTGTGGACACATGACAGACAACGACCATGAATGCCTGACACAGCTAGACCATTATAGCTCAAGACATAAGGATTCACTGAAATCTTTGAAATGGTTCTAGAGAAGCATTTCAAGCTTTAAAAAATTTTTCTTTCAAAAGTCAAATCACGTTAAATTCATATACTGAGTTTTATAAAAGGTAATAAAAAAATTTTAAAATTTGCACTTTATACCATATATGGACAAAAGTCACCACCATAAAAGCTTTACTTTTGAAACAATCTAAATTATATGAAGGAAAATGACAAAAAGTTATCTGAGGATCTTTCCTCTAATTTGGTTGAAACCCTTCAATAGGTTTCTGAGAAGATTTACAACGTTTTCAGTATATACAATCTTTGGAAATTAACACTGCCCATTTAAGCCATATTTCTCATCCACTCATTTCTTTTAAAATAATCTGATAAAGGATCACCAAGCAATCATATGAAATCCATCAACTGGATTGGAGAAGAAGATTTCAAAAGCTTTTACCATATACATGTATTGGAATTAGCCCTGCCCATCAAGGCAATATTTTTCACATTGTCAAAATTTTAAGAAGCTTTTCAAAGTTTTTACCATATATGGAAATTAGCTGCACCCATTAAAACCATTGAGGGAATTTGATAAAAGGTCATCAAAGGATCATTTCTCTCCAATTTATATGAAATTCATTCATTTGTCTCTGAAAAATATTTCAAAGATTTCACTTTATATGGAAATAAGCCCTGCCAATTTAAGTCATATTTTTAATACAATCAAAATTTGAAACGCTCAACAAAGGATCATTACTGTAAAATTTGGTTGAAAACTATTCATTTCTTTGAGAGGAATGAAGCAAGTTTAAGGATGGACAGAGGACGGACACCACACCATGGCAAAAGCCCTCTTGCTTTCATCAGTAGAGCTAAAAACTGGTCATGAACACAGTCTAGTAGAGAAGAATACAATCTCATTGAATCTGATCATACATTTTAACACATTCCAAATACTATACCCTATTTTCACCTACCTGTGTTAAATAAGTGCAAAAACTAGCAACTCCAATAGCAACAAAGATCAGGACATAGGTTCTAATTTCCTCTTCTTGTTTCTCTAAATCTGCCTCGGCAAATACCTGAAAGACAAAATAAAAAACAATTGACCAAAAGCTGGCCCCCGCCCACTTACTTCCTTAGCCCTGCCCACTGACACCCACAGAAAGTCCCGCTTTGATTTTTCAAAGGGTTAGTGTGCAAAATTTATGATCAGTATCATGCAACAAAAATTAGAATGGTTGGTTTCCGACATAAATGTTGCAACTAAAACTTTTCTAAGATGTAGTAAAAACGTTTAAGTCACCAAACCAAAAAGGTAAAAAAATTGTAGCTCATGACAGAGTTGAAAGCTCAGGTCCATGCTGAATAAATGATTTGATTGGTTGGTTGATTCCTTGATTGACAGCTGCAATATGTCAATTCGCCATATACCAGACAAAATAATTTCATATTCTTGGTTCACTTGGTTCAAGTTCAGGTAAAAAGAAGAGGACCATGATGGTACTATATTGCTCAAGGCTTTATGATTTCTTAAAAATATCAAATTTCCAACCGAAATGGTTTTGGAGAAGATTTTTTTAAGTTTTCTCCTGCAATCCTACGAAAATTCAAGAATCCACAAAATAGAGCTAATTTAACCCATTCCCACACAGTGACAGTTTTGGACACCCCTCAAGAAGAACAAATGGGAAAACATCTTGTAAAATGAAGAAATTGCTTGTAAGGAATTTCTTCATTCTACACAATGTTTTCTACTCAGAAAGTTGAAAAACTCTAAAATTTCACCAACTTTTAATTTTCGTCTGAAACTTCTTTCAATTTGGACCAGTCTAAAATTTTGTCGTCTGGTAATGAGTTAAGAGTTGAGTCATTCTCTGAAGTAGATTGGTAGAGTGTAATTAAGCAATGATATATACTAAATATCAAAGCTCTTTGCTTGTGGAGAAGAATATTTTCAAAGATTTCCTTCTTTATACCTATGTTTAATAGGGATTGCACAGAAAAGGGTTAATTCTTAGATCGTGTTTATTCTTTGAAGTGGTTGGTAGAAGGTCAATAGGCATTGATAAATACCAAATATCAAAGTTTAGGCTTTATGTATTGGGAGAATGAGACGTTAAAAAAATGCCGTCTTTATTTGTATGTAAAATGAGGGATTGCACAGAACAGGGCCTTTGCAAGAGGCACTTGAGCCCCTGTATTGTTCCACGGGCATGAATGTACTGGTTGAGTAAATTTTTGCATCAATTCAATATAAACTGAATATAAGGAGAATAAATGCAAGTCATTGAAATCTTTGATTCATTTAGTTCTTTAGTACCATTTCAAACTTTTTATCGTTTTTACAAGTTATATAAAATTCATTATTTGAAATTTTATACAATATATGGACATCACGAACCACCATAATAGCCATTTTTTTCAACCAATCAAAATTATATGAACAAGCAGTCATCTGAGAATCATTCCTGCAAAATTTGGTTGAAATCCATCGACAAGTTTCTAGGAAATTTACAAAGTTTTCAGTATATATCATGTATGGAAATAAGCCCTGCCCATTAAAGTCTTATTATCATCCGATCAAAGTTATTTTTACTATCTGATAAAAGGTTAAATTTGGTTGATATCCATTGACTGATTTCAGAGGGAGGAATTTCAAGCTTTTACCATGGAAATTTGCCCCTTCCATTAAAGCCTTGTTTTTATCTGATCAAAATAATTTGAAGCAATCCAATAAATGTTCACCCAAAGATCATTTCTGTGAAATTTGGTTTAAATCTATCCATTGATTTCTGGGAAGATCTTTTAAGCTTTCACCATATATGGAAATTAGCCACGCCCATTAAGACCAAGTTTTTTCATACAACTAAAATTCTTTGAACGGCTCTGATAGAGATTCAGCGTAGGAATATTTTTGTGAAATTTTATTGAAATCTATTTTCTAGGTTCAAAGCTCTTGGCATATATGGACATTAGCACTAACCATTAAAGCCATGTTTTTCAACTGATCAAAATTCTTTCAAGATACCTGATAGAGGGTCACCAAAGGATCATTTCTGTGAAATTTGGTTGAAGTCTGTTTAGTACTTTCTGAGGAGAAGATTTTCAAAGGAAAAGTTTACAGACAGAAGGAAGCACAACAGACACCACGCCAAAACAATAGCTCTCTGGCTTTCAGCCAGTGGAGCTTAAAACGGGAAAGGGTAAAATTATCATTTGCAACTTCTTTCAACTTTGACTAGTCTAAAATTTTGTCGAGTAGGAATGGGTTGAGGCACTTTAGATACTTGATCAATGGAATTTAAAAGTAAGCTGAAACAAGATGTGTTCGTGAAACACAATCCCGCCGTTCAAGAGGTTTATTTGGAGTTTGACCTTGGCATGTGACCTTGATCTTATCACTTGACCTTGACATGAGATGATGCATATCATGGAGATGTTTCATCATGCCAAATATAAGCATTGTATCTTGTATAGGCTGGTAGTAATTGGCAATGTTAAGTTTTTTGGTTAAGCTTTGCAGACAGATAGACCGATGATGGACAGACAGACAGACGGACAACAGTAAAACGATATGCCCCCTATCTTTGAAACAGGGGGGATAAAAAATCAGTTGAACTCACCCCAAGAATTTCAGCAAATATAATAGCAAAAGCAGGCATGGTGCCTCCATTAAGAAGAGCAGCCAAACACCCCAACATGATACACCACCATTCATCAGCATTCACCTTCAATATTCTTCCAATTGATGCATTGACTTTCTCCTTCTCTTCTTTCTTCTACACAACATAAGAAATAATATATACTATAAACCATTCAACCACAATCCCACTTTTTTACACCCCATACATTTTTTTTCATATTCACCATGTTTTCTACCCAAAAAGACAAAGATTTTTTCAATTTAATCGATTAAGAATTGTCATCTGAACATTCTGTGAAAAATGGAAAAGTCTAAAAATCTTTTTGTGGGAAAGGGCTAACAAATACCTAAGTAGGGCTAATTTCAGCTGAATTGACTTAATTATGCAGGTTGTATTGACCTTGAGTGTTGCAAATACTGTCTATGTTTTAATTCACAGTCCAGCTCATATGTACCAAATTTGAGATACTGCCAGTGTTTCTGTGTTTTCTAAAGCTTTTTATATTAAAGTGTCATCTTTTTTAAAGCTATTTCCACACAATCACCCTTTGTAATGCTCTTAAAGAAAAGGCTTGTTGAAATTGAAGATATTGAAGATATTGCTTTTAAAATCAATTTCTTCATTATCCACAATGTTTCCTGCCAAAAAAGAAAAAGATTTGTTAAATTCCATCAACTAAAACTGTCTTCTTCATCTTCTTTCAATAGGAACAGTCTGAATTTTTTTTGTCTTGCAATGGGTTTATTGGCTGGCGGCTCAGCAACAAACATAATTAAAATGCTTCTCTAGTAATGATAAACAAGAATTGTCACAATGCAGACTCATACCCCTCACCAGTCACTGAAGTAGCACAGTTGACTCTTGACCCACAATAGCCAAGAAAATCAATTGTGTTCTTGGTCTTTGAACTAAATGATCCAAAGATAATAGGACACTTCCTTGAGCTATTGGCAACAACTGTATCAAATTTCAAGGTTGTTAGTCCATTGGTTCTGTGAGTTAGAGTATCAAACAGTTTTCAAGAAAGGTTCAATTGTCACCTTGACCTTTAATTTACATGTCCCTAAAAAAGGCAACTCCTTGGGTCATAGACAACATGTGAATAAAGTTTCAGGTTTGTAGGTCAAATGGCTTCCTTGGGTCACTGGCAACTTTTGCATCAAGTTTCAATGTTTGGATCAATCAGTTCAAGAGCTAGAGCAGAGAAACAGTTTTCAACCAAAGTTCAATTCTGACCAAGTTTCAATGTTTAGGTCAATTGGTTCTAGAGCTAGAGTAGTGAATGGTGGATGGTCCCTTTCTAATAACAATTATTTCTATTTGTTTGTAACAAAAATGTTTACTTAACCCTTGTCCTCCTGAATTAAATTCAGTAACAATTACCTTTGAAATATTACTGTACCAACTTTTATGAACTACTATTTTTGTGCTAAGGCTTCTTAAAGGCAGGTTGTGTATGCTGATCTTTGTCTATGCCATCTATCAAAGCTGGAGTATTCTGAGCTCAGCAGGATTGATTACTTTATTGAATGAGATTTGAAGCCACTTTTAATAGTATTTCAGTCATATTGCAGTGGCTGGAGCACCTAGCGATGGATTCCTGGTATTTCTCTCACCAGTACTACCCATACATCCTTTCCAAGCCTCTAGCTGCTCATCCCACTTAGGTTTGCAATTATCCACCCTTTGATGGGAGACAATGTTGGAAAGAATATTTGCAGCGGCTGGAAATAAAACCAAGGATCTCTTAGGAGTCCTTAATGCTACAAACTGTGCTATGGTAGTGGCAATCAGGCTTAGCAGAAGAAGAGTTTTTTATTTCACATACCTTTTCTTCTTCCTTCTCCTCTACAGATAAAGCTCTCTTTAATGGACTTTCATTGACTGATTTCTGGGCCGTCAGTTTGGCTTTTGGTATGTCATACATTTCTGCTTCTAGATCTTTAGATTAAAAGGTTAAAATATATATCAATAAGAGCACAGTATGCAGTTGCCTGCCAGCTATTGGGTAAAGGCTAGTGAACAAAACTCTATGTCCAAAGAAAAGGTATAATTTGTACAAAAAATCGCAACTGAATTTAACCCTTATCATGCTGATCTCTGAATATTCCTGTTTTGGTATTAGTTATAGACAAATATCAGTATGCACATAAATGCAGTCTGATATTAGTTTATACCACCTGCATGTCCCTCTTAGACAGAATTTTTTATATGATGAAATTTTTCAAAGTGAATAACAACTTTCAACTATGGTTTCAAGTGCTTTTGGCCCCTTTTATTTGAATGAAGTTCCTTAGTGGATTTTATTCAGCATGATAAGGGTATATATCTTGATACTATTTATGATCTTTAAATTTTGATAATGAACATAATTATATTCCGAGATTCAAGGAAATATCTTTCGAAATAAGATATACATAACAAAATTGTATTTTTTTTTTTTTCAAACACCCCAACAACCCCAAGGATTTAACCCATTCCAACACAGTGGAATCTTAGACCTGTCCAAATTGAAAGGAGCTGCAGAAGACAATTTCAAGTTGATGGAATTTTTAATTTTTTCGTCTTTGTGGATAGAAAACATTGTGGATAATGAAGAAATTGCTTGATCCAAGCAATTTCTTCATTTTCCACAATGCTTTCCAATGCTTTTTTGTCGAGGGGCCTAAAAAGGAGGGATTGAGTGGGAATAGGTTAACCCATTTCCACTCGGAGACGCTTTTAAACGCCTTCAAGGAAAAAAGCTTTAGAAAACATTGTGGAAAATGAAGAAATTGCTTGTCACAAGCAATTTCTTCATTATCCACAATGTTTTCTATCCAAAAAGATGAAACAATTCAAAATTCCATAAACTTAAAATTGTCGTCTGCAACTTCTTTCAATTTGGACAAGTCTAAATTCTTTCTGTGTGGTTACGGGTTAAGTTAAAGGAACAACTTTAATATAAATGCAACATGAATTAACCCTAGTCATGCTGAATTATAAATCCACAAGAGAATTGCGTTAAGATCAAAGGGCTAAAAGCACTTGAAGCACCAAATTATGTTCAATATTTATATTGAACATTTATATTATAACCAATTCTGGCTTTAAAAGGACAAGCAGGTGGTATAGACTAAGACCAGACTGCACATATGTACAGGCTGATCTTTGTCTATACCTCGTGCCAAAGCAGGAATATTCTGGGTTCAGCATGATAAGGGTTAAACCTTGTCACACTGAATAAAATCCTTTACAGACTATTGCCAATCAAAGCAAAAAGCCGAAAACAATGTAAGCTCTACATGTGAGCCAAACTTTCTTTTGAAAAACTATACTACATACAACACCATCTTGAAAAGGACAGACAGGTTGTGTAGATTAATATCAGGCTGCACATATGTGAAGTCTGATCTTAGTCTATACTACCTGCTTGTCCCTTTTATATAAATGTTCAATATAAATATTGATCTTTGTCTATACCTCCTGGAAAACAGGAATATTCCAGGTCCAGCATCACAAGGGTTATGAAATTTAGTGTCATAGTCATGCATTTTGAAATAATTATTTGTCAAGTAACTTGGCTATGATGATCTTTGAACATAAAAACTCTTTATCATCACATAGAACATTTTGATGCTTCAAAAATATTGATTTGTTTGTTTCTTTGTTTGAATTGGGTTGAACCCCACTTTTAACCCATTCTCATATAACAGAATTTAAGACTGGTCCAAATTGTAAGGAGTTGCAGACTACAATTTAAAGTTTATGATTTTTTTTTTCAATTTCCTGGGTAGAAAAAATTGTGCTAAATGAAGAAATTGCTTATTACAAGCAATTTCTTCATTTACACAATGTTTTCTCAATGGTTTTCCTTGAGGGGCGTCAAAAAACATCACTGTGTGGGAATGGGTTAACAGTATTTCAGTCATATTGAGGCGGCTAGAGCACCTAACCACAGATTCTTGGTATTTCACACACCAGTACTACCACTACATCACTTTTCGAGCCTCCAGCTACTCGTCCCACTTAGGTTTACAATAACCAACCAATTGGCTGGACACAAATAATGGAAAGGATATTTGCAACAACCGGGGATCAAACCCTGGACCTCATGATCGAGTGTTTGACGCGCTACCCCTGCACTATGTCTGCAGCAAAAAAATTGAAATTTGAATATTATGTCACAGGTAGAAGATACAGGTGCTTTCTTCTAATAAGCCTTTCCTGTTTTTTTAAATTTTTGAATAGTCCTAATTGGAAGATGTTGCAGACGAAAATGAAAATTCGATGCAATTTGAAATGAAACAATGTTTTCTTAAATATAAAATCACAGAGATGTAAAATTACAGGAAGGGGTCATGACAATTTTTCAAAGCCTTTTCAACACGATTTTAGCTATAAAACTAGACTATATGAATATTTCATGAATCTTTTTGGTTTTGTTTTAAACAATCTTACTCTACAATGAATAACATTTTTATCATATTCCATATTCTGGAAATCATTAACCCTTTCTTGTTCAATACCTGATATTTACGTCCCTATAATATTATACATTAAACATTGTGGTAAAAGGAGAAATTATACTTAACAAGCACTTTGTTCTTTTACCACAATATTTTCTATCATATAAGATGGTTACTTTTTATTTACCTCTTTGAATTTGGACAAGTCCATCAAGGGTAAATACATGTACTGGCATATCAATAATTGCATTTTTTATGTTAACCTTTCCTGTGAAAACCAGGGATTGTACATTGCTGTGATTCTATACTTGAGAAAACATTCTGGAAAAAGACGAAATTGCTTGTCACAAGCAATTCATCCATATCCCACAATATTTTCTACAACATACTCCGATTTTCATTGGCATCTGCTATCTCTTTAAATTTAGACGCGTCTAAAATTTCCAAAAACAGGAAAGGGTTAAGCACAGTTAGCCCATTACCAAACAGCTAAATTTTAGACTGGCCCAAATAGAAGGAAGTTGCAGATGACAATTTAAAGTCTATTAAAGTTTAGATTTTTTCAGCTTTCTGGGTAGAAAACATTTTTGAAAATGAAGAAATTGCTTGTAACAAGCAATTTCTTCATTTACCACAATGTTCTCCAAAGCTTTTTTCCTTGAGGGCATACATAAGTGTCACTGAGTGGGAATGGGTTAATAAAAGCAATATAACACCAGTTTTGTTAGAAATACATACATATATATATGTTTCATGCACTTAACCTTTGTAATGCCGAATAATGTATTTTCTGAATTTCATTAAAATCAAAAGGCTGCACTGGTAGTACTTGTTGAATGGTCAATACATCTTTTGAAAATGAATTTTATGGATAACTCAGGTTTTTAAAGGAAATGTAGGAGGCGTAGACTAGGATCAGACTGCACTTATGTGCAGGCTGATCTTATCTACTGCTCTTGAAAAAATCAGGATATTCCAGGTTCAGCATGACAAGGGTTAACTTGATAACGTTTCTTGAAGGAATGGAATTGAAGGTTTAGGTCAACAATAAAGATTAATTAACCCTTGTCATGTTGAACCCAGAATATAACTGTTTTGGTAGGAAGTATAGACAAAGATCAGCCTGCACATAAGTGCAGTCTGATCTTTTTCTACACCACCTGCTTGCTCCTTTCAAGCCTTAGTTGATTATTAAATGAATTTTCAAAATAACTATTGACCCATGACTATTTTTATAGTGCTTTTAGCCCTTTGATTTTACTGCAACTCAGATTAAGATTTTATTCAGCATGACAAGGGTTAAGTTATTGCCTAGGCAGTCACTAAAGTATTCAAACCAAACCTGCAAATAGTAATCAGATACAAAAATTCAATTGTAGTTTGATAAATTCTTATTGGACTATTCTCAGCAAGGGATAGTAACAACAGTTCAATGTTGACAAAGAACATTTTTCCACTAAATGAATGTCAGAGTAATGAGTAGATAACCTGCAGAGTTATATAATGACATTAAATCTTCATGTTTAACCCATTCCCACTCAGTGGAATTTTAGACTCCTCCAAATTGAAAGGAGCTGCAGTCGACAATTTCAAGTTGATGGAATTTTAAATTTTTTCGTCTTTTTGGATAGAAAACATTGTGGATAATGAAGAAATTGCTTGATCCAAGCAATTTCTTCATTTTCCACAATGTTTTCAAAAGCCTTTTCGTTGAGGGGCGTAAAAAGGAGGGCTTGAGTGGGAATGGGTTAAAGTATCAAACCATAGCTTTCTAAAGTTATAGTTATATTACATACTAACCAACAAAAATTCATAAAGGTCCAGAATCAAACAAGCAATTTCTTTTTTTTTTTTACATTATTTTTTACCATATGGGATGGTTTCATTTAAAACTGCATCAAATTCTTATTGTCGTCTGCATCCTCTTTCAATTTGTTGCAGTATAAAAATTTGAAATCCATATAAACATGACCAAAAGAGCTCTTTTTTCTCTTGGAAACTTCTTTTTTTCTAAATCAATTTGTAAAGTATGTTTGTTTGAATGGGGTTCAATGCCGCATTACCAATTTTTTAGTCATATCGCAGGGGCTGGATCACCCAACAATGGATTCCTGGTATATCTCATGCCAGTATCACCATTACATCCTTTCAAAGCCTCCAGCTGATATCCGACTTAGGTTTACAATTATCCACCCATCGGTGAGAGACAAATGTCGGACAGGATATGTGCTGCTGCCGAGGATTGAACCCATGACAGGCCATGATTGTACACTGGGGAGTCTTATGCGCTACTTGTAAAGTAGGATACCATAAACTAAACATTAGTGAGTATTTTGTGATTATGAACATAGGGTATATCTTCTTGTCATATCTTACATAAATACAAACAATATAATAACATAATCTGACTCTTCTCATTCAAATAAGCTGCTATGATAACCAAAATTTCAAACATAAATTAGATTGTCTTTTCTTCCTTCAGAAATTTTATGACCAATGGATTAAAAAAATATAAGCATTTTTTACTCATTTCTCCACAATTGAGCTTTTTTATTTGAAGAAAGGAGGTTTAGAAAATATTGTGGAAAATGAAGAAATGGATTGCTACAACAATAATATCATTATCTACAATGCTTTCTACCCCAAATGACAAATATATAAAGATTTCATCATCTTTAAATTGTTGTCTACAATGCTATGAATTTGGATCATTTTAAATTTTTGGATTTGTTTTTTTTTTTGGTATTAGGCTACAGGAAAGACTTAAGCTAAAATTTCATTGCATTAATTTTGTGCCTTTAAAGTACACAATGTAGTATTTCATATCAGTAGTTTATGCATTGGTATCAAAATGTGACATCTGTTTTGAATTTTTAGTGTTTGCTCATCTAAAATAAAACTAACAATTTCAACAGAATACATTTACTTGATCAAAAACAGCTGATAGGACATTTGAAGAAAGATTTAGATGTGTAGTTGTCACAACAAGGTATCACTATGGCATGGTGCAGTTATCTTAGACAGTAGTTGGATGTATAACTAACAAGAGCAGTTATCTTAGACAGTAGTTGGATGTTTATCTAACAAGAGCTGTTAGGGAACATCAGCTCTTGACCATATTTCGATGGTTCAGCGGGAAACAGTTTTAACTGCCTATAAACATAAAGGTAGTTACAAATGTTTCCCACTGAGCCATCGATTTGGTTCTTCTTAGTGAATAAAATAATAAGACATTGTATGTATAATTTTGATCAAATTCATGTCAAAGTTAAAAGATTCATCCTATAATAGACTGTTGTGTGCCAAGTTTGAAAACAATAACCTAGGTTGTTAAAGATCTTATTATGTTTTCATACAGTGTGATTAGGTTTTTCGGTTCATACCTCCATGAAAACAAAAAATATTCTCTTCATCTCTTAAATATAGTAGTATGTGTGTGTCCACATCACCAGCTCACCATTTGGTGAGCAAAATGTTATGGCATTTGACTCACTCATAACAAACTGTGTCTGGTTCAGATTTGATGTACAACATAATAAGATCTTTAACAACCTAGGTTATTGTTGAAAACAATCATTCTTACTTTAACAATCATTTTTTCAAAAATATTTCGCTGTTTATAAATTAGTTCTTTTTCCCCACTTGTAATATTAATCAGTATTTTTTTAACTGCACCAGTAAAGGCAATATCTTGTTGTTGTCGGTCATAGTGTTACAACAATAGGAACTTGGTTACAATAAATGAGTTTACTCTACCTTCCTCTATAATACACAAAATCCCAGGGAAGCAATGAAATATAAAAACACATATGTGTAGTATAGATAAATAAGTGAGCTGCAGAAATTGCTTAGCCCAGCTGCTGTAATGTGTATAAAATATGCAGTGCTTGATGAACTAGAGGGTCAAGAATGCCAAAGATCACTGATATGAGTTCTAAATTGGAAAAAGAAACAAGCAGCGTGCAGGCATGATTCAACTTGTCATAGAACTGACCGATGGTGGCTGTCAAAAAAAGAATCAATCAACCACTCAAATCATTCAGTTAGACTTGAATAAATTTTGCAAAATAATGTTTAAAATCTTTGTGAAACTTCCTCTTTAAGCTCAGTGGGCAGGGCCAGCGATCCCTCACTCGGATAAAAGATCTTGGCCAAGAAATCAATAGTAATATTCTGGATGAATTGCAAATTGACTGACCCAAAATTGTGACCTATCAATTTGTAAAAAGATTTTTTTTTAATTTTGACCTGGTGACCTTTTTGACAAGACTTAACCAGTAAAAACTTGACCTAAAACCTATTCAATATTAGTGATATTTTTCTAAAATTTGACCTGGTGACCTACCTTTTGACCCTACCTAACCCATATTGAAACTTGATAAAGATATCATCAAGACAAACATTCTGAGCAAGTTTCACAATGTTTGAATAAAAAATTGGACTCATTATGTCTCGCTTCTAGAGCATAAATAATAAATGGTTGACAAGGCATACTTTTCAGAAAATCTCACCATGAGCATGTTGTGCTCAGGCAAGCTACAATAGCATGCTACATTCACTAATGGTATTTGTTTGTACTTGATATGGTTTTCTTGGAAATTAATCCATTATAACTCAATTCTGTGTTTAGAATCACTGCTGAATAATGGCTATGTAAACCATTTTGTAAAAGGAGAAATACTTTGCTTTCTACCCTATTTTAACACTTTTGTCTTCAGCAACTTCCATCAATTTGAGCTTGTCTAAAATTTTCTTATGTAATGCAGTGGTTGACACTGACTTTGCTTCAGTGGGATCCCACAGGAATCCCTACCTATTACTTCAGGGGTTCCTAAGATTGCTGGGGTTCCTTCCAATTTTGAGGGATCCTCGTGATCCCGGGATATTGTAAGTGTCGACCCCTGTAATGGCTTAAAACTGTTTGAAAATCAATTGTAAATCACAACATGGCAAAGTTTACATGATCATGAGCGTACATGGGTATCACCAGTGCTTGGTTCCATGTGACTTGACTAAGAAAATACTCATGTGGCCAGCATTGTGCCCTGGATTTAAATGTGTGTTTGAATGGGGTCTAACACTGCTTTTTACGCGGCTGCTGAAACACACAACTGTGGATTCCTGGTATTTCTCACACCTATATTAACACTAGATCCTTTCCGAGCCTCCAACTGCTCATCCCACCTAGGTTTATGATTATCCACCCATTGATCGGAGACAAATGTCTGAAAAGGGAATTTGCCACAACCAGAGATCAAAACCGGGATCTTATAATTTAGATCCACAGCATTCATCATCTCCTGCCCTATCAACTGACTATAGATGCTTTATTTATGTAGAATGCATTAGTTCATACACACTCTCAACCCTTGTCATCATGAATAAAAATCCATTTCCAGATTGCAAAATATTACATTTAAATCAAAGGGTTGAATGCTATATAATGTCCTAATATTCTTGGTCATTAATTCTACAAATAATTTAAAATGATAAATAGGTGGTTTAGACTAAGATCAGATTGCATAAGGATTGTACAGTTGGACAGTCATCATAAACACATGAGCAAAGTTCACATGGGACCAAATCATTTACATATGATATATAAGCAAATTGCTACACAAGTAAATTTAAAAACAGGTATCATTAATGGCTGGTAAAATTGTGAAAGAAAGAGAGAATTGCTTGTTTTCCATCAAACTCTCTTAACCCATTATAAGACAGCAAAATTGTAGACTGGTTCAAATTGAAAGGAGTTGGAGATGACAATTTAAAATTTATGAAATTAAGATATTTTCAGCTTTCTTGATAGAAAACATGTAAAATGAAGAAATTACTTGTTACAAGCAATTTCTTCATTTTACACATTGTTTTCCAGATTGATTTTATTGAAAGGTGTTCAAAGGCATCACTGTAGGAATGGGTTAAAAAGCTTTTTTTTCTGACTGCTTTAAAATGCTGGTTTTTATAATGATGGGTTAAAGTAATGAAATTCGAATACTTTATTCATTATTAAAAATCAACATCAATGGTATATGCACAGAAGGATGTGCTTTCAAGCACATTTCCTAACATTTACAAGCATATAACTAAATAAGCTAGCTGGCTAGCATTCACTAATGATTTTGTCAAAGCTTTTTGCAATTAAAGCCACCAGATTTGCATATTTTGTTCCTTTTTTTTATGTTTGTTCTTGATATTTTTAAACAAAATTATTTCATAAATGATTGAATGCAACCACATGTCAATTGTTAACCCTTTCCTGGTTAATCCCTGGTTTTTACGTCCCTGTGATTTTATAATTGAGAAAACATTGTGGAAAAAGAAGAAATTGCTTGTGACAAGCAATTTCTTCTTTTTCCACAATATTTTCGACCCTACTTAATGGTTATTTTTCATTTAAAATCAACTTTAGATTTTTGTCTGCAAAACCTTTGAATTTGGACGGGTCTAAAATTTTGCAAAACAGGAAAGGTTTAAGACCTCAGAATACAAACGGTGACTGGTTGAATTGTTATATAAAATATGCAGAAGAAAATTATGACTTGTGAAGAAAGGTTCATTTGATATAAGTATTGAATTAACCCTTTCCTGTACAAACCCAGGATTTTACAACACAGTGATTTTATACTTGAGAAATCATTGTAGAAACAGAAGAAATTGCTTGTAACAAACAATTTATTCTTTTTAAACAATATTTTCCTCCCTACTGAATGGTTATTTTCAAAATTAAATCCACTTAAAATTTTCCTCTGCAAAACCTTTGAATTTGAACGGGCCTAAAATTTTGTAGAACAGGAAAGGGTTAAGACAAACACAAACCTAGACTTTCTAAACTAGAAATGGCTACCTTTTGCCAGGGCTTGTTTTAGGGATATAACTACAAGTACTAAGATGCAACAGGAACTCAGAAATAAAGTGACTTACTCTTTACTAATTTTTACATTAAATCAGGGGCAATAACTGATTTATTCTTTACACAAAAGTTGAATCTTGTTTATCTACAACTCCTATTGAACACTTCTTCCTAGTTTGAAGTGAATCAGACAGATAAAGATAGTGGAGTTGTGTGGAAAAGCACTTACCACTCAAATGGGGGCAATAACTCAGTATTTCTATATGGAATTTTCACAAAATATGCCTCTTGCACATTTTTTAAAATCAAATTAACACTTCTGCCAAGTATAAAGCAAATCAGGCTGGAACTCTAGGAAGAGATGCAAGCATTTCAAAGTCAAATCAGGGGTAATAACTAAGTTATTCTAGTTCAAAGTTTCACACAAGTTGCATCTTGCACATCTACAACTCTAATGAAAACTTCTGCCAAGTTTAAAGCAAATTGATGCCCAGACAAGTATTTCTAAGACAAATCAGGTGCAAGTATTCATGATGGAATTCTAAGAAAAATTTCGTATTCCACATTTACAACTCCTTATTAACATTTTTCGAAGCAAATCAGACTGAAACTATGCAAGGAGCCATCCTGACAAGATTTTATGGACAGACCGACAGCCAGAATAATCATTTATATCCAATAATTCCTTATGCTTCATGAGTCACAATTATGAATAAAGATAATTACCATCTTCAGTTGCACTGGTCTGAAAAATAAATGTGAAAAAATACTTATATAAATAATATCATTCACAAAATAATAAGGCTGCTTTTCATAAAAAGTGTGTGAACTATGAGCTAAGGTCTAGGTCAGTCATTTAAAGACTATGCACTGATACAGGTCTGTACCAGATATAATCATGAAATAAGTAAAGTGTACCAAAATAAAGGCAACTTCTGTCATTTATATGAAGGTCAAGGTCAACTTGTCAAGGTAACAGTGCCACAATACTTGTTTGAAAAAGAAAGCATTCCCCATGGTGGATGTATTAATGAGTTCGATGGGCCGAATGTAAGGTAAAAGAAAATATGACTAAGGGTAATGTTTTTAAAATCAGTCACAGGAAGAGGTCAAGATAACAGGGAAATAGTATGAAATGAAAACCAATCACTTGGTACATATATAAAATTCTATGGCATTAGGTGTGAACAATCAGAAAATACAATTAAGGTTAAAGTTTTGAAAAGTATTTCAAAGGTCAAGGTAACATAGTCATTTTCCTTGGTGTAAATGAAAATATCACTTGTTAATGGTATATTTAACATTTAATGGTCCCAAGTCTAATGAATAAGAATATATTGATAAGTTAGTTCAAAAATGTTATAAACATATAGGCAGATACAACTGTTTTGTGCTGACCTATCAATACAAGCAAGGTTAAAGTTAAATTAAGTCAAGGTAACAGAGTCATGGAACTTGGTTTAGAATATTAACCCTTGTCATGCCGAATAAAATCCTTATATAACTTTGCATTCAAATCAAAGGCCTGAAAGCACTATAGTTAAGGGTAAAAATATACATCGAAATTAAATTCTAAAAACAACTCTGGGTTGAAGGAGACAAATAGGAGGTATAGACTAAGATCAGACTGAACTTATGTGCAGGCTGATCTTTGTCTATACCTCCTGTCAAGACAGTAATATTCCAGGCTCAGAATAACAAGAGCTAATACATCACTTGGTGAGTGTATGTATAAAATTGGACAGTTCTAGGTGAAAATATGAGCTAGGTTACATTTATTTTAAAAGAATGTCAAAGTCACATGGTCTTTGTCCTTTGGTGTCTAATGAAAGCCTATCACTTCTAGATAGTATATTTAACATTTGGTGGTCCAAAGTTTGAGGTATAATAAAAAAAAATCGAGTTAAGTTTATGAAAATTGGGTTATTTAAGATCTGCAGGTCATTGAACTTGGTTTAAAATTAATGGAAATACAATACTTGGTGAGTATATCTGTAACATTTGATCTTAGGCGAAAAGGAATCAGAAAATATTAGCAAGATTAGAATTTTGAAACAAAAGTCAATCTTACCCTCTGACCTTAAAACCCTCGTAAGTCTGTCGTAAAAAAAAACAAGCACTGACCTGCAGAGTGACGAGTTGATTATAAATTCCTCCATATGCCATGAGTTCGTCATGTGTACCCTGTTCCGCAATCTTTCCGTCTTTAAACCCAGCAATCATATCAGCTGTCTTGATAGTTGAAAGTCTGTGTGCAATTACTATGGTTGTTCTACCATGACTGGCCTAAATCAAATGATGCTTCATTACATTTAACCCATTCCCACACAATGAAACTTTAGACTGGTTCAACCTAAAGGAAGCTGCAGACGACAATTTCAAGTTGAAGGGTTTATAATATCTTTTGTCATTTTGGATTGAAAACATTGTTGATAATGAAGAAATTGCTTGATCCAAGTAATTTCTTCATTTTCCACGATGTTTTCCAAAGCTTTTTTCTTGAGGGGCGTAATAAGGAGGGGTTAAGTGGGAATGGATTAAGAATATTGATAGAACAGTCTCATCAATTTTAACCCTTGTATTGCTGAAATAAAATTGTTCCCCAAAATATCAATATCAAAGGGCTGAAATTCACTATTTGTGGGTCAATATTTCTTTTGAAAATTAATATCATAGAACAACTCTGGCTTAAAAGAGACAAACAGGGGGTGTAGACAAAGATCAGACTGCACTTATGTGCAGACTGATCTTTGTCTACACCTCCTGCCAAAACAGGAATATTCTTGGTTCAGCATGACAAGGGTTAACATTCATTAGGTTTGGTCTTTCAGAACCAACTAGAGCTGTCGCCCTCAAGGGCTGACGAGAATCCCCCCATACACGGCTAAAAAGGCTTTTCTATGAAGGAGTGGAATTTGAAGCTGTTTAATCACATGCATGTCATGGTGGATGAACATTGCCAACCCTCCACCTCTTTCTGATTTTGTGTTTGTTGCTAGAGTTGACTGATTAGGAAAGGTTGGTCAATATGAGCCTATGTTAAAGAAAACTGTGTGAGGAGATGATGACACAAAATTATATCCACGAAAAGTCAATATGAGCCTATGTTAAATTTTTTACCCCTGGGGGGCGGGGTCAAATTTGACCTCAGGAAATAAACCTTTCAATATTTTGTAAAGGTCAACAAGATGATGTTACTTACCAAATTTGGTAACTCCCCTTACTGGTTACTGAGTTTTGCAATTTTAAATTTTGACTACTCCCCCCCCCCATTAAAAAGTTCAAAATGGCATTACTCTGAAACTAACGACTGGATCAAGATGAAAATTGCAGGTGCACAACTTCATATGATAGGAAACAACCTGATAAAATTTCAGCAAAATTGGTCAAAAAATGTGGGAGGAGAAGAGGACACAAAATTATGTCCACAGACGGACAACCTGATTCCAGTATACCCCCCCATAACTTCGTTGTGGGGGGTATAAAAACGTCTGAAATCCTTCTTAACCCATTTGAAAACAAGAAAATTCTAGACTGGTCCAAATTTAGGGAGGTTGAAGAGGACATATAAAGTTGGTAAGAATTGAAAAATAAGAGGCATATCAGGTGGAAAACATTATGAGGAATGAAGAAATTGCTTGTAACAAGCATTTTCTTCTTTTCTCATTAAGTTTTCCATAGTTATATTTCTCTGGTGCATAAGAAGTTGAACTATGTGGTAATGTGTAAAGGTTACCTGATTTTTGAAGATCCTATTATTCCTTCTCATACTGAACCCGGAATATTCCTGTTTTGGCAGGAGGTATAGACAAATATCAGCCTGTATAAATGTGCAGTCTGATCTTAGTCTATACTGCCTGCCTTTCCCTTTTAAGTCAGATTTCTTTAGAAGCATTTTTACGTAATAAATATTGACCTGCAATTGGTGCTTCCAGTGATTTCTTCCTTTGATTTTTATACAATTTTGTTTTGGAATATTTTATTCAGCATGACAGGAGTTAAGACCTTTGTTAAGCATGGTCAAAGATAAATAGAAGATATATGAGGTTACTTAGAGAAACAAGAAATTAACAAAATATGTCTTTTCAACTTCTATATCAAATTGAATTATCTTCATGAAGATTAACACATACTAAATCAACATGACTTACAGTTTTAATAAATGGATTACGGACATTTTTTGACAAATCATATGTTCACATACCTTTTCCAATGCCTCCTGCACAACTCCCTCACTTTCTGTGTCCAGGGCTGATGTAGCTTCGTCTAACAACAGAATCTGTGGGTCTCTCACTAAAGCTCGAGCTATAGCAATTCTCTGTTTCTGACCACCACTCAACTGTGCTCCTCGCTCACCAACCAGGGTGTTGTATTTCTAAAATCATAGATCAAGAGGATTTAGAGCAATTTTACACAGTTTGAACAACTTCTTAGACAAATTCTTTTGACAAGAAAACTAGTAAGTAATGATATAAATGTGACTGTTTTGTCCCACCAAACAGTTTATATCGTATAAAGATAGTGCCCCAGTTTAACCTACTCCCACAAAAACAAAATTCTAGACAGGTCGAAATAGAAAGAGATTGCAGATGATAACAAGAGTGCCATAGTCTCAATATACGCCGCCACTTTGCCGCTGTTTCATGAAAATAATTGAAGACACTACTTATTTTGACAGAACCAAATTCAAAACATTTGAAGACTACCTTTTTAAATTGTCAAGTTCAGACTGTTTGTTATGATTGATTGATTGAATGGGCCCAGAGACTAAATGTCAAGGGGCATAACTCATGCAAAAATCAATGAACCATAAAATCCTTGATCCATGTACACCTACAAATTATGGTGATGACATTGACCAAGTTTCATTTAAATCAAGACAAAAAGTTAGGGAGGAGTTGTGTTCACAAGGCTGGGATTTCAATAAGCCCCAGATACTAAGTTTTAAGGTGGCATAATTCAGGGAAATTAATGAACCATAAAATCCTTGATCCATGTACATCTACAAATTATGGTGATGAAATTGACCATAATTCAGGGAAAAATTACTTCATGCACATCTACCGATTTAGGTTATAGCATCCACCAAGTTTCATTTAGATCCAGCCAGAAACTTAGGAGGAGTTGCTTTCACAAGGCTGCAATTTCAATAAGCCCTAGAGACTAAGTTTTAAGGGGGCATGACTGAGGCAAAAATCAATGAACCATAAAATCCTTACTTCATGCACATCTACCAATTAAGGTGATAACATTGACCAAGTTTCAAAAAGATCCAACCAGAAACTTAGGAGGAGTTGTGCTCACAAGAAAAGTGGACGTATATGTGCCTACAGACGGTTGGATGGCAGACAGACAGACAGACGGAGAAGATGACACCAATATACGACCGCCTCCAGCGGAGTATAAAAAATAGGTTTGAATTAAAAAATAAGGGCCATATGGGGTAGAAAACATTGTTTTAAAAGAAGAAATTGCTTTTCCAAACAAATTCTTCTTTTCTCATAGTATTTTCCAAAGTTATTATTTCTTGAGCATGTATAAATGTAGAATTGTATGGTAATGGATTAAAGTCTAAAATGGAACACTGGAGGAGTGTGGGATGAAAGCAGAGACCCGTTACGTGGGGACTTGTGCATTACCACTAGACCAAATCTTCATCCTAAGGAGAATATTAAAAACTAATCGCACACAAGTTCTATTCTGTTATAGAGTCTACTGTAAATTGTTCTTAAATTTAGATTAGTCAAAATTGAATGGTGTTGCAGACAACAATTTCAAGTAGGTGATATTTTAAAAATCTTTGAATTTTAGAATAGAAAACATTTTGGACTTTGGAGAATTTGCTTGTAATAAGCAATTCTTTCAAAGTCAGCAGGTTTTTTTTTCAAACTTTTTTTTTTTTGATACAGGTAAAAAGGCAGGATCGTGTGGGAATGGGTTAATTTTCATGCACTTTGGAATGTTGTCTGGTTTTAAATAGGACCAGTTCCGAAAAGTGTTATCTGTAAAGAGTTCAATTGTTTGACATAAACCTTTTCTCCGTACTTACATCTGGTAATTTCATGATAAAATCATGAGCATTGGCCATTCTAGCTGCTCCTTCAATCTCCTCCTGGGAAACACCATCCTTGCCATACCTAATATTTTCTGAGATGGTCGTACCAAAAAGGATTGGCTCCTGACTGACAATACCAATATGTTCTCTCAACCACTTGAGATTTATGTCCTTTATATCAACACCATCTATTAAAACCTGAAATATCAAGTGAACCACGTGTGGATGCCAGTGCTTAGTTAATGGCTGGTCAAGAGCTAGGCAGTGGGTAAAATTTCCAAGTAAATAAGGGGCAATTATTTTTTTAACACCTTATCAGGCGGCAAAATGTTAAGACTGATTCAAATTGAAAGGAGTTGCAAATGACATTTTCAAAGTTAATGAAATTTTATATTTTCAACTTTCTTAGTAAAATAAAAGCTGTAAAATGATGAAATTGCTTGTTGCAAGAAATTTCTACATTTTACACAATGTTTTCCCAATACGTTTTTCTTGAGAGGCGCAAAAAATTGTCATTGTGTGGAAATGCGTTAAAATTCAATCAGTTATCCCCTTGTCGGTATAGATTGCTTTTAATAGTGAACATATATTCCAAGTTTCAAGTGAACTTGTTCAGTAATACCAGAGATATTACAAAATGCCAAATTTTTTTGAAGGCCCTGACGACGCCCTGGCCACAGTAATACCTCAGCTTTTCTTCGAAAAAAAGACAAACTACCAATAATAAATAATTTAATTGTTAGTTTCGTCTATCAAAAACGAGCTATCTGATTGGTCGAAAAATTTAATTCATACCTCCATAAACAAAACTTTGAGTACGCAGCTATTTTGAATGCTTCCGCACAAAATAGTTCACTACAAAAAGGTATCAAAATTTGTAAAGTTGTTGCATTTATCGCTCAATGCTATTAAATTATAAGAAATGAAGATAATATTTTTTGTTTTCATGGAGGTATGAACCAAAAACCTAATCACACAATGTATGAGAATCCGCTTCGCGTATTCATACAGTGTGATAAGGTGTTTCGGTTCATACCTCCATGAAAACAAAAAATATTCTCTTCATCTCTTAAGTGAAAAACTTGTGCTCCAGTAACAGCCATTTCGATAATATGACCTTGATAATAACAGATCTTGTTAACCCTTTCCTGTTTTGCAAAATTTTACACCAGTCCAAAATCAAAGGTTTTGCAGACAAACATTTAATGTGGATTAAATATGAAAAGTAAGCATTCAGTAGGGTAGAAAATATTGTCGAAAAAGAAGAAATTGCTTGTGAAAAGCAATTTCTTCTTTTTCCAAAATATTTTCTCAAGTACAAAATCACAGTGACGTAAAATCTCGTGTTTGTGCAGGAAAGAGTTATATGGCCTTGACCTTGTAATCAAAAGTTGTGTAGCATCGAGAGGTACCTTCATATTAAGTATGAATGTTGTGAGTAAACCCATTGCCAGACAACAAAATTTTAGACTGGTCCAAATTGAAAGTGATTGCAGACCACAATTCTCAGGTGATGCAATTTGATTTTCACACCTGCTGATCTGTTTTCGTGCAATCTGTTGTTATATACCTTTAATCAAAAAGGGCTGTTTGGTTTGTAATGTGGGTAATTAATTGAACGAAGGTTCCCATAATTGTTGCCAAAAAATTTACTTTAAATATCCTCACCCCCTTTTATCCTTGGTATAGTAAAGATCCAACCACATCTACCTAATTACAAGAGTATGGTAATTCTTTGAAGTATTTTGGTAAAGGGTAAATAGGCATTGATACATACCAAATATCAAAGCTCCAGGCTTAATGGTTTAGAAGGAGAAAAATTTCTAAGCTATCCTTCTTTATTCCTTTCTAAAATCTGGGATTGCACCGAAACAGGCTTACATTAAAAATAGGTAATTATATTAAGTATTTTGCTTATTCAAGCTGTAGTTATGATATTTAGGTTCCAACCAACCATTCTAATTTGTTGTTTCAAGCTAGTGGCTATAAATTTTTGAAAATAACAGCGTTTAAAATGAAAGTAGCACTTCCTGTCGGAGTCAATGCGTAGAGCCAACATGGTAAATGGGTGGTAAATTACGAGATAAGGTAGAATGGTCATTCTTGATTCATACTAGAAATGTGTCACAGACATGGACTCCCCAACTTAAGTGCTTGTCACATGACTTTCTGTTGTGACCTTGAACTTGGGATCATCCAACAAAACTTTACTCTTCACTATTACTCTTCAAGGGGAAAAAAGATGTTTTGAAATCAATCAATAAATATAGAAAATATGCTCTGGATAAAAGTTGGACACCTATATCCACATACTCAGACACAGATCAGACACAGACAGAAGTAAATCTATTATGCCCGTCACCATTACTTGGCAGGGCATAAAAATCAGCAGAGCTGTGCATATTGTTCAGGGTCATTATTTTTGGTAATTCCTAGATCTTTTTACCTCATAGGTTACATATAATTGTTCAAAGTATCAATAAGCGATTTACCAACCTGACCATTACTGGCGTCATAAAACCTCTGTATGAGCTGTACAATGGTTGATTTACCACAACCACTTGAACCAACCAAGGCAACAGTCTGTCCTCGTGATATTTTTAGATTGACACCGTTCAAAATCTGTAACACAGAGGATATTATTTTAATGAAACAATTCAATATCTGTAACACAGAGGATATCTTTAGATTGACACAATTCAATATCTGTAATACAGAAGGATATTTTTAGATTGACACAATTCAATACAGAAGGATATCTTTAGATTGGCACAATTCACTACAGAAGGATATCTTTAGATTGGCACAATTCAATACAGAAGGATATCTTTAGATTGACACAATTCACTACAGAAGGATATCTTTAGATTGGCACAATTCAATACAGAAGGATATCTTTAGATTGGCACAATTCAATACAGAAGGATATCTTTAGATTGACACAATTCAATACAGAAGGATATCTTTAGATTGGCACAATTCAATACAGAAGGATATCTTTAGATTGACACAATTCAATACAGAAGGATATCTTTAGATTGACACAATTCAATACAGAAGTATTCCTTTAGATTGACACAATTCAAAAAAGATATTTTTAGATTGACACAATTCAAAATCTGTAACTCAGAGGATATTATTATAATGAAACCATTTAATATCTGTAACACAGAAGATATTATTATAATGACACAATTCAATATCTGTAACACAGAGGATATCTTTAGATTCAAGACACCATTCAAAAAAGATATTTTAAGATTGACACTTTTCAAAATCTGTAACACAGAGCTTTCCTCTTAATTCAAGATGATGCATATTTTCAGTAGAAGGCCAAAATGTGATTACACCTTACCGTAACCCATGCCCATACATTTTTTAGACTGGTTCAAATTGAAAGAAGCTGTAGACAACAATTCTAAATTCATAGAATATTATTTTCTTTTACTTTTTGGATAGAAAACATTGTGGATAATGAAGAATTTGATTTTTAAAAATGTTTCTTGAGGGGTTAAAAAATGTTGTTTACAGCCTCTTTCAATTTGGACTAGTTTAAAATTTTGGTGTCTGGCAATGGGTTAGAGAAATCAAGAATATGAAATATAATGTCAAGGTTATTCATTGTAGAGTCAGAACCTATTAAGAGAAAACTGAAAGGATGGTTTCATGATTCACAATGTTTTGTACCCTAAAAGACAAAGATTTTTAGAATTCTATCACCTTAATTTGTCGGTTGAAACTTCTTTGAATTTAGACCAGTCTAAAATCTTATCATCTGGTAATGGGTTAAGGTCTTTAAGTCATTTATCAATTATGTTTACAATCATTTCTTACCTTCACATCAGGCCTAGATGGATATGAGAAATGGACTCCTCTTAACTCTACCTGACCACTGAATTTAGACAAAATCTTCCCCTCTTTGGAGTAGATGTCAATTGGTGGAACCTGTAAAACAAGAGTACAACATGAGGCTGTTTTATGCTTGATAGTGGGAAAAACATCCAAGTTGGAAAAAGAGGCATAAGTTGTTCAAAAATACATTTAGAGTTATACCCTTTGTTGGAATAGATTGCCCCTCTGATAGTGAAGATATATTCCTAATTTCAAGGGAATGTCTTGAGTAACACAAAAGATATTACAATATGTTAGGTTTTTGGACAGTTTTGCTGTCTCAGACGCAGATTATGACCTCCAGTAATAGCAGTAAAAATCTTGAAATATTCTTCCTAAAACAAATATTGACTACAACCTTATTGCATAAAACTAAGAAAGTTGACATTTTTGTTGTTCCTATTTTTCATACGAGAATGATATGAAGACTAAAATATGTCTATTGCATTAAGGGCTTATCATTATATCTATTTGGCAAATTTACATCTTGTCAGGACAATCTCTTTGCTAAATGAATATATATTAAATCATTTGATAAAAGAAGAAAGCCCAAACATTAGACAAGGGTCAAAATTGTTACAAAACCATATTTTCAATGACATCATCAAAATCTGTCAAGAATTAAAGGAGTAGTTGCGATTACAAGAATTTGCCAACATGTCTCCTTTTTGCATGACCCAGCAATTATTCACAAAACGCCAATTATTAGGCTCTTGTTCATGTGGTCATATGACGAAAATTTCATCAAAATCTGTCAAGAATTTGTAGGAACAGTTTTTCACACAATGTAAAAGTTAACGCCTGCCCAGTCTACCAACCACCTTCCCATCCAGCTAAATACATTGATTGATTGATTGAATGGGGTTTAACGCCGTTTTTAACAGTATTTCAGTCATATCGTGGTGGCTGGAGCACCTAACAATGGATTCCTGGTATTTCTCACACCAGTACAACCACTATATCCTTTCCTAGCCTCTAGCCCACTAAGGTTTACAGGCCTGCCAAGTGCTGTCATTCTCCAATCTATCAACCAGATTTTTTGCTTAAGAAAACTTAGTTGTAAATTCACTCCTTTTCCTCACCTTGTTTTCACCTTTTTTAACATAGTTTTCATGATTTGTTCTATTCTATCAGAACTCTATATAGGGTGGTTTGAAAACCTTAACCCTTTTTTTGCAGGGTGGGTGAGTAACTGTCACAAAATCTACTTGAACAAAGATGTATTTATTGACATATTGGTTGCCTACAAACCTTTTTTACTACAAAACTATGAAATTGTCTTGAAGAGAAAATTCAAAATGAGCTCCCGGAACATACGCACTGACGATAAATCATGCATATTTACATTTTTGAGTTTATGATCACAACCTCAATCTGAACCTCTCGTCCTGCGCAAAACTATGTTCATTCATGTTGGCCCGTGAGGGGGGAGGGAGCCGAAGGGGGAGAGGAGAATAACCACCAACTCACCAGATCAATCAATTCCCAAATTGAATAAGCTGCCCCTCTAGCTATGGCTAAACTTGATATACCAGGAGACGCATTACCAAGTGAAAACGCTGCTACCACTACGGAGAAAAATACCTGCAAGGAAATACATTCATTATAACATAGCTCTAGCCAAAATTAAATGTAGTAAAACAATCTTTTCTATTTTAACCCATTCCCATTCAGGGACACTTTTAGACGCCCCCCAAGGAAAAAAGCCTAGGGAAACATTGTAGAAAATGAAGAATTTGCTAGTGACAAGCAATTTCTTCATTTTCTGCAAGGTTTTCTACCCAGAAAGTGAAAAAAATCAAAATTTGCTTAGACTTAAAATAGTTGTCTTCAACTCCTTCCAATTTTGACCAGTCAAAAATTTTGCCATCTGGTAATGGGTTAAATCACACACACACACTCATATACATAAAGGGAAAAAATTTCCAATGTTCCATAAATATAATCCTACAAGTGAATTAACCCTTCCCTGTTCAGTCCCTGATTTTTAAGTGCCTGTGTTTTTGTACTTGAGAAAACATTGTGTAAAAAGGGAAATTGCTTGTAACAAGCAATTTCTTCATTTTACATAATATTTTTTACTCATCTGAGTGATTACTTTTTCACACAATAGTCTTGAATTGTTGTCTGCAAAACCTTCGACAGTTCAAAATTTTGCAATTCAGTAAAGGGTTAGATATAATCTCAGACGAATATCTAGTAACAGCTTCTTTATCTCACATAAACAAGAAGTTTTAACTTAACCCCATGCCCACACAATGACACTTTGTTTTTTAAGGCCCTCAAGAAAAAAAGTCTTGGAAAATATTGAGCAAAATGCAGAAATCGGTTATCAAGATTTAAAAAGATTTATAAAATTTCATCACCTAAAAATTATTATCTACAATGCCTTTCAATTTTGGACCAGTCAAAAATCTTGTAATCTGTTAATGGGTTAGCAAGTGATTTTATACATTTCTAAGACAAAAATATTCCTTATGGCTGTTTGCTTTAGAAAACCATGCAGATTAATACCCCCCACAAGCATTCTGTCACTAAAGTAGCACAGATGACCTTTGACCTAAACATTCAGGCACCCCTTATGAATGCAGACATGGAGAAACCAGTATACCCCCCTGTAGCTTGGGGTATATCAAAGGTAGTATTATGAGACAAATACTTACAATCATAACATTTCCAATTGTATACTGATCTGGGTCATCTCTAGTCTTCTTGGCTCCGTACCAAAACCCAAAAGCATACACACCAAACACAATTAACCATGTCACACCCAGTGTTAAACCATTAAACAATCCCTTCCTAACACCATAATCTCTAGCTTGGGTGAGGTTACGATTGTATCTGCAAACATAATTCACAATCAATCTTTATCCCTTACCACACAAACAAATCTTAGACTGGTCCAAATCGAAAGAAATTGCAGGCGACAATTTCAAGTTGATGGAATTTCAATTTTTATCCTCTTTTTGGATAGAAAACATTGTGGATAATAAAGAAATTGCTTAATACAAGCAATTTCTTCATTTTTCACAATGTGTTCCAAAGTCTTTATCTTTATGGGGCATAAAAAGGAGGAATTGTGTGGAAAATGGGTTAAATGATTGACCAGAACAAATAAAAGCACTTACCTTTGAATAAAATTTTGTATCTATATTTACAATGGCATTTTCTCTCAAAGAAACATTTCATTGAAGGCAATGAAAAGGATTGGATCACTGAGGCAATTCTAATGAGCTCAAATAACATTGTTTTTTATAAAGATCCCAGATGGTCCTTTATTTTGTGAATGGTAACAGAAGCGTAAGTGACAATATTCAGTTGCAGAAAAAATCACTTGCAACATCTATTTTCATCTTGCTACTTTGCAAGCATGCAAGCTGAAATTCAAGCCCTGCATAAATGATACCTCAACCAATTTCCTGTAAAAAGAATTCAGACGATACAATTTGTAAGAAAAATCTGGGGAAGTTTTTAAAATAAGTGATGCGAAACATTGTCTCATATAGGGCTGAAAATTAGCTAGAAAAGGAGAAATTGCTTGCTTCTCTATTTTTTTTAATTTCATTGCTTTAATTCTTCATCATGTGTTAGTGTGATAAGAGGTTACTATATGCTAAGTAACAGTATAAATTAACCTTTACTTTACAACAAAACTTTAGAATGGTCCAAATTCAAAGACCTTGCAGACAATAACTAGTTGATGATTTCATTTACTCTCTTTTGAGGTAGAAAATATTGTGGATAATGAAGAACTGCTTGTAACAATGTTTCACAAAGGTTTTTCTGTAGGGTGTCAAAAAGCGTTTTTGTGTAGGAATGGGTTAACCAATTAACATACAATCACACTTTCTAACGCCCTGAATAAATACTATCAGTTTATGGGAAAAATGAGAAATTACTTGTCACAAAAATTTTACCCTTTTCTCACAATGCTTGCTTACCTGTTTGGACCTTATTTTCCAATTTTAGCACAACTTGAAATGTTGTCTGCAATTTCTTTCAATTTGGACCAGTCTAAAAAACATTCTCAGTAATTTTATCAACCCTTACCTTTCACATTCTTTCTCTTGTCCATCAAAAGCTAACACAGTTCTTACAGCTCCTAAAACTTCTTCAGCCACTGATCCTGCGGCAGCATAAGCTTTTAGTTGTTGACTTGAGGCCATACCAACCAACTACAAATAATTATGGGATTTTCTTAACTCTTGTCATTCTGAATTAAAATCCTATATAGAATTGCTTTAAAATTCAAAGGACTAACAGCACTCTAAGGTCTCAATGAGGATCAATTTTTCTTTTGAAAATCGATTATTTAAACAAATCTGGCTTAAAGGGGACAATAGGAGTTGTAGACCAAGATCATAATGTAGGCTGATCTTTGTCTATTATACCTCCTGCCAAAACAGAAATATTCCGGGTTAAGCATGACAAGGCCTAATTACAATTGCCAATTATATTTTTAACCCTTTCCTGTATAAACCAAAAATTTTGCATCTCTGTGAATTTCAACATGATAAAACATTGTGGAAAAAGATGTAATTGTTTGTAATAAGCAACTTCTCCTTTTCCCACAATATTTTCTACCATATAGGATGGTTTCATTTCGAATTGAACCCAATTTTAATTGTTATCTGCAACCTCTTTCAATTTAGACCAGCCTAAAATTTTAAGAAAGGTCTAACAGATGACCTTACTCTTTCCTGTACAATTTATGATTTTTACATTCTTATGGTATTATACTTGAGAAAAAGATTGTAGAAAAAGAAGAAATTGCTTGTAATGTCTTCATTTCTCTCAATATTTTCTTTCATATAGAATGGGTTTTTTTTTTTTTCATTTGTACTTCATTTAAAATGTAGTCTGTTAGCCCTTAGAATTTTGAATAGTAAGAACTTTTACCTATTGAAGTGAAATTTTAAATATTCCTCATCCTGGAGTTTTAAAGTGAACAAAAATTTCTGGGGGAAAAAATCTATCAGTGAGGAAACAATGACCCTTCAAAAATCATTTAACTTTGGACTTAAACTGTGAAATTAGGGACAATTCAAACAAACTCTAGCCAGACACTGCGTACAACTTATGTTAAACTTGGGACATCTTGGAATGGGCTAATTCCGACCCTTGGACCATAATTAATACAATATTGATAGAGATCCACCTGATGATGCTACATACAAAATATCAAAGCTCTAGGCCTATCTGTTTGAGAGAAGAAGATTTTTAAAGTTTCACTATATAAGCCTATGTTAAATTTGTGACATCCAGGAATGGGCTAATTTTAATCCTGAGGCAATAATTTTCCATCTTGATAGAGGTTCACAAGAGGATACTGTGTACCAAATATCAAAGTTCTAGGCCATCCTGTTTGGGAGAAGCAGATTTTTACAAATTTCACTATATAAGCCTATGTTAGATTTGTGACATCCGGGAATGAGCTTATTTTAAACCTGAGGCAATAATTTTTACAATCTTGATAGAGGTCCACCAGATGATGCTGTATACCAAATATCAAACTTCAAGGCCCTTCTGTTTGGGAGAAGGAGATTTTTACAAATTTCACTATATAAGCCCTTTGTAAAACTTGTGACGTCCGGAAATGAGCTAATACAATCTCTTGGGCCATGATTTAAACAATCTTGATAGAGGTTCACCAGATGATGCTACATACCAAATATAACAGTTCTAGGCCCTCTAGTTTGAGAGAAGAAGATTTTTGAAATTTTCACTATATAAGCCTATGTTAAACTTGTGGCTAATGTTGACCCGGGTGTTAATTTATTCAATATTGACAGAGGTCCACTAGATGATGCCACATACCAAATATCAGAGCTGTAGGTCTTTTGGTTTGGTAGAAGAAGATTTTCAAAGTTGTCACTATGTAAATTTATGTACCCCATACACATTTGCCAAATATATATCAGAGCTGTAGGTCTTTTGGTTTGGTAGAAGAAGATTTTCAAAGCTGTCACTATGTAAGTTTATGTATCCCACCCACATTAGCCCCCCCCCCGGCCATATCTTGACAATTTTTTTTTCTTGTACAAACTTAATAGTCCTTGCCCTAAAGACTCTAAATACCAAATGTGAATCTAATCTGACAGCTGGTTCATGACAAGAAGATTTTTAAAGATGTACCCTTTTTGTCCCCTTATGGAGCCCCAAGGGGAGATAACTCCATGACCTGTACAAATCTGAAGCGCCTTTCCATACGGATGCTTCCTGCCAAGTTTGGTTGAAATCCATCCAAGGGTTCTTAAGAAGAAGTCGAAAATGTAAAAAGTTAAAGCATGATGCACAATGCACAATGACGAACAAAACACGATCGCAATAGGTCACCATGACCTTTGGTTAGGTGACCTAAAAATGAAGAAATTGCTAGAAACAAGCAATTTCTTTAGTATCCCTAATATTTTCTACCCCAAAAGACAAAGATTTTTCAACCAGAAATTATCAATTCCAACTTCCTTCAATCTTATCCTGTCTAAAATTTTGTTGTGTGTAATTAATATAGAAGTAATGCTCCATACCTAAACATGACACCCACATCAATGCATGCACACAGACATGCGTAAAAAGAGAACAAAGCAAATTTGGCAAAGATTAGATACAAGCCATTCACAAACAATTTAACTTCCATTATGGATGCTTTTATACCCTTGCTACAATTTACCTTAGTAACAAGTCCGGCTGCACCAGCAAGAAGTGGGGACACGGCTAAAATAACCAAGGTCAGCTCCCAGCCATACACAAACCCAATAATGACTCCCATAATGGCCCCACATATCCACTGTACTGTACTGGCTAACTTATCCCCTATTCCATCATGTATACTGGATATGTCACTGTAAGCAAGAGGAAAAACATAGTATGACCTTTTAACCCATTCCCACACAATCCCTCCTTTTTATGCCCCTCAAGAAAAAAACTTTGGAAAAAATTATGGAAAATGAAGAAATTGCTTGTATCAAGCAATTTCTTCATTATTCACAATGTTTTCTATCTAAAAAGACCAAATACAGTAAAACCTCGGTAGTTCGTAGCGCAAGGGACCGGGGAAATTTATACGAATTAAGCGTAGTACGAACAAAACGGAGGGAAAGAGGTCGGCTGTTTGAGATACACGGAATCTGACATGGTCTTGTTCTGTCTCCCATTTAGGAATTGATTCTAAATTGGTTCTGCAGATATTAATTTAGGAGTACATAAAAATACATTAAAAATTACTCGTCTTGTATTTTTTATGTTTTTATTTCTTTGTTAATTTTTGGCATTTTTTAAACACAGTGTTTGTATCAAATGGTAGACTCCGTCTGAGTGATTTCCCTTTACAATACATTGGATCAAATCACTCTGAGTATTCTATCATGAAATCATAAAAAGGAGGACTAACAATTGTGAAGAAAGCAATCACAGAATTAAATTAAGTGCTAGAATTTCTAAGAGAGCAATAACACCGATACTAATGGGGTGCGTCAATTTAAAGTAAATTTTCGGCGATAATTACGGGAATCTTTATTCGATGAATTACCCAACTTACAAACCAAACAGCCCCTTTTAACAAAAGGTACATGATAACACATAATTGTCATTTAGATCAGTAGGTGTGAATATCGAGGTAAGTGGTGATTGGAGACAATTAGTTTATCACACCTACGAATTAAACATAGGAGTTTGTGCTCTAATCATACTTTCGGGACTTGAAATGGCCTATGAACTACGAACCACTGACGTTCTAATTAGACAGAACTTTCTAACAAAGATAAAGAAGGAATAAGATCGGGACCGCGTAAAGTATACGAACGAACACATACCTACGAACCAGTGACGTTCGAATTAACGAGGTTCTACTGTACTTTGAATTTCCATCAACTTAATATTGTCGTCTGCAGCTTCTTTCAATTTGAACCAGTCTAGAGTTTTGCTGTGTTTGAATGGGAAAAAAGCTAAGACGGATTTCATAGGCAGATTCTGGAGTATATTTTAGATAAGATACCAATATCACATTTAGAAAAAAGATAAAACACAAACAAAACATCTGTTTTTAATTAGGTCAATTACTGTTCCATGCACTAAATGATAATTTCATACAAGATCAAGACAATACAAATGCTTGTATGAAATGTAATCTAGTAATGTACAATTATTTTTTTAATGTCCCACTCCATAGCTCCTTTTATTTAGATACAGGAGAAAAAAGCCTTAGTTGACATTGTGCAAAAATGAAAATCTTTTTCTCACATTATTTTCTACCTTTATGGCATATTTCAACGTAACTCATTACGACACAATCCCAAATTTTTACAAATCTTAAGAAATACAGCAATGGAAAAAATTGTGAGTAAAAAAGAAATTCCTTGTAACAATCAATTTCTTCTTTTCTCACAATTTTTTTTCTACCTCATATGACCCTTAATTTTCAATTTTGACCAACTTCTATTTGTCGTCTGTAGCCTCTTTGAATAAGTATGAAATTCTATCATTTTTGAATAATTTAACTTTTAGTTTTATCTATCAAAAAAGAGTGTTCTGATTGGTCGAAAAAATATATTCATTACTCCATGAACAAAATTTTGAGCACCCAGGTATTTGTATCCTTCTGCACAAAATAGTCCCATAAAAAAAGGTATCAAAATTTGTAAAGCTTTTGTTTTTTACGCTCGATGATATTAAATTATAAGAAATGAAGAGACATTTTTTTGTTTTCATAGAGGTATGAACCGAAACACCTAATCACACAATGTATGAATCCGCTTCATATAGTGTGATTAATTTTTTCGGTTCAAATCCTCTATGAAAACAAAAAATATTCTCTTCATCTCTTAAATGGGTTAAAAACACATTGAAATATTGTCTGTAACGTCCCCAGATTTTTTTGGTCTAGAATTTTTTGGTCTAGAATTAAATAAGTTTGTTTGTTTGAATGGGGTTAACGCCACTTAACAGTATTTCAGTCAAATTGCTGTAGCTCGAGCACCTAAGCATCGACTCCTGGTATTT
Source organism: Fragum fragum (assembly GCA_946902895.1). Taxonomy (NCBI): domain Eukaryota; kingdom Metazoa; phylum Mollusca; class Bivalvia; order Cardiida; family Cardiidae; genus Fragum; species Fragum fragum. The sequence goes on along the minus strand of OX336377.1, from coordinate 44,439,431 downwards.
CTCACACCAGTACTACCACTACATCCTTTCTGAGCCTCCAGCTGCTCATTCCACTTAGGATTACGATTACCCACCACTGCGTGAAAGAAAAATATCAGACAGGATATTTGCTGTGAAGATAGCTCTGATCCAGGTCATTAAGTAGGTAAGTGCTACTAACTTTGAAAGTCTTGTATCAAGTGAGCAAGTGCTACATACTTTGAAAACCTTGTATTGAGAGAGTAAGTGCTACTTACTTTGAAAGTCTTTTATTGAGTTAATACTGGTACTTACTTTGAAAGCCTTGTATTTAGTGAGTAAGTGCTACTTACTTTGAAAGTCTTGTATTTAATTCCCCAGATTCATGCGTATCAAACCAGCCAATATCTTGTCGCAGTATATTTGAGTAAAATGCCAGTCGCATCTGATGTGTCTGTCTTTCAGATGCCAACATCCACAGCGCCACCTGTAGGTAACCTAACACAATCGATCCAACACCAATACCTGTAATAGCATTTTAAGATCTCAAGATTCTGTATAAAATTACATGTACTTCTATAATGTTAATTGGATATTTTCATAGATAATCAAAAATTGTAACAAATAAGATATATTGATTACAGAAAAAAGACTTTGGAATTTAAAGAAAACTGTAAGTTCAAACTCAGTGAGGAAATCCTTGTTTTCTCAAAATCCCAAACAATTTAATTAACCCATTCCAACACAATGATGCTCAAGAACAACAATTGGCAATAAGTTGTATAAATTGGAAAAATTGCTTGAAAGCAGAAATTTCTTCATTTTTCGTAATGTTTTCTATCAAGTTAGTTGAAAAATCTAAAATTTCATTAATTCTAGATAGTCATCAGCAACTCCTTTCAATTTTTGCCAGGCTAACAATTTGTTGTCTGGGAATGTGTTTACATGAAACAAACTTCTGCAAAAAAGAGTGACATGAGTTACAGAACATTACTACACAACAAAATTTAGACTCGTTCAAACTGAAGGATGTTGCAGACAACAACTTGAAGTTACAGAACTTTTTGTCTTTTGGGGTAGAAACATTTTGGTTAACCCTTTCCTGTTTTTGGAAATTTTAGACTAGTCCAAATTATAAGAGGTTGCAGACGACAATGACAATTGGATGCTATTTGAAATGAACCCATCCTATGTGGTAGAAAAATATTCAGGAAAAAGGAGAAATTGCTTGTTACAAGCAATTTCTTCTTTTTCCACAATGTTTTCTCAAGTATATAATCACAGGGACATAAAAAACAGGGTTTGTAAGGGAAAGGGTTAATGTCATTTAGGTAGATATTTTCTACCCTATTGAATGATTATTTTAAAATAAATCAATTTATATTGTTGTCTGAAAATTCTTTGAATTTGGGCAGGTCTAAAATTTTGAAAAACAGGAAAGGGTTAAATTCTAAAATTCAAGAACTAGAAATGGTTGTCAGCAAAGTATTTGAATTAGGACCAGTCTCAGATTTTGTTGTCTCAAAATTGTTTATTCGATAAATGGGGTTTAACATGACTTTAACCCATTCCCACACAGAGACGCTTTTGGACGCCCCTCAAGGAAAATAAATGGGAAAACATTGTGTAAAATGAAAAAATTGCTTGTAACAACCTCAAATTGTCGTCTACAACTCCTTTGAATTCAAGTTATTTGAACCAATCTAACATTGTGTCGTGTGGTAACAGGTTAAACAGGATTTCGGTCATATCACAGTATCTGGAACACCTAACCATGTGTTCCTGGTATTTCTCACACCTACATTACCACTACCTCCTTTCTCATCCTCAAGCTTCTCATCCCACAGAGGTGGAAGACAAATGCCTGAAACACTACTGGTTGGGATTGAACCAAAGACCCCATGAGTCCTGTACGATACTCACTGCACTGTGGCTACTGCTGTCTGGTACTGGGTTAGGTTGTTTAACCCATTCCCATACAACCCCATCTTCTTAGGTCCCTCAAGAAAAAGGTTTGGAAAATATTGTGAACAAAAAAGAAATTGCTTGTCACATGCAATTTCTCCATTGTCCACAATGTTTCTTCTATATTTTTTGAATTCCAGATACAGTCGAATACCTTTACCTCGAACTTCCCTTAGCTGAAGTTCTCTCTACGTCGAAGTTATTCCAAAATCCCGATTCTATTACTCTTTACCTCTATGTACTTGAACCTCCATACGTCGTTCTCTATATCTCGTAAACTATCCCTACGTCGAATCAATTGCAAAGTCCCATCACTATTGTTTGCACATATTCACATCTCTTTAAGACGAACCTTATTCATACTGGTCGATTTTTGCAATCAAACAGGTTTTTTCACACATTCCAATGTGTCAACACAGTTAAGAGATAGGTGCGTTATAGTATCGGATATCGATTGCTAAAGGAAGAACCTGATAACCAATCCAGATGGATACTTGGGTATTTCGACAGGAAAGAGAAAATACATGTAGTCAAACTATGCAATCAACACGAAGAATAAGCAATAATAGAAGAAGAAAAACAAACAAACAAAACAACAACAAAAAAGCGATGTCTGAACAAAACTTTAGCTACGAGTTACAATAATAAAAGAAATTACGATAAATACAACGTCGTTGTATCTTTTGTTGGATTAGATAATCATACTAGTACAAATCATTTGTGGCCTTATTTACTAACAGTATTACGCCGCCATTTGGTCGTACATGCAAATTATTTGATTATCCACACGTCGAACATTCTCTACGTCGAAGTTTTGTCGTAAGTCCCGTGAACTTCGAGGTATAGGTATTCGACTGTACTTAAAATTGCCATCTGAAGCTTCTTTGAATTTACACCAGTCTAAAATAATGTTGTATGGTTATGGATTTACATAATTACCTATGTAATAAAGAGCGTATGTTTGCATCAGGTCCAAAAGATCATCTTCTAACGCTCTGTTTAGCTTGTTGATGTTCACTTCTGAATTAGTGAGATTGAAAATTTCTGCACTGTATTGGCTGAAAATCAAAGTAAATTACACTATTTGACCCGTTTTAACCCATTCCAACTCAATCCCTCCTTTTTACGCCCCTCGAGAAAAAAGCTTTGGAAAACATTGTGGAAAATGAAGAAATTGCTTGTATCAAGCAATTTCTTCATTATCCACAATGTTTTCTATCCAAAAAGATGAAAAAATTCAAAATTCCATCAACTTGAAATTGTCGTCTGTAGCTTCTTTCAATTTGGACCAATCTAAAATTTTGCTGTGTTGGAATGGGTTAATAAAAGGGATGGAATGGCAAGTATTCTAAATCTAATTGCACAATCCTTCTTGAAATGCAACTTCTTTTGATTTTGGACCTGGACCATTCTCTCATGTGGGGTAATTGATCAATCATTGGCCCCGCCCACTGACTCCGACAGGAAGATCAGCTTCAGTTTATAACAGTGTTATTTTATAAAATTTATGGTCAGTAGCATGCAACCAAAGAGTAAAATGGTTGGTTGGTGATCTAAACATTGTAACTATGCCTTGAATAAGCTAAAGATACCATGTTTAAGTCGCAAAACCAAAAATAAAGTAAACAAAAATGGCGACCAATGTCGGAGTTGATAAGATCAGGTCTGGGCTGAATAAATTATTTGATTGGTTGATTTTTCCTTGATTGACAACCACGATTGGTCAATTGACAGATTGCTTGGGGCATCCATTCACCTCCGAATGGATATTCCACTTACAGTCAGAGGAAGTTCAGTTTAGATATCAAGCTGCGATATGCTTCGATATTAGTGGTCAGTAACATGCAACTAAGGTAAAATGGTTGGCTGGCAACCTAAATGTCATAACTAGACTTTAATAGGCTGTAGTCACAATGTTTGAGTTGTACAAATTAGAAAAAATGCTTAACATTAATAAAGGCCAATGTTAGACTTAAGAGCTCACTGCCAGTCTATGATTTCACTGTTCTATTAATATTTTCAAATTGACAGTCAGGATCCATTGATTAGGATAAGCTATTCAGTCTTGCTTTTTAAAGCTTTTTGACCCATTTCCACACAACAAAATTTTAGACTGGTCCAAATTGAAAGAAGCTGCAGATGAAAATTTCAAGTTGATGTAATTTTAAATTTTTTCTTCATTTTTGAATAGAAAACATTGTGGATAATGAAGAAATTGCTTGATACAAGCAATTTCTTCATTTTCCACAATGTTTTCTACCTAGACAAAGAATTTGATAATTTCATCTTCTTTGTCTGCAAATTCCTTCATTTTGGACCAGTCTAAAATTTTACTGTTTGGCAATGGGTTAATTCAATGCTAAGACTCTTTTTGTATGATGGTCATGTATTTAATCCAGCCATTACAAAATGACAAACCTTGTTTGACCCATTCCCAGACAAATAAATTTTAGATCAGTCCAAATTTAAAGAAGCTGCAGACGACAATTTCAAGTTGATAAAATTTTTAAAATCTTTGTCTTTGTGGGTAAACAAACTTTGTGAGAAATGAAAAAATTGCTTATCATATGCATTTTCCTCATTTTCCAATATGTTTTCCCAAGCTTTTTTCTTGGGGGGCATCAAAAAGCAGGCTTGCATGGGAATGGGTTAAATGAAAAGAAGTTGTAGTCAACATCACAAAGCCCCTGTAAGCAATATTAAATTGTGAGAAAAGGAGATAATGCTTCTTACACACCTCCTCTCTTTTTTCAACAAAGTTTTCCATAAATACATTAACTATTTTTTCAGTGTGTCAAAATGTAAGATAGTGTGATGGTAAAGGACTTGTCAATGACATGAACATATTTGTCCAACAAATGTGTTATGATTGCAAGTTTTGAAATACAAGGCATATGATTACAATGGAAAATCTTACCCCTTGTCATGCTGAGCCCAGAATATTCCTGCTTTGGAAGGAGGTATAAACTAAGATCAGCCTGCATATATGCGCGGTCTGATCTTAGTCTACATCACCTGTTTGACTTACTTAAGTCAGAGTTGTTTATAAAACCATTTATCAACACAATTACCAACCCACAATTTGGGCCGTTCAGCACTTTCAGTCTTTTGATTTTAATGCAATTCTGAACAGAAAAATCCATTAACCCATTCCCACACAGTGACACTTTTGGATGCCCCTCAAGAAAATCAACTGAGAAAACGTTGTGGAAAATGAAGAAATTGCTTGATACAAGCAATTTCTTCATTTCCCACAATGTTTTCTATCCAAAAAGTTTATAAAGTGTAAAATTTCATCAACTTTCCTTGAGGGGTGTCCAAAGGCGTCACTGAGTGGGAATGGGTTAAAGAACCTTTAACCCTTGTCATGCTGAACCCGGAATATTTCTGTTTAGGCAGGAGCTATAGACAAAGATCAGTCTGCATGCATGTGCAGTCAGATCTTAGACTACACCACCTGCTTGTTTCCTTTAACCCATTCCCACACAATGACACTTTTAGACGCCCCTTGAGAAAAACAATTGGCAAAACATTGTGTAAATTGAAGAAACTGCTTGCAACAAGCAATTTCTACTTTTCCCATAGTGTTTTCTACACAGAAAGTTGAAAAAATCTAAAATTCCATAAAATCTAAATTGTCGTCTGCAACTGCTTCGAATTTGGACCAGTCTAAAATCTTGCTGTGTGGTAATGGGTCAAACCAGAGTTGTTTATTATTTTATTTTTCAAAAATAAGTATTAACCTAAAATTAGTGCATCCAGTGTTGTCAGCCCTTTGATTTTAATAAAGTTTTATAGAGGATTTTTAATTCAGCATGACAAGGGGTAAAACGCAACACATTCACACACCAATGCATGACGGACTATCCTTTCAATAGCCTGCTTAGTTTTGGTCCATTAAGCTAACATGACCAAGCAAAAGTCAATAAGCAGCAATTTTTGTAAAAGATAGAATGTTTAACCCATTCCCACACAACAAAATTTTAGACTGGTCCAAATTGAAAGGAGTTGCAGACATCAAATAAAATATCATAAAAATTTTATCTTTGGGGGTAGAAAATATAGTGGATGATGAAGAAATTGCTTGTAACGTTTTTTCTATAGGGGCGTCTAAAGGCGTCTTTATTTTGGAATGGGTTAAACAACCATTTTATATTCAGATAATCTGCTAAAGGCAAGAAAATTCACCCCTGTTGAACCTGCGAAACTCATACTATCTGATAAGGACCTATTATATTTGTACATCCTAGATGGTACTTATTTGTCTAATGGGTCAAATTTTTCTAAGCAATGGGATTGTTAAAGATTCTATTCATGTCATTGTTATTGACTGAATAGTACATTTCATGATGTTTGTGAAACACCATGCCCCCGTAACAGGTTTTTTTTTTCTTAAATGTGACCTTGATAGGTTACCTTGACCTAGAGTATATTGACCTTTCAACCAACTGATGTCTATCAATGCAAGGAACTTAGTCCATAATATGGGCCATGTATCTAAAATAGTGTTTAAACAACAGTAAAATGTTGAGGTTTTGTTTAAAGTTGACATTGAAAATTGAACTTGACCTTGATAAAGGACCTTTATCATGATTTATAACTGATTTTACATTAATTGATGCTTATCAACCTATAATCCAAATATCTAACCTTCAACCTATGACCAGTATCTCGAATGGTGTTTGAATAAGAGCGAAATTTAAAATTCTTGCATTAAATTGATATTGATAAGTGGCCGGTACAATTCATGCTTTTCAAAGCAAAGAATCTTTGACGTATATATGAACAATGTATCTTGAATAGTGCTGGAATAAGACCAAATGTTCATTTTTAGTGTTAAGTTTACAAAATTCATGAAATTGAGAAGTGACCTTGACGGATGACACTAATTTTACAACAAATTGATACCTATCAATGCCTATGATCCAAATAAGAGCCATGTATCTTAACCCATTCCCACACAATGATACTTTTTGACACCTTTCAAGAATGACAACTGGGAAAACATTGTGTAAAATAGAGAAATTGCTTGTAACAGGCAATTTCTTTATTTTTCACAATGTTTTCAACCCAGAAAGTCGAATAAATCTTTAATATGATAAACATTCAATTGTCGTCTGCAACTCCTTTCGAATTGTTCCAGTCTGATTTTTCCATCTAGTTAGGGGTTAAACTGTGTTTGAATAACAACAAAATGTTCAGTTTTTGTGTTAAGTTTACTGCTCCAAGATAGATGGACAGACAGACAGACAGACTGATGGACATCAGTAAAACAATATGCCCTCTATCGTATCAATGCAGGGCAATAAGAATTGAAAATGGAACTATTTTGTGTACTTGCAAAAAAAGTAGTTTCATAAAAAAAAACCTAATAACACTTCTGCAAGAATTAGGTTTGTGGCTTAATTCTGAGTGATGAAGCTTTTCATATCATACCGCAATGAAAAATTGAAGCACTGAAAGTACTGATGATGGACTTCTATGTTGGCATAGTAGAGTGCTATGCTCGTCTTGGAGTACAAAATGGCAATCTTCATATAGATATTTTTTAAGCATAACCTCTCACCTAGCCTGGTGTGTTAAATAGGTACATGTAATACAGGACGTTTCTATTCTAGAGTCCTGAGCATGATCACAAGTTTGGAAAAAATGCTTTTGTCAGAGGCGTCATTTGTCTTTTACTGATGGAAATATGATAAGTAATTTGCCTGTTCAGTTGGCTGAGAAGCTACACATGTAATGGCCAAAATTTATTGTTGCAGTTGTACATGTTACCAGTGTGAAAAATGACAGGAAGCTATGGTTTGGTGTACTGCTAACTGCAGTTTTACTGAAATACTACTGAAAGTCATGTTAAACCAAATTCACTTGATCACAGTCTAACTAGCTTAACTAGATTAATACTTTTTTTACTTTTCCAATGTTATCCTTTTCCGAAAACATTCCACAAATAATTAAGATATCATTTAAGAAACTTGGACAATATTAGATTAACAATATTCATTGAGAATAATTACTTGTAAGAATCAAATGAGAGATTTTGTGTATCTTTTAAACCTTCCGTGATCCAGTAGAGGCTTAACCCATTCACTATCATTCACACTATTTTAAGCATCTGAAGGATTGCATTGAAAAAAAATTGTGAGAAAAGTAAAAATTTCTTGTTTCACAAAGTTTCCAACCCTAACTGGGCCTCAGTTTTCAATCTGAAAGCGATTTGAATTGTCGTCTGTACCAACTCTAATTTTTTTCCGTTTGGTAATGGATTGAAAAGGCATACTCAAAAAAATAATAAACATCTTTGAATACATGTAACTGTATAGTTTATCACTCCGGTGTAAACATCTGGTATGCAGAGTTCTCAAAGTAGAAGGCTAATTACTCAATATATAATTGAAAGACTCTACGTTTTTTGAAACCGTGACAGCATCTACGCTAAATGCGTTAGGTGTTTTTGTAATTAAAAGGAGTCTTTATGTGTTCTACGAATTATATAGATCCCTCTCATGACGCCATTTTCAAAATGTACAGTTGTTTGGGGGAGACAGGTTTTGAAAAATAATTAATAGAAGCCAATTGTGCGCTGCTTCTCCTTTAACTTAGTAACATCCTACTGGATTTTCCAAACTGGGAAACACTGATGGACACCTATGGAGACCATCAAAAAATTCAGCTGCTCAGAACCAGAAGAAAAACTTTTAGACTGGTCCAAATTCATAGGACTTGCAGACAACCATCATAACGTCTATGAAACTTTTTTTCAACTTGCTGGGTAAAAAACATTGTATAAAATGAAGAAATTGCTTGTTGCAGGCAATTTCTTCATTTTACAACATGTTTTCTCAATTGATTTTTTTGAGGGGCGTCAAAAAGCGTCATTGATTTGGAATAGTTTAACCCATTTTCACATGATGAAATGTCAGACCTTCCCAAATTCAAAGATGCTGCCGATAACAATTTTGAATAGTGAAATTTTGAAATTCTTTGCCTTTTCAGCTAGAACAAGTTGTGGGTAGTGAAGAAATTGCTTGTGTCAAGCAATTTCTTCATTTTCCACAATATTTTCAAAGCCTTTTTTTTAGTTGTGTAAAAAAGTAGGATTGTGTGGGAATGGGTTAATTGGTTAACAGCATACTTTAGTACATTCCTGTCTGTCATTATCTGTTCCATTGTGATATTAAGCTGATTGAACACGTCGTAAGTAACCATCTTATTAAGGGCCTCTATGAATCGATCATCATTCACAAACAAGTCTATCATGTCTCCAAACACCAACATCAATAAGGGGTATGTCGCTCCATTACAGGCTGCACAGATAGAGCCAATTACCATAAAGAGCACATCTAGCTTGGTTGCAAAGCGAAACTGAAAGAAAGAATGAAATACGAACTAAAAACGGCTGTTGTGGCAATAGCATAGCACAGCATTCAAGCTAATTGACAAATTGCTGTTGAAATATCTATGGAACAAGCAAATTATCCATTTGTACCAGAAGTGAGCTTTGAACTTCAACATTTAAGTTCAGCACAATTTTGTTGGTTGGTAACTAAAATGTCATAACTACAGCTTAATCAAGCTGTATTTACAACATATTTGATACCAACCAACAAAATGCTTTTTATTCAACTCATCATGAAGAACCCGGAATGTTTTGGCAGGAGGTATAGACAAAAATTAGCCTGCACATAAGTGCAGTCTGAACTTGGCCTACGCCTCCTGCTTGTCCCCTTTCAGTCAGAGATGTTTAAATAATCAAATTTCAAAAGAAAAATTTGACCCTCATTAAGACCTTTCCAGTGAAGTAAGTCTTTTGATTTTAAAGAAATTCTGTATATGATTTTTAGTTCAGCAAGACAAGGGTTGATGCCCATGACAACAAATCTTACAAAATATTGTCTTTTATTACACCATTGGAACAGATACTTGAGAAAACATTGTGGAAAAAGAAGAAATTGCTTGTAACAAGCAATTTCTCCTTTTTCATCAATATTTTCTACCACATAGGATGGTTTCATTTCAAATTGCATCCAGTTTTCATTGTCATCTGCAACCTCTTTCAATTTGGATTTATCTATAATTTCCAAAAACAGGGAAGGGTTAAGTGCCAAGTCAAGGTAACAAGGTCAAGGTTCATAGTTGTAAATGATAGTCGTCCTTAGATGAGAGCATAATTTATGTCTAATATATTTGTAAAGGCATTCAGAAAATATAACACAGGTTAAAGTTTTGGTTAAAACTTTGGATTTAGTTTTTGGTTTAAGTTTTTAAAAAGTTAAGGTCAAGGTCAAAGGGTCATTGAGTCAAATGAAAGTCTATCTTAACCCTTGTCATGCTGAATAAATCCTTTTCAGAATTGTATAAAAATCAAAGGGCTGAAAGCACTGGTAGTTCTGTTGTTTAGTTGTCAATACTTCTTTTGAAAATTGATTTCATAAACAACTCTGGTTTCAAAAGGATAGACAGAAGGTGTAGACTGAGATCACACTGCACTTATGTGCAGTCTGATCTTTGTCTATACCTCCTGTTAAAACCGGAATATTCCAGGTTCAGCATGATAAGGGTTAAGATGAGTACATAAGTCAGTGTAAAGCCATCAAGAAAATTCAAGTCGGGTTTTGGTGAAAGTTTTTGAAACTAGGTCATGGTCAATGTCATTCTGCCAAGTAACAGGTGTTGGTCTGAAATGGAAGCCCATCCCCTGATGAGTTTTTTGTAAAATATGAACCCTATAGGGTAAATATTGAGAGATAAAAAAAAAAGGTTTACCACGGGCCAAGGCCAGGCCTCGGTTCCCTTGGGCCCATATTTATTGGCGTTAGCAAAATCCTTCCTATAGCATAACATGAATGAAGTTTGATAAAGTTTGGTAAAGGCGCTGAAAAGAAATCTCTATGGATGGATTGATGTATATACAGTCAGACTGTCAGACAGATAAAAAGGCACACTTTTCATGAAACATGAACACGTAAAACAACTTTAACCCTTTCCTATTCACAAATACAGGATTTTACCTTGCTGTGATTTTATACTAGAGAAAACATTGTGGAAAAAGAAGAAATTGCTTGTAGCAAGCAATTTCTCCTTTTTCCACAATGTTTTCTACCACATAGGATGGTTTCATTTCAAATGGCATCCAGTTTTCATTGTCGTCTGCAAACTCTTTCAATTTGGACTAGTCTAAAATTTCCAAAAACGGGAAAGGGTTTAACTTACCAGAGCAAAAAATCCCACCATAGGTTTAGGTTCATCTTTCTTTTTCTTGTCTGAGTCACAAGAGTCACTACCTTCTCCATCTTTCTGATATTTCTCACCTTTCTGTGGTGTTACACCATTATCAACATAGGCACCATTGTTCTTACTGGAGTCAATGTCAAGGTGTGAGGAATTTGAATCAGTTTGTCCTGAAATGTTGAAAGGAAAGGTGTTTAAAACATTTATATTTTAAATCAGTTGGGAAATAAGTTCTTCCAACTTATTAACTTCTGAATTAATTAATCAAGAGCAATAGCTGTTCCTTGGAATTAAACTCTGAATCCATATGCAATCAAACTATCAAAGTGTCACTGACCTATTTCCACATGTTGCCTTCTTTTACGCCTTCAAGAAACAAGAGGGCCGTTGGCCCTGGGGCGCTCACCTGAGATAAAGGCTCTTTTTCTTTCAACAGTCTAATTTAATGTTAAGGTTAGAATTATGAAACAAGTGGGCCACAATTTCATATAAAGACTATGAACCTCGGGATCAAAAAGTCTAAATTACAAATTCCAAGGCTTAAGTGCTGATTTGAAAGAAGGAAAGAACTTTTTCCATGGGTTATAATTTCAGAAATAAGAAAGAAGTCTGTGAACTGATGCTTCATGCCTATACGCCCCCCCCCCTTGGGCTCAGCCCCTGGGGACCCGAGGATCATGATTTTAGCTATTTTAAAAGAGGTCAAAATACTGATGCTTCATGCAAAAATATCAAGGCTCAAATTGGCCCAGTGGTTTGGGAGGAGATGTCATTTAAAAAGTCGTTCTTTATTTCTATATAAACCCCACCCCCCTTGGGCTCTGCCCCTGGGGACCCGAGGATCATGATTTTAGCTATTTTGAAAGAGGTCAATATACTGATGCTTCATGCAAAATATCAAGGCTCTATGCCTTCTGGGTCAGGAGGAGAAGATTTTTAAAGATTTTTTTAAAATTTTACTTTTGTTGCCATGGCAACCAGAGTATTAAACGGATTTCAATTCTTTTAGCTATTTTTGAAGGGGACCACCTAAGGAACATTTCTGCCAAATTTGGTTCAAATTGGCCCAGTGGTTTGGGAGGAGATGTCATTTAAAAAATCGTTCTTTATTTCTATATAAACCCCACCCCCCTGGGGCTCCGCCCCTGGGGTTCCGAGGATCATGATTTTAGCTATTTTGAAAGAGGTCAATATACTGATGCTTCATGCAAAATATCAAGGCTCTACGCCTTCTGGGTCAGGAGGAGAAGATTTTTAAAGATTTTTTTAAAATTTCACTTTTGTTGCCATGGCAACCAGAGTTTTAAACGGATTTCAATTCTTTTAGCTATTTTTGAAGGGGACCACCTAAGGAACATTTCTGTCAAATTTGGTTCTAATTGGCCCAGTGGTTTGGGAGGAGATGTTATTAAAAAAATCGTTCTTTATTTCTATATAAACCCCACCCCCCTGGGGCTCCGCCCCTGGGGACACGAGGATCATGATTTAAGCTTTTTTGAAAGAGGTCAATATACTGATGCTTCATGCAAAATATCAAGGCTCTATGCCTTCTGGGTCAGGAGGAGAAGATTTTTAAAGATTTTTTTAAAATTTCACTTTGTTGCCATGGCAACCAGAGTTTTAAACGGATTTCAATTCTTTTAGCAATTTTTGAAGGGGACCACCTAAGGAACATTTCTACCAAATTTGGTTCAAATTGGCCCAGTGGTTTGGAAGGAGATGTCATTTAAAAAATCGTTCTTTATTTCTATATAAAACCCACCCCCCTGGGGCTCCGCCCTGGGGACCCGAGGATCATGATTTTAGCTATTTTGAAAGAGGTCAATATACTGATGCTTCATGCAAAATATCAAGGCTCTACGCCTTCTGGGTCAGGAGGAGAAGATTTTTTTAAAATTTCACTTTTGTTGCCATGGCAACCAGAGTTTTTAACGGATTTCAATTCTTTTAGCTATTTTTGAAGGGGACCACCTAAGGAACATTTCTGCCAGATTTGGTTCAAATTGGCCCAGTGGTTTGGGAGGAGATGTTGTTTAAAGAAATTGTTGACGGACAACGCACGACGGACGACGCACGACACACGACGCACGACGGACGGACGCCGGACAAAAGGGGATCACAATAGCTCACTTGAGCACTACGTGCTCAGGTGAGCTAAAAACTAAGGAACATGTTGGAAAATGAAATTGTAAAAAGCAATTTCTTCATTTCCCACAATGCTCTCAACACAGACAGGCAAAGATTTCAAAATCTTTCAAAGATTCATTGACCCATTCCAACAGAATTCCCCGTTTTACTCCTCTCACAGAAAAGAACTATAGAAGCAATGTGGAGAATGAAGAAAGTACTTCTAACAAACAATTTCTTCATTTCCCACTATTTTTTCTACACAAAAAGACAAAGATTTCTAAAATTCCATCAACTTGAAATTGTCGTCTGAAACTTTTTCCAATTTGAATCATTATGTAGCCTGGAAATGGGTTGACCAAGATACATATACCCTGAAGCATGGCGGTGACAAACTTAATTCAAACAGTCAGTGTGTTGGTTTAACTTTTATGTCAAATGTAATATTTCTGCTTTATACATAATCAAGACTCAATTGCATGATACTCAGCGGCATGTAAAACCTTATGATCAACAAGAGCAATTTCGAAATTTTAGACTGGTCCAAATTCAAAGTTTTTGCAGACGACAATTTAAAGTCAAACTTATTTGAAAAATAACCATTCAGTAGGATAGAAAACATTGTGGAAAAAGAAGAAATTGCTTGTCACAAGCAATTTCTTCTTTTTCCACAATGTTTTCTCAAGTATAAAAACACAGGGACATAAAAACCAGGGATTAAACTTTCCTCTGAGGAAAGGGTTAATGGATCGCTTGCAAAGCCCTCAAAGCTCCGATAGGGAATTCCACTCAGATATTAACCCATTCCCGAATTGAAAAGAGTTGCAGACAATAATTTAAAGTTAAAGTTAACATAAAAAAAAAAATTATAGTGGTTCAAGCAATTTCTTCTTTTTTCACAATGTTTCTCTTTTTTTTTTTCTTGAGAGCATCTTAAATCGTCATTGTGTGGGAATGGGTCAAAAAGCGATATTTGGCAGAATTTTTGGCTAGTAACATGCCACAAAAAAGTAAAATGTTTTGTTTACCACCTAAACATTGCAACTACAGTTTGAATAAGCTGTAGTTACATTGTTTAAGACTCCAAATCAATACAAATGCTTCACATGTCAATGCCAGAGTTCAAAGTTCCCTTCTGGTATAAGTGCATGATTTGATTGGTCGACTAATTCTTTTATTGACAGCTACGATAATGTCAAATTTTATATGATTGATTCATTAATCGTACCTGAATCAGATACCTTCATTGTTGAAAGTATACTCCAGTTTTGGGTTTACACAGTTAAAAGAGATAATTAACCCCAGAACTTGTCTACGCAAATATTAATTGCAAACCAGCATTGATCTACACTGTTACATGTACTAGAAATACATGTAATACATTTCAGAATTTCTCTTTACTGCCACAAGAGTTTGTATTCACAAACCAGTCTTTGATTGGACTAGAAATATGTCTCAGCCAATTGGATTCCTTGTTATACAATTCAAAGACAAAGCATAATACTAGACTGGTTAGTTAATTCTAAGAGACACTAAAATTCAAATAATCCAAGGAATGAACAATTTTATAAACACTTCCATTTATCTAAGGACAATTTCACGAAATCTGTGAGAAATTGAAATATTGCTGAGTATCCACCTGATCATCATATCTGATTTAGTTGCAAGCTGTACTTACAATGTTTTAGCATGTAACTAAAGATTTACAGCCTAGAGACTCTAAAATGTTAGTCTACTATCAATCTGGCTCTGATAGTTTATTTCTTATCATGACCATGTGGATTTGCAAGTATGGATTTCTTCTTCAAATTTTCAATTTCACCAATATAGGCTAACAAACCCATTACCAGTCAAGAACATTTTTGCATGTTTAACCAATTCCCACACAATGATACTTTAGGACACCCCTAAAGAAAAACAATTGTAAAAATATTGTGTGAAACGAAGAAATTGCTTGTAACAAGTAATTTCTTCACTTTACACAATGTTTTGAACCAAGAGAGTTAAAATTAAAATCTGAAAATTTAAAAACTTTGAATTATGAACTGCAAATCATTTCAATTTGAACCAATCTAAAATTTTGTCGTCTGGTAATGGTTTAAACTGAAAGGAGTTGTGATTGTGAAGTTCTCCTTTTGTCAAAACGTTTTCTAGCTTATTTAGTTTGTATTTTCAAATTTTAGTGCCTTTTTGAAATTTCCTCAACATCTTAATCCAATTTGGAACAGTCTATTTTTTTGTTGTCTGGTGACACAATCCTAAATAGTACTGAACAAGGTAAAAACTTAATATTGCTAATAATGAAGAAGGATGACACTCATGGAATTTTCAAATAGAAATTTCGATTGAATTTGTTGTTTTGATGTCTTATTATTTCTAATTTTACAAATCAAATTTTCACATAAAATTTCAAGATAAATTCCTCCGATAGAGATCCAAGACACAGACGGAAACGCCCTTTGACAAAATACAACAATCTCTTCCAAAGATGGACAGCAAATTGTCTAGTAACCATGGCAACCTGAATGTCATATAACACAGGTAAATTGGAAATTCAGTTCCAATACCTGACTAAAACATCTAATTTGTAAAGGTTCAATGTAGTGACAATGATGCCTAAATTTACCCATTACCAGAAGGCACAATTTTAGACTGGTCAAAATTGAGAGCAGTTGTAGACGACAATTAAAAGCTTATAAAATTTGGAAATTTTTTTACTTTTGGGGTAGAAAACATTGTAGATAATGAAGAATTTGCTTTTTAGGGGAATAAAAAAAAAAGTTATTGTGGGGGAATGAGTTAAGGGAGAGAATCTTTACTGGCATATTTTGGGATATATTGTTTCAAGCTGTAGTTACGACATTTTAGAACACATACAACGATATGCTTACTTAGTAAATACATAACCAGTTTATCATAAACCTAGAAATTCTTCAGACAAATTCCTACATGAAGCAAACATACAAACCCATTCCCGTTTTTTGAAATTTTAGACTGGTCCTAATTGAAAGAGGTTGCAGACAACATTGAAAATTGGATGCTACTTGGAATTTAACCATCCTATTTGGTAGAAAATATTGTGGGCAAAGGAGAAATTACTTGTTACAAGAAATTTCCTCTTTTCAATAATGTTTTCTCAAGTATAAAATCACAGAAACGTTAAATCCCTGGTTTGAACAGGAAAGGGTGAAACAAGGAAATGATCAAAATGGTCCTCTACCCTAACAGACAAAGTTTTTGAAGATTTCATCAACTTAAAATTGTCGTCTGCATTTACTTTGAATTTGGACCTGTCTAAAATTTTGTTGTATGGTATTGGGTTAAGGCAGTGTCTGATCCAGGATTTGAAAAACATGGGGAAAATTCCCCCATTAGTTTTAAAAACATTGGGATCTGTAATTACTATGAGAGACTTCAAGTTAGCTTAACCGAACAACAAAACAATCGACTGGTCTGTACTGAAAGGAGTAAAGACATATTTTCAAAGATCAGTTTCTTCATAGAATTATAATGGGGGTTTTGACTTTTTTTCTTGTGATACAGAGTCTGAATCTGCAGTGGTGTCATCAATTTGTGACTCTGATTCTAGCGCCATTTCATTTTCAGTTAAGTTGGTCGACGTATTTTTGTCATCCACATTTGTTTCACATGAAAGAAATCGGAAATACGCCATTTTTGTTTGTTGAAGATAATGCAGACGATCATTACTAATGACAACAAACCTAAAATTCAAATTTTACTGTTAATGAAAACAATTTTTAGAATTTTCTTTGAAAGTTAATTCACTTCGAAATAAACTATATAGACACGACTTGCTGTCAAAGGCTATTATTTATTGATATTCCTTTTTTTTTTTTGCGCGACCATCCTTGATAAAAAAAACATGCGTGATCTTTCAGAAATGCCGGGGATTCCCACAATCGCCCATCCTAGATCAGTCACTGGTTAAGGCCCTTTTCCCCTGTTTTTCAATGGACTCTTCCAAGTTTAAATAGACTTCATCCTGATGACCAAACAATAATTTTAACAAATCTTAATCCTAAGAAATTCTTGGGAGCATTTCAAACCTGTACTTGTTTAAGAAAATATTGTTAAAAGTAATTTATTCATTAGCCACTATGCTTTCTTTCCCTAAACATAAAGGCTTCAAAATCATGAAGTAAGAATTGTTGTGTGCAACTTCGTTGATTTGGATCAATCTAAAAAGAAATTATTGGGTAATGAGTTTAATCATACTGCTTTACTTAACTGCAATGACAGCCAGTGATTTTGGGCATTTTCCTGGTAGAGAAAAAAAACGTTTTTTATTAACAGTTAATCCCACTTGTTTAACCCCTGTCATTCTGAATAAAATCCTCTTTAGAATTGCATTAAAATCAAAGGGCTGATAGTACTGGATTTAATCATTGTGGTTTAATCAATCTTTTGAAAATATAAATTATAAACAATTGTGGCTTAAAAGGGATAAGCAGGAGGTGTAGACTAAGATCAGACTTCACATACATGCAGGCTGATCTTTGTCTATACTCCCTGTCAAGACAGGGATATTCCGGGATCAACATGACAAGGGTTAAATATTAATACATTACCTCGATCATTTATTTCGACCACATCCTTCCCGAGCCTCCAGTTGCTCATCCCACTTACGTTTACGATTATCTACCCATTGGTCAGAGAAACTTTTGGAAAAGTCTGAACAAATTTGTTAGGTAATGGATTAACCCATTCCCACTCAGTGACCCTTTTAGACGCCCCTTAGAAAAATAGCTCTGAAAAACATTGTGGAAAATGAAGAAATTGCTTTTTACAAGCAATTTCTCCATTATCCACAATGTTTTCTACCCAGAAAGTTGAAAATATCCAAAATTTGATAAACTTTAAATTGTTGTCTGCAACTTCTTTAAATTTGGGCCAGTCTAAAATTTTGCCATCTAGTAAAGGGTTAAATGAAACTGATTTACTAAATTGCAATGAGGCCAGTGATTGGTGGGATTTTCATGGTAGAGAACAAAACCTTTTTCATTTCTTTATTATTTCAACAGTTTATCCCACTAAGTGAAAAATTAATACATTACCTTGATCATTTATTTCTTGTGGAACAACTGTGTATTTTGTTGAATCCATATCCAAACCCCCTTTTTATCAAAATTCTGAGATCTTGATAACAAAATAATCACAAAATGGTGTGAATCTTCCTCTTAATAATTCTTTTCCTTTTTTTCAAAGGTTTTCTTTTTTTTTGTTATTTCTTTTATCAAATAGATTTTTTTGGTCACACTGAAATCCTTACATTCCACCAAGAATCCTTTTTTTTTTTTTTTCAATCTTCTTCAGCTTTTAACCCATCAACAAAAAATCCAACATTTTCAACATACTGCCTATAATAAGCCGAGGAAAACAATGTGAGAAAAGGGGATATTGTTTAGGGTAAACATTTTCATCCTTTTATCACAATTTTTTCTCAAAAATTTACATGACACTCATTTTTCAATTTGAATTGTCTATAACTTTGGACCAGTTTAACATGTTACTTGGTAATGGGTAAAGAAAACCATTTTTTAGCCACTATCACTCACAATGAATCAAACTACATGTATTTTTATGAGCATAGCTTCCAGGCAAAGTGAATGTAATTAACACACCTCAAACTTATTCAATACATTGCGTTTTCAGAAATCATAATCATGAAAAAGATTCAGAGTCGACAGACACTAATGCAGCAACAAGTGCTTTTGATACTAATTCAATTTTTGCCTTATGTTCTGTTTGCCAATGTGCACCAATAAAATCCCCTGTATTTCTAATTTACCAGTAAATATCACCAGTCAGTTTTAAAAGTGAATGAACCAAGAATATTCCTCTTTTGGCAGGAGGTATAGACAAAGATCAGACTGCACATATTGCACATATGTGCAGTCTGATCTTAATCTACACCTCCTACTCGACCCTTCAATGACAGAGTTGTTAAAAAGAAAAATTTTCAAAAGAATAATTAACCCTTTCCTGTTTAAACACTGGATTTTATGTTCATGTGATTTTATACTTGAGAAAACATTGTGGAAACAGAAGAAATTGCTTGTAACAAGCAATTTCTTCTTTTTCCACAATATTTTCTACAACATAGGATGGTTTCATTTCAAATGCCATCCAGTTTTCATTGTCATCTGCAACCTCTTTCAATTTGGACTAGTCTAAAATTTCCAAAAACAGGAAAGGGTTAATGCATAATGTTTGCATCCAGTACTGTCAGTACTTTGATTTTAATGCCATTCTTTTAAGGATTTTATTCAGTATGAGCAGGATTAACCCTTTCCCATACAACAAAATTTTTAGACTGCTCCAATTTGGAAAGGGCTGCCGACGACAAATAAAAAATTCATGTATTTGAGGAATACCCTAAACTCCTTCAAAAGTATGCTATTTAACCCATTCCCACTCAATCCCGCTTTTTTACGCATGTGAAGGAAAAAAGCTTTGGAAAACATTGTGGACAATGAAGAAATTTCTTGTAACAAGCAATTTCTTCAATGTCCACAATGTTTTCTATCCTTCAGGGCAAGGATTTTCTTAATTACACAGACATGAATTTTTTGTATATAAAAATCACACTTTGCTAGCTTACAGTAATTTCAGTACTTTGATTTTTAATTTCCAACATCTATGCATCTATTTCATGTGTGTAAAGCAATATCACTGAGTAACTTTGACCTCCACATAGTATCCAAGTAACTGAATCTAAACAAATCTTCTGAGTCAGTTCTTATCAATAAGCCACATAGAAGTGAAATCTATGATCAGAATGCAGAATTGAGCAGGCTGATCTTAGTTTTTTTTTTGGCACAAAATATGTAATTGCCCTAAGGCTAAGTTTTTCATGCAAGAGAAACACACTGATGATCATTTGAATAGTAGAATTAACCAGAAGGCAAAATTTTAGACTCAGTTCCAAGGAGTTGCAGACGACAACTTAATGATTATGAAATTTTAGGGCTTTTTCAGCTTTCATCTGGGTGGAAAATATTGTGCAAAATGAAAAAATTGCTTGAAACAAGCAATTTCTTCAATTTGCACAATGTTTTTCTTGAGGGTGTGAAACAGCGTCATTTTGTGGGAATGGGTTAATTCACCTTATTCGGAATTATTATTTAGTTCCTTTATGATAAGCTACAGGGATAAAATAAAAAAAGAAACATATTGATTGGAAATTTCATCCATAATAGATGGCTTTCCAGCAACCTGAGGGTCTCAGTATTTGTATGCAATTCAATCAAGGTGAAGTGATTTAGCCAATTACCACACAAGAATATTTTAGACTGGTCCAAATTGAAAGAAGTTGCAGACAACAATTTAAACTTGGTCCAATTCTTACAATTTTTGTCTTTTAGTGTAGAAAACATTGTGGATAATGAAGAAATTGCTTGTAACAAGCAATTTCTTCATTATCCACAATGTTTTCTGTAACTTTTTCTTGTGGGTCATAAAAAAGCAGTATTATGTGGGAATGGGTAAATTGACAGCCAATTATGTGACTACCAAATTTACAAAGATGTGTTTGTGAAAGATGAATATTCTTGAAACAGATGCTTGAGTATGACCATGATGAATGACCTTGACCATTGACCTTTGATATGTTTGTCATTAGATATCTAATAAACAAAAGGTACAACCAAACCAAGTTAAAGAATTTGTACCAAGCAATTTCTTCATTATTCCCCATGTTTTCTACCTCAAAACACAGATTTTTAAAATTTCATCCATTAAAAACTGTTACCTGCTTCTTTTTTCAATTTGGATCATTCTAAAATTATAATGTGTGGTAATTGGATAAACAAACTGAGACTCCAATCCAGTATTTCTTATGTGAAATGACTGGTTACTAATTCTTGCAGAACTGTCAGAAAATCAATGAGATGCCATTAACAACACAGTTCCATGAACTATTAGGTAACTTGTACACTTAATGCTATATCAATAATAATCCAAGTCATCAATTATCCTTGAAATCAATCTATAAAATTCGTCAAAATAAAACAATGCAGTTGGTCTACACGTGTCTTTACTAACTTATAGACTGTCATATGTAATAATTAAATATAGACTGGCCATTAACAAAATTAACACTTTCTCTCGAAGGCTTGTCAAAGTAGATGTCATGCTTGTTACAGGCTTGCCAGAGGGCAAACAAAATTCAGCATAGATTTTTTGTTATAAGCAATTTCTTCATTTTCCACAATATTTTCTACTCAGAAAGTTGAAAAAATGTAAAATTTCATCGACCTTAAATTGATAACAAGAGGCTCATACCGCCTTATCGGTCACCCGAGTCCAAAGAGCACAAAAACAAATAAATGTCCACCAAATTATGCTACATACTAAATATCAAAGTACTAAGCCTTTTACTTCGGAAGAAGAAAGAGTTTTCATTATGTAAGCCATAATTTGTCAATTCGTGACGTCCGAGAATGGGCTAATTATGACCTTCGGGCCATAATTTATACCATATTGATAGAGATCCACCAGATGATGCTACATACCAAATATCAAAGCCTATCTGTTTGAGAGAAGAAGGTTTTAAAAGTTTTCACCTTTGTTAGATTTGTAACATCCGGGAATGGGATGATTTCATCCTGAGGAAATCATTTTTACAATCTTGATAGAGGTCCACCAGATGATTCTGTATACCAAATTCTACTGTGTTGCCCTTAGTGAAACTTGTGACATTCAGGAATGGGCTAGTTCTGTTTCTTGGGCCATGAAATTCACCAGATGATGCTACATACCAAATATAAAACCTCTAAGCCCTTTAACTTGGGAGAAGTAGATTTTTACAATTTCACTATCTAACCCATTCCAACTCAAGCCCTCCTTTTTATGCCCTTCAAGAAAAAAGCTTTGGAAAACATTGTGGAAAATGAAGAAATTGCTTGTATCAAGCAATTTCTTCATTATCCACAATGTTTTCTATCCAAAAAGATGAAAAAATTTAAAATTCCATCAACTTGAAATTGTCATCTGCATCTTCTTTCAATTTGGACCAGTCTAAAATTTTGTAAAGTGGGAATGGGTTAAGCCTATGATAAACTTGTGACGTCTGGGAATGGGCTAATTTTGACCCTGGTGTTATAACATATACAATATTGATAGAGGTCCACTAGAAGATGCCACATACCAAATATTAGAGCTGAAGGTCTTTTGGTTTGGCAGAAAAAGTTTTTCAAAGTTGTCACTCTTTCAGCTTATGTACCCCACCCACCTTTGCACACACACACCCCCTAGCAAGGCCAAATCTTAACAGATTTTTTTTCTTGTACAAACTTGATATTCCTTGCACTAAAGACTCTAAATACCAAATGTGAATCTAATCTGACAACCGGTTCATGACAAGAAGATTTTTAAAGATGTACACTTTTTGGCCCCTTATGGCGTGTACAAATCTGAAGCGCTTTCCCATAAGAATGCTTCCTGCCAAGTTTGGTTGAAATCCTTCTAAGGGTTCTTAAGAAGAAGTGGAAAATGTAAAAAGTAAACGCACGACGGCCGACAAAACACGATCGAAATAGGTCACCATGACCTTTGGTCAGGTGACCTACAAATGAAGTAACTGTATATATTTTAGGATAAGATTCAACCATAGAATCAACAAACTTTGAAGGCCTACAAAGTCTTACCAAGGTCAATATTTTTATTTCCAAGTTGGTCACATTTCTCAAAGCAACCCATTTTTCTAATACAAGGATGCTCAAATTAAAATATCTGAAAAAGTAGCTTTGCATTTCTTACCTCAAACATATTTTTCCTGGGACTTCTTTAAATCCTATTTCAAATGACAGCACATGGCCTACAATACCTTACTGAATGCAAAACTAGAATTGTCTCAGAGTGGAATTATTACCCAATCAGTGCTTGGAATCGCTGAACACCAAGGCCTACCATACCCATTTTTTGTTAAATGAAATCCGTATTGATGGTAAGTTCAGGCAGTTGATTAAATGGTGTCAGAGACATAAATATACATTATTCTATGTCTCTGGT
Source organism: Fragum fragum (assembly GCA_946902895.1). NCBI lineage: Eukaryota > Metazoa > Mollusca > Bivalvia > Cardiida > Cardiidae > Fragum > Fragum fragum. The sequence continues at coordinate 44,416,118 of OX336377.1, read as the reverse complement.
GATGTTAACTTTTAAGATAATGACAAACCCGGAGGATTCCTTCTATCAAGTGGCCTGGATGCAACACTATTTAAGGTGGTATAAATAGAAGTACCTGTAGAGGTTGTGACCTTAATCACTGCCCACATTCAGTGATTCGGCTTTTTGTAGTCATTCTTTATGAATGGGCTTACATTTTCAGATAGTATACTACAAGAAATTATTAATCAATTCATGAGCAAGAAAAAAATTTCCAGTCCTTGTAAGATTCCTAGAAGCAAAAAGTGAATTTGGGTGATTCCTTGATTACAGTCAGTATCCTGACTGCAATAAAAAACAAAAAGAGTATGTCCTTGGGTCATGGATAACATGTGCATAAAGTTTCAAGGTTCTGTGTCAGTTAGCTTATGAGTTAGAGCACAGAGCTGGTTTCAGTCAAAGATCAATTATGACCTTGATACTTGACCCATGTGATCCAAAAGCAATATGGCACTTCCTAGGGTTATTGGCAAAAATTGTATGAAGTTTCAATTTTGTAGGTCAACAGGTTCTAAAGTTAGAGCACAGAAACAAACAAGAGGGCCATTGGCCACCTTATTCTATGATTATAGAATTAAAATGGCATGTGACCTTATCTTGTCCTAACAAGACTTGTTACTGAAGTCTGGTCTCAGAAACTAAACTAGAAAGACATTTTTATCATGTTTAAGATATCTATGCAAGAAGAATAATGACTTCATAAAGAGGATGGTTATCATAAGATCTGACATAGTGACAAACTTTATTAACCCTTTTCTGTTTTGCAAAATTTTAGACCTGTCCAAATTCTACAGTTTTGCAGACAAAATTTTCAAATTGGATTAATTTTGTAAAATAGCCATTCATTAGGGTAGAAAATACTTTACACGCAATTTCTTCTTTTTTCTACTATGTTTATTCAATTATAAAATCACAGGGACATAAAAACCAGGGATTAAACAGGAAAGTATTCATGGAAATAAACATTCTGAACAAATATAAAGACCTTTGACACAAAAATAAGGGCCTCTACAGTGAACACAACTTTTTACTAAGAATTGAGCTGGTGACCTAGTTTATTGACCTGCATAACCTATTCCTGAACTCCTACCAGGTATCATGAATACAAACATTCTGACCAAAATTCAAGACATTTGAACTTAAAATTTGACCTCTAGAGTTCACAAAAGATTTTTCTAAGATTTTACATGGTGACCTTGTTTTTAATCCCACATAACCCATTTTCAGACTCATCTCAGATATCATGTAGACAAACATTCTGACTAAGTTTCAAGACATTTGAGCAAAAATGTGACCCCTAGAGTGCACACAAGGTTTTTCTAAGATTTGACCTGGTGACCTAGTTTTTGACCCTTCATGACCCATATTTGTACTCGTCCAAGTTATCATGTAGAAAAACATTCTGACAACAATTCAAGACATTTGAGCCCAAAATGTGACCCCTAGAGCACACACAAGGTTTTTCTAAGATTTGACCTGGTGACATAGTTTATGACCCCACATGACCCATTTTCAAACTCACCTGAGCTATCTGGTAAACAAACATTCTGACCAAGTTTCAAGACATTTGAGCCAAAAATATGACCTCTAGAGTGCACACAAGGTTTTTCTAAGATCTGACCTGGTGACCAGGGGGCCGTTATACTAAAGTCCTTACGATCGTTTTTTTTCGTAAGTTTTTTTATACGTTCAAATTCTAATTGTAAGTGTGTTTTACTAAATATGTTTGTAACTAAGATTAATGTAACTTTTGCGTAAAATTACGTTCAGAAAAATGTGGCGTAAGTTGGATCGTAAGACTTTAGAATAGTGAAATTGGACATTTTCACAGTTTGGCATTGTATTAACTATCTATTTATAATGACTTTTTTATAAATTTCAGTAAATGATAAAGTAATAACAAAATTTATAAATAATAAGAGCAACAAAAGTGTTTTTATTTTTTCTTTCGGTTCTTTATACATTGTGAGTTTGGCAAGTCCCTTTACCTTACAAGAGAAATAAACTAAAACATGAAAAAGAAACAATCTAGCTAAAGGATACATTGATAATAAACAATTTTCTCCTTTTACCAAAATATTTCATCTTTGTAAAATAAGCAGGCCAATAGAAATCTACTTATTTTCCTATTGTAACATTGAATCTTCATCTACATTTTCTTCAAACATGATCAGTCTAAGTTTTTGTCTATATTTACTGCTTAAAGTTCATTCATAAATATCGCTGTCTAGACAAAATAGTGTATTGTTTTCTATGTATTCGTTGTATTTTGAGCGTCATGATTACGTCATTCATTACTACGTGACGTCACATTTTATGAGAATTTAGTTTAGTCTGTATTACAATTACACCAGTTAGATATCTCTATTATGGGTTTAGATTTCTTCCATCTCGACAAATTAAAGTATACTGTTTTTATTTTTTCATTCATTATTTCTATAAGGTGAGGTTTGTGTTAAATGTTGAAAGAGATATCAATCGACTTGCACTATTATTGTATTCTCCTTTATCAAAGATACGACACAAATATACTTATGTCTATGATAAACTTTCGCAAGTTTAGTTAAACGCAATTAGGATTTACGTATGTTTTGTCGTAAAAGTAAAGTTACGAAAATTCTTATGAAAACTTTAGTAAAAGGGCGCCCTTGTTTTTGACCCCATGTGACCTATTTTCAAACTCATCTGAGCTATTTTTTGACAAACATTCTTATCAAGTTTCAAGCCATTTGAGCCAAAAATGTAACCTCTAGAGTGCACACAAGGTAAAAGTTAAAGATGGAAGACGAGCTAAAAAGTCTATGGACACCCTACAGATAGATATGGTGGAACCAATATACCCCTCTCTCCTGGCTAGCTGAAGGGGTATAATACAAGTAATGTAATTTGCATATCTACTAATGATGGAGAACAATTAGGCCAATTTATTTTGAAATCCAACAATAATTATAGAGGAAATGCTCCGGACAAGTGCAATTTTAGTGTTTGACCTTGAGTTGTGACCTTGAACTTGAAGCTATCCAAAAACTTCTTTCAAATAGCACATCTACTCATAATGGAGAATAATTGTGCCAATTTATTTTGAAATCCATCCATAATTGTAGGAGAAATGCTCCGGACAAGCGCAATTTTGTTTGACCTTTCAAATGGCACATCTACTCATGATGGAGAATAATTGTGCCAAGTTATTTTGAAATCAATCCATAAATGTTTGAGTAATTTCCCAGACAAATACGGACGAATGGACAGACTAACTAATGCACTCAAGCACTAACACACATACACTGACTTGTCATAGTGAAACAATGTCTCGCTCACCGCAAGCAGGCTCGACAAAAATAACCTTTATAGTTGACCTCAGCCTTGCAAAGATGAGACTGATCCACTGCTCAGATGCCTATTAACTACGTTACAGCCACATAACAGAATTTAATTTAGTTCAAAAAACAAAATGATTCATTCACAAAGAACACTATAATGTAAACATCCAGTACAAGAATTAGGTAACCATATGGTGTAGCTATTTCAATGGGTAAACATTTCTGGGAAATCTGGCATTTCCTTATCTCAATCCTTATGCTGAATAATGAAAACAAAAATGGTTCTATATGCATAGCTGGCTATTTTAATTGTCAAGGGAGACCTTGACCTTGGTTCTGAATAATGTGTCACAGGGTTCTTTCAACAAATTCCCACATTCCCCAAGAAAAACAATTGTAAAAATATTGTGTAAAATGAAGAAATTGTTTGCTAAAAGCCATTTCTTCATTTTCCACAATGTGTTCTACCTATAAAGTTGAAAAAAATCTACAAATACATGAACTTTAAATTGTTGTCTGCAAATCCTTTCAATTTGGACCAATCTGATGTTTTTTCTAATCGGGTAATGCAGGTTAATCAAGATGGAAACTTCATCCCTATCCTGGCTAATAGATATTTTTCAATGATATCCTAGCTTGCTCTTCCTCATTTCAGTTTTAACCCTTTACTGTACAGACACTGATTTGTACGTTTTTATATTTCATATTTATATGAAACAGGAGCCATGCTCTCCCAATATAGCCCTATAATGGGAAAAGAGATCTGAAAGACCATCAGACCAAGATGCAGCTTTATGCTATTCAAGACATGCTAAATTTTAATGAATAATCTTGAGCTGTGGACATGCTTAATAAGATTTCTACCTTGAGCTGTGACCTTGACCTTCGAGCTATCAGATTTTTTCAAATGGCACATATAATCATGATAGAGAACAATTATGCAAAGCTATTTCAAAATCTATCCATTATTTGAGGAGCTATGCTCTGGAAATGCTCAATTTCAACATTTGACCTTGAGCTGTGACCTTGACCTTGGATGTATCTGATTTTTTCCCAATGGTACATATTGTCATTGTAGAAAACAATTATGCACAGTTATTTTGAAATCCATCTGTAATTTTAGGAGCTATGCTCCGGACATGCTTAATTATATTATTTGACCTTGAGCTATGACCTTGACCTTGGAGCTATTTGTATTTTTTCTAAATGGTACACCTGCTCATGATAGAGAATAATTGTGCAATATTATTTTAAAGTCCATCAAAATTGAAGGAGCTAAGTTCTGGACAAGGTCAATTTTAAATGTTTGACTGCAACCTTTGAGCCATCATAAAACAGGGAAAAAATTCAATATCATAAGGAATTCACATGTGAAGTTTAATTCAGTTTGGCCAACATGCTGTAGAAATATCGAGGCAGACAGATGGACAGACAAAGAGGTGGCTAAATGCTCCCCAAAAGGCAATTTCTTCTTTTCTCAAACTATTTTCTTCCGCAAATTACACTCGCTTTTGTTCATCGTATGAAATGACTTTTTAATTAGACCAGTCTTAAATTTTGAAAAACTTGAAAGGGTTAACTAATAGTACAAGACACATTCTATCACTGAAACATGGTATTTTGCAGATACTTTCTCGCTGTGGCCAAAATACGGTTTTTCAGGGAATGTTAATGCTAATTCAAATAAGGAATCTGTTTGAAAAATAGTCAGGTTCTCCCTACCACCACAATGATACAAGAAGTGGTGCACATGATTACAGATTCATATTACTGTTGTGAGCGTCTATGGAGTAAATTCCTGGAGAGGTAAAATTATAAAGCATTCAAGAATTGCCTAAGTAGGCGAACCTAGCTGAATTCTGTGTCCAACAAAGTTTGACAATGACTTTCAAGGATTGTATCAAGATGTTGAAGGTCGAACTGTGACCTGGATCTTCAATAGATATTGATCTGAATAACAAGAGATCATTTGTACTCCCAAGACAATTGTCTGTGCAGAATTTGAGCTAGGTAGTTCGGTTCTGTGTCATGTTATCATTTTTACAAGGCTTGTTAAAGTTTACCAATACATAACAGAGTCCAAGGTCGCCCTGTGACCTTGAATTTAAATTGTTTATCCTGAAAAAAAAAGAAGGGGTCATCTTCAACCCAAGATTAATGTCTGTTCCAAATATGGTGATCCTAGCTATTGCTATTTCCATTTGTCATCCCGACAAGTTCAAGGCAATCCTGTGACATTTACCTTTAATGGGTTGATCTGAATTACAGCAGGCATTATCTAAAAATCATGATTAATGTCTGTGCCAAATTTGTGGTGCTTCTAGCTCTCTTCTGTGTCAGCTATCATCTGGACAGGGTTTGGTGTACCAAATGTTAAGTTCTAGAAAATTCTCTCTGTGACCTTGACTTTAACCCGTTCCCACACAACAAAATTTTAGACCAGTCCAAATTGAAAGGAGCTGCAGACGACAATTTCAAGTTGATGTAATTTTAATTTTTTTCATCTTTTGGGGTAGAAAACATTGTGGATAATGAAGAAATTGCTTTATACAAGCAATTTCTTCATTTTCCACAATGTTTTCCAAAGCTCTTTAATTGCGGGGCGTAAAAAGGAGGGCTTGAGTTGGAATGGGTTAAGGGATAAATCTGAGTCAAGTTGTAATCTCTACAAAGGTTTGGTCTACCAAAGGCCAATATCACAGATTTCAAGGTCACAAATGACCTTGATCTTAAGAAGATTGATTTGAAAAACATTAGGGATCATCTCCACTCTGAGATAACTGTATGTGCTATATCTGGTCATCCTAGTTCTCTTCTGTATCTATTCATCATCAAACCAAGTTTGGTGTACCAAAAGTCAAGTTCAAGATCAGCCTTGTTACACAAATAGATCTAGATAATCCACTATTAGAGAAAATAATATAGATCATATTTTAACCATTGTCTTGCTGAATAAAATCCTTTTCTGATTTTGGATACAAAATCAAAGGCCTAATAGCACTGGAAGCACTAGATTATGGTAAAAGGTTATACTGAATATTAATTTTATACACTGTCTGGGTTAACCCTTTCCTGGTTTTTGAAATTTTAGACCTGTCCAATTTGAAAGAGGTTGCAGACGACAATGAAAATTGGATGCGATTCCAAATAAAACAATCCTATGTGGTAGAAAACACAGTGGGAAAAGGAGAAATTGCTTATTATAAGCAATTTCCCCTTTTTCCACAATGTTTTCTCAAGTATAAAATCACAGTGACGTAAAATCCCGGGTTTATCCAGGAAAAGGTTAAAGGAGACAAACAGGAGCTATAGACTAAGATCAGACGGCACAAATGTCAAAACAGGAATATTTCAAATTTAGGATGACTAGGATTAGCACATTTCCTAATCTGATGCCAAAATTTCAGACTGGTCTTAACCCTTTCCCATTTTTGAAATTTAAGACTGGTCCAAATTGAAAGAGGTTACAGACAACAATGAATATTGGATGCAATTCCAATTTGAACCATCCAATATTGCAGAAAATATTGTGGGAAAAGGAGAAATTGCCTGTCACAAGCAATTTCTTCTTTTTCCACAATGTTTTCTCAATAATAAAATCACAGCAACGTAAAATTCTGTGTTTGAACGGGAAACGTTTAATTGAAAGGAGTTGCAGACGATAATATAAAGTTTCTGACTTTAAGATATTCTCAACTTTCTGGGTTGGAAACATTGTGTAAAGTGAAGAAATTGCTTGTTATAGGCAATTTCTTCATTTTAAACAATGTTTTCCAAATTGTTTTTCTTGAGGGGCGTTCTAAAAGGTCATTATGTTGGAATAGGTTGAACAATTGACATCCTTCAAAAAAGGGGCTTAGGAAATGAAGAAATTACTCATAAAAAGCAAGTTCTTTGTTTCCAAAAATCTTTTTCTAACTAAAAAGAAAAAAATGTAAAATTTCATGAACTTGAAATTTTCGTCTGCAACTTCTTCAAAATGAAATGGTCTAAAATTTTGTTGTGTGGTAATGGGTTAAGATGAAATTATATTACTAATTTTCTGTTGATTATTGTCAACTTTTCCTCTGGTGCTTCCTCTAGTAACAGTTTCTAAGATATAAATACTATAAAAATTAAAGCACTGTGTCATAATTGCAGCACTTAGTTTCATTTCTAACACAAGATTTGATTTTTATACAAATTTCTCCATTACTCGACAACAAAATTTTAGACTGGTCCAAATTGAAAGGAGTTGCAGCCAACAACTGTAAGTTTATGGAATCATATTTTAACACCTTTCTACATGGGTAGAAAACATTGTGTAAAATAAGAAATTGCTTGTAACAAGCAATTTCTTCTCTAAAATAAGAAATTGCTTGTTACAAGCAATTTCTTCATTTTACTTAATGTTTTCCCAAGTGTTTATCTTGAGGGGTTTCCAAAGGTACATTGTGTGGGAATGGTTTTAAAAATATCTTACCCAGAAAATCCATCTTTTATACCTGAACTCTTTCTTTCAACTGATCCATGAATAATTTCATTTCACAATGTGAATAAACCATGAATCTATCAATTTTGTTGAAATATTTTTCACTTCCCTCATTCATCAAGTAATTTACTATCTGTCAATTCCAAACTAAACAGTTGTTAGGAGACCATAATAATCCTCCCTCTTTAATAGTCTATATAAAAAAAAGTATTTCGAGAAAGCATTCCAAAAATTTTTGAACATGCATCAAATTGTTTTAAAAGTCCTAGTGGCTACTGATGCTTATTTTTGTATATATAAGACTTGCCATATCAACCCTTAACCTATTCCCACATGAGAAAATTTTAGATTGGTCCATTTTGAAAGAAGATGCAGACGACAATTTAGATTGATGAAATTCTAAAATTTGTTGTCTTTTGGGGTAGGAAACATTGTGGACATTGAAGAAATTGCTTGAATCAAGCAATTTCTTCTATGTCCACAATGTTTTCTAAAGCTTTTTTCTTGAGAGGCGTAAAAAGGAAGGATTGTGTGGTAATGGGTTAAATCGATCGAGGTAAAAATAATTTACTGATGAAACTGATGAATTGGCACTATAAACCTATCACTAGATGACAGGTCAAAATTAAAGATGTTGCAAACAAAAATCTTTTTGTTAATGAAATTTTATAATATATTTGCATTTTCGGGTAAAATACATTGTGAATAATGAAGAAATTGCTTGTATTTCTTGTAACTAGTAATTTCTTTATTTTCTAAAATGATTTAATAAGCCATTTTTTTTTGAGCTGTCAAAAAGTGTGATTGTGTGGTTATGGGTTAAAGAACTTGTTAATAAGATCAGTCAAAACATGATATTATGGTCCTTACTGAAAGGCACAGATTATGCTCCCCACAAGGAAAAGGGTTCATAAAGACCAACAGATACAGATGCGGTTATATGCTTGCCATATTCCAGACATGGTAAATTTTAACATACATCCTTGAGCTGTGACCTTGACTTTTGAGCTATCTGAAATTTGATTTTGAATGGCACTTCTACTCATGAAAGAGAGATTGTGCAATGTTATTTAACAAGATGTGTTTGTGAAACACCATTCCCCTGAAACAGGAATTCTTTAGAAACAGGTGATTTTTATGGTTTTTTTGTCTTTGTTTTAGGGAAAAGGGTTAAAACTTTGACCTTGATGTAATGACCTTCCTCAGTTGCGCCTTATTGAGACATATCTACATACCAAATATTAGCATTGTAACTTAATTAGGCATGAAGTTATAGGAAAATGTTTAGTTGGCAGGTTAAGTTTTTGAGTAACGTTTTAGGGAAAAGGGTTAAAATTTTGACCTTGACCTTGATGAAATGACCTTTCCTAGTTGCACCTTGTTGAGACCTATCTACATACCAAATATTAGCATTGTAACTTAATTAGGAATGAAGTTATAGGAAAATGTTTAGTTGGCAGGTTAAGTTTTGCAGACAGACAGACAGACGGACAGACAGACAGACAGACAGACAGACGGACACGGTAAAACAATATGCCCCGATCTATCGATGCGGGGGCATAAATATCAATACATTTGTACATAATTTTAGAAGCTATGCTCTGGACATGCTTAATTTCAACATTTGACCTAGAGCTGTGACCTTGATCTTGGAACTATATGTAGAAGTTTTTCAATTGGCATATTAAATCATGATAGAGAACAATTGTTTAAAACAATATAATCCATCATTCAATGATCTACGCTCTGGAAATGCTAAATTTTCACGTTTAACCTTGAGCTGTGACCTGAACCTCGGAGCTATCTGACGATTTGTTTCAAAGTGCATATCAACTCATGATAGGGAACAACTGTGTAAAGTTATTTTGAATTCCATCCATAGCACATCTTCCCATGACTGAGATAAATTGTGCCAAGTTATATTGAGATCCTTCTATTATTAGAGGAGCTATGCCCGCAACATGCTTAATTTCAACTTTCAATCGTGCCTAGTTATTCTTAAATATATCCATACTTGAAGGAGCTATACTGTGGACAAGGTCAATCTTAACCTTTGACCATGAACTGTGACCTTAACCTTGGAGATATCCAAAATCTGGGGAAAAAGCGATGGTCCAATAGGACCAATATCAAAAGGAATTCACATGAAGTTTCATCCAATTGGCCCAAGGGTTATGGAGATATTGGGGCGGAAGGAAGGGCATATGGATGGACAGAAGAACGGAAAGACAGACAAAGTGGTGGCTATATGCTTGCCCTTCGGAGATCATAAAATGTGACAACAATCTAACTAGTTACCACTGGTCCAATTAGAAAGAGGTTGCAGATGACAAAACAAAGTTTGTTTAAATGAAGAAATAGGGGTCTTATGAGGTAGAAAACATTGTGACAAAAAGAGGAAAACACTCAAGGGACAACCAAAAGCAGCCACTAAAGAGAATGATTGCTTAGACCACTTTTTTGCAAAAGATATGACAGATTGATTTGATTGCATACATACATAAATTGCTTAAGTTAAGTTTATTTCTTCATTTCTCCCAATATATTCTACCCAAAAAGACAAAGATTTTTTATAAATTCATCAACTGGAAATCGTTGTCTGAAACAGTCTAAAATTCAGTTGTCTGGAAATGGGTTAACTCATTCCCACTCAGTGACGCTTTTAGACGCCCCCAAGAAAAAGAGCTTTGGAAAACATTGTGGAAAATGAAGAAATTGCTTGTCACAAGCAATTTCTTCATTTTCCTCAATGTTTTCTTCCCTAAAAGTTGAAAAAATCCAAAATTTGATCAGCTTTGAATTGTCGTCTGAAACATCTTTCAATTTGGGCCAGTCTAAAATTCAGTTGTCTGGAAATGGGTTAACCCTTTGTTGACATCACCTTCCCAAGGTTTCTATTTTGTCACATCATTCAACTATTGTAGTCTTGTGAAAAAAAATGGTTAAAGTTAGAAGTTGTCATTGATCTACATAGGGAACATTACAACAGCATGTTTTTCTATTTGTTGTTATCGTATTTGAGAATTGTGTGTAGGTATTTTTTATTGGATGAGACCAAAGGGCGAATCCAATAAAAAATACCTACACACGATTCGAGAACAAGATAACAACATATAGAAAAACACACTGTTGTAATATTCCTTTTATTATATACCTTTTAGGACTTGACATTTAGAAAATTCTCTTAAATGATTAAGAAATAACAAAATTTCCGAAAAAAAACCCAAAAAAGTAGTCCATGTTCAACAGTACTCAATGAAAACGTTTTTTTTTTTTTGTACACGCCGAATACTAATTTTTTTCTGTCGAGTTGTATTAGATAGCCAGATTTTAACCCATTCCAACACAGCAAAATTTAGCCTGGTCAAAATTGAAACAAGCTGCAGACGACAATTTCAAGTTGATGGAATTTTGAATTTTTTCGTCTTTTTGGATAGAAAACATAGTGGATAATGAAGAAATTGCTTGATACAAGCAATTTCTTCATTATCCACAATGTTTTCTAAAGCTTTTTTCCTGAGGGCGTAATAAGGAGGGATTGAGTTGGAATGGGTTAATCCATATCTTTTATAGGTATATATAATAAATAATCATCCATCAATATGACTATCTGTATTCTATGCTCTAATAACTAATGAATAACTAAATGATCGATTCATATTAACCCTTGTCATGCTGAATCAAATCTTTGTTCCTTGTTCAGAATTTCATTTAAGTCAATGGGCTAAATGCACTGGTTCCACTAGTTGTAGATCAGTATAAATACAAATTTACGGACAATAATATCTTAGGCACATCCAATTTCAAGTAAATAAAATTTTAGAATTTTTCTGGGGAGAAAATAATGTGGGAAATGAAAAAATTGCTATTTTTTTCATTTTCCACAATGTTTTCACCAGTTTTTGACAATTGCTTATAACAAGAGAATTCTTCATTGTTCACAGTGTTTTCTACCATAAAAGACAATTTTTAAAATTTAACAAATTTAAAGTTGTCTTAGCATTTTCTTTCAATTTGAGTCAGTCTAGAAATGACCACTTATTACTTTGGTGACGCTCACGTCCCACTTTGATTTCAATTGGCATTATTATGCAAAATTTATGGCCAACAGCATGTAACAACAAGATGTATTTGTGAAACACAATGCCTCCACAACAGGACTAAACATTTGACCTTGGTATGTGACCTTGACCTTATCACATGACCTTGACCTTGACATGAGGAGATGTGTTTTATGGAGATGCATCATCATGCCAAATATGAACATTGTATCTTGAAAAGGCTGATAGTAATTGGCAATGTTGAGTTTTTTGGTTAAGCTTTGCAGACAGACAGACAGACAAGTTTAAACAATATGCCCCCGATCTTTCGATGTGAGGGCATAAAAAAGTAGAATGGTTGGTTGGCAACCTAAACGTAACAACTACAGCTTGAGTAAGCTGTAGTTTTGTTTAAATCCCCAAACCAACAAAAATGTTTCTAAAAATGGCAGCCAATGTCAAAGTTTGAATCTTAATTCAAGGCTGAATAAATGATTTGATAGGTTGATATATTTCTTGATCAACAGCCATCATTGGTCAATGGTGTCATCTGGTAATATGTTAATTCAAGGGCTGAGTTGCATCATTTTCTTATATAGGTATGAATCTTGGGTTGGGTAATTTCCTGTTTGATAAAATCTAGGAATGTTGTTGATTTCAAAAAATATTTTTCAATTTCATCTCTCGATCAAATAGGTACATGTAATAGTCTCTTGAAAATCTTTATCAATTTCTAATGTTTGTTAAGCAAACATTAGCAAGTTTTATGAACCTGGGATGGATCATTTGAAAATTAGTTTTCAACACTCACAGATAGTCACCTTGCCCCCTGTAAAATTTCTTCATTTTCAATAATGTTTTCTACCAAGAAAGTTAAAAAAAATCTTAAATTTAATTAACTTTGAATTGTCTTCTGCACCTTCTTTTAAATTGGACCTGTCTAAAAATTTGTTGGACGGTAATGGTTTAACCCATTCCCACACAGTGACGCTTTTTGACGCCTCTAAAGAAAAACATAAGGGAAAACATTGTGTAAGATGAAGAAATTGCTTGTAACAAGCAATTTCTCCATCTTACACAATGTTTCTACCTAGAAAGTTGAAAAAATCTAAAATTCCTTACACTTTTAATTGTCATCTGCAACTCCTTTCAATTGAGACCAGTCTAAAATTTTGCCATCTGGTAATGGTTGAACCAACCCAATTTAAATGCTTCCTACAGGCCTGTATAAGCTACCAGTCATCATTAAGAAAACTCTATTTTTGGGTTGGTAAATTTTATGAGTAAAGGAGAAATTGATTCTTTCAGCAATGCCTCCTTCTTCCCTAAAGAAGTTTCTGATTCCTTAGAGGTACCAGGTATAACAACAAGGAATTGTGTGAATTCTTTCCCACACAACAAAATTTTAATTGGTCAAAATTGATAGAAGCTGAAGACACAATTTCAAGTTGATGAAATTTTAAATTTTATCATCTTTTTTTATAGAAAACATTGTGAATAATGAATATATTGCTTATAACAAAAAGTGTCACTGTGTGGGAATGGGTCAAGAATAAAAATATTCTCTTCATTTCTTTTAATGTAATGCCATCGAGCAAAAAATTAATCGTATTTTGATACATATGTGGAACTTTGTGCACAAGCTTACAAAATAGCTGCATGGAGATATGAATTTTTTTTTTTTTTTTTTTTTGGGGGGGGGGGCATTTAGAACACTTGTTTTTGATAGACAAAACTAACAATTGAATTATTAATAATTATTTAACCCTTGTCATGCTGAACCCGGAATATTCCGGTTTTGGCATGAGGTGTAGACCAAGATCAGCCTGCACATAAGTGCAGTCTGATCTCAGTCTACACCCTCTGCTTGTACTTTTTCTGTCAGAGTTGCTTATGAAATTGATTGCTAAAAGAAATAGTGATTTTTGAACAACAAGTTCTGTAAGCACTTTCAGCCCTTTGATTTTAAAGCAATTCAGTCAGGCAATTTATACAGCATGACAAGGGTTAACATTGATGATGACAATCTTTATACAGGACCTTCACAATGGGTGTCACAAACAAAAGCCAAGCAAACTCTATAGCAACCAACACAGCTAAGCTGAATTCAGAAAGCACTAATGCAATGAGCATTTCCTCAGTTTTTTTTCTGAACAAGATACTCATTCTTTCCTAGCATTCTTTTCTACTCATTTTGTCCTTAATTCTTCAATTTGTAGGCCTTTTTAACCCATTACCACACAATAAAATTTAGATCGGTTCAAGCTGAAAGAAATTGCAGATGACAATTTCAAATTCCTGAAATTTAAACAATCTTTAATTATCATTAAGGCCAGGAAACATTGTGGGCAATAAAGAAATTGCTTGTAACAAGCAACTTCTTCATTGTCCACAATGTTTTCCAAACTGTTTTTTTTCTAGAGGAGGGAAGGGCGTCAAAAAGCGGGTCAATGTGGGATTGGGTTAAATAAAGAATCGCTTGCAAGCTCTGTCAGTTGTCATTTAGTTGATTTGATGTAAGAGCTGTCATCAGGTCACACCTACAGAAATGTCTAATTATTGCCAATACATATTAACCTAGATTTCAGTTGCACATTCATGAAACAGATTATACTTTACCTCAATAGAGGGATTCCGCATTCAATCTATGTGGTATTTAACGATTTTTACCTTATAAGGTAAATATGGCTAGTCAGGGTTACACTTTTATCATAAGTTTACGGTATATCATTGATAGATCAAGACTTTTATTGATAAACCCTGGACTCTTTATAAGAGGGAGTGATCTGATATTACACAAGACGGATGAAGTGATCTGATCGTATATAATGGGTAAGAGAGAACTATGCCTCTCATTCCCTTATAGTCCCGCTTTTTTAAACCTCATATCATATTTCAACACGATGCCACCTTTCTACAACCCCCAAGAAAAGTGAATGGGCAAACATTTTGTAAAATGAAGAAATTACTTGTCACAAGCAATTTCTTCATTTTTCACAAATTTTTGTAGCCAGAAATTTGAAAAAGTGTAAAATTTTATAATTTAAAATTGCCATCTGAAACTCTTTTTAATTTGGACCAGTCTAAAATTTTGTCTTTTAATGGGCTAAGAAAAAGGATGTTGAAAATATTATGGAAAATGAAGAAATTGGTTGTAAGAAGCAAATTCTTCATTATCTGCAAATTTTCCTACCCACAATGCATCAGCTTGAAATTGTCATCTACAGCTTCTCTCAATTTGGACAGGTCTAAAATTTTGTCTTTGGAAATGGGTTTATCTATATTTACTCTTCCAAACCCAGTCTATTATGTGTACATGCCCAGAACAATTCCATTCTTGTGTAGTACTTAGTAATTATGTTTTTTCATCTCGTATATATTTCATAACTCTCTGTTCTACTTATGTTCTGTTGTAATCATTGTTGTTTGTACATGCATTCATAGAGGCCCACAAGCAGGGAAGACTGTGTTTGACCCAAATGAGTAGCCTCTTAAAACTTTATTAATTATTATTATTATCATTATTATATTAATAAGAATTTACACAAAGTTAACTTTTTGTTCCAACCAGCTGTGAAAGATTCAAAAGTGTTTTTGACAAGTTTTAAGAAGTTACTATCTTTCACCCAAAAATGTTAAGCGCAGAGCTGAAAAATTTATGCGCCATTTTAATGCTGTGACATAATATGCTTTTTATGTGATTTATAGATGGAAGAATCATTAAAAATCACAAAATATGTCAATAGCTTATAATGAACCCATCATACTTTTTACACCTACAGCGGCTCTTTAACAGATTTTAACCCTTGCCATGCTGTATAAAATCCCATACAGAATTGTATTAAAATCAAAGGACTGAGAGCAATAAAAGTACTTGTTCAATAATCAATATTTCTTTTGAAAATCAATTTCATAACATCTCTGACAGGAAAAGTACAAGCAGGAGGTGTAGATCAAGGTCAGACTGCACTTATGTGCAGACTGATCTTTGTCTATACCTTCTGCCCAAACTCGAATATTCCGGCATCAGCATGACAACGGTTAATCTTTATACAGGAAAATATCTGCTTTTTCAATAGTTAATATTAATGTCATATTCATGATTAATGTTCCTTTTTCCTATTAAACCTACTGACTTCCCTATAAACTAGAATTTGATATACATGTAGTATACTCTACTTTGAAACAAGGGAATTTATCAGGCAAGATAATTCTTCTTTGGGTGAGGTTAATAATGACTAAATTGCTAGCAGAAACCAATGACGTAATTGATATGTCATGGAAACCACATAATAAGGCATTTTGACTTATTTGGTGTTACATAATGTCAAACACTTTCGCCTTGTTTTGTTAATACTGAAGTTATGAATACTGTAGTCACCTACTTTACCAAATAAGGTTAATTCTATTCTTTCAAATGTTTGAAAGCAATTAAGTTAACCCCTTCCAACACAATGACGCTTGTTGCCACCCCTTATGAAAAGTAATTTGGAAAACATTTTGTAAAATGAAAAAATTGCTTAAACCAAGAGATTTCTTCATTTTGCACGATGTTTTTTACCCAGAAAGGTAAAAATATCTAAAGTTTCATAAACTTTAAATTGTTGCCTCAGCAACTCCTTCCAATTTTGTTGATTAATTGAATGATTTTTTTAAATCCACTTTTAACAGTATTTCAGTCATTTCACAGAACCTGGAGCATCTAACAATGGATTCCTGGTATTTCTCATATCAATACTACCACTACATCCTTTCCTAGCCTCCAGCTGCTATCCCACTGAGGTTTACGATTATCAACCCATTGGTGAGAGACAAATGTCAGAAAGTAATTGTGCCAACGCCATGGAATAAACCCATGACATCCCATGTTTGAAGATTGGGAGTCTGATGCGCTACCGACTGTGCTATGATGGTGGCTCAACCTTTCAATTTGGACAAGTCTTAAATATTGCCTAGTGAAAATGGGTTAAAGCGCTGCTTTAGGGGGCTAATACACTGTTATTTTTATGTTCTTGAAAAAGTATTGATTCAAAACAGGAGTTTAACACTAAAGGAAAATTTATCAATGCAAAAATCTACCCTTTTTTAGGAGGGGAGGGATGGGGGGGTTACACTGATGAATAGACAGACAGATAAAGTATCAGATAAACAAGTAAGTTTCAAAAAAATTGTTACAAATCTATACCATTTGTAATTTGCTTGGAAAAAGCAATTTCTTCATTTTCTGTAGCTTTTTTCTCTAGGGGCATAAAAAGGCAGAATTGTGTGGGAATGGGCTAGCCTATTACCAGACAACAAAATCTTGTAGTTGGTCTAAATGATTTCTTTTGCTTTTAGGGCTAAAAACCTTTTGGATAATGAAGATATTGCTTGTAACAAGCAAATTCTTGGGCATCAAAAGGCTAAATTGTGTTGGATTTATTATCATATCCTATTGTGACCTACTAAAAAACTTGATCAGACCAAAATTTGTCAACAGTTTATAAAATCTAGTACAGTATTACCTTATTTAGAAATGCTTGAATAATTTCTGATTTACATACTGGTATTTATAGGTTTTACGCGGTTTTAAAACTGAACTAGAAAATAACCGATCACGTGTAAATCAGAATGACACCACAGTCAATTAAGAGATTATTAAGATAATATATTTTTGTTTTCATGGAGGTATGAAACAAAAAACTAATAACACTGTATGAGTGCGTAAAGTGGGTTCATACATAAGAATGATTTATTTTTTCGTTTTATACCTGCATGAAAACAAAAATATTCTCTTCATTTCTTATTTTAAAGCGAAAAAAAAACAAAAAACAAAAAAAAACAAAATTTAGTTATTATGATACATTTTTTATGGAATTATTTTGTGCCCAAGCATACAAAATAGCTGCATGCTCAAAATTTTGATCATAGCGGTATGAATATTTTTTTGGCCAGCCAGAATACTAACATTTGATAGACAAAACTAAAAATTCAATCATTAAATAATGATTTATCTCAATAGCATGTAGTTTGACAGAATGTATCAAAATATGAAAATAGTTCAAATAATTATGAAATAATAGAATAATAAATGAATCCTTAAAAAAAATGAAAAGTTCAAGACTGGCCTCAATTTAAAAAGCATGCGGACAACAAAAAAGAAACGAGAAACTTATTTTGCTATATACAGTAAGAAGCATAAAAAGAAAAAATTGCTTGTAGCAAGTGTGATTTAGACACTGTGACATTTACCCATTCTCAAATATTCCCCCTTATTTGCGAACCTAAAAAAGCTTCAGAAAACAATTTCTTCATTACCCACAATATTTTCTAGTCAAAATGAAGAGGAAGATTTTTATTTCAATTCCATTTACTAAAAATTGTTGTCTGCAACCCCTGTCACCTTGGAACAGTCTAAAATTTTGTCATTTAGATTTTGTTATATAGATTTAACATGGTAGAAGCTTTAACCCATTCCCACACAGTGGCACTTTTTGACGCTCCTCAAGAAAAACAATGGGGAAAAAATTGTGTAAAATGAAGAAACTGCTTGTCCACAATATTTACCTTATTTTTAGGGGCGTCTAAAGGCATTGTTGAGTTTGAATTTGTAAACCCATTGTCATAAGCAATTTTTTCAAAATCCATATTGTTTTCTGGAGTGTTTTCTAGCAAGGCAGAGTGACAAAATATTAGAAATTGCTTGTTATAAACAATATCTTCATTTTCCACAATGTTTTCCACAGCTTTTTTCTTCTGGGATGTCAAAAAGCTAGACTGTGTAGGAATGGGTTTAAGAAATTTTACTCTTCACAATAATAGTCTTGAGCTCTTCATGTGGCAAACCTGAACTTTAATTTTTGTGATCTGGGAAATGACAGGAAGCAATGTTCAGATTCACAAGCTACCTTTGTAAATGAAATACTGTTGAAAGTAGAGTTAAACCAACAAACTGGAGTACAAACAAACTGGAGTAAACAACATCAGGAGATTTACATTTTGTTATTGAATTAACCCTTGTCATGCTGAGCCCAGAATGTTCCTGTTTCAGCAGGAGGTATAGATAAAGATCAGCCTGCACATATGAGCAGTCTGATCTCAGTCTACACCTCCAGGTTGTCCTTGCCAGAGTTGTTTATAAGATAATTTTTTAAAAGAATTATTAACCTACAATTGCAGCCCTTTTAATGAAATTCCATGAAGGATTTTATTCAGCATGACAAGGGTTAATGTTTAAATTTGCAAACAAACAATATATGTACACTAAAAAATAAACTTGAATTAATTTTACAAAGGAAATATAATATCTTCATACCATAAAAGGAAAAGTTTATTAAAAAGTCCACTCCCATATAAGGAAATCGTACTAAATGATGTTCTGCATATTTCACAAACAAATTTGTATGCATTTCATAAATTGGATATTCTATAACCAAAACACATAGACATTATGACCAATCCAAACTGAAAGAGGTTTAACTTGTTTCCTAATGGCAAAATTTTAGACTTGTCAAAATTAACCCTTGTCATGCTGACTAAGCTGCAGCAGAGTAAAAGGACTGAAATAATTAGAAGCACTAGTTTTAGGTCAATATTTGCAGATAAAAATTTCAAGTTGATGAATTTACAAAATCTAAAATGTAGATAAAGAGGGGGGAGGGGAAATATCTTGAAATTTAACAAGAGCACGGCCTACGCTATTGGGTGCTGGTCCTGCTGGATAGTGGATAAAGCACACAATGCATCTAGAGTTATCCCCTTGATAGTATAGGTTGCTCTTTTGATAGTGAACAAGTGTGCCAAGTTTCAAGTGAATGCCTTTAGGAGAACCAGAGATATCACAAACTGTCACAGTTTTCGCACGATGACAATGACGATGACACCAAGGCTATAGCAATATGTCAGGTTTTCTCCGAAAACAGCAGAGCTTATAAAAATACATAATAAACTTTTGAGTGTATTCTTAAGAGAATAGAATGTAGGGCAGAGGAGAGAAAAGGACAAAAAGCAATCTTGTATTTTGTTTTGTTTGTTAAGATAGAGATTAACAGTCATATCGCTGCAGCAAGTAGTACCACTTCATCTTTTCTAAGCCTCCAGCTGCTGATCCCTCTTAAGTATACAAGTATCCACTCATAGGTTGGAGACAAAAATGACGGAAAAGATATAAGCTGTGACCGGGGATTGAACCCTGGACCTCACGATTCAGAGTTGGCGTGCTTTCAACAGCACTATGGCGGCAATCCTTGCATTTCATCTTTTAATCAAAGGGTAGTCAAAAAGAGATTGCAAAGATAAGATTTTTACCCATTACATCACAATATATCTTTTTGACACACAAAAGAGTAAAACTGTTGAAACCATTGTGGGAAAAAATGGCATTCCTTAAAACAATAATTTCTACACATTTGGGAACTTGATTTTAAAATAATCATAATTTTCTTTTAATCTTCTTCTAAAACATATATTAATTTGTTTCATCTAAAACTTCGTTCCAAGTAAAATAGGTTGAAATATTCTGTGTGGGCCATCCACCAATGTAAGGGGTCAATTTAAAAGGTGTGAATCAGAAATAAAGCCAAATAAAGCGAGACTTTGAGTAACATACTCCGCCATTTTATGATACTGAAGACATTTTTGTTGACTTTTTATTTATTCAAAACTTGAAACCTGAGAATTCTCTCCTGCTTGCTACTTTAACCCTTTCCTGTTTTTGGAAATTTTAGACTAGTCCAAATTGAAAGAGGTTGCAGACGACAATGAAAACTGGATGCCATTTGAAATGAAACCATCCTATGTAGTAGAAAATATTGTGGAAAAAGGAGAAATTGCTTGTTACAAGCAATTTCTTCTTTTTCCACAATGTTTTCTCGAGTATAAAATCACAGGAACGTAAAATCCCGTATTTGAACGGGAAAGGGTTAACCACTTACCTCACATTCTGGCATTTTGACAGGCTTAATAAAAGGTACGTGGAAAAAATTGTGGCAATGGAAAAAATTTTGATCACAAGTGATTTCTGACTTCAACACTATATTTTCTTCTATTTGAGAGAGTTAATTTTCAATTTTCCACAATTGCATTGTCAACAGCAAGCTTTTTGAATTTTGACAAAGTTGTTTTGTCTGCTAATTATCGATAAACAGTAGTATGTGAATCATATCACTAAGTGCATTTAGTAGATGGGATAGGTCACTGCCACAAACCACGCAAGCACCGCCATTTCATCTAACAGGTGCTTGAAGGTGTGCATATTCCAAGTTTAGATTGGCAAGAAGCATTTAAGCCATTCCCACACAATAGCAATTTTGGACGCCCCTCAAGAACAAGAGGGCCAGAATGGCCCTAAAATCGCTCACCTGACAAATGTAAGATGATTCGAAATTTTGCCAACACTTTTGAAAAGGGTCACCCAAGGAATATTCATTTAAGTTTGGTTGAAATTGGCCCAATGGTTAATGAGGAGATGTTTAAAAATTTCAAAGTAAAAAAATTTGACTGGTCTAAAATTTTATCGTCTTATAATTGGTTAAACATCTTTTTCTAGTGACGATAATGACAGTAAAGTATCATCTTACAATCATCTCAAAACATCCTTTCTACCAAAGTTATATAGCAAACTGGGTAACTTTAGATAACCAACTGTCACAAAATTTGAATAAATCTGGATTGAAAAGACTTCATGTTGAAATTTAATCCTTTACTCAATTACCTAGATATGTCACCTTCATCATTACAGCAGAAAGGTTTTTAACTCAATTTGCAGTTTTTCACTGATCTGCCAAGGTTTTTCAAGCAAGGGGATAATGGTCTAAAACATGATGGCTCTCACTAACAATCTAGCTACCACGGCTTTGGAACCAAGCGGGCAAGGTTCCTTTTGTCTAAACCCAATCCCAAACAATCCTGCTTGATCACATGTTGAAGGAAATTTATGAAGAAAAACATTTCCTACCCAAATTGACACTTAAATTTAACCCATTCCCGCACAATCCCAATCTTTTTTTATGGCACTCCAGAAAAAGGCTTCGGAAAATATGGTGGATAATGAAGAAATTGCTTGTTATGATTGATTTGAAATAAAATTGAATTCAAAATGTCGTCTGGAAAACCTTTAAAGTCGTACAGGCCTTAAATTTGAAAAATTGTAAGGTATGAGTATTGGACAGCTATGACCTACTAGGGCTCAATTTTTTAAAAGAATTGAGGTATGTTGAAACAGTCTTCAGCTCTTTCCTTAAGTTAACCCATAATCCATATCCAGACGACAAATTTTAGACTGGTCCAAATCAAAAGGAGTTGCAGACGACAATTGAATATCTTTCTGAAAATAGATTTTCTCAACTCTCTGGGTAGAAAACTTTTTCTTGATGGGCGTCAAAAAGTGTGAGAATGAGTTAAGTTGAGCCTTAGAGGGTCTGTGAGACTCATACCAAACAGTTTTGAGAAACCTGGATACTTATTTGTGAGTCTTGAATTAGCAAAATCTGCATCCATTAATCCATTCCAATAAAATGACACTTTCTGTTAAACATAGGAATTTATCAGGTTAAACTATTTGCCATAAATCAAAGGTTTACAAAGTCTACGGAAGCAAAGACAAATACTAGCCTTTCTCATAATACTGAAATTGATTTTGTCTGTTAAAGAAAAGAGGTGCATTCTTTTAGTTGAGATTCTTATCTATATCTTCCAGAAAAAACATTCTTTAGATTAAGATTTTTATACTGCTAAATGAGAATCTTAAGAATTCTTAGTGAAGGATTTAAGTGTACTCTGCATTAGCTTAAACCAGTTGCCTTGACAATGGTGAATACTTACAATCAAAATAACCAAATCTTTCTTTAAGACGACTCAAAAATCTTATTTAGCAGGATTTTTCATCTCGACGAAAAGAAAGCATCTTAGGCAAGGTTTATGATCTGTTGGGTTAACTGACTCAATACAACTAAGTTTTAGACCGGTCCGAATTCAAATACATGCAAGTCGCAGATGAAATTTTTCAATTGATGAAAATCAAAAAATCTTCATCTTCTGGGACAGAAAGCATTGTTGGTAATGAAGAAATTGTTTGTAACATATAATTTCTTCATTTTCAACACTGATTTTGAGACTTGGACGTATAAAACAAAGGGATTGTGTGGAAATGGAGCAATCCATTTTGGTAGGAGGTATAGACAAAGATTAGCCTGCACATATATGCAATCTGAATTTGAGTCTACACCACCTGCTTGTAGTGTCCTTTATAAAATAATTTACCTAAATTAGTGCATTAAATGCTGTCGGCCCTTTGATTTTAAGGCAGTTCTGTAGAGGGTTTTATTCAGCATGACAAGGGTTAATTGCAAAATAATCTCTACAGAATGTCCTTCCATAGTTTAGTACAGGTTATGTGGAAATAATGCTGAGAAAGATGAACAGACATATGGTCACACAAAGTTGCGGCTCAAACATCCAATTCAGCCCCTACAAAATACTGTTTATCCTTCTGTTTACTGAAGTACACTGTGACCAGGTTGAGTATGAATTGTTTGTTTGAATGCGGTTTAATTTTTTTATTTTTAACATTTTTTTAATCATACAGCAGAGCACCTAACAATGGATTCCTGGTAAATCTCCCACCAGTACCACCATTACATCCTTTCCTAACCTCCAGCTGCTATTCCACTTTGGTTTACCATTATCCATTTGAGTATGAATGGACAGGTATAAATTAACCTGTTAAATTGGAGAATATATCACCTAGATATCAACCTGACTGGTAATATATTTACTCAGACAATGACAGGATGTCCTGACCTAAAAAAATTCCATTATGGAATTATCAACTATTCAATATCACATGTAACTTGATTATCCTTTCTCCAGTAAAGGCTTTAACCCATTACCAACAGAATCAGCATGGTACAACAATGTTTTCTAACCTTACCAAAGGATTGTCTTAAAACTTTTCACAACAATGACTCATATCAACAGAGAATGGTCCTTAATTTAATCATCTGAGGTGTGTTTGTTTTGCGGAGTTGAATTCCACAATTAAGATTTTTTGAGACACTCAAAAGAATGTTTTTTATTTGGGGGAGAGGGGGGGGGGAATGAGAGCATTTGACATCGTCAAGGCTACTTGTTTAGTCTAAGGAATGCTTTATCTTAAAGAGCTAAATAAGAAACAAACAGAACACACTTCAGTATGGTGTTAGACTAAGTAGAGTTATTCAGAGAAAAAAAATTCAGTAGAATCACTTTTTCATTTTTTTAATGGAATACTCAGAAATGTGAAATAGATACGGATGCCTTCACTTCAGTACTTGTCACATGAATTTAAGCTATGACTGTGGCCTTGGAAGTATCCAACAGAATGTTACATAAGACACTAGTACTACTCATCAAGGGGAAAAACTGTGCCATGTCATTTGGAAATCCATCAAATAATGTAGAAGACATGCTCCTGACAAGAAATGGACACACCCACATTGACTAGTCCATCTACCCCCTCCATCCCCACCCCACAAACACATACATACTCACACACTGACATAGGTTAAAAAAAAGTTGTCATTTTGTAAAAGTTATAATAATTTTCGTTTTTCATAAAAACAATGTTGGAAACTCAGAATTTGTTTTAACGAAAGCCCCTAAAAGAGTGGTATTTTGTGACAATGTGTTAGAGCTGATGTTAAATCCTTTACCAGACGATAAAATTTTAGACTTATCCAATTTTGAAGATACTGCAGACAAAAAATTTTAAGTTGATGAAATTTCAATTCTGATAGATCTTTTGTGGTAGAAAACATTGTGAATGACAAAAAAAATGATTGTTACAAGCAATTTCTTCATTTTCCACAATAGTTTTCTGAAGATCTTTCCTTGGGGGCATCAGAGTCATTATGTGGGTTTGGATTGATATAAAGCAAATATATTTTAAACGGTTGAAAATACGGGGGGAAGAAGAAATTGATACAATCTCTTTCCAATTTCCCCATAGTTTCCTAAATTCTTGTAATCTTAACCCATTACGAGACTGATGAATTCTAGACTGGCAACAATTAAAAGTTTATGAAATTTTGGATTTTTTCAACCTCCTGAATAGAAAATATTGTGTAAAATGAAAAAAATTGTTTGTAACAAGCCATTTCTTCATTTTACCCAATGTTTTCTACCAAGAGAGTTGAAAAAATTTAGAATTTCATAAACTTAAAATCATTGTCTGCAACTCCTTTCAATTTGGATCAGTCTGATTTTTTTTCAAGTGGGAAAGGGTTAAAGGGCATTGGGTATTGAGTCAAGGGCTAAAACATAGTTTCAAGAAACAATTCAAAGAGGGTACTCACTGACGTCATGAAATCCGTTTTCCTCCCCTTTAGGTTTATATGCTTGAAGTTCCGCCATATTTGGTATGTTCTTGATAAACGCTCAAATCTAGAGAAAAATAGATAAAACCAAACAAGGTCAGGAATATATAACCCTTGTTTTCTGTGAAATTATCAACTTCAGAATCATACATTTTAGCTTCCAAACTGTATGATCACTGAAAAAAAGAAGACTCTCATAACAAAATCCTTTCCAGATTTTCATTTAAAATCAAAGGGCAGAAAGCGCTAGTTGCATGTCAAAATTGGTTTTGAAAGTTATCCTTGTAAACAACTCTTGCTTGAAATGGAGAGACATGTGTTGTAGATAATGTTGCAGACTGAACTTTGTCTATACCTCCTGTAAAACATAAATTTTCCGGTTTCGGCATGACAAGGATTGTTGAAATACAATAGAAAGGAATAAAAACCTTCGATCATAATGATAACGGACTGGAAAAATAAAATACATCTGACTTATTTGTATTAGATCTAAATATTTTATTTCATTTTCTCAGTAAGATATTTCAGAACTAGAATAACTTTAAAGCACACGATAATCTGGCATAGACATATCGTTACTGTTTATGCTTGAAACATGGGAGGGATTGGGCTTTCCCAGAAAGTTTCTGTGCAAAATGGTTTGCCTGTTGACTATCAGAAAAATCCATAGAAATGACAGTTTAACAGAATTAACGCGAATTTAAAAGGAAATCATACTTACACGACGAAACACGACAATCTTTCCCCAGAGCTTATATATTTACATTCACGGGTTACCGCACAAAAAAATCTCGGCCTCAGTTCAATAGATTTACACCCGCTTCTTTACACAATAGACACGGGTACCAACCCTGATCCATTTATAGTCTGTTTCATTGATCGCGTTTTATGATGAAATTTAACATTTTCAGGTGGCTAATATTTTAATCACAAATGCAATATTATTATCAGTAGAAAGATATTCACAAAAAATATAAATTTATATATGAATAACCAGATGTTCATCGATGAAAATATTGATTTGTGATTGTTTTTGTTTGATATTTGGTGAGTGTGGGAGCATCCGTGAAACCGTACTAGAAAATGACCAACGCAAAATCAAAGCACTGAGAGTATAAGAGGTTTCTTGGCACTTTAGGGCTTATCTGTAACAGATTTTTGGTAGGAATATGAGTTGTGATGATAGGAGATCTAACAGTGATGTTGAAAATTCTAATGTCAACGATGTCATCGTTGATCGGAAATCACCAACCCAGCTCTTATTTGACTGAATGCAAGGCGGTATAGCAATTTGAATAACTTGGCATGTTCAGCAAATCACCAACTTCTATTCTAACACGATAAACACGTGCATGATGATGCAGGACAGGATAGCACCGTTTTGTTCAACCCGTGATGAATTGCACGAACAGCAACAACTTAACTGTAGATCTTTACTGTTATACGACCGACTGCTAATTAACCAGTCTCTGAGTAGGTTGTGTGGCGACGATGGTCAACCTCAGTCCATCTTTCATTGTGACAGATTTTCGTTTTTATCGCCACTGGCTAATACTTAAGATGAAAAAAACCCTGTCTTTTAAAACCTCACCATTGATTGAAAGAAATGACGATTTATCGTCGCACGTATTGTAAATTTAAACTTGTCAGCCCGATTAGCTCAGTTGGTAGAGCACTTGACTTCAAACCTCAAGATCACGGGTTCGAGCCCTGGGCTGACCATATCAACTAACAAAAAAATAATTGTCTTTCGGATGAGACGTTAAACCGAGGCCCCATGTGACGATGCTATCCATCGAGCATGTTAAAGAACCAGGCGGAGCTCTCAGCAGTTTCGTCCTGTATCCTTGCACTATCACCCGTAACAACTAACCGTCTTCTGGGGGCGTCGCTCATATGGGCATGTGCTAGGGTAGCGACGATAAATAAACGGAAATAATCGATTTTAAACTTGGTTATTAGACACTTTTTAAAACCGTGATAGGCTTTCAAAAAATCGTGATGACTAAGTGCAATACCGGACATTACGTGCAAGATGCATATCGCTTTTTGTATATAAGACAAGGCCCTTTTATTGAAATTTAAAGCATTTCCTTAAAACCTTTTAATGGTGTGTGGTCACGACAATCGTTTCAACTGATAAATCATGCCTAGCGACGAAATAACTTACGCTTTGGATTCCAGTTGGAGGGATTTCCCCCGTAGACACAAAAACAATTGACCAATCGCTGGCACCGCCAACTTACTGCTTTAGCCACGCCCACTTACTCTTACAGGAAGTCCCGCTTCGATTTTAAACGGCGTTATTTCGCAAATTCTTTAGTCAGTGGCATGAACCAAAAAGGGAGAATGGTTGGTTGGCGACCTAAACATTGCAACTACAACTTGAATAAGCTGTAGTTACGACTGTTAAGTCGCCAAACGAGCAAAAATGATTCACCAAAGTGGCGGCAAAAGTTGGAGTTCAAACTGAATTTCCAGTCAGTAAATGAATGATTTTATGGGTCGACTGCTTATTTGTTTGACAGCCAAAATTGATCAGTTATGATCGGCGGTGTTGAAATAAAAATCGGGACTTACTTGGAAAAAATACCTTTGGCTTTTTAACGTCATAGTAGGAGACGACGTTTAGCAGTCAAATACAAGACTGATGACATAGTTAGAACGTGATATCGTGACATTTACAAAAGTCAGTGGCCGCGGCCTTAGCGTAGTTGTTAGGGGACAGGACTCCTAATCATGGGGTCCCCAGTTCGATCTCCGGCTGCAGCGAATGTCCCACTTTTCGATATTTGTCTCCCACCAGTGAGTGGTTAATCGTAAATCCAAATGGAACGATCAGCCGGAGGCTCATCATGTCTGATCTTTGATCAGTTAACACTTTCCTGTTTTGCAAAATTTTAGACCTGCCCAAATTAAAAGGATTTTCAGACGACAATATACAACTGATTTTATTTGAAAAGATAATCATTCTATAGGGTAGAAATTTCTTCTTTTTCTACAACGATTTCTCAAGTATAAAAGCACAGGGACGTAAAATCCAGGGATTGAAGAGGAAAGGGTTAAAAGGAAGGACTAACAACATTGCAAAAAAGACCTACCCCTTGGAAAGACGTATCAGACGGCCAGCGCTATTTTCCGATGATCAGCTTAATTCCGACACTAGCGACAATTTAATGCCGGGGATCAGCGAAGAACTAATTGTTTACAATTTGCGTTTTTAATGATGGTCTTATTATGACCCATCGAGCTTTAGCCATTATGACTTGAAGAGGTAAATGAGGAGCGCCTTTGAAACATTTAACGGTAATACGACCAGATTTTCTCGATATTTTTTTTTCTGAACTGGTTCATCATTCTGCTGCCATTCCGTTCTCTGTAATTAATTGCACCCAATGTTAGCATTATTACAATCCTGGGTAGACTAAACATTCACTTAGCGTTTTCAGTGTATTTCGGACATTCTTTTCGAAACCCAAAGATTCTATAGTAGACAGTCCTTATTCCTTAGTTCCTTAATGAACTTGCATGATTTAATATAGTAATATATCTAAATTGAAACAAAACAAAAATGACACTGGTTACAAGTTTTAACCCTTGTCATGCTGAACCCGGAATATTCCGGTATTGACAGGAGATGTAGACCAAGATCAGCCTGCACATAAGTGCAGTCTGATCTTAGTCTACACCTCCTGCTTGTTATTTTCCTGCCAGAGCTGTTTATGAAATTGATTTCCAAAAGAAATATTTATTTTTCAACAAGTTCTATCAATGCCTTCAACCCTTTGATTTTAAAGCAATTAAGTACGGTAGTTTATACAGCATGACAAAGGCTAAAACGTTCGTGAGTATAGCCATTTGCATTTACAGAACTCAAAAGGTATGAGAAGTAGTAAATACAATTGAAACCTGTTAATCATTACAACTCAATCCCTCCTTTTTACGCCCACCAAGAAAAAAGTTTTTGAAAACATTGTGGAAAATGAAGAAATTGATTGTTTCAAGCAATTTCTTCATTATCCACAATGTTTTCTGCCCAAAATGACGAAAAATTCGAAATTCTATCAACTTGAAATTGTCGTCTGCAGCTTCTTTCAATTTGGACCAGTCTAAAATTCCACTGTGTTGGAATGGGTTAATCATTACACCAATTTGTCGCAGCTTTTTTTTTTACAATTAACCAGAAGCTGTTAATAAAAGGAGCTGTTTCTTCTATAAATCTTATGTTTGTGCAAAATGCTAGTTGCAATTAATCAGTAAATTGCTATTATCAGAGTTGTGATTAAAGGGATTCCAACAAAACTGGATTGTTACATTGAAGGTATCTTTTGTCAAATTATTTCGTGGATCAACACTCTGCTTGGTCTCTTAACCAATTTCTCCACGATGACGCTTTTAGACGTCACCAAGAAAAAATATCGGGAAACATAGTGCAAAATGAAGAAATTGTTTGAAACACGCCATTTCTTCATTTTCCACAATGTTTTCTACCCAGAAAATTGAAGAGCCGCTGGTAGCGCGTCGGACTCGTAACCATGAGGTACATGGTTCGGTCCCCGGTGGCGAAAATATTATTTCCGGCGTTTGTCTTTCGCCAGTGGATGGATAATCGTAAAGTTAAGAGTAATTGGTAGCTGGAAGCTCGCAGTACTTGTAATGATGTGAGAAATACCAGGAAGCTATGATTAGGTGCGTCAGCCGCATCACTGGCATACTGTTAACAGTGGCATTGAGCCCAATTCAAACAAACAAATTCTCCAAGTCTGCAGTCTCGGCCGGTCAGCAACTGACCCGGTTTCCCCAATTAATATTAATATTATTATTTGCCTCTAACAACAATTAGCCCGATTAGCTCGGATGGTAGAGCACTTGACTTCAAACCTCAAGATCACGAGTTCGAGCCCTGGGCTGACCATATCAACTAACTAAACTAATTGTCTCTCTTTAAACCGAGGCCCAGTGTGACGATGCTATCCATCGAGCACGTTAAAGAACCAGGCGGAGCTTTCAGCAGTTTCGTCCTGTATCCTTGCACTATCCCCCGTAACAACTAACCGTCTTCTGGGGCGTCGCTCATATGGGCATGTGCTACGGTAGCGACGATAAATAAACAGAAATAATAAAAAAAACCCTCTAACAATTCATTGCTCTCGCAACAACTGTCAGAGACTGACTAGCTTAAAGCCTTATAATGACTTGTTGACGTTGCTCAATAGTGTTAAGGCTGAAAATCTAATTTGATTTTTCTTTTTAAAGAACCAGGCGGAGCTTTCAGCAGTTTCGTCCTGTATCCTTGCACTATCCCCCGTAACAACTAACCGTCTTCTGGGGGCGTCGCTCATATGGGCATGTGCTACGGTAGCGACGATAAATAAACAGAAATAATAAAAAAACCTCTAACAATTCATTGCTCTCGCAACAACTGTCAGAGACTGACTAGCTTAAAGCCTTATAATGACTTGTTGACGTTGCTCAATAGTGTTAAGGCTGAAAATCTAATTTGATTTTTCTATTTAGCTTATGCATGTACGCTAAGTTCATGCAAATTTGCACAGTATAATACGGTATAACTGACTAATCGTACCCCGCCCACTTACTTCTTTGGCAATTTCCACTGACTCCAACAGGATCAATTGACGAGGTTAAAGTAATTAAAGGAGTTAACCCATTCCCACACAATCCCCCTTTTACGCCCCTCTAGAAAATAGTTGTGGAAAACAATGTGGATATGGTGAAATTGCTTGTTTCAAGCAATTTTCTTCATTTTCCACATTGTTTTCTATCAAAAGAGATAAATACTGCAGAATTTTCTACAATTTGAAATCGTCGTCTGCGTCTTCTATGAAGACTCTGGTCATATCTTTGAACACGATGTGCTCAAGTGAATTAAAAGTATCTAGGAGATGAACTTACATACAGGTTTTGCAATACTCCTGAAGTACATAAGAACTTCTTTTTATGGCGTAGGAATTTGACTACAGTGGCTTTGCACTAGTTGGGATGACCTAAAATTCTTTGCTTGCTAAAAAGAATGCACAAAGGTTTATGATGTCATGAGCTGACAATTTGCCATAAGAGTTTTAACCCTCTCCAGTTTTGCAATATTTTAGACCTGTGCACATCTAGTGGACATTTCTCGCCTCGAGGCATGTGAACAATGTCAGGACTGTTTTTTGAGACTCCGCCACTTTAACGCTCATTTGCAGAAAAAGCTCTACTGATTGGTCAGCATTATCTTTTGTTCTATGATGAATCTTTATCCAATAGACAAGAACATTCGCCGCCCTTGGAACAACAAAACGCCAGAGGCTCGGAAAAGGATGCTCTGGCAATAGTGGTGTGAGAATACTCCATGTTTAGGTGCTCCATGTTTCGCCGCCATATGACTGAAATACGGTTGAAATGGCGTTAAATCCCCGTCAACCAACCGACAAAAGTTAGCACCACCCAAGGCTGAACGCCACGTGCAGTACAATGTTTATATAACCTGGCGTTTAGACAGTGGTAGATTGGGTGCACTCTCTTGCTTGGAGATTGGGTTTTGCGAGGTAAATTGTTTGACTACAACTGGAGTGACCTCACTGGAAATTACTTCCTGAGGTCGTTGTATGGTAAAAGTAGATCTTAAAGAAAATGTAGTTCTTGAAAGGCAGGGATCATTTGAGTCTTAAACAGTGGTATATGCAATATTTTGTTTGATTTTGTAGTAATTCTGCATCTGTTCTGCTGTTTAAAAGTGCATTTCACCCTATCTTTGCAGGTCTATGTGTTATAGATGAATAAGAAGGCCCTTGTTTGATTTAGTGACCAAATAAGTGATAGATTATTTTAACTATTTTTTTTCCTCGGAGGGCAGATGTGGCTATAAGTTCTGAAAAGACTGTAACTATAATAATGTACATGTTTCCTGTATCATTTTAAATTCCTTTTCATGAAACACGTGTTGCCATGATAAAGTAATACACAGTAACGAAACTCGAAAAAACAACTGAACGCCCGTATCTGAAGAATCTTAAAGTAAATAACGAGCGGGTATTCTAAGGTTGTGGTCTTTCCCGTTTTGACTGAATTTAAATCGTAATTGTCAAATATTTCATTTTCATACAGTATGAAGATATCATCTAGGAAATGATGATAACTATGTAAATGTTTTACTATCCTAGACGTTGACTGTTGATGTATTTTTTGACAACTTTCACCGTCTCGTATATGTCATTACCGGGAACGTAGCATGGTGGTTAGAACTTGATATGACTATCCTTCCAGGTCTTCTTTAATTGGCCATTGAAGCTGTTAAGGGAGGGTGTTAGAACAACAATTTCTGGTAGATTGTTCCCCCAATTAATCACACGGTTGCTGAAGACATTCTTCCTTATTTGCATTTCGAGTGCTGTTTGAATATTTCAAATGATTTCTTCGTGTATTTTATGTTTGAATTCTGGTAAAAAAATGGTCTTCTCGATGTTATCAATGTTATTTAGAATTCTTAATTTGTATAACGTCAGCTCTTATTCGTCTATATTCTAGGAGTCCTAATTGTCCTGCCCTTTCAATGTATGAAAGATTTTTCAGTGTTGAAACCATAGGCACTTGGATTCCGGAATTTATAACAACTTACAAATAATATATCTCTCTATAATAAATATGTAGTAGTACAACTGTCATTTGTTTAGATAACGGATGTTTTGACCAGCATCCGTCATGGGATGTGTTTGACTTGTTGGAATAAGGAACCAGTGATGCATGTCAAAACAACCGTTACCTTTAAAAATGGCAGCTGCACTACCTTGTTAATAATAATCATAGAGCGGGAGATTTTGTAAGTTGTTATAGATTCTAGAATCCAAGTGCCTATGGTTGAAACCAATCTGGTAGCACGTCTTTGTACATTTTCTAATTTAATACATTATTTTTCCAAATAAATGTATAGATTACATACTCTAACGTGGTTTACCATGTGATTAATATAATGCCCAAAACATTTCTTTGTACATGCACTTAAAACTTTTCAAGATCAGTCCTGTATTTCTATCTCACTGCTAATGTGCCCTTTGAAAGTTAAGTTTATGTCAATTATGACTCATAGATCTTCTTTATTTAAAACTTGTTCATCTTTTGTGATTCATCATCTTTTCTCATAGTGTAATCAACTGTGTTTTTGTTCCTCCCTATGTGTAGATGCTTACATTTTTGGTATTGTACGTCATTTTCCATGTTTTCCCCCACACGACCGCTTCGTTTAGCCCTTCGTTTTGCAGCGTGTCAATATCAAGGTGGTGTGATTTGATACTTCTGTATAATTTTGAGTCATCTGCAAAAGAGTGTTGTCAACAAGCAACGAATATGGCAAGACGTTGATGAAAATAATTAATAGGATTGGACCGAGTACGGCACCTTGGGAATACCACTTGTCAAAGCCTATTTGTTCATAATTTTGAGTCCGTTAATGTTTCCAGCTACGCATTCGAGTCCAGTACTGATTCTCTTTTTAAAATGTAGCAATCTAAGAAATGTTTCTTTTTCCTTCGAACGGTTTCTTATTTTGTTCCACAAACAAAGTTAAGGGGAAATATTATTCCATTCCGTTTTTAGCTCACCTGAGCACGAAGTACTCATATTGAGCTTTTGTAAACGTCGAATGTCTGTCGTCCGTCGTGTCTTTGTTAACACTCTAGAGGCCACAATTTAGACTCAATCTTCATGAAAATTGGTCAGAATAATTGTTAGGTCATAAGGATGAACCTTATTATTTATGGATAGTTTCTATTGGAAAACACAGGAAGAGGGACCTTAATGACAATTTCTTTGTTAACACTCTAGAGGCCACAATTTAGACTCAATCTTCATGAAACTTGGTCAGAATAATTGTTAGGTCAGAAAGATGAACCTTATTGATTATGGGAAGGTTCTATTAGAAAACACAGGAAAATGGGCCTTAATGACAAATTCTTTTAACACTCTAGAGGCCACAATTTTGGCTCAATCTTTATGAATTTTAGCCAGAATAATCGTAAGGTCATTAGGATGAACCCTTTTGATTATGGGAAGGTTCTAATGGAAAACACAGGAAAAGGGGCATTCATGGCAATTTCTTTGTTTGCACTCTAGAGGCCACCATTTTGGCTCAATCTTTATGAATTTTGGCCAGAATAATTGTTAGGTCATGAGCAGGGCCCCGAAAATTTTGAAATGTAAATAAGGATGAACCCTATTGATTATGGGAGTGTTCTATTGGAAAACACCGGAAAAAGGGCCTTCATGATATTTTTTGTTTACATTATTTCGATCCAGTTGCATTTTTTAACAGTAAATGATTCAGGTGAGCGATTTTGAACCATCATGGTCCTGGTTTCGTACTCTTATCATTATTATTCTCATTTATCTCCGGATTCTAGCGGAAGATTAACGTGACATTTTCCATTTGAAGTTTTCGAAGTTTAATTAAAAAGTCAAGCTGGAGCTAATCTATCCTGGGTAGGTTTTGGTTAGTTTGACGGTTATACCCGACCTATGAAGTAATATGATATTGTTAGCCATTAAAAGTTATAAGAATGGCGATATGGTTAAAAGTGTTTGTCGAATACATTGAGCATTCTGCCGAAGTCGTTTCTAGACGGTGTCATCGCTTGGCAAGAGTAGTTATGCATTTCTGAAGGATTCAAAAATACATTGGTAGATGCGTTTTAAGCTCGTCTGAGCATAGTGAAGTATTTTGATCATCCTCTGTACGGCGCGCGTCGTGAGGTGTGCGTGTCGTCCGTCATGCGTCGTGTGTCAATTATTTTAGAACGATATCTCCTCCCAAACCATGTAAGTCTCATTTCAACTGGCAGAAATATTCCTTGGTGGTTCCCTTCAAAAATTGCTAATAGAATTGAAATCCTTTGAAAACTCTGGTTGTCATGGCAACAAAACTGAAATTTAAAAAAGTTAAATATTATTTCCTCCTGACCCAGACGGCATAGAGTCTTTATATTTGGCATGCAGCATCAGTACATTGACCTCTTATAGAATTGCAAAATCATCACCCTCGGGTTCCCAGAGGGTTGGTGATTATATAAAAATAATTTAATAAGGATTTTTATAACGACGCCTCCTCCAAAACCACGGGGCTGATTTCAATCAAATTTGGCAGAAATGTTCCTTAGGTGGTGCCCATAAAAGAATTGAAATCCATTGAAAACTCTGATTGCCATAGTAACAAACTGAAACTTTAAAAAAAATCTTTAAAAATTATTTCCTTCCTTCTTAAATAGAATGATTGTAGCCTCATTTTGATTGTTCCTTTGTAAATTGGATCTGATTGGTTAAGCGACACAAGAAAAGGGGCATTATGAAAAATTTATTACAAAAACATCATTATTACAATAAAGTCCACAGTCTGTATCATTTTCTTCAAACTATCCACCGTTAGGATTGTACCTTTGTAAATTGATTATGAATTGTTAAGTTTCACGGGAAAATGTTATTACACAAAAAATCTTGACTCAATTCACTCCAGTGTTTTCATTTATTCTCTTTCACTTTTACAGACTGATTGAACCTTCATTAGAATTGTTTTTTTTTTGAAATTTGGTTTGTTCTGTAAAGTATCATGGGAAAAGGGGCCCTGTGAAGATTTCACTATAAACCCATAAACTCAATAAGTTCCACAGAATACACGGATTGATTGTACCATCATTACAATCGTTGGTTTTTGACAGTGGATCTGATTATGGCAAGTACCCCCGGCTGGCGGGGGGTTAGAAATCGCCGGCTGCCGTTCTGCAGAGTAGTAGGACCCCACCGAACGGACCCAAATGTTTGCCGTGGGTGGTTGCTCGAGTCGTTTGATGAAGGGATCCTGGTGGTTGAGTGGTTTCGGGGTCAGGGATTAGTACCTCGTCTCTGCAACACACCACTTTGGCCTGGAGTTGAATTAGACGAGCGGTCAGATAGGCCCTGTCTGATCAATCGGCTGGTCATGCCGAGCCCCGGACCAGAACAGGCTGTTCGATATATGTGTCTACCTACGTCTTTTTTTAAAATTCGTAATACAACAATTCGTAATTACACTACATCTATATATTTTGTTCTGGTAAGCCGCGGCTAAAGGGGTTTGATCAACTATTTTACATCCCTGTGTTTATTTCAAGGATAGCAGCTGAAGGCTAGGAAAGGATGTGATGGCGGTACTGTTGTGAGAAATACCAGGAATCCATTGTTAGGTGCTCCAGCCGCCGCGATATAACTGAAAAATTGTTGAAAGTGGCGTAAAACCCCATTCAAACAAACAAATTATTTCAAGCTTGGTTGGCGTATCCATCGGTTGTATTATCTGCTTGGTCTTGCCCATTCGCTCCGAGTATATCGGCGATGTAGCTATGGTACTCCCTGAGATTGAAATTCTCCAGGTGACTAGCCCCTTCTAGGACTCCAAGGTGGGTGGAGAGTATCGCCGATGAACTTAAAAAAAACTACTATGGATAATGAAAAAGGAGCCAAGCGCTCGCGATTCGATAATCTTGATTTTGATGTTGACTCGAATGGCCATTTCGGAAAATTCTTTGTTGTATAAGCAAGAGATGACAATTTTCCTATCTCGAAAATGTCACCATTTGTCATTTAGAAACAGCTAACATCAATTTTGGGAACACCTAAATCTGTGAAGGTTTTGAAAGATGGCAACTTGTTAGTAGAAGTCCACACTACTGTTCAAGCGCAGAATTTATTAAAAACAGAAGTATTTTTCAATAGAGACGTTAAAGTCTATCCTCTTAAAACTCTCAATATTTCTAAAGGTATTATCAGATGTAAAGAGCTTGCTTCATGTTCTATCGCAGAGATACTTGAAGGCTTGCAAGTCAATCAGTCACTGAAGTGAAACGGGTTTTCGATCACTAGAAATGGTAAAAAAGTAGACACAAATACATATATTTTGACATTCCAAACACCTATCTTGCCACGTAAGATTAAAGTTGGCTTCAGCATTGTTAATGTCGACGTGTATGTTCCAAATCCTCTGAGATGCTTCCATTGTCA
This sequence comes from Fragum fragum, assembly GCA_946902895.1. Taxonomy (NCBI): domain Eukaryota; kingdom Metazoa; phylum Mollusca; class Bivalvia; order Cardiida; family Cardiidae; genus Fragum; species Fragum fragum. Next base: position 44,378,917 of record OX336377.1, on the reverse strand, counting down.
GAGTTGTGGACAACATGAAGACAAATGCAGGAATGATCAAGTATGTGCAAAATGTGTAGACGTTAACGCTACACACGCAGTTAACGTGCACAAATACAGCAAAATGTGTAAACTGTGGACTTGACCACCAAGCAAATTCAAAAGAATGCTCTCTTAGGAAGAAAGAAAAAGAAATACAATCCATGAGGGTGTATCATTTTTTGAAGCCAGAAAAATCTATGATATGAGACACAAGACAAGTTTGCCGTCAAGCTATGCAAGTGTAGCTAAAGTTGATAATGAATGTAAGAACTGCAAAAATATATTTGAAAAATTGTGCGTTGCTTCCCGGAAAAGAAAAACGAATTATCAAAATAGTTCTCAAAAGTAGTCTCCACATCCCAAACATCATCTAGTGAACAAGCTCAATGTAAAGAAAACAAATGAGGAAATTCAGTAACGTCATCTAAAGCTAAATCGAACACTGAGAAAAAAGTTTCTAATCCGAAGAAAAATAAGGCTTCTATATCCAGGAAACCACATCCTGAAAGTGTTGCCATGGATAAAAAGGAACGTGAAGATATAGCGGAAATAGTCATTCGTAAGAACGCACAAATACAGACTGAGAAGTTGAATCCTCCCGTGATTGCTACTTCAAATCGCTTATACGAATTGAGTGGTAACGGGGAGGAGAGCACTGAAAAGGAGGATGAAAAGGAAGATGATTCAGGGGAAGTTGGCCCTTCGGATTGGAATAGCAGTCAGGAAGTATGGAGGGTTCCTTCCCTGGAGTCCAAACTACAAAAATCATCTACATCTATGGAAGTCTCTCAATCAAAAACTAGTGAACATCCGGGTGTCATTAGGCAAGGTGCAGGTATTAATGAAATATCTAGAAAAAGATGAATAATCTCATACTAATATAATAGCAAAAGATGAATGATTTCATACTTCCAACATTCATACAATTTCATCTCTTTAACAACTATAATGGCGAACAACATTATACAAAGGAATTGTCGCAGCATCAAGGCCAATTTCGAAGAACTTAATCTCATAGTATCGAAACAAAAACCAATTGAAGTATGTTTACAGGAAACATTTCTAAAAGATACAGATAAGTTTTCTTTGATAAATCACTCTTGCTATTTGACTAACTGTACAGATCGTGAGAAAGCATCTGGTAGTGTGGGTATTATTGTAAATAATAAAATTCCTCACCATCATGTTAGATTAAATACTTCTTTACAAGCAGTGGCTGTATGTGTCTCTCTAAACAAAACAATTACACTATGTTCTGTATATCTTCCTCCTTGTTCCCCTGTAGATGGTAGAAAACTTGACAATCTTGTTCACCAGTTACCTCGGCCTTTCAACTTATGGGAGATTTCAATTCTCATCATAAGTTATGGGGATGTTCAAATAAGGACGACAAAGGTCGTACAGTTGAAGATTTTGTAACTAGGCATGATCTTGTTTTGCAGAATGATAAATCTAAAACATATTTTCATCCTGCAACTGGAACTTATTCATCATTAGATTTGACTATTTGCAGTCCAGATAATTTTCCGGATTTTACATGGAAGGTCCTTTCTGATCTTCATGGTAGTGACCATTTTCCAATTCAGGTCTCTGAATAAGGACCATCTGTCCTGAAGCGCCCTAGACGTTGGAAACTCCATTAAGCTAATTGGGAACTTTTAAAACCACCTGTGAGCAGTCAATAAATCAAAAAGCCTTTGATGAATGTGAAAACTCTGCAGGACTTTTTACATCTTTACTTTATTCTGCTGCAGAAAAAGCAATTCCACAACATCGCCTGATCCATAAAACCCAAACAAGCCATGGTTTAACGAAGATTGTAAAAAGGCTATAGCTGAACGAAACTGTGCTCTAAGAGCACTTGTCCTTGGGCCCTCAAAGAAAAATCTTTACAAATTCAAAATTGCACGTGCGAAAGCTCGTAGAACTATCAAACAAAGTAAACGTTCGTCTTGGAGGCCGTATGTTTCTAGATTGAATTCAAGATCATCTGTCAAAAAGACTTGGGATATGGTCCGGAAAATCAGTGGAAATAACACGTCACTTTGTGTTGGTGACATTAAAACAGATGCCAATAAATCAGTTTCTTCCAAACATGACATTGCGAATGTACTAGCAGATACATTTGCCAAGAAGTCCTCCTTTTCTAATTATTCACCCACCTTTCAAAACTTTCACGGTGACAAAGAAAAGACCAATCTTAATTTTAGTTCTAGGAACCTGGAACACTACAATCGAGACTTTTCTGTGAACGAGTTGAAGAAACCTTTAAAGAAGTGGCATGGCACAGCTGTCGGATCTGATAATATCCATTATCAGTTCCTTAAACGTTTGTCAAGTCGCTCCCTTCATTTTTACTTGAAATTTATAATCAGGTTTGGAAAACCGGAATAATTCCAGCCTCTTGGAAAAAATAATCTGATTACGTCAGTCCAGATTGGTTTTCGTAAACAAAGAAGCTCTCGTGCTCATCTTGTCCGCTTCGAGACTTTTATTCGAGAAGCTTTTATAAAGAAAGAACATGTTGTTTCTGTCTTTTTCGATCTTGAAAGTGCTTATGATACCACTTGGAAGTATGGAATTATGAATGACCTCTTTGATTTCGGTATCCGAGGTCGCCTTGCTTATTTCATTTCTGCTTTTTTAGACGAATGTAAGTTTAGAGTCAGGGTCGGAGATACTTTTTCAGACCCCAATGAACAAATTGGAGTTACCCAGGGAAGTATTTTGTCCGTGACACTGTTTAGTGTCAAAATAAACAACATTGTTAAAACTGTTTGTCCTGGTGTGCAAAGTTTTCTTTACGTTGATGACTACTGTATCTGTTATAGATCAAAACATATGTATACAATTGATAGGCAGTTACATCAAGTCTTAAACAACCTTAGTAAATGGTCAAATGAAAACGGCTTCAAGTTTTCAAAGACGAAAACCAAATTTATGCACTTTTATCAATCAAGACAATTGCATCCCGATCCTGAACTAAACTTAGATGTAGTGCCAATAGAAGTTATTGCAGGGTTCAAGTTTTTAGGACTCCTCTTTGACTCTAAACTCTCGTTTCGCCCACACATTGATAACTTGAGCAATAAGTGCCAAATCTCTTAACCTTTTACGTGTCTTATCTAGTATAGACTGGGGAGCCGATAAAAAAGTTCTATTGCGACTTTACAGGTCGCATGTTAGATCTCAGTTGGATTATGGCTGTGCTGTTTATGGCTCAGCACGACCTTCATACCATCGTAAACTTGATTCTATCATAATCAAGGTTTGCGACTGGCATTGGGTGCCTTTAGAACATCTCCAGTAAACAGTCTTTATGCGGAAGCAAATGAACCATCTTTAAATCTACGTCGAAAGAAGGTGTTCATGCAGTATTATTCAAAACTCCAATCAAATCCTAATAATCCTACTCACAAAGTTGTTTTTGAACCTAAACACAGAGGAGATTTTGAAAAGTAAAAGTACCCTATTCTTCCCTTTAGTTTACGTTGTGAAGCTGATGTAAACGCTCTAGATTTTGATCTAGCAGACGTGGCAGAACATATTGTCCCTGATATTCCCTTGTGGACATGCAAAAGCCCCACGTTTCTTTACGATCTTGCTTCCACCAAAAAGGTTACAACAGATCCAACTGTTTTCAAAACTAAGTTTCTCGAAATTAAAGAGAGATAAGTATCGTACGAAGAGATTTACACGGATGGTTCCAAGAGCGACGAAAAAGTTCCCCAGCTACAATATTGGAATGCGAAAAGTACCAGTTCAGTTTACCAAACAACTCTTCTATTTTTTTCAGACGTGCATAAGGCGATTGATCTCGCACCCGATCACATGACCGAAGATAGTTCTCTCGCTTTATTATTTTCACTGACTCTCTGTCAAGTATGCAAGCGATTGAGCATGAGAAAACTGACAATCCCCTTATAGTTAGATTGCTAAATAAAATGGCTCAGCCTAATGATGTTGGCTCCCTAGCCACATTGGTATTCGTGGTAATGAAGAGGCAGACAAAGCTGCCAAGGAGGCATTATCACTAGATATTTTACCATTTGAAGTTCCTTTTAGTAATCTTTAGCCCTTGTTCAGAAGTTTTATTCAGGATGTCTGGCAGAATTGTTGGGGCGATCCTGTAAACAAAGATAACAAAATTTACACTATTAAACAGGCTCTTGGTGAATGGCTTCCTAGCTATAGATCAAATCGCCGTGAAGAAATTATTTTAGCCCGTTTACGCATAGGCCATACCCATCTGACGCATTCTTTTCTTCTTAAAGGAGAAGAGGCTGCATGGTGTATTCCGTGCGACGCTCCTCTTTCTGTCAAACATATTTATATTGACTGTGCTGACTTTTATAATACACGAGAAAAAATTATTAAGGTTGACAGTATGAGACAGCTATTTGAAAGCGTTAGAATAGAACGCGTATTTGATTTCCTGAAGGCCATTAGTTTGTACTACAAAATATAATTTCAGGGTTTTTTTAGACTGTACTTGATTGTTTAGACTTTTACCGTTCGTATACATCAGTTTCAGTTACTAATTATTAAAGTTTACAAATTTTAGTATTGTTTTCGATTGTCGAATATTTACTTTTCAAATTTATCTCCTTTATTGTATACGGTGCTTTTTAGTTGCTTGTTTTGCGCCAAACATGACCATAGGTGTCGACGGGCCATAAAACACCACTCATTCATTCATTCGTTCATTCTGATTATGGCAAGTGTCACACAAAAAGGGGCCCCATGAAAAACTTTCTTAAATATTCTAGTTAACACAATGATTTCCCTTGCTTTCACCGGATTCACTTCAAAATTGTGGATTTTAATATCTTCGTTAACACAATACAGTCCACAATTCTAATCGGATTGTTTTCAAAGACGCAAGGAATAATTATGGCAAACACGGGAAAAGGGGCCTTACAGATTATCATTCAAAACATGATTGTTCATGTGATAAAGTTCACATGTATCAGATTGTCTTTAAAATTTCACAGAGGACTGTTGTGGGGTCGTAAGGAAAGTTCCTTTCGGAAATGAAATGGATCCATAAGAAACCCAGGAAAAGGGGCCTTATGGATGTTCACTCAAAACAATCTTGTTTACATGATAAAGTCCACTGTTAAAAATTTCACAGGATGATTGTAGGGTCATAAGCATATTTCCTGAAGTGAATCTGTCATGAAACACGGGAAAAGGGGCTTAAGGATTGTTGCTCAAAACAATAAAGCGGATAAAGTCCTTTTTTCCCATGCATTCTTCTTTAAGCAATTAACTTCCTTAAATATCAAAATTCTTTAACGGAAAAATTTCTTAAACGGAAAATTTGATAACCAGTAGAGCGTCTCAGGCCCTCATGGACCTCTTGTTGTATTCGATTTTCTAGTATTTATTAAATTGCTGATGGATAGGCTAAGTTAAGATTCGAGTTTATAAAAGTTTGTGTCGATATTTGGTGAACATTTCCAGAAATTAAACAGAATTCTCGTTTCTCGTAGAATTTTCTCGACAGCCCTCGTATAAAACCAAGAAGTAAGTATATTCCGATTTGGCTTTTGACCTCAACATGTTACATGAACCTGCACAGACGCTGGATTTCAGCTTTGAACTTAATTTTATACCGATGAAAGGTTCGAGAAAACCCCTTTCGCATAAAATTAATAATCAAAGTACAATAGAGTAATATTCCCTATATTTTCCTATAGGCTATGTGTATGTTCATATATAAACTTACTCTTGTGCGTGATTTAATTTCCAAAAGAAACTGAAGGATGTCATTTTCGGGGATTTACATACACATTTTGAAAAGTCGACCTAACCGCCTTAATAGTCGATTTACACAAAAACCAATCCAGTGATTCGTAAAATAATTGTGGAAGGTTTTTAAGAGCTTTTGAATAGATTTTCATGAAAATATGACATAGCAAGAAGATCTTCCTCCTTTAAAACTTAAAACAGCATTCCCAGTCGTGTACATATGTGCGTGAATAACGCACAAAAACATTAATCCACATAAAATAAAAAACTAGCATTGTCTTAATCCGTTCCCAGACAATGACGCTTTAAAATGACCCTCATTATGAAAGCTTTGGAAAACATTGTGGAAAATGAAGAAATCGCTTGTTACAAGCAATTTCTTTATTATTCACAATGTTTTCTGTCCAAAAAGACCAGGATTTTAAAGATTAATCAACTTACAATTGTCGCCTGCTACTTATTTGAATTTGGATAAGTCTAAAATTTTATCGTGTTGGAATTGGTTATTAGCTCGTGTCACGCACAGCAAAATTAGAATTTTCAAGCATCACATTCTCCTTTTGAACAACTATAATACGTGAACTCCTTTTAGAATCTTGAAAACAGAGAATAACAGCTTCAAAAGTAAGAAATCAATGACCTCGATGATTATTTGACCCCCAACTCGCCGAATTCTGTAACGATCATACTAAACTCACGTAGATTTTCACTTCAAGTTTATGAGTATACGTGGAAATTTGCGGAAATGCGCGGAAACTTGTTTCAGGGTGATCGATTTAAAATACCGGTTTAGACTGAGGAAAGAGAATACTTAAAGCGTTGTGAGTTAAGTTCAAAAGAAAAAAAAAAAAAAAAAAAAAAAAAAAGACATTAACGTTCTGTAATTATTGTTTGCACATGGTGGTTTTGCCCTTTTCTAAAAAATTCCTATAATATGATGAAGATAGTACCAAATTACCTTCGGCGCCCTGTAGTCGCGCGATTTCCTTATTCGTTATTAGGCTTTAGAACCGTAAAAATCTTAAGTAAAAGGACCAAGCCGAAAGCTAGATGACACTTGTTAAAGGTTTGATGTGTTATTATTGATTCAAACTTGTAAATAACGACATAATAAAGCGTAATCATTTAGTAAAAAGTAGAAACCGGAAGTTGATATGTTTACATGCTATTTTCAAAATCTTCTACTTTCGTTTTGCATCTATTTGATTTTTATGGAGTAAAAGCTGTAAATCCCACAATAGCCATTTCCGAAACGTGGTTTACTTACCTTTGACCCAAAGTCGTTAGAGTGACTTCCCTTTGTACGGGTAGCAAATTTTGATAGAACTCCGTGAACCACGGGGGATGACGGCTTTCTACAAGACGAAAACATCGACTTTTCATCTTTTAAATGTGCTAATTTGAAGAAATACTTGCGTGTCAGTAATTCAAAAAGAAAACTTAAAACTAAGGTGTTTTTAGACCGATAGCTTAATTTCAAATTATATGTTTCAAACAATATTCCATTAAAAATAACCTTGACAGATGCATATTATGTCAAAGTTATATTAGAATGAAGTCTTATGTGGAAAGATTATTCATTTTTTTACCAGCCATTTTCCTCAAGATCTTTTCCTTAACATAAGTAATATTTATCTATAACATAGAAAAAGGAATGGATAAAGAATGATACTGCAGAAAAAAAAACCTCTCCTATCTGAAACAGGATTATTATCGTCATTTTGACATGTAAAAATATGTCCAGCATCATCAAATACACGTACTTGAAATAGGTTAACCTATAAATATGTTACTGTTTTGCCAAAAGTTAGACCCGTCTAAAAATCAAAGGTTTTGCAGATGACAATTTAAAGTCAATTTTATCTTAAAAATAATCATTCTGTAGAATAGACAATATTGTGGAAAAGGAAGAAAGGAAGAACGTAAAAACACAGGGACGTAAAAACCAGGGATTGGACCGGAAATTGTTAAGGGGTTGCAAATTAAAACCAATATATATCAAATTGAAGCATGGTCGTGTGTCCTATCAGTATGTCATGTGTGTAGTTTACTTTGATCATAAGAAGTCTTCTCTTTGTCACATCTGCTGTATCTAAGTTTTCCTGGTAAATAATCCTTGCAAACCCTTTAATATTTTCTTGTTTCAATTTCGTTTAACTTATTTTGGAAACTTGAATGAGAAGTTCATTCTTTTCAAAAATATTTCCATCAAAACTATATTTACACATTTTTACTCTTTTATCGAAGATAACTTATTTTGACAAAGGTATAAATTTTATCTCTCATTTGTTTTCGTTTACTTTGATGGATTATGTTATAAGTTTCTCTGGAATAACTTTTTGCTCATTAATTTTGAAATAATGTTAAAGAAATAACATGATGTATATTATTTAAAGGGGTATCCAAAAGAAAGTCATCATTAGACTTTGACAAAATTTTGTTCAAGTTTAATGTGCAATAATTTCTACATCTCTGCAATGACTTTAGTTTTGTTTTGAACATTCGCTCATGTATAATGGGTCTTACAATGTAAGTCAACCTTTTAACCCCTTACCAGGCAAAATCTTAGACTGGTCTTAAATGAAAGTTGCAGAAGGCGATTAATTTTGGGGATGAAAAGGAATTCCCTGCTACAAGCAACTTCTCCTTTTCTCATTATGTTTTCCACAGTTTATGTTATCTAGTGTGTAGAAAATAAGAGGTAAGGAGGTAATGGGTAAACCAATTCCCACAAAATTGCTGCCTTATGACACCCTTCTAGAAAAGCGATTTGGAGACATTTTGGATAATGAAGAAATTGTTACAAGGTATAAGTAATTCCTTCATTGTCCATTGTTTTCTGCCATAAATGAAGAATTATTTAATTTAATCAGTTTAAACTTGTCATCTGCATCTCCCTTAAATCTGGACCAGCATATTAATATTTCGTTGTCTGAGAATGGGTTAACCCATTCCCTCACTATCCTGCTTTTGTTATGTAGGAATGTGTTAACTAGCTTCCGCTTATTTACGCCCCTAAAGGAAACAACTTTGGAAAACATTGTAGAAAATGGAGAAATTGCTTGAAACGAGCAATTTCTTCCTTTTCAACAATGTTTCCTAGCCTATACATGAGATTTTTAAATTCCATCAACTTAAAGTTTAATTTGTAACTTCTTTCAATTGGACTAGTTATATTGTTTTGTAAAGGGAAAGCAAGGATTTATTACCCAGGCAATCATTGGAGTTGAATCTACTGACAGCTCTTATTTGGTATCTTACAAAGGTTCGTTCACCTCTGAGTGTGATTGCATCATACCTCTAATAAAATGTGTTTGATTTGAGGAAACATTTTGACTTTTTACTAACATGCGCATTTCAAAGCATTTCAACACATTAATTACTATATTTCTTTTTTTTTTTCGAAGAAAGCAAAAGATTTGTTATTCAAAACAGATATGGTGTACACAAATGAAATTTCCTAGGACCATTTTTGAAGTTCACCTATATTATATCTGAAAATGTTGTCTATAACTTTAATTTTGACCAGACTTAAATTTTATTATTCGGTAATAGGTTAAAGAAATGGGACCAATCATTAATAAGGCCTTTTTTACATTTTATTCCTATTCAGAGACAAGTCACTCTAAGAGGAGATCTTTTTGTACATATTTTATTCATTATGTATACTCTTTGTCCCTATAAACAGTGGTTACTCTCATCCGAACTAGAGTTTGAAACTCGCCTTTTTTGTGGCGAGCTTTAGTGATGGTGCCGTGTCCATCGTCAGTCATGATTGATTGGCCATCAACTATTTTCCGTCGATAATTAGAGTATACGGAACAATAAACTCGATTTTCTTGGCCGATTTAATTACTGTCTTATTAGATGCCATTTCTTTTATCTAAATTTGCTACCCGGAAGCAGAATTGGGACCGTTTTGTAGTTTCACCACATCCTGTTAATCGCTCTAGAATTTTTAAAGCACTGGGCGGCGTGATTATTGTAAAAATGCATTGAGCCATATTTGTAAACATTGCCTATCTATGGTCACATGACTACCACATTTCATTTGAGATCACGTGATTACCAAACACGGGACGGCGAATCACAAAAAACAAACTACTGCGCTGATTATTTTTCAATAATTCAAAGCAAACTAAAGCATATTTAGAAGTCTCTAAACGAATTTTATATCATCCTTTACATGTGCCATATCATTGTCTTCGGTTACAACTAACTGATTGTCCGTGGCAAGTTGAGATGCGAAGTAACCCGAGGTGTATTCACATGCATTTAAGAGATCACGTGATATGTGTTATCAAGAAATCCGAATTTAAATTTGGGTTCATTTTGCGGTTTTGTTTAATCTAAGTTGGAATTCCGCATTCCAGCTTAAAAACAGCAGACAGATTCGAATCAGCCCCTCTCGCGACCATTCAAAAAAAAAATTATATGTCAGTTTTCCTTTGTTTTCTTTGTATTACCTGGTACCGTATTTTACCATTGGGGTTCTAAAAACTGAAAACCACGAAAACCCATGACAATTTAATAAATTTGCAAGATGACTTTTAAATCCATTATTTGCAAGCTGATTTTCTAGTCCATTTATTATAACAAAACAAGGTCTGTTGGAAATTATTCATATTATATAAAAGCATGTAGATAAGGTCCTTATCGGTGTTGATTGACTTTCATTGTAGTCATTTCGGAACAAAGTTGTTTCGAGCGGTATACAGTCATTTCGTACCATAACCATTTCGTACCATAATTTCTATGGTTATTTCGTACCATACAATGGTTATTTCGTACCATGCGTTGGTCATTTCGTACCAAATAATTAGTCATTTCGTACCATCTCATACCACAAATAAACCACTCAATCAAGTTCAGAGAATTAGATTGTTTGTCATTGTTTGCGACGTGTTAGGTAAGATCATTTAAGATCTAATTGTGGAAGGTGAACGATTGTTGATTGCTTAATTATGACTAGATTGGTATTTGCCTATCATCTGTCTGTCCCACTTTTTTACAACCATCAAGAAAAATACTTAGCAAAACATTGCTGGAGACAAGCAATAATTATCATAATGTTTTCTTCTCCAAAAGACAAATATTTTAAAAAATTAATCCTCATGATATTCTGGTATGCAAATTTCTTCATATTTGGACCTGCCTTAAGTATCGTTGTGTGGCAATTTGCTAATGGTTACTTTGTCAAATTATTCGGTTAACTATGATACAATATTGACGGAAATACAGTTCTGATTCCCCACTAGTTTTCTTCTAATGAACACAACCCCCCTGTTAGAAAAAAAGTAATGTGCTGATACGCTAACACTGTATCACCAACTTTCCGTTTGCCTGAATTAATTGTCTTGATTGATTTTCACTTGTTTTTAAAAAAAGCAAATAGAAAATGAAAATGTTTTATAAATCTTGAAAGTGTTATTTTACTATTCAAATAATATAAGTTTTTTTTCTAAACATGGTACGAAACATTTGACGTATGGTACGAAATGACTACAACATGGTAAGAAATGGTCACAGGATGGTACGAAACAACCAATATCATGGTACGAAATGACCAATACCATGGTACGAAATGACTGGTACGAAATGGTTATGGTACGAAACGTCCGTAATTCGTTTCGAGCCATATTTGTATTGGTAATGAATTTTCTTTGACAGGTGTGTGAATAAGGAATGGACAGACTTGAATGCAACCGCTTTAAATTGATCATAAACCTTTATTTTGAATTAAAATTTCGCTGTAAATACTAACTTATTTGGATAAAATTCTTCCCCTTGGGAGTTTAAAACAGGGTATTTTCATTTTTTCAACATCAAAACCATGGTACAAGTCAAACTTGAGCCCTGAACTTACTTCCCTGTTACACACTGTCTTTAAGTTTAGAAACTTTGGAGTGGAATGGAGTGTATAAGGTGAGGCTATCCACAGGGGCTGATGATGCTTTTTCATTGTTTCAATCATTTCTCTACACAGGAAATTAAATGTCCAGGAATAGATGATGGAGAACTATACAAAGGGAGAAATCAAGGAGGTAGAGGAGGCACCAATTTTCCCACCGGAGGAAGGGCGGATCATTATGAGAGTGTCTGCTGGCAGCAAAATTAGGAATCTAATGGGATATGCTCTTAGTAAAATAAAGGTATCTTGAGCCTATTATTATTCAACTCTATAAGCAAGGCTGAAAATTCTACTTGTCCACCCATTCTATATGATTTTTTCCTGCTTTGTCTTTTTATGCAGGACAAGTGGAATTTGAATGATTTGAATTTACAGAAAATAATGTAAGGCTATATTTTCTCATTGTGCAGGAGGCAACCAGTAATCCAGCCCTTTGTGAAACCGGCCCACGGCAAACCAGCCCCAAAATGGTCAAACCATCCAAAAAAAGGTCAAACCAGCCCAAAAAGGTCAAATCGGCCCATGTATTCCAAAAAATAGTTAAACTGGCCCCTAAATCGTCAAACTGGCCCCAAAATCATCAAACCAGCCCCAACTTATTGTAAGATGTATGTAAAATGATAAATGTATTTGACTATAAGCTAAATTTCCACCCTTTGATTCATAAGTTTATTTTGTAATTTGATTTTGTTGTTGTAGAAAGTGAAACTTATGTATGAAAAAAAATCGTTTGAGTAAAGAATGTTTATAATGCTAAATTCATCAACAAATTATCAATAAAATAAAGATAAAATGTGTTTGTCTTGTATCGGACACTTTACCTTTACTGTATTTGATGAAAATAATTGAGTAGTCAGTGGTGTTAGTTTATTAATTCCGATTACGCAGTTTATGGCAAGTGCTAATCAAGCCTTTTTAAAAATCTGTATTATACTTTAAAACATGCCTATTGCGGCCTTTAATCCAATTGATAATCGGCAATTAGACATGGAAATTTCAAACTTGTGGAAACATCAATCAGAAGTTTTATTCAAAGATGCTTTATTAATCCTTTAAGCAGAGTTTGTTAGCCAATAAGCTCATTGGGTAGAGCACTTGACCTCAAACCTTAAAATCATGGGTTCAAACTATGGGCTAACCAACTTAAACAACTAAATACCATTAGGATGAGTGTTTAACCAAGGCTCTGTGGGACGGTGCTTTAAAGCGTTAGCGACAAGAATAAATGAGAATACACTGTAAGATGTGTAAATTTAATGTTTATTGGGGCATATTGTTTTACCATTGAATGTCTGTTTGTCTGTCTGCCCAAAGCTTAACCTGTAAATTTTACTGGCTTAGCTTACATAAACTCCCACACTATGTAAGGTACAATATTCATACATTGAGGTACATCTCATCATTTATATAAGTCATGGGTCAAATCAATCTATATTGATAAACTTGTTGTTGGTATATTGTTTGATGAAATTGGTTAGATTTTTAAAACTTTACAAGAGACCACTCCAAGTTGTGCTGTCAGTATACACGGTTGTCTGTCAGGCCGACGTCAATAATCATTTTCTGAACTCTCCTTTCCAAACAATATTTCACAAAAAATTCATTTTTACAATTATTTCATTGTTTGGTGGTGAGTTTTTATACCCCCCACATGGCCCACAACAATGTTATGGGGGGGGGGGGTATACTGGAATCAGGTTGTCCCTCTGTCCATCCATGGACATAATTTGTGTCCTCATTTCCTCCCACATTTCCAGACCAATTTTGCTGAAACTTTACCGAAATCTTTCTTGCAATGGGAACTTGTGCACCTGCAAACATTAACTGAAATCAGGTTGTCTGTTATTCTGTCCAACCGTCCGTCTGGCTGTCCGGCAATCCGTGGACATGTTTTTTGTTCTCATCTCCTCCCACATTTCCAGACCAATTTTGCTGAAAGTTTACCAAAATCTTCCTTGCAATGGGAACTTATGTACCTCCAATTTTCATAATGATTATTAATCAACTGTTTCAGGAGTTATGCCCCTTTGAATTATTATCCTAAATAGAATATATAAGATGGTGTTCTCTCTGCAGCTAAAACTGCTGGACAGATATTGATCAAACTTAGGAATGTTCCTATGACTAAGCTCTTCCAAAGTTGTTCAAAGATTTTAATTCCATGCAGAACTCTGGTTGCCATGACAACAAAAAGGGCGAATTTCAGAAAATCTTTAAAATCTTCTTCTCTGAAACCATAAGGCCTACAGCGTTGATATTTGATATGTAGCATCATCTAGTGGACCTCTATCAAGATTGTTCACGTTATGGCCCCAGGGACACAATTGGCGTATCCCCAGGGGGCACAAGTTTTACATAGGTATGTATATAGTGAAAACTTTTTTTATTTTGATGAAACAGAAAGGCCAAGAGCTTTGATTTTTGGTATGTGGCATCATCTAGTGGACCTCTACTAAGTATGTTCAAATTAGGCCTCCTGTGTCAAAATTGGCCCGTCCCCGGGTCACAAGTTTGAACATAGGCTCATAGTGTGAAAACTTTTAAACAACTTCTTCTTCAAAACAGAAGTTCCCATAGGTTTAATATTTGGTATGAAGCATCATCCTATGGACCTTTACCAAGATTGTTCAAATTATGGCCCCCAGGTCAAAATTGGCCTATCCCCGGGGTCACAAGTTTTACATAGGCTTATATTGTGACAACTCAAAAAATCTTCTTCTCCAAAACCATAAGGCTTACAGCTTTCATATTTGGTATGTAGCACCATCTGGTGGATCTCTATCAAGATTGTTCAAATTATGGCCCCAGGGTCAAAATTTGCCCTTCCCTGGGGATCACAAGTAATTGAGGTTTTACATAGGTGCATATAAGTGAAAACTTTTAAAAATCTTCTTCTCCAAAACAGAAAGGCCTACAGCTTTGATATTTGGTATGTGCCATCATCTATTAATCAACTATTTCTGGAGTTATTTCCCTTTTAATTATTATCCTATATATGGGTAGAATATATAGAGAATAAAAATTGTATCCACTTCTTTTTCTACAGTTCTTACACAATTTTGCTTAAACTTTGATGGAGTCTACATCCGCAGTTTCCATTATGATTAACTATACCAATAGTTATGCCCCTTTGATTTATTTTCTTATTTATATATAGGGAATAAGTCATAACTCCTGAATAGGTTGACAGATTAAAAAGATAAAAGTGGTTCACATGTTTATTCCAGAACATGAAAGCCATGTTCGATGTTGCGCAAAATCCATAATTTCCATCTTCAATTATGAACAAAATTACTATTTTTTACAGTCATTGCCCCTTATTGACTTAAAATTTGTAAATATTAAAATAAAAATTGTCAAATGATAAATCATGAATGGCCAACATTTCAATGGTCATGGTTTGGCCTCATTTAAAAAGAGGCGGCAGCGGGGGGTATTTGTCAGCCCTTACAGTTGACAGCTCTAGTTCATTTTAATTATGTGCTTTAGATCTGCATGTGTTCCTTCTCTTAAAATCTGTTAACATGGTATAAGCATATGTAAGAAACGTCCAATATTTTGTAAACTGAGTGTTGTTGCTTCAAAATTGATGAATATCTTTATAAAAGCAGGGAAATGCTTACTTACTTTTGATATTTTCACAGTATATATAAATACAATAACCCTTCACTTGTGATGAGTTATGTATATATTATAGTCTGATATAATCTACTTTGCTATGATTGATTGATATAATTAACAAGGATAAAAAAAAATCTTACAAACATAATATTTAAAATAAAAGAAACAAAAAGAGAAACAAAATGTCAATAAAAACCATTGAAATGTTTGGGACCGGTTTAGGGGGCGTGTTTGTCTGACAGAAAATAGATAATGGGGCCGGTTTGACAAGGGGCCAGTTTGACAGTAAAGCGTGCAGGTCATAAACTCTTTTTTAATGTTCCAGCCCTGTAAAAGGCAGGATCAACACTTATACCAGTACTTGGGCCTGTGGCCCATGATTAGTTTACACCAATTTATTAAATTTTATTGTGATGAAAACTGTAAGTTTATAGAGTTACACTTGAACATTCACAATCCAGATGATTTCACGTCCCTGCAGATACCTACTTTACAGCTTGGTAGACTGGGCTGGCTATTAGGTGTCTTACCTATGAAAACACCTGATGGACGGGTTTTGAACCCAAGGCCATCAGATCATGAGTAAAGCACCTATTCCACTTGGCTATAGAGGAAGTTGACATACAATTGTTGCCAATGATCCAAGGGAGTGCCCTATTTGTTTCGGGTCATGCTTCTAGTAATATATTAACTAAAATAAGTCATCTTGGTTTCAAGTAATATTATGTTTGTAAATGTAACATCAACAGCATTTTCTATTTGCAGGAGCCAGAGGCCAAACAAATTTGCTGGAATGGGGTTGGTAATGCCATCACTAAAACTATCAGTTGTGTGGAGATTACGAAAAGAAAAATAAAGGTATACAGAGCTTTCAATAAACTTTTGAAAAACTTACTAATTATACCACCGGCTTTGAAGAAGACGGGGTGTAATAGTTTACCCTTGGCTTCTGTTTGTCTGTCTGTCTGTAACCAATATTTTTCATCACATTTTTCTCAGCAACTATTCATAGCATAAACTTGAAATTTAGTGTTGAGTTTTATTTTGGAGTCCTATATGGTGCCTATTGAATTTAGGTCAACAAGTTAACTACTTCCTATTTAACAACTAAGATTACATTTGGACATTGATGGTATGGTGTTATATTTTTGAAACTTGGTGTAGAGGTTCATCTATGGGTCTAACAGGGTGATAACCATATTTAGGTCTACAGGTTAAATACTTCCTGTTTATGACTTTTTTAGCTTGGCTGTGTTCTGAGAAAACCCGAGGTATTGCAATAGCTTCTGTGTCGTCGTTGTCGTCGTGCAAAAACTTTGAGTTTTGTGATATCTCTGGTTCTACTGAAGGCATTCACTTGAATCTTGGCACACATGTTCACTATCAAAAGAGTAAGCTATACTATCAAGGGGGATAACTATAGATTATTTGTGCGAACTAAGCCCCTTTTTCGACTTAGATTTTTTATCCACTATCCAGCACCCAACAGCTGAGTTTAGGCACCCGTAGGCGGTGCTCTTGTTTATTCTCAGACCTTGCCTGGTATAGTGGTATATTATTGTCGCATTTTTCTCAGCCACCTTCATAGCATTGACTTGAAACTTGGTGTGGAGGTTCATCTTTGGGCCCTTCATTGGGCTTGCAAAATTAAGGTCCATGATTTATCACCTTCCTGTTTTAGGACCTAGATAATTTTCAGACAATGCCTTGTTTAGTGGTCTTTTTTTGTTACATTTTCTCAGTAACTATTCATAACATTGTCTTGAAATTTGGTGTGGAGGTTCAGCTAGGAGTCCTATATAGTCCTTACAGAATTTAGGTCAACAAGTTAACTCTTCCTTATGACTTAGTTTATTCTCAAACATTGCCTTGTGAAGTCGTATATTTTCATCATATTTTTCTCAGCAACTATTAAACATTGGACATTGTCTGGTTTAGTGGTTTATTGTATCTCTTGATGCTTGATGTGGAGATGCAGCTAAGTATCCTACATGATGCTTTCTGAATATATTCCATCGAGGGAGAATTTCATTTCACTGTAGTTATGGTAGTGCATGCGGGGATATATTCATTGAATTAAAATAGATAATAATTCACTAGGGTAGAAAATATTGTAGAAAAAGAAGAAATTGCTTGTTACAAGCTATTTCTTATTTACTGCAATGTTTTCTCAATTTTAGAATCATAAGGATGTAAAAACCAGGGACTGAACAGGAAATGATTAACCTATTACCAAACAAAATTTTTATATCGGACAAATTTGAAAGAAGTTGCAGACGGCATTTCAAATTGTGCTAAAATTGGAAAATAGGTGCCAGATAGGGTAGAAAACATTGTGAGAAAAGGATTAATTGCTTGTTCAGTGTTTATTTTAGGATTTCCAAAGTGTTGGGATTTCATCACAAAATATGTACAATTGGGAAATGTTTCGTATTTTATGCTCTTTGTTCATAGGAAAAAATCTCCCAACAAAGTTGAAAATATGGGGGATCTTTGAAAAATGTGGGGGAATTCCCCAATCACCCTGCTTGTTGCAATCAATTTCTCGTTTGTGAATGAAGTTTTCTATTAACCCTTTCCTGGTTTCTGAAATTTTAGACTGGTCCAAATTGAAAGAGGCTGCAGAGGAAAATGAAAATTGGATGCAATTCCAAATAGAACCATCCTATGTGGTAGAAAACATTGTGGGAAAAGGAGAAATTGCTTATGATAAGCCATTTCTCCTTTTCTACAATTTTTTCTCAAGTATAAAATCGCAGTGACGTAGAATCCCGGGTTTATCCAGGAAAGGGTTTATATATTTATCCAGGGTGTCAGAAAGCTTCATTGTGTGGTTATGTTACATATCATTTCAGCTAAAATGTTCTTGTGTTTGTGTTGTTTCTTTGAACATGAATGCTGATGTTTATCTTTATGAATGTCAAATTCTGTTTTTTCAGCTCATCAAGTTTTGTAGGAACATGAGGTATCACTGCCCTAGCTCTGGCATTTCTTTTAACCTATGACTAGTCGGTAAAATTTAAGACTGGTCCAAATTGAAAGATTTTGCAGACATTAATTTAAATTGTAAGAAATTGAAGATTTTTCCAATTTTCTGTGTAGAAAACATTCTCCAAAATGAAGAAGTTGCTTGAATCAAGCAATTTCTACATTTAACACCATGTTTTTGTAATTATTTTTTTTCTTGAGGGGCATCAAAAAGTGTCATTGTGTGGGAATAGGTTGATATCACACGTGCTTTCCTTCCACATGCTTTAAGATTATTTTTTAGCTCTACTGGCCGAAGGCCACTAGAGCTATAGCGATGGCTTTTTCCTGTCCGGCGTCCGTGCGTGCATCCGTCCGTCGTCGTCCGTCCGTCGTCGTCCGTCGTCTGTCCATTAAACTTTTCCTCGTTTACGCGATAAAGTCCACAGTTTTCATCGGATTCTCTTCAAACTTTCACAGAATGATTGTACTATCATAAGAATTGTTCCTTTCGAAATTGGGTTAGATCCGTCAAGAAACATGGGAAAAGGGGCCTAATTAAAACTTAATTAAAAAATGTTCGTTTACGCGATAAAGTCCACAGTTTTCATCGGATTCTCTTCAAACTTTTACAGAATGATTGTACCATCATAAGGATCGTTCCTTTCGAAAATGGGTATGATCCGTCAAGAAACACGGGAAAAGGGGCCTTATGAAAATTTCATTAAAAATTCAATTAAAAATCCTCGTTTACGCGATAAAGTTCGCAGTTTTCAATGGATTCTCTTCAACCTTTCTCAGAATGATTGAACCATCATAAGGATCGTTCCTTTCGAAATTGGGTCTGATCCATCAAGAAACACGGGAAAAGGGGCCTTATGAAAATTTAATTAAAAAATCCTCGTTTACGCGATAGAGTCCACAGTTCTCATCAGGTTCTCTTCAAACTTTCACAGAATGATTGTACCATCATAAGAATTGTTCCTTTCAAAATTTGGTATGATCAGTCAAGGACCACGGTAAAAAGTGGCCCGATTAAAACTGGATTGAAAAAGTCCTCGTAAACACAATAGAGTCCATAATTTTCAACAAATTCTCTTCAAACATTCCCAGAATGATTATCACATTAAATGGATAGTTCCTTTCGGAAGTAGGTTTGATCCATCAAGTTTCATGGGAAAAAGGGCCCTATGAAAATTTATTAAAAAAAATCTTAGTTAACACATAATGGCCCTAGATTTCACCTGATTGACTTCAAACTTTCACATAATGATTGTACCATCATAAGGATTGTTCCTTTCAAATTGGGTCTGATCCATTGAGAAACATAGGAAAAGGGGCCTTAGGAAAATTCAATTAAAAAAATCTTAATTAATGCTTGTAAGTCCACAGATGAGATGAGGTTGTCTTTATACTCAAACAGAATAATTATACTTTTGTAAGAAGAGTTCCCTTTGGAATTGGTTCAGATCCATCAAGTAACATGGGAAAAGGGGCTATATGAAAATTCAATTAATAAAACCCTGTTAACACAATAAAGCCCACAGCTTTGATCAGATTTTGTTGAAACTTTCACAGAATGATTGGAAGGTCATAACTATCATTCTTTTCATAACAGGGTTTGAACTGTCAAGAAACACAGGAAATGGGGCCTTATGAAAATTTCATTTATAAATCCTTGTTACCAAGTCCAGAGCTTTCAGCGGATTTTCTTCAAACATTCACAGAATAATTGCACAATAATAATGATTGTTGATGTTTGCATTAGACCTGATCCATCAAGTATCACAGGAAAAGGAGCATTATGAAATTTAATTTTAAAATCATTGTACCACAATAAAGTCAACAGTTTTCATCAGATTCTGTTAAAACTTTCACAGAATGATTATTCCATCATAAGGATTCTTTCTTTTCAAATTAGGCATGATCTGTCTAGTATCATGGGAAAAGGGGCCTTTAGAGAATTTTATCTATAATCCTTTTAACCAAGTCCAGAGCTTTCATTGGATTTTATTCAAACCTTCACAGAATCTTTGTACAATAATCACGATTGTTGATGCTGACATGAGACCTGATCCTTCAAGCATCACAGGAAAAGGAGCCTTATGAAAATTTTTTTTAAAAATTTGACACCAAGATAGAATCTGCAGTTTTCATCAGATTCTGTTTAAACTTTCACAGAATGTTTGTACCATCATAAGGATTGTTTCTTTCCAAATTGGGCCTAATCTGTCTAGTATCATAGGAAAAGGGGCTGTATTAAAAAGTATTACCAAATCCTCATAAACACAACAATGCCCTCAATCTTTATCAGAATCTATTCAAACTTTAATAGAATGATTGTACCATATTTGGATTGTTCCTTTGTAAATTAGGTCTGATTGGTTAAGTGACACAAGAAAAGGGACCTTATAAAGATTTTATTACAAAACATCATTATTAAAATAAAGTCCTCAGTCTTTATCATTTTCTTCAAACTATCATTAGGATTGTTCCTTTGTACATTGGGTCTGATTTGTTAAGTTTCACAGAAAAAGGGGCCTTATGAAAATTTAGTTACAAAAATTCTTGACACAATTCAGTCCACTGTTTTCATTGATTCTCTTTAACTTTTAAAGAATGATTCTACCTTCATTAGAATTGTTCCTTTTGAAATTTTGTTTGTTTGTTCTGTAAAGTATCATGAGAAAAGGGGCCCTATGAATATTTCACTATAAACTCATTAACACAATAAATTCCACAGATTAAACAGATTGATTGTACCATCATTCCAATTGTTGATTTTGACAGTGGATCTGACTATAGCAAGGGTCACATAAAAAGGGGCCTTATGAAAAACTCTCTTAAATATTCTGGTTAACACAATGATGTCCCTTGATTTCACCGGATTCACTTCAAAATTATACAAATACTTAGATGGTTCTTTTCAGAACTGGGTACAATCCATCAAGTATCATGTAAAAAGGGGCCATATGATTTTTTTTTTTAAATATTCTAGTAAACATAATGAATTTCCAATATTTCATCGGATTCACTTTTAACTTTCATAGAATGGTAAGACCAACAGTAAAATATCATGGGAAAAGGGGCCCTATGAGAACTTGAATTTAATATCTTTGTTAACACAATAAAGTCAACAGTTTTATTGGATTCTCTTCAAAGATGCATGGAATAATTGTGGCATTTGAAACACAGGAAAAGGGGCCTTACAGATTATCATTCAAAACATTCTTGTGTATGTGATGAAGATCACAATCATTATCAAGTTGTCTTTTAAATTTCACAGGACAATTGTCGGGTTGTAAGGAAAGTTCCTTTTGAAATGAAATTGATCCATCAGAAAACACAGGAAAAGGGGCCTTATTGATTTTCATTCAAAACAATCCTGTTTATGTGATTAAGTCCACAATTATTGTCAGATTCTGATGAAATATTCACAGAATGATTGTAGGGTCATAAGGTAACTTTCTTTTGGAAATGGAGTGGATCCGTCATGAAACATGGGAAAAGGAGCCTTGAGGATTGTTGCTTAAAATGATAAAGGGGATAAAGCCCCTTTTTTTCTTTATGCATTCTTCTTTGAGCAATTAACTTCCTTAAATATCAGATTTCTTTAACGGAAAACTTGATAACCAGTAGAGCGTCTCAGGCCCTCATGGGCCTCTTGTTTTCTAGACAAGCTACTTTCAAAACTTTCACTTGCTATAGATTATTTTTTTCTAGACAAGCTACTTTCAAAACAATAGAAGGACATAAAACTGATGTATCACAGCTGTCAATCAAAAATACTTTTCGACCAATCAAATCATTCATCTTGACCAGAAGTGAAATGCTATACTTTAACTTGAAAAATGAAACATTTTTTACGGGCCAATTGAATGTAACAACTACAGCTTTTACCCTCTACTTGATGACACAATTTTAGACAAGTCGAAATTCAAAGATGTTACATGACAAATTTTAGTTGATGAAATTTTGGATTTTTATGAGTTTTGGGAAAGGAAATTTTGAATAATGAAGAAATTGCCTGTTACAAGTGATTTCTTCATTTTCCATAATGTTTTTCTAAACTTTCTTTCTTTGGGATGTCTAAAAGTCATCATTGTGTGGGAATGGGTTAAATACTATGTTTAGGTGCCCTACCAACTATTTTCTTGTGTTTTATGATCTGAACTGGGCTTGGCCAGAGACCCATCAACTTACATTTTCATGAAATTTATTGCAGGGACTCCATCAGATTACCAAAATCAGACATCACAGAATAGAAGAGTATTGGGAACCAAAACTGGAAGGCTTAGAGAGGTAAGAGGGCAACTAGAGAGAAATTTTACCTTAGTGCTGTGAAAATTTGGGAATATTTCAAATATGAAGTCACTAAAATATCCTATGAAAATGAAAGAAACTTGGTTTGTAAATAATTTTTAACCCGATTTTCTTTTTCACAATTTTGACAAAAAGCCTAGCCAGAGGGTACAAAATGTAATGTATTGAAAATATAGACACAGAATAGGTACGGGTTCAATTCTGAAATTGTCTTGGACATAGTAACAATACCTAATGTGTCTGCTGATTCAGAAATTGCATCAGAAAATTCTAGAATTGCACTGGGAGTATATATCCCTTTTGAACACTACTGGCCGAAGAGCTATAGCAATGGCGTGTTTCCCATCCGTCTGTTTGCTAACTTTTCCTTGTTGACACTCTAGAGTCCACAGTTTTCATCTGGTTCTCTTCAAACTTTTAAAAAATGAAAAAAATCCATCAGGATGGCTGCTTTTAACTTTGGTCCGATCTTTTAAGAAACACAGGAGAGCCTTTTACAAAAAAGAAACACAAAAAGAGCCTTATAAATAAGGGCAGTTCCTTTCAGAAATGAAGTGGATCCATCAGAAAATGGAGGAAAAGGGGCCTTATGGATTTCCACTCCAAACATTCTGGTTTACGTGATAAAGTCCACAAGTATCATAGAATTCTGTTGAAATTGGCATTAAATGATTGTAGGGTCATAAGGAAAGTTCCTTTTCGGAAATGGAGTTGATCTTTCATGAAACACAAGAAAAGGTGCCTTAAGGATTGTTGTCAAAATGATAAAGAGGATAGAGTCTAATTTGTTGTACCAGTATTAATTTTATGCATTCTTCTTTAACCCATTCCCAGATAGTATATTTTTAGACCGGTCCATATTCAAAAATGTTGCAGACAACAATTTCAAGTTCTATAAATCTTTAACCCATTCCCACATGAGCCCTACTTTTTACGCCCCTCAACAAAAAAGCCTCGGAAAACATTGTGGACATAGAAGAAAGTGTTTTTTACCCCAAAAGACAATGAATCTTAGAATTTCTTCACCTTATAATTATCATCTGCATCTTCTTTCAATTTGGACCAGTCTAAAGTTTTCTCGTGTGGGAATGGGTTAAAATCCTTGTCTTTTCGGGTAAAAAAAACATTGTAGATAATGCAGAAATTGCTTGTAACAGTCAATTTCTTCATTTTTCACAATGTTTTCCAATGGTTTCATATTAAGGGGTGTTTAAAGCGTCATTATGTTGGTTAAGCAATTAACTTCCCTAAGTATTAGATTACTTTAAGTGAAAACTTGATAGCCAGTGGAACGTCTCAGGCTTCTTATCAATTGATGGCACCTTTTTGGGTAGAAAACTTGTAACAAGCCATTTCTTCATTTTCCACAATGTTTACCTAAGCTTTTTTCTTGTAGTTGTCATAGAGAATTATTAACTGGGAATGGGTTAACTTAGGTTAATCCCTCTTGATTCTGCTACCTGGAGAGCACACAAGTACTTTGGCCAGATGTGTAAGCCAATAAAAGGCCCTAAGATTGATGGCTAGCTATCTGTTTCCATCAATAAACCCTTTCCTGTTTTTAGAAATTTCAGACTAGTCCAAATTGAAGAAGTTGCAGACGACAATGAAAACTGGATGCAATTTGAAATTAAACCATCCTATGTGGTAGAAAATATTGTCGGAAAAAAAGAAATTGCTTGTTTCTTCAGGGTGCCCATTCACGTACTGCAGTACGTAATTCACGTACAACTACGTCGGTTCATGTACAAATCTTACACCAAGACGTGCATGAACGTAAAGAAAAATAAATGAACGTAGAAACAAAAATGCCATTACGTGTGTGTTCATTTGAAATGATTAGCGCTACGTGCGTATTTTTCCCTAAACCCCCCCAAAACTGCAAGCAAAGTAGAACAAAATGCATTGGGAGCAAGTGATTTCCCTTTCATGCGACAGGAACCAGCTGGTTTGTTTTCATATAGAGAATGGGGAAACCAGCAGTTGGAAAAGTTAGTATAATGCGGATCCTGATGGCCTCACCAGTTTGTTTTGAAATAGGCCCATAGTTGCGCTATTTTTCAAACTAAACGCAAGATATTCACGTGTTTTTGGGCAAGATTGACAAGAACTCATGATATAGAATCTGATTTTGAAATCAGTTTCTCTCGTAAGTTCCGTTGTACATGTAAGTCAGGCGGGACAAAATTGAGCTGTTTGTTTAACGTTGTAGTTTTGTTTTGGCTACTTAAGTTGCTGTCTGCAAAATGTCGTAACAAAACCTATTCTATTTCTCCACAAATGGTGACTTTTAGACACTTATAAGACCATTTGATATTTTCTGTACCAGAATCGTTTTAATACCACAGTTTGATCTAAAAATGAGCAGACATGCCTGGTATGGTCGGCTCCAAGATGACATTCCCACCCTTGTAATTAACTTGCCATCGCTCTCATATTCCATTCAACCCGTCCAAAATCCAATAATTAAGAAAAAGTGAATTGTCAAAAACCCAGGTTTTCAAAGAAAGTTTATTACCATTCCCTCTAAATTCATCTGAAACTTGCACATGACGTGTGGTACTTCTTTACTGAGTAATAACAAACTATATAACTACAACATTGTCTATCATTTGGTAAAGGGTTCAGATTCGTATTGTGTACCCTTAAATCTGAAAGTAAAGGGTACACTGTACCCCCAGATTTTTCTTTGTACCCCCACTTCAAAACCTAGGGGGTACATGTACCCCCAAAATAAAAACCCAGTGGGCACGCTGTTCTTCTTTCTCCACATTGTTTTCTGAAGAATAAAATCACAGCAATGTAAAATCACAGGTTTGTACAGGAAAGGGTTAACACAGACCTCTTGATTTCAACGCCAGCAACCTACCTTACTGCTACAAACATTATTCGTTGTGTTTGTTATTTCAACGGTAGTAGACATTAATGATTTTATGGAAATGGGTACTGGTTATCTTTTGTGTTGGGCCCACTCTCACATAATCCCAATTTTTACGCCCTAAGATTTAGAAATAAAGAAATTGCTTGATTATCAGAAATGTTTTCAACCCAAATAAATATTTTTGAAATTTCATCAACTAGAAATTGTTGCCTGCAACTTTTTTTTAACTGAAATTTTGTTGGCTGGTAAGGGATTAAGGGATCAGATTAGTTACATGAGAGGAGTTGAGGGCCAAAGGTCAGAATCTTGGCCATGGCTGCTAGCTAATTAGTTTTAAAAAAAATCAATGTTTAACCCATTCCCACACAAGATTGCTTTTTAATACCCCCCAAAAACACATCGAAAAAAGTGGAAGCAAGCAATTTCTTTATTATCCACAAGGTTTTCTCCTCCAAATAACAAAGATTTATAAGATATCATCATTAAAAATTGTTGTCTGCAACTTCTTTAGGTTCTCCAGACCAATTTAAAATTTTGTGGTCTGGTTAAGGGTTAAAGGTGACAATATATGTGTTGGTCAAAAATGGAAAAAATGTTGCATTCGACTATGCCTTTCAATTGAAAGAAAAGGTGATTTCTATTTCTTGTCTACCTGGAAAAGATGATTTATGTTGGAAACATTATGAAGAAAGGAAATATTGATTTTCCTAAGTGATTTCTCCATTTCACACAATGTTTTCCATAATTGTTTTCTTCAGCATGTCAAAAAGCTAAATTAAGTGGTACTTTGTTAAACAGAAATGTCTTTAGGAATTAAATTTCAGAGGCAAGACCAGTGATTGTCTTAGCCCATTCCCACACAGTGAAATTTTAGACTGGTCGAAATTGAAAGAAGCTGCAGACGATAATTTCAAGTTGATGGAATTTGGAATTTGTATAGAAAACATGGATAATGAAGAAATTGCTTGTTACAAGCAATTTCTTCATTTTCCACAATGTTTTCCCAATCGTTTTTCTTGATGGGCGTCCAAAGGCGTCACTGTGTGGGAATTGGTTAAAGAGGCAGTGCAAGAATTAGGAAACTTAATGCACTGAATGATTATTCCTACACAATCCTGTCTTTTTATTTTCCACAAGAAAAAAGCTTAAGAATGTTAGGCGTATGTTGTAAATATAATCAGAAGAAGTTTATAGTTCAAATATCCTTTTATGAAGGTCAAATGGCACGATTTTCAATAAAAATCTAAATTACATGAATTATTCAAAAGGAGGAGTCTTCTAGTTTAAAACAGACTTTGCAAGCCTTCAAGAATTAGACTTGCACTTAGATATAACTAAAGTAATCTTTAATCAAGTTTATTAATTAAAGTGTTTAACTCATTCCCATACTCTAACGCTTGTTCATTACCCCGGGAAAAAAACTACTTTGGAAAATATTGTTGGCAATGAAGAAATTGCTTGTTGTAAGCAATTTCTACATTATCTACAATGTTTTCAACATCAAAAAAATTGTTGAAAATGAAGAAATTGCTTGTTATCTTCATTGTAAATAATATTTTCAGTCTAAAAGGTTGGGAAATTTAAAAATTATATTAACTTAAAATTGCCATCTGGACTTTCTTTAAATTTTGACAGTTTGTAAATTCTGGTTTAATCTGTGTTTAATCCATACAAACAGACAAAGATTCTTATTTTACAGATTAAAAGTAAACAAAGATGTACCAGCAATAACCATCTTGTTATCAAAGGACCCTCTAGATAGTAACGAACCTGGGTATGTAAAAATAATATCTGCTTTTCTAAATAGCAAATATTTAGACTGGTCCAACATTTAACCAATTACAAGCAGTCCCTAAGTTGTATGCACTAAAGGAATGCAGATTTAGAAAATTTCTTCTTTTCTCACATTTTCTACATCATCTGGCCTTTATTTTATTGTTCAGTTTAAATAAATTAACCTTTAGGATCATTTTAAGATCGGCTGTTTTGGGAGAAAACCCGAGGTATTGTGATAGCCTTGGTGTCGTTGACTTTTTCGTCGTGCGAAAACTTTGACATTTTGTGATATCTCTGGTTCTACTAAAGGCATTCACTTGAAACTTGGCACACTTGTTCAATATCAAAAGGGCACCTTATACTATCAAGGGAGATAACTCTAGATGCATTTTGTCCACTATCGATCACCCAACAGCCAAGCGTAGGCACCTGTAGGCGGTGCTCTTGTTAAATTTTGTTGTTTTAGAATGTGTAAGAGAGATTCAAAGAGAATTGTTTTCATGTACTTACAAAAAGTATTTGACCGAACAAGAAAAATTCACAAGAAGAGGTTTAAAGTAAAAAACCTAACTTTTTTCCTATTTTAGATCTCATATTTTATTTTACCTATCAATATAGGCTATGACTGTAGGGAGTAAGACTGCAAATTTTGAGTTAACCAATTACCAGATGGCAAAATTTAAGACTGGTCCAAATTGGAAGGAATTACAGACCACATTTCAATGTTTATGAAATTTTAGATTTCTTCAACTTTCTTGATAAAAAACATTGTGTCAAATAAAGATATTTCTTGTTACAAGCAATTTCTTCATATTACACAATGTTTCCCATTTTATTTTCTTGAAGGGCGTCCAAAGGCGTCATTGTGTGGGAAAGGGTTTGATCACAGGCACAACCAATTTTATCTTTTTTATTTGAAAATGTCATCTGTTTCTCGGCAAGATGCAAATAATTACATATTTGATGGATTACGACTGTCAGTGAAAGGATCGATAAACAAGTCAAATCAAACATTTTTACAGGTAGTGAAATTTGAACTTTGACATCCACCGATATATGTCATGCTCTTTTGTTGATTTAAATATCGTAAATACAGCTATACCAAGCCAATAATCAATTTTACTTTTTTAGCTCAGCTGAGCTCAAAGTGCTCTGGGTGAGCTATTGAGATCGGTAATTGTCCAGCTTCTGTTCATCCAGCTGTCAATTTATCCGTCTATCTATCCAAAATTTACAAAAAATCTTTGCATATCAACCAAAATTCACAGAAATGATCCTTAACTCATGCTCTTTCAAAATACTTCAAAAATTGAAATTCATGAAGAACATTGGTTGCCATGGAAACTAAGTGAAAAAATATTAAAAACTATAAGGCCTAGAGCTTTGAAATTTGGTATATATCATCATCTACTAACCCTCTACCAAAATATTTCAAAGAATTACCATACTATGAAAATTAGCACTTTTCTGAGTGATCCTTTATTTTACATAGGATTAATGAAGAATATCTTTGAAAATCTTCTACTCCTAAACCAATAGACCTAGAGCATTAATAATTGGCATGCATCAATGACCCTATACCAAAATACTTCAAAGAATTTGGCATATATCAATACCTATTCACCCTCTACCAATATACTTCAAAGAATAACTGTACTCTTGAAATCAGTGCCATATTATGGGATCAAATATATCCCTTGGATTAATGGAGAAAATCTTTAAAAGTTTCTTATCCAAAATAATGAGGCATAGAACTTTGATATTTTGAATATATATATATATATATAATAAAGCCTTAGGCCATCATACTCAGGTGAGCATCATTTTCCTCTGGTTACTTGTTATTGGCCATATATTTTGAAAATAAAGCTGAATTGAAACATCTTGTTGGTGCTCAGTTGGCCAGCAATCAGTGAATTTGGATGAGCAACTTGAAGCTAAGATTAAATGTTACAACTGACGTGAGAAATACCGAGAACCCATTGTTAGGTTCTCCAGATGCATAATTTAGTTTTATGGGGTCTTCACATTCTGGAATAATTTTGAAGCCCGCATAAAACCAAATCTTGCCATTTTACACCCTTCTTTTTTTCAAGTCCATAAAGTTTTCTTCCCTAAAAAGCAAATATTTCTGATATTCCCTCAACAGGAAATTCTTTTCCATCAATTTTGATCAGTCTAAAATTTTGCTGTGTACAAATGAGTTAAAAGGGTTTTTGAAGACACACGATTAATCTTTACAAACTACCATACATAGTGGTTTACACAGCTAATGTTATGAGTGGTCCTCACAAACTGCTCTGAAGTAGTTTTCACAAGCTACTTCAAATAGTGGTTTTCACGAACAAAGAAGAGTGGTCCTCACAAACTAAAGTAAATGGTTTTCATAAGTTTTTCGCTGGCCCAACCCAGTGACTCTGACAGGAAGCCCCCCCCCCTCGATTTTAAAGGGCGTTATTTTGCGAAATATACGACCAATAGCATGTAACAAAAATTAGAATCAGCTGGCTCGACATGTCCCGGACAATTTATTTCTTGTCTCCCTGGAAAATTGAAAAAATCTAAAATTTCATGAACTTAAATTTGTCCTCTGGAACTCTTTCAAATTTTGACAGGTCTAAAATTTTGTTGTCTTTGAATGGGTTAATTTTCAATTCTATGATTTTTTCAGTTATCAAAGACCAGGATCATTTGATGAACTTTGGAAAGATATTGTAGACAAGGATAAGAAAGGTCATAAGAAATCTGAAGGTCAGACATCAAATGGTGCGCGGGGTGGGCCAAATAGACAGAAAAACAAAGAAGGGGGAAAACATTGGTCAAATAGTGAGAAGAAAAAACAAAAGATAGATAAAGACAATAGTAAAGAGAAAGAAAAAGTGGAGACAAATCGGACTTGATGGAAGTTTTTTTATTAAAATTGTTTAAACTGTTTTATTATTATTTGGGTATTTGTATCACATAGCTAGGTGGCCTTCTAAATCGTGGTTGATATCTTCATTCTTTAAAGAAATTTTAACTTATCATGCTGAACCTGAAATATACCTGTTCTTGCAGGAAGTATAGACCAAGATCAGACTGCACGTATGCAGCCTGATCTAAGTTTACTCCACATACTTGTCAATTAAAGTCAGAGTTGTTTACAAGATCTATTTTCAAATTGAAAATTAACCAACAAAGAGTTCTTCCAGTTCTTTCAGCCCTTTGATTGTTATTCAATTCTGTTGAGGATTTTTTTCAGCATGATAAGTGTTAAGATAGCTATAAACAAAAGATAACTTCTTGAAAATCAATAAATGAAATAGTGAAATCAATTAATTGCAGCTGTCAATAGAAAAAAAATCATTCAGTCAGATGGCAGTAAATTGTCGTTGGGCGTGTAAGATGTTGTCACTACAGCTTGAATAAAGCAGATCTGCGCAAATTTGTGCGCTAGGGGACATAACCTTGCCACAATAATTTTCTTCCCGCTTTCGGGGTATTTTAACAATATATTTACATGTATATATTGTTACATATTTTTTCACCTGATCAAAATTGGTCGAAGGAGTCTGATAAAGGCCAGCCATGGATCCTTCCTGTCAATTTTGGTTGAGTTATGTTCAGTACTTTCTGAGAAGAAGATTTTTAAAGTAAAAGTTGACGGACGACAGACACCACATCATGACAAAAGCCCGTTGGCTTTCAGCCAGTGGAGCTAGAGAGAGGGGGGGGGTGTAATGGAGTGTGTAGTCAGGTTTGAACTAGGAGGCCCTTGCGTGTTATTTGAGTATTCTACTACACAGACCAATTTTGTTATGTAAATATGCGCATTATAATCTCCAGGTAAAGAGAGCGAGAGAAGGCGGTCGGTCGTTTACCAGTTTTAAATGATTATGTACACCTCTCAAAAGTAATATTCAAAACGTTGCATCATGTGGGTAGAATTCGGAGGTAATTATATAGACAAAACGTCCGAGCATGACCGAACTGCTTGCAGACAGTGCTATTATGATCCTATGAATGACCAATTGATTGGTTAAACAAAACATTCCAATCGTTCGTAAAGCCGACAGCTTCGCTTATCAGCTTTATACAGCAACTTCGTCTAACCAGACTGTTTTAACATTGTAACTCTAGAATAAGTAATTTCATTTTGGAATAAAACAAACACCAACAATATGATTAATAATTGCCTAATATATATTATCTCCTTTCTTTCTATCAATTCACTCATCATTTTAGCAAAACTGAGCAAAAAGTGCTCATGTTAAGATTTTGATCGTCTGGCTTGCGAAATCCGTCATGCGTTATCCAGCGTGTGTCAATCTAAAAATGACATCTCCGCATAAATCAATACCCTAGGGTCCCCAGGGGGGTAGGGGGTGGGGGGGGGAGGGGGGCGTATATAGAAATAAAGAAGGATTTTTAAAACGGCATCTCCTCCCAACCCATTGGATGGATTTCAATCAAACTTGACAGAAATGTTCTTAAGATGGTGCCCTTTCTAAATTGTCAAAAGAATTGAAATCTGTTAAAAACTCTGGTTGCCATTGTAACAAAACTGAAATTTCAATAAAAACTTAAAAAAGTATCTCCTCCTGACCCAGAAGGCGTATAGCCATGATATTTGGCATGAAGCATCAGTACATTGACCTCTCAGAATTGCTAAAATCATCAACCTCGGATTCCCGGGGGGGGGGAGGGGCTTATCTAGAAATAAAGAAGGGTTTTTAAAACAACATCTTCTCCCAAACCGCTGGGCGGATTTCGACCAAACTTTTCCTTTGGTGGTGCCCTTTGAAAATTACTTAAAGAATTGAAATCGGTTTAAAACTCTAGTTGCCATGGTACAAAAATGAAATTTAAATAAAATCTATAAAAATTATCTCCTCCTGACCCAGAAGGCGTATAACCATGATATTTTGCATCAGTATATTGACGTCTTTCCGAATTGCTAGAATCATGATCCTGGGGTCCCCAGGGAAATAAGGAGTTTTAAAACAACATCTCCTCCCAAACCACTGGGCCAATTTCAACCAAAGAATTTCATCATTTGAAAACTCTCGTTGCTATGACAACAAGAGTAAAATTGAAAAAAAATCTCATCCTGACCCGGAAGTTGAAGAGCCACAACTTATGTTACAATGCCAACCAATGCTTTCAACAGATTTCAAATATTTTAGTAATTACTAAAAGGGGGCAAACTAACGTATTTCTGCCCAATCTAGTTTAAATTGGCCAAATAGTTTAGAAAGGGTTGCCTTCTTTATTTCTATTCAATCCTAATCCACGCCCGGTAATCTCGGGCTCCATCTCTTTTTGGAGAACAGTACAAAAAGGAGACAATGATACTTCCGATATGGAGCCAAGGACCGGAACTGAACAGAAAAGGTAAGAAAAACAGTGCACCTCGCGTACAATTTGATCTCCTATTAACCTATTATGCATTTTCCCAAAACGTCCAGAGTTTCATACCACATAGAAATGATTATATTATCCGTTGGCGGTGATAGATTTCAAAAATAGTTCCGTTTGTGAATAGATACTTGAAACAAAGTTTGGACATCGGACACGATCAAACACGAAAATGCGTGTTGAAATCGTTCAAATCCATGTTATCAACAGTTCTGAAAGATTTAAGTGGCGATGACTGTGAAATGAATGATAACGTGCTGATATAAAATAATGTTACCACAAAGAACTGCGTTTTCCTACACCTTTTACTGATTTTCTTAAGCAGACAAGGATGCGGTGTGGAAGACAAGGTACAGAGGGAGAGGCGATGCATATATAAATGTACTGTAAAACTTCTAATAGAACCACATACTCTTATGTAACCCAAGCCCCCTCTTCGGACGTCATAACCGACCCTTTTTATATGATTTTCTGAAAACTTATAAACTTTAATAAACCCCAATCCCCAACAAACCATGCCACAATGAATTAAAACAAGGGGACCATGATGGTCCTAAATCGCTCCCCTGAGTATGATGGTTCTTGGCTTTATGATATAAACAAAATGGCAAAGCCCTCTGTCTAATTATTTTGGAGAAGATGTTTACAGATTTCTCTTTTAATCCTAGGTATATTGATGATCCAACCATAAAGCACTAATTTCCTGAATATGGTAATGCTTTGAAGTATAGACATCAATACATACCAAGTATAAAAGCTTTAAGCCTAATGGTTTAGGAGAAGTAGGTTTTCAAAGATATCATTATTTATTCCTAACTAAAATTAGGGATTGCACAGAAAAGGGCTAATTTTTTAAGTAATTTGGTAGAGGGTCAATGGCTGATGATATGTACCAAATATCAAAGCTCTAGCCTTTATGGTTTGGGAGAAGAAGATTTTCAAAGATTTCCTTCTTTATTCCTTTGTAAAATCAGGAATCACACAGAAAAGGGCTAATTTTCAGAGTATGATAATTCTTTGAAGTATTTTGGTAGACGGTCAATATATGATGATATGTAACAAATATGAAAGGTCTAGGTCATAAGTTTTCCGCTGGCCCAACCCAGTGACTCTGTCTCGATTTTAAATGGCGTTATTTTGCGAAATATACGACCGATAGCATGTAACAAAATACTTCAATGAATTACCGTATTCTGAAAATTAGCCCTTTTCTGGGCGATCCCTGATTTTACATAGAAATAAAGGAGGAAATCTTTAAAAATCTTCTCCTCCCAAATCATAATTGGAGCGCTGTGTGAGTGATTTTGAATGGTTTTGATCGATGTGATTGTCAATTTCACGATGCTACTAACTGTTAATTCATTCCATTCATGAACCGCCTTTGGTTTTGATTTGCTCTTGTAGTCGAAGTAAATCTTCGCCCCCCCCCATTTTCCGTCTTGTTATCGGTAGCCTGTTATTAACACCCATCCCTTTGGAAGTGTAGAGAAGCTGAAGTTACGAGGGTTTATTAATCTAATGATGAAACGTGTTTGTGAAATCCTTTTCGTCTACTTTAATTGCCGACTCTAACTGTTGAAAGAACCAAAATATTTTTAAAAAAAATTGACCACGTTACTATGTCACGCACAAAGTGTCGATATTTCAAGAGAATAACTAGAAAAATTTCTCTAGACAAGTTTAACTCTTTCTTTTATTTTTCTTTAGCACCACTACCAAATACCTCTAATCCATTCATAGTGATAGAGAAAATCGCCGAGACTAAATCATAACAACACGAATATAGTATATCTATCTATCTATCTATCTATCTATCTATCTATCTATCTATCTATCTATCTATCTATCTATCTATCTATCTGTCTATCTGTCTATCTATCTATCTATCTATCTATCTATCTATCTATCTATCTATCTATCTATCTATATATATATATACTGCCTTACTCCCCTTTCGGGTATTACTGGCAAGTGCGCGTCTGTGCTAGAATAAAAACTGTTTGTCTTTGGTTAGGATGCCATATTTATAAGTATTGTGAATGTTATATTAAAAGATATGATAAAACATATTCTGGCCATTCAGGGACGGCTCACTATCTGAAAAGAATCGAGACTCTTCTTGAACGCTGCAATGTCAGGTTGCTGTACTATTGTTTCTGGTAGGCTGTTCCAAAGTATCACTGTGTTGGAAAAGAAAAAATATTTAAAGAAGGAAGCATTTGTATGGATCTGTCTGAAAGATGCTGTGTGTATATCTCGGGTGGTCCTAACTGGTCTTTCAAGATAAGCTGGTACTGGCACTGCAACAAAACTATTCACGTTTTTATAAAACATGGTGACTCTGGAAACGTCTCGTCTATATTGAAGAGTTTGCCAGCCAAGCTCCTTCTGCATGCAAGTGACACTGTCATAGAAAGAAAATCATTTTGAACCCATCTTGCTGCTCTACGTTGTACTTTTCCACTTTGGTATAGGTTTTTGTGTAAGGGCTCCAAACGGTTGATGCGTATTTTCTCTGGGGTCTGACCAATGTTTTGTACGCTGTGTCAATGATCTTCTTATTTTCGGTCTGGATGTTTCTGCGGAGAAAACCTAAAGTTTTATTTGCATTTGATGTTATATTGTCAATGTGCTTGTTCCATGAAAGATCTCCAGATATTGTAACTCCTACGTATTTGGCATTGTCCACAGTCTCTAGCACTTGTCCATGTAGCCTGTAATCAAAGGAAATCCTTTTCTTCTTTTTAGTAATATTTAGGACAATGCATTTGCTGGGGTTGAACTCCATTTCCCACCTTTTCTCCTATAGCATTAATTTGTCTAGATCTTCTTGCAGGGTGATACAGTCTTGCTTGTTTTTTATAGCTAAGTTAACGGCAGTGTCATCTGCAGGCAGTGTCATCTGCAAACAAACGAACTTGGAAGGTGATTGTATTTGGAAGGTCATTAACATATAAGAGAAACAGAAGAGGACCAAGCTCCGATCCCTGAGGTACTCCAGACGTGGCTGGAACTTCGGGTGAGCATCCACCTTCAAGGACTACTTTTTGTGTTCTGTCTATAAGAAAAGATTTAATCCACAAAAGGGTAGTAATGTTTACTACATGTTCCTGCAATTTATACAAAAGTTTTAAATGGCTAACTTTATCAAAAGCCTTGCTGAAGAAAACTAGATCAGTTTATTTTCCTTCAGCTAGGTTTCTGGCATGATGGTCGGTCAGTTGCAGTAGCTTGGTTTCACATGAACGCCTTGCTCTGAAACCATGCTGCAAGTCATAAAGAATATCATTTTTGACAAAATGTTTAGTTAGATTTGATGCTACAATATGTTCAAGAGCTTTACACAGTATACATGTTAAGGATATAGGTCTGTATTTTGCAGGATCTTCTTTGTTTCCTTTCTTGAAGAGTGGATTCATGTTTGCCTTTGTCCATACTTGGGGGAGGGTGCCCTGTGTCTAGGGATTTCTGAAAGAGAGTTTGTAAGATAGGTGAAATTAATAACATAAGTTTTTTAGTACAAGAGGTTGGATGTTGTCTGGTCCTGCTGCTTTGTCTGGTTTCAAGTTGGAAATTAGTTTTTGTACTCAACTAGTGCAGATGGTAATGTTTGACATGACAGGGCATTTGCTGAAATAGTAAGAAAACATATTTTGTCTTATGGATGAAAGGCAGGACTGAGCCAGAGAAATCGGTGTCGGATGTCTGGATCTGTTGATTTAGAATATCCGCCTTTTCTGTGTTGTCCGATTTGATGGGACCTGAAATTCTATCGAGAAGTGGGGCTACTCTTGCTGAGTCTTGCTTGGCATTTTTTATCAGACTGAAAAGTTTTTTTATTGTTAAATCTTGTGGCTTTCTCCTTGTCTTCAGTGTTTCCATCTAGGCCTAAAATGTACTCTATATAATTATTATACGAGACTTTTATTTGTTTCTTGATGTTTCTTTTTATAGCCAAGAATGTTTCTTGATGTTTCTTTTTAGAGCCAGGAATGCAGTCTTTATCTAGTTGTTTCCATTTTGCAGTCTTGGTCCATGTAGATTTAAAGCTACCCCAGTCAGCTTTTTTGTAGAGATGATCCTTTCTCGGTTGTTGTTTGGTCACCTGTGGTTTTATATCTGCAAGAATAGAGACAATACTATGGTCTGATATACCTGGAAGACATTTTACATTTTTAATTAAGGTGTGGTAAGATGTTAGGAAGAGGTCCAGTGTATTTTCTCCACTGGTGTTTTCTGTTACAATCTGAGTGAGGTTGAAATCTGAAAGCAAGTCATTAAATTCTTCATACAAGTAGGTATAACTGCATTCTGACTTTAGACTGGTATATGATCACTGGTATATGAGAATTTTGGGAAGTCAAAATCACCTAGCACTCAAAAGGATCCTTTCAGGTTTCTTGTCAGGTCCAGGGATTTTTTGAATTCATGAAAGCTATGAATGTCTGATTATTTCGGTCTGTAGTAGGCTGCGATATAAAGAGGTTTACATGTTCTGACCTGTAAATTAATCCAAAGGATTTCACAATCAGTCTTAAGTTGTTTCTGCTCTGTTACTAGGAAAGTATGTTTAACCAGGATGAATACTCCCCCACCTTTGGTTGACCAGCCTAATCTAATAGGTGTCTATCCTGAAAATTTTGGAAAGAATTCACAACCTGCATGCTGACTATTTAACCAGGATTCTCTAACTAAATCAGGTTTGTATTTGACTAAGACCACGTGACTCTCCATACTGGTGAATGAATGAATGAGTTTTTTTCGGCCACATTACACGTCTTCTTTATTAACTGGTGGAACGATAATACGTGAATGATAACAATTAATTAGAAATAACAGTAAATTTATCACGAAAGGTATTACTTCAAAATTTGTTGGATTAAAGGGCCTGTTGAATAATGACTTATGAGATAAAATGACTGTCATTTGTTTTGACATGACCCTGCAAATGATTGTCTTTATAAAAGTGCTAGATATACTGTCGGCTGCATCTGTTATAAAGACTTTTGAAATAATTTTCTTTGATTGGCCAATTCACTTAAAGTGTGATCTCAAAGTTAACACATGTCAGCAGAAAATAGACCAGTGTGTAGCAGAGTTGTGACTGAAAGTAATGAGCTCAAAGCGCGGGTTCTTTATTAATTTATTAGTGAGTTGTGTAACTCGATTCATGCGACTTTGATATAAGTATTGCTCTTCTAGAGAGTCTGAGAGACACATTTACTGTGTAAAAGGGAAAGAAACAGTGTCCTGTAATATTCATAAAGTTACAGTCCTAGAAAAGCAATCACTATATTCTTTTATATGCATCGCCTCTCCCTCTGAATCGTGTCTCCCGCGCCGCATCCTGGTCTCCTTCTCATTTAAGAAAATCAGTAAAACGGTGTAGGAAAACACGGTTCTTTGTGGTAACATTATTTCATATCAACACGTTGTCATTCATTTCACAGTCATCACCACTTAAATCTTTCAGAACTCTTGATAACATGGATTTGAACGATTGCAACACGCATTTTCGTGTTTGATTGTTTCCGATGTCCAAACTTTGATTCAAGTTTCTATTCACAAACGGAATTATTTTGAAATCTATCACCTCCAACGGATAATATAATCATTTCTATGTGATATGAAACTCTGGACGTTTTGGGAAAATGCATAATAGGTTAAAAGGAGATCAAATTGTACGCGAGGTGCACTGTTTTTCTTACCTTTTCTGTTCAGTTCCGGTCCTTGGCTCCATATCGGAAGTATCATTGTCTCCTTTTTGTACTGTTCTCCAAAAAGAGATGTACCCGAGATTACCGGGCGTGGTTTAGGCTTGAATAGAAATAAAGAAGGCAACCCTTTCAAAACAATTTGGCCAATTTAAACTAGATTGGGCAGAAATACGTTAGTTTGCCCCCTTTTAATAATTACTAAAATATTTGAAATCTGTTGAAAGCATTGGTTGGCATGGTAACATATGTTGATTTTAGTTAAATGTTAAAGGAGGTTTTCTCCTGGCCCAGTTTGTATCAGTCCTTGAAGAAAAATGAACCTTATCTCAGGTGAGCGCCAGGCCACTGGTTCTCTTGTTTGATAATATTACCAAATATAGAACACTCACACGAAAGTACATGTACTGTACATCAAGCGACGGCTTTCAATGAGCCATATTTCGACTTCGTCCTTCTCGCCTCAATTGGGCGTATTAATTTATACCCGCAGGCATGTTATTCGCCCCGATCTACTTTCCATGTGGCAGAATATTATGTTTATTGTGTTAGATGTTTTTACATTCAACTCTGCGTTTGTTAAAATTTTACCGTGGTAACTGCTACGCTCTCGTTGATGTATGTATTTGCAGTCGACGATGGGATTGTTTCCGTCCAGTAACAGCGTTTCCAGTTTATTTCAAGCATGAACCGGTGGTACTACTTTCTTTTAAAGATCTACTCACACGGCTTTTTGGTTAGAACATTTCATCGTTTGGATTTTTAACATATGTACCTTATCTGATATTGCTTTTTAGCCTGAGATTGCGTCAGCAATCTGAGGCTAAAGTTACAATGCTAAAAATTCAAATCCATGCAGTGTTTAATGTGAAAACATAATGTAAAAACATCTACCGCAATCAATGTGATCTTCTGTCGCTTGAAAAGTAGATCGGATCTGACCATAAATTAATACGCCCGATTGAGGCGAGAAGGACGAAGGCGAGATATGACTCATTGAAAGCTGTCGGCTCGATGGACAGTACTTTCGTGTGAGTGTTCTGAATTTGGCAAAATTATCAAAACTTGACGAGTGAATGGGAAGAAAGAAAGGAGATATATAATACATTTGAAATAATTAAACATATATAATTATATCATATTGTTA
Organism: Fragum fragum; assembly: GCA_946902895.1. NCBI lineage: Eukaryota > Metazoa > Mollusca > Bivalvia > Cardiida > Cardiidae > Fragum > Fragum fragum. The sequence continues at coordinate 44,339,405 of OX336377.1, read as the reverse complement.
AGAAAAAATAAGGTGTTTGTTTCATACCAAAATAATATTACTTATTCTAGAGTAACAATGTTAAAACGGTCCGGTTAGACGAAGTTGCTGTATAGAGCTGATAAGCGAAGCTGTCGGTTTTACAAACGATTGGAATGTTTTGTTTAACAAATTAATTGGTCATTCATAGGATCATATTCGCACCGTCTGAAAACAGTCGTGCTCGGACTTTGTGTCTGTATATACATAATCATGTTAACCTGGTAAACGACCGACCGCCCTCTCTCGCTGTCTTTATCTGGAGATTATAAAGCGCATATTTACTTAACGAAATTGGTCTGTGTGGTAGAATACTCACATCGCAAGAGCCTCCTAGTTCGAACTTGGCTACCCATCTCTCTCACTCTCTAGCTCTCTCTCGCTAGCTCCACTGGCTGAAAGCCAACGAGTTTTTTCATGATGTGGTGTCCGTCGTCCGTCCGTCCGTCTTCGACTTTTACTTTAAAAATCTTCTTCTCCGAAAGTACTGAACATAATTCAACCAAACTCTACCAAAATTCATAGGAAGGATCCTTGGGTGGCCTTTATCAGATCCCTTCAAAGCATTCTGATCGGGTGAAAAATATGTAACCACATATACATGTAAACATATCGTTACAATACCTCAACGGGATGAAAATTATTGCGGGCAGGTTGTGTCCCCTGGCGCACAAGTTGGGAGATCTGCGCATAATCGACAGTAGATTTGGGTAGAAACTGGCACCTCCGATATTCCGACCATCAAACTTCTTCTGCCAAGATTATATATCTCATGTTTACATATCTCAGGCTTTCGGCGCTTTCAGCGCTTTGATTTCCAAAAGGCATTGTTCATTCCGAAAACCATTCATTCTAATCTTCCTTTATTTTTTTCAGCAGCAGGAATAATGCGTGCACACATTGTCATTGTAACTTAGCAGAAGCCGTAGCTAACACTATTAATGACCATTTCATTCAATATTTTTAAATTACCAAATACAAGTTTGACATCTGATTGCAACGCATTGCAAAGAACAATTATCAATCTTTCCAATCTGTTCATTGAGTAAATGATTCGCTAAACATATTTGACTCGGGTACTCGAGTAGTCGTTCCAGCTCTAGATACAGGTCGAAACTGCTCCAAGCCTAGTTCTTAACCCATTCCAACACAAGAAAATTTTAGACTGGTCCAAATTGAAAGAAGCTGCAGACGACAATTTCAAGTTGATGGAATTTTAATTTTTTTGTCTTTTGGGATAGAAAACATTGTGGATAATGAAGAAATTGCTTGCTATAATCAATTTCTTCATTGTCCACAATGTTTTCCAAAGCTTTTTTCTTGTGGGGCGTAAAAAGGAGGGCTTGAGTTGGAATGGGTTAAACGTGCTCGATGGAGAGCATCGTTTAAATGGGTTTCGTTTTAATGCCACATCTGATAGACAGTTAGTTAGTTAGTTTTGTCAGCCCGGGGATTGAACCCGCGACCTCGATGTTCGAAGTAGAGTGTTCTAGAACTTACCTAATGGGGCTAGCGTGTTCCCCCGGTTTAAATTTCTTTGTAAGTCCCTCGATTGTGCACGTAGATAAGTTCAGAAACCGGATCGAAATCAAATGGAAGAGTTTGATCTTTTGTGCACTCTAGATGTAGAAATTTGGACGGCTTTGTCTTGAAACTTGGTCAGAATGTTTGTGCTTATAATATTTCGGACAAGTTCAATATTAGGCCTTATATACCACTTTTTCAAATTTTAGAAAAATCGTGTCTTCTATATCCCTTATATTTTGCTAAAATTTTTCTGGACTTATTCAGAATATTATTGTCCATAATACTATCTAATAGCTCCATATTAATCCATGTCATGCTGTATAAATTACCTTACTGAATTGCTGTAAAATCAAAGGGCTAAAATCACTGATAGAACTTGTTGTTCAAAAGTCAATATTTCTTTTAGAAATCAATTTCATAAACAACTTGGGCAGAAAAAGAACAAGCCGGAGGTGTACACCAAGATCAGATTGCACCTACTTACTCACCTCCTGCCAAAACCGGTCACTTACTCGAATCTTAAAAAGAGACCGAAAAGTGGTGTCCTTGGTCGAGAGGTAGAACGTCGGCTTCCCGATCAAGAGGTCTTGTGTTCGATTCCCGGGAGCGGCTATCGATCTTGGTTCTGTCATTGGTCAACACTTTCGGCGGGAGTACTGGTGTATTTTCCAGGAAGCAGAATCGAGAGGAATTAATCTAAGTTGAAAGAACTTGTTTCCTAATCGATGTAAAATAAATAGGTTTCAACCTTCAACCGAAAAGCGCCTTATCGATTCACAGGGGGTTTACAATCTGTGAAATCAAAGGCCGATTTTCATTTTTACTATTTTAAGAATATTTTTAATTTACAAGTTGCAAATTTTATTATAAGCTACATTTAGCTGGTAATTCCCCGCCAATAAAACCCTTGTTTATCATCGAAATAAATTTGTTTGAATGAACTAAAAAAACAAAACAAAAAGCAAAACAAAACAACTACAACAAAAACCCCACTTTGGATTAGACATTGTGGCTTTGTTGGACTATCGCCGGATCATCTAGAGGCCTATCAGTTTATCCCGTTCCCACGAAGTGACGCTTTTCGACGCCCCTCAAGAAAACAAGTGGGAAAACATTGTTTAACCCATTCCAACTCAATCCCTCCTTTTTACGCCCCGCGAGAAAAAAGCTTTGGAAAACATTGTGGAAAATGAAGAAATTGCTTGTATCAAGCAATTTCTTCATTATCCACAATGTTTTCTATCCAAAAAGATGGAAAAAAATCAATATTCCATCAATTTGAAATTGTCGTCTGCAGCTTCTATCAATTTGGACCAGTCTAAAAGTTTGCTGTGTTGGAATGGGTTAAGCTAAAGAAACTGCTTGTCAAAAGCAATTTCTTCATTTTACACTATCCAGCGAGTTGAAAAAAAATCTTTAAATTGTTATCTGCAACTCCTTCCTTTTTAGACCAGTCTAATATTTTGCCGTCTGGTAATGGTATATACAAATCCAGAGAGTAGTTTCAGAAAAAAGTTTTTTTACGAATCCGATATGTTTCATACGATACACAACACAACCATAAAAAGAAACGCTTTTAAATACAATAGATTTTTTTCGGGGTATCCTGAAGAAAGACCAACACTAGAAATATCCCTGCAAATAGGCATGCAAATCCAATTGAATCTTTGAGAAAAGATTATTTCATATAGTGCTGATAAGCCCCGTTTATAAGATATATTATGAAACACCCAATTAAATTTTCCGGAGGGAATCCGAAAAGGGTTAACTAAAGGAACATTCCTGTCAAAATTAAGTCATGTTTATGATAGGGTAAAGATGTCTTTATGGGATCGAGGGGGTGTCACCAAAAAAGACATTCCTGCAAGAAATCAGAGTCATGCGATGGGTGGTTGGGAGAAGATATCTATAGGTTTCGACACAGTTTCGCGCAGTGCTGAATTAATCAGTTAAACCTTACTTGCTACCTTATGTCTTTGTGTACATTCCCGATAAACGAAGAAACACCTTCTAATTTTTTTCAACTTTGACATCTAGCTCGGAACATTACAGGATCACCTTTATGCCGGTGACTGCCAAACAGCATGTAGGCATAGTTCATCATGGCAGCTGGGGTAGATTTGTTAGTTTGAATTGGGTTTAATGCCGCTTTCAACAATCTTTCAGTTATATCGCGGCGGCTGGAGCACCTAACAATGGATTCCTGGTATTTCTCACACCAGTACCGCCATTACTTCCTTTCCTAGCCCCCAGCTACTATCCCACATAGGTCTACGATTATCGACCCATTGATGAGAGACAATTAGTCGGAAAGGATGAGTGCCGCCGAGCTGGGGTAGAGGTAGGTTCTATGTGCGTACAATCTCATATCCACCAGAGTATCTACTGTACATTGAGGAATATGGGAATGTATGGGGCATTATCAGCAGTACATATTTGTATGGACTAATCGAGGAATCATTGTTGATCCCAAGACCATAATTGGAAATAGAAAGGAATGCTCTAAGAGATGCGTATAAACTTGCTAGTTTAAAGTGTAAATATTAAACACACAGGATCCATCATGCTCATCATCTCGGCGGCGGCACACAATCCTTTTGACATGTGTCTCTCACCAATGGGTGGATAATCGTAAACCTAAGTGGGATAGCAGCTGGAGGCTAGGAAAGGATGTAGTGGTAGTACTGGTTAGAGATATACCAGGAATCCATTGTTAGGTGTTTCCGCCGCCGCGATATGACTAAAACACTGTTAAAAGCGGCGTTAAACCCCATTCAAACAAAATCATGTCTATCACATATGCAGTATTATTCTTTCACACGATGCAAACGATTTAATGATTTTCACTAGTATTTTCCCCAGAAACACTAACAATAATTTACCCTGACACGTGAGACTAGCGAGGGTATAGTACAATTGGCAGCCCTAAAGGGCTACAACGCAATGTCTCTTTATTGTGGACCTTTGTGTAAAGACAAGTAAGTATCTTTATAAGTATTTGTAAAGCCAAGTATTTAAAACGCTTGTTAAAAAAGGAATGACATTTTTAAATGAAAACTTTTTAAAATGTGCATGTAAAAAAGCAAAGACAATTCTTAAGTATAAAAGGCGATACTCCAGTATCGAGAGGTTGTATGGGGGGGGGTCTATATAGAAGAAAGAACGCTAAGTAATTGTTAAGGCCTTAACCATGAAAGCCATGTTTATCTTTCGTCCAAAATATACCCAAGGAAATAAATGAACATTTCTGCGGGGAAAAATTTACAATAAAGAACCCATCCAAATCCAGTATTTTTTTTTAATGAGACTTTTTCTACTCGTTTTATCAGTAACGACATAACTATGTATTTCCCCCAAAAGTCATGGTTTATCATCTGATCAAAATTTTGGAATATGAGAGAAATACACCACAGGAACAGCCATACAAATCTAATTACTGGATTCACAGCAGGGTATATGGAAAGTCCAGTCTACGTTATATCTAATGATGTACCAGGCTATGCCAGGGACAAAACGCTTGATTGTTATTTTTCATAAAGCTTCTGGAAGAAAACGACGAGAAATACTGAAAAACGTCAAGAAGAAATAAATATTAAGGAAAAAGCGCTGAGAAAAGCGACAAATGAGGGAAAAATGGATCTTGTTAAAGCCTGTAGTAAAGCTTTGGTTGTAGCCAAACCAAAGGGCACAATTGGACCGGATAAAAGGAAAGTTAATGTCTTGGACGAGGAAAAATACACAGAGGTAGTCAAGAACTTTTTCGGGTAGTTCTCACGTTTGCGGTCCCCTCTTATTTCGTTTTGTTAGGTTAAGATTAATTACTCAAAATGAGAAAAAAACCTGTGCAACTCAATCTCAATGAGGGTTTTTTTGGGTGGTAGCACGCATAATTAAAATACAGTGAAGTCTCCAATAGCAGATATTCCCCAATCGCCAATCAGTTTTATTTTCGAGGTCTCACAAAGCAAATGTTAAGAGAGCTTTTTTAGAATTTTTACATGCCTATCATCAAATGACCGCATGAGCTTCGAACACAAGGAGAAAGTTGACTCGAAACTGAAAGTTGGATACACCTATGTTATAAGCTCTACTGTTTTCGGAGAAAACCGGAGATATTGTGATCACCTGAGTACAGAAAAAGATTACTTGTAATTAAACAAAATGGTAGCATTGTTTCATGATTGTCATTGTAACAAAACGGAGTAGAGGCGAGCTATTATACACAATACCTGTCATAACAGTAATACCAGTGACTAAGATTATCCATAATACCCGGTACAATCCTAAACAATTATGTCTGAGTCAAAAACTGATAAACAAAGCACTGATCGTTGGCGTTGGCTTGACAAACTTAACCTTGCCTATATCTCTGCAGTCTATGACCTAATTTTCATAATATTTCACACACATACAGCGTTCGACACTAACGGGAGTCCGAGAGTCCGAGACTCCTAAAAAACGGCCCGGACTCGTAGAATTTCTGACTAGGCAATCCGACGGACTCCTTTAAAATTCACCAGTAACCTTGTTAAAGTGGTAGCCCATATCGTTTGACAAAAATCCTTACAATCATTCGTACTCGTCACGTTTTTCCGCGATCGGAAATTATTTCCGTAGTTCAAATTTTCCAGTAAAAAAATCTACCGGTGTCAACGTAAAATCACTTTAACAAATTAAATGTGACTAAAGGTTACATTCGGTAACGAACCGTTCTATTTATATCACTCGTAGATATAAACAAACGTGAAGTTATGGATCGGTTTTTGATTGGTTATAGGCTAGAAAACCAAAAGTAGATCTAGTCAAGGACAAACAATCAGCAGCGTTGGGGATGAATTAGGGTCAAAAAGGCCCAGTGACAAAAAGGCCCAGTGTGCAAAAAGGCCCAGTGTCAAAAAGGCCCGGGTCAAAAAGGCCCGGGTCAAAAAGGCCCACTTTCAAAACTGACCAGAAAGGCCCAGTCCAAAAAGGCCCACATATATACTTGTAAGAGAATAGCAAGTCATTCTGATTGGACATGTATTTAAATCAACTGTTAGAAGCAATATATATATTAAGAAGTATTTTTATTTTATCATCTTATCATACCACTCCTGAGCCTGATATTTTGTGGACTTGCTCAAATGATCCATCATTAGACAACAATGATATATACTGTACAGCATTAAAAATTGGGAAAAAGAAGAAACTGCATTTCAGAAGCAACCATACTTTATCGATATACTTATTATAATTGTTTCTTTATGCCAATGCCTTTCAATACAGGTAATAAACATAAAAGTGTCATTCTGTACTTGACACTGAAAAGTGTTTTATTTTACACTGATCAATTTTAAGTCAGTTTAAAATTAAACAAAAAAATATTTATATATATTTTCATAGTCAAAATAATGTCAAATGTTTAAGATAGGTTACTGAGCCTTTTTGGTCAAATTTGATAATGGGCCTTTTTGGTCTGGGCCTTTTTGGACCGGGCCTTTTTGGTCAGTTTTAAAAGTGGGCCTTTTTGGACTGGGCCTTTTTGGACCGGGCCTTTCTGACACTGGGCCTTTTTGACCCGACACCTTGGGGATGATGTGGGAGAGAACGTTCCAGTCGTCATGGCAGGCATCTAGCTGCCATATCATGGCCCTCTTTCTAATAACCTGCTGGCGAGGGCTACAACACCCCTTCTTTGCTTTTTGTCGCACTTCGAGATCGTCGATTATTGGAAGTTGTGTAAATAGTACAAACACAAGTTTGATATCAAAATGAACCTTAATCATTTATCTATCCATCTAAAGAAATGTTAATCTGCAAAAAGTTGGATATTTTATGTATTTGAGTCTCTTTGTCACGCCATCGGAAACTCCAAGTTTTCAGCCATTTTGAATCAAATGTCAGCCATTTTTGCCGTTTGACAGCGAGATCCATTAGGAATCCCTCTTCAATTCTAGATCTCGGGCTTCCCGCCAAAACGATAGCAAATGAAAATCTAGGTCACCATATTTGAAAGGCATAGTATGTTTTGAAAATAGGACAGTTCTGATAGAAAATAAGAAAAACGTGTATGAAAATAATCCACGAGTTCATTGAATTTGATAGAAAAAAAAAGATATTGACATTTCAGTATCTTTTAAGATAAAAAATCATCACGGTAGGTTAAAAAGGATACTTTGATTTATTACGAACAGCTGTTTTGACAGCATGACATCAGTAAACAACGTGATGTAATACTAGATCACATGGCCAACCAAATGGCATGGCCGCCAAACATAGGAAATGTTTTATGAACTGAAAAGAAACCGGTATTAAATGCTAAATACAATTGATATTATTATTTTGATAGAATTTGTTCATAATAGTAACATATGAATATGTAAGGAATTAGTCTATAGAGTGTCGCTTATCACAATACATACAATATTAGGACTTGCAACAAAGCGCAAAGAAGGTGGTAGTCGTAGTCCTCGCCAGCAGATTATCAGAAAGAGGGCTACGATATCGCAGCTAGCAGGGATCGTACACCTGTCTTATGTATGACGGTGAGAAAAATGAAATGTAATGTTTGTACTAAGTATGAGAACTTTGGTAGTTTTGTAACAGGTTGCAGCAATTTTAGAGTTGAGGCAGTGAAGAGGCACAATACCTTCCAGAGTCACATTGACAATGTAACTAAAGAGAATGCTTAACAACACACAGAGCTCAACCAATCGTCTGCTGGTCGTTCATTACCCCAACAAAATAAATCTATTTTTGCAAATCTTCCAAAGCCTGGCAAGTTATCAAATTCTAGTGCATTGATTGAGTATTCTCATCACTTTCACTTAAAAAGTGGTTATTTTGATCAATATTCATGTACAAAGATAAGATTTTTCTAGTGTACATTTTCAAATTGGCATTTTACATTTTTATTAGGATATGGAGATAAGCAGTATCAAATGATCATATACCAGTTTTGATGATGAATAAATTAATACATGTTAATTAAACAAATTAATTTAAAGACAATTTTCAGAATTTTATTCAGACTCCTTGATTTTCCTCCGGACTCCCTGACTTCTTAAGTTAGGAGTCCGATGGACTCCCTGATTAGAGAAGTTAGTGTCTAACGCTGACATACACATTTTGACAAAAGGTCAAATTTTGACCTATCTTTATATACTGCCTAACTCCCCTTTCGAGTATTACAGGTGTGCATCTGTGCTGGAATAAAAATTGTTAGTCATTGGTTATGGTGCCATATTTAAAAGTATTGTGAATGTGAGATTAAAAGATCTGATAAAATATATTCTGGTCATCCACGGAAGGTCACTATCTGAAAAGAATCGAGACTCTTATTGAAGCAGCAATGTCAGTTAGCTGTACTATTGTTTCTGGTAGGCTATTTAAAGAAGGAAGCATTTGAGTGGATCTGTCTGAAAGATGCTGTGTGCATATGTCAGTTGGTTGTAACTGGTCTTTCAAGATAAGCTGGTATGGGAATGGGTTTAACATCTTTACTGTGTACATCATTCCAAGGGTGGGTCCAAAGACACGACAACAACCAAAAGGAGGAACACCTTCTAAGAGTTCTGCCCAGCAAAAAGCCCAAACAATATCCAAGAAACGTGAAGAGGGAAACGGATGAGTCTAAGAGAAAAGGAGTGTGTAAAGAGGGCTTACTATAGATTATATAGATTCAAAAATACATTTGAAATTGGAAGACATAGTAGGTTTAACAATCGATCGGACATGTCCCAAGTTTTCCTCGTAGGCCAGCTTCTGGTCATGTGGGTGGTGTAGTGGTTATTTCTTACAACTACATGTATATCATTACTTTACCAAGTAATTTTCTTTAAAGCATCTCAATGATCTTCTTTCAAGTCTTATCAGACCCGAGAGATCAGTGATTTATTTATGAGTTGTTGACTCAGACATAATTGTTTAGGATTGTACTGGGTATTATGGATAATCTTAGTCAATGTTATTACCGTAATGACAGGTGTTGTAAAAGTTTTAAGCATCTATTTAGGTAAAAGGATTCGATAAAAAGATTGTTTGTCAAATCAATTTCCACTTTTCACAAGATATTTTGCCTTGCTTAAAATTGTCAGGGTGTGGAAATAAGTGATTTAAAACGTGAATTATGTCCTAAGCAGGTACTATATACACGTGAGCAAAGAGTATATCAATGGACCATTTGCATGTCATAAACAAGTATTAGTTCTGTACCTTTTCAGTCCCTTTAAATCTTCATTACAACCCATACATATTAATGTAGCTCATTCTTTACCACAATACAACATTTAAGACAAGATAGAAATAAGAATAAAGAATTGCAGACTACATTTCAAATTTGGTGAAATTTGAGAAAAATAGCTTTGGCATGCTGGGTAGAAAAAAAAATGTTAGAAACAAGGATATTAATATTAACAAGCAATTTCTGCATTTTCAAAATGTTTCCGCATTTTTCTCTTCTTCATTGTCATAAAATAGTGGGATTATGCAGTTCAATTTTTATATTGTTTCAGGCCTGCAATCTTTTGGAGACTGGTCTATAATTCATCTTATTATCAAGGGATTCTTGTACATTTTTATTTCAAATTATGAGATTTTGAAGTGTATTTGTGACCATTTGCTGCAAATAAAAGTGAGAATACTGCTATAGATTACTTTGTTAATTTTGATACTACCCTTTATCATGTGACCCTATATTGGAGAAAAGGGTCCGCTATTGGAGAAAACAATGACCATATAAACAAGGCCTAATAGCAGCTCTTGAGAAAGTAAAACAAAAAACAAGGGATTGCCTTGAAAGAGCAATAAATAGTCTTTTTTTGGAAATAACAACTTAGCTTGCTAAGGAGCTTCGAACCAAGTAATAGCGACCCACTATTGGCGACTTCTCTGTATATATAAACTGAAGGAATAGCACTATGGAAAGACGTGTAGGCTTTTTGAAGCTATACCAGTGGTCTTAATGTAAACCATCAAGCCACTAGAAATACTTGATGTTATTAAGCTCACCTTAGCACAAAGTGCTCAAGTGAACTATTGTGATCACCTTTCGTCCGGATGTCGTCCATCTTGCATCGTCCGTCAACAATTTCTTTAAACAACATCTCCTCCCAATTCACTGGGCCAATTTCAACCAAATTTGGCAGAAATGTTCCTGAGGTGGTCCCCTTTAAATAGCTTAGAGAACTGAAATCAGTAAAAACTCTGGTTGCCATGGCAACAAAAATGAAATTTTAAAATAATTTTTGAAAAAATCCAGGCCCATAAGGCGTGGAGCCTTGATATTTGACAAGAAGCATCAGTATATTGACCTCTTTCAAAATAGCTAAAATCATGATTCTCAGAACCTCAGGGGCAGAGCCACAGGGGGATGGGCTTTATGAAAAAAAAAAGAACATTTTAAATGACATCTCCTCCCAAAACACTGGGCCAATTTCAACCAAATTTGGCAGTAATGTTCCTGTGATAGTCCCCTTTGAAAAAAGCAAAAAGAATTGAAATCCGTTAAAAACTCTGGTTGCCATGGAAACAAAATTGAAATTTTAAAATAATCTTTGAAAAACTTCACCTCCTGACCCAAAAGGTGTAGAGCCCGGGAACATTTCATGTAGCATCAGTATATTGACCTCTTTCAAAATAGCTAAAATGATGATCCTCTGGTCCCCATGGGCAGAGTCCCAGGAGGATGGGGTTTATATAGAAATAAAGAACAATTTTTAAAATGATATCTCCTCCCATACCTCTGGGCCAATTTCAACCTTATTTGGCAGAAATGTTCCATAGGTGGTCCACTTTAAAAATAGCTTAAAGAATTGAAATCCCTTAAAAGCTCTGGTTGCCATGATAACAAAAGCAAAATTTAGAAATAATTTTTGAAAAAATCTTCACCTCCTGATTCAAAAGGTGTAGAGCCTTGATATTTTGCATGAAGCATCAGTATATTGACCTCTTTCAAAATAGCTAAAATCATGATCATGAGATCCTCAGGGGCAGAGTCCCAGGGTGGTGGGCTTTATATAAAAATAAAGAACAATTTTTAATGATGTCTACTCCCATACCACTGGGCCAATTTCAATCAAATTTGGCAGAAATGTTCCTTAGGTGGTCCCCTTTAAATGTAGCTTAAAGAATTGAAATCCTTTAAAAACTCTGGATGCCATGGAAACAAAATTGAAATTTTAAAATGATTTTTGACAAAATCTTTACCTCCTGACTCAAAAGGCGTAGAAACTTGATATTTTGCATGAAGCATCAGTATATTGACCTCTTTCAAAATAGCTAAAATCATGATCCTCGGGTACCCAAGGGCAGAGTCCCAGGGGGATGGGGTTTATATAGAAATTAAGAACAATTTTTAAAATGATATCTCCTCCCATACCACTGGGCCAATTTCAATCAAATTTGGCAGAAATGTTCCTTAGGTGGTCCCCTTTAAATATAGCTTAAAGAATTGAAATCCTTTAAAACCTCTGGTTGCCATGGAAACAAAATTGAAATTTTAAAATAATCTTTGAAAAAATCTTTACCTCCTGACTCAAAAGGTGTAGAGCCTTGATATTTTGCATGAAGCATCAGTATATTGACCTCTTTCAAAATAGCTAAAATGATGATCCTCGGGTACCCAAGGGCAGAGTCCCAGGGGGATGGGGTTTATATAGAAATTAAGAACAATTTTTTAAATGACATCTCCTCCCAAATTACTGGGTCAATTTCAGCCTAATTTGGCAGAAATGTTCATAGGTGGTCCCCTTTTAAAAAAAGCTTAAAAATTGAAATTCGTTGAAAACTCTGATTGCCATGGCAACAAAAGTGAAATTTTAAAGTAATCTTTAAAAATCTTTTCCTCCTGACCCAAAAGGTGTAGAGCCTTGATATTTTGCATGAAGCATCAGTATATTGATCTCTTTCAAAATAGCTAAAATCATGATTCTGGGGACCCAGGGGCGGTGTCAGGAGGGATGTGTGTAATATAGGCATGAAGTGTTAGTTCACAGACTTCTTTCTTATTTCTGAAATTATAACGCATGGATCCAGGGGGAGGAAAAGGTTTTTGCCTTCTTTCAAATTTGCCCCAAAGCCTTGGAATTTTTTAAACATTTGGATCCCCATGTACATAGTCTTTATATGTAAGTGTGGCTCACTTGTATCATAATCCTAACCTTAACATGAAATTAGAATGTTGAGAGAAAAAGAGCCTTTATCTCAGGTGAGGGCCTCTTGTTTAATTGGTATCATTACAAAAGATGGCAAGACTTAGAGTTTTTCAATTTGAGTAAGAATTTGATATAAAAGAATTTTGTGGTCTGAATTGAGGTAACCAGAAGAATGGACTTGAACTATTTTTGTACCAATTACCGGTGCACTTTGAAAAACCTTCTCATTGCTGCTAACACTGACGATTGTATAGACACAAGAAGCACTTATATTGTATTGCTTACACCTTATTATTTTATTCAAGTGAAATTACTAAAAATGACACCTATGAACAGGTCTTATTTTCGTTTGCACTGCAATTTAAATGCTAGAATGGTAGGAAAAAAAGAAATTGTGGAATTAATACCTAATACTTGATAAATAAAAATGATAAATTACCTTTCTATGCCCCCAAAGGGAGGGGTATAGTGATCAAACTGTCAGTCTGTCCGTCCGTCAGTCAGTCTGTTTGTCCATCCCTCTGTCTGTCCCACTTTCATGTCTGCTCTGTAATTTCTACATGCAATAGTGGATTTCAATGTGACTCTACACAAATGTTCACCGTTATAAGACGACGTCTCGCGAAAAAGACCCGGTTCCTATCTCAAAGATCAAGGTCACAATCTGGGGTCAAAGGTAAAAAATTGGCACTTTTTTGACGTGTCCACTCTGTAACTTCTATGATCATGCAAGCAGGTACAAAGTTCTTTCATAAAATGTTCACCACCTTCAGACGACGTCTTGCGAAAAAGACTGAGGTTCCTATCTCAAACATCAAGGTCACAAATGTGGGGGTCAAAGGTAAAAAATTGGCACTTTTTTGCTGTGTCCGCTCTGTAACTTCTATAATCATGCACACAGGTACAAATTTCTTTCATACAAATGTTAACCACCTTCAGACGACGTCTCGCGAAAAAGACCCAGGTTCCTATCTCAAAGGTCAAGGTCACAATCTGGGATCAAAGGGTGTCCAGAATGGTTATATTGCATCTGGAATGGTTAAATTGTATTTACTCCCTTATTCTTCAATGGATTGCTTCCATATTTGGATAGATGCTTAAATGGGTGGACCACTTTACATGACCTTCACCTTGACCAGTGACCTTGACCTTTGACCTACTTTTGACCTCAGATAAATCTGTCCAAAATGCATTTCTAGATTTCATTCTGTACTTATAGAAATTATTATATGTATAAAAATTTCATTTATTAAAAACCCAGAGGTATAGATCACAAATGCATGTGGTTGTGTTTACAAAACAAATCAAAGTGCAACATGCTTGACCCTGCGGGCATTTGTCACATGACTAAAACCAGCTTGCTGTTCTCACTTATCAAGCTCTTTGTTCTACGTATTTATATTGTCTGTCATGACTGCTAATTTTTAGATTGTCAAAAATAAAGTTGGAAGTTTAGATACATTAATAAATTCTAACTCAAAATTATTATTTCATGATCAGGTAAAAGGTTAACTTTTATCTGATCATGTGACTATATTCCAAAAAATTTGGAGAGAATCTTTAGAGAATAGCAAGCATGTGAGCAAAAATTAAGCCCTGGATTATCATAAACATGAAATAATTTATCTACTGATTAAATCATGATAGAATTCTGATGATAGTGATAGTATCGCAATATTAATACTGCATACTGTGATAGTAAAACTATGGTAATAATTATTTTCCAAGTCCATAGTCAGCCCTAGGCTATAAGGTTGTCAATTTCGTATATTTAGCTAGACCACTCGAAGAATGGGCTATTTGGGTCACCCGGATTTTGTTGTAATGTTTTAGTTTAAAACCTTTTGGGCAAGTATTATTGCTTTAAAACTTGCACATTTTTTTAGCAATAAAATCAGCCTTTAGACTCAGATTGAATTTATTGGAATTTTTACCCTTTTTTGCTTTAAAAATTCTTGGTCATACCTTACATGCAACTGCCATATATCTTTAATAACTCTATAACATATCATCTTCTAGCTAAAGATTCATTACAATTACATTAATTATAGTGGAGTTTTAACCCTTTTCGGACTTAGAAATTCTTGATGAAACCTTGAATACAACTATCATATTGATGTATCTTTAATAAATCTCTTTCTACCATTGTTTTTGCTTTGAAACTTAGCACAATTATTTTTGACTAGCATATCATCTTCTAGCCAAAGATTCATTACTCAGACATTCATTTCAATGGAACTGCAACCCTTTTTGGACTTAGAAATTCTTTTTTGGCTTTGAATTTTGATTGAAAGATATTTTATCTCTATTGCTACTAAGGTATTATTCCTAATGTTGACAATGAATTGCTATCCAGCACTCAGAATAGTCCAGCTTAAAAGTCTAAAATTTTGTCATCTAGTTATGTGTTAAAATTAACTTTTGTAGAAATTCCTGATAATTATCAATAATGAAAGATATTTACCAGATTTGTTTTTTTTTCCAGGAAGTAGAAAAGATAATTGAGAAAGACTTCTTCCCAGATTTGTCTAAGATGAAAGCACAGACAGAGTATTTTGAAGCTTTACAGAACAATGACCTTGTTAAACTACGGGAAATTCAACTGAGGTATTCAAAGAGACCTGATACAGGCAGGACAATGTGTAAGTCTTTGGTAATGTTTCCTTTATGTTAATTGCTTTAAATTTCGATCTGGATTCTTTTTCATCTATAATTTTCACAGGATTTTGTTTAACCAATTCCCACACAGTGACGCTTTTGGGCGGCCTTAAAGATAAGTTATTGGAGAAAACATAGTGTGAAATGAAGAAATTCCTTGTAACAAGGAATTTCTTCATTTTACACAATATTTTCTATCCAGAAAATTAGAAAAAAAAAAATTCACAAACCTAAATTGTCGTCTGCAACCTCTTTCAATTTGGACCAGTCTAAAATTTTATAGTCTGGTGATGGGTTAATAATCATTTCTTATGAAATGGAATTTCTAAATCAGTAGTTATTAGGAAATTGGTCAAGAGCCACTGGTCATTACCCCAGCAATACCACTAGATATGAATATTCTCCTTAGTTGTTTCAAAACTACTGCCACCTTATCCTAATGAAAGTCATGAAATTTGCTGTGATATCTAACATCACTTACCTAGATGCCAGAAGGGCAGTTTTTTTTTTCTTAACCAGGGCTCTGCAGACTCTCAGAATTTGGGGAGAAGTCACTTCTCACTAGTCTGAGAATTGGGAGAAGTTTTTCAAAATAGGGAGAAGTGGTGAGACTTTCAGGAGAAGTGGAATGCGTTGAAATTAAGTTTTTGCGCATATTCCTCATTTCTATCAAAAAATGAAATAGCTTTACAACCAAGTAGTTGCATTTTATATTATGTATTATGCAATGAACATAGAAAATACTGCTTATCCTTTCAGTCCTCAAAAAAGATCTTATTCCTGTGAACAAATATCTTTGTATTTTTCTTTTTTTTAGGTTTGAGAATTCAAGAGTTTGATTCTGAATTTATTTAATTTTTAATACTTCATAATAGATTCATATATGATAAAAAAAAGTCAACTAATAAAAAAAATGCAAATAGTGTATAGGCGGTCTGAATGAAATGAGTAGTGTTCCTATTTGAAGCAGAAAATGAGAAAAGATTTTATTGTAACAACATGTATTTAATCAAACCATAACTAGAAAAAAAAAGTTAGACTGGTACAAATTGAAAAAAGCTAAATAAGACATTTCACAGTGAGCTTAAATAAGAAAGAAGGTGCCAAAGAGGGTAGAAACATGTGGGGAAAGGATAAAATGCTTGCTGCAATCATTTCCTCCTTTTTCCACAGTTTCCCATAAAACTATTTCAAGATGTCAAAATGGGGGATTGTGTGGTAATGAGTTAAAGTCTGTCCACTTTACCTGATAACATATAAATGGATAAAAGTTGTCATTATTGGGTCAAAAATGGTCCTCTGTGATTAAGTCAGTTATAGTATGTAAAGGGTAAGGGTTACTGCTGAGTACACAAAACCAGACTCTGTACATGCAGTGGTTTAAAGTTAACACAGGATAATTTGCTCCATTTTATAGGATTACATGTTATTTGAAGGAATTATTACCAACACAAGTAAGTGAAATTTAGTTTTTGGATAGAATGTATCATAACAAGAATCTTAGGAAAAGATCGTAGCAGCCTTTAAATTGTTTGCAATAATTTTTCTTCACTTGTTACAATTAAAGCAGATAACTCAAACTGAAGGATTCAAATGAAAAATGATTTCAGTCTACGTAGATTTTGCGGCAGAATTATTTTTCATCAAGATTTCAAATTTTTAACAAAATTTTGACTTCTGGTAAATGACGCGGCGTCCGTAAATGTCGGCCATTATTCTCATTACGTGAAAGTAAGCAACAAATCTCGTAGACTGATGATAACCTAATTTACAGAAATAATTAAAACTTAAGAAGGGAAAGGGTTTTAAATAAAGATTTCTGGTGCCGATAGAATACAAAGCATTGCCGAAACCAATCAGCGTAGGTGTGAATGAAGCAAGCATGTTGACTATTAGCTGCCGGAACATACCCCCTTTCTGATAATCTGCTGGCCTCGCGACTATCGATACACGCTTGAATAACGATCAAAGGGCTTCCGATCTGCACACTGTCACCTCCCTTTATAGCCACTGGGCCAGATTAGGTTATCACCTATCGTATCCAGGCGACTTCCTGAAAATTCCAGGCGACTTCGACTTCGCTTTGATCAGCAAATCAGGCGAAGTTTTATGAAACCAGGCGACTTTTTCGCCTGAGTCGCCCACTCTGCAGAGCCCTGTTAACAACATTTTATTCGTTCACAATTAATTGGAGTTATATTGGGATGTTTTGTGTATGAAGTTTTTGTCCACAAAAAGCTTAAATGGCAAAAATTGAAAAGGAGCTGCAGATGACTATTCAAAGTTTCTGGGTAGAAAATATTGTATAAAATGAAGAAATTTTTTGTTAAATGTAAGTTCTTCATTTTCCATAAAGTTTCCTCAATTGTTTTTCTCTTTAGGGGCGTCTATATGCGTCACTCTGTGGGAATGGATTAAACACTGATTTCACAAATGCAATTCTTGTAGCATGACCTGTGTTTCTCATAAGTAAGTTTCGGATTATTCTTTTTGAAGATTCAACACCAGCTACATTTGAAACCCCAGAACATAGACCAGGAACAAAGGCAGACAAACCAAACCTTGACACTGGACAAATGGAAGAAGCTTTAGCAGACAGTAGTGAGAAAGGTTTAGTACTCATTGTTTTAATAATTATTTTTTAGTTATCATGATGATACAAACTGTTGTATTAGATTTGACCTACGTAGGAAAATTTGGATATTTCACAAAGGTCTCATGAAATATCAAATTTTGTCATGAAGTGAGAAGTTTGTATCACTACTACATCAAAGTCTAAGCAAAACAGTTTGCGTAACAGCTCTATTACTTTTCAAATTTGGTAAAGATTGTTCCCAGCCACACAACAATTAATCCATGAATTGGGACACAGGCTTGGGTAATTATCCAAGAATTCTGACACAAAAAATATTTTATTGTGTCTGAATAAATGATCTTCCCAGAAACTGATGCATTAATTTCAACAAGATTTCACAGGAATGATCCTTAGGTGCCTATTCATTATATTGCTTTAGAGAATTACAATCCGATAAATGACATTGCTTTTATCTACAGGGCTTATTTGAATGTAGTGAAAGCTTTGAAAATTTCTTCTCAGAAATTGTATGGGTGGGGCCTATTTACTTATAAGTTATAGGTCCGTCACAAGGAATTTAAAAGTAGGTTTCATTGAATCCAATACTAAAAAGAAATGGATTCTTGACATAAAAGTTTGATTCTAGTTAGATAAGATTGCATTCTCATTGAACAAATGACCTTGTCTTGCCATGCATCTTGGTAATTATGAGTAAAAAGTGCATTTATTCCTTGTCATGCTGAACCTGGAATATTCCAGAGGTGTAAACAAAGATCAGTCTGCACATACCAATACTTTCAGCCCTTTGATTTTAATGCAATTCCTAAAAGGATTGTATACAGCATGACAAGGGTTAATACAAGGGTCCATAGCAGTATGATTCTAGCACTGAGTGACCTTATAAAACTGCAAACATTCACACTTTTAAGTGACTCCTCTTTAATTGGATCTGTCTAAATTTTATTGTCGGATAACTTTTTGGCAAATATGAGCAAAAGGCAAAGAATTCTTGGCAGGGAATACAGATAGAGAGAGAGAAATGCTAGTCTTCTTTTTTTCTCTCTCTTTTTTTTCAATTTTAAGAACAGTACATCAAAGTACATTTCAGTGCATTATGGATAAAATGAATGAAACTTAAATTTATTCAAGAGAAAAAATAAAATCTATTTGATAGTTTTAGCTCACCTGAGCACAAATGGTCTGTCGTCTGTCAACAATTTCTTTAAACAACATCTCCTCCAAAACCCTTGAGCCAATTTCAACCAAATTAGCAGAAATATTCTTTAGGTGGCCCCCTTCAAAAAGAATTGAACTCCATTGAAAACTCCGGATGCCATGGCAACAAAGGTGAAATTTAAAAAAAGGATCTTTGAAAACTTGCTTTCTCTAACCAAGAAGGCCTAGAGCTTTGACATTTTGCATGAATCATCAGTATATTGACCTCTTTCGCAGTAGTAAAGCATTACCCTTGGCTAAGCCCCAGAGGTGTAGATGTATGCTCTATATAGAAACAAAAGAAGGGTTTTTAAACGACATCTCCTCCTAAACCACTTGACAAATTTGAATCAAATTTGGTAGAATAGCTAAAAGAATCTTAATCTGTTGAAAACTCAGGTTGCCATAGCAACAAAAGTGAATTTTTTAAGTAATCCTTAAGAATCTTCTACTTTTGTTGAAAAACAACAGCTGTAGTTTCAAGATTTTAGCAGAAACTAACAGAATTAGCGTAATGAGAATTAGATCCTTGATATTTTTCATGAAACATCAGTATATTGACCTCTATCGAAATGGCTAAAACCATTACCCTTGGGTTCCTGAGATGGAGCTTCAGGGGGGGGTGGGGGGGTGGTGTGTTACATTGAATTGACGAATGATTTTTGAATGACATCACCTCTCAAACTATTGGACCAATTTCAAGCAAATTTGGTAGAAATGTTCCTTAGGTGGTCAAATTTATAATAGTTAAAATGATAGAAATCTAGTGGGAGAACTCTGGTTGCCATTGCAATGAAAGTTAAAGCTTTAAAAATCTTCTTCAGTCCTGACCCAGTTGGCCTTCAGCCTTGATATTTAACATTGAGCATCAGTTCAATGACTTCTTTCATATTTCTAGAATTATTACCCATTGATTCAGATGGTGGAAAAAGTGTTCTCCTCCCTTCATATTAGTTCTCAAGCCTTGGAACTTGTCATTAAGACTTTGGGATTCCCAGGTAGAGAGTCTATATATGTATAGAGTATGGTCAGGCCCACTTGTATCATAATCCTAGTGTTTGGGGTTGGGATGGGGGGATGGGGTGAGGTATAGATACCCCAAACTAAATATACATAGGACAAGATTAATGGTGAATTTTAAAAGCTGCACCTACAGCTTTAGAAAAGAGGTTTTTGAGACAGACAGATGACAGCCAGGGTATTGTCAAAGGTTTGATAGAATAATGTTATATTTCTTTTGACATGGATGATTAAAAAATTAATGATTTACACGCCAAGAAAAACAAGAGGGTCAAAATCACCCTAAATGGCTCACCTCAGAATTATTTCATGATAAGCCTAGCCCTGCCATGCTCCTATTTATAGCGGAATCAAAAGTTCATGAACAGTTTTGAAATGGATTATCTAAGGAACATTCCTGCCACAATTGGTTAGAATGGCCTCAGTAGAGGGGAAGAACTTAAAATACATTGTACTTATTCCATGAGATCTCCAAGTGTGATAAGTCTAACCCTATCCCCCCCCCCCCCCCCCCCCTTGCCTCATATGAATGTTGCAAAGGGTCACTAGGATCATTCCTGCCAAGTTTGATTCATATAGGCAGAAATGACCGGGAGGAGAAGATTTATTTATTTCATGATTTCTCTAAGTGTCATAAGCTTCACCCTGCCTCACCCCCAAGTTTTGAAAAAGAAATATTCCTGCAAAGTTTGGTCAAATCAGCCGTAGGAGGAGAAAGCCTATCACCTGATAGGAGTATACTTGATTGATTGTTTGATTTATTGATTGAATGGGAATTAGCATCACTTTTAAGAGTATTTAAGCCATGTCATGGCAGCAGGAGTACCTAACCATAGATTCTTGGTATTTCTAACAGCAGTTTTATCACAACATCCTTTTTGATCCTCCAGCTGCTCATCATAGTTAACAATTACAAATCCATTGGTGGGAAACAAATGCTTGATGGGATATTTGCTGTGGAGGGTGACTGAATTCAATTTGAAGTAGATATTATATTTTTAAAAATCAATATTGAAAAGCTAATTTTGACATAGATCTCTAAAATTTGTTTTTGTAACTGACTAATTGGTTCATTTCAGAATCACACAAAATGAAACAACATTTGGATGCATTTATGTCAAAAAACACAAGTGAAGATAATGATTCCTTCAACATAATCTTAGCTGAGACAGAAAAAAAGCAAAGAGAAAAAAACGCCTGGTTATTTGAAAATGAAACTAGTCGGAAGAAGGTGAGCCTAAACAAAAAATATAAACCGATTACCAGATGACAAAATTTTAGGTGGTCCAAATTGAAAGAAGTTGCAGAATACATTTCAAATTGTGCTAAAACTGAAAAAAAATCCAAATAGGGTAGACGAAATTGTGAGGAAAAGGAGAAATTGCTTATAACAAGCAATTTCTCCTTTTTCTACAAAATTTTCCATGTTAATTTTTCTTCTGGGCATTAGAAAGCAACACTGTGGGATAGAGACATAATCAAAGCTACAACCTTAAATGCTTTATCTAAGATTTTACAACTTTCAAACTCATGAAATTAGAATGAAAGCTTCTGCAAGAACAATATGAATTTATAATTCAGATAAATATATACACTGCAACTCTATACTGCGCTATCCGCTATAGAGCTAAAACAGTGGCTCCCAAAATTTGGGGAGGGGGATAAATAGAGGATAATCAACTGGTAATTCCAGATATGAAAAAATATTTCAAGAGGATGCCTTGTTGTGACGATATCAAAATCTATTACACTGAGAAATCCAAAATTTCACAGCAAAGTATATGATACAAATCGATAATTACCTGAAGCCGGATAAGTATTAGCCAGGTAAGTATTTCAAACCAAAGCAAGGACGGTACTGGTGATTTATGGCTTAGGCCATAGATAGTTGCTTTGTTAGGTATAAATGAATAGTAATATTGATAAGTTAAGCATAGATTTTTGTAATCTTGCATCATACATGAATCCACTTCAAAGGTTTTGCCAAAGAAAAAATCCTCATGGAAATAACTTTAATTCCATGAACCCAATCACAAGAATACTCCAAAGTGAAACTAGGTATTCCACATTCTCGGAATTATGTCCACTTTTGAGACACATGAAGAATTATAAGTGAAATAGTGCTTGTTTTTCTACTGTTTACAAATCCAGTTTCCTCCAAATGCAGTTGTTTGGCGTAAATCCTGATTAGTAAATGGCTTAGCTTAGGTAATTTGTTGAAATAATATTTTTTAGGGCAGTAAAGATTTTAGGCAAAGTCCATAAAGAAATTTGTAGGTCAGTCCATGTGACATTTTCTCAATGTGTCACTAATCCCAGATGTTCAATGACTCGTCAGTCACAACCTACTCTAAAGTGAAACTAGATATTCCACTGTCTCGCAATTTTTTTTCATTAGCTCTACTGGCCGAAGGCCACTAGAGCTATAGCGATGGCTTTTTCCCGTCCAGCGTCCGTGCGTCCGTCCATCAACCGTCCGTTAAACTTTTCCTTGTTTACGCGATAAAGTCCACAGTTTTCATCTGAATCTCTTCAAACTTTCTCAGAATGATTGTACCATCATAAGGATCGTTCCTTTCGAAAATGGTTATGATCCGTCAAGAAACATGGGAAAAGGGGCCTTAGGAAAATTCAATTAAAAAAATCCTCGTTTACGTGATAGAGTCCACATTTCTCATCCGATTCTCTTCAAACTTTCACCGAATGATTGAACCAACATAAGGATCGTTCTTTTCGAAATTTGGTATGATCCGTCAAGAAACACAGGAAAAAGGGCCTTATGAAAATTTTTATAAAAAATTCTCATTAATAATCTAGAGCCAACAATTTTCAACGGATTCTCTTCAAATTTGCAAAGAATGATTGTACCATCATAAGGATTGTTCCTGTCTGAATCGGATATGATCCCTCAAGAAATATAGGAAAAGGGGCCTTGTTAAAATTTAATTCAAAGATCATTGTTAACACTCTAGAGTCCACAGTTTTCATCTGATTGACTTCAAACTTTCACAGAATGATTGTACCATCATAAGAATTGTTCCTTTCAAAATTTGGTATGATCAGTCAAGGACCACGGGAAAAAAAGGGCCCGATAAAAACTGGATTGAAAAAGTCCTCGTAAACACAATAGAGTCCATAGTTTTCAACAAATTCTCTTCAAACATTCCCAGAATGATTATTACATTAAATGGATTGTTCCTTTCGGAAGTAGGTTTGATCCATCAAGTTTCATGGGAAAAGGGGCCCTATGAAAATTTAATAAAAAAATCTTAGTTAACACATAATGGCCCTAGATTTCACCTGATTGACTTCAAACTTTCACATAATGATTGTACCATCATAAGGATTGTTCCTTTCAAATTGGGTCTGATCCATAGAGAAACATAGGAAAAGGGGCCTTAGGAAAATTCAATTAAAAAAATCTTAATTAATGCTTGTAAGTCCACAGATGAGATGGGGTTGTCTTTATACTCAAACAGAATAATTATACTTTTGTAAGAAGACTTCCCTTTGGAATTGGTACAGATCCATCAAGTAACATGGGAAAAGGGGCTATATGAAAATTCAATTAATAAAACCCTGTTAACACAATGAAGCCCACAGCTTTGATCAGATTTTGTTGAAACTTTCACAGAATGATTGGAAGGTCATAACTATCATTCTTTTCATAACAGGGTTTGAACTGTCAAGAAACACAGGAAAAGGGGCCTTATGAAAATTTCATTTATAAATCCCTGTTACCAAGTCCAGAGCTTTCATCGGATTTTCTTCAAACATTCACAGAATAATTGTACAATAATAATGATTGTTGATGATTGCATTAGACCTGATCCGTCAAGTATCACAGGAAAAGGAGCATTATGAAATTTAATTTTAAATCATTGTACCACACTAAAGTCAACAGTTTTCATCAGATTCTATTAAAACTTTCACAGAATGATTATTCCATCATGAGGATTCTTTCTTTTCAAATTAGGCTTGATCTGTCTAGTATCATGGGAAAAGGGGCCTTTTGAGAATTTTATCTATAATCCTTGTAACCAAGTCCATTGGATTTTCATAGGATTTTATTCAAACCTTCACAGAATCATTGTACAATAACCACGATTGTTGATGCTGACATGAGACCTGATCCTTCAAGTATCACAGGAAAAGGAGCCTTATGAAAATTTTATTTTAAAAATTTTACACCAAGATAAAGTCTGCAGTTTTCTTCAGATTCTGTTCAAACTTTCACAGAATGTTGGTACAATCATAAGGATTGTTTCTTTCCAAATTGGGCCTGATCTGTCTAGTATCATAGGAAAAGGGGCTGTATGAAAAATTATTACCAAATCCTCATAAACTCAACAATGCCCTCAGTCTTTATCAGAATCTCTTCAAACTTTAATAGAATAATTGTACCATCATTTGGATTGTTCCTTTGTAATTTAGGTCTGATTGCTTAAGTGACACAAGAAAAGGTGCCTTATAAAAATTTTAGTACAAAAAATCATTATTACAATAAAGTCCTCAGTCTTTATCATTTTCTTCAAACTAGGATTGTTCCTTTTACATTGGGTCTGATTTGTTAAGTTTCACGGAAAAAGGGGCCTTATAAAAATTAAGTTACAAAAATTCTTGACACAATTCAGTCCACTGTTTTCATTGATTCTCTTTAACTTTTAAAGAATGATTGTACCTTCATTAGAATTGTTCCTTTTGAAATTTGGTTTGTTCTGTAAAGTATCATGAGAAAAGGGGCCCTCTGAAGATTTCACTATAAACTCATTAACACAAATTCCACAGATTAAACAGATTGATTGTACCATCATTCCAATTGTTGATTTTGACAGTGGATCTGACTATGGCAAGGGTCACATAAAAAGGGGCCTTATGAAAAACTCTCTTAGATATTCTGGTTAACACAATGGTTTCCCTTGATTTCACCGGATTCACTTCAAAATTTCACAGAATGATTGTACAAATACTTAAATGGTTCTTTTCAGAACTGGGTACAATCCATCAAATATCATGTAAAAAGGGGCCATATGATTTTTTTTAAATATTCTAGTAAACATAATAAATTCCCAATATTTCATCGGATTCACTTTTAACTTTCACAGAATGATAAAACCAACAGTAAAATATCACGGGAAAAGGGGCCTTATGAGAACTTGAATTTAATATCTTTGTTAACACAATAAAGTCAAGTTTTATTGGATTCTCTTCAAAGATGCATGGAATAATTGTTGCATTCAAAACACAGGAAAAGGGGCCTTACAGATTATCATTCAAAACATCCTTGTGTATGTGATGAAGATCACAATCATTATCAAATAGTCTTTTAAATTTCACAGGACAATTGTCGGGTTGTAAGGAAAGTTCCTTTTGGAATGAAATTGATCCATCAGAAAACACAGGAAAAGGGGCCTTATTGATTTTCATTCAAAACAATCCTGTTTATGTGATTAAGTCCACAATTATTGTCAGATTCTGATGAAATATTCACAGAATGATTGTAGGGTCATAAGGTAACTTTCTTTTGGAAATGGAGTGGATCCGTCATGAAACATGGGAAAAGGGGCCTTGAGGATTGTTGCTTAAAATGATAAAGGGGATAAAGCCCCTTTTTTTTATGCATTCTTCTTTGAGCAATTAACTTCCTTAAATATCAGATTCCTTTAACGGAAAACTTGATAACCAGTACAGCATCTCAGGCCCTCATGGGCCTCTTGTTCAGTCATATTGTGTCAGCTGAAGAAACTAACTGCGGATTCATGGTATTTTTTTTACATATAAATATTATCACTGCATTCTTTCTGGGCCTGCAGCTGCTAATCCCATTTAGGTTTACAATTATCCACCCATTGTGGGAGACAAACATAGGAAAGGATATTTGCTGCTCCCAGTAATTGAACCTGGACCTCATGAGTGAGTCAAAGGCTATACCAACTGTGCTGTTGCCGCGGCCTATGAAAAATAAGAAGTAATAAAAATGATAGAAATTTAGATGTTTATGTGGAATCCTACTATCCGAGTCTTTTTTTTCTTTTTTATTTCATGGACTTAACATTTTCTTGGTTTGTCTGAGAATTTTTTTTCCATTATCCTGCCTCAAAAGTTCATTTTCCATGAAAGGCATTTTGCACTTCACTGGCCAAAGGCTATTGTCATGACCTTGTGTTGGTTATGTGTCCATCTATCTGTTGGCTTTTCTCTTTTTTTTCTACCCTAAAACTGCAAGTTGGTATCTAGCCTAATTTCACTAGAATGATCTTTTATCAGTAAAAATTCTTAAAGATGACTTTGTTGAAATTTTGGTTATATCCATTGTGTAGTGCATTATATATCATGAAAACTTTGGAAAGACAATTCTATTAAGTACCAACAGAATAGGATTTAGTGGTGGGATTTTTTCGACAAATTCGATTTTTAAACATAGCTTACCCTTTATCTGAAGTGCCCTTGTAAGTCAGAGTACACCATTTAGTTGTGTATAGTGGACTGGAGCTGCTTTTTTGTGTTCATACACTTAAAAAAAAGTCACCTTTTATGCAGTTCTTAAAAGATCAAGGTTGCAATGGAATCAAATTATGGTATAAAATAAGATTTTGAAATATTGTAGCCTTATTAATGCCAACAGACAAAGTTTAGACTGGTCAAAATTGAAGAATGTTATAGATGATAATTCTAAATATTTTTAATTTGAAAACTGATAACTATGGAAGGTTAAAACATGGAGACCATGAAAACCCTACACATACAAGAAGTTTCTTCTCTTCACAAAATTTTTTACAAAGCCATTTTTGGGGGGGTCACTAAGTAAGCGATCTTGGAGTAAAGTGTTGAATGATACTGTGTTGATCATCAAAGAGAAAATTAACTTAATGATACAAAAAAAAAAAATCTTTATTTTTATCTCATCTGAACACAATGTGCTCAAGGTGAACTTCTGTGATGGCGTCTGTCGTGTTACAAGCGCCATCCATCAACATCTTGTCTGCACCCTAGAAGCCACTTGTTTGGCTCAAATGTCTTGATATTTGTTCAGAATATTTATCACCATGAAATCTTAGTCAATATGGGGGTCACATGGGGTAAAAAACTAGGTCACTAGGACAAATCTTAGAAAAACCTTGTGCGCACTCTGGTGGCCACATTTTTGGCTCATTTTGTTGATATTTGGTCAGAATGTTTGTATCTATATTTCTTTAAATTTCAGTAGTTGGTACAAAAGCTAGACGTCATGGTCAAATCGTAGAAAACCTTGTTGCACTCTTGAGGCCATATTTTTGGCTCTTGATATTTGTTCAGAATGTTTATTTCCATGAATTCTTGGTCAAAGTTGATATTTAGTCACATTGGGTCAAAAACTAGATCACCAGGTAAAACAAGAAACCAATGAGTGATATTTTAAGGCCACTAATTTAGCTCAAATATTTTGATATTGGGTAAATATGTTTGTCTCCATATCATACCCAGGGTTTGATATTTGGTTTTAACCCATTATAATATGGCAAAATCTTAGACTGATCCAAATCAAAGGAGTTTCAGACTGCATTTCAAAGTTTATAAAATTTTAGATTTTTAAAACTTTTTTGTAAGAAAACATTGTGTAAAATGAAGGAATTGCTTGTTTCATGTAAGTATGAAAAAAATTCAGCCAATCAGATCACCTGAATCTTGATAGACGAAAGTAAAATTAAAATGTTTGTAAGTCAAGTAACTTACAATCAATTCAACACAGAAGATTTGTTAATCTTCTTTTATAACTAATTCTAAAATAACCTAGGTATCCAAAATCTTTTAAACCTATTACCAGACTACAAATTTTAAAGCATTGTGGGAAATGATTACATTGCTTGTAACAAGCAATTTCTTCATTTTGAATTTCCATGTTTCCCCAAGCTTTGTTCTTGATAAAAGTTGGATTGTATAGGAATGGGTTAAACTGTTATCCTATCTATACATGTAGAAAATTCAAAATCCTCTTGAAGGTAGCATAAACCATTACCAGGAGGCAAGGTTTCTGGCTTGTCCAACTAGAAAGAAGTAATGATCTGTGATTCAAAGTGAATCAGAGGAATTAGGGATCCTTTGAGTAGAAAACATGATTAAAAAAGGAGACTAGATTTTCAAAAAATGTTCTCTTCAATGTGGTAGGGCAAGGTTGTAATTGACCTTTTGTTGTTATCAATCGAAGAATTAACAGACCAATTAAATAATTCGTTCAGAGTTTAAGTGAACTTTGAACTCTGATATTGGCTGACATGAATGTGAAACATTATTGTTGGTTTCACTTTGGCACCTTTACCCTTTCCTGGTTAATCCCTGGTTTTTACGTCCTTGTGATTATACAATTGAGAAAAAAATTGTGGAAAAAGAAGAAATTGCTTGTAACAAGCAATTTCTTCTTTTTCCACTATATATTTTCTACCCAAGTAAATGGTTATTTTTCAACTTTAAATTTTCGTCTGCAAAACCTTTGAATTCGGGCGGTTCTAAAATTTTGCAAAACAGGAAAGGGTTAAACAGTGTAACTAAAGGTTATTCAAGCAGTAGTTACATTAAGGTGGCTAATTAACTGTTTAACTTTTTATTACATGTTACTTGCGATAACTTTAGAAAAATAACTCCATTTAACCCTTGTCATGCTGTATAAAATCCATTTTGGAATGACATTAAAATCAAAGGGCTGAAAGCACTTGTAGTACTTAATTTCCAATTATAAAAAAAGCTTTTGAAGATGAATTTCTTAAACAACTCTGACAGGGAATTTTCAAACAGGAGGTGTAGACTAAGATAAGACTGGACTTGTGTGCATGCTGGTCTTAATTTATACCTCCTGCCAAAACCGGAACATTCCGGGTTCAGCATGACAAGGGTTAATATTGAATTGGAACTTTCTGTCGGAGTCATTGGGCATGACCAGTGGAGTCAGTGGGCAGGGCCAGCAATATGTCAATAAGGGTTGCTTGGGAACAGATCTGAAAAAATCATTTTAATTCTATTGGATAGGAGGAAGAAGATAGGCTTGCATTACCCAGCATTGAGGAACAGGCCATGATAACAAATGGACAAGCAGGTGTCGACACATGGAAGTATGAAGCTAGAAATGCTGTGATGTACATTCCTGATGGTGAAGATTATAGTGCATCAGAACTTGTTGAATTAAAAAAGAAAAAACCTAGAAAAATAGTGCATGACAATACACGTTTTAAAACTAATCCATGGAATAATCAAAGAAATCAAGAGACTTTAAAACAAGCAGCCTCAGAAAAAGCGCTAATGCACTCTGGGAGAATAGGGCATGATGGGAAAGAAATTGAAATGGGAATTACACCAAAAGTAAATGGTTATGGATTTGTCGCAACCCCATCACCAGCCCCAGGAGTTGAGGAATCCCCATTAATGACGTGGGGAGAAATAGAAGGGACTCCATTTCAGCTTGAGCCAAATGAAACGCCTATAGCACCATCAACAGCTCCCGCTTTTAAGGTAAATTCATAACTTGTCACATAATCTGAGGTTAAACAAAAATCGTTTCTGCTCCATTTCTTTAATCTAAAGAATCCTCTTGCACGTCATATTTATGCATCAGAATTGTTATGGCTTAAAGCTTATTATGCTTTTATGGGAATATTGTTACAGATCCCGGAAGGTGATATAAACTGATTTGTGTATAGATATATTACACAGGTTTGCTGTATGGAGCACTTTTGCGATGTGTAACATTGACTCAGTTGAACCAAAGATTAATCTGAATCTTTCAATTGAATAACCCGCCCTCATAGCACAGTCAGTAGTGCGTATTACTCCCAATCTTCCATCATGGGCAGTGAATGGTTTGGTGGCGGCACATATCCTTTCCAACATTTATCTCTGAGTGGATAATCTTAAACCGAAGTGGGATAGCAGCTGGAGGCTAGGAAAGGATCTAGAGGTAGTACTGGTGTGAGAAACTAGGAACCCGTTGTTAGGTGCTCCAGCCTCCGCAATATGACTGAAAGACTGTTAAAAGTTGCATGAAACCCTATTTAATCAATCAATCAAAACATAATCTAAGATTTATCAAATATAGATTAAACCATTTTTTAAAACATTTTTCACGCCCCTCAAGAAAAATGATTGTTACAAGCAATTTTTTCTTTTTACACAATGTTTTCTACCCAGAAAATTGAAAGAATTTAAAATTTTATAAAACTGAAATTGTCGTCTGCAACATCTATTAATTTGGACCAGTCCAAAATGTTCTCATGTGGAAATTGGGTTAAATCAAAGAGATTCTTTACTCACATGACTGCAATATGTCTGCTAAACTGATGTTTCGACAACAATAAAAGGGGAAATCGCTAGACGCAGGCAGTTTCCTTTTCCCAGTAATGTATACTACTTTTTTTTTGGGGGGGGGGGAGGGGCAAAGGGTCTGCAGGGATCAATCAAGCGTTTGTATTTCTCCTCAGATGCCAGATGTCCCAAAGAGAGATAGACTTGGATTAGAGTTAGCAGAAAAAGCTAGTAGACAGCACAGGGATAAAAAACAAACAGCACTAAAACTGGCCTCTAGATTAGCTAGGTAAGAAAAATAAGCTGTTATCCATTTCCTATGAAATCCCACAATTTGACATCTCTGAAGAATAAAATATTTGATTAAATCATTGTGACATAAGGAAAAATTGCTTGTTTTAATCAAATTCCCTTTTTAGCTCTACCGGCCGAAGGCCACTAGAGCTATTGCGATGGCTTTTTCCCGTACGGCATCCGTGCGTCCATCGTCTGTCCGTTAAACTTATCCTTGTTTACGCTCTAGAGTCCACAGTATTTATTGGGTTCTCTTCAAACTTTCACAGAATGATTGTACCATCAAAAGGATCGTTCCTTTCGAAATTGGGTCAGATCCGTCAAGAAACATGAGAAAAGGGGCCTAATTAAAATTCAATTAAAAAATCCTCGTTTATGCGATAGAGTTCACAGTTTTTGTGGGATTCTCTTCAAACTTTCACAGAATGATTGTACCATCATAAGGATCGTTCCTTTTGAAATTGAGGATGATCCGTCAAGAAACATGGGAAAAGGGGCCTTATGAAAATCTAATTAAAAATTCTATTAAAAATCCTCATTTACGCGATGAAGTCCACAGTTTTCATCGAATTCTCTTCAAACTTTCTCAGAATGATTGTACCATCATAAGGATCGTTCCTTTCAAAAAAAGGTATGATCCGTCAAGAAACACGGGAAAAGGGGCCTAATTAAAAAATCCTTGTTTACTCGATAGAGTCCACAGTTTTCGTCAGATTCTCTTCAAACTTTCTCAGAATGATTGTACCGTCATAAGGATCGCTCCTTTTGATATATGGTATGAGCCGTCAAGAAACATGGGAAAAGGGGCCCTATGAAAATTTAATTAAAAATGTCATTAAAAATCCTTGTTTATGCGAAAGAGTCCACAGTTTTCATCAAATTTTCTTCAAACTTTCTCAGAATGATTGTACCATAATAAGGATCGTTCCTTTCGAAAATGGGTATGATCCGTCTAGAAACTCGGGAGAGGGGCCTTATGAAAATTTAATTAAAAAATCCTTGTTAACACTCTAGAGTCCATAGTTTTTATCAGATCCAATTCAATTCAAGTCCAGAGCTTTCATTTGATTTTCTTCAAACCTTCACAGAATCATTGTACAATAATCACGATTGTTGATGCTGACATGAGACCTGATCCTTCAAGTATCACAGGAAAAGGAGCCTTATGAAAATTTTATTTTAAAAATTTTACGACAAGATAAAGTCTGCAGTTTTCATCAGATTCTGTTCAAACCTTCACAGAGTGTTTGTACCATCATTAGGATTGTTTCTTTCCAAATCGGGCCTGATCTGTCTAGTATCATAGGAAAAGGGGCTGTATGAAAAATTATTACCAAATCCTCATAAACACAACAATGTCCTCAGTCTTTATCATAATCTCTTCAACTTTAATAGAATGATTGTACCAGTATTGTTCCTTTGTAAATTAGGTCTGATTGGTTAAGTGACACAAGAAAAGGGACCTTATAAAAATTTCATTAAAAAAACATCATTATTACAATAAAGTCCTCAGTCTTTATTATTTTCTTCAAACTATCATTAGGATTGTTCCTTTGCACATTGGGTCTTATTTGTTAAGTTTCACGGAAAAAGGGGCCTTATGAAAATTTTGTTACAAAAATTCATGGTACAATTCAGTCCACTGTTTTCATTGATTCTCTTTAACTTTTAAAGAATGATTGTAACCTCATTAGAATTGTTCCTTTTGAAATTTGGTTTGTTCTGTAAAGTATCATGAGAAAAGGGGCCCCATGAAGATTTCACTATAAACTCATTAACACAATAAATTCCACAGATTACACAGATTGATTGTACCATCATTCAAATTGTTGATTTTGACAGTGGATCTGATTATGGCAAGTGTCACATAAAAAAGGGCCTTTAAAAAACTTTCTTGAATATTCTGGTTAACACAATGATGTCCCTTGATTTCACCGGATTCACTTCAAAATTTCACAGAATGATTGTACAATCACTTAAATGGTCCTTTTCAGAACTGGGTACAATCCATCAAGTATCATGTAAAAAGGGGCTATTTGATTATTTTTTTTTAAATATTCTAGTAAACATAATGAAGTCCCAATATTTCATCGGATTCACTTTAAACTTTCACAGAATGATAAAACCAACAGTAAAATATCACGGGAAAAGGGGCCTTATTAGAACTTGATTTTAATATCTTTGTTAACACAATAAAGTCATCAGTTTTATCGGATTCTCTTCAAAGATGCATGGAATAATTGTGGCATTCGAAACACAGGAAAAGGGGCCTTACAGATTATCATTCAAAACATTCTTGTGTATATGATGAAGATCACAATCATTATCAAATTGTCTTTTAATTTCACAGGACAATTGTAGGGTTGTAAGGAAAGTTCCTTTTGGAATGAAATTGATCCATCAGAAAACACAGGAAAAGGGGCCTTATTATCTCCCGCCGTTTCGGCGAAGGGGATAAAGTAATGGTCTCCGTCCGTCATTCTGTCCTTTCGTCCTTCCGTCCTTCAGTCACTAAACTTGTCCAGAGCATATCTCTGAAAGTATAATTGCTATCAACTTGAAACTTCATAGATGGACAGATCTCAATGAGGAGAAGTGCAGTGCACAAGAACCACAACACTTGCTTGCATAATTTTGGAGTTATTGCCCTTTGTTGTTTTAAAGTCTTAGATTTGTCCTGAGCATATCTCTGAAAGTATAATAGCTATTATCAAACAAATTGAGAAGAAATGCAGTGCCTAAATCTAACTGGCTTCAGTTTATTATCATGCTTTTAAGGCGGGGGATGGCCATGTGTGACATGGCTCTTGTTGATTTTCATTCAAAACAATCCTGTTTATGTGATAAAGTCCACAATTGTTGTCAGATTCTGATGAAAATTTCACAGAATGATTGTAGGGTCATAAGGTAACTTTCTTTTGGAAATGGAGTGGATCTGTCATGAAACATGGGAAAAGGGGCCTTGAGGATCGTTGCTTAAAATAATAAAGGGGATAAAGCCTTTTTTTAGCTCACCTGAGCACAAAGTGCGAGGTGAGCTATTGTGATCGGTCGTTGTCCGTCGTCCGTCCGTCTGTCCGTCCGTCCACAATTTCTTTAAAAATCTTCTCCTCCTAAACCAGTTGGCCAATCAAGCTGAAACTTTGCAGGGATGTTCCTTGGGTGAAGTTCTACAAAAGTTGTTAAAAGAATTTAATTCCGTCAAAACCTCTGGTTTCCGCGGCATGTGAAAATGGGAATCTTAAGTAAATCTTTAAAAATCTTTAAAAATCCTCTCCTCCTAAACTAGTTGTCCAATCATGCTGAAACTTTGCAGGGATGTTCCTTTAGTGAAGTTCTACAAAAGTTGTTAAAAGAATTTAATTCCGTCAAAAACTCTGGTTGCCGCGGCATGTGAAAATGGGAATCTTAATTAAAACTGTAAAAATCTTTAAAAATCTTCTCCTCCCAAACCAGTAGGCCAATCAAGCTGAAACTTTGCAGGGATGTTCCTTTAGTGAAGTTCTACAAAAGTTGTTAAAAGAATTTCATTCTGTGAAAAACTCTTGTTACCGCGGCATATGAAAATGGGAAATTTTAGAAAATCTTTGTTGTCTTTTTTTTCACAGACTACCAGGCCAAAGGCATTTATTTTTTATATAGAGCTTAATAATATGGTTCTTTAACAAGTTTTTAAATATTTATTCTCTGGGGTCAAAAATGGCCCCGCCCCTGAGGTCCAAAGTTTGGAAAAATGCTTAATTAGGGCAATTTCAAAAGACTTCTCCTCTTAAACTTTAAGGTCTAGGATATTTATATTTGGTATGGAGCATAACTGGATGGTTTTTTTTACTATATCACTAAAAGTTGTCTTCCTTGGGTCAAAAAAGGCCCTGTACTAGGGGTCAAAAATTTGGAAAATGCAAAAATCCTTCATTTTAAGGAGGAGGGCATTTATATTTTGAGTGTAGCATAGCCTGGCTGTTATCTATCAGTTTTGATTAAATTATGCCTGTAGGTTAATAAACACCCCTTCCCTGGGTGTCCAAAGTTTGTAAAAATGCTCAATTAGTCCATGTTCAATAGTCTTTTCTTCCCAATCTACAAATTCATATTTTGTATATAGCATATCCAGATGGTTCTCTACCATGTTGGCTAAAACCTTAGCCCTGGGATAAAACATGGCACTGCCCCATAGGTCAAAAATTTTGGAAAAGGCCCAATTAGAGCAACATCAAAAGTCTTCTCCTGAAATATAAGGTGAAGGGCATACATATTTGATATGTAGCATGACAAAATAATTTTGTACTATGTAACAGGAAAATATGCTCTTAGGATAAAAATGTCTCTGCCCCTGGGGTCTAAAATTGCATTGAAAGAATTCTTCTTGAATATAGGTTCTAGAACATTTACATTAAAAACAAAGGATAACATTATTGTTATCTACCATATTTATATCCTTTGACAAACATGGCCCTTCCCAAGGTATCCAAAGATATGAAACATGCTCAATAAGAGCATGTTCAAATATCTTCCACTCCTCATGTATAAGTTGTAATGCATTCATATTTTGATTTATAGTACATCCAGATTGTTCTCTACCAAGGTTGCTAAAATTACACCCATTGAAGTTGCAGACAGTAATTACAGTTTGATTGAAATCTAAATACCGGTACAAAGAATTTCAGGTAGAAAACACTGTTAGAAATGGATAAATTGCTTGTCACTCCCTTTCTCACTATGTATTTTTCAAACCTATTTTCCCTGAGGATGACAAATTTTTGGATAGTTTGGTAATGGATTAAACTATAAAGACAAAGGCATTCATTCTTATTGTAAAGCATTACTGGATTGTTTTGTACAAAGCCCAAAATCTTATATTTGTTTTATTTATTTTACTCAAGTTGTGTCTTTTTTATACTAAAAGGTACTGTAATTTGCAGATGCCTCAGGTGAGCGATTTAGGACCATCATGGTCCTCTTGTTTTTCTTTATGCATTCTTCTTTGAGTAATTAACTTCCTTAAATATCAGATTTCTTTAACGGAAAACTTGATAACCAGTAGAGCGTCTCAGGCCCTCATGGGCCTCTTGTTTACCTACTGTTTTAGTCCCTGTAATGGTAGTTATATTTTGCTCACTTTGGCAATATATCTGCAAATTCCTTCAATTTGTACAATTCTAAAATTTTGAGGTCTGGTAATAGGTTGTCCCTTTATCAATTGATCCTTAAAAATTCTATCATTTGCTGACAGCATAGACCAAAATCAGCCAGCTCATTACCCTTTACCAAACATGATATTTTAGACTAATATTTATTAATTATTAATTGAAAGCAGTTGCAGACAGCATTTCAAAATGTGCTTTAGTTTGAAAATAAGTGTAAATTATGTAGAAAAAGAGAAATTTCATGTTACATGCAATTTCTCCTTTTCCTGTAATGTTTCCCATGTTCATATTTCTCCAGGGTGTCAATAAGAGTCATTGTGTGGTAATGGGTTATGATAGTTAATTTATGTGACAATGAAATGAAAGAATGTTTGCAGAGCTGGTAAACCCTGGCAGGAGTTGTTGGTTTTATGTGTCATGTTTTTGTCTTCTCCTATTACCATGTCCAAGACTATACGGTTAACAACAATTCTTATCCCATTCTCTAGCCGCCGTCATAGCGCAGTTGGTAGCATGTCGGACTGTCAATCTAGAGGTTCCGGATTCGATCCTCGACGGTAGCACTCATCTTTTCCGACTATTTGTCTCTCACCAATGGGTCGATAATCGTAGACCTATGTAGGATAGCAGCTGGAGGCTAGGAAAGGATGTAATGGTAGTACTGGTGTGAGAATGACCAGGATTCCATTGTTAGGTGCTCCAGCCTCCTCACTATAACTGTTATTGTTGAAAGCGGCGTAAAACCCCATTCAAACAAACAAACAAACTTATCCCATTCTCACCCAATCCAGCTTTTTCACTACTCTCAAGAAAACATTTGGGAAAGCATTGTAGAATACAAGTAAAAAGATTTTTAGAAGAAATCTCTTCAATCTACACTAAGAGACAAAGATTGTTTTCAATTTTGCCAACTTATCGGTAAGATAATTGTCTGCAACTTCTGCAATTTTGACCAGTCAATAATTTTTTAGTCTATTAATGGGTGAAAGCTAGGGTGTTTTTAAAGCTCCTAAATGATCAAAGTTTAATTTTTTTTCTTTATTTTGAAATAAACAGGGACTTGTTATCCGTAAATCCCTAAAAGATCTGTAAATCATTCCCACAATGTTTCAATTAGTTTTTAAACATCCTCAATTTAAACTTAATGTCTGCAAATTCTTTTAATTCGGAGCAGAGTAAAAATGTGTCATTCAGTAATTGGTTTGGGGACTATTAACAAATTCAAATAACCTAATTTACTCATTTTATTTTTCAGTCCAGTTCCAAAGTTTGGAGGAAAAAGTACAGCTGACAGAATAGCCTCATTATCCCCAGCAGCTCAAAGGCTTATTGGGTCTAGAATCGGGGTTCGAACAGGCACAGACAAAGCATTAAGGGACAGTTACACACCCTCACCATCTCACAGACTATCTGGGGATAAAACCCCTGTTTTGACCCCCAAGACTAAAACCCCACGGGGTACTCCAGGAACTAAAACACCAGGGTCTAAAACACCTGGTGGTTTGACTCCAGGAAATAAACGGACAGGAAATGATACACCATCGCTAACAGACAATTTGTTACAGATTCCTAAAAAACGACAGAAAGCATCGGACTTCTTTTAAGGGATTCTAATGTGATAGGATAGGAAAGACATGTAGAATCTAGTGAATTTTTTAAGTGATCAAGGTGAGCTATTGTGATCTCCCAATGTCAGGCGTCCATTGTCATCATGGGTCATCGCCATATGTCTGTCAACAATTACTTAAAACATCTTCTCCTCCTGAACAGGTGAGCCAATCTTCATGAAACTTGGCAGGAATGTTCCTTGAGTGAAGCTCTTCAAAAATTGTTCAAATAATTGAAATCCACCCTTAACTCTGCTTGCCATGGCAACAAGAAGTGGGAAAATAATGAAATCTTTAAAGATCTTCTTCTCCTCCGAAACCAGAAAACAGAGAGCTTTGATATTCTGTATGCAGTACTTCCAAGGGAACATCTATCATACTTGTTCAAAGGATGTCACATGGGCTCTACCTGGGTGCCACCCCATTTTACATTGAAACAAAGCAGGAAATCGTAAAATCTTTTTCTCTGAAATGAGAAAACCTTGAACATTGATATTTGGTAACCAACATCTCATAGGGTATCTTTCAAGTTTGTTCACATGATGCCCCTTAGGTCATTTTGAGCTCTGTCTGGGTGCATACTATTTTAACAGAGAAATACAGAAGGAAAATTTTAACACTTGTCATGCTGAATTATAAATCCTCTTCAGATTTTCATCAAAATCAGAGGGCTGAAAGCACTCATAGCACAATTTTTAGGTTAAGTTCCTTTTAGAATTTATCTTCTAAACAACTCCGGTTTAAAAGTCACAAGCAGGTGGTGAAAACTAAGTTCTGGACAAGTCAAAAATCTTCTTCCCTGAAATGAGAAAGCCTAGAGCATTGAAATGTGGTATGTAGAACCTCCTAGTGAACCTCTGAAAGGTTGTTTATGTGATGACCCTTCAGGCATATTTTGGCTCTAACCAGGCGCATGTTACCATAAATCGGGTAACTTTCGTTTTGTCTTATTTTTGGGTAAGCAGGACCACAAGACTTATTAGTGAGTACATGCATTTGCAAGTGGCCATATGGTACTTAGGTAATTTCCTTTAATAACCCCAAAAACACACCGGCGAAGAAAAAATCTATATACGATTATAGGCCGATTTGATACCGACTATTGTATAGATAAATTACTTGTTATCCATTTAAGAACATTTTTAGCTCACCTGAGCACAACATGCTCATGGTGAGCTTTTGTTATCGTTGAATGACTGTTGTGCGTCGTCAACAATTGAAGTGTTTACACTCTCTAGGCCACAATTTTGACTCAATCTTCATGAAACTTGGTCAGAATAATAACTTGATCATAAGGATGAACCCTATTGATTATGGGAGGGTTCTATTGGAAAACACAGGAAAAGGGGCCTTAATGACAATTTCTTTGTTTACACTCTAGAGGCCACAAATATGGCTCTATCTTCATGAAACTTTGCCAGAAAAATTATTACGTCATAGAGATGAACCCCATTGATTATTAGAAGGATCTTTCCAAAAACACAGGAAAAGGGGCCTTAATGACAATTTCTTTGTTTACACTCTAGGCCAAAATTTTGCCCCAATCTTCATGAAACTTGGTCAGAATCATCACTTGATCATGAGGATGAACCCTATTGATTATTGGAGGATTCTATTGGAAAACATGGAAAAGGGGCCTTAATGACAATTTCTTTGTTTACTCTCTAGAGGCCACAATTATGGATCAATCTTCATGAAATTGTTAGGTCTTAAGGATAAACCCTATTGATTATGGAAAGGTTCTATTCGAAAACACAGGAAAAGGGGCCTTAATGACGATTTCTTTGTTTACACTCTAGAGGCCACAATTTAGGCTCAATATTCATGAAACTAGGCCAGAATAATTATTAGGGCATGAGAATGAAGCTTATTGATTATTGAAAGGTTCTTTTGGAAAACACAGGAAAAGGGGCTTTAATGACAATTTCTTCGTTAACACTCTAGAGACCACAATTTTGGCTCAATTTT
This sequence comes from Fragum fragum, assembly GCA_946902895.1. Classification (NCBI taxonomy): domain Eukaryota; kingdom Metazoa; phylum Mollusca; class Bivalvia; order Cardiida; family Cardiidae; genus Fragum; species Fragum fragum. The sequence continues at coordinate 44,299,975 of OX336377.1, read as the reverse complement.
CATGAAAAGTGGCCAGAATAATTGTTTTGTCACAAGGATGAACCCTATGGATTATAGGAAGGTACTTTTGGAAAACACAGGAAAAGGGGCCTTAATGACAATTTCTTTGTTAATGCTCTGGAGGTCGTCATTTTGACTCAATTGTCATGTTACTTGGTCAGGATACTTGTAAGGTCATAAAGATGAACCTTATAGGTTATGGGTAGGTTCTATAGGAAAACATGGAAAAGGGGCCATAATGACAATTTCTTTGTTTACAATATAGAATCACACTTTGGCCTCTATCATGAAACTGATTATAGTTATTTGTCTCTAATTGCATTTTTTTAACAGCAGAAGGTTCAGGTGAGCGATCTAGGACCATCATGGTCCTCTTAATTACATATCCTCTATTCTCATAGTATGATGTTTTCTCTCCTGAAATTGCTGTAAGCTCACAAAGTACAAGTAAAAGATTAAGGATTTTTGTTTTATTTATTCATTTTTGAAAGAGCTAAAAAGCTGTTATCAAAATGAGGTTTCAGGCTGTATACATGCTTATGCCCTTAAAGCACTAACACATATGATACTAGGTTTACCAAACTGTTAAAAGATGAAATAATTATATCCCATGTCAAAACAGGTACAATCATTTGATTTTGATTGATTGATTTCGCATTCCCGCTTTCAATTAGATGAAAGGTTCTAAGAGTTTATGCAGTAAAGAGTCAGTTACAACTTCTTAGCTCTTTGAGGTCAAATTGTAGTGGCCTTGAATTTTATCACCTTGTCTTCTTTCCATTGTCATGTTTGTATACATGTTCAGTAGACTAATTGGAGTAACTTGGCAGGTAAAATTTTGTTGTCAGCTGAAGATTTGTCCACTTCTCAAAACTGCTTTATTCTATTTTTATGCTGAGAAGGTGATAATCCATATTTGAATGAAATAAAGTGGGATGATGCCGTAATAGGTATGTCAGCCCGATTAGCTCAGTTGGTATAGCACTTGACTTTAAACCTCAAGATCACGGGTTCCAGCCCTTGGCTGACCATATAAACTAACAAACTAATTGTCTTTCGGATGAGACGTTAAACTGAGGCCCCTTGTGACGCTGCTTTCCATCAAGTATGTTAAAAAACAATACGGAGCACTCAGTAGTTCTGTCCTGTATCCTTGCACTATCCCCTGTAACAACTAACTTCTTGGGGCGTTGCTCATATGGGCATGTGCTACGGTAGTGACAATAAATAAATTGAAACACACACACATTGGTAAATGTTTTGATTTGCGTCAGTCCACAGCTGTACAAAAAGGTCCAATTTAAGCAAGATTCTTGAATTTGCCAACTTTTTGTCTCGTGAATATTAGCAAAAATAAAACCCTCACTGATAAAACCCGATGAACAGTATTTTATACATAGAAAATCTTGAAAACCCAACCAACCCAAGACCCTATTTACATAGAAAAGAAAGAAGGAATTTTCTTCTCCAAAACCAGAATCTTCAGAATATTTATTATGTCATGGGTTTGATCCCCGGCAGCTATATATATTCTTTCCGACATTTGTCTCTCACCAATGGTCGGATAAATGTAAACCTAACTGGGATAGAAGCTGGAGGCTAGGAAAGGATGTAGTGGTAGTACTGGTGTGAGAAATACCAGGAATCCATTGTTAGGTGCTCCAGCCGCCACGATATTACTGAAATATTGTTAAAATTGGCATTAAATTCCATTCAATCAATCAATCAATCAATCAATCAGAATATTTATTTTGGTATGTAGACTCTTCAAGTGAACTTTTACAAAAATTGTTGTTTAAACGCCCCTTTAGTCATATTTGGACTCCACCTGTGAATCCTCCCTGCTTACATAAATTAGGTTGGAAATTTTTAAAAATCTATATTTAGACTCGTATAGAGCACACATCAACAATGAACTTGTATAGAAACAAAGAAGAAAATCTTTAACAACAGGTCAAAGAATAAAATAATATTATGGGATTTCCATACTGTTGACTCTCTTCCATAGTTACCCTGTGTTAAATACTCCTAAGCTTTATCTCAGGTGAGCACTTTAGGACCAGTGTCCCTCTTGTTTAACTTTATCATAGAATAAGTGATTGATGGGTCCAAATAGAAACAAGGCTAAAATGAGGATTCTAAATGAGTTTATATAAAAAATAAGAATCATGTAAGGTAGAAATGTTTGTGAGAAGCAAAGATTTTCTTTGAAAAAAGCATCTTTTGCTTTTTAGCACCACTGGCTTTAGCCAGCATGCTATTGTCATAGCATCGTGTCAGTCATTGCCTGTGTGCATCCATAAATTTTTATCAGCTCACCTGAGCACAATATGCGCTTTTGTGATCATTGAATGTGTGTCCCTGTCGTCAAATGTGCCACTTCAACAGTGTTTACACTCCATAGTTTTTACTGTCTTCATGAAACTTTGCCAGAATAATTGTTAGGTCATGAGGATGAACCCTATTGCTTATGGGAAGATTTTATTGGAAAACACAGGAAAATGGGCCTTAATGACAATTTCTTTATTTACACTCTACAGGTAACAATTTTGGTTCAATCTTTATGAAAATTGGACTGAGTAATTGTAAGTTCATAAGGATGAACCCTATTTATTATGTGAAGGCTCTATTGGAAACATGGAAAAAGGGGCCTTAATGACAATTTGTTTGTTTACACTTTAGAGGCCACAGTTTTGGCTAAACTTAGCAAAAATAAATATTGAGTTATAAGGATGAACTCTATTGATAATTGGATAGTTCTATTGGAAAAGGTGCCTATACGACAATTTCTTTGTTGACACTCTAGAGGCCACAATTTTGGCTCGATATTCATGAAATTTTCTCAGAATAATGATTAGTTTCTAAGGATGAATCCTATTTATTAAAAGGTTCTTAAAAATGATGGGAAAAGGTGTCTTGGTGACAATTTATTTCCATACACTCTAGAGACAACAGTTTTAGCTCAATCTTCATGAAACTTTGTCAGTTAGGTTATAAGGATGAACTCTATTGATTATGGGAAGGTTTTTTTTGAAAACACAGGAAAAGGGGCCTTAGAGATAAATTCTTTGTTTATACCCTAGAGGCCAGACTTTTGATCAATCTTCATGAAACTGATTTTTATAATTTGGCTCCCGTTGCATTCATTTTAACAACAGATGATTCAGGAGGGGGATTAAGGACCATCATGGTCCTCTTGCTTTAAGACTTCCTCAGAAAGTACTGTACAGATTTCAACAAAATCTCAAAGGAATGGTACTTGGGTGAACCTTTATCAGTTTTCTTTCATAGAATTTTACATGGATAAAAAATATCGTTGTTTGTTTGTTTGAATGGGGTTTAACAATGCTTTTAACAATTTTGGATATGTGCCGCTTCTGGGGATCAAACCCAGGAATCCCATAATTAAAGATTGGGAGTCTTATTCTCTACCGACTGGGCTATGACGGCAGATATAGGTGGGGCTAATTTTCCTAATTGGTATCTTGTGAAAATTTTGAGAATCTTCTCAGAAACCAGAAAATGGATTCCTACCAAATTTCAGAGGCATGATCCTTTGGTTATTCTTATTTAGATTCCTTAACCCATTCCCACAAGACAAAAATTTAGACTGGTCCAAATTGAAAGATGTTGCAGACGACAATTTAAACTTTGTCAAATTTTATATTTTTTCATCTTTCTGGTTAGAAAACATTGTGGATAATGAAGACATTGCTTGTGACAAGCAATTTCTTTATTTTCCAAAATGTTTTCCAAAGCTTTTTCTTCTTAGGGAGCGTTTAAAAGCGTCAATGTGTGGGTATGGGTTAAAAAATATGATCAGATAAAAAAAACATGGCTTTTATGGGGTGTATTGAATTTTATATAAGGTATAAAGTGAAAGCTTTGAAATTTTCTTCTCAGAAACCAGTTGATGTATTTTAACCAGATTTTATAAGAAGAATGATCCCTATGTACAGTACAGAACATCGTTAATTTGATTGCACACTGAATGCTACACAATTGTGATTGAATGCTGATTGTTTTTTCACTCAGAGTGGATTGAACACTTTCTTCTTTAGATGTGATCATTCAATCATTGCAACATTTTGTTTAATCCCTACAACATCTATCTATCTATCTATATATACTGCCCAACTCCCCTTTCGGGTATTACTGGCAGGTGCGAGTCTGTGCTGGAATAAAACTGTTAGTCATTTGTTAGGGTGCAAAATTTTAAAAGTATTGTGAGTGTTAGATTAAAAGAGCCGATAAAACATATTTTGGTCATTCAGGGACAGCTCACTATCTGAAAAGAATCGAGACTCTTTTTGAATGCTGCAATATCAGATTGCTGTACAATTGTTTCTGGTAGGCTGTTCCATAGTATCACTGTGTAGGGAAAAAAAGAATATTTAAATTAGGCTGCATTTGTGTGGATCTGTCTGAAAGATGTTGTGTGCATATGTCGGGTAGTCCTCACTGGTCTTTCGAGATAAGCTGGTACTGCAACAAAATTATAAATGATGTTATAAAACATGGTGACTCTGGAAATGTCTCGTCTGTATTGAAGAGTTTCCCAATCAAGCTCCTTCTGCATGCAGGTAACACTGTCATAATAAGAGAAATTATTATGAACCCATCTTGCCGCTCTACGTTGTACTTTTTCCACTTTGTTGATATAGATTTTTGTGTATGGACTCCAAACTGTTGATGCGTATTCTACCTTGGGTCTCACTAAAGTTTTATACGCTATTTCTCTGATCTTCTTATTTTTGGTCTGGATGTTTCTGTGGAGAAAACTTAAAGTTTTATTAGCATTTGATGTTAGATTGTCAATGTGTTTGTTCCAGGAAAGATCTCCAGATATTGTAACTCCTAGGTATTTGGCACTGTCCACAGTATCTAGTACTTGTCCATGTAACCTGTAATCAAAGGAAATCTTTTTCTTCTTTTTAATAATGTTAAGGACAATCCATTTGCTGGGGTTAAACTCCATTCCCATTTTTTCTCCCACTGCATTTACCTGTCTAGATCTTCTTGTAGGGTCAAACAGTCTTGCCTGTTGTTTATAGCTAAGTAAACGGCAGTGTCATCTGCAAACAAACGAACTTGAGATGTGATGTTATTTGGAAGGTCATTTATATGCAAAAGAAACAAAAGAGGGCTAAGTACAGAACCCTGAGGTACTCCAGACGTGACTGGTACTTCTGATGAGCATCCACCTTCTAAGACTACTGTTTGTGTTCTGCCTATTAGAAAAGATTTAATCCACAAAAGGGTAGCATTGTTAACACCATGTTCCTGCAATTTATACAAAAGTTTTAAGTGGTTAACTTTGTCAAAAGCCTTGCTGAAGTCTAACAAGAGGCCCATGAGGGCCTGAGACGCTCTACTGGTTATCAAGTTTTCTGTTAAAGAAATCTGATATTTAAGGAAGTAAATTGCTCAAAGAAGAATGCATAAAGAAAAAAAAGGGCTTTATCCCCTTTATCATTTTAAGCAACAATCCTCAAGGACCCTTTTCCCATGTTTCATGACGGATCCACTCCATTTCCAAAAGAAAGTTACCTTATGACCCTTCAATCATTCTGTGAATATTTCATCAGAATCTGACAATAATTGTGGACTTTATCACATAAACAGGATTATTTTGAATGAAAATCAATAAGGCCCCTTTTCCTGTGTTTTCTGATGGATCAATCTCATTCAAAAAGGAACTTTCCTTACAATCCTACAATTTTCCTGTGAAATTTAAAAGACAATTTGATAATGATTGTGATCTTCATCACATACACAAGAATGTTTTGAATGATAATCTGTAAGGCCCCTTTTCCTGTGTTTCGAATGCTACAATTATTCCATGCATCTTTGAAGAGAATCCAATACAACTGTTGACTTTATTGTGTCAACAAAGATATTAAATTCAAGTTCTCATAAGGCCCCTTTTCCCGTGATATTTTACTGTTGGTTTTATCATTCTGTGAAAGTTAAAAGTGAATCTGATGAAATATTGGGAATTCATTATGTTTACTAAAACAAATCATATGGCCCCTTTTTACATGATACTTGATGGATTGTACCCAGTTCTGAAAAGAACCATTTAAGTATTTGTACAATCATTCTGTGAAATTTTGAAGTAAATCCGGTGAAATCAAGGGACATCATTGTGTTAACCAGAATATTTAAGAGAGTTTTTCATAAGGCCCCTTTTTATGTGACTCTTGCCATAGTCAGATCCACTGTCAAAATCAACAATTGGAATGATGGTACAATCAATCTGTTTAATCTGTGGAATTTATTGTGTTAATGAGTTTATAGTGAAATCTTCAGAGGGCCCCTTTTCTCATGATACTTTACAGAACAAACCAAATTTCAAAAGGAACAATTCAAATGAAGGTACAATCTGATTCTTTAAAAGTTAAAGAGAATCAATGAAAACAGTGGACTGAATTGTGTCAAAAAATTTTTGTAACAAAATTTTCCTAAGGCCCCTTTTTCCGTGAAACTTAACAAATCAGACCCTATGTACAAAGGAACAATCCTAATGATAGTTTGAAGAAAATGATAAAGACTGAGGACTTGATTGTAATAATGATGTTTTGTAATAAATTTTTTATAAGGTCCCTTTTCTTGTGTCACTTAACCAATCAGACCTAATTTAAAAAGGAACAATCCAAATGATTGTACAATCATTCCATTAAAGTTTGAAAAGATTCTGATAAAGACTGAGGGCATTGTTCTGTTTATGAGGATTTGGTAATAATTTTTCATACAGCCCCTTTTCCTATGATACTAGACAGATCAGGCAAATTTGGAAAGAAACAATCCTTATAATGGTACAAACATTCTGTGAAAGTTTGAACAGAATCTGATGAAAACTGCAGACTTTCTCTTGGTGTAAAATTTTTAAAATAAAATTTTCATAAGGCTCCTTTTCCTGTGATACTTGAAGGATCAGGTCTCATGTCAGCATCAACAATCGTGATTATTGTATAATGATTCTGTGAAAGTTTGAATAAAATCCAATGAAAGCTCTGGACTTGGTTACAAGGATTATAGATAAAATTCTAAAAGGCCCCTTTTCCCATGATACTACACAGATCATGCCTAATTTGAAAAGAAAGAATCCTCATGAAGGAATAATAATTCTGTGAAAGTTTTAACAAAATCTGATGAAAACTGTTTACTTTATTGTGGTACAATGATTTTAAAATTAAATTTCATAATGCTCCTTTTCCTGTGATACTTGACGGATCAGGTCTAATGCAAATATCAACAATCATTATTATTGTACAATTATTCTGTGAATGTTTGAAGAAAATCCGATGAAAGCTCTGGACTTGGTAACAAGGATTTATAAATGAAATTTTCATAAGGCCCCTTTTCCTGTGTTTCTTGACAGTTCAAACCCTGTTATGAAAAGAATGATAGTTATGACCTTCCAATCATTCTGTGAAAGTTTCAACAAAATCTGATCAAAGCTGTGGGCTTCATTGTGTTAACAGGGTTTTATTAATTGAATTTTCATATAGCCCATTTTCCCATGTTACTTGATGGATCTGAACCAATCATTATGTGAAAGTTTGAAGTCAATCAGGTGAAATCTAGGGCCATTATGTGTTAACTAAGATTTTTTTACTAAATTTTCACAGGGCCCCTTTTCCCATGAAACTTGATGGATCAAACCTACTTCCAAAAGGAACAATCCATTTAATGTAATAATCATTCTGGGAATGTTTGAAGAGAATTTGTTGAAAACTGTGGACTCTATTGTGTTTACGAGGACTTTTTCGATCCAGATCAAAAATCTTTGAATTAAATTTTAATAAGGCCCCTTTTCCTATGTTTCTTGAGGAATCATATCCGATTCCGAAAGGAACAATCCTTATGATGGTACAATCATTCTGTGAAAGTTTGAAGAGAATCCGTTGAAAATTGTTGGCTTTAGATTATAAATGAGAATTTTTTATTAAAATTTTCATAAGGCCCCTTTTCCCTGTGTTTCTTGACGGGTCATACCAAATTTCGAAAGGAACAATCCTTCTGATAGTACAATCATTCTGTGAAAGTTTGAAGGGAATCCGATGAAAACTATTGGCTCCAGATTGTTAAAGAGCCTTTCGATTAAATTTTCATAAAGCCCCTTTTCCTGTGTTTCCTGATGGATCTCACCAAATTCCTGAAGGAACAATCCTTATGATGGTACAATCATTCTTTGAAAGTTTAAATACAATCTGATGAAAACTGTGGACTCTAGAGTGTTAATGAGGATTTTTTTATTAAATTTTCATAAGGCCCCTTTTCCCGTGTTTCTTGACAGATCATACCCATTTTCGAAAGGAGTACAAAAACTTATTTCCAACCTGAAGCTAGACAAAGCAGCAGGACCAGACAACATCAAACCTCTTGTACTAAAAAACTTACGTTATCAAATTTTCCCGATCTTACAAATTTGCTTTCAGAAATCCCTAGACACAGGCACTCTTCCCCAGGTTTGGACTCCAAACGCGACTCCACTCTTCCAGAAAGGAAACAAAGAAGATCCTGCAAATTACAGACCTATATCTTTAACATGTATATTGTGTAAAGTTCTGAAACATATTGTAGCCTCAAATCTAACTGAACATTTTGACAACAATAATATACTTTATGACTTGCAGCATGGTTTTAGAGAAACCCAGCTACTTCAACCGACCGACCATCTTGCTAGAAACCTGACTGAAGGAAAACAAACTGATCTAGTTTTATTAGACCTCAGCAAGGCTTTTGACAAAGTTAACCACTTAAAACTTTTGTATAAATTGCAGGAACATGGTGTTAACAATGCTACCCTTTTGTGGATTAAATCTTTTCTAATAGGCAGAACACAAAAAGTAGCCTTAGAAGGTGGATGCTCATCAGAAGTACCAGTCACATCTGGAGTACCTCAGGGATCTGTACTTGGCCCTCTTTTGTTTCTTTTGTATATAAATGACCTTCCAAATAACATCACATCCCAAGTTTGTTTGTTTGAAGATGACACTGCCGTTTACTTAGCTATAAACAACAGGCAAGACTGTTTGACCCTACAAGAAGATCTAGACAGGTAAATGCAGTGGGAGAAAAAGTGGGAAATGGAGTTTAACCCCAGCAAATGCATTTTCCTAAATATTACAAAAAAGAAGAAAACGATTTCCTTTGATTACAGGTTACATGGACAAGTACTAGATACTGTGGACAGTGCCAAATACCTAGGAGTTACAATATCTGGAGATCTTTCCTGGAACAAACACATTGACAATATAACATCAAATGCTAATAAAACTTTAGATTTTCTCTGCAGAAACATCCAGACCAAAAATAAGAAGATCAGAGAAATAGCGTATAAAACTTAAGTGAGACACCAGGTAGAATACGCATCAACAGTTTGGAGCACATACACAAAAATCTATATCAACAAAGTGGAAAAAGTACAACATAGAGCGGCAAGATGGGTTCAAATAATTTCTCTTATTATGACTGTTACCTGCATGCAGCAGGAGCTTGGTTGGGAAACCCTTCAATACAGATGAGACACTTCCAGAGTCACCATGTTTTATAAAATCGTTTATAATTTTGTTGCAGTGCCAGTACCAGCTTATCTCGAAAGACCAGTGAGGACCACCCGACATATGCACACAACATCTTTCAGACAGATCCACACAAATGCAGCCTACTTTAAATATTCTTTTTTTCCCTACACAGTAATACTATGGAACAGCCTACCAGAAACAATTGTACAGCAACCTGATATTGCAGCGTTCAAAAAGAGTCGATTCTTTTCAGGTAGTGAGCCGTCCCTGAATTACCAAAATATGTTTTATCAGCTCCTTTAATCTAACACTCACAATACTTTTAAAATTTTGCACCCTAACAAATGTCTAACAGTTTTTATTCCAGCACAGACGCGCACCTGCCAGTAATACCCGAAAGGGGAGTTGGGCAGTATATATAGATAGATAGTAATGTTCGACATAACTGGGTATTTGCTGAAAGAGGAAGAAAATACATTTTGTCTTATAGATGAAAGGCAGGACTGAGCCAAAGAAATTGGTGTCATTGGGGAATCATTTTAAACTAAAATATTATCGATGTTTTTAAAATTTCAATAACCAAATTAAATTTTTTAACAAAAAAATTAATCGCCAAAACTAGTATGACAATTTTAATTATTGGAATGAATGAAAGCTGTTTATTGAATGCTTTTGTTGAAGGGTTAATTGATCGCAGATTTGAAAACAGAGATTGCTACAGGATCAAATGCTGATTGAATGTGTTTGTCCGAAATGTGATTGAAATGATAGTTAAATTAACAGTATTCCGTACTGTAACCATTTATTAGATCCATTCAAAAAAATTTCACCGGTTTAAAAACAACTGTTATGTGGGCAGAGCTCATTTCCGTTTATAGTACATTTTGAAACTTTGAAATTGTTTTTCATGGAAATTAGAGGATGGATTCTAACCATATTCTATAGGATTGATCTATCAAAATCTTGGGCTCATTTTAGGTAGAGATCAAATATTGTTGCACGGGAAAGCAATGATACATGTATTGATTTTCTGAGAATATTTGTTGCAGAAAGTTGTCTCTCTTAAAATAAATTACAAAACAAGAGGACCATGATGGTCCTAAATCGCTCACCTGAGGCATCTGCAAATTACAGTCCTTTTTTGTTTAAAAAAGACTTAACTTGAGCAAAATAAATAGAACAAAATATAAGATTTTGGGCTTTGTACAAAACAATCCAGTAATGCTTTCCAAAAAAATAAATGCCTTTGGCTTTATTGTTTAATCCATTACCAAACTATCCCTGAATTTGTCACCCTCAGGAAAAAAAGGTTTAAAAAAGCATTGTGAGAAAGGGAGTGACAAGCTATTTCTCCATTTCTATTTAAGAATTCTTTCAATGCAATTTATGCAATTTTTGACCCCAGGAGCAGAGACGTTTTTTATCCTAAGCGCATTTTTTCCTATAACATAGTACAAAATTATTTAGTCATGCTACATACCAAATATGAATGCCCTTCACCTTATATTTCAGAAGAAGAAGTCTTTCGAAGTTGCCCTAATTGGATGTTTTCCAAAATTTTGGACCTATAGGGCAGTGCCATGTTTTATCCCAGGGCTAAGATTTTAGCTAACATGGTAAAGAACCATCTGTTCATGCTATATGCCACCGAGGACACTTTTGTGTCAGAATATTATTAATAATAAAATAATAAATTGTATAATAAAATAATAAATCAGATTATAAATAATATTGGTATGCATATGAAATTGGAGAATCATTTGAAAACACTTAGAAAAAGGGAAAACCATTGATCAGTCTAATCTTTTGACATGTTTTGACAGAGTTTATTCTTAGAATATTTTTGTGATTGACTTAACTTTGAGAATTGACATATGCTACTAACCATTTCCTTTGAAACCAATCTGTTTGTAAAACAATTTAATCTGTTCTCAAACTGTAGACATATGTGCTTTCATTGTTTGATTATTTCTTGGTAGACAATAGACTGAGAAAGCTTTGAAGATCAAGGTCACAAGGATATTGTTTTAACACCTTTGATTGATATGATTAATTTAATCAACTTGAACTGTTATGAGAGAACTTGTTTCCTTTTGGCTTTGTGAAAGTAAAGTATAAATAGTCATGCAAATTTTAGACTGGGGATCATTAAGCAATAATCATTTAATTTGGAAATAGAAACTCATAATACTCTTACATTGTTGGAAATTCTGTTTTACTGAAACACTTGAGAAATTCTTTATAACTAAAATACTGTGGAAACAATCATTGAACTTTAACAAATTGGAATTGTAAATTGTATTGGAAACTGGAACATTTTGAATAGAAGAAATTGAGTAATTTGGAACTGTGAAACTGTGTTGAGTTAGTTACTTATTCCTAGAAAATTGAACATGACTATGGAAAGGGACTCTTACTTAGTACCCAAGTGTCATAGCTGGACATCGGGGTAAAAGCTAAATTCCCCACTCCAAAGTGTATCTGCGCATCCCCAACCTGGTGCCTGCAGCTCTACCAACGTTAGCCCTGGTGTCTAGCAGAACGACTTGCGATAACCCCAAGAGTCAGGCAACGACTAAACGGACCTGACCCTTGAAGGCGACCGTGGGAACCGAAAACCCCTGTGCTGTTGGTACTCGACCAACAGCACCCGAAAGACGGAGGACCCCGGTCGCAAGTGGTGGTAGAATCCTTGGTAACGATCTAGCAGAAAATGGATTAACAACGAAGCAGAAATTGGTGTAACAACATTACAGCAAACCATAGATTTGTGTTTTAAGTGAAATAAATTATGGTGTAAAAATGTGACTTGTAATTCAGTGTATGAAAATTGGAGAGGTGCAACAACACGACGCGAAATGCAGAATGGGCCCCTCGCTTCAACAACTAGAATTCAACTAACGTCACCGACATTCAATGATAGAAGATACCAACTAGGCCTCAGTATAATACCAGAGACTTAAGGAACTGTTGCGAAAGATTTCAACCAATAGAAGACTGGTGAGTGCAATCTTTCATTCTGCATGCCTTTCATGTTTCTGTGTATTTGTGTCCATACTGATTTGGCTGAACTTGTTAAGAGTATTTAGAATAGGGTTGTTCCTTGAATTTGGATATCAAATTTAAAAGTGGAAATTGAAATTACAAAATTGAGAATATCTTAAATATCGAGAGAAAAGTATAACAAAAAGGTGCAAATATTGAAAACTGAAATAGTCAAAATATTGAAAATTTTGCATTAACAAAAGTTGCTGTGAGTAAATAAGTTATTTGACCTGTAAGGTAAATTTGAAATAGAATTAAAGTAAAAATGCCTTGTAAAAAGCAAACTTGGGCTTGCTCAAAAGCTGTATGCAAAAATGAAAGTGCTAATGTGAAAGTTAAGGGTTTGATCATTGATGTTGGATTCAAACTAAGTGTAAATAAGAATTATATTGATGTGCAAATAAATGGCTTTGAAGAAAAGTGCTTATTGGATTCTGGTGCAGACATCAGTGCTATATCTAGGCATACTCTGAAAGAAGTGATGCCAGATGCAGTACTGACGCCAAGTCATCTGCGACAAATTGTTGGTGTGTGTGGTGAAAGACATTTAGTGCTAGGACAAACTGAAATTACTTTTACATGTAATGGTGCTATTTTTACTCATAACTTTCATGTCTTTGAGCATTTGCATAGCAAAATTCTAGTTGGGATTGACTTTTTGAATAAGTACAAAATTCAGCTCAATTTTGGTCATGCAGAAGCGACTGTTCCAGCCTTCCCAACTATGCAGACTGTGTCTTTGCCCATTACAAGCAGCGTTAACACCCACACATCATTTGCAAAAGTCCCTCAGGATATGACCATACCTGCACATAGCGAAACTGTGATCTCAGTGAATGTGAATTTACCATCAGAATCCATAGTGCTACTTGAACCAAACAAAACTTTAAATGAGAGAAATATTGCCGGAGGTAAAACTGTATCTAAAATTGAAAATTCAATGTGTACATATAGAGTCATCAATCCTACAAGTGCTGATGTATTTATCAAGAAAAACCAAACCATTGCAAAAGCAATAATAATTGATGACTCATCAATAAATGAGCTAGAAAATTATGAAGATCCTTTAATTTCTAACTTAAGTGCTAAAAATCCAAATAAAATAGTAGACTATGAAAGGATAGTTAAAGAACTTGGCATTAATCTCAACAATCAAAACTTAACTTCTGAACAGAAATGTAAACTTTACGCCTTTTTGGGTAAAAACAAAGACATTTTTGCGAAGGATTTGTCTGAATTAGGAGAGACCAATCTTCATTCTCATGTGATTGAGACTGGAGATGCAAAACCTGTCCGTTCTCCTCCCTACCGCCAAACTCCTGCTAAGAGAAGAATCATGGAAGAACAATTGCAGGAAATGCTTGATGCTGGGGTAATTGAGGAAAGCAATAGTCCTTGGCATAGTCCAGTTGTGTTGGTTAAGAAACCAAACAACGAATGGCGCTTTGCCGTGGACTATCGCAAGCTAAATGCAGTAACTGAACCAATGTCTTTCCCAATACCACATATGACTGATGTGTTCGATACTTTGGCTGACGCTAAAGCCTCAGTATATTCAGTCTTGGATCTTGGCAGTGGGTTTTGGCAGGTACCTTTGGATGAGTCTACCAAACATAAAAGTGCGTTCATAACTGAACAGGGAATCTTCAATTTACGGAAACTTAGCTTTGGTTTAATTAACGCCCCGATGACCTTCCAAGCCGTAATGACAAAAGCATTGAGAAATTTGAACTTTAAAATAGCACTGGTATACATAGATGACTGTATTGTCTTCTCAAAATCTTTTGATGATCATCTTCATCACTTAGATTTGGTATTTCATAATATGAGAGCCGCCAACTTAAAGTTACACCCAGGTAAGTGTAAATTTGCAACAGATAGCGTGCAATATTTGGGACACATGGTTACTAAAGATGGAATAAAGGTACTGTCACAAAATACAGACAAAATCCAGAACGCTAAACCACCAAGAAACCCAAAAGAGGTAAAACAAGTATTAGGTTTGTTTGGATATTACAGGAAATTTGTAAAGGATTTTGCTAAAATAGCACAACCACTAACTAATTTGTTAAAGAAAGAAAATGAATTTAAATGGACAAAGGATTGTGATAGAGCATTTCAGGATTTGAAACTGAAATTAGTACAAGCACCTATACTAAGATATCCGGACTTTGAAAAGAAGTTTATCTTAGCCGTAGATGCATCTGAGTACTCCATTGGATATGTGTTGTCTCAGATACATGAAGGTAAGGAACATCCCGTCTGTTTTGGGGGTAGGTCATTGCGAGATGCCGAGAAGAGATGGCACATCACTGACAAAGAAGGTCTTGCACTAGTTGAAGGAATACAACATTACAGACATTATCTGGTAAGTAGAAAATTTACCGTCTTTACTGATAATGTGTCTGTGAAGTACCTTCAGCAGATCAAGGATCAACAAGGACGACTTGGTCGTTGGAGTATCCTTCTGCAAGCCTATCAGTTCGAGATAAAACACCGATCGGGATCATCTAACCGCAATGCTGACTTCCTCTCAAGACAGGAATATGCTGACTCAACTCCAACTGCCTCATCTGATCTTGCAGATCACATAGGTATGTTAAATGAGGAAACCAGGCACTATACTCAGGTCACATTTGTATATCCTGGTGAAGAAGAGTCAACTGTCATGGCAGCTCTGAAGACAGGAGATGCCAATGTTTCTGTTGATCTGAAATTCCCTGACTTAGTAAAAGCTCAGAGGGAATGCCCAGACTTCAGAGACATCTACATCTATCTTGCTGATCGTGCAGTCCCTGATGACCCTGCTAAAGCCAGAAGAGTAGTTGCTGAATCTTACAACTATGAACTGGTAGATGATGTACTTCAACACTTCTATTCCAGACGTGGAAGACAGGTAAGTGATGAAGAACGTCTTGTTAGACAGGTAGCGATTCCAAGAATCCTTAGGGACGAAGTGCTGAAGTCATATCACGACTGTATTGCTGGTGGAGGACACCAAGGTTTTGAAAGAACGTATGCGTCATTACGGAACAAATACTACTGGCCCTCAATGTATGAAAACATTAGGCAGTACGTAAAAACTTGTGAAGTATGTCAGCAATCTAAGCGTGCTTTTAATGCCAAACCTCCTCCATTACACCCGCAACCAGTGGATGACATATTCAGCCAATGGCAGATGGATATTTTGAGTGGTCTACCAACATCACCAGATAAGTATAAACACATCTTGCTTGTTGTTGATAGCTACTCAAAGTGGGCAGAATGTTTCCCACTTCGGACACAGACTTGCGAAGAAGTTGCAGCTGTTCTGTTTAGGGAAATCATTGCTCGCTATGGTGCCCCAAGAGTACTTCTCAGTGATAGAGGTAAGAATTTTATGTCAAACTTGGTAAAGGCTCTTGCTGAACTGTTCAACATCAAACGAACATACACTTCCAGTTACCACGCTATGACCAATGGACTTGTAGAATCTAAGAACTCTTACATTCTCCAGGCATTTCGTGCGTACTGTAAGGATCAGCAAGACGATTGGCCTGAACTCCTACCGGGAATACTAATGGCTTATAGGTCAACACCAGCTACTCAAAGTACACAGTTCAGTCCATTTTACCTACTGTTTGGCAGAGAAATGAATCTTCCTCTAGATAACTGTCTGCAGCCTAAGGACCACCTGCCTCAAAATTTTAAAGTACATCTAAGCAGAATTCTACAAAACCTGGAGGTATGTAGAAAACTTGCAAAACAGAACATGGCCAAGGCTCAGCATAAGTACAAGATGCAGTATGATAAGTATTCTAAAATACCAGAATACCATCCAACACAGCGTGTTTGGCTGTATTGTACTAAAGTACCACCAGGTAAGGCACCTAAACTCCATAGGAAATGGGTAGGCCCGTACTATATAAGTATGATAGGACCTAACTATACCTATAGGATTCGGCATAGTAAGACAAACAAAGAGGTAAAGTCATTGGTAAACGCCATGAGACTTAAACCATACTTTGACCCAGAAAATAGGCCTACCAATCCGCCTGATGAACTTGCCGAAGATGAGGATGAACTGGATCCAGAGGAGATCAGTGACCAAAACGAAGGAGGCAATGACACTCCAACTATTGAAACAGATCATGAGGATCAAAATGAAAGGGTAAATAGAAATAATAATGATCAAGAGGATCAAGCCAGTAGGACAATGAAAAGAAACAAAGGTCAGAAGGACCAGACCAAAAGGGTCAATGATCAAATGGATCAACAAGTAAGCAAAAACAATAAGGATCAGAAGGATCAAACCAGAAGGGTAAGTCAAACCCATCAAACTGATGTAGGGCAAAGGACCCATAACAAAAGCCAGGTAGGCAAAAATGTAGATAAAAGGAAAGGCAAATTAGCCAAAAATAATGATGATAATAATGATGGAAAACAAGATAGAGATAAAGATCTCAACAAAAATGATCAAAGAAATATGAACGTAAATAAACAAACAAATTGTGTAAATAAAATGAAAGGTAAAAATAATGTACATGGTCAAGGGACCCCAGGTAAACCAAGCCAGCAAAATGGTAATGGTCATGCCAGACACAATGATGAATGTACAAATAAAAACAAAAACAAAAAAGGTAAGACTAAAAGCAGTGAAAGACTTACTGAGCCGTTAGAGCCAGTTAAGAACAAAAGCAATGCAAAAACTACTGAGCCGTTAAAGCCAGTTGAACAAAATGTAAAAAGGTTAACTAAACAAAATGTAAATAAATCAACTACCAAACCTGATAATGCAAATGAAAATGAGCAAAGCCCTAAAAATAATGAATCAAATAAATGTCCAGACTGTGAAATAAACAAATGTAGACCATTTAAGGCAGAACACATTAAAGCAATTTTAAGAGCTGTAAGACATCCAAATAATGTAATTTGGTACAAAATCAAATTTCAGGACAATAAAACACAATGGCGACTATCTTGCAAAGTACCAGAGCAGATTGCCAGGGAATTTCATGTTGCCATAACCATGAATGGTCGAAAAAGGAGAAAGCCTTTGAATTCTGGACACAAATTTTTCAAGAATGTCAATGAAATTGAAAACTCAGCTCAGGATACCAATCCGAAATCAAACATGCAACCCACATCAAATGTAAATAATGTAAATGCTACAAGTGATAGTAATGAAGGACTCACAATTTTTGAAGATGGTGAACCTCTACCCGAGAAATTGATAGGAATGAAATTCATTAGTGAGACAGCATACATGGCTACGAAAGTAGGTAATAACCCCGTTGAATTTAAAAATCTCACTGCAGCGCACAAACATATCAAAGTCCTTATTGATATAATTCAAAGAAAGTATGATACAATAAGAAGGGAAGATAAAATTGAAAGGATAAAAAATCCTGATAAAATTATTAACAAAAATGATTTTTCTCTCCATATAAGGGAAAATGGTATCCATGAAGTTCTTGTTGACTGTTATGGCAATATCAAATACCTTATAGATTACTCAAATCCTAATCTTTCCCCGGAATGGAGAGCAGAAGCTTCAAATGGATTACTAACAAATATTCTGGAAAAACTCAAAATCCAATTCGCCGTTTTAGTAGGACAAAGGAAAAACCCTTACGAATTCAGAAAATATAGAGTATAAATGCTCAATCAATCTAAATTCCTCATAAGATGGACTGACCTTAGAGATAGTAAAGGCATTATTTCACTTTAGTTATTAAAGTGTATATTAGTGCTATGATTGGTTTGTAGTGGCCAAGCAAATCTTTCAATATATTTAAAGCCTTTGCAATCTCTGACATCAGAAAAACAAAACTTTAAATTACTTTTAGAACCATTTTGACTCTTTTAATACAAAATAGCTTTTAAAAATATTTGATTTTGGAAATATTTCATCTTATGTGTAGCTGAGGAACCTTTATAAAAAAAAAAAAAAAAAAAAAAGATTAAGTAGCACCTATCACTTAGAAAGATGTTGGTAAACCACAAATTAGTTTAAGCCAAAGAGGTACAATGGTCATGGATGCATGACCATGAAAGTCATGTAGAATGGGGTTGCACTCAGCCAATAATTACTGATTGAATATTTTAAACAAATATATAAGTTTTGGAAGGAATCCTCAGTACAAATAGTAATGTCAGTGGATCAAACACTGGCCACTGTAATGGAAAATGAATTTGTGTTTGTTAAACAATGTATATAGCTTTATTTCAGGATGTAAATATTGAAAGAAAAAAAAAAAAAAATGAAAAAAAAAATGTGTTGTTTTAGTTCGGGACGAACTAATTCAACAAAGGGGGTATTTGCCACCGAGGACACTTTTGTGTCAGAATATTATTAATAATAAAATAATAAATTGTATAATAAAATAATAAATCAGATTATAAATAATATTGGTATGCATATGAAATTGGAGAATCATTTGAAAACACTTAGAAAAAGGGAAAACCATTGATCAGTCTAATCTTTTGACATGTTTTGACAGAGTTTATTCTTAGAATATTTTTGTGATTGACTTAACTTTGAGAATTGACATATGCTACTAACCATTTCCTTTGAAACCAATCTGTTTGTAAAACAATTTAATCTGTTCTCAAACTGTAGACATATGTGCTTTCATTGTTTGATTATTTCTTGGTAGACAATAGACTGAGAAAGCTTTGAAGATCAAGGTCACAAGGATATTGTTTTAACACCTTTGATTGATATGATTAATTTAATCAACTTGAACTGTTATGAGAGAACTTGTTTCCTTTTGGCTTTGTGAAAGTAAAGTATAAATAGTCATGCAAATTTTAGACTGGGGATGTCAGCCCGATTAGCTCAGTTGGTAGAGCACTTGACTTCAAACCTCAAGATCACGGGTTCGAGCCCTGGGCTGACCATATAAACTAACTAACTAATTGTCTTTCGGATGAGACGTTAAACCGAGGCCCCGTGTGACGATGCTATCCATCGAGCACGTTAAAGAACCAGGCGGGGCTCTCAGTAGTTTCGTCCTGTATCCTTGCACTATCCCCCGTAACAACTAACCGTCTTCTGGGGGCGTCGCTCATATGGGCATGTGCTACGGTAGCGACGATAAATAAACAGAAAAACGAAAAAAAAAAAAAAAAGACTGGGGATCATTAAGCAATAATCATTTAATTTGGAAATAGAAACTCATAATACTCTTACATTGTTGGAAATTCTGTTTTACTGAAACACTTGAGAAATTCTTTATAACTAAAATACTGTGGAAACAATCATTGAACTTTAACAAATTGGAATTGTAAATTGTATTGGAAACTGGAACATTTTGAATAGAAGAAATTGAGTAATTTGGAACTGTGAAACTGTGTTGAGTTAGTTACTTATTCCTAGAAAATTGAACATGACTATGGAAAGGGACTCTTACTTAGTACCCAAGTGTCATAGCTGGACATCGGGGTAAAAGCTAAATTCCCCACTCCAAAGTGTATCTGCGCATCCCCAACCTGGTGCCTGCAGCTCTACCAACGTTAGCCCTGGTGTCTAGCAGAACGACTTGCGATAACCCCAAGAGTCAGGCAACGACTAAACGGACCTGACCCTTGAAGGCGACCGTGGGAACCGAAAACCCCTGTGCTGTTGGTACTCGACCAACAGTACCCGAAAGACGGAGGACCCCGGTCGCATATATACCAAATACGAATGCCTAAGACTTTGTAGATTGGGAGGAGAAGACTGTTGAACATGGTCTAATTGAGCATTTTTACGAACTTTGGACACCCAGGGAAGGGATAACCTACAGGCATAATTTTAATCAAAATTGATAGATAACAGCCAGGCTATGCTACACTCAAAATATAAATGCCCTCCACCTTAAAATGAAGATCTTTTTTAACATACTCAAATTTTGCGTTTTTCCTAATTTTTGGACCTCTAGTGCAGGGCCGCTTTTGACCCTGGGAGGACAACTTTAAGTGATATAGTACAAAACCATCTAGTTATGCTACAAACCCAATATGAATATCCTAGACTTTATAGTTTAAGGGGAGAATTCTTTTGAAATTGCTCTAATTAAGCATTTTTCCAAACTTCGGACTTCAGGGTTGGGGCCATTTTTGACCTCAGAGATTGAATATTTAAAAACTTGGTAGAGAACCATATGATTAAGCTCTATACAAAATATAAAGGTCTATGGCCTTGAAGTCTATGAAAAAAAACAACAACAACAAAGATTTATTAAAATTTCCCATTTTCATATGCCGCGGTTACAACATTTTTTCACGGAATGAAATTCTTTTAACAGCTTTTGAAGAGCTTCACCCAAGGAACACCCCTGCAAAGTTTCAGCTTGATTGGCTTACTGGTTTAGGAGGAGAAGATATTCATAGAATTACTAAAGATTCCCATTTTCAAATGCCGTGGTTACAACATTTTTTCACGGAATTAAATTCTTTTAACAACTTTTGAAGAACTTCACCCAAGGAACATCCTTGCAAAGTTTAAGCTTGATTGGCCCACTGGTTTAGGAGGAGAAGATTTTTAAAGAAATTGTGGACGGACAGTTTTTCAACGTAAATGTATAAACCTTATAAAATCAGTCTCCTTTGCAATTTTAAAAGCTAACTATCTAATTATGCATTAAGAGCACGTTTTCCTCACTTCTAAAGGCTGTCTGACGCAATTTTGCTGAAACACGTTCTGCACGTTCCTCCACATGTACGTGAAGTCTATATACACGATATCTATCCAAGTTTATTGGTTAGCATCAATAATAAGATAACTCATTAAAACATTTAAAAAAATTCAAATGGGACGTCGCCCAGGGCTTAACTTAGACCAACGGAACGTAGCCATCGGTATGCTGGCTGGTGGTATGATGGTAAAAGAGATGGCTCAACATTTTGGCGTGAGCCAAAGTTCCATTTCAAGACTTAGAACAAAGTATCTTCAATTAGGCACCTTCAAAGACAGCCTACGTTCAGGCAGGCCACATAAGATTACCAAACGTGAGGACAATTACATCGTGACGTGTTCACGGCGTAATGGCTTCCTCAATAGCACTCGTATAGCCGGTTTGGTCCGAAATGCAACGGGAACACGGGTCCGTGCTCGTACTGTAAGAAACAGACTTTGTTCGGCACGTTTACGCGCACGTCGATCTTATGTTGGCATTCCTTTGACACGTGCACACAGACATGCACGATTGAATTGGACAAGGGTACACCGTCGATGGCCAAGATGTATGTGGAATCAGGTCCTATTCACAGACGAATCCCATTTTAATTTGATGTTTGCGGATGGCAGGGTACGTGTTTGGAGGCGTGATGGCAAAAGGATGGGCCCCGCCAACGTCATTCAACATGACCGTTTTGGAGGTGGCAGCGTCATGTACTGGTATATCATACCGTGGCAAGACTGACTTAGTAGCTATTCAGGGAAACTTAAATGCCGTTCGATACTGCACCGAAATTGTCCAGCCAGTGGTATTTCCGTTCTTGCGTCAAGGGCTTGCTAACATTTTTCAGCAAGATAATGCCCACCCACATGTCGCTCGGCACACGTTGGACCTTTAACAAACTAATGTAACAAGCAATTACTTATTGTCTACCCTACTGAATGGTTATTTTCAAAGCTAAATCAACTTTTAATTTTTGTCTGCTAAACCTTTGAATTTGGACAGGTCCAAAATTTTGCAAGAAAGGAAAGGGTTAATTTGGTTGAAATTCATCCACTAGTTTTTGAGATTTTTTTAGAGAAAAAGTTTACAGATGCAGGCTTGACCACATAATCTAACAATGTCAGTGCATTACAAAATGAGTGCTACCTATAGTAGTTAACACTGTTTTGATCTTATTTGTCTTTGATCTTTCGAATTTAGGATTTGTGATATTGAATTACGGTATTGCTCCCAAATAAGGTATTTAAAAACTGGCCTGTCATTGTGATTGGATGATGTCATAGTATTTTGGTTTAGCCGTATAATGCATTTTTGCTATGACAAACTCACTACATCATTATATCCTGCTAGCAATCCAAAAGGCCACAAAGCTACACACAAGGAATGATTTTATACTTGAGGAAACATGCAATTTCTACTTTTCCCACCATATTTTGTACAATACAGAATGGTTCATTTCAAATTGCACCTAATTTTTGTCAGCAATCCCTTTCTATTTGGACCAGTCTAAAATTCCAAAACAAGAGGGCCAGTGGCCCTGGCACTCACCTGAGATAAGGCTCTTTTTCTTAAAGGCCCAATACTAACTGGGTTGGGAGAAGACCTCCATTAAAAATTAACTTAAATCAACTAATGTTGCCATGCCAACCAATGCTTTAAACAGATTTCAAATATTTTAGTAATTATCAAAAAAGGGCAACCTAAGATAAATTTCTGCCAGTTTTGATTAAAATTGGACAAATATTTTGAAAGAGTTGCCTTATTTATTTCTATTCGAGCCCAATCACCCTGTGGCTCTAAAATTTTAGCAATTTTGAAAGGGGTCAATGTACTGATGCTTCATGCAAAATTCAAGATTCTTCAACTTCTAGGTCAGTTGGAGATCATTATTTTTTTAAGCTCACCTGAGCCAAACGTGCTCAAGGTGAGCTATTGTAATCGATAATTGTCCAGCGTATTCAGTCCATCAATCTGTCTGTAAACAATTATTGAAAAATCTTCTCCTCCTAAACCATAAGGCCTAGAGCTTTGATATTTGGTACATATAATCACCTATTGACCCTCTACCATAATACTTTAAAAAATAACTGCTCTCTTAACCTATTACAAGATGACAAAATTTTAAAACTGGTCCAAATTTAAAGAAGTTGCAGAAGACAGTTTCAAGTTGATACAATTTTTAAAATCTTTGTCATTTGGGGTAGAAAACATTGAAGATAATGAAGAAATTGCTTGTCACAAGCAATTTCTTCATTGTCTACAATGTTTCCTAACGTTTTTATATTGAAGGAGTTTAAAAACGACATTGTGTGGGAATGGGTAAAAATTAACCCTTTTCTGTGCAATCCCTGATTTTACAATGGAAATCTCTGAAAATCTCTTAAACCATAAGGCCAAGAGCTTTGATATTTGGTACATATCATAAGCTTTTGACCCTATACCAAAATATTTCAAAGAATTACAGTACTCTGAAATTAGCCCTTCTCTGTGCCATCCCTGATTTTACAAAGGAATAAAGCAGGAAATCTTTGAAAATCTTCTTCTCCCAAATGATAGGGCCTAGAGCTTTTGTATTTGGTATGCATCATCACCTTTTGACCCTCTAACAAATACTTCAAAGAATTACTGTACTCTCAAATTAAACCCTTTTCTCTGCAATCCCTGATTTTACAAAGGAAATCTTAGAAAATCTCCTAAACCATAAGGTCAAGAGCTTTGATATTTTGTACATATCATCAGCTATTGACCCTATACCAAAATACTTGAAAGAATTACCATACTCTGAAAATTAGCCCTTCTCTGTGCAATCCCTGATTTTACAAAGGAATAAAGCAGGAAATCTTTGAAAATCTTCTCCCAAAAAATAAGGCCTAGAGCTTTTACATTTGGTATGTATGATCGTCTTTTGACCCTCTACCAAAATACTTCAAAGATTTTTGCATTTACTGTACTTTGAAAATTAGCGATTTTCTGTGTGATCCAAGATTTTACAAAGGAATAAATAAGGAAATCTTTGAAAATCTTCTTCTCCCAAACCAAAAGTCCTAGAGCTTTTATGTTTGGTATACATGATCATCTATTGACCCTATACCAAAATACTTCAAAGAATTACCGTATTCTTAAAATTAGCCATTTTCTGTGGGATCCCTGATTTTATAAAGGAATAAAGAATGAAATTTTGTAAAGTCTTTTACTCCCAAACCAAAAGTCCTAGAGTTTTTGTTTGGTATGTATGATTATCTATTGACCCTATACCAAAATACATCTAAGATTTACTGTATTCTTAAAATTAGCCATTTTCTGTGGGATCCCTGATTTTACAAAGGAATGAAGAAGGAAATCTTTGAATGTCTTCTTCTCCCAAACAATTAGGCCTAGAGCTTTGATATTTAGTACATATAATCAGATATTGACCCTCTACAAAATTCTTGAAAGAATTACCGTATTCTGAAAATTAGCCCTTTTCTGTGCAATCCCTAATTTTAGATAGGAATAAGGAACAATAGGGCCTTATCGGTCACCTGAATCCAAATAGCAGAAAAACAAATACAAGTCCACCAGATTATGCTAAATACTAAATATCAAAGCTCTAAGCCTTTAAGTTTGGGAGGAGAAGAGTTTAAATTTTCATTAAATAAGCCATATGTAAAATTTGTGACATCTGGGAATTGGCTGATTTTAATCCTAAGGCAATTATTTTTACAATCTTCATAGAGGTCTACAAGATGATACTGTATAGCAAATATCAGAGTTCTAGACCCTCCTGTTTGAGAGAAGATTTCAAACAAATTTCACTATATAAGCCTATGTTTAATTTGTGAGATCTGTGAATGGGCTTATTTTAATCCTGAGGCAATAATTTTTACAATCTTGATAGAGGTCCACCAGATGATGCTGTATACAAAATATCTAAGTTCTAGGCCCTCCTGTTTGGGAGAAGATTTTTACAAATTTCACTATATAAACCCTTTGTGAACATTGTGTCGTCTGGGAATGGGCTAATTCTGTCTCTTGGGCCATGATTTAAACAAGCTTGATATAAATTCACCAGATGATGCTACATACCAAATATAAAAGCTCTAGGCCCTCTAGTTGAATGTGTAAAAAGTTAACCCACAACGACGGACAAAACAAGATCGCAATAGGTCACCATGACCTTTGGTCAGGTGACCTAATGATATCTTTGAAAACCTTCTTCTCCTAAACCATTAGCTCAGAGATTTGATATTTGGTATGTATTGATGTCTATACTTCAAAGCATTACCATATTCAGGAAATTAGTGCTATATGGTGGGATCATCAATGTACCTAGGATTTAAAGAGAAAATCCTTAGACGTCTTCTCCTGAAATAATTAGGTTTTGCTATATATCAAAGCCATGAACCATCATACTCAGGGGAGCGATTCAGGACCATCATGGTCCTCTTGTTTGAATTTTACTCTTGTTGTCAAAGCAACCAGAGTTTTCAACTGGTTCAAACTCTTTGGTTGAAATTGGCCTAGTGGTTTGGGAGGAGATGTCATTTTAAAAATCCTTCTTTATTTCTATTTAAGCCCCAGCCCTTGGACTCCCACCATTTGAACCTGAGGTTGATGGTTTTAGCAATTCTGAAAGAGGTCAATGTACCGATGCTTCATGCAAAAATATCTCTACGCCCTCTGGGTCTGGAGGAGATAATTTTTAAATATTTCATAAAAATTACAGTTTTGTTACCATGGCAACACTCTGTGCTCAGGTGACTTAAAAACAGGAAAAGCTTAAAAGAGTCAGAATTAAATCTGGTTAATTTTTCAGGAATTGCTATTCCTATAGACAAAAACACATTGATTATTGTACAGTAATTTATTGATTTGATAAATAAAGACAATTCGAAAATTCTGAATCGACTTTCTGCAAGATTTATACTTTATTTCCATCTTTTAACAGAGCATCAACATTTCACCAGATGACAAACTTTTTGATTGGTCAATATTGAAGGCAGTGGCATGACAGAGTAGTGAACACTTACAGTTTAAACTCAGGAAAACATCCTATCAACCCAATACCACACAAAATATTAGGTCCAAATTGTAAGAATTTGCAGACAATATTGCAAAATGCACTAAAATTGGAAATAAAGTACAAATTAAGGCAGAAAGCATTGTGAGAAATGAGAAATTGTCGGCAAGCAGTTTCACCTTTTTTCACAAAGTTTTCAATGATAATATTTCTTCAGGACATCAAAAAGCTGCATTGTGTGGTAAAGGGAGACAAAAAGAAATCGGTTTCCTAAATTCAGCATCTTCAAATACTGAAAAAAGTGTCTGCTGTGAAAATGAGAAATTATTCAGTATGTCAATTGAAATTGCAGAAAGCATTCTTGATAAAGCACTTTCAGCTCTTTTTTCTGATCAGTCAAGTCTGTTTGAACTAGTATACATCTCAAAAGTTGAAGACCCATATGTCTTAACCACAAAAATCAAAGCGATAGGTCTTTTAACAAAACAAAATGCAAATCGTCTATCCCTGGAATCTTCTGTGTTTAAGTATAGGTTATTTCCATTGTTTCTTGATGGAGAAATTCTTCTCGGAATCCTTCAACATTATCTAGAAATAGAGAGAAATAAGGATTGTAAGCAATTTCAAAGACTGATATTTGTTTGACAGGGATTTAACTCCCTTGCTTACAGGTAATTTGATGGAATACCTTACCATGTCTCTTTGTGGTTACTCACCAATTCATGAATCTCTCTTACACATTGAAGTTGTTTATTGCTTTATTCATTAATGAAAGATAACTGAAAGAGTCTCAACGATTTTGATGGAATCCTGGCCTTATGATCTCTTATCATGGCAGTTTGATTGAGGTAATAAACATTATTTGTAAAATATGTGGAATCAAAGGCAAATTATCCACTGGTGACCTAAATGTCTAAACCCTTGTCATGCTGAATAAAAATCCTGTTTAGAATTGCACAAAAATCAAGGGACAAAAACCAACCGAAGCACGTCAATATTTAATTTGAAAACTAATTTTATGAACAATTATGGTTTGAATGGGACAAACAGGTGGTGTAGACAAAGATCAGACTGCACATATGTGCAGTCTGAACTTTTTCTACAACTCCTGCTCAAACAGGAATATTCCAGGCTCAGCATGACAGGGTTTAACAATGGTAGCTTGAATATGCTGTAGATGACATTTAAGTCGCCAAACAAACAAAATTGCATAACATAGAATGTTGTGGTTCACAGTTTATATTTGATAAGGATGAACAATTTGATTGGTCAATTTTTTTTTATTGACAGCCACAATCCATAATCATCCAAGCATAAAGCCTTTTTCCGTGTGTGTGTTACACATGATTTTGGCATATAATATAGTATGATTTCTATACATCCAGGGTCATTATCTCTAAATACACTGAGTGAAATTCAAAAGAACTTGATGTATGATTCCTCATAAAAGTTCCTTGACAGGGGACAAAGAGGTCTTCAGGAAACACTAAAATAATTGCAAAGGGTACTTATACCCCTCCAGCATTTTGTCACTCAAATAGCACAGTTGACCTTTAACCTATGTGACCAAAAACAATATGGCACTTCCTTTGGTTGTTGGCAACAATAACATGAAGTTTCTTGGTTGTAGGTTAATTGTTACTAGAGTTGGAGCACAGAAACAAAATGTCAGCAGACCGTAACATGAACACGGACAGGCATGGTGACTCCGATATACAATAGTAGGGGGTATAATTACCTTTGCATGAATATCTGTTCTTATTGCAAGGATTATGACAAAACTTCTTCTTATTCTCTTTCTGTAGGGTATTTACAATTTAACCCATCCCCACACATTAATTTTTAGACTGGTCCAAATTTAAAGAAGTTGCAAACAACAGTTTCAAGATGAAAGTATTTCAAATATTGTTATCTTTATGGGCAGAAAACAAGATTGTAATGAAGAAATTGCTTGTCACAAGCTGTTTCTTTTTTTTCAACATTGTTTTCCTGCAGTCTCATCTTGAGAGCACAGGTAAGGCATAAATACTTTGACCATTTAAAATAATATTTTTTTCCAATTAATTTGGGGTGACATTTATGTTTGATTTCCCCACAAATGTAGTTTTTATTGCAATTTTCCACTTGCAACTTTTGGCGATATAATATGGAGTTATGCATACAACGTAGTAAATTTATCCCAATCTGGTTAAGTGATCAGACCTGAAGACAGATCAATCTTCGGAGAATATGACATGCTCAGACAAAGCAGCAAGCAACACAAAAGTAAAAGACTGGGATACCAACCTTTGCAACAGCTAATTCAAAGTCCTCTTGTGTCACATGGACCCTTCGTTCCCTTAAGGCATACATTCCAGCCTCTGTACACACTCCCTGTTTAGAAAAGAAGATGTAAGTAACCACTACATAATTGACCAATTGCTGGCCCGCTCACTTACTCCCTAGGCCGTGCCCATTAACTCCGACGAGTGTTCCACTTCAATTTCTAATGGCATTATTTGAAAAATGTATGGCCAGTAGCATGTAACAAAAAAGTAAAGTGGTTGGTTTGTGACCTAAACGTCATAACCACAGCTTGAATAAGATGAAGTTACGACGTTAATGTCACCAGACCAACGAAAAAGGTTAACAAAAATGGCGGCCAATTTAGGAGGTGAAAGCTCAGGTCTGGGCTGAATAAATGATTTGATTGGTCAGTTGATTCCTTGATTGACAGCCTCGATTGGTCAATTGATGGGTTACTAGTTCTGTCTACTCATGCCCCTTGGCCTGCCCACTGACTCCCACAGCAAGTTCCACTTTGATACTAAATGTTGTTGTTTTGCAAAATTTAAAGCCTGTAACATGTGCGAAATAAGCTGTATTTATGACGTATAAGTCGCCAAACTAACAAAAATGTCGACCAATGCTGGAATTCAAAGTTCACTTTTGGTCTAAATGAATGATTTAATCATCATGATACAAGAGGCCCATAGGGCTTTATTTGTCACCTTAGTACAAAGAGCACAAAATAGACAAAAGTCCACAAGATGATGCTACATACAAAATATCTCAATTTTGACCCTGGGGATATAAGTTATACAATCTTGATAGGGGTCCGCCAGATGATGATCCAGATGATGATACATACCAAATATCAAAGCTCAAGGCCCTCCCTTTAGGATACAAAGACTTTTAAAGTTTTGAATATATAAGCCTATGTTAAACTTGCGGCATCAGGGAACGAGCTAATTATGACCCTGGGGCCATAACTTATACAATCTTGATAGAGGTCTACCAGTGATACCAAATATTAGAGCTGTTTGTCTATTGATTTGGTAGAAAAATATTTTCAAAGTTGTCACTATGTAAGCTTATGCCCACCCCATGCTGTCATTTCTTGACAGATTTTTTTTCTTGTATAAACTTTGTAGTCCTTGCCCTAAAGACTCTAGATACCAATCCAGCAGCCAGTTCATGACAAGAAGATTTCTAAAGATGTACCCTTTCTGCCCCTAATGAGGCCCCCAGGGGAGATAACTCCATGACATATAGAAATCTGGAGCGCCTTCCCAAGGGGATGATTCCTGCTAAGTTTGGCTGAAATCCATCCAAGGGTTCTTCAAAGAAGTCAACAATATAACAAGAGGATCATGGTGGTCATATATCACTCCCCTGAGGGGAGTATGACAGCTTAATGCTTCATGATATATACAAAGTATCAAAACCCTACACCTAATTATTTGGAGAAGATTTTTTTAAAGATTTCCCCCTTTAATCCTAGGTATATTGAAGATCCTACCATTTATAGCTAATTTCCAGAGTATGGTAACTCTTTGAAGTACTTTGGTAGAGGGTCAATAGGCATCAATACATACTAAATATCAAAGATCTAGGCCTAATGGTTTGAGATAAGAAGATTTTCAAAGATATCCTTCTTTATTCCTTTCTAAAATCTTGGATTGCACAGAAAATGGCTCCTTTTTAGAATACAGTAATTCTATGAACTATTTTTGGTAAAGGGTAAATAGGTATTGATACACACCAAATATTAAAGCTCTAGGCCTTATGGTTTGGGATAAGAAGATTATCAAAGATTTCCTTTTTTATTCACATGTAAAATAAGGGATCACACAGAAATGGGCTAATTTTTAGAGTATGGTAACATACAATTTATTCTTTTTCCACAATATTTTCTACCTTGCTTAATGGTTATTTTTCAAATTAAATCCAACTTTAATTTTTATCTGCAAACCCTTTGATTTTGAACAGGTCTAAATTTTGCAAACAAGAGGGCCGTTGGCCCTGGGGCGCTCACCTGAGATAAAGGCTCTTTTTCTTTAGACAGTCTAATTTCATGTTAAGGTTAGGATTATGAAACAAGTGGGCCACACTTACAAATATAGACTATGAACCTGGGTATCCAAAAGTCTACATAAATAATTCCAAGGCTTTAGTGCTGACTTGAAAGAAGGAAAAAACTTTTTCCTCCCTCTGGATCCATGGGTAATAATTTCAGAAATAAGAAAGAAGTCTGTGAACTGATGCTTCATGCCTATAAGCCCCACCCCACCCCCCAGCTCTGCCACTGGAGACCTGAGGATCATGATTTTAGCTATTTTGTAAGAGGTCATTATACTGATACTTCATGCAAAATATTAAGGCTCTACGCCTTCTGGGTCAGGAGGAGAAGAATTTTAAAGATTATTATGAAATTTCACTTTTGTTGCCAAGGCAACCAGAGTTTTTAACAGATTTCAATTCTTTTAGCTATTTTCAAGGGTCACCACCTAAGGAACATTTCTGCCAATTTTGGTTCAAATCTGCCCAAAGGTTTGGGAGAAGATGTCATTTAAAACTCATTCTTTATTTCTATATAAACCCCACCTCCCTGGGGCTCCGCCCCTGGGGACCCGGGGATCATGATTTTAGCTATTTTGATCAATATACTCAGGCTTCATGCAAAATATCAAGGATCTACACCTTCTTGATCAGGTGGAGAAGATCTTTAAAGGCTATTTAAAATTTCACTTTTGTTGCCATGGCAACCAGAGTTTTTAATGGATTTCAATTCTTTTAGCTATTTTTAAGGGGACCACCTAAGCAACATTTCTGCCAAATTTGGTTGAAATTGGCCCTGTGGTATGGCAGGAGATGTCATTTGAATAATTGTTGGTTATTTCTATATAAACCCCAACCCCCTGGGGCTCCGCCCCTTGGGACCCGAAGATCATGATTTTAGCTATTTTGATCAATATACTCAGGCTTCATGCAAAATATCAAGGATCTACACCTTCTTGATCAGGAGGAGAAGATCTTTAAAGGCTATTTAAAATTTCACTTTTGTTGCCATGGCAACCAGAGTTTTTAATGGATTTCAATTCTTTTAGCTATTTTTGAAGGGGACCACCTAAGCAACATTTCTGCAAAATTTGGTTCAAATTGGCCAAGTGGTTTGGGAGGAGATGTCGTTTAAAGAAATTGTTGACGAATGACGGACGAAGGACAGAAGATAGACAAAAGGTGATCACAATAGCTCACTTGAGCGCTTCATGCTCAGGTGAGCTTCAAAGGGAAAGGTCAAGTTTAAACTGAATAAGTCTTGATGACCTGAATCACTCCACCAGCATGAGTTTTCTGACACAGGTAATTTAGTTTTCTTTGACACAGGATGCAATTCATTCTGGAAAGAATGATTTTTTTTTTTTCAATTTACTTTAAAGGATGTAACTTTCTTTCAATGCAACAAAAGAAATTTAGGCAAACATATGTTATTTCCCTTGCATCACTATTAATTCTCCACCTGAAATGAGCAAAATCCTCCAAAGCAATTGTTATAAACCTATGATTTTTCTAAATTTATCCGAGATTTCATTCAGACAAACATCTGACCAAGTTTCAAGATATCTGAGCCAAAAATGTGGTCTCTAGAGTGCACACAAGATGGACATTGCACAATGGATGCCAGACACAGCATGATCACAAAAGCTCCTCTTCAGCACATAGTGCCTAGGTGAGCTATAAATAAAAAAGCTGAGAGCAATATTTGTGGGTCAGTATTTCTTATGAAAATTAATCTCATAATCTACTCAGGTTAGAAACAGGTGTTGTAGATCACAACATACATACTGGCTGATCATCATTATGTCCAACAAAAACAAACAGGAATGTTTCAGAGATGAAGAGAATATTTTTTGTTTTCATTAAGGTATGAACTGAAAAACCTATACACACTTTATGAATACGCGAAGTGGATTCATACCCAAGTGTGATTAAGTTTTTCGGTTCACACCTTCATTAAAATAAAAAATACTCTCCTCATTTCTTATAACTTAAAAGCATCGAGCAAAAAAAAGCAAAAACTTTACAAATTCTATACTTTTTTGTATTGGACTATTTTGTGCAAAAAGAATAAAAAATTGCTGCGTTCTCAAAATTTTGTTCATGGAGGTATGAATTAATTTTTCAAACCAATCAGAACATTCGTTTCCGATAGTCGAAACTAAAAATGAATTATTATTGGTTCAGCTTGACAAGTATAATGAATTACCTTGACTTCTGCTCCTGAGGCACCTGGCATCATTTCTGCTATTTTTCTGAGATTTATGCCCCTGGTTAAGTTCATTTTCCTAGAATGGATCTTGAGAATATCCAACCTTGCCTGAAATTCAACAAGTTTGTTAGTTTAATTGGGACCCCAAAAAGGAAGCATTCTAGCAGCAGAGTCATACATAACAGAGTCACAAGTGGATGCAAATGCTCAGCTTTTCAAGCACTTGATAGTGGGTAAAAGAAAATTTTAAGTTGAAAAAGAGGTATTATTCAGTTAAACTGGAGGCACTTGAGTGCCTGTATCGCTTTGCAAGCCTGAATGTACTGATTAAGCAAATTTTGGTTTTCAGAAATTCAATATAACTGAATCTTATTCACCATGTGTGGTATGGATTGTGAAAGTGTTAAGTAATACAAGATATTACAAAATGTCTTTTTAATTTTGGACAATACTGAAAAAGATATTGATGCCGACACTGATCTTTGTATTTAGAATTTTTAAGCCCATTAACCCATGCAGAAAAACAATTAGGAAAACATTGTGGAAAATGAAGAAATTGCTTTCAACAAGAAATTTCTTCATTTTCCACAATGTTTTCTACCCAGACAACTGCAAAAATCTAAAATTTCATCAAACTTTGAATTGTAGTCTGCAACTCCTTTCAATTTGGACCAGTTTAAAATTTTGTTGAGTTGTCATGGGTTGACCAATCTCAAGATGATAAATAACTTACTTGAGACTGAGAAATAAAGGGATATCCAGAGCTCTAGATGAGAAGGGATGACAGAGTTCTAAAATCCTTTCTTCTATATAAGCCCTATGTTGTGGGTTCATAGTTGAATTGTCTCAATGAGATGATTCTAATGAGTCCCTACAGCATAGGGTTAATAGCAGTATCATTGAAATATTTACATCTAAAATCCGAAACATGTCCTTTATCTGTAGCTATGATATCTGAAACACTTATGCCCCCCAAATGGTAGTTTTCAGAAGTTTGACCTTGACTTTGTTAGATAACCTTAACCTTGGTATCAAAAGATGCAGATCAATGCAAAATATCTCCAAGCCAAATATTGGAATTGAACAAGCTCAAGTGATAGGAAATGTTAGTTATTTTGTTTTGCTAGGAATTTCATGAGAAATGGGTTAAATTTTCACATTGGCTTTAAATTTATGTCCTTCATAACATGTATATAAATGAAAAGCGTTGAAACATCAACTATGAACCTTGTATCTTGATTAGCAAAGATGAAATGGGAAATCTTAGGGTTTTTGGTTAACCCATTACTAGACAGCGATATTTTAGACTGGTCTAAAACATATTAAGCCTACCTATAATAAAGATATCTTGTCATGTTTCTCAGATTGTCACAGATTCAGTTATTCCTTTCCACAAAATCCCAATTTTCACGTCCCTCAAGAAGAGCTTTGGAAAATATTACGGAAAATGAAGAAATTGCTTCTTACAAGGAATTCCTTCATTTTCCAGAACCTTTTCTACCAACAAGTACAAATACATTTAAAATTCTATAAACTCAAAATTGTTGACTGGCTGTCTTTCAATTTGGGCCAGTCTAAAATTGTGTTGTGTGGTAATGGGTTAATCTTATAATAGTACAAACCTCTTCATTTGGTGGAGGAAATTCAATTTTTCTGTCTATTCGACCGGGACGTAGTAAAGCTGAGTCCAAAATATCAATTCTATTTGTAGCCATTATCACCTGAAATAGGACATAATAAATTTACAATCTACGATAAAAATGATAGGCTATTGACTGAATTCAAACAGAACTCATATAGAGATTCAGATAGAACCACTATGACTCAATGAGGCTAGGTTCAAATCTAACTTCAGTAAATATACATCTCAGGTACTCTGGCCATGTTGTTTGGAGAGTCACAGATTTAAGCGATGATTGCTTACTTTTATATTGTTACTGAAGTAATTAACTTAAATCAAAGTTCTTGGGTTATAAGTAACAAAGAATTGGACAGATCTGACCTTCAAGGACTAGAAAAACTAGAAAATGATTGAAGAATTTTACTCATTGCAGCAAATTGACACTTTTTGATGCCCCCAAGAAAAAAAAAGCATTTCTGCATTGTGGAAAATGTTTTTAAAGAAATTTCATCAACTGAAAATTCTCATCTGCAAAATTTTTATATTCATTCAAGTCTTCAATTATGATGGAGATATCAAACGAAGCTAGTTTGCTTAGTTTATGGTAGAACATAAAACAAAAAGTTACCCTCATTTGTTTACTCACTTAACTGTTAATTCTGTTCTAAATGAATGATTAGATTGGTTAAGTACTTTTTTTTAATTGTAAGCTGTAATCAATCAATTTACAAATTGAAAGTTCACTGATTGTTGAGTAGTCTAAGTGAGAATGTTCACAGTTTCAACAGTCATAATTTCTCATTCTCAAGCCGTATAACTCCCATTCTCAAGCCGTATAACTCCCATTCTCAAGCCGTAAAACTCACATTCTCAAGCCGTAAAACTAATTTCTGATGAAGCAATGTTAACACACCTTAATATTCTGTTTTGGTTCGAACCCATCTAACTGATTAAGAAGTTCTAACATTGTTCTTTGAACTTCACTGTCACCTAAAATAATAAATACAGATTAATGAATAAAGACCAATATTCAAGCTATTCCCATATTCCCACACAGTAAGTCTTGTTAATCCCCCCCCCCCCCCTACCGAACAAAAAAGCCTTTGAGAACATAGTGGAAAATAAAGAAATAGCTTGCAAAAACAATTTCTTCAGTATCAACAATGTTTTCAATCTATAATGCTAAAAAATTAAGATTTCTTCAACTGAAAATAGTCGTCTGCAACTTCTTTCAATTTGGACAAGTAAAAAAAATTGTTGTTCAGGAATGGGTTAAGCCATCAGATACATATACAACATTCATAACTGCTTATAGCATGTTACCTTGGTACCAAACATCAATTTTAGCTTGTCACAAGCAATTTTTTCATTATCTACAATGTTTTCTTCCCCAAAAGACAAAGATTTTTCAGAATTTTTCAACTTGAATCTGTCATCTGCAGCTTCTTTGAATTTGGAATAGTCTAAAAGATTAATTGTACACTCAACAGTATTTAACCCTTGTCATGCTGAACCCGGAATATTCCAGTTTTGGCAGGAGGTGTAGACTAAGATCAGACTGCACTTATGTGCAGGCTGATCTTAATCTATACCTCCTGCCTGTACTTTTCCTGCCAGAGTTGCTAATGAAGTGGATTTCTAAAAAAAATTTTGATTTTTGAACAAGTTCTATCAGTGCTTTCAGCCCTTTGATTTGACAGCAATTTAGTAAAGTAATTTATACAGCATGACAAGGGTTAAGTTATATTGCAGTGACTGGTGACTTATCCATGTCTGAGTTTCTCAAATAGAACTACAACAACATTCAATCTGAGCAACCAGCTGCTTTTTCCATCAACACTTCTCAATGGTAAAAGGTTGATTGATTAATGTTAAGGTTTAATGTCACCTTTAACAGTATTTCTGTCATATCACATCGGCTGGAGCATCAAACTGTGGAATCCTTGTATTTCTCACACCAGTAAAACCACTACATCCTTTTTGAGATTCCAAATGCTCATCCCACATATGATTATCCACCCATTGGTGGGGGACTAATATTGAAACGGATTTTTGCCGCGGCCAGGGATTTAACCCAGGACCCAATGACTAGGAGCCCTATGCTAGCACTACCACTGCACTATGACTACGGCCTTCAATGGTAAAAGACGATGCCACAATAACTTTTTCACACATCAAATAGAATGTCAGCCATTCTAGAGCTCAAACTAAGGACCCCAGCATATTACTGACTGAGCTTATTGGGCTCAAGGCCAAGTCACTTAATTAGGTATATGATGGTTCAATGTTCTTTTCAAAAGTATTTCAATTATCTCCAAGCCACTGTTGTACCTAACCATAGCTTTCTGTTGTTTCTCACACCAGTAGTCATCCCACTTTGACAAACTACATAATATTTGCTCATTGGTGACAGACAAGCATGTTCTCATGACTTGTCAAATGTCAGAAAAAATATTGGTCGAGCTGGGGTTTAAATCATGATTGAAAGCACAGTATGTTACAAACTCAGCTAGCCTGGTTTGGCGTAAAGATATTTAGACAAACGGCATACCTCCTGATCCGCTCTCAAGCCTAGAAGATCCTATAGAGTCTATTTCGTCCATAAATATAATGGATGGTGCATGTTCTCTGAAGTAGATAATAAAGACAGGTTTGCATGTTTTTCTTTAACTAGTTTTTCAGTTATTTCAAAGAAAAGTTTACATGTTTATGTAGGAAGTACTATGTGTAGATTCTAGGAGAACCAAGAATGAAAATAATAATGTGCGATATCATAATTTTGAAACCAAAACATTTTAACTACAGCTTCACCCATTCCCACACAATTCCGCCTTTTTAGGCCCTCGAGAAAAGAGCAATTTCTTCAATGTCCACAAAGTTTTCCGGCAAAATTACTTCTTTAATTCCACCAACTTGAAATTATTGTCTGCATCATCTTTCAGTTTGGACCAGTCTTAAATTTTGTTATGTGGGAATGAGTTAAATAGGCTGTAGTCATAATGTTTGGCCACCTAGTAGGGGCCAGTGGCCAAAGAATTTTAGATGCTTTCTAGCAATAATGACAAAACAACAACCCCGATTTCTTGTCAGATATAGAAGGAAATAATGAATGAAGAACAAGGAAATGAATAAAGACTTTGGATCTTTCAATCCTATTGATTCTTTTGTGATGTACAAGTGTAGTATATCATTGTAACATTCCCACTAGGAACTGTTATTTCTTATCCCGACAAAACTGAACTCAACTATTTCCAGTTTCAATGTTTTGAGAGTTAATTGTGACACTGTTCTAAGTGTACTATGTATAGACACTTTTATAGGGGTTTTTGAGTATATAATCCTACCACATTTGACTCAAGAGTTACTTGTTTGAGTTTATATTGTTCAAGCTTGTCTGTTTATCCAAACAAAATGTATTCGTGAAACATGTTGCCCCCAACAGTCTTTTTTCAGAATTGTGACCTTGATACATGACCTTGAACTTGGGTGGATGACCTAAACCTTACAACAAACTGATGCCTATCAATGAAAAATATGTCTAAACCATGAGCCATGTATCTTCAACTGTGTTTAAGTTGACCTTGCTAAGAGACCTTGACCTAACAATCTACTGATACCAATCAATGAAAGGAACCTATGTCCCAAATATGAGTCACGCATCTTGGAAGATGTTTGAATTACAAGGAAAATGTTAAGCTTCTGAGTAAAGTTGACCTTGACCTATACCTATCAAACCAAGGAACCTATATCCCAAATATGAGCAATCTATCTTGAAAGTTTTTTTATTAAGTTGACTAAATAAAGTGACCTTGACCTTGATTGATGACCGTGAACTTACAACCAACTGATACCTATCCCTAATATCAGTCACACATCTTGAACTGTGGTTGAAAAGAGCAAAATAATAGGTTTTTGTGTTAAGTTATTACATTAGAGACCTTGATAAGTGACCTATACATTGATGGATGCCCCTGATCTTAGAAGCAACTGATGAATATTTATTTAAGAGGCCTATGTCCCAAATATATCCCATGTATATTCTTTGGTGATTGAATAACAGCAAAAATGGTAAGTTTTTGTGTCAAGTCTACTGCTTGCACATGGACGGGGGCATAAAAACTAAATAAAGCAGTTCTGATTTTAATAACAGATTTAAGATTTTTCACTGGTAATGCAGGACCTAAAATTTCAACAAGAGGGCTATGGCTGCCCTATACAGCTCACTTGATCTTCAAAGCTGTACACAATACTGTCATAGTTTGCAGAAATTTGGGAGAATACCATAAAGCAATAATTTATACAAACTTTGAGAGCTCTAGGCTGATAAATGACTAGGGAAAAGATTTTTTACAGGTTTTCTTCTTTATCTACATGTACAAGCTAGGAACTCACAACATAGGGCTTATGCTTTCCAAGAGTAATATTTTTGTGTGTGATTGTGATAAAGTACCATCAGGCAACACTGCATGCAACATTTGAAAGTCTAGGCCTTCTGCTAGGAGAAGAGTTTTCACAGTTTTGTATAGTCCAGGACCAGACAACATAGAGCTTATGTTGATCCCATAGTAATGTAAATAA
Source organism: Fragum fragum (assembly GCA_946902895.1). NCBI lineage: Eukaryota > Metazoa > Mollusca > Bivalvia > Cardiida > Cardiidae > Fragum > Fragum fragum. Next base: position 44,261,022 of record OX336377.1, on the reverse strand, counting down.
TGGTAGTTAAGTAGAGTGACATAAGATTACTCTGAAAGCAATATATTTACAAACAAAACATGCTGACAAGCAAAAAGGCTTATACTTTCGGAAAAGAACATTTCTCAAGACTTCCTTCTATGGTAAAACCAGGAACCCATAACTAACGGCTTACGGTTTTCCAAGAGTAATAATTTCAAATATTTTGATGAAGTGACATTAGGTAATTTTGCATACAAAATCTGAAAGCTATACAATGTTTGGTTTAGGAGGAGATTTCTATAGATTTCCTTTTTTATCTGAAACCATCAGCATAGTCCTCCACGAGTATTCATTTAACCCATTCTGGTACGAGAATATTTAAGACTGATCCAAATTGAAAGAAGATGCAGACAACAATTTAATGTCGACGAAGTTCTAAAATTCTGTGTCTTTTGAGGTAGAAAACATTGTCCACAGTGTTTTTGAAAGCTTTTTTCTTGAGGGGTGTAAAAAGGAGGGATTGTGTGGAAATGGGTTAAGATTTTGGTAGAAATACTGTATGCAAAATCAGCACCTGCATAGAGAACTAGTTATGTTAAATTCCTCACCTTGCCATGACAAAAAGTTCTCGCACCATTCTAGATCCCTCTCCGATAAATTTCTGTACAAGTTCGGACCCAGATACTCGTATAAATGTACATTCTGTGTGATGGGCCACCGCTCTGGCTAACAGAGTTTTCCCAGTACCTGGTGGACCATACAACAACACACCCTGAGAAATGAATAGAAAGATCAAATCATATGTTTTTACTAATAAACAGGAAAATTTCTTCTGTGGAATGTTTAAAGATATAAATTTTAATTCATAAATTTTGTCAATAGTTTGTTGCAATCTTTGCCTGTAAAAAGCATATCAAAGGTAAAAGTGATTTTTTAACACAACAATTCATGTATATTTACTATATTCTCAGATGAAAGGCTAGTTAATTACCAGACGACAATATTTTAGACATGTCTGACATCACAGACAACAATTTTTAGTTGATGAAATTTAAAAAAAAACTTCGTCTTTTGGGGTAGAAAACATTGTCAATAATGAAGAAATTACTTTTTGCAAGCAATTTCTTCATTTCCCCATAGTGTTTTCTAAATCTTTTTGTATGAGGGGCTCCAATGAGGGGCTTCAAAAATGGGACATTTGTGGGAATGGGTTAATGAGTATATCATACACCGATTTTGTTTGTATGCTTAGCCTCATATATAGACACCAGCAATGTGTCACTAAAGAAGATGTAACAGAGGATTTACCCTGGATTTGATATTGTTAATGTGATGGTTGTTATTATTTCATCCATTGCAAATGGCAAAATTTTAGACTGGTCTGAATTGAAAGAAGTTAAACACGACAATTTTGATTTGGCTAAATTAAAAAAATCTAAATTTCTTCATTTTTCACAATATTTTCAGGGGAGTAAAAATGCAGGATTTTATGGGAATGGATTAATTAAGTTGCAGTAAAATCATTTTGAGAAAACTTTACTGCTTTATGTCCTTAATTAGGACACAGATATATGCATTTATACAGTAGCTCGATTTCACTTTGTTTTCACAGTGAAACTTTTTGAGGCCCCTCAATAAAAAGCAATTGGGAAAACAACAATTATGCCATATGGTCCACCAGGTAACAAGCAATTTCTTTATTTTACACGATGTTTTTATCCAGAAAGTTGAAAAGCTCAGAAATTTCATTAACTTTAAATTGTCCTCTGCAGCATCTTTCAATTTGGACTTCAATTATTGCTGACTGATAATAAGTTAAGACTGGAAAGAATAATGACAATTGAGCACGTGCGTGACATTTCCAACATGTGCGCTGAGTAAAGTCTCAGATCAGCCTGTGCCTCCGCACAGTCTGATCAGAGTCTTCACTCTGCGCTCTGTAGATAGATACTGACCCAAAGCTTCTTTAAACAATCAGCGACTATTCTAACTGCCCTGAATGGCTGTCCAGGGTGCTCAATGTGTGCGAGTCACGCACATGCAAAATGGTTTGAAATGTCACGCATAGGCTCAATTAATAGATTGCCACTGTCAGTCAAATAATCAAATTGACCAATCGAATCATTCATCTAGAATTGAACTTGAATGTTGACCTTTGACCTCCAAGATTAATGTCAAACATTTTTTTGATAGCTTAAACATAGTAACTACAGCTTTATCAAGCTGCAAGTACAATGATTAGGTCAGAAACCAATGATTTGCCTTAAGCCTACCATCATGAATTGCCTCTTTCCTTATTGTGATGTGTGTGTTTTTTCAAAATCTTCATGACCATGAATAAGTAGTATTTGATTCCTTAGTGGAACTACCCTGATTAACCCATTCCCACACAAGCTATTCTATTTTACCCCTCTAGAAAAAAGATTTGCAAACACTGTGGAAAATCTAACAAGAGGCCCGTGAGGGCCTGAGACACTCTACTGGTTATCAAGTTTTCAAAGAAATCTGACATTTAAGGAAGTTAATTACTCAAAGAAGTATGCATAAAGAAAAAAAAGGGCTTTATCCCCTTTATCATTTTAAGCAACAATCCTCAAGGCCCCTTTTCCTGTGTTTCATGATGGATCCACTCCATTTCCAAAAGAAAGTTACCTTATGACCCTACAATCATTCTGTCAAATTTTCATCAGAATCTGACAATAATTGTGGACTTTATCACATAAACATGATTGTTTTGAATGAAAATCAATAAGGCCCCTTTTCCTGTGTTTTCTGATGGATCAATTTCATTCCAAAAGGAACTTTCCTTACAACCCTGCAATTGTCCTGGGAAATTTAAAAGACAATTTGATAATGATTGTGATCTTCATCACATACACAAGAATGTTTTAAATGATAATCTGTAAGTCCCCTTTTCCTGTGTTTCGAATGCCACAATTATTCCATGCATCTTTGAAGAGAATCCGATAAAACTGTTGACTTTATTGTGTTAACAGAACAGAACAGAACAGAACAGAATATTTATTTAACAATCTGACTTGAACACATATGGTTCATCGTCAAAATACAAACATAATAAATCACATGCATGAGTACGTACATATTTTTAACAAATAAATAAGGAATAAAATGCGGAAATAATGAAGAAGAAAGAGTCCTAATTGATATTGTATATCAAAAGGTTCAAAAATAAATCATCATAGGCATTTAAGAAGGAGTTTCAGTTGGAAACAATGTTCAATTCATTTTTTCTTTTATGCATTGCTTTGTTATAATAAATTCCAATACCGTTAAGAGTTTTCACGTTTTCTGAGTTCAATAATTCTATCAATTTTAACATATTCGGTTTATTGTAATAATATTTTTTCAAATATAATTTCCTAATGTCTTTATATGCTGGACATACTAATAGAAAGTGAAATTCATCTTCTAACTGATTCAAGTTACATAGTTTACAAATTCTCTCGTTTCTGGTAATGTTTCTATGGCGTCCCGTTTCAATTAAAAGCTGGTGGGCTGATAAGCGTAACTTGGTCAAAGCATTTCTATAAGTTGGTATTTTCATTTTGATAATATAAGCAGAACAACAAAAACTATCTTTTAAATTTCTGAAAATTAATAAAGATGTTCGGCTGCTAATATCCTGAAACCATTCACTAATATATATATCGAGTAATCTGTTACGAAGAATAGGCAAAAATGCCTTTAAATTGACTGATTCTGGAAATAACCACACATCATAAAATCCAGTCTTTTGTAGTAATTCTTTCACTTTGAAAGTCCAAAGATTTGAACTGTTTATGTTAGATATTTCATTTATAAGTACATGCAGGATACAATTAGATTTTTTTTCGGAAAATAATTTGATAAAGTATTTGATTATTCTAATTTTTATATTAATATGAAGTGGATATCTGCCTAGTTCCCCATAAATGGCCGAATTACAAGTTGATTGTTTGACGTTTAAAATTCTTCTAAGAAATTTTCTATGTACACGTTCAGTAAGTTCACTTGTCATAAAACCCCAGACTTCGCTCGAATAATATATAATAGATGCAACAAAAGAGTCAAATAAATCGAGCATAATTTTTAAAGGGATATCTTTGTTTTTGGTAATATACAATAATTCACTCATTGATCGTGTTGCTTTTCCGTTTAAAGTCTTAAGAGCGTCCAAAAAGGATCCATTACTGCTAAAAACCAAGCCTAAATAATTGAATTTAGTCACGATTTCAATATCATTTCCTGAGTATGTGAAACTCAAATTATTGTGGGAATTTCTACCGCGATGGAAAATTACTATTTTAGTTTTTTCAACATTTACCTTAAGTTTCCATTTATCACAGTATTTTTCAAAAGCATTTAATAAGTCTTGTAGTCCTTTAGCTGTGTCGGATATTAAAACTGAATCATCAGCAAAAAGTAATAAATATATCGACAACTGACCTATGCTAAAATAATCTGTAGTATTTTGCATTAAAAAGAGTTCGATGTCATTAATAAATAGAGAAAATAAGATCGGCGAAAGTGATTCACCTTGTAACAAACCTACGTCATAATTGTATAGCTCTGAAATAGAGCCCATGTGTTTTACGCACAATTTAACATCGTTGTATAACGAACGAATCAAATTTAAAAGTTTACCGGTAATATTATTATTAATTAGTTTAAACCATAAACCATTTCGGTAAATTGAATCGAAACATTTTTCTAAATCTATAAAACAGCAATATAATTGTTTTTTATCGTAAAATTGCTTTTGGATGAAAGAATTCAAAATAAAAATTGCATCTACTGTACTGTAATTACATTTGAAACCAAATTGGGCGTCACTGAGAACATCATATTTAATTGACCACGCCTTAAGTCGTTCATTGACCAATGAAGTGAAAAGCTTAGAAAAACAGCTGGTCAAAGTAATTCCGCGATAATTGGTTAAATCGGAATGGTCACCCTTTTTATGTATAGGTACAATTACACCCTGTGACCAAGATTTCGGAAATGTATTTTTTTCTAGTATATAATTAAATAACTTCAGTAACGGTTTATCTAGGTAATCAATGCTTTCTTTAAAATATTCATAGATAATATTATCTGTAGAGCATGCTTTATTTGAACCAAGTTTTGTAACACAATTTCTTAATTCTGTTGTAGTAAATGGTAAATCTAATTCTGAAAAGGTATTCTCATTATTTTCTGAGTTGTCAAAATTTTGTAAAAATTCCTCACATTCTAAATCTTTATGCGTAGAATTATCAGATGATAAACTCTTAAAGTATTCTAAAAATTCGGAGAGATCGATATCTGATCCATTGTATTGTTCCTTTTTTTGTCTAAACATTCTCCAGAAATCTCTTGGTTTTTTGTTTTTCATGTTTTCCAAATTTATTGCAATTTTTCTGTTATATTTTCGTTTGGCACTTTTACATTGGTATTTATAATCACGTTTTTTAATGAGAAAATCTTGTCTGTTTGCATCATTTTTAACTAAGTTATATTGCTTGAGTGCCTTTTCATAGATAGCTCTTTATTTTTACAGGTATCATCAAACCATTTTTTCATAGTATATTCACTTTTGCAAGAAAAATCGGTACTTTTTGTACGTTTACTGCGTTTTTCGAAATACTTATTTCCGGTATCATTCAAATAATCAGTAAACATCTGAACCAAATTATCTGGATCACAATTCTGTGAAATATTTTCCTCTAATTTTTCATTAAAATATTCAATTGACAAAGAGATATCGTTAATAAAATGTGTCTTATAATCATCATTCCACCTGTATGAAACGTATTCGCCCCGATTCGTATGTGAATCGTTGCTTTTATTTATCTGAAAACTAAAGGATATAGGTGCGTGGTTTGAAAAAATAGTAAAATCATGTACCTCAAATTCAAAAATAATATCAAAATTATTAAAACTAGTCAATATATAATCAACAGTGCTTTCCCCATTATGGGTAAAACAAGTAAATTTACCAATATTACAGTCTCTACCTACTCTGCCATTAACAATATTCAAATTTACAGATTTGCACATTTCTAATAGACAGTCCCCAAACCGATTTGATCCCCTGTCACAAAATGCTCGAGGGGTAAAATCCGTTATGACACCATCTGACTGATCTTGGTCGATAAGCGGTTGGTCGTGATCGATATAATCTTTTTTACCTGCAATCCGTGCATTTAAATCTCCTAAAATAAAGACTTTACCTCCTAAATTTTGAAAGTATCTAGTGTCGGACTCGATTTTCTCAAAAATATCAAAATCAATATTTTCGTAGATAGGTGAACCTTCAGGAGCAATATAAGTGGAACAAATATAAATATTTTCTGGTATATTGAAAAAGGTTCTGTCTAATTTAAACCATTGTATGCAATCAATCGAGTTTCGGATTAATTTTACTCCACGCGAAAAACAGTTTCTAACGTAGAGTAAAATCCCTCCGCTGCTTCTTTTCGCTCGCTTGTTTTGAAGCTTTCTGTACGAATGAAAAAGCGTATAGTTATTTAAAGATATATTAGAGTTCTTATTTGTCCATGTTTCAGACAGAAAAATTAAGTCATAACTATTAATCAATCTTAAGAATTCACTGTCACTTAATTTATCTTGGGTAAGACCCTCTACATTCCAATGTAAACACTTCACATTACTCCCGCTATTGTCCTATTGTTGACTATTACCCGGTGTTGTTGGTTCTCGATATAATGACCCATTTATGTAGAGTCTATCCATAACGAGAAACGCTTCTTTGCCGTCGTCTCTGGCTTTTTTCAAAATGGGAAAGAGTCTTTTTCTTGCGTTGACGACTTCGTGTGGGAACTGTTGAGCTATGCCTTCTGGTCGAGCGAGCTGATCAGCGCTACGTCGTACCCTCTCTCTGTCGGGATAGTAAGCGAACTTCGCAACAATGGGACGTATTTTGTCTTTATTAAAGCGCCCAATTCTGTGTGCGCGATGTAGTTTGATTTCAGTCTTTGCATTTTCAATATTACACTTTGTCTCGATCATTGTCAAAACTTTATTTATGCAGTCATCGTCTCTCTCTCCTTTTTCCTCGGGGATACCAAAAAATAGTAAATTATCTCTCATGCTTCTGGCTTTTAGGTCAGTTACTTCCCTTTTCATTGTCTCCGTTTGCTCGGTTTGTTGCTTTTCTATGCTTTTTAGACTGGCTAACGTTTTGCTGATTTCTTCCTGTTTATTTTTCAAAGATTCAATTGTTGTTGAATCAAAATCCCTGCTATTCTCAATATCAGTCACTTTTTTTTCAAGCTTTGTCACTTTGTCATTTATTTGGTCTAATCGATAATTGATTGATTGTACTGTTTTTTGGATGTTATCTAACTGAGTGAGTTTATTATCGATTAGGTCTAGTCTTTGAAGTACAGTGGAAAACTGGTCACCTCCCGTTAGATTGAAATAGGTCGGAGGGGTGTTATAAGTAGGGGTATTATATGGTGACACATGACTCTGCGCCTGTGCTGTAGGTAGCTGTGGCGAGGCAAAACTCTGTGGATAGTTCACAAAATTACTATTTGTAGATGCTTGAAATTGACTTTGGTTGTTCATAATGTCTATTTGTTGTGGTTGATTACTCGTTTGATTACTCATACAACTATCATTTACAGGTTTTTCTTTTGTACTCACTGTAGCCCGCCTTTTTTCTTTGCCATTGTTCTCTGGTGTGATTTTGCTTGACGATCGTTTTCTTCCCATAATAAGTCCATAATATCAAATTTTCACACAGACGCATAGTTATCCATACTTTGTAAACTGTAGACACTATTTTTGATCAAATTAAACAGTTATTTGCCCATTTTTACTATTTTTCTCCTTCAGCTTTCGAAAACCGCGTCCATACCTCACGCATGCGCATAACTAAGATATTAAAATCAAGTTCTCATAAGGATCCTTTTCCCGTGATATTTCACTGCTGGTTTTATCATTCTGTGAAAGTTAAAAGTGAATCCCATGAAATATTGGGACTTCATTATGTTTACTAGAATATTTAAAAAAAAAAAAATCATATGGCCCCTTTTTACATGATACTTGATGGATTGTACCCAGTTCTGAAAGAACCCTTTAAGTGATTGTACAATCATTCTATGAGATTTTGAAGTGAATCCGGTGAAATCAAGGGACATCATTGTGTAAATCAGAATATTTAAAAAAGTTTTTCATAAGGCCCCTTTTTATGTGACACTTGCCATAATCAGATCCACTGTCAAAATCAACAATTGGAATGATGGTACAATCGATCTGTGTATTCTGTGGAATTTATTGTGTTAATGAGTTTATAGTGAAATCTTCATAGGGCCCCTTTTCTCATGATACTTTACAGAACAAACCATATTTCAAAAGGAACAATTCTAATGAAGGTACAATCAATTAGAATCAATGAGGCCCCTTTTTCCGTGAAACTTAACAAAACAGACCCATAGTACAAAGGAACAATCCTAATGATAGTTTGAAGAAAATGATAAAGACTGAGGACTTTATTGTAATAATGATGTTTTGTAATAAAATTTTTATAAGGTCCCTTTTTTTGTGTCACTTAACCAATCAGACCTTATTTACAAAGAAACAATCCAAATGATGGTGCAATCATTCTATTAAAGTTTGAAGAGATTCTGATAAAGACTGAGGACATTCTTGTGTTTATGAGGATTTGGATATAATTTTTCACACAGCCCCTTTTCCAATGATACTAGACAGATCAGGCCCAATTTGGAAAGAAACAATCCTAATGATGGTACAAACATTCTGTGAAAGTTTGAACAGAATCTGATGAAAACTGCAGACTTTATCTTGGTGTAAAACTTTTAAAATAAAATTTTCATAAGGCTCCTTTTCCTGTGATACTTGAAGGATCAGGTCTCATGTCAGCATCAACAATTGTGATTATTGTACAATGATTCTGTGAAGGTTTGAAGAAAATCCAATGAAAGCTCTGGACTTGGTTACAAGAATTATAGATAAAATTCTCAAAAGGCCTTTTCCCATGATACTAGACAGATCACGCCTAATTTGAAAAGAAAGAATCCTCATGATGGAATAATCATTCTGTGAAAGTTTAAACAGAATCTGATGAAAACTGTTGACTTAATTGTGGTACAAGGATTTTAAAATTAAATTTCATAATGCTCCTTTTCCTGTGATACTTAACGGATCAGGTCAAATGCAAACATCAACAATCATTGTTATTGTACAATTATTCTGTGAATGTTTGAAGAAAATCCGATGAAAGCTCTGGACTTGGTAACAAGGATTTATAAATGAAATTTTCATAAGGCCCCTTTTCCTGTGTTTCTTGACAGTTCAAACCCTCTTATGAAAAGAATGATAGTTATGACCTTCCAATCATTATGTGAAAGTTTCAACAAAATCTGATTAAAGCTGTGGACTTCATTGTGTTAACAGGGTTCTATTAATTGAATTTTCATATAGCCCCTTTTCCTATGTTTCTTGATGGAATTGAACCAAAACCAAAGGGAACTCTACTTACAAAAGTATAATTATTCTGTTTGAGTATAAAGACAACCCCATCTCATCTGCGTTAATTAAGATTTTTTTAATTGAATTTTCCTAAAGCCCCTTTTCCTATGTTTCTCAATGGATCAGACCCAATTTGAAAGGAACAATCCTTATGATGGTACAATCATTATGTGAAATATTGAAGTCAATCAGGTGAAATCTAGGGACATGATGTGATAACTAAGATTTTTTTATTAAATTTTCATAGGGCCCCTTTTCCCATGAAACTTGATGGATCAAACCTACTTCCGAAAGGAACAATCCATTTAATGTAATAATCATTCTGTGAATGTTTGAAGAGAATTTGTTGAAAACTACGGACTATATTGTGTTTCAATCCAATCTTTATCCGGCCCCTTTTTCCCATTGTCCTTGACTGATCATACCAAATTTTGAAAGGAACAATTCTTATAATAGTACAGTCATTCTGTGAAAGTTTGAAGTCAATCAGATGAAAACTGTTGACTCTAGAGGCTTAACAAAGATCTTTGAATTAAATTTTCGTAAGGCCCCTTTTCCTATGTTTCTTGAGGAATCATATCTGATTCCGAAGGAACAATCCTTATGATGGTACAATCATTCTGTGAAAGTCTGAAGAGAATCAGTTGAAGATTGTTGGCTCTAGATTAATGATGAGGATTTTTTATTAAAATTTTTATAAGGCCCCTTTTTCCTGTGTTTCTTGACGGATCATACCCAATTTCGAAAGGAACAATCCTTGTGATAGTAAAATAATTCAGAGAAAGTTGAAGGGAATCCGATGAAAACTGTTGGCTCCAGAGTGTTAACGAGGATTTATTAAAAGATTTTTCAATTAAATTTTCATAAGGCCCCTTTTCCCATGTTTCCTGATGGTTCTGACCCTATTCCCAAAGAAACAATTCTTATGATGGTACAATCATTCTGTGTGAGTTTGAAGGGAATCTAATGAAAACTGTGGACTCTAAAGTGTTAACGAGGATTTTTTATTGAATTTTAAATGAAATTTTCATAAGGTCCCTTTTCCCACATTTCAAGATGGATAAATCAAAATTTCAAAAGGAATGATCCTCATGTTGCAAAAATCATTCTGTGAAAGTTTGAATTGAATGTAATGAAAACTGTGGACTCTTGAGTGTTAACAAGGATTTTTTATTGAATTTTCGTAAGGCCCCCTTTTCCGTGTTTCTTGGCTGATCATACCCATTTTGGAAAGGAACGTTCCTTATGATGGCACAATGATTCTGAGAAAGTTTGAAGAGAATCCGATGAAACTGTGGACTCTATGGCGTAAAAGAGGATTTTTTAATGGAATTTTCAATAAAATTTTCATAGGGCCCCTTTTCCCCCGTTTCTTGACGGATCATACCCATTTTTGAAAGGAAAGATGCTTTTGATGGTACAATCATTCTGAGAAAGTTTGAAGAGAATCTGATGAAAACTGTGGACATTTTTAATGGAATTTTAAATTAAATTTTCATAAGGCCCCTCTTCTCATGTTTCTTGAGGGATCACACGAAATTTCAAAAGGAACGATCCTGATGTTTGAACAATCATTCATGGAAAGTTTGAATTGAATCTGATAAAAACTGTGGACTCTAGAGTGTTAACAAGGATTTATTTATTAAATTTTCATATGGCCCTTTTTCCCCTGTTTCTTGACAGATCATACCCATTTTTAAAAGGAACGATCCTTTTGATGGCACAATAATTCTGAGAAAGTTTGAAGAGAATCCGATGAAAACTGTGGACTCTATGGCGTAAAAGAGGATTTTTTAATGGAATTTTCAATAAAATTTTCATAAGGCCCCTTTTCCCGTTTCTTGACGGATCATACCCATTTTTGAAAGGAAAGATGCTTTTGATGGTACAATCATTCTGAGAAAGTTTGAAGAGAATCCGATGAAAACTGTGGGTTCTATCATGTAAACCAGGATTTTGAATGGAATTTTAAATTAAATTTTCATAAGGCCCCTTTTCTCAAGTTTCTTGACGGATCACACCAAATTTCAAAAGGAAAGATCCTTACGTTTGTACAATCATTCTGGGTAAGTTTGACTTGAATCTGATGAAAACTGTTAACTCTAGAGTGTTAACAAGGATTTTTTTATTAAATTTTCATAAGGCCCCTTTTTCCCCTGTTTCTTGACAGATCATACCCATTTTTGAAAGGAACGATCCTTTTGATGGCACAATCATTCTGAGAAATTTTGAAGAAAATCTGATGAAAACTGTGGACTCTATCGCGTAAACAAGATTTCTTAATTGAATTTTTTAATTAAATTTTCATAAGGCCCCTTTTCCCGTGTTTCTTGACCCATCATACCCATTTTTGAAAGGAACAATCCCTATCATGGTACACTCATTCCGAGAAAGTTTGATGAGAATCTGATGAAAACTGTAGACTCTATCGCGTAAAGGAACATTCTTAATGGAATTTTTAATTAAATTTTCATAAGGCCCCTTTTCCCATGTTTCTTGACGGATCATACCCAAATTCGAAAGGAACCATCCTTATGATAGTACAATCATTCTGTGAAAGTTTGAAGAGAATCTGATGAAAACTGTGGACTCTTATTGCCTAAACATGGATTTTTTAATCAAATTCTAAGTAGGCCCCTTTCCCATGTTTCTTGACGGATCTGACCCAATTTTGAAAGGAACGATCCTTTTGATGGTACAATCATTCTGTGAAAGTTTGAAGGGAATGCGATGAAAACTGTGGACTCTGTTGCGTAAACAAGGAAAAGTTTAACGGACGGACGGACGACAGATGGACGCTGGATGGGAAAAAGCCATTGCTATAGCTCTAGTGGCCTCCGGCCAGTAGAGCTAAAAATTGCTTGTTTCAAGCTATTTCTTCATTATCCACAATGTTTCTATCCAAAGAGACGAAAAAATTAAAATTCCATCAATTTGAAATCGTTGTCTGCATCTTCTTTCAGTTTGGACCAGTGAAATATTTTGTTGTATGGGAATGGGTTAAGGTAAGTGGGCAAGACCAGCCATTCGTCAACTCTCATCCATTACCTTAGGTTGTGCTATTCCAAGAGCTTCGAATAGTTCTGGATGTTTAACGGGGAGTTCTATGACTTCTTTGATCTCTTTAATCTGTTTATCTAAACCTCCAACCATCTCATAAGTGGAGTCTGGGACCTTTTCAACCATCATTAGACTCACCAAGGGGTCAACCTGATTTTAACATATAAAAGTTCAGCATAAATTTAACCCTTTCCTGTTTAATCTCTGGTTTTTACGTCCATGTGTTTTTATACTTGTGAAAACAACATGGAAAACAAAGAACATGCTTGGCAAATTTCTTCCATTTCCGCAATATTTTCTACCCTTTTGAATCATTATTTTTCAAATAAGTTCAACTTAGAATTGCCTTCTGCAAAACCTTTGAATTTGGACCAGTCTAAAATTTCAAATAGGAAAGGGTTAAGCAAGAGCACCATGTGTTGATGCCTGACACTTGGGCTATGACTGGCTGAGTGTTGGATAGTGAATAACAAATCTAGGTAAAAAAAGTTTTTGAATGATTGATTGATTGGAGGGGTTTTATCACCGCTTTTAACAGTATTTCAGTCATATTGCGGCGGCTGGAGCACCTAACAATGGATTCCTGGTATTTCTCACACCAGTACTACCACTACATCCTTTCCTAGCCTCCAACTGCTATCCCACTTAGGTTTACGGTTATCCACCCATTGGTGAGAGACAATTGTCGGAAAGAATATTTGCCGCCGCCGGGGATCAAACCCATGACACCCGTGATTGAAGATTAGGAGTCTGGCGCGCTACTGACTGCGCTATGACGGCTGCAAAAAGTTTTTGAAAGAGACATATATTACAAGTTTCAAGACTATAGATTCAGTAACAGCGAAATGGCAAAGTTTTTGTTAGAAATTCTTTTTTTCTTCTGCACAATTTTCCTTTAACCATGTCCTGTTGAAAAGAATCCTCATAAAGAATTAAAATCAAAAGGCTAAAAGCACTAGCAGTGCTTATTATAGTTCCAAATTTCTTGCCAAAAAAAAATAATTCATAAAAATTCTGCATTGAAAGGGAAACTTATCAGGAATAGACAAAGATCAGGCTTTTTGTATGTGATTCAGCATGACAACAGCTTGAGCACCTGATTTGCTCCACCGGCCTGAACTTACTTACCATTCCTGAGAAATTTGGTTTAGACCATCCTGCAGTTTGCAAGAAAAAGATTTTCAACAGCTCACTAAATACATCATATGGGACACAAGCTCCCCCCCCCCCCCCTCATAAAAGCCATAATTATCATCTGAGCCATATTTTATGAAATTCTGTTGAAAACTTATAATGGTTTGTATAATCGTCCGAGAAGATTGTAGATTTTCACTGTTTACCATATATGGAAATTTGCCCAATCCATTAAAGCAATATTTAGTCAATCAATTCTTTTTTAAGCAATCTACAGCGTTAGACACTAACTTCTCCAAGCAAGGAGTCCATCGGACTCCTAACTTAAGAAGTCAGGGAGTCCGGAGGAAAATCAAGGAGTCCGAATAAAATTCTGAAAATTGTCTTTAAATTAATTTGTTTTATTAACATGTATTAATTCATTCATCATCAAAACTGGTATATGATCATTTGATACTGCTTATCTCCATATCCTAATAAAAATGTAAAATGTTAATTTGAAAATGTACAATAGAATCTTATCTTTGTACATGAATATTGATCAAAATAACCACTTTTTAAGAGACAGTGATGAGAATACTCAATCAATGCACAAGAATTTAATAATTTGCCAGGCTTTGGAAGTTTTTCAAAAATAGATTTATTTAGTTGGAATAATGAACGACCAGCAGTCGATTGGTTGAGCTCTGTGTGTTGTTTAGCATTCTCTTTAGTTACATTGTCAATGTGACTCTGGAAGGTATTGTGCCTCTTCACTGCCTCAACTCTAAAATTGCTGCAACCTGTTACAAAACTACCAAAGTTCTCATACTTAGTAAAAACATTACATTTCGTTTTTCTCACCGTCATACATAAGACAGGTGTACGATCCCTCGTAGCCCTATTTCCGATAATCTGCTGGCGAGGACTACGACTACCACCTTCTTTGTGCTTTGTTGCAAGTCCTAATATTGTATGTTTTGTGATAAGCGACACTCTACAGACTAATTCCTTACATATGTTATAAATGAACAAATTCTATCAAAATAATAATATCAATTGTATCAAGCATTTAATACCGGTTTCTTTTCAGATAAAATATTTCCTATGTTTGGCGGCCATGACATTTGGTTGGCCATGTGATCTATTATTACATCACATTGTTTACTGATGTCATGCTGTCAAAACAGCTGTTCGTAATAAATCAAAAGTATCCTTTTTAACCTACCATGATAATATTTTATCTTTAAAGATACTGAATTGTCAATATCTTTTTTTTCTATCAAATTCAATAAACTCGTGAATTATTTTCATACACTTTTTTCTTATTTTCTATCAGAACTGTCCTATTTTCAAAACATACTATGCCTTCCAAATATGGTGACCTAGATTTTCATTTGCCCAAGATCTCCTAGAATTGAAGAGGGGTTCCTATTGGATCTCGCTGTCAAACAGCAAAAATGGCTGACATTTGATTCAAAATGGCTGAAAAACTTGGAGTTTCCGGTGGCGTGACAAAGAGACTAAAATGCATAAAATATCCAACTTTTTGCAGATTAACATTTCGTTAGATGGATAGATAAATGATTAAGGTTCATTTTGATATTAAACTTGTGTTTGTACTATTTACACAACTTCCAATAATCTACCTCGAAGTGCCCGGAGTGATTCACTCCAGGCACTGCGACAAAGAGCAAGAAAGGGGGTGTCGTAGCCCTCGCCAGCAGGCTACTAGAAAGAGGGCTATGATATTGCAGCAAGATGCCTGCCATGACGACTGGAACATTCTCTCCCTCGTAATTCCCAATGCTGCTGATTTTTTGTCCTTGTCTAGATTTTTTAGCCTATAACCAATCAAAAACGATCCATAATTTCACGTTTGTTTATATTTACAAGTGATATAAATAGAATGGTTCGTTACCGAATTTAACCTTTAGTCACATTTAATTTGTTAAAGTGATTTTACGTTGACAACGGTAGATTTTTTGACTGGAAAAGTTGAACTACGGAAATAATTTCCGATCGCGGAAAAACTTAACAAGTAAGAATGATTGTAAGGATTTTTGTCAAACAATATGAGCTACCACTTTAACAAGGTTACTGGTGAATTTTAAAGGAGTCCGGCGGACTGCCTAGTCAGAAATTCTACGAGTCCGGGCCGTTTTTTACGAGTCTCGGACTCCCGTTAGTGTCTAACGCTGATCTAATAATGGGTCACCAAAGGATAATTCCCATGAAATTTAGTTAAAATCCATCCAATTGTTTCTGAGGTTCTCAAAGCTTTCATCATATATGGAAATCAGCCCCACCCATTAAAACCATGTTTTTCTTCCAATCAAAGTTCTTTGAAGGATTCTGAGAAAAAGATTTTTAAAGCAAAAGTTTACAGACGGACGCATGCACTCACACACAGACTGACACACAAGACACAATGCCATGACAATAACTAACCGGCTTTCAGCCAATGGAGCTAAAAATTATTCCTGATTAAACATTAGAATAGTATATGCAGCTTCTGTCGATTTGTACAAGCTATCATTTTCTTCTTTTTTTTCATCTGTGAATTGACTTTTCAGCATCTAAATTGTCATTTTGTTTTCCTTAACCCATTCCAACACGACAAAATTTTAGACTTGTCCAAATTGAAAAAAGTTGCAGACAACAATTTTAGGTTTCATCAACTTTTTGGGTAGAAAACATTGTGTAAAATGAAGAAATTATTTGTTACAAGCAATTTCTTTTTATACACATTGTTTTCCCGATTGAGTTTTTTAAGGGGTGTCCAAAAGCGTCACTCTTTGGGAATGGGTTAATCAAGTCAGCAACAAGACACGAAAGATTCACATTTGGAACCTCCCGGTAAGATTATATAGACAAGCTGTACCTTATTTGGAAGAATCTTGTGCAAAGTATAGGAGTCATTCCTCAATGCCACTCGACAGTTTGGTGTAACATCATTTATGTCAATGTTTTTGTCAATGTCTACAACAAATTTACCTTCTGGATGGACCTGCAATGTAAGAGCAAATCTGTAGTGGAGTAGTCAATTAACACACAATCCTGGAATTGATGCAACGAAAAAAAGTAGCAATGCAAAACACTGTGTAAGTAAAAAGTACTTATTTTGGGCAATTTTTCCTTTTCTCAGTGTTTTTCTACACTATATGTTAATAATTTTTCAATTATGATTCACTTTGATTTGCTGTCTGTATCTCCTTTCAATTATGACCAGTCTTAATTTGTGTTTTTTGTCATTGGATATCTTTCTCATACAATGCATTCTAGCTAGTACCCGGTAGTTTCTGAGAAGATTTAAAAAGAGATGTTTATGGATGAACAGAAGCATGCACATGAGGAAGCACACATTGACAAAAGCTCCAGTGACCTTCACCAGTGCATCTGGAGTAACCTCCCATGATGGTATGAAATGCTCTTTTTGAGGTGAACAAACATTCCCAGTTTCAAACATATATATTCATTAAAAGATTCCAGACAAGAGTACCACATGAAGATGCCTTAGTCCAAAAAAAAGACTAGGGCATATAATCTGTATAAAATGCATTTGGAGTGATCAACCCTGATTGTTAGCTACTCTTCAGATAGTGAATGTAAATTCCTAGTTTTAACAGAATTCCATCAATGATAGTAGAGACATAACAAAATGACAATTTTCTGTAAAATATTGCCAGAAATATTGATCCCAAGGCTATGAAAAAACATCTTGGTTTCCTCCAAAAACAGCTGAGCTTCTAGTAAATTGGACAAAGGTCTGTTCACAGTTATATCTTGGGTCATTTTGATGCAATCTCACACTCAAAATCAGTGTATAACTATAAACCCTGTTTAAATCATCATCTCACCATATGGGAAAGAGTAACAGGTTACTCACTTTCACAAGAACTTTTTTCTTGTCCATAGGTTTCACAACCTCACCAACATATGATCCCTGTTCTTGGAGTAATTGTAGTTCTTCTCTCAACATTCGAACTGCAAGTGAAATTAAAATTAAGCAATCATTAAATGACTTTTTTAGTTTCGTCTATAAACGAGCATTCTGATTGGCCAAAAAGATTTATTCATACCTCAATGAATAAAATTTTGAGGACGCAGCTATTTTGTATGCTTCCACACAAAAATAATTCCATAAAAATGTATCAAAATTTGTAAAATATCTGCTTTTTTCAGTTGATATGTCATTAAATTATAAGAAATGAATTGAAGATTTTTTATTTTCATGGAGGTATCATGTATGAAAGGAAAAAACTAATCACATGTATGTATGAATCTGCTGCTTGTATTTAGTTAGTGTGATTATGTTTTTCATTTATACCTCCATAAAATAACAAATATTCTACTAATCTCGTAACCCTTGTCATATTCCGTTTTGCAGTCTGATCTTGGTCTACACCTCCTGCATGAACGTTTCTGCCAGAGTTGTTTATAAAATTGATTTCTAAAAGAAATATTGATTTTTGAAACACAAGTTCTTTCAGTGCTTTCAGCCCTTTGATTCTACAGAAATTAAGTAAGGTAATTTATATAGCATGACAAGGGTTAAGTAAATTTGTTTTACCAAGGGCTGGTCAGTATTCCTGATCATCAAAATAGCTATATTTCTTTGTGATTGAAATTCTCAAGTCATTGTAATTGACCGTATGCTACTGTGCTCCAACAGGAAGAGTATTATTCATTTTAGTTATGACATTTATTCACGCTGAACCCAGAATAATCCGGTTTTGGCAGGAGTTGTAGTCCATGATCAGCCTGCACATAAGTGCAGTCTGATCTTAGCCTACACCTCCTGCTTGTATATCTCCTGCTAGAGTTGTTTATGAAATTGATTTCTAAAAGAAATATTGATTTTTGAACAACAAGTTCTATTAGTGTTTTAACCCCTCTGGTTTTACAGCAATTCAGTAAGGTAACTTATACAGCATGACAAGGGTTAAGTCACCAAACCAACAAAGTCAACCAGTTCTGGTCAAAATGAATGATTTGATTAGTCCAATGATTCTTTATATGACAGCTACAGTCCATCAATGTTTATCATTATCCATTCAAATTTGAAACTAGGAATGATTGATAAGGCAGAGTTCTACAATCTAACAATTGTAAAAGCTAAAGCTTACAATACTTTTCTTTGGTTATCTGGAACAAGGATATTTCATTTTCCTTTAAAGTCACCTAAATGAAATTTAAAGCTTAAAATCTTCTCCTTCTTAGATACCATTCCCTAGTGATAGGGTGATGAACAAAATTGATCTATTGTCATTGCTCATGTATCAAGCCAATATTTGCGTTTAGTAAATCAGAATATAGATGAAAACAGGTCAACAAGATCCATGGGTTATTATTTCAGAAATAAGGTTGAAGTTAATGATATGATGCTTCATGCAAAATATCAAGGCTCTAAGCCTTCTGGGTCAGGAGAAGATTTTTAAGATTATTTAAAAATTTCAGTTTTGTTGCCATGGCAACCAGAGTTAAAAAAGATTTCAATTCCTTTAGTGACTTTATAAGCAGATCACCTAAGGAACATTTCTGCAAAATTTGGTTCAAATTGGCCCAATGGTTTTGGAGATGTCTTTTAAAATTCAGACTTTTATTTCTGTATAAACCCCACCCCTCCCTCGGGCCCAACCCCTGGGGACCCAAGGGTCATGATTTAAGCTATTTTGAAAGAGGTCAATATACTGATGCTTCATGTAAATATAAAGGTTCTACGCCTTTTGGGTCAAAGGGGAAGATCTTTAAAGATACATTTGTTGCAATGGCAACCAGAGCTTTCTTTAAAGTGATTTCAATTCTTTTAGCTTTTTTTAATGAGGACCTCCTAAGGAACATTTCTGCCAAACTTGGTTCAAATTGGACTAGTGGTTTGGGAAAAGATGTCATTTAAAAGTTGTTCTTTATTTCTATATAATCCCCTACCCCCTTGATATCAGCCCCTGGGTCAATATTTAAGCTACTTTGAAAGAGGTCAAAAGACTGATTTTCATGCAAAATATCAAGGCTCTACGCTTTTTTGGTAAGAAGGAGATTTCTAAAGATAATTTCAAAATTTCACTTTTGTTGCTATGGCAACCAGACTTTAAAACTGATTTCAATTTCTTTAGATATTTTAGGTTTGGGAGGAGATGTTGTAAATCATTCTTTATTTCTTTATAAGCCCCACCCCTCCCTGGGCATGACCCCTTTGGACCCCAGGGTCAGGATTTTAGCTATTTTGAAAGAGGTCAATATACTGATGTTTCATGCAAAATATCAAGGCTCTACGCCTCCTTGGTCAGGAGGAGAAGAATTTTAAAGTTTTTTTTATTATATTACACATTTATTGCCATGGCAACAATTACTGGAGTTTCCAAATGATTTCAACAGATTTCAATTCTTTTAGCTATTTTTGATTAGGGACAATCAAAGGAAAATTTCTGCCAAATTTGGTTGAAATTGGCCCAGTAGTATGGAAGGAAATGTTGTTTAACCCATTCCTGCACAAGCCCTCCTTTTTACGCCCCTCAAGAAAAAAGCTTTAGAAAACATTGTGGAAAATGAAGAAATTGCTTGTATCAAGCAATTTCTTCATTTTTCACATTGTTTTCTATCCCAAAAAGACAAAAAATTTAAAATTCCATCAACTCGAAATTGTTGTCTGCAGCTTCTTTCAATTTGGACTAGTCTAAAATTTTGCTGTGTGGGAATGGGTTAAAGAAATTGTTGCCTGACCCCGGATGGACGCCGGATGAAGGGTAATCACAATAGCTCACATGAACACTTCATGCTCAGGTGAGCTAAAAGGTACTGTAATGTTTTCTCATTCTATTACAGTAACATTTTCATTTCCTGATAACTGCCTATAAAGTTTAAATTAAACAAGAGCACCGCCCACAGGTGCCAATGCTCGGCTGCAGGTGCTGAATAATGCAAAAATTCCAAGTCGAAAAAGGGACATAACTCTTAAAAAACGCTTTTAAAGTTATCCTCTTGATGATCAATGCACATGCCAAAGCTCATGAGGATATCTTCAGTGACAACAGAGATATGACCAAGGTTAAAGTTTGTCACACCAACACATACCTTGGGTTTTCTCTAAAAACAGCCGAGCTAAAAATTAAAAAAATTGGTATTTCTTTTTAAACATGTATTGGCATTACCAAATGATGGTTTCTATTATGCTGGCTATTGGTTGTCAGCAATGCAGCTCCAACTTTTATCTTTTCAAAAAGTGAAACAAAAACAGAACACCAGCATTTATATGGTAACAGCCAGTCATGTAAAAAGTACTGTAACATTTTCTCATTTTGACACAGCAAAAACATTTTCTATTTCTATTAACTACCAATAAAAAATTTACATTACCGGTAGTTCTCAATAGTCTTATTTTCTTACAAGCCTAACCTATTTCATTAAACTAGATATTAAACTGAGTCAGATGATGTTGTGTACTTTAAGGAAAAGCAGGCTACAACTACTCTAGCTTAAGTCTGTTATTTCTACAAGTTAGGTGGCACATATCATTACTCTTAATCCATTCCCAAAATGGTGGACTGGTCTCAATTAAACAAGAGGATCATGATGGTCCTATATCGCTCACCTGAACTGTCTGCTATAAAAAGAATACAACAAGAGACAAAAAGCTATATTGTAAACAAAGAAATTGTCATTATGGCCCCTTTTCATGCGTTTTCCTATAGAACCTTCCCATAATCAAAAAGGTTCATCTTTATGACCTAAAAATTATCCTGACCAAGTATCATGAAGATTGAGCCAAAATCATGGCCTCTAGAGTGTTAACAAAGAAATTGTCATTTAGGCCAATTTTTCTTTGTTTTCTGAAAGAACCTTCCCATAATCGATAGGGTTCATCCTTAAGCCCTAATAATTATTCTGGCCTAGTTTAATGAAGATTTTGCCTAAATTGTGGCCTCTAGAGTATAAACAAAGAATTTGTCATTAAGGCCCCTTTTCCGGTGTTTTCTGTTAGAACCTTCCCATAATCTATAGGGTTCATTCTTATGCCCTAATAATTACTCTAGCAAAGTTTCATGAAGATTTTGCCTAAATTGTGGCCTCCACAGTGCAAACTAAGAATTTGTCGTTTGTTTGTTTGTTTGAATGGGGTTTTACACCCCTTTTAACAATCTTTCAGTTATATCGCGATGGCTGGAGCACCTAACAATGGAATCCTGGTATTTCCCACACCAGTACTACCATTACATCCTTTCCTAGCCTCCAGCTACTATCCCACATAGGTCTACAATTATCGACCCATTGGTGAGAGACAAATAGTTGGAAAGGATGAGTGCCGCCGTCGGGGATCGAACCCGGGAATTTGTCGTTAAGGCCCCTATTCTGGTGTTTTCGGTTAGAACTTCCCATAATCTATAAGGTTCATCTTTATGCCCTTACAATCATCCTGACCAAGTTTCATGAAGATTGAGCCAAAATTATGGCCTCTAGAGTGTTGACAAAGCATTAGTCATTAAGGCCCCTTTTCCTGACTTTTCCAATAGAATCCTCCAATAATCTATAGGGTTCGTCTTTATGACCTTATAATTATTCTGACAAAGTTTCATGAAGATTGAGCAATACTTGTGGCCTCTAGAGTGTAAACAAAGAAACTGTCATTAAGGCCCCTTTTTCTGTGTTTTTGGAAAGACCCTTCCTATAATCTATAGCAGGGCTCCGGAAATCCGATAAATTGCCGGTCTGGACCGAATTTTGAATTGCCAGACCGATTGGAATCCCCAAAAATTACACCAAAATCGGTCCGAATTTTTCATCAAATTTCACGTTAAAATATTGATAACTAGACCACCATCTATCAAAATCCTCTTGAAACCGAAATAATTCAAGGGTTTCACACGTTACCTGTAGATTAAGAGATAAACAAAAGTGCCAAAAATCGATGATTGGTTTACCCGCTGGCCAGTCAAATCCCATCCACATGTGGACCTAATTTGCAGTTTCACGCTTGACCGAACTTCGGGTATCGATTTTTGTAAACTATTTGCAATAGAGAATAGGTTTGACTTACCACACGTTCGAAGAAATGGACATCTAATACTTCGTCGATTTAAATTGCCGTTACTCGTGAAACGATTTTTTTTTTACTATAACATGGGATGCGTATATAAATCGAGACATGATCAGGCTTCAGTTGCCGTTCGTTCAAAGTCGGAATAGCTCAGCACAACACTTTTATGGAATTAATTTATCACAAGTAAGCGCGTGAGACCGGGTTTGAAACTTATATATAAAATCACGTCGTTAATATATATTTTACAGTTTTTCTTTCATGGTAAGAAACATAGCCGACAGAATTCAAACAATAATTGGAAATCCGCAAAGACAAATAACTTAAATATAAACGAAAACGACAGTTCCGTCAATAAAATTAAATTTTACTTCAGGGGTGGAACAAGTCCGAATAATAAATCGGAAATCAACTACAATAAATAAATGACCGAGATTTGTGAACAAATTCCACTCTAGGAAAATTGTGCAACACGTGGGCGACCCACTCGAGTTTGTCTTGTCGGTCTTTTTGATGTACGTCACGACTCTGTGATCCCATGGGGTGGAATGGACTGACCCGACATTTTTGTGACGTCAGCTGTGTTGAGAGAAAATCGACATGACTGTGTTAAATTAACAGAACTTAGGATAACTAGCATATGAAAATGAAAAAGTACATCTTTACTATAATTAAATCGGCGATAAAAACCCGGAAATTTTAATTATGTAATGTATTTGTCTATCTAATTTTACAACATATTAGAATTTCGTGGACTGCTGTACATTGCCATTTATACTCAGCCGAATTTTCAAAAACAAAATGAAAGTGGGATCTGTCAGTTGTTTTCATTTATCTTCCACTCGTTGAAGATAATAGTCACCTTCGTAACATTTGAAAAAGAAGGCAACTACTGAATGAATGATGAACCCTT
The DNA here is from genome assembly GCA_946902895.1 of Fragum fragum. NCBI lineage: Eukaryota > Metazoa > Mollusca > Bivalvia > Cardiida > Cardiidae > Fragum > Fragum fragum. Next base: position 44,237,443 of record OX336377.1, on the reverse strand, counting down.
TTACGTACGGGAAAAGTGAAAAAAGGCGGGGGTATTCGTTTTTGCGGCGTAGGGGGGGGGGTCTTTTTTGCCGGCGGGGGGGGGGGGGGGGGGGGGGGGGGGGCAAAGTCCCGGACCGATTTAGATTTCCAAATTTCCGGAGCCCTGATCTATAGGGTTCATCTTTATGACATAATAATTATTCTGGCAAAGTTTCATGAAGATTGAGGAATTTTTGTGGCCTCTTGAATGTAAACAAAGAAATTGTCATAAAGGCCCCTTTTCCTGTGATTTTTAATGGAACCCTCATATTATCAATAGGGTCCATCCTCATGACCTTACAATTATTCTGACCAAGTTTCATGAAGATTGGATCAAAACTGTGGCCTCTAGAGTGTAAATACTTCAATTGTTGATGCCGCATGACAGACAATGGACAACAGATATTTAACGATCACAAAAGCTCAACATGAGCACTTTGTGCTCAGTTGAGCTAAAAAAATAATTGCAGATGTTTCTTCATTTCTTAAGTGTTTTTCTTGTTGTTTTGCAAGTTATAAGCACCCAAGCTTGTAATCTTGTAAATGCTTTCAAAACCAAAAAGCTTGAAGTGCAAAAATAAAGCAAATACCATAATTGATTTTCAAACTTATCATAGTTTTTTTTTTGATTTTGCAACACAAAGAAATTGCTTAATTTGATCCTGCCACATATAAGATACTTAAATTCACAGGAAATACCACAGAAACTCTGTCCATTATAAACAGTTCCAATTATAATTGATTATAAGTTAGTTAAGCAAAATTGATTATCTCTCAATACTGACCCAAACAATTCCCAACATTACCTTTAGCATTAAGCTCATTTCTTTGTGCCTCTAATCTTCTTAGATTCTGTGTCTTTTCAGTGACCACTAGCTGTAATGACTCAATCTTGCTGCTGTAGTACTGTTTGATTCCTTCATGGTTTGGAGGGGGCCCCTCACCATCTACTTCCATCTTCTGCAAAGAAAAAAAAAGTGCCATAGTCACAATATAATAGCTGTTTTGCATCAAATCCCTTTTTCTGTGACAGAGCCTTATTTGGAACTAGAGGCGCTTGAGTGCCTGTATCGCTCCACAGGCCTGATTGAACTGACTAAGCAAATGCTGTTTTCAGGAATTCAATTTAAACCAATTCATATTCATATGAAATAAATCTTATCAATGAAATCATTTAATATTTCAAACATTTAATCGTTTTACAAGTCAATTCATTGACTGAGTCAGATGAAAAAGTTCTTGACTATCGGTGTAACAATAGATCCAAAGGTCAATGTATTGTGATGGTGACAGTCACGATATCGATGTATTGATTGCAATTCCCTGACATCGATAAGTACCGCGATATTTTGTTCAAATATCGATAGTTTTGATAGTAAATATTCAAAGCTTACTCACACTAAAATTCAATATTTTCTTAGTCTCTTGGGTTAAAAAAGAGAGAGATAGAGAGAGAGAGAACGAGCTGTCTGTGTAACTTATCCTATTTTCACTTTCTATTATCATGTGATCAGGGCTCTGTAGACTCCCAGAATTTGGGGAGAAGTCACTTCTCACTAGTCTGAGAATTGGGAGAAGTTTTTCTAAATGGGAAGAAGTGGTGAGACTTTCAGGAGAAGTGGATCGCGTTAAAAATGAAGTTTTTGCGCGTTTTCCTCATTTCTATCAGAAAATGAAATAGCTTTACAACCAAGTAGTTGCATTTTATATTATGTATCATGCAATAAACATAGAAAATACTGCTTATCCTTTCAGTCCTCAATAAAAGTCTTATTCCAGTGAACAAATACTTTTGTTTTTTTCTTTTTTTAGGTTTGAGAGTTCAAGAGTTTGATTCTGAATTTATTTTTTTTAATATTTCATAATAGATTCATATATGATAAAAAAAGTCAACTAATAAAAAAATGCAAATAGTGTATAGGCAGCCTGAATGAAATGAGTAGTGTTTCTATTTGAAGCAGAAAATGAGAAAAGATTTTATTGTAACAACATGTGTATAATCAAACCATTACCAGAAGAAAAAATTCAGACTGGTACAAATTGAAAGAAGCTAAATAAGAAATTTCACAGTGAGCTTAAATAAGAAAGAAGGTACCAAAGAGGGTAGAAACATGTGGGGAAAGGATAAATTGCTTGCTGCAAACATTTCTTCCCTTTTTCACAGTTTCCCATAAAACATTTCAAGATGTCAAAATGGGGGATTGTGTGGTAATGAGTTAAAGTATGTGCACTTTACCTGATAACATAAAAATGGATAAAAATTGTCATTAATTGGTCAAAAAAGGTCCTCTGTGATTAAGTCAGTTATAGTGTGTAAAGGGTAAGGGTTACTGCTCAGTACACAAAACCAGACTCTGTATATGCTGAGGTTAAAAGTTAACACAGGATATTTTGCTCCATTTTATAGGATTACATGTTATTTAAAGGAATTATTACCAACACAAGTGAGTGAAATTTAGTTTTTGGATAGAATGTATCATAACAAGAAGCTCAGGAAAAGATCGTAGCACCCTTTAAATTGTTTGCCATAATTTTCTACACTCCTTTCCAGGGTTTTCCCTTGACTTACAAAACAGGGGGTCATTTTGCCACATCATGACCCCTATCAAATAAGATAAAGAAGGCTGTCTAGATATTTTGGGGGTCATTTCTGAAAAATGGGGGTCCAAATTCAAAGAAGGAGAGGGTCAGGGAAAACCCTGCTCCTTTCAATTAAAGCAGATAACTCAAATTGAAGGATTCTAATGAAAAATGAATTTACTCTACGTAGATTTTCGGCAGAATTATTTTTCATCAAGATTTCAATTTTTTAACAAAATTTTGACTTCTGGTGAATGACACGGCGTCCGTAAATGTCGGCCATTATTATCATTATGTGAAAGTAAGCAACAAATCTCGTAGACTGATGATAACTTAATTTACAGAAATAATTAAAAGAAGGGAAAGTATTTTAAATAAAGATTTCTACTGCCGATAGTATACACAGCATTGCCGAAACCAATCAGCGTAGGTGTGAATGAAGCAAGCATGTTGACTATTAGCTGCCAGAACATACCCCTCTTTCTGATAAATCTGCTGGCCTCGCGACTATCGATACACGCTTGATTTACGATCAAAGGGCTTCCGACCGACAGTTGTATAATTGCACACTGCCCCCTATTTTTCTAGCCACTTGGCCAGATTTGGTTATCACCTATCGTATCCAGGCGACTTCCCGAAAATTCCAGGCGACTTGCTTCGATCAGCAAATCGGGCGAAGTTTTATGAAACCAGGTGACTTTTTCGCCTGAGTCGCCCACTCTGCAGAGCCCTGAGATGTCGGTGAGTCACATCGCTTGGGTAAAAAAATTGACGACCTTTATTCCTCAATCACTTTTGGAGTTTCATTAGAGTGCCGAATAAAAAGCAAAGACAACATTTTGCTAATCTATTGATGATTTAAGTAACAAAGTAAAGTAAATTTCTGAGAAATGAGAAATATTGGACATTAGTAATCAAAGTACTGGGGACATTAGTAATCAAAGTACTGTGGGGACCAAAATTTTGTTCTGTAGTCCAACAGAGGTGTTTTATTTTCAATGGCAATTCTCTCATTTTGCACCTTTTAACCCATTCCCACACAACAAAATTTTAGATTTGTCCAATTTGGAAGATGCTGCAGATGGCTATTTCAAGTTGATGGAATTTTAACTTATTTCATCTTTTTGGATAGAAAACATTGTGGATAATGAAGAATTTCCACAATGTTTTCCAAATTGTTTGCTTGGAGGCGTCTATAAGCGTCATTGTGTGGGAATGGGTTAATATACTGAAGTTGACGGAAAACATCACACACTCCAAAGTTTGATCACCCTGATATAATTCAAGATAGGTCCGAATGAAAAGAAGTTGCTGATAACACTACAAGTGTTGATTTAACATAATTTATGGAAGAAATCAATGTGAAAAATGTTTCTTGTCACACAATGTTTTGGAAATCTTCATTGATCCAAATCATAAATCCAGGGCTCTGCAGACTCCCAGAATTTGGGGAGAAGTCACTTCTCACTAGTCTGAGAATTGGGAGAAGTTTTTCAAAATGGGGAGAAGTGGTGAGACTTTCAGGAGAAGTGGATCGCGTTAGAAATTAAGTTTTTGTGCGTATTCCTCATATCTATCAGAAAATAAAATAGCTTTACAACCAAGTAGTTGCATTTTATATCATGTATTATGCAATAAACATAGAAAAT